>CM048917.1:41126420-42503920 GCA_026686955.1 Epinephelus cyanopodus | reverse complement strand
TTTGGTAAAATCATCACTGGACATTTAAAGGCTTTTTCCTCTGCATGCTCTTTGTCTTCAAACAAAGAGAGCTAGGTGACACCCATCTCCACAGGAGGTCTCGCCTCACACCTCAGTGAGACACAAGTCCCACAACTTAATTGGACAGTACTGTTACAGTGACATGCCCCTCTGTGATGTCACCAAACTCTAAGCTAAGTCCTGCTCCTTTCAAGCCCTCTCTCTTGCTCTGGAGCTACAACAGCTCACACCTCTTTCTGGCTGGGCCTGGACCAGCACAGAGGCTGAGACCCTTGCTCCATAGCCCAAACCACTAAGGGGAGGGCAATTGATCACAGACTCTCTTGCAAACACAAGGTTTGCAACTAGCTTTCCAGCAACGAAGAGAACCAAGTGAGTTAGCACCCAGCGTCTAACTCTGCTAAACCCTGAGCGACCAGGTTCCTCTGAGTTTCACCTTTGGAAAAAAGGACACAACAAGCTGAAACCACAGCTCTTTCCAGCCTTCTTCTGCCGGCTAACAGAGCAGCACCACCAAGTGACTCTTTCTCCCATCCACTCAAAGATCGGTAATGTAACAACTGGGTATAGCTTATCACAGCTTTACAGGCTAAGCAAGACTGTTTGACTTGTTGTATGTGATTTAATGCTGTCATTGAGTTACTGTTGTGATAGATTGCAGTTAGGTCATTGATTAGTTGGCTTCGCCAAAGCTAAGTGTTTAGTTTGCTAATAGTGTTCACAAACAGATTCTTGCACACAACTAAACAATCTCTGCACTAATTCAGACCATTTGCAACACACGTCACATTCACATAGACTCATTAACAAATAGGCTTTCAACAAAGCTACAACCAAACAGGCATTTCAAAGTTCCCACTTCTTTTCCTTTGTCTTTGTCCTGACCACACGGTCAGACAAACACCTTCCCCGGAACTGAAGCCAGCTTTGATTCAGCCATCTTGTAGTTCCCTGTTGTCAGCCATTTTGTTTTGTAGGCCAAACGGCTCCTTGATCACCACACCTGCCTTTGTTTTTCTCTTTTCTCTCTCGCACACACACACACACACACACACACACACACACACACACGCACGCACACACACACACACACATATACACACCAAGCTTGTAGTTAGTTAGTTAGTATTTGTGTGTTTTGATTTGCTTTGCTAGTTTGTGAATAAATACAATTCTTTGGAATCATACCTGCTGTCTGTTTAATGTTACACAAGAGTGAATGAATAGTCAACCTCTGTTGCATCAAGAACTCAGAAATCCTTCAGGTGTTACTGTTAATTTTGGTTGTCGTCATTAATTTAATTATTAATCAAAACTCCAATTAATAGTTTAGCGTATTTTATGAGACTGATATCTTTAACTGGCTATCATTTTTCCCTTTACGGGAATGGTGCCCCATGAGGTGATTTAATGTTAATTAAGTCACATTATTTAATATAATTATTAATTATTAATAATAATTATTAATTATTTCCAATAGCCAATTTAATCCCTAAATATTTGGTGCCTCTGTGTGAAGCCCGAATTTATGTTCCCAACACTGTGGACGTCAAACATTGGCTGTCCAGAAGATGTCATCCAGAAGACATCCTGTGAACGTCAAAAATTGGATGTCCGGAAGACGTCATGAAAAGATGTAATAAAGACTTACAGTCTGGCTCCTCAGTGGGCCTGTTTTGGACCTCCAAAAAAGACCTTCAGAAGACGTCCTTTGGACGTATCCTTGCTCAGTGGGCCCCCTCCTCAGCAACACTTTCCAGCTCTTTCTGGGGGATCCTGGAGCGTGCAAAGGCCAGATTACTAATATGATTTTAGGAATCCCTGTCCCCTTCTCCTCAAGAGGCTCTTGCCAGGCCGCCATTGTAAATAAGAATTTGTTCTTAATGACTTGCCTGGTTAAATAAAGGTTAAATAAAAATAAATAAAATGAGTCCTAAAATCTGGAAATGAGTTAGCATTTTAGCACTCTCAGTTCCTTTGTCTTGAAGTCGGTGGTTTGTGGTTAGATGTCTGAAATAAGATTTGTGGTTCACAAGCTTTGGATCCTGTCACGTTTTGCTCCGTGACATAATATACATCAGTAAATACCCCACTGTGAATTTTGAAGTTTTTATGTTGCTTAAGAAAGGCAGTTACTAACAAGCAGCTAAATGAGACTATAAAACATCACACCAAACACAACTTTATAGCCATGTTGTGGTGGCAACATTAAGTCAAGTGTAGTGTAGTTTGTTTACAAAAGTTAACTTCAATTTTTTCAATCATATTGTCAGGGCAGCGCATTAGAGCTTTACTCCTGCTGTGATTTACATTCCATAATGAGACCAACCTCAATCACTTAAAGCATGTTGATAAGAAGCAATTCAACAAACTAGCTAACACAAGTGTTACATGCCAGGCAGGGGCAAAGTGCAGTTGTGTTTGTGTGTGTGTGTTTTTCCCTCCTGAGGGGTATTCCAGAAAGCGGGTTATGTGAAAACTCAGAGTATGTTAACCCTGAAATGAGGGAAACTCTGGGTTTTCAGTTCCAGAAAGAGAGGTAAGTCAAACTCTGAGTCAATCACCATGGCAACTGACTCTGTGAACCTAACCTGCTCACTACCAGGTTTTCTTTAAGAAACCCTGAGTTTTTCTCTGTCTCCTCCCTACTGAAGCAAGCTGGTAGACAGACATGGGTTGTCCATATATAGGAAATCCGATTGATATCGAGGCAGAATTCATTCGTAATGCCTTACGCTGGGAGAGGATCTTTAGACCCCACTTAGATGTGCTGTCTTTCCCAAATGAATATCTGTTTGAATGGTACCGTTTCTCATTAAATTCAATCTTTACCTGAACAATATTCTCCGGCTACACATATCAAATGTGACACACCGCGGACGTGCGCTCTCATCGGAGCAAATGTTGTGCATCGCGCTACATTTTTTTTTTTATACAATATCGGTGATGCTGCACACATCGGAAAGGCCACGGTGTGTAGAGCTGTCAGAAAGGTGACACTAGCTCTGAAACGCCTGCTGCCCATCATGGTGGTGTTCCCTGGGCACAAACCTCTGAGGAACATAAAAGAGGAGTTCCACAGGATTGCAGGTAACTAATGTAGAAATCTGTTTAAGTCAATGACAATATTCTAAAATCATATTCTGTATTGTATATGATATTTAATATTATGTTAGAGACATTCTGCTGCAACCTCAGACTGACATCAGTAATTAGCTATTATTTTGCAGGGCTTCCCAATGTCTTAGGGTGCATAGATGGCACCCAAATACCCATCACTGCTCCAGCACAAAATGAGGGGGACTATGTTAATAGGAAGTCCTTCCACAGCATTAATGTTCAGGTACATTAACTCAATCAATCAATCAATTTTATTTATAAAGCCCAATATCACAAATACAATTTGCCTCACAGGGCTTTACAGCATACGACATCCCTCTGTCCTTTAGACCCTCACAGCGGATAAGGAAAAACTCCCCAAAAAACCCCTTTACCGGGGAAAAAAAAATGGTAGAAACCTCAGGAAGAGCAACTGAGGAGGGATCCCTCTTCCAGGACGGACAGACGTGCAGTAGATGTCGTAAAGAACAGATCAGCATAACAAATTAACAGTAATCTGTATGACACAATACAGTAATCTGTATGACATCCTCGGTAATGACAGTAGCTTACAACAACATTCATGAAAGTAATAATATTGTCGTTATAGTTCTGGCTACTGTGGTACAATATGTTGAAAGTATGTATTAGTATCAGGCAGTATACATGTATGATAATATCATATGTGTATAATAACAGTAGAAGTATGACTAATGACTAATGATGGCAGCAGCAGCAGCAGCAGGCATCTGGCAGGACCACGGCAGCAGCACAACCACACACATCACACTATCCAGGCACCGCTGCAGTACGAGTTAACCTGAGACTAACTTAACTAGCCTTTTATCTTAAAGTGACAGACTATACATCACAATATACTGCAACTAACATGTCATCCTCTGCACTTTCAAGATCATATGTGATGCAACACACATAATCACTAATGTGGAGGCCAAGTGGCCAGGCTCCGTCCATGATTCCCAGATCTTCCGCGAGTGTAGCCTGAGCAATAGATTTGCACGTGGTAAGTAGCCCAAAGCTTTGTGCAAATATCATTCATTGGCTTTCTCTTTAAACACAACCAAATGTATAATTGCAGGAGAGTTTGATGGCTACCTACTTGGGGACAGAGGATATGCCAGCCCTCTCTACTGACCCTGACCCTGAGCCGGGCCCCCAACAGCGTTTCAATGGGGCCCACTGCAGGACTAGTGCCTGGGTTGAGATGACTTTTGGCATTCTCAAATTCCAGTTCCAATGTCTGCGTAAACTCAGGGTCACCCCAGAGAGAGCATGTGACATTATAGTGGCATGTGTTGTTCTCCATAATATTGCCACTATTAGAGGAGAGCAACACCCTGACATACAAGTTAATGACCCTGAGGATGACCATCCCATCTACCCTGTAGATGTCCAGGATGGAAGGGCTGTAAGGGATATCATTTGCCGCAATCACTTTTCTGATTGAAACCAGTCTAATAAAAGACATATAACTCACATTTCATTTGGTCTTCTTTATTCCCTATAAAGTACAAATGCAACAGTCAGTATTTGTAATATTGTTCAAAAATTAACAAATTTCACCTTTGACAATGCACCCACCTCAGCTGGCGTTCTAGTAATTGAATTTCCAAGTCTGCCTTCCTGATCTGGCGGTCCAGGTACACCATTTCTTTGTCTGTTTTAGCCATTTTTTAAATAAGGTGCTTCCTGTACAACTCCTTTATCGGTAACTGGTGAAACATATGGATGACATTTAAATTCCATTTAAGTCCCATACATACACTCACATATTATACTGTACTGTTCACACACACTTGCATCTTGGGTATTAGGCTGAATTAAACAACATGATTGTATTATTTTGTCAGCAAATCATTTTGATGTCAGCTTATTATAATTAATATAGCAACACCCATATTCAATGCAACAGTAAAACAAGTAAAAAATATAAGTCAGCAGCAACTTCAACTTATTTGATCTTATTTCAGTAACATTAGATATTGAAAACTTTTGAACTTAGACAGATAAGAGCCTATCCTTAAGAGGGGTCCCCAAACTGTTTCAGCCTGCGCTGCTCTGTACAAAATGGAACCAAATGGCCCCTATAGCTTATCAATCATTTCTGTCCTCGGGTCGGTCCCCATCCTTTCTGGACCTCATGTTGAGAATAACCAGTTTTCTTACTTTTCTATGTTACAGTAACTTACTTGTTGCAGCATCATCATTTGACGACGTCACGCTGCTGCTGGGGGTTGGAGGGGCTCTTAAGATATCTGTAAGTTTATGACATTTGGCTGCCTCCTCCTCAATGGCCCTGTTTTTTTTTTTATTTTAACTCTATCCCGTTCAGCTCCACCTTTCCTCTTTTTGCGGTCCATTGTAACGACGCTGCTGAGCTGCAGAGCTCCTGCCACACAGTCTGCACGCCCAGGCACACGTACACACCCTCTGCTCTCCCTGACTCTCCACAACCAAGCTGCTTTCAGTTTACAGGTGCGCTGATTTGGGGGCGGGCGGAAAGCGAAACAAACTAATCACGTCTTGAATCTACAAAAAACCCTTTTTGACCAATTATTGTGACAAATGCTGACAAGCACCTATCATTTCTGACAGCGGGTGTGCTCTCTGTCACCCGGCACGGCCACCTGCGCTGCACAGCCTGCGCTGCAGAGCGCGCCTTAAAAGACAGGCAGGCCAGAGCAGACCACTTGCGGGCCAGGCCACCGGGGAACTCCCCGGTTTTCCCGTGGGCCAGTCCGGACCTGGAACCTACCATATAACTGCGGTGAGGGAGTAGGTAAATTTTAGTACTAGTGGTGAGTTGGTATCAATCAGTGAAGAATTAGGAGTAGCCAAACAACACCACCTGGGGAGTTTCACCCCAGGAGATAGGTAGTTGGAAAATTGTCTATCATGGTAGATGCTAAGGCACACAGGTTAGTTATGAAGAGACTGAGATGTGCTGTCACAATTAAACCAGAAATTTTATTTATTTGAACTGCTGAAAAGGAAGGGGATTAATAATAAATGAGAAATAACCCAAAAACAATGGTGGATAAAATTACTTTATTACAATTTATGCAAAAAAAAAAAAAAAAAAAGCCTTAATATAAATTCTAAAAAGTGAGTGATACAAAAGTTAACTCAGCCCAACGTAAGCAAAATTAAAGAAACAAGGAAACGGAGCAGAGGCCACTTGTCGAGAGGCAGACTACACTGAAGGGGTGCCAAGGGGTGCTACCACCACTCACCACAAGTGGGCACAGCAAACAGTAATCCTCAAACAAAAATGGTGCAGTCTATGGTGTCCCAGTGCAACTACTCACATGCCAAAAGGGACCTCACCATGGGTGCCTAGCTTCTCACCAATCTGTGTCTACTCCTGAAATAATAAAAACTCACAGAATTAAACAAAAATATCCCAGTTGGCTAAACAAACAAAATGCAAAATAACACAAGGCTGTACTGTGAAACTCAACAGGGACTAAGACAAAATGATAAGCAAAACTGGGAAAACTAAATCACAAATCAATAGTTCAATAATTAAAACAATAAGTAACTGGAAACAAATTAATAACTAAGGGCAAAACAACTAAACTAATAAAACAACAAACAAAGAAATGATAGGGGCAAAAACAGAACTAAGGATGAGCAAAAAGAGGGCAATTGACAAAGCTAATGGACAAAGCAGCAGTGGTCAAAAGGGCAAGGGAACCTAAAAGAGGAGAAACCACAACTAGAGCTCACCAGACTGTATATTAAATTCTCATGAGGTAACCTACTCACCACCTCAAATGTGGGCTCTACTGGATACAGGAGGGAAGTCAGCTAGTACGTGGCCAGCCAACACGTGACAGTTGCTGAAGCACAAGTACGATTGCAATGCGGGTAAAATTTTACACAAAAAAATACTTTTGGCACATACCTGGTGCAAACAAACAGAAGCAAGAGGCAGGAAGAGGGATAACAAAGGCCTGCAGGTGCTATATATTGTCTAGTCCTGATTAGGAGGTTGGCCAAGGAAGGAGTCAGGCCCAGGCTGCGTTCACCTTACACATGTTCTTCTGCATTTTTGGGAGTACTCCCACCACATAACATTATAGCTTTGCTCACTAACCTCCATGCCCTCCAAGTCCTGGTTCTGTCTCTGAACAGCACTCTCACTGAGTGAAGCTCTAAGCACACTTAGACAGCAACACTGTTTGTCTTTCATGTCTGAGTCTAGGTAAAGTCAGGAGAATCTCAAATAGATCTCAACACTGAAAGGCTTTAGGGACACAGTTGGTCTTTCTCAATGTCAAGGAAGGATCCTCAAACAGCCGACTTTGAAGGACGTTATGTCATCGACCCCCGCTGAAAGACTGTTCCAATGTCAAGGATCCTTCCGAGTTTCGCAAAGGACTGAGTCCTTCTTTCAGAGAAATTCGAAGGATGCATTTGTGGATCCTCTGCGGGTATAAAATCCTCACAATGCTTTACACAGTACACGATTTGCTGGAAGTGAGGGCAGGGCCCCCTCAATGAAATCTGTGCCGCAAAGCTCGGCAGGATTTAGATAAATATGTTATTTATTTGGATTAATGTTTCCACCTGAGTTCAGGGTTTCTGTCATGTTTATTTGTTCACTTTAATGAGTCGGCTACTGACCCCCTATAGACGGACGTACAGACACAAAAAAGATATCGATCATGTTGTCTCAATATAAAAATGATAGAGAAAGGGCATAACTCCCAAATCGTCGCGGTATTCCTTTAAATGAATCATTCACAGCAGAGATGGAGCATTAAGTGCCCCATCAAGTTGAAAAAATAAAACTACACTATTACACAAACATGAATAACGTGTCTTTGCGTCATTTGTGCCACATCCATCACATCGACCTGTGTGAATTTGCATCTGTTTGTGTCTTTGCATTGATTTTGTATGTAATCTCACCACACAAAATGCTCTCATCATCACGTTTGTAGTGAAGACACCTTTATTTTTGTACTTCAGTCCAGTGATGTGTTCTAGAACAAGAGAAGCCATTGGCATCGGTTGTGTTTGAGTAAAGCTGATAAACTGCATAGTGTGTGTACTCATGGCCCTGCTAAGAATAGAAAGTGCCTGCACAATGTCTCCACAGTGAGAGAGTGATACAAATTTGTTGTAAGGCTGACTCAAAGATACAGAGCTATGTGATGAAATGATGAATGAAACAGAATAGAAATGTCATTACAATTTAGACACTTAAATGTAGAGAATGAGAGATAATAAAAGAGGATAAAAAGAGCAAGCCTTGGGCTCCTCTCAGCATTTTATCATGTACGCCAATGGTTTCCCAACAAATACCAAATGTCAGAGGCCCTTAAAGTAGACAGAAGCCAGAGGCAGCATTAGTGTCTTGTATGTCAGCTTCCTGGACGCTCACCCTCAGTCTGCCCTTTGCTTCAGCTAAACCTTTGGCTGAAACTGCACAGCAGGACCCACAGACAGAGGTAATGAAAGGCCTGTAACAGAGATCAGCCTGCAGAGATATGCAACCAGACAGTAATGGTAAGATCCACCTAAAATAAGAATTCAGATTGTTTCAAATTTTCACCATAAAATCCTACACTGTGGATGAGACTGTAGAGACTAAGACTGTACCTCAGTTGTCATGATGTAGGGGCTAAAGTCATTGGGAATGCATCTCTCATTTCATGACTGCTGTGACTTTGATGTAATCCTGAAGAGTGCTGCTGTGGTGATCCAAGTTGAGTGATAAGCTGTAGAGTTTTGATTGATTTCCTCAGGCAGTGCCATGACAGGTGGCTAACCAACTTGCCCTGCCCTGACCAAAATATCACCCTAGCTTCATGCTGATCATCCAAATAGGTGGCTTACTAAAGGGTTTTGTGATGCAGTGATCCTGGTCTTCATGTATTTCTCTTTCCCTGCAGAACTGAATACTGCCGTTACTGGCTGTTTTTTAGACTGGATAGAAAATGTCAGTAGATAGATTTTAACATCTGCCTTTACAGCAGTGGACTATGTACATGTAGTGTTGACTTGTAAGTAATTGCTGTGAAACTCTGTTATGCATTTTTACAAAGAGACAACCCACAGGTTTTGTTGATGTCTCACCCAACTAGTTGCCTAATTTGGAGAGGGAATATTAGTTTTTATTCCCTATGTTCCTTCCTTTATTAGAGAGAAATAAGCAGTTTTGCTAATTTATGCATTTTGTATCTGCAAAAACACGTGGCAGTGGCCAGGGGCCACCGAAGCCCACACCTCACACATGACATCATCCACAGCCTTCCCTTGCCCTCAGACAGCATGGGAGGCTTTAGGGGCAGAACCCTGTGATGTTTCAACAATCACCCATGGTTATCGTTTACAGCTCCAAAGCGCTCCTCTTCTGACGAGGGTGGCTGCATTTTCCGTTATTGCAGACCACCAGCACAGGGAGGTCCTGTGCTCGGAAATCTTCACTCTCATGGTGAAGTCAGTTATCAGGGAAGTGAAGTTCAGCAGGCAGGATTTTATTCCCACTATTTAGGCCTATCTTAGACCTCAGGGGGTTGAACAAGTTCCTCAGGCCCCTGAAGTGCAAAAATGTTGACCGTGTCCAGGGTCAACCAGGCTGTCCGGGTAGGCAACTGGTTTGCAACTACCTACCTCAAGGATGCCTATTTTCAAATCCCAAACTGGGAGGAGCACAGGAGGTTTCTCAGGTTTGCCTTTGAGGGAAAAACCTTTGAATTCTGTGTCCTCCTCTTTGGCATCTCACTGGCACCCGTACCTTCACCAGGTGCATGGATGTAGTCTTGGGGCCTCTGCGGCAGGGTCTCAGGATACTGAACTATTTGGCTAATATGTGCACAGACAGAGAAAAAAGAAGTCTCCAGCCTGCACAGGCAACCCAGTTTTTGGGCATGTGCCTGGATGCCAGAGCAGTGTTGGTGATGCTGTCACAGGTGAGGCAGGTTTCAATCAGGACCTGCCTCTCTCATTTTCGGCTGGGTACCTGGGCAATGTGGCGGCTGTGTCTCTGCCTCTTGGGTCTTATGGCAGCCTCTGTACAAGTGGTGCCATTGGCTCTTCTACACATGCGTCCAGTCCAAAGGCATCTCTTCAGCCTGGGGCTCTGTCTGCAGAAACAACTGCAAGCAGCAGTGCACCGTGCAGCTTTGTGCGGACCTCAGGTGGTGGCAGGACCCAGTCAACATCTCGAGGGGGTGTATGCTTGGTCCAGTACTGTGTCGCCAGGTGCTCTCTACAGATGAGTCCCTAGAGGGGTGGGGTGCACTCCACAAGGGCAGGGGCACCAGTGGGGTCTGGAGCGCCCACTGGAAGGGCCAGCATATCAATGCTCTAGAACCGAGAGTCATTCACCTGGCCCTCCAGCATTTTCTCCCGAGTCAGCAAGGCTGTCACGTGCTGGTAAGAACCAACAGCACAGTGGGAGCAGCATATGTCAATAGGCAAGAGGGCCTGGGTTTCCCAAACCTCTGCAGAATAGCACACGGGCTATGGACCTGGACATGGACACGGTTCCTGTCCCTCAGGGCCATGCATGTGCATGGATTGGTGAACCAGGGGGTGGACCTACTCTCAAGGGGAGGCCCAAGTCCAGGGGACTGGAGGCTGCACCTGAAAGTGGTCAGGGAGGTCTGCCACCGCTTCGGCAGAGCAGTGGCCGACCTGTTCACAGCCAGGGACAATGCCCATTGCCCACTGTTCTTTTCCATGCGGTGGGACTTTCCCCCCCTGGTCGTCGGTGCCTTGGCACATCAGTGGCCTCAAGGCCTGCTGTATGCATTTCCCCCGTTGCAGAGAGTTGGGAAGGAGGAAGTGCAGTTGATCCTGGTGGCCCCGAACTGGCCCCACATGACATGGTTCTTAGAGGTGGTGCCTCTCCTGGCTGGGAGGCCATGGGAGTTCCCCATCTGGTGGGACCTTCTGAGTCAGACGGAGGGGGGGGGGGCTGCTCCATCCATTTCCACAGGGGCTCAAACTTTGGGCCTGGCCCCTGAGAGGGCTGGTCTGCTATGGTTGGGACTACGAGGGCTACATACTCTTACTTCTTGGAGCTCTTTGCATCATGGTGCCAACTAACCGCATTGATGCATGCGCAGCCCCAGAGGTGCTCCAATACCTGCAGGGGCTGCTTGAGGCGGGAAAATCACCTTCATTCTTAGAGGCATGGTCGTGCAGATGGTGACTGCAGCTTCATCTCTCAGTTCCTGAAGGGTGCACAGAGGCTTTCATCACACACCAGGAGGCCGGCCATTCCACTATGGGACCTGGGTCAGGTGTTGGCTGCCCTGCAGGAGGAGCCTTTTGAGCCTCTGGAATCAGTCAGCATTAAGTGGCTGTCTCTTAAAGTGTTCTTTCTCTTGGCAGTGACATCAGCCAAAAGAGTGGGGGAACTGCACCCCCTGTCAGTGGGTAAGAGCTGCTGTCGTTCCAATCAATGTTAATCAGTGGGTGCATGCACATGGTAGGGCTTTTATAGCCTGGCGCATGCCGGCCAAATAAAGTGGTGTGTCTTAAAGATTATTAATTTTCCATATCGATTGTCCCAGGTGGGGATAATTCCCATGGTTATGATATAACCAATATAACCTGTGGGTCTCCTCACTCAGAGAACCAAGATTACAATGTAACCAGACGTTCTGTTTGATGATCTGTAGTCTAATTTAACCACTTGTTAGCAACCACCTTTTTTAAGACATAGAAAAGCTTCAAAATTCACAGGGGGGTTAGGCATTGATTTCAGTGTCAGATTTTGTCTGGAAACCTAGAAACAGAGCCCTTGTAATGACTTATTATAGCCTACTGATGTATAACAGTTGAAAAGGGTATTAATTGCAACAAGCAGTTACAATTAATTACCATTAAACCTCTTAATGCTGGTGAAGAAACTGACTAAACCTAACAAAAAAAAATCATCATTTTTTTGTTTCTAAAATTAGACCTCATACAATACAATCGATTACAACTCAACAGACAGGAAGAATTAGAAGCGTAATGTAAGATCTTTGTGTGTAGGCCTCCCTCTGTCAGGACAATCACATCAGGATCACTAGTTACAGCCCAGAGGCGAGGCCAATATTTTCATCACCAGTGACCTATCTCCTGACTCACTGTTCATCATCTGACCCGCATTTAACACATCAGCCATCAACTGAGATTGGGCCACTGTCATGCTTTGTTACGTTAATGCCTTTTCCACATAAATCCATATGTTCAGTTATAGAAACCCACTGGTTATCAGTGAATATTCATAACAACAGCCAGGTTTTTTTTTTTGGATATTTCTTGTGTTGAGTGAATTTAAAGGCATACTATGCAGGATTTTGGTAAAAAAACACAACAATGAGTAAACTCACACAGAAGCAATCTCTCTCAATCATTACTTATGACCCACTTGTAGTGTGTGGTGGTGTATTTGTCTGAGACTCTGCCCTCTGCCTATTCTCTTATTTTGCTGTGGTCAAGATGTTTTTAGGTGTGTAGCCCCCAGCCTGGTAACAGCATGCAGGTGAGATATTTATCAAAAGGTAGCAGTCAGGTAGGAGCAACATGCATCCAAGAGGAGTCTACGGAAATTGCGGAGACATTGCCAAAAGAACGCAAATATAGTGAGTAATGCTAAGCAGACAAAGCTTTTTCCAAACAAGAGTGAAACTGGGGTTGGCTTTCATTTTCGCTGGTGAGCACTGAAGGAGATGATGGGGATCTAGAGTTAAGCGGAGTTGGCCTGTTTTTTGTTGGACAGGTAGGTGCCCACTGTTAGCTTATTTGGCTTGCTAAAGTATCACCTTTTCCATTACAACAAATGTAAACTTCCAGTAGGTTGCAATGTATGTATAAACAGTGTAGGGGGGAGGGGCTGGGTTAGAATGTTGTTTACAAACAATAACCAATAATTCCTGGGGCCCGTTGCACAAAAGTAGGATTCAGACATCCAGGATAAATGACCGAGCTGGGTTCAACAAATCCAAAACAAGAGCGTCCAGGCTTAAGTGGCTGCACAAAGACCAAGCCAGGATGAGCAGACACGGATTCATCAAGCCAGGTGAAACCAATCCTGGATCAGTGCGTGCAGCAGTTAATGATCACAAATGTTTAAATAATGACAGTGGGTCTGGTTGAATGTGATAACAATGTGCAGTGGGCAGTGGAATAACTATTGGTTTCCGTTTGTGGTAACTGCTAACTGAGATAAGGGATAAGATTAAAAAGATCCTGGAATTTAGCCTGTTCTGGAGCAAGCTAGCTCCACAGAATAAATCTGTGGAGATATCCTGATATCCTGGCTTAATCCCTTATCCTAGTTTTGTGCAATAGGCCCCTGCATAGTATCACTTTACTTTCAGAGAAAACAGATACAACCTGTGGGATCCCTCAAGTTTCTATTTTAGGTTCTATTTTTAGTCTCTACATGCTTCCACTTGGCGATATTATCAGAATAGGGATGCATGATATTGGATTTGGATATACAACAACTCATTTAGCCAATAACCAATAACGATATCAATATTTCCAATTTTTTCCCCACCTAATTTTAGTGTGATCAGGTCTCTTCTGTAGCAGAATTCACATCAGATCATGCATGCTGTCATCAGACTGGCCAAGCAGTTGAGGCGTTCCACCAAATAAAGTGAGGTGACAGGCGAAAATGCAGCAAAGAAGCCTTCTTTATTTACTCATATTTCAATACAACTGACACCAACAACATTCAAACACAAAATGGCTGTGTATATAGACAAGGTAGTGATCACGTGATCGGGACTATACTATGATAACAGGGATAAACATAAACAACAACTACATTAAAGATTATTTTAACAGTTTACACACCTATAATATATATGGAAGATATCTACAAATTACGAAAATAACCTATCTAATATTACAAATAAATATCTACAATATTTACAACTAAATACCAAACACCAAACACCCCTCCTACAACCTCCCTCTATCTGTTACTCTCCCGGAGCCTTTATCTGGTGTCCGCCTCCCCTGAGGACACTGGACCAGGAAGACAACAGACAACAGGTCAGTCAGTCAATCAATCAATCAATCAATCAGTTTTATTTCTAAAGCCCAATATCACAAATCACAATTTGCCTCACAGGACTTTACAGCATATGACATCCCTGTCCTTAGGACCTTTACAGAGGATAAGGTAAAGGTCCCCCCAAAAAAACCTTTAACGGGGGAAAAAATGGTAGAAACCTCAGGAAGAACAACTGAGGAGGGATCCCTTTTCCAGGACTGACAGATATGCAGTAGATGTTGTACAGTAATCCACAGGGGCGGACTGGCCATCTGGACGTTCTGGAGAATACCAGAACGGCCGGTGCTGCGGGACAGCCGCCGGCCGCTGCGCAGCCGTCACAGGTTTTGGTTTTTTTTTTTTATAATCTACTGTTCCACGTCCAGACCAATAGGTGGCAACAATGTGCCTGCAGGCCCATAGATGCGCAAGCTCACTCGTTACTCAGCCGTGTGCAAGTGCAGATGGGAGAGACTAGAGGCCATGGATACTGCTGGTGTTGCTAATCCTAAAAAAAGGAAAGAAAAGGGTGGGGCTGAGAAGGTGAGGGAAAAAAAAATTAGGCAGTTAGAGAGCGAAGCATCCAAATGTCGGAAACTGACAGAAATGTTTGCCAGTGGCCCAGCAGCGCTGCCACTGCCAGCAGCAGCAATGTTGGAGGCACCGCCAGCGGTTGTGAGAGCCAGACCGCTGTGCAGGAGGGTGAGGCTGCAGCTGCAGCACAGGGACAGATAGATGAGGGACAGATGCATGAGCTGGTGGAAGTGCAGGGCACGTAAGTATGAAAGGAGGATAATGAGGGTTACTTGGTAGGTAATCTGACGTTAGCAAATGTTATTTCAGGTTGCTACATTTTGATTTATACCCAGAAATGAAACAAAACTGTTACAGTTGTTTAGCTCTAAAACACAATATACACATGCAGCAGCAACACAAATGCAGAAGAAATATTTAATAAAAGTAGTTAAACTCTTTTTGTGTAGTAATTTCTGCACAAACTAATTAAGATTAGTAAGTAATAAATCCAGTTTAAGATCACATGGAATAGATGATGTAATACATAAACCCTGTTGTTTACCCTGTTGTTTTTTAAATCCATTCTTTCACTTGTTTATTTAGGTTGAGCATAGAGAGGATGACACCCACTCCAGGTCCACCCTGCATTACTTTGAGCGCCCCAAGCCAGACATTTAAAGAATGTTGTTTATTTCTCAGTGAGTATTCAAGTTAACTGTATAATCACAGCCTCTTTACATTGTGATTTATCATAACTCATACCATTTGTTTTTGTGTGTTTCAGGCAGTCACCTCACCCGCATTGCATTGTTCAGCAGAGAGACATTTAAAGAATGTTGTTTATTTCTCAGTGAGTATTCTACACTATGCTCTTAACACAACTTTTAGTCAACATAAGTGATAATGCTATAATTTGGAAGGTAAAATATCATGGGTTAAGATTTAAGTATTTTGAGACCCGTGTCTGTGGCTGATGAGTTTTCGCACATCGGTTGTTGTGGGCTGGGCCGAGTCAAAGTCCAGGGCTGTTTTTTAGTCCCAGTCCGCCCCTGGTAATCCATATGACACACTGAGACAGAAAGAGAGAGAGACAGAGAGAGAGATGCAGGACAGACGGTAATGATAATAGCTTACAACAACATTAATGAAAGTAATAATATTATAATTATAATTCCGGCTATTGTGGTACAATGTGGTACAGTGACAATAATCATATGTGTATAATAACAATGGAAGTATGACTAATGATAAGCAGCAGATAAGCAGCAGCAGGAGGCATCTGGCAGGACCACGGCAGCAGCACAACGAGAGAGAGAGAGAGGGAGAGAGAGAGAGAAGGAGAGAAGGTGCCTGGGGTATTATAGGAGGTCCCCCGGCAGACTAAGCCTAAATCAGCCTGAGTAGGGGCTGGTACAAGGCAAGCCTGAGCCAGCCCTAACTATAAGCTTTATCAAAAACGAAAGTCTTGTCTTAAATGTGGAGACGGTGTCTGCCTCCCGGACTGCAACAGGAAGATGATTCCACAGGAGAGGAGCCTGATAGCTGAAGGCTCTGGCTCCTGATCTACTTTTGGAGACTTTAGGGACCACGGGTAACCCTGCATTCGCCGAGTGCAGAGTTCTGGTGTGATAATATGGCACTATGAGCTCTCTAAGATATGACAGAGCTTGACCATTTAAAGGTTTGTAAGTTAACAGTAGGATTTTAAATTCAATTCTGGATTTTACAGGGAGCCAGTGCAGAGAAGCTAAAACAGGAGAAATTAGAAATTAGGAGAAACTATGTCATCAGATAGAGTCTCTGAGTTGTTTGGGGCCAAGAACAATAACTTTTTTTTTTTTGTCTGAATTTAACATCAGGAAATTGGTGCTCATCCAGGTTTTTATGTCTTTAAGACAGTTATGGAGTTTAGTTAATTGATTACTTTCTTTTGGCATTTACAGAGTGATTTCCAGTGATGCTAAAGGAAGCATATACAGAGTGAATAGGATTGGTCCGAGCATATGGAGCTAGATTTGTTTCTTTATTATTCAATCAAACAGAGTAGGTTTTGCAATCAAAAAAAAAAAAAGATTTGAGAGCAAAAGTATCAATTTTGGAATCAAAAAATGTTTTATTGCAAGTAAAAAATGATTGATTAAAAAATGCAAATCCTAAAGATTTGCTTGCAAGTCAAAAATTTTTGCGAGTAAAAAGTTGAACCTGGTGGGCAGGGCCTAAACTGAAAGCTGTAAGACATGTCTCTGTTGGCCAGTCTCAATCGGAATGACAGCTTGCAAAGCTTTTTTTTTTTCTTCTTCTCTCGGTTTATTGGCAGATTGCAAGCAATTTAAAGGTGCATACCGCCGCCTACTGTACAAGAGTAAGGTGTGAGCCCATCAAGGTGGGATGCAGAGGGTTCGTGGGCCAGTCCCTCTGTAGGGTCTACAAGATGCTGGGCGTCACAGGGGCCAGTAGGAGAAGAGCCATCAAGTTGGCTACCGAAGCAGCAGAGGTGGCTGTGGATCAGGAGAGGAGAGCTGTTGGTGGGGTAGAGATACCTGGACACAACGTGGGGCTTGATCAACCCCGGCTGAGTCGACTGGGAGGGGGTGTCTGATTGTTGAAAGACCCGAAACACCCACTGACCCCAGGTTACATCACTGAAGATGTTTCCAGGAGCGCCAAGTTGGTTTATGTTAAAGCTTTTAAAAATAAATTAGTATTTGCTAAACTGAAGGCAAGATACTTTCCAAGAGAACCAGCATTGGGAGTTAGCCACCAAGAGTAGCCACCAGGACTAACCACAGACAGTCTATGGGACTCACTAGCTTACTGCTACTTCCACAATCTCATACACTCAGAAAAATAATTCAGGGCCTTAGTAAATATCACAATAATAAAAAGGTATACTACCTTAATAAAATCTCTGAAAATCACTTAAGTGCTTATTTGAGTTGAGCGTACAAAAATAAATGCTTAAAAATCCAACAGCTAATTTTGTCTTAAATTTACATGTGTTATTTAAGTTTATTTCACAAAAAGAAATGAGTGTTTCAGTAACTAATTATATTTCTCATATATACATAATATTTTCTATAAATACGAGTGAAAATATTTGAGTATGGAGCAATTATACTGATCAGTTTCAAGAACTTTAATTATTACTCATTCTAACTCAACAGTCTTCATATCTAACAACAACTTAAGAAAATGAGTACGTTTTATTACGCAAAACGTCATGACGTGCCCCTTTCACGGGCAAAGAGTGGATTCATGGGAAATCTGCAGCCACACGAGACTAGCATGGTGTCACATATCACGCTGGGTGTTGTTTTTTTCTATTAAATACTGTTGCTCAGTGCTTAATTTGTGCCGGAGCGTGCTCCGGGACCTTCCCTGTCATGAAAACCGCAGCGCATGCGTGTCTCCCCCACCCCCCCGCTACGACGACCGAAATTCGCGAGTCGGCCACCGGTCTGGACTGGTGCCGTAACCACCCTTCTAGCCACCAAATTGCTCAGTTAAGTTAGCACACGGTTCATTCGGTTAACACACAGTTTCACAGCTAACGTCACAAAAGAATGGGTGTAAAATGACTATTTTACTCATATTTTATCGCTACACAACATGCTCAGACATGACCTATTTTCATTGCCGCATGCTGAATAGGCGTGGAGAGATGGGGAGAGCTCGTCCACCGTTGCCCGGTAGAGAAAACGATCGCTAATAAACACACGCACCGTTTTTTTTAGAGGTTTACCGCCGTCTGATTATTCTTTTTAGGAGATAAACGTTGGTCTCATTGATGTAATCTAACAATTTTGGCCGCCGCATTAGTTTGAATTAGTTGAATTAGTTGTGTCGGTGTGAACACAACAGTCGCTGTGGGAGGCTGAGCAGCAGCAGAGTGGCCATGCCTGACTGTAAGTTACTCCCTTTGATGTGTGACTGCAGCCGGACCTCGATCTGCTCTGACTGCCTGCTGTCTCCATTGTGAAAGTTTAGCGTTATTTACCGTACTGTACTGTACCGGTCTCTCTCTCTCTCTCTCTCTCTCTCTCTCTCTCTCTCTCTCTCTCTCTTCTATTCATATGTAGCATGGTGAAAATTATTAAAATAATGCATAGAAGTATTATAGAAGAGGTTTTCAGCCTCCTTTTGGGGGGTGCAGGGGTTCTCAGCTGTCAAGACTTTTTAATGATATTTTTGGGGAAACACTTGATATCTAGAGCAAGTAAAGGTTGAATTATTTTGTCAAGCATGTTAAAAATGTTGATGTCTCCTTTACAGCACCAACACTGCTGGAGCACCAAAACTGCTAAAGGAGAGAGGGTGAACAAAGACATAACAGAGAAGGTAAATGGCATCTATTAATAATGTACAGAAGAAATCTGAACTAAATTACAAATATAAAATTATTTATTATTTCATGTTTTGATATAAAAATATTCATTCTAATTATTAATTATTTCATGTTTTCCATTAATTATAGTTGGAGATATAATTTACATCAATATGCATTTTAATTCATTTAATAGAACTGTGTGATTAAAAACATACTAATCCAAAAACTATGTACATGAAATGAAACAGCATTTATTCAGTCTTTTTTTTTTTTAAAACACTAACACTGTAACACTGTTTATCCTCCTTTTTAAGGTGGCGGCCCATGGGCTGGCAATGTAAGCTCTGCACATTTGAGGATTCTTCAAAAGGGGAGCTTCTCAAGCATTATCGAGTCAAGCATGGTACCTATGGCCGTGGCTATTCAGTACCCTGTCTTCATTTAAGCTGTCCTTGCTCCTTTAAAACATGGGGTGCCCTTCGTACACCCTTCGTACACAATTCACAAGAAACTGTGAAGGTGTGAAGGTGTGCAATCTTTCAGATGTAAAATTTGTGATTCGTTTTATACTAGTACAAAAGACTATTTTCACCATATTAATTCCCATTTGAAAAGACATGAAACCATAGAATGTGTTTTTAGTGGATGTGATTTCAAGACTAACATATGTGGAACTTATGCAACACACAAAAGTAGAAAACACAAGTCCCATTCATGGAAAGACTTAAAGATTGATGTGATTGCAAAGCATCCCGTTGCTACTGAGAATGAAACTGACTTTCTTGTGTTGGAATCTGATGGTCATGTTGATACCACCTTAAAATTGGATTGTGGACGGGATACTTCAGGTGAAATAGAGAAAAATATTGGTTCGCTCTTGTTAAAATTGGAAAGCATCTATAATGTCTCTGGCAAATGTGTTGATGACTTGGTGGAACAGCTTCAATTTATCTGCACAGCATCCACTCAGCATTTTCTAAAGTTAGTGAGTGATATTTTTGCAAAAAACAACTGTGCTGTTGATGAAGCTATTGTTAGTGAACTGGTAGACAAACTCTCTAATCTGTTTTCTGCAGCTTTGGGCCCTGACGGTCCCTTTTCTTCTAAATTTAAGAGGGTAAAGTATTACAAGGAAAACTTTATTGTAATTGAGCCAGTATATTTTGGATCCAGAGGAGAAAAGTAGCTTTCAATATGTGCCTGTTCTTCTATCCTTAAAGCAACTGTTGAAAAATGAAGAAATTGTGAAAAGGTTATTGACTAAACATTCAGACTACTCACAGCTGGCATCCTTCCGTGATGGTAAATATTTCAAGCTAAATGAATTTCATGCTAATGAGGAGTTCAGTATTTCACTTATACTAAATGTAGATGATTTTGAAATCTGCAATCCTCTCGGAACTTCGCACAAAAAACATAAAGTAACAGCAGTGTACTGGGTACTAGCCGATGCACCACCTGAACTGAGATCACAGTTAACATCAATTTATTTAGCTCTCCTTTGTAAAGCAAATGATATAAAAAAATTTGGCTATGAAACTGTTCTTGAGCCGCTTTTGAAGGATCTCACTACATTGGAGAGGGAAGGAGTTTTTTTGCCTCAGGTTGGCAAGAATATCAGAGGTACTGTTTTTTGCGTTTCAGCAGACAACCTTGGAGCGCATTCTTTAAGTGGACTTATAGAAAACTTTTGTGGGCAATATATCTGTAGGTTTTGTATTGGGGACCGTTCTGACTATCAGCAAAAGGAAGTGCAGTCAGGAGCTTTTCCACCAAGAACAAAAGAGAACTATGATTTACATGTTAAGTCTGTAAAGAGAAATCCTGCTCTGGTACACTGTTGTGGTGTGAAGAAAGGTTGTCCCATAACTGAGAAATTAAGTTATTTCCATTTTGTAACTGGGTACCCACCAGACCTTCTGCATGACCTTTTTGAAGGCATAATTCCTTTGGAACTAGCGCTGTGTCTTAACGTGTTCATCCACAACAAGTATCAGGGCTCCAGACTGCGCCTAATTGGTCGCATTTTGCGACCTTTTTGGGAGGCCGTGCGACCTATTTTTTTAACTAGGAGCACTGGCGCGACTTACAAATCCACCCCTCTCCCCCTTTTTTTTCCCCTTTTTTCTTCTTTATATAATTGCATTTCATGGAGGAGCGGAAGAAAGTGTGTGTGTGTGTGTGTGTGTGTGTGTGTGTGTGTGCCTGTCATGTGTGTCTGGATGCGCACTGCGAGGTGGGGGGGCTCCAGTAACCATAACAACGTGCCGCAGTTTTAGTACCTACGTGTGTACTGTACGCGGGGTTAGACAGAGAGGGGTCACAGAGCCGGTGTCGAGTACAAAGTGCTGTGTCGTTTGACCATAAAGTGACGCTATGAAACGAACTATAGATTCGTTTTTCACAAGAAAAAATTATCCAGAAACTCCTGTCGGTCCTCCTGCCAGTTCCCCAAACTTCAGATAGTTCAGAGGACGAGTCAGCAATGTCCTGCACACAGCCCCCCATTGATATTATTTTGCGCGACAGACGCTTCATATAATAACCTAACAATACACTATTTATGGTGTTATGTCATTGTGTCATTTCTGTCTCTACATGGTCACGCGTTAACATTTATCCTCTGCTCTCTGTATTGCGCACGGCGGAGTTCCGCCACACACACACACACACACACACACACACACACACACACACACACACAGGTGAGCAGCTCGGGCCGCATTTTCCTGATAAACCTGACCCGTGCCCGGCGCAGCTTAACAGCTGACAAAGTTACTGTCATGGAAAGTGTGTAAATAACAACAGACTGCTGTTACGCACAGACCAACACGCTGCTCGCACAGCAGCGCAGCACGGCACTCGGTGCTGAGCTTGTGTTGCGTTCAGGCGTTGTCACGTAATTAACAACTTCCAGCACTTAAATAGGTCATAGCACAAAACAGCAGCATGTCAAGTGACTTTTTACTTTTATTATGTTCAATAAAATTGTATGTTCCTAAATCTTGAGACACCTCATATGTAAGCTAGACAGACATTTCACCTGCTCATTACTGTGCACACATGTAGGCTACTGTATGTACTTAGTCCTAAAGAGCCCTTTCTTTTGCCAGTATACATAGAAACATCCCAGCAGGCTGTGCTTTGCAAGCATACAAAAGAGTTTAACACGTGAAAATTTATTTTTCATGTGTGTGCTTCACCTCTGCTGTTACAACTCCATCCTAGGGGAAACACTGCTGTGTGCGTTTTGTGCAGCAGGTGGATGTGGTGGTCTACTGGTAGAGTAGAGAGAGAGCTAAGTAGCGCTGAAGTAGAGTAGAGCAGGGCAGAGAGATGGAGGCAAAATATATTAAACCCGGTGTTAATACAGCAGAACTGGAGAGAGGGGGGAAAATAAATAGAGGTGGGCATGGCTCAAGTAGGGCACAAAATTATAGAGAGAGAATGATACAGTGTGAATAAAGATTACATAACATAAAATAACTGCAGTCTTTGTTATTTGATAGCCACTTAAATTAAACAATTTTTATAGGGCAAGTAAAAACTGATTTCGGGCAAGTGAAAAAAAACCTTAGCGTTGAACCCTGCAGGGCTGTCTGTGTTTATTGCTAAATTATATGTAATGCAGTTAATCTCGACAAAATTATGAGCATGTTGTGTCGATATAGATAGTGCTCCTAAATTTTGTGCTGGTGCTTTTCAGTAAGGAGCGCTGGTGCTCCTAGTGGAAAAAGTTAGTCTGTGCTGCTGTGCGAGCAGCGTGTTGGTCTGTGCGTAACAGCAGTCTGTTGTTATTTACACACTTTCCATGACAGTAACTTTGTCAGCTGTTAAGCTGCGCCGGGCACGGGTCAGGTTTATCAGGAAAATGCGGCCCGAGCTGCTCACCTGTGTGTGTGTGTGTGTGTGTGTGTGTGTGTGTGTGTGTGGCGGAACTCCGCCGTGCGCAATACAGAGAGCAGAGGATAAATGTTAACGCGTGACCATGTAGAGACAGAAATGACACAATGACATAACACCATAAATAGTGTATTGTTAGGTTATTATATGAAGCATCCGTCGCGCAAAATAATATCAATGGGGGGCTGTGTGCAGGACATTGCTGACTCGTCCTCTGAACTATCTGAAGTTTGGGAAACTGGCAGGAGGACCGACAGGAGTTTCTGGATAATTTTTTCTTGTGAAAAACGAATCTATAGTTCGTTTCATAGCGTCACTTTATGATCAAACGACACAGCACTTTGTACTCGACACCGGCTCTGTGACCCCTCTCTGTCTAACCCCGCGTACAGTACACACGTAGGTACTAAAACTGCGGCACGTTGTTATGGTTACTGGAGCCCCCCCACCTCGCAGTGCGCATCCAGACACACATGACAGGCACACACACACACACACACACACACACACTTTCTTCCGCTCCTCCATGAAATGCAATTATAAAAAGAAGAAAAAAGAAAAAAAAAAGGGGAGAGGGGTGGATTTGTAAGTCGCGCCAGTGCTCCTAGTTAAAAAAAATAGGTCGCACGGCCTCCCAAAAAGGTCGCAAAATGCGACCAATTAGGCGCAGTCTGGAGCCCTGTATGTGGACAGGCAGAAACAACAGAGACAAGAAAAAATGTTACTACCAAAAGCATCCACAAGTTTCTAATATTTTTTTCCTTATTGGTCTTTCATTAAAAACTTGTGGATGCTTTTTGTAGTAACATTTTTTCTTGTGCCTGTTCACACTTAGATTTAAGTCTGCAGAATGTGGATTAGATATTTACCAAATATTTCTGCCTGGTTAAGGTTTTTAAACATTTGATATTTTCACATTTAACTATTTTAAATATTGATATAAAAGCGTTGTGGTGTTTCTCTTGTTTAGTCAACAGGTGTTGTTGATTTTGACTGACTGCCATCTCTGTTAAAAGCACTATGCTTTCTCTGTTCACAAACTGCCTGAGGAAGATCTGTTGATCGAAATGTTCATTGGGAGCCCTGCAGTGTGCAGACTTTTCTCTTTGTTCTACAGTGAGTGTTTTTTCGGTCTTGCACCTGCACACATTTTCCTGGATGTGCACACTTTTGGCTTCTTTGTAATGGTATGCATAACCATCTCTCCATTTTGTAGCCGCCTGGATCAGAGGTCAACAGCAAGAGAAGGAGCAGCCCAGGCGTTCTTTCCTCCTGCTGTTCCTGGGGGATCCATAAACACGCAACTAAACTAATAAACTAAACTAACGAACTAAACTAACTATTAAACTACTACATGTAAATTAACTTTTGATTTCATCCCTCTAGAAAGAAGAATACCTATCAAGATGCTAGTAAAAGGTATGTTGATTTGACTTGTATTGTTTCTTTGAAATGGGTTGCATTTACCATTAGTTAAAGCAGCAGCTGGAGTTAGCAGTCCTTGTCCTCATCCATGAACAGCGACAGCGAGTCATCTCCTTCAGATGGGCAGAGGACCGACTCTTTATGGAGTTCTCTCTCCTTATTGGATTAAGCTTGAAGGATACCAGAAAACGCTCTCCTCTGCTTACTGCAGAGTGACTGACAGAACTATTTAAGACTTATACTAACAACAAAAAATCACTTACTTCTGCTTTAACAATGTTATTGGCAGGACCACAGGGGCCAGCCGTGAGTGAGTGACTTTAGTGAATAATGAGTTAGCTCAATGCTACTATAAATAAATAAATTACCGTAAATATTTTTTGTCTGAAATTGTTTGACCCATGACTATGTCATCACATATTGAATCAACTGCTAGCATGCTAATTAACATTAACTGTTAATTAACATTAATTAACACTAATTCACATCATCACCTACTCTTGTTGTGAATTATATGGCTTAAATACAATGTTGTTATTTATGTAATTAAAGATCAAGAAGTAGTAAAAGTATGTATTACTGCTGTCTGCTATGACAGAAGAAAATCCTAAAATTCCTCAAATTAATTCCTCAAGTGCATCATACAGTGATTTTTTTGTGAATAAACTCATTTCTAATTTCTATTTTTCTGTTTTTTAGATGCCCCATAAAGGTAAAAAGAGTGAGACAATGAAAAAGCGAAAAGCTACAGAAGGAGCTGAAAAAGCCTGAAGTAGCTGTCTGAGTGACATAGAATCTCCCAAACCTGCCATCCAAGATAAAACCAGCTATAAAAAAATGTATGCAGATGTCGTGAAAGGTAACATTAGTTCATCCTCCACTGGAAATAATGGTCAAATCCCTGCCACATCATATGCTGCTGAAGGTAAGATGCCTGTACAAGGCTCATACCATCAGGGTGATGGAAGGTTCAGTATAAATGCTGGCAGGCAATGTGTTGCCAACAGTTTCAATGCAGTTGTGGAGAAGACTGTGAAAAGCATACTCACATGGAACACTAATGACATTCACACTGTCTTGGAGGATGGAAATAACCTCTACTTTAGTCTACGACAAAAAGGCAAGATAAAATCTAAAAATGGATACATGCTTGTGACTGAACTACCTAACATCTACAGGCTCGGTAATGACACATTTTCACTCAGTTTGGGTGATCCTGTTCTTGGAAAACTTGGTTTGTCTATCTATGACGATGCACAGGACTTTCTGCAGCCTTTGATAAATGATTTTATTAAGAAGTACAAACTTGATTTTATGTTTTTAACTGAAACTTGGCTAGGTCAGGAAAATAGTGCAGCAGTTTTAATTGAGACAGCCCCTCCAAATTTTAGTTTCCTTAGTGAAGCAAGAATACATAAGAGAGGAGGCGGAGTTGCCACTCTGTTCAAGGACAGCTTCCAGTGTAAGCAAATGTTTTATGGTCAATTTGACTCCTTTGAATATGTTGCCACTCAGTTAAAATCCCCCTGTCGAGCAATTTTAGTGACCATCTACAGACCCCCCAAATATGATGCAAGGTTTTTTGATGAGTTTACCACATTGCTGTCTATTGTGTGCATGGATTTTGACTGTGTTGTTTTAGTGGGAGATTTTAACATTCATGTTGATAATTTTACAGATGGGTGTGCTAAGGAACTGTTAAATATTCTGGATAACTTTGGGCTTTCTCAGCATGTCACAGAACCGACACATAACAGAGGACACATATTAGATCTAATTATTTCCAAAGGTCTTAATATCTCTGAGGTTGTGGTGAATGATGTCGCTTTATCTGACCATCACTGTGTTTCATTCAAAATGACCACCCGTGCTAATCCTATGAAAAGTGAAGCAGAGGTGATCAGAAAGCGTTATATAAATGATAACACCTGTGCATTATTATTCACCCAGCGTTTTACACCATCACAAACCCTGCCCTCAGCTCTAGTTGATGACCTTGTAAGCAGTTTTAGTTCCAATGTTATGACTGTTATTGATTCTATCGCCCCAATTAAGACCAAAGTTATGTCAGGTAGGAAAAAGGCACCCTGGAGAAACGCCATACTGGTTAAAGAATACAAAAGAGTATGTAGACAAGCTGAACGCAGGTGGCGAAAAAACAAACTCCAGGTATATTATGACATTTATAAAGACAGTCTTCACAACTGTAACCAGGAACTGAAGAATGCAAGGCAATCATATTTTTCAGAGATTATCAACAGAAACAGTAATAATGCCCGCACACTTTTTTCTGTAGTGGACAGACTGACCAACCCCACAACATTATTCCCTCCTGAACTACTGTCTAACAAGTCATGTAATGACTTTGCAGCCTTCTTCACAAACAAAATATTACAGATAAGACAGGCAGTGTGCAGCTCCAGCTCAGGAATGATAACAGTTGTGCCTTCCTGTCCTCCAGGTAATCTAGGACATTTTAGCCTCCTAGATTACACAACTCTAACAGAAACGGTTTCAAAATTAAAGCCCACAACATGCTGCCTTGATATTCTGCCTTCAAACTTTTTTAAAACCATTTTTAACTGCATAGCTCCAGATGTACTGCAGATAATAAATACTTCTCTT
Organism: Epinephelus cyanopodus; assembly: GCA_026686955.1. Lineage (NCBI taxonomy): Eukaryota > Metazoa > Chordata > Actinopteri > Perciformes > Serranidae > Epinephelus > Epinephelus cyanopodus. The sequence continues at coordinate 42,476,966 of CM048917.1, read as the reverse complement.
ATAGCAGGCCAGTTTCCCCAGGCCTTGAAAACTGCAGTAATAAAACCTCTCCTAAAAAAATCAAATCTGGATGCCACAACAATTAGTAACTATAGGCCAATATCAAATCTGCCATTTTTGGGGAAAATCATTGAAAGGGTTGTCTATCAGCAAATCCATACTTTTATGATGCAAAACAATCTTTTTAACACATTTCAGTCTGGATTTCGGCCACATCACAGCACTGAGACTGTACTTATCAAAGTCTTAAATGATTTTCATCAGAATAATGATGCATGCAAATCCTCTGTCCTGGTATTACTAGATCTCAGTGCTGCATTTGATACAGTTGATCATAATATACTACTTAGCAGATTGGAAAAGTGGGTGGGACTCACCGGCACTGTCCTACAGTGGTTCAAATCTTACTTACAAGATAGGGACTTTTTTGTGTCAATTGGTAACCATGAATCTGAGTGAACTACGATCACATGTGGGGTTCCTCAAGGGTCCATTCTCGGACCACTTCTATTCAACATCTATATGCTACCCCTAGCCCAGATTATGGAACATCACAACATCTCCTATCATACGTATGCCGACGACACACAACTTTATATCTCAGTGTCATCACAAGACTATAGTCCCTTACTCTCACTGAGTAACTGTATTCATCAAATCAATGACTGGATGTGCCAGAATTTTCTCCAGCTAAATCCAGAAAAGACAGAGGTATTAATTTTTGGCCCTAGAAATGAAAGGGCAAAGATCAGCGCCCACCTTAGCTCTATGTCACTGACAGCTACAAATCAAGCCAGAACTCTTGGTGTTATTATTGACTCAGACCTGAACTTCAACAGCCATTTAAAGTTTATTACTAAATCTGCCTATTACCACCTGAAAAATATAGCTAAAATTAAGGGGTTTCTGTCTAAACAAGACATGGAAAAACTTATTCATACATTCATTTTTAGTAGGTTGGATTATTGCAATGGCTTACTTACAGGCCTTAACAAAAAATAAATTAGACAGTTGCAGCTGATTCAGAACGCTGCCGCCAGAGTCCTTACAAACACCAGGAAACTGGACCATATTACACCGGTCATTAAATCGCTACACTGGCTTCCTGTGAGTCAAAGAATAGATTTTAAAATCTTACTGCTGGTCTACAAAGCCCTCAATGGTCTCGGACCAAATTACATTCTTGATCTACTGGTTCCCTACGAAGCATCCAGACCCCTTAGGTCATCTGGAACAGGTTTGTTGTGTGTTCCAAGAACAAGAACCAAGCAAGGTGAGGCAGCATTCAGTTATTATGCTCCTCACCTGTGGAACAAACTTCCTGTAGATCTGAGGTCTGCTCAAACTGTCAGCTCCTTTAAATCAGGGCTAAAAACACTATTGTTTACTGAAGCGTACTCTTAGATTAAATACTTACCTGCTGTATTCTACCGCCCGTACTTTTTAACTACACACTGCTGATTTATGTCTTTTATTATTCTACTTCTTTTCTTATCCTGACTGTTAAATGTATTGAGCCTGTTTTTATTTTATGTTACTGTATTTTATCATTATCACTATCATTCTCAATTTCTATTTCCCTTTTTAATCGAATGTTTTTATTGTTTTAAATTGTGTCTTGTTGCTTTTAATGTCTCTATAAAGCACTTTGAATTACCTTGTGTTGAATTGTGCTATATAAATAAACTTGCCTTGCCTTTGAATATGGCATTGCAAATGGTCTTCATTGATTTTAATGCATGCTTAATAACTATGAAGGGTACCACATTTATGGTAAGTAGAGATGGCAATTGGTTTGCTATATTTGATCCTCATGCACACAACCAAAGAGGTCTGGTACATGGAAACGGAACAGCTGTTATTGTGTATCATAACAACATTGCTGACGTTCTTTGACATTTGAGAGAGCTTGCATGGTCCCTTAACATGAATTCTGAAGAATTATTTGAGATAACTGGAATGAAAGTAGAAAAGTTAAATCACACTGAGGAATCAACTGCAGAGGAGTCTATTTGCAGCCAAGCTACTTCTCCAAAGACAGAACTTTGGAATGCTGATCTCAGACAAGGTGATGAAGATGTCACTGCCAGAGCATTGACAGAAAAAGTGGATGATGTTGAAACCCTAAGAGATGTCAATGAAATGACAATGAAAATAGACAAAATTGTGTTGACAATGAAGACACTGCCACAGAACTGGTTGTGAAGCAAATCTTGAAAGAGGAAATGATGGAGGTTGAAACCCATAATGATATCAGACCACTTGAGGAATCTTGTGATGTGGCTGTTGTTGGTCATAAAGAACCCAACTTGGTATTCCTTCCTATCACCAGACAGCAGCGACAAGAAAGCTCTTCAAAATTGAAGATGGAGGATCAAACAGTCTCTGAAGACAGAAACTCATTTAGTCCCATGGGTGAACCGTGTGATACCAAGTCCATAAACGCTGATGGAAACTGCTTTTTTAGGGCCATCTCTTTCTCTATTTGTGGAGAGAAAAATCAACATAATAAAATCAGAAAAGCAGTTGTGAGTCATCTGAAGCAAAATTACTTGACATTTACACCTTATTTACGAAATGAATACTCCTCAATTGATGATTATCTGGCATCTTCTTGCGTGAAGTATGTTGGCTCATGGGCTACAGAACTGGAAATTTTGGCTACAGCTGACTTATTCAACATCAACATTTATACTTACAATGAGAACAGGTGGAACTTGTACACGTGTGAACAGCATGTTCAACACGTGCCTTCCAACTGTGGCGCAATATATTTGAAGCACTGTAATGAAAATCATTATGAAGTTGTTACATGTTTGTTTGTTTGTTTGTTTGTTTATTTCAGTCAGTCATATATACACTTCAAAGCAGCACAAGAAAAGAAAAAGAAAAAAAAACAATACACAATTCTGACTGAAAAAGGCTCAGGCAGAAGCAAAGCTTATTAATGCCCGCCTACTATGCATCTTAAGCTACACAATTCATGGTATCAAGTGGGAAGAGAAAAAAGAAAAAAAACAAACAAAAAAATATATACAGTACATATACATACTTACTCATGCACATACATAACTCTTTTCCCCTTTTTTCAATTACAGCCATAACTCCTAAATATAAATCCACATAAGGATTTTTTGAACATAACAAAGGAAGTACATTGCTTAAGTTTGAGATCAGCACTATTCCACAGCTGAGCCCCTTTAAAAGAAATACATCTTCTTTTAACTTCTTTTTTAGCTTTTGGTAACACAAATTTACTTCCGTCTCTCAACTCATATTTACTCTCAGACACTATGAAAAACTTATGCACACTGTCTGGTAGTGTTTTATTGTTTGCTTTAAACATAATTTGCATTGTTCTATAATAAACCAAATCTCTAAAACTTCAAAACATGAGAATTTAAAAATAATGGATTTGTATGATCATAATAACCGGCTTTATTTATGATGCGTATGGCTCGTTTTTGTTGTAACACAATTTTATCAGTTGTGGTTTTAAACGTAGATCCCCATAATTCCACGCAGTAAGTTAAATAAGGAAGTATCAGTGAACAGTAAATTAAATATAAACTTTTATGATTTAGCATATCTTTTGGTTTTGTACATGATTGCAATTGATTTTGAGATTTTCCCTTTTACATACTCAACATGTGTTTTCCAGTTTAATTTGTGATCGATCACAACCCCGAGGAATTTGGTCTCCCAAACCCTTTCTATTTCAATGTTGGAGATTTTTAATTTAATATTACTTCCAGATTGGCTTCCAAATATCATAAATTTAGTTTTCTTTGTATTAACAGATAATTTATTGACTTCAAACCAAGTTTTGAGCACTCCAAGCTCTTGTTCTACAGTGTGCAGAAGTTCTTCTAAGTTTCCCCCGGAGGAGTACAAATTCGTGTCATCAGCAAATATAATACATTTTAACTTATTAGAAACATGACAAATGTCATTAATAAAAAGAATAAACAATTTGGGGCCAATGATGGAGCCCTGGGGCAATCCGCAGGTGACCGGTTTAAATTCGGACACTGTTTGGTTTATTTGGACATATTGCTGTCTGTTTTCTAAATAACTTTTCAGCCAGGCGTGAACTGTCCCTCTAAATCCATAGTATTCCATTTTTTCCAGTAAATAGTTATGATCAATTGTATCAAAAGCTTTACTTAAGTCTATGAAGATACCTACTGTATGAAGATCATTATCAATTGCATCAGCTATTTCTTCAGCCATCATCATCACTGCATGTGTTGTTGTTCTGTTCTTTCTGAATCCATATAGTTGTTCGTTTAAAATGTTGAACTTTTCAATAAAGCATGTGTAAAGCATAAAAATTATCCAGCAATATGTGCAGGAATTTGTAAAGAAGAAAATGATTTTCAGCACAAAACACGGTTGCAGCAAGTCACCAGATCCCAGAGAATCAAAAGGAAACATGAAAGGAGAAACTTGCAAAAATGAGAAGGTACAGAGCTGATCCTGACTACCGGGAACAGAAACTTGAAAAAAGTAAAGAAAAAAGTACAGAAAGTTATGCTGATCCTGACCATCGGAAACAGAAACTTGAAAAAAGTAAAGAAAAAAGTAGAGAAAGTTATGCTGATCCTGACCATCGGAAACAGAAACTTGAAAAAAGTAAAGAAAAAAGTAAAGAAAGTTATGCTGATCCTGACCATCAGGAACAAAAACATGCAAATAGTAAATCACAATATTTAACACAAGGTGAAAAAAATAAGAATATACTTAACGCATTTCAAAACTTCAATAATACAGTTGCCAAGAACCTTGCTGTGTTTGTCACAGACTTTTGCTCCGAAACCAAGTTATTCAGTGCAAAGTGGAATCATATGGAAAGACAAGTGAAATTGCTGCATTAGCCTCCAAATGTATTACAACTACATACTTGCATACACCAAATGAGGAATGTGGTCTTGAGTGCCATGTTTGCATAATGGAGAGAGACAAACTGTGGATTTGTCATTCATGCCATGGAAAGCTACAGAAAGGTAAAATGCCTGAAGGAAGTACTTTCAGCGGCCTTAATCTACAACCAATTCCATTGGAGTTAAAGTGCTTGAATTCTCTTGAGGAACATTTAATAGCCTTGAATATCCCCTTTATGAAGCTTGTTCCTTTGCCTCGTGGAGGACAGAGTGGAGTTTGTGGCCCAGTTGTTTGTGTACCTTCTAACATCAATGATGTGACAAGTATTCTACCAAGAGAGGAAAATAGTAATTTGATTGTTAAGGTAAAACTTAAAAGAAGATTATCATACAAAGGCCATTATCAATATCAGTTTGTTAGAACAGAACATGTTAAAACTGCTTTGGAGTATTTGATTAAAAACAACAAGTGGTATGCAGATATAGAAGTCAATGATCAATGGATTAACACTCTTGAGAAAATTGAAGTGGAAGATGAATTTGAAGTTGAAGATGAGCCAATTGAAAATTATGGATGGGAAAATAATAGCATGGATGAAAGAGATGACTCTGGTGTGCATGAAGACAATGAAGTTGAGGAGGCTCTGACTTACACTGAGCCACAACATGGAATCTTTCTGGATACATGTTTGCAACCGGTTGACATTGGCCAAGAAATTTTGGATCATCACTTTGACAACATCTTTTGTCTTGCACCAGCTGAAGGAAATAATCCTGTCCAGTTATTGAAAGATCTATCAAATGAAGCTAAATGTTTTCCATCCTTATTTCCAACTGGAGGTCCGACTTTCTGTGATGAAAGGCCAATAAGAATTACACTTGCAAATTATTTGAAACACCAAATCTTAAATGCTGATGGAAGGTTTGCGCAAAATATAGACTATGTATTCTATTCTCAATATATTTCTGAACTTCAACAAATTTTATCAAATGTTTCAATTGCTTCGAGGAAAGGGTTCTCTAACAGCTTTAGGGATGTCACTGCAAGCACATTGACAAATAAAGTATCTCTTCAAGAGATATTAAAATTTGATGAGGGATACAATTTTTTACGACCTGTCCATGGAACGCCTCCTTTCTGGCAATCTGTACAAAAAGATTTATTTGCAATGCTGAGACAACTGGGCATACCAACTTGGTTCTGCCCTTTTTCTTGTGCTGAAATGAGATGGAAGGAAATCCTGCAGACAGTTATGACACAACTAGGCATCAATAAGAATATTGATGAAATGGACTGGCTGGAAAAGAATGATTTATTGAAAAGAAATCCAGTAATTGCAGCTAGAATGTTTGATCATCATTTTCAAACATTTTTAAACAAAGTTATCTTTTCTGATGCAAACCCAATTGGTAAGATAAAGGACTATTTCTATCGCATCGAGTTTCAACATGGAGGATCTCCTCATGCTCACTGTTTTGGGTAGAAAACGTCAAAATCTGAAGTAAATCCATCCAAAGTGGAAAATGATGATAATATTGTGAAATTGAAGGAGGACTTTGGCTATATGAGAAGAAGAACTAGAACTCCACCAGCTGTTGTCAGATATGCCAGACTGTCTCCAACTAAAGATCCTGAAAAGTATCATCAAAGTATTTAACTTGAGCTTTTGGAATGCCAAGAGATCCTACAAATCCAGAAACAAGACTTGAATGAAGAGGGCAATGTTGATATGATTCCTGATCTGATGATAAATCATGATGTAGCAGTTCTTATTGAAAAGACCAGATGTGAGATGTCAAGAGATGATGCACTTAGTCTCTTACGGTCACTGAATGACTTCCAGCGGAAAGCTTTCTACCAAATAAGACGATGGTGCCTAGCCAAATGCCATGGTGATAACCCAGATCCTTTTTATGTTTTCATAACAGGTTCTACAGGAACTGGAAAAAGTCATTTGATAAAGGCAATACAATATGAATGCTCACGGATATTGCAACAGACAACAACGAATCCGGACGATGTCACTGTTTTTCTGACTGCCCCAACTGGTGTAGCAGCTTATAACATTGGAACTACAACAATCCACAACACATTTTGTATCAATGCTCATAGTAAGCTACCATATCAACCGCTTGGTGAAGAAGAAATCAACACACTGAGAGCAAAACTAAGCAATGTATAAATACTGATCACTGATGAAATTTCAATGGTGGACCAGACACTTCTGTCTTACATTCATGGACGTTTCAGACAAATAAAACAAACGGAAGATTATTCACCATTTGGTAAAGTATGCATTATTGCTGTTGGTGACTATTCTATCAACTTCCACCTTGCAGAAATCGGCCACTTTACAATGAATTGCATCTGGTTAATTTATGGGCAGTTAATTTTGCCATTATCGAACTTCGAAAAATTGTCAAGCAAAAACATGTATCATTTGCTGAATTATTAAACAGAATGGAAGCTGAAGAAGGGTGAACCATTGCTGGAAGCTGATATCCACATGTTGAAACAACGTATAACGGGAGAAGAGAAAAATGTTATCCACATCTTTGCAACAAATAAGGAAGTTGACATTTACAATGCAGAAATGCTGAGTAAAACCTGTAATGGCATAATGGAGATTGAAGCTCAAGATTTTGAAAGAAATGCTAAAACTGGAAGATTGGAAAAGAAAATCGACCACCACTCAAATGTTTTCAATACCTGCTTGAAGAAATCTCTTTCGCTGGGCGTAGGTGCTCGTGTCATGTTGGTTAAAAATATCTGTGTGTCAGATGGTTTGACAAATGGAGCCTTTGGAACTGTTGCTTACATTGACAGTAATGATAGATGCTTTCCAAATGCAGGTCTAAGGTGTTTCGCAGGCCATGTATACCACAAAATGCAACCCCTATAAAGCCAGAGAAAGATCAAGTCAATAACCGTGGAGGCAAAAGAAGACAATTTCCCCTACAGTTGTACTGTGCATAAATGCAAAGTTCAACAGTGGACAATGCAGTTGTTTCTCTAACTGTGCGTTCACACCAAACGCGAATTTGCAAATTTGCGCGTCAAGATTACATACAAAGTCAATGCAAAGACGCGATTAAACGCGAATTCGCGCCGGGTGGCGCGATGGACGCGTTTAGCGTGGCGCGATGGACGCGGCGCGATAGATGCGAAATTCGCGTCCAACGCCTCATCGCTCGAGTTGAAAATATTGAACTTTTGAGGCGAATTCGCGTGACTCAGAGCCGCGAAAGCCAATCAGCGTTGAGATTCTCCCGACGTCATGGTTGACATCCAGTTGTTGACACAACAATAAACTGCTACTCACCGGAGACAGCTGGACAAGCGCTCCGCAGCTGAAATGGAGCGCCTGTAGTTGGTGTCCTGCCGTGAGATCCTGGCGCCAACCCTCGCCAACAGGTCCTCAAACTGGGCCCCAGTCAGCCCGAAGTACCGCTAAAAGCGGCTATCATCCAGACGGAGTTCCTGGAGGAGGTGGTGAAACTCGCCGAGTTGGATGTGCTTCTGCAGGATCGGGTGAACCCAAAAACGACGGCGTTTGGCCCTCCGAGGCATTTGGGACTTCCAGAGCTGGTACAAAGCAGCGATGGTGGTTATCTCAGCCATGGTCGTCAGTGGCTACCCGGAGCTATAAGATAGTACGGGTCTACTCTACAGAGACCGCAACAAAAAGGAGCAGGCTTGGGTCTGGTCTACTTGGTAAGTTCTGTAAATATGTGTCTTTAATTAGTTTGCAGAATGGTTGTACTATGAACATTAGCACTAGCTTAGCTCCAGTTAGCACAGCCGCCGGCTTCCCCGCTACTCACACAAATTAACTAGATGGTCAGGCGTCGAAACTCGGGCGTTACGGGCGGCGCGTTACTCGCGTTACTCGCGTTACGCGCGAGTAATTCGCTTCATTCGCGTTTGGTGTGAACGCACAGTAAAGAAGATATTTGCATCCGGGCAAGCTTATGTTGCTTTAAGCAGAGTCAGTTCCATCGAAGGACTTATCATTGAAGATTTTAAAGAATCTGCCATTTATTGCAATGGTAAAATTCAAAATGCTATGAGCAACATGCCACAGTTCATTGAAGTGGAAGATAATTCTGCACATTTACATCAGTCTTTCAAAATGGTTCTGCATAACATTCAAAGTTTGAAAGCACATATAAAAGACTTGATTGCAGATGATCGGTTAATTGATGCTAATTGTGTTTTTCTTTCAGAAACATGGCTGCACGCAGATGAAAACACTGATCCACTACAAATCCCTGGGTTTGTATTACATCATAGACCAAGGTTCAGCAGTTATGACAACAGTAACAACGTGCTTTCTCAATTAAAACAACAGTCCAGCGTTGCTGTAAGTGCATACTGCAGAGCAAATTTGAAAGCACAAGTCAGTTATCCAGTTTGCAACATTGAATGTTTACATATCAAATTCCCTGATAATGAATTGAATGTTGTTCTTTTATACAGACCAAGCACATACCCAATAAGAATGTTCAAGAGGAACCTATCATGTCTTATCAATGATTTGGAGAAGGTAGAAGGTGGTAAAATCATAATGGGAGACTTCAATGATAATATTCTAAGTTCATCATCAATTCTGAAGATGATGAGTAAATATGGTTATAGCCAACGTGTTTTAAATGTTACTACTGAGGATGGTACTCTCATTGATCATATTTATATGAAAGCTGTGCAAAATGTTCATTTAGCTGTACTTCCAACATATTACAGTTTTCACCATGCAATTTTCTTAATATTTTTTGAGTAACAAGTCAAAACTGAAAGTTCTATTTTACTCAAATTTTAACTTTCTCTCCCATTTATTATCTACAGTTGAACCTGAAAATAAACCATACTGACCTGAACTATTGTGGATGGATTGAAACTACAGTAACTTGAAAGAAATTTGATGAAAGAAATTTGACGAAAGAAATTTGATGAAAGAAATTGGGTGCACAGTGATGATGCAAATTTCTTTAGCTCACACACATGGCTGACTCATTGTTCTGAGTGCACCTAAATGGACTGAGATAGAGTACTGAATTAATCCAATGTAATCTAATTATTTTTCATCCACAACACAGATCTTGCTTTTAAATCCACTAAGTACTGTAATGTAATATCAACCTTGTATACCTTGTGTTGACCTATCAATACTCTTCATTTGGTAAGTATAAAAGTAGACTGAAGTGGTATTTTTTCTGTGGATCTCAACTACAAATGTGTGTTAATTACTTTGTAAATAAACACTCAAATGTCCAAAAGAAAAATTGTAAGTTGTTTTTGTGTAGTGATTTCCACTGATACAAAAGTGTACTTTGCAAATTTATCCAAATATTCAGCCACCTTTACCTTTCAATTGCTGCAATAAAATTTCCAGATGATGCAACCTGCAAAATGGCTGATGCTAAATGCAGGTTGTAGTATCAACTTCCTTGATGTCTTCCTATTCTTCTGCTTGTTACTCAGAATTGCCTAAAAATGCCCAGACCCGACCCATCACTGTGCAGCAGCTATAATATTCCTTTGTCTCACAGTCTGAGAAAATAGAGACTATCTTAATAGGACAAATCTACATTGTCCCATTAAGCGATTGCATTTGTGTAAATTTTATGTTGTTGTAATAAATCAAAACATCACCTGGACCCTAAATCTGTTGAATCATTAATAACTGTTTTCCTTCAAGGGTATAAGGACATTCTTACCAGCCAACAGAAAAATCTGATACAAGTTTTAAACACTGGTTTCCTTATTTACTCACTTTTCTTCTTCTTTGTGTTAACTCTCTTCTCACTCTGTTCAGCTCTCAGCTATGTCAAGCTAGGAAGTGATTTCAGTTCTACTACTTCTTTGGTTTTATGGTATGTGGCAACCGGCATTAAAGTAGCCTACATTATTGCCATCTATGTTTGGACCAGCATTCCAACACCACAAAACAAAAACAATTTTGTCTGTAGTGAATAGTTTTGACTGGCTTTCTGTGTTTCAAATCCAATTAAAATTTCCTGATTTCCCTCTTTCAAAACTGTAATTTTGGCACTAGTTAGCTCACAGACAGAGGGTGGTCCTTGGTGTCAGAGGATGTGAGTTAATCCGTTAGTTTAGGCAAAATGCACATTCTAATATCAAAATATGATATTCAGGCATTATGTTGTGTGGATTACAGACAATTTCTCCTAATTATTTATTATATTAAAAAGAAAACTTATTTACTCAAATTACATTAATTATTTTAGGCTTGGAACCCACACATTGCAACTTGAATTCCCTTTAAAATAAATAAATAGCCTAAATAAATAATTAAACATAAAATTAGTAAAGAGTTAACTAGACCTCATTATTTAAAAGTACAAAAACTTTACAGGGGATGGACCCAAATGCAGACTCAGACCAGAATAGTGGAGAAACAAAAAAGTGATTTATTGGCTCAAATGAAACAAAGGAACTCACTGGGGGAACACAAATGCAGGAGGGAAACAGCACAGGGCAAGAACACACAGAAACACAGAGCACTAACACAGGGGACAAACAGGCATTTCGAGAAAACGCAGAAACATAAGGTAGAAAACAACCAAACACAGGTGAAACACATGATTTAATCACAGAGGGAGAGGACAGGAAGACAAGACAGGAACTTCAAAATAAAACAGGAAGTAGAAACAAATCATGACAAACCCAGTACTTAAACCCCTACAAGCTCGAATTGACTAAAGAGGTCAATCTCAGTTAAATCACACGGGCCTTTTGGACCTTTTTCATGGCAGCCATTTTGACATAAGATAGTAGGTAAAATACAGGTGTTACCAATGATACTAATTAAGGTTATATTCCATTTGTGTAGCAGAGCTTTTCTAATGAGCCAACATGCACAATAGCAACACCCTGACCCTGTTTGGCCTAAATGGAATGGAACCTTAATTAGTATCATTGGTAACACCTGTATTTGTCGTACTATCTCATGTCAAAATGGCTGTCAGTGCAGTGACCGATCAGTCAGCTAATTGCTGATGAGTAACACCTTGTTCAAACAGAAAAGTATTTAATGTTCTGGAGCTTTCCCTACTTAGAAAATCATGGAGGAGCACCCAAATAAAAGGTTTAAAGGAGCTGCAGTGCAAGATGATATTGCTGTTGTACAAGGATACGTTAAGAAAGTGTCCTCAATTAAAATATCTAAGAAGGGAAAGCAGTATTTTAATGCTGTGGTTCAGACTTCAAATGAAGCATTTCACAACGTTGTTTCCTACAAAACACAGCTTCATGGACACTTTCTAAGGTTTGCACAAGGACGACAAGCTGTAAAGCTATCCAACATCAGAAAAGCATGCAGTAAGTATTTCTAAAATAACTCAAATGTTAATTTAATGATCTTTATCATGCACATAATTCTCCTGTAATCATCAACTTACTAACTATTCTATCTTGAACACTATAATACACAGGTTATTGGCAAAATTCTGATTTTGATGTCGTCTGCTTTTATAAAACTACGATGGAGCCAACAGATGTCAACTTTCTACAGCGACAACAAGTAATTCAAGAAAGCACCCTGGCTCAGGTGAAACTGCTTCCCTCTCACCATAAGGTAAATAGTGTTTGCTTTAGAAAAAGTGGGAGTTCTGCATGGATCTGAGTACAAAAAACACTTAATCTCATGTGCTTATTTAAGGTGCATGATTAAAATGACTGGGCAGAAGAAAAGACAGTCGTCGTCGTCGTCGTCCTCCGCTTATCCGGTTCCGGGTCGCGGGGGCAGCAGCCTCAGCAAAGAAGCCCAGACAGCCCTCTCCCCAGCCACTTCCGTCAGCACTTCCGAGGGAACCCCAAGGCATTCCCAGGCCAGCCGGGCGATGTAATCCCTCCAGCGTGTCCTGGGGCGGCCCCGAGGTCTCCTCCCGGTTGGACATGCCCGAAACACCTCCCAAGGGAGGCGTCCGGGTGGCATCCTTACTAGATGCCCGAACCACCTCAACTGGCTCCTCTCGATGTGGAGGAGCACCGGCTCTACTCCGAGTCCCTCCCGGATGTCAGAGCTCCTCACCCTATCTCTAAGGCTGAGCCCAGCCACCCTGCGGAGGAAACTCATTTTGGCCGCTTGCACTCGCGATCTCATTCTTTCGGTCACTACCCAGAGCTCGTGACCATAGGTGAGGATTGGAACGTAGTTCGACCGGTAAATCGAGAGCTTCGCTTTTTGGCTAAGCTCCCTCTTCACCACAACGGATCGGTTAAGCGCCTGCATCACTGCTGACGCCGCCCCAATCCGCCTGTCAATCTCCCGCTGCATCCTACCCTCACTCGTGAACAAGACCCCGAGATACTTAAACTCCTCCACCTGAGGAAGGACCTCCCCCCCGACCCGGAGAGGGCAATCCACCCTTTTCCAGCTGAGGACTATGGCCTCAGACTTGGAGGTGCTGATTCTCATCCCAGCCGCTTTACACTCAGCTGCGAACCGTCCCAGCAAGAGCTTGAGGTCACTGTTCGATGGAGCTAGGAGGACCACGTCATCCGCAAAAAGCAGGGACGAGACCCTCCCGTCACCGAACCTGACACCCTCCACCACTCGGCTGCGCCTAGAAACTCTGTCCATAAAAGTTATGAACAGAACCGGTGACAAAGGGCAGCCCTGGCGGAGTCCAACCCTCACCGGGAACCGGTCCGACTTATTGCCAGCCACGCGAACCAGACTCGTGCTCCTTCGGTACAGGGACTGGATGGCCCTTAGCAAGGGGCCACCAACCCCATACTCCCGGAGCACCCCCCACAGGATGCCCCTGGGGACACGGTCATAAGCCTTCTCCAAATCCACAAAACACATGTGGACTGGTTGGGCAAACTCCCATGCGCCCTCCAGCACCCTGGTGAGGGTAAAGAGCTGGTCCACGGTTCCGCGTCCGGGATGAAAACCACATTGCTCCTCCTCAATCTGAGGTTCAACTATCGACCGGATCCTCTTCTCCAGCACCCTGGAGTAGACCTTACCAGGTAGGCTGAGGAGTGTGCTCCCTCTATAGTTGGAACACACCCTCTGGTCCCCCTTCTTGAAGATAGGGACCACCACCCCGGTCTGCCACTCCAGAGGCACTGCCCCCGATGTCCACGCAATGTTGCAGAGGCGTGTCAACCAGGACAGCCCTACAACATCCAGAGCCTTGAGATATCCAGGACGAATCTCATCCACCCCCGGGGCTCCGCTGCCTCGGAGTTGTTTCACTACTCAGCAACTTCTGCCCCAGAAATTGGACGACCCGCCCCCGATACCCCCGTCTCTGTTTCCTCACTGGAATACGTGCTGGTGGGATTGAGGAGCTCCTCAAAGTATTCCTTCCACCGCCCGACAATATCCCCAGTTGACGTCAGCAGCTCCCCGCCCCCACTGTAAACAGTGTGAGCTAGTTGCCGCCTTCCCCCCCCGAGGCGCCGGACGGTTTGCCAGAACCTCTTTGGAGCCGATCGATAGTCTTCCTCCATGGCCTCACCGAACTCCTCCCACGCCCGAGTTTTTGTCTCCGCGACTGCCGCGGACTCAATGGTCCCCTCTGCCCTCGGGACACGGTTGAAGCTCTCCTGGAGGTGGGAACTGAAGATCATCTGGACAGGTTCTTCCGCCAGGCGTTCCCAGCAGACCCTCACTGCTCGTTTGGGCCTGCCAGGTCTGCGCGGCGTCTTCCCCCACCATCTGATCCAACTCACCACCAGATGGTGATCAGTTGACAGCTCTGCTCCTCTCTTCACCCGAGTGTCCAGAACATATGGTCGCAGGTCAAATGATACGACTACAAAGTCAATCATTGACCTGCGACCTAGGCTGTCCTGGTGCCACGTGCACCGATGGACATCCTTATGTTTGAACATGGTGTTAGTTATGGCCAAACTGCGACCCGCACAGAAGTCCAATAACTGAACACCACTCGGGTTCAGATCGGGCAGGCCATTCCTCCCAATCACGCCCCTCCAGGTCCTGGAGGGGCGTCATTGCTGTCATTGCCCACGTGAGCGTTGAAGTCCCCCAGCAGAACAATGGAGTCCCCAGTTGGGGCACTGTCCAGCATCCATCCCAGGGACTCCAAAAAGGGTGGGTACCCTAAGCTGCTGTTCGGCGTATAAGCGCAGACAACAGTCAGGACCCGTCCCCCTACCTGAAGGCGCAGGGAAGCAACCCTTTTGTCTACTGGGGTAAACCCCAACGTACAGGCAGAGAGTCTGGGGGCTATCAAAAAAGCCCACCCCGGCCCTCCGCCTCTCACCCGAAGCAACTCCAGCGAAGGAGAAGGTCCACCCCCTCTCAAGGACTAGGGTTCCAGAGCCGGAACTGTGTGTCGAGGTGAGGCCGACTATATCTAGCCGGTAGCGCTCAACCTCTTCCACCAGCTCCAGCTCCTTCCCCGCCAGAGAGGTGACATTCCATGTCCCAAAAGCCAACTTCTGTAGCCGAGGATCGGACTGCCTTGGTCTGCTGCCCAATCCACACTGCACCGAACCCTTCCGGATCCCTCCGCGGGTGGTGGGCCTGCAGGGGGACGAGCCCATGTAGCCGGTTCGGGCTGGGCCCGGCCGCGCCCCATGGGTGAAAGCCCGGCCACCAGGCGCACGCCCACGGGCCCCAACCCTAGGCCTGGCTCCAGGGCGGGGCCCTGGTAACCCTCCGGGCCGGGTACACAGATTCTTGCTGTTGTCCATCATGAAGGGTGGTTTGAACCATATTTTGTCTGACCCTTCGCCCAGAATCAATCTGCCTTGGGAGACCCTACCAGGGGCAAAATGCCCCCGACAGCATAGCTCCTAGGGTCATTAGGGCACTCACACTCCTCCACCACGATAAGGTGACGGTTCTCGGAGGAGTGACGGTTCTCGGACAGTCAGCTTGATAAGTGGTCCAAATAGGGACACTGAGGCACTCTGAACTGTCAGTAAAAATCCTTTAGTAAAGCAGGGAAGCAGACAGTACATTTTGACTGTACAACAGTTTTCAGGTGATTACAGTCAAAATGCACTGTCTGCTTCCTTGCTCTACTAAATGATTTTTACTGTCAATTCAGAGTGCCTCAATGTCCCTATTTGGACTACTTCATCAAGTATTGAGTACAAGCTGACTGTCTTTTTTTCCTGCCCAGTCATTTTAATCACACACACACACACTTTATGAGCACCTGAATATAAGTGTTTTTTTTTGTTGTTGTTTGTTTTTTTTAACTCGGATCCATGGAGCACTGCCACTTTTTCTGCTCAGTCACATAGTGTTGAATTTTTTTTTCTCCTTCCACTGTTTAATCCCTAATTATTTCTTAATATCTTGATCAAATGCCATATCACAAGAGTCGGCACCAATAAATCCAGCATCTCTATCCGTGACAGCAACCATGAAGTAACCACCATCGTGGGAACATACGAAACAGGCACCATTAAGATTCAGGTATGGGATGAAATGAAATACAAGCACAAAAATCTTACACAATAACACATCTGTCAACTAGACATTTTGTGGGACAATCTTTACTCACGACGACTCCCCAATCAGCCTTCACTGAGATCCAAAACATTGCACTGCTGAACAACCATGAGGACATCGATTTAGATCAGAACACTACAAACTTGATGGGACAGCCTGTTGCTGCAGACATAAAATATAAACTGCGTTGCAGCATTTGTAACAAACAGCAACTGGGGAACTCCAACCCAAAGGACAAATACAGGAGATGTGACAACTGTGACAGAAAACAAAAAACTTCAATGTTTAACAAAAACTTAAGTGGCACTCTGTCATTAAAGGAAACTGTGGGGAGAACAAAAGACTATAAAATAAACGGTGCCACCTTAATCAAACTACTACAACAACAAAACAAAATGGAGTTAAAGGAAAACCCGGATAAAATTGAGGAGCTAATCCTTGATATGTCTCATGTAAAATGTGTGGTAGACAATGATTAAAACAGTATTATAAAAATCAAATCCTGGACGCCTGTTTCAGAGGCTTTACCTGAAGAAAACGATGACATATCTCTTATGTTCATGTGTCAGGAACCTTCACCATAGACAGTCCTGTGAAATGGAAAATGATTGTTTATGTTGTAAACATGGTTAAATAGACTCGATGGAAAATAATAACCTTAGGAATGTGACTTGTTAAAAGAAGAAAGGGTTTTTCCTGCTTCTGAAGAGTGCAGACGCTTTCCTGCTTGCTCCAGCCTGCTTCCTTCTTTACTCTGCTTTTTAATCGTTTTACTCCTTCTACAAATCCTGGAAAATCTCTATATCCATCATTTCATGAATTATTTTAAGTAAATCAAGACTTTGAAGAACATTTTTATATTTTAACCGATCTAACGAGCCAGCAGTGTGTCCGGGGGAAGAAACCAAACAAATTCTTTCTGTGAACACTGTTGGAGATATCAACAAGAAATTAATGAGCTACAAGCACAGATTTTTGCTTTATAATCTGAAAAAGGACTTCACAAGACGCTCCCAGTGACATCCGGTGGTTAGAAGCCCACAGTTACTTTCAGTAAAAAGGGTGAAAAACCTGCTACTTTCATCTTAAACCTGAGTGATACTGTGTCTTTTCCAAAACTCTGTAAAGACCAAAATGCCTCATCCTGGAGAGAACTTGGTGCTAAGCCAAAGCAGCACAAAGTGATGAGAGACAGTGTTAATACCTACGTAACATCACCCAAAATACAGCTTACAAACAGATTTTTGCCACTGTCAGAGACTGAATTTAATGTTTCTAACGAACAAAGAGAAAATGGATTATCTTCACGTAACTGGAGCCATAAAGTCGGCAAAAGACAGCAGGCAGACAGACAATCTGGACCAAACGTCAAGGTCAGAGATACGCTGCTGTTAGGAGACGGTGCTATCAGTGGCATAAACCACGGAAGAATTCAAACATGCTGCTGTCCCAGTGCCACTGTCTCTGAGATAACAACACTCCTCTCAAAACAGCTGATCGTGCATGTGGGTGCAGTGGACATCAGAAAGGAACAGACTGAAGTCTTGAAAAGGGATTTCACTAAGTTCTTCAAGGAGCTCGATAAACTGGAGGTCAAGGCATTCATTAGTGGACCTCTTCCAAACATAGACAGGAAGATAAACAAGTTCAGCAGGCTGCTTCAGCTGAACACATGGCTGTCCAAACAGTGTGCGCACAGAGGATTGCACTAAATTGAGAACTTTTATCTGTTCTGGAAACGAGAGGGCCTGTTCAAAGGAAAGGGCCCACACCTGTGCAGGGGTGGGAGGAGAGTGCTGACGGAACACCTCCTCCACGCTCTGAGGCATCAGAATGGGCCGGGACAGGGTCCTGAGCAACCAGTGAGAGAAAAGAGGAATGAGAGAAGCATCTCTGTCGCAGAAGCCAGAGACCAAGCCAGTGTTTCAGCACCAGCTGCACCACAACAGCCTCCACCGCCCCCAGTGAAGGATTCAGCTTCAGCACCACAACAGCCTCCACCGTCCCCAGTGAAGGATTCAGGCCCGCCATCGGTTCAACCTCCCCCCCGGCCCTCATCACAGGCCTTGGACTCGTCTGTGACGGCCCCAGCGAAGGTTTCAGGCCCGCCATCGGTTCAACCTCCCCCCAGGCCCTCATCACAGGCCTTGGACTCGCCTGTGACGGCCCCAGCAGAAGTTTCAAACCTGGCAGCACCCCCATCACCTCCTCTACCCACAGACCAGCCTGGGCCCCCCCCTGCCACATCTACCCCCTCTAGAGCCTTGTCCTCTCCCTCTCCTTTCCATCCCCACCTTCCCCCATGGGCCTTCCCAACCATCTTGAAAGCCTGACCAAATCAGGGATTAAGATGGTTCCCTCACCCCTAATATCAAGTCACACAGGAGCTTCAACTCTCCTGCTTCACAAACTCAAGCTCCCCCAGCCCCTCCCCCTCAGTTTTCATCTCCATCACCCAAACCTCCCCCTGCTCGTCCTCCCCTGCCTGCCCCCAGAGCTGGTATCCCTAAGAGCTAGGATGCACAGGGCCTCTGCTGTCCCAGGACTTACAGCCATGATAAAGGTAATATCAAGCTGGGGCCCTGTGAGACAATATTCTCACCTAGTGCTATATCTACAGCCACACCACATAGATCAGATTACAGAGGGACAGTTAGACTGTCCAGTCAGAGAAATTTAATCCATATCCCTTGTAAGAAGATAATGTCCAGTCCCACTGAAACTAATCTGAAACTTGCTATGCTTAATGTCAGATCCTTGTCTAACAAATCATTTTTAATTAATAATTTGATCTCTTCTTATAATCTTGATTTTATGTTTTTAACTGAAACATGGCTTGACAAAAACACAGGTAATGCTGTTCTAACGGAATCAGCTCCACCCAACTACAAATTTGAATCTGAAACACGAGAAAACAAAAAGGGTGGAGGTGTCTGTGCAATATTTAGAGATCATATGGTTACGCACAGGTTGTCATTTGGGGTGTTTTCATCATTTGAGTATGTATCCTTTAAAATGGAGCTAAACAATCTCGTCCTTACTCTTGTAGTTATATACAAGCCTCCCGCACCGTCAAAGTTCTATTGGATGATTCACCAGGATGCTTTCAATTGTATGCACAGACTTTGATGGTTGGTCATTTACAGGTGATTTTAATGTACATGTGGATAATGTCTGTGACAGAAATGCTAAAGAGCTCAGTGCTGTCCTTGAAACCTTTGGCCTGACTCAGCATGTGTGTGAGCCCCACAGCAGAGCGCAGCACACTCTGGACCTGCTCATTACAAAGGGGGTTAATATTTCAAATGTCAATGTGGTTGATGTTGCTCTGTCTGGTCATTTCTGTGTCTTCTTTGACCTGTCTGTTTCTCCCAAACCACCGGCTGGTCCTGCAGTTGTTCGGAGGAGACACATAAATAACAGCACAGGTGCTCTGTTCATGGAAATGATAAACTTTGAAAATGCCTCATGTTCTAATTCTAATGTTGATGATTTGTTGAACTCTGTTACTTCGAGTGTTTTGACTGTTCTGGACACCATTGCCCCTGTGAAGGTTAAAATGGTTAAAAATAAGCAGAAGGTGCCATGGAGGAATGATGACTCGGTCAGGGCACAGAAAAAGGAGTGCTGGAGGGCCGAGCGGAAATGGCGCAAGTCAAAGCTTCACGTTTATTATGAAATTTACAAAGAAAAGTTGTAAGTGTTCAACCAGATCTTACGTAACAACAAGGGAGAGGTACTTTTCTGAAATTATTGGAAACTGCGGTAACAACTCGCGTGTCTTATTTGCAACAGTGAACAGATTAACAAACCCTCCAGCTCAACTGCTGTTGGAACTGATCTCCACATCTAAGTGTAATGAGTTTGCAGTATTCTTTTGCGACAAGGTTCAGACCAGGGGTCAGGGGTCGTGTGCGCGTGCCGTGGCCGTGCTGCTCTCGCCGGTTTTACGCACAGGCTCGGCTGTTTCAAAGACTCCATGCGAAGCACTCCTCTGGGGTTTTTCGGACCTAATTGTATTGCGGAGTTTTGCACAGCGGCGACCGGATCTTTGCTCTCCAACCACAAAAAATGTGATGGCACAACAGTCTCCTTCAGTACATTATTCTGTGCTTTCTTTTGATTTTCACATTGGCTAGTCATCCTGTTTAATTTGTCTTCTGATTAAATCAGAACCGTTGAAACAAGTTGTAGGAAGCCTCTGCAAGTAACTGGTTGCTGGCAGACACTCTGTGCTGCAATAAAATGGTTAATCAGCAGTGCCATGCACTGTAGAGCCGATGTGCTGCTGGTTCTGCCAGCCTGAATAGAATATAATGTCTATAGCCTTACTGTTGTGTACAGCATTTATAGACTGAGCTGAGCAGTGATGCGCGGCTCGACCCGTAACCAACAGGAACCGCAAATGGACCTGTGGGTCGGGCAGCAGTGATCGTCTCTTAAATCGGTCTGTAAATGATATTTTAATATTATTATTAAAATCTATAAATCTATAATCTATTACTGTCATGGCATCTGAAGGTGCTGGTGCGTTGAGCAGGTGACAGTCCGCGGTCATTTTCAAAACACACTTTTGTCACGCACTCCAAAAGAAACTTAATTAAACTTTAAACAATAATTTGTTGTACAAAACAGGGGAAACAAACGTTGACAAAAATGCTTCCATAATTCATATTAAATTCAAAAGATAACGAAAAAACAGCTACAAGTTAGAGGGAATAGTGATAAAGTGGTAAAACCTGGCATTGATCCACAGCCTCAGAGACATGCGCTCAAGCTGCCCTGCGCACAAGCTCCGTTGGTAGGCGATACTATATTTTCACATTTTTAACAATGCAATTTAAAAGTTTAGATTTTTATTGATAACCTACATTTACCAACAACAAAAAGACTACATTTAGCACCAAAAATATGTAAAAAAAAAAAATAATAATAATAATAATTAAAAAAAAAAAAACGGATATCGAATACCAAATTTTCATAAGGAATACCTACCCATAGAAACGAATATTCGAATATCCGAATATTTGGGTACTGCCCTACTCATTTTGCACCTGTAACTGACAAAACTGTCCAAGAGATCATCACCAGTCTGAGTTCATCTACATGCTGCCTTGATGTGTTACCCACTAAATTTCTAAAGTCTGTGCTGAACAGTTTGTTACCACCACTCGCCCACATAGTTAATGTGTCACTACAGTCTGGAACATTCCCAAAGGCCTTGAAAACTGTGGTCATTAAGCCTCTCCTAAAGAAGAGCAGTCTTGATGCCACAGTACTGAACAACTACCGGCCCATTTCAAATCTGCCGTTTTTAGGCAAAGTCCTTGAGAAAGTTGTTTACCAACAGCTGACTGACTTTCTCCTAATGAACAACTCCTTTGATGTTTTCCAGTCAGGTTTTAGACCCCATCACAGCACTGAGACCGCTCTTATTAAGGTGACAAATGACATCCGCCTGAACACTGACGCAGGCAAAGTCTCAGTTTTAGTCCTGCTAGATCTGAGTGCTGCTTTTGACATTGTCGATCATGAGATCCTTTTACAGAGATTAGAGGACTGGGTGGGCATCTCTGGCACTGCCCTAAATTGGTTGAAGTCCTATCTAGAAGACAGGAGGTACTTTGTTGAAATTGGTAACTGTGTCTCAGACCACATGGCCTTGACCTGTGGGGTGCCCCAAGGGTCAGTCCTGGGACCCCTTCTGTTCAATCTATACATGCTGCCTTTAGGCCAGTTAATACAAAGTAATAATGTGTCCTACCACAATTATGCAGACGACACTCAGATCTATGTGTCACTGACAGCAGGTGAATATGGACCAGCAGATTCACTCTGTCACTGCATCCAACAGGTCAGTGTGTGGATGCAAAACAACTTTCTCCAGCTAAATTCAGACAAGACTGAAGTCATCGTATTTGGTCCACAGAAACAAAGAGAAAGTGTCAGCAGTCACCTCCAGTCTCTCTCTCTAAAACCTACAAATAAGGTCAGAAATCTCGGGGTAATAATGGACTCAGACTTGAACTTTAACAGCCAGATCAAATCAATAACATCAGCAGCCTTTTACCATCTGAAAAACATTGCCAAAATCAAAGGTATAGTGTCTAAACCTGACTTGGAGAGACTTATCCATGCATTTGTCTCTAGTAGGTTAGACTACTGTAACGGCCTGCTCACTGGACTCTCCAAACGGGCCTTAAGACAGCTGCAGTACATCCAGAATGCTGCTGCTCGGGTCCTGACCAGAACCAGGAAGTACGAGCACATTAGTCCTGTGCTCAGGTCTCTACACTGGCTCCCTGTGGCTCAGAGAATAGACTTTAAAGCAGCTCTGCTTGTGTACAAGTCTCTCCACGGCCTAGCACCAAAGTACATCTCTGACATGTTAGTGCCATATGAACCATCTCGGACTCTGAGGACCTCAGGGACCGGCCTCCTGCTGGTGCCCAGAGTCAGGACTAAACATGGGGAATCAGGGTTCCAGTTTTATGCAGCTAAAATCTGGAACAGTCTTTCTGAAGATGTGAGACAGGCCTCTACTCTGACAATGTTCAAATCTAGGCTCAAAACAGCTCTATTTCACTGTGCATATGACTGAAAGGATCTTATCTGCACTCTTCTCTTTTAAAGTTCATTTTATACTGATTATTTATGTTTTTATTTTGTATTGTGATTTCAATGCATTTTCTTCTTCTGTAAAGCACTTTGAATTACTTTGTGTACGAATTGTGCTCTACAAATAAACTTGCCTTGCCTTTTTTGCCTTTTGCAAGTAAGGCAGGAGGTGTTTAACTGCATTTTGGATGTTTGTTGTTTGAATGTGACTTGCAATTTTTATGTTTAAGGGGGAGGGAGGGGGTGGGTTTTTTACTTTTGTTGGAAAGTAACAAATTTAATTACTGTGCTTAACTGCATTTTGGATGTTTTAGTTTAAACTTGTGACTGTGTTACAGTACGTTAAGAGGGAGGAAGGCTTTTGACTTGGAAGTAACCAAGGAATACAGTCAGTCAGTAATTACTGTCCTTTATTGAATTTAGGATGTTCTAAGTTGCTTAAACTAAGAATTATGATTTCCAATTGAGTACTGTGCTGTACTAAGGGGCTGATCGTTATTTAAATAGGACCGGGGTATAGTTGGGACGTGATTATGATTTTATTTTTTCCTTAACCCCCCCCCCCCCCCCCCCCCCCCCCCCCCGAGGGATTGGAGAAACATGTATGACCCCCCCCCAACCATAAACAACATTTTTGTATATAATCACACCAACAGTAAAGAGGGCAATAATAATGATGATTTCCATCAATAAATAGCACCGTATTTGACTTCGCCATCTAAACCTTACTCTGTCAGGTGGGGTCAGTATTGAGTTCACAAAGCTACTGTGGAACTAAATCTGGAAACGTCTTTCATTTGATTCTGACACTGTAAAATAAAGACAGATTGGGAGCTATATTTTTCGTATTTAAAATAAACAGCTGTGAGTATAAAAGCTTTCATTATCAGCTTTCAGGCGTGAGTTTTTTTCTCTCCTACCTTCCCAGCTGTAGCATCTGAGCACCGGTAGGCCGTCTGAATATTGCAACCGGTATGCCGTAGTCTTTGTCGAGTAGAGCATCGCGGAACCAAATTCTTTCAGGCCAAACGACAAAGAAGGAGGAGAACAGTTCATACGCATACTCGTAGTCCAGACATCCACAAGGTTTGCTCTCACCAGTGGCTGGGAGCAGCAGCTCACTCAGCAGCCGACTCAGAGCTAGAAGTTTGTCGCGCAAGTTCTAAAGGGCCGTCCACACCAAGAACTATAACTATAAATATAACTATAAATATACAGTTTTAAAAATCGTTCTAAACGCAAGTGTTTGGCAGCGTCCATACTACAACTATAACGACAACGATAGTGGTGGACGATATCGTTTGGATCACTTTCAGAGCGATTTCATGAACGATAGAAACACTGACAGCCAATCAAAATCCATCCGAAATGACAGGTCGAGACGTTCATCACATCACGTGTACCCACTAAGAAAGCTCCAGGATTTCCATATACCCACTTAAAAATGTGCAAAGATCCGTAACAATATAGTTTTGTGACAGAACCTTAACTTCAGTGATTTTGTTTTGCAAATACCGGGTAAATAACTGCAATAAAATACATTTTGCAGGGGAATGCGTCTCCTCTTCCCCCCTCCATTCATAAAATTCAGGAGCCAGGATGAAGTTACTGAGGGGGGCAAATCTTTATTATGCAACATAGGTTCACACAGTGAGTTATAAAGAGCGCGCAGCCGTGCGTAATTGTCGCGCGTAATGACAGCTCGTCGCCGGTGAAACACAATAAACTGCACGTTTCCATTCATGTTTGTCTCATGACAGATGGAGCTGACAGACAGACAGACAGGTGGAGCAAGCGGCAAATTGGTTTTCTTTTTCTTTCTCGCAACATACAGCAATAACAGGTCATCAATATCCATTTTATCCATCACTCTGCTCCCCTGCCGACCGCACCGAGCAGTGTGTGTTTGGCGTAACCTAGCAACACGACGATATCGTTCATTGGTGTGGATGCTGCCATTGTTATCGTTATAGTTAACGTTACAGTTATCTTTCTTGGTGTGGACGGCCCTTTATTCTTTGTCGACTCTGTAATAAAATTAAATTTGTCCAGAGTCTCATCCGCTTTTAAGGTCTGCAAAGACACTCTCAAATTAGCATGAAGGAAACTTTCCTTTCGATACACTGATTTCCTCACAGCAGCCAT
The DNA here is from genome assembly GCA_026686955.1 of Epinephelus cyanopodus. Classification (NCBI taxonomy): domain Eukaryota; kingdom Metazoa; phylum Chordata; class Actinopteri; order Perciformes; family Serranidae; genus Epinephelus; species Epinephelus cyanopodus. The sequence goes on along the minus strand of CM048917.1, from coordinate 42,451,855 downwards.
TATGCTTGAATTGTTTGTGTTCCGCGGTCGTGTTCTTCTGCTACTCTATTGGGTTTTCCGGTCAGTGACGTGTGCGCAAGTGGGAAATACCATTGTGGACCATGCAGGGTAACTTTATATAGCGGAGTATAAACCAAAACCTCTGAGTAAAATACGAATGGAAAACAAACAAAAAATCATACAAAACTTAACAAATTAAAGTTGCATGACCCCCCCCCCCCAAGGCAAAATAAAAACCATATGCCCCCCCCCCCCCCCAGTGCTCAAAAAAAAGTTCGGGAACCCCCCCCTGTTTTGGACCAGCCCCATTTGCATATAAATATCGATCAGCCCCTAATTATCCAATAAATGTGATACATTGCATTTCTACTTGTGTTAAGTGTCATTGTATTTGTGCTGCTCAGTTAGACCAACAACAGGATGGTTTTATTTTGGTGAGAATTTAAGCTACATATTTCTAAATGATGGTACAAATGCATTTCTACACAACTTACTACTATTATTTGCAGTTTACTCATTTAAAGGTTCAAGCTTCAAATTAGGCTGTAATGGTGTATTTAAAATTTTAAATAGGCCTGTAGCACGCTATCATTTTGTTTACCTTAATGTCTCCTCCACAATTTTGACTTTCAAAAGTCACTTTAGTTCATAATTAGGACCTAACCTTTTCTTTCTCCTCAGCTTGCTCTGTTTTTCTTTTCCACTGCTGTTTCCTGTACATAAAAATTCATGAAAGCACCTTCTTGAAACTTCTAGACTGAAATTGAATTTCAGTTATTTAGCTATCTGTGCTGTTTACTATAGTGGTAGCAACCGACAATATGTAACCATAACAGAAACCAAGTTTAGTTTGCTGACCAAAACTTGCAGTTCTTGACATTATTTTCCAGTAAAAAGTGATTTCAGGTTGCCAGCAAGGTTTTACTTCATGATTTTAGGTTAGGTTTACTCTGTGTACAAAATCAATCGTTAAGAATAATTACAAAACTATGCAAGTATTAATTTAGGACTTTTGAACGCTTAGGCCTACCTTCCAACATTAACCTCCACTCCAGCAACTTCAGACAGGAAAGGATGGAAAGCAGCTCCTCCCAAGCCGAAACCCACGGCTGAATCACCAACAGCGAAACCGAGATGTTCCAACAGCCTCTCGCCTCTCGCGGGACCTCCCCACGACAGTTTCCCACTCCCATTTCTCATCAAGATTCCCCGTCGACCAACCAAGCCTCTTTGGGCCAAGTGGTTTTGAGGTGTTTAAAGATAGTGTGTTAATCTAATAAAGGCTCCTTACACTTACAACCAACACTAAATAGTTTTTCAATTCAGTGATGTAATACATGAAATGATTATGCATTGCTACCTGACCATATTCTTCCACTTCCAGCTTGTCTGCAACCTGTGCACACACTTGAAGCATCCATACATATTTGAAGTGCGTGCTTGAGGCAGAAACCTTTTTTCTGACCCAGCAACAAGAAATATTTTCTGATTGGCTGATAGCTTGCTAATTCAAGACAGCTGTATGGATGGATTAAGCAGAAAAACCTGTCTTGCTTGCCCCAATATCGCTGCTTTAATTTTCTTCTTCTTCTGAGGAACTCATACTTCCCATGGGTGAAAACTCAACAAACTTTGCACAAAGGTCCAGTCCAGGGTGAAGGGTGTTTTGTGGTTAACCTGTAATTATTGGCCTTTGGTGCCACATTGTGCTGCCCCTCTGACTGTCTTCTCTCCCTTCAGCCTCTTTTTGTAGGACCAGGAACTAAATTATTTCTTACTGATTTTGAGGCAGAAAGAAAAGAGGAACTAATAAAACTGTTTGTAACAGCGCTTGAACTGGTTATTTGGACTGCTGTGTTTATTCAGAACTAGATTTAGCTGTGTCCATTATCACCAGTGCTCAGGCTACAAAATGTTGAGAGACTTTACTTGATGTATGTTAAAAAAAGTTTCAAACTCAAAGATTGACCCAGGCCACTTGTTATGCTGTTGTATGTGTCGTTCAGTGTTAAAGATGACAGTAACAATGGTGTCTCAAATACCTTCTTTTTCTTTTTTTTTTAACTTATCCGGATGTTTCAGCGAAAAAAGAAGTTTACAATTAATACAATTAAACAAGTGTCTAAAATACACACTGTCTGAAGTGATTATCCATTAATTAATAAGAAGATTTAGTCATTAGAGGAAAAGCAAAGTTTTAATATCGATTAACCTAGATCAATGAATTTCGAAATGTGAGATTAATTAGTTTATTTAATCTATTGACAGCCCTAGTTAAAACAATTCATCAACAATCAAAATTTCAACAACCAACTATTCATATTCATAAATCAATTGAATCTCCATCAGAAATCAAGTTATTAATCAATGGTTTCAGCATTAGTGGTGAAACATCTCGTGACCATAAACACACTGTCAAATTGTCAGGAACACGTGATGCTCATTCAAAATGACAAAAATAAATAACAGTCTACAAAGAGTGATCATCCCATCACGGAGAGCATGGCTAAGAGGAAGAGGGTGGATTTGTGAGTGGAAATGGAAACGATAGCAAAAGTCAGTGTTGCCGTTGTGCTCTGAATTACTGACTCTTTTCTGAACAGTGTCTCTTTCCTTAAACTGTAGGCCGAGGTCAGGGCTGTACATCCGTGATCTTTCTTTTGCGGTAGTTGAGAACAAGACTGGAGGCGGTGAGTTGTGAGGCCTGGCCCTTCTCCCAGCTCTGGAAACCATTGAGGCCACTCTGCCCTGATGTGAACAGCGCCCTCTCCAGACAGTCCAGACGCTCGACCAGTGCAGAGGTATCTTCGTTGTAGGCATTCTGGGACGAGTCCATGTTCCTTCTGAAGCGACCGATGAATGTCTGAATGAAGGACAATATCAACAATTTGCCACCAATTAGATGAGAAAACAAAGACATATATAGGGGATCAGGCACAAGTATTTCAGCTTAGTTATTTTACATTAAGGCATCCTGGTGAAATTTTGAATCAGAGTAACCTATTTCATGAAGCAGCAGTCGCCTCTGATGTTAAATGTTATGTTAAACTTAGGATATGTATAATTACATGATGCCTGCCTCAGGCAAAACCATCTTAAAAAAAAATAGGATCTTAAAAATATTGAAACATCAAAGAGTGTGTGTCAAGAGCTGGCCCCTCTAGTTCCAACATTTTACAAGTATAGCTAGTATACAGTCTTTCAACCTGCAATCAAATGGAAATCATAGTTTCCTACTGATTTTTATAGTGTCTTCAGTCTCCGCACTGTCGCACAAGTCACATTTTAAAGGGTCTCTACAGAAATGCAGTTTTGCACCATTTATCTAACTGTATAGTGCAACAATGTTGTACTGCATGCAATAAACAAGTCTTCATAACAAACATTTGTTGAGTTAGGAAAATAGGGGTGATGTGCAATTTTGATGTCCAAAGCCCTTTATGAAGTAAAAGTAACAGAAATGTTAATGAAAAAAACAATTTATTGAATCTTTTAATTTCTGTTTATCAAGTGAAATGAAAATGTATTGAGGTATTATAACGTTTGAGAAGTATTACATAGTGTCAGGGATGCATAGTATTATCGGTACGTCACCAGTATCGGCCAATATTGACTTTAAAATGAACTATCAGAATTGGCCAAATGTTTTTTTCTTATTTTGTACTATGAATAATTATTACAAGGCAAGGCACCAGGTGTAGCCAATTGTCAAACCTCAGATTTAGGAGGAGCAAAGCTGCTGGAGGGGTTGTGAGAGTTTGCCCATCCAGTCTACATGTGCTTTGTGGACTTGAAGAGGGCTTATGCCGCATTCCTCTGGGGGCTTTTGGGGTTCTGTGGGAGGGCAGGAGGATGGAATAACGGGCTCGCTGCTATGAGCCATCCAGTCCCTGTATGACCAAAGTGAGAGCTGTGTCCGCATACTCGTCATAAAGTCAAACATGTTCTTGGTGTGTGTTGGCCTCTGCCAGGGTTGTCCCTTGTCACCAATCCTGTCAGGATCTCGGGGCGCAGACTGGGGAAGGAAGTGGTTCGGGTTTGGGACCTCAGAATTGCATATCTGCTTTTTCCAGATGATGCGGTTCTGTTGGCTTCATCACACCGTGACCTCCAGCATGCACTGGGGCGGTTTGCAGCTGAGTGTGAAGCAACTGGGATGAGAGTCAGCACCTCCAAATCTGAGGCCATGGTTCTCGCGCCAGAAACCAGTGGATTGCCCCCTCTGGATGGGGGGAGAGATACTGCCTCAAGCAAGTATCTCGGGGTCTTGTTCATGAGTGAGTGCAGAATGGGGTGTGAGATGGATTGGCGGTTTGGTGCAGCTTCTGCAGTGATGCAGGCGCTGCACCGGTTGGTAGTGGTGAAGAGGGAACTGAGACGGAAGGGGAAGATTTTGATTTATTGGCTACGTCCCAACCATCACCCATGGTCATGAGCTCTGGGTAATGACCGACAGAATGAGATTGCAGATAACTGCAGCCGAAAGGGGTTTCTTCTGTGGGGTGTCTGGGCTCAGCCTACGAGACAGGGAAAGGAGCTTGGAGTAGAGCCACTGCCCCTTCGCGTCGAAAGGGGTCAGTTGATCTGTTTCGGGCATCTAATCAGGATGCCCCTTGGGCAGGTCCCATTGGTAGGAGGACACGGGGCAGACCCAAAACACGCTGGAGGGATTACATATCTCATCTGGCCTGGGAACGTCCTGGGTCCCCAAGGAGGAGCTGGAGAGCATTGCTGGGGAGAGGGATGTCTGGGATGCTTTGCTCGGCCTGCTGCCCCTGTGATTTGGCCTTGAATGTGCGGCTGAAAATGGCTGGATGGATAAATATTACATACATTGAAAGGCATTCTATTTCATGTCTCCATCTGCTGGTGGGCCATCAAGATAAGAGTATGCGTGTTAATATGAAGTTAATTTCACTACAGAAGAGACTTAAAGATCACTAAAATTAGGTAGGGAAAAAGTGGATATATCGATATTTGTATCAGTTAAAGGTCAAATTAGTTGTTACATATCAGCATATTGGCAAAAAATCCAATCAATTACTGTCACAATGTCATGCTGGATAACTGTCTGCAGGTCATGGTGTAAAGCAAAAAAGCTACAAAAAGTGTTAAAAATCAAATAAAACCTAAAATCTCTGTCACAGGCATCAACATTGAATGACTATTCCCAATCAGTATGTTTACATGCACACAGTAGTCGAGTTAAGCTCATAACTCGGCTAATCAGTCAAGTCAGACTTCTCGTCTTGTCTGAGTATATATGCAGAAGAGAAAATCGAATTTCTGACCAAGCACATCTGACTTCGCCTCGATAGGCGGCACTGTGTCCTTTTTAATATAGTGTGTATTGAACTAGTTCCGACTGACCCGAAGAGGAAGCTAACAACACATTAACATGTTTAGCTCCTTTAGCTGTCGGAGCATGAATATAGTTTCCTCATCAGTCCAGAAGAAGGTCTTCTGCTTCTCAGTCGCCCTGGGGGGTATTCCATCAAGCAGGCTAAAGGCAAATCCAGGCTTACATGGCCAAGTCTGGCTAATGTGAGCCAGAGTTCCGTTCTATCAAAGTGGCTAAGATTAGCCTCACATCGGTAACCATGGAAACCATGGTTCTGCCTAAGCCTGATACATCGAGCTAAACTCGGGTTTCCATTCCATCAACCTGAGCCACAACTCCATTCCATCAAGGTGGTTAACCTGAATCCCAGCCTAGTAACCATGGTAACTTATGCTGCCAGGCAATCCTGGTCTGTAGCAGGATTAAGGTGAGGATTAGCTCCATCTATAAAATGTTCAAAAGATATGAACAGACACCTAAAAGACAGTTACACATATATAACATAATTATTAAGAAAACATTAACTATTAAAAAACAAATTAAAATATAATAAAAATAAGATAAAAAAAAAACACAACAATAAAGCCAAAATCAAACTAATAACAACAAAACTATAATAAAATGAAACTGAAATAAAGATTGTAGATGTACACCAATCCACATGAATATGTGATTGCCCTCCCACCCCCACCCCACTGTGTTTCCAATTAGATAGTAAATTCACAGCCAATTAAGATCAACTGACGGCCATATAACGAATGCATCCCAGAGAAGGAGAGGGACACACCCAGAGAGACACAGAGACGGAGCAAGCAGGATATTCTTATATTTTATCCTGACCTGCTACCAAGTTCTCCTCTGGCTACTGAGACTGCTTCTGTTGAGACATAACAGTGAGGGATGAAGATGGGACACACACCATTGTGGTTTGTCTGTTCCTCATCATACAGCACATTCAGGGCTGCCCCTGACCAAATTGGGGCCCTAAGCGAAATTTTATTTGGAGCATGTGTTCTGCGTTTAGGGAGGGGCGGCCCTGAGCACATTCCATACATTTAAGGGGATTTTCCTTATTTTGATATAATAAGGGATAGAGCTTACAATTGACTCCCAAATGATGAGAAATAGATAATTGATTCACTATCACCTGCATTTAGAGCTTAGATTCTCTGCCCGAGCCCCAGTCCGGCCCCCAAGACGGGTCGGGCGGGGACCCCCCACCCCTCTGACGGGTCCAGGCCAGAGAGAGCGAGAGCGAGAGCGAGAGCGAGAGAGAGAGCGGCTTTCCGTGCCTCCAAAAAAATATGCCCTATTCAATACATGGACATGCAATGACAAATTGTCATTAACTTATTACACTATAAAAAAAAAACGATGAAATTATGGACCTACCCATGTTTAAAATGGCCTGTTGAAGTGAAAAAAAAAATGAGTACTAACGGGAACAGACGAGTGGAGTCGATGTTTAACTGGTGCAGAGAGCACCTGTATGGACAGTCAAGCGTCTGCCGCAAGTACACTCGCAGGATTTCCACGGCACTAACGTGCTCGGTGTGTCCTTAGCGTTAATTATAACAGCCAACTTTATTGAAAAATGTCGGGTTTAAATTGGGCTCGGGCCGTTAATTACAGTTAATTGGACGGGCCGGGCCGGTCCCGGACATAACGAGCATGGGCTCGGGCTGGCTCGGGCTGAATTTTTTGGGCCCGATCTAAGCTCTACCAGTATTCACTTAACAGGTCTCCTCATCTCCATTGAATTGATGGATTTGCTAAATGTCATTTTCTACAATCAATTGATAAATGTCATGTGCTTATTTCCTATAAACTGATCATTTCGGAAAATGTCATAATCTACAATCAATTATGTGATAAATGCAATGATTCACATAAACAGGGCTTAATGCTAACTTTTTTCCCAAGGAGCACATGTGCTCCTAAGTTGAAAAACTATGGAACACACAAAGAACTTTAGGGGCACAATCTAAATTGATCAAAATAATGTGTTTTCTGTAATAAACGTGATGCAAATAGACATTTACAAACAAAATTATTTAATGAATTTGTATACAAAATGTACAGAAAGGTAAAATCATCAAGTTTTGAAAAAGTATTGCAATTTAATTTTGTCTTTAATGTTATTATCTTATATATATTATCTTTGCAATATGATTATTTAATATAATGTTATTACTATCCTAAAACGTTCTCCAGGTCCTCCTTCCCCGGAGGTCCGCCGCTTAACCCGGTCCGTCTCCACCACACTTTGACTTATTTCCACCCAGCCGACAGCCTGACCGTGGAGAACGGTCCCTAATTGCGGGGAGAACGTAGCAGGCTTCCCCGGAGGTCCGCCGCGTTTCCCGGTCCCTCTTCTCCGCCACACTTTGACTTATTCCCACCCAGCCGACAGCCTGGCCGTGGAGAACGGTCCCTAACTGCGGGGAGAATGGAGCAGGCTTCCCCGGAGGTCCGCCGCTCAACCCGGTCTGTCTCCAACACCCTTTGACTTATTTCCACGCTGCCGACAGTGGGACTAATGCTGCGTTCCAGGCAGGCTTTTGAATCGTAAGTCACGACTTCAAGCCACGAGTTACGACTTTGTAGCATTCCAGGAAAGTTACGGCAAACTGCCAGTTACTTCCTGGGTCATTCCTAGTATTTGGTGCCATTTGAGTCCCATTGACATAATATGGTATATTTTGTCTAAAAATGGGATAATACTTATTTCTAAACACTTTTCTTGTATGCTTAACCCCCCTCCACCATAGGACACAATGATATGTACACAGGATAAATTAATTTAAAGCAAATTACTCTGATTTTAGCACAAGTACACTAAAATATTATGTCCCCAGTCATGTTTGCTTGACTTCAGTTACAAATATAAGTGATAAAAATCTAATAAATTCAAGTTTTTAAATCATTTCTGTATTGCCTTGTTTATAATATTCCTCACCAAATGTTATTTTTTGTTATTAATGCATTTCTAACGCTTAAAATCTTTAATATATGTTGTGTCCCCGAATCAACTGTCCCCCTGTTACTCTGATAAAAATTCCATGGAACACATCGCCTGAGAATTCTTTTAGTCACATGACTCTCTGGATGTAGCAATATTTTCGGCGGGAAAACTTTCAAGAAGAAGAAGAGTAAGTACCACTCTATGATCAACCTTTTTTTCAATGTTTTAGCAAGGTTTACTGATGCGGTAAAGCATAACACGTCCACCCTGTTATGCTTATTTATAGTGGGAACCAATATTTTTTCGTAATTTTGATAATATGGTTAATAAACATGTTAAAAATCTTTCTCAGTGGTCACCATGTACTAGCTAGTTGTTCATCACATTAGTAGTAATGGCTAACTTTAGCATAAAATGTCCCCCTGTTACTGTCCCCCCTGTTACCGTTATGCACTGTAACAGGGGGGACACATAGTAACAGGGTGGAAGTAAGATGCCTAGATTTTTGTGTTTTAAGTGTGTATTGGTATTTATTATTAACTTATTATGTATTAATTTGCTGTATACTTCCAAAAAGATGATTTTAAATAGTATGCATGTATTTGTCAGGGAATGGCACCATTGTCTGCTGCTGAAAAGCAGCGGCGCTACAGGGCACGTCGTGATGCAGACCCTGAGAGAAGAGAGAAATATCTCAATATAGAGAAAGAGAAGTGGAGAAAGGATAGGGAGGAAGGAAGAAAAAAGAAAGTGGCAGATCTCAGTGAAAGACAGAAGAGAACACAGAGAAAGCAATGGCGAGAAAAGAAAAGAAAGCAGAGGGATAGTGCCAAAGGCAGGACAGCATTTGAGGCAATGACCACTCCTCCTCCAAGTCCAGATAGTCCCCCAGAGCCAGGAAATGCCCCACAACCAGGACCCTCAAGGTTAGAAGAAAGTTGACAGCTGAATGCTTTGATTAGGTAGATTCTGACATGATTTTGCCCTCACAATGTGTCTGTCTGTGTGTCTGTCTGTGTGTGTGTGTGTGTGTGTGTGTGTGTGTGTGTGTGTGTGTGTGTGTATGTGTGTGTGTGTGTGTGTGTGTCTGTCTGTCTGTCTGTCTGTCTGTCTCTGTCTCTGACTAATAGCCTTCTATCCTAGAATTGGTGTAAAAACTTTTATCTTTAAAGAGTGATTGTTAATTGTGACAATATGCTTCCTGTGTTTTAGGCAATATGTTGTTGGACGAAGGAATGTCAGACAGGGGAGGAGGAGGCTCAAAAATGAAATTAAACAACTAAAGGCCTTGTTGCTGAAGGAAAAACGAAAAAAAGAAAAATACAAGAAGAGGTACCAGCGTTTGGGAGGGGGGAAAAAATCCCCACGTTCTACAGTGGATGCACTGCTGCGTCATCAAATAGTTAACAACACAATTAGGAAAAGATTATTACTGCAGGAATCAATAATTGAAGAAATCAGAAATAAATACAAAAACACCAAAAAGGAACGAGAGAGACAAATTATTGCAAAAACAACAATAGGAAAAATCATAAAGAAATACAGGCTACAGAGGGCTGCACAGATGACTCTGGGCTTTTCAAAAAAGCGTGGTCAAACACAAGATGGAGGGCTCATGACTTTTGAGAGAAAGGAAAGCAACAGATTACCTCCTGATTGCAAGCAGAAAGTAAAGGCCTTCTTCTTAAGAGACGATGTCAGTCGGATGACGACAGGACGGAAGCAAACAGTTACTCAAAAGAAAATAAAAAAACAGAAGCGTTTGCTAACCGACACAATTAAGAATCTGCACCAGAAGTTCCTTTCAGAAACCGAACATCATGTCTCCTACTCCTGTTTCTGCACCTTAAGACCATTTTGGGTTGTGGTACCCACAGAGGCTGATCGTGAAACCTGTCAGTGCAGGACACATGAGAACTTGCAGTTCATGGCCAACACCCTGTACATCCAAGGTCTGTTAACAACAAAACACCTTGAGGAGATGGTAGATGCAACAATGTGTGATCCTAAATCCAAACTCTGTGCATATGGTGAGTGTAAAGACTGTGTCGGTTCAACACACACACTGTTGAGACCTCCTACCAACACAGAGATAGCCCTTACCCAGTGGTCTCTGGAAGAGAATGCCAAATTGAATGATGGAGAGGTGTCTGGGAAAAGGTCAACAATAACTGTGAAGACAACTGTGATGACAACAGAGGATACGCTTGCAGGAGAATTTCACAACAGACTATTCAGATTTAGGCGCCACATCTTTAATATCCGATGGCAGTACGGGGCCTACAGACAACTGAGAGAAAATCTGAGAAGCAATGAATGTCTGCTGCATGTAGATTTCAGTGAGAACTACTCCTGCAAGTATTCTCAGGAAATTCAAGCAGCCCATTTTGGAGGGTCACACCAACAAGCAACCCTGCATACTGGAGTACTGTACACTGCAGCTGAACAGTCACCAGTAACCTTTTGCTCTATCTCACCTTCCAGGCGGCATGATCCCCCTGCTATATGGGCCCACCTTGACCCTGTGTTAGACATGGTGAGGGAAAGATACCCTCTTATCAATCACCTCCATGTCTTCAGTGATGGTCCAGCTACACAGTACAGACAAAAGGGCAACTTTTACCTGCTCTCAAAAGAGCCATTCAAAAAAGGCTTCAAAGACATCAGCTGGAACTTCTTTGAGGCCAGCCACGGAAAGGGGGCTCCAGATGGTGTTGGGGGCACCCTTAAAAGATCAGCTGACACAATTGTCCGCCATGGAGGAGATATCCCCAACGCAGAAGCCATGTTCCACAAGTTGAAGAACATTTGGCACTTCAGTGGAACTTTTTTTGTGGGAGAAGAAGAAGTTGAGAGGAAAGTACAAGAAATGATGGAAGCACCAGCGCTTGTGCCTGTCAAAGGTACTATGAAAATACACCAAGTCCTCAGTTTCTCTCCAGGAAAAATTAAATACCGGGACATAACATGCTTTTGCCAGGCAGACAAAGGTGTACTGGACTGTGCATGCTATGGCCTGAAGGAGGTGAGCCTGGAGAGGAGGCAAGCCTACATTGCACTGAAGGACCATCACGGCCTGAGAACATTGGAAAAGACAACATTGGTCAGTGGTGCATTATTAGCTATGATGGTGAGCCCTACCCAGGAATCATCCTGGAGGTGGAAGATGACATCAAAGTCAAATGCATGCACAAGAATGGGACCAACAAATTTTTCTGGCCAAGTCCACGAGAGGACATTGGCTGGTACGGGGATGACCAGGTTGTGTGTTTGATGCAAGAGCCACAACCTTTGAATAAGAGGTCAGTTCAGCTGGAGAAGACTGTGTGGGATTTCCTTGGGAAACACTTTGGTTTCTGGTCGGTTGAATAGTTTTCTGGGTCTGTCTGTCTGTCTGTCAGCCTGTCTGTCTGTCTGTCATCCTGTCTGTCCGTCTGTCTGTCTGTCAGCCTGTCTGTCTGTCCGTCTGTCTGTCTGTCAGCCTGTCTGTCTGTCCGTCTGTCTGTCAGCCGGTCTGTCCGTCTGTCTGTCTGTCTGTCCGTCCGTCTGTCTGTCTGTCTGTCAGCCTATCTGTCTGTCTGTCAGCCTATCTGCCTATCTGTCTGTCCGTCTGTCTGTCCGTCCGTCTGTCTGTCTGTCCGTCCGTCTGTCAGCCTGTCTGTCTGTCTGTCAGCCTATCTGTCTGTCTGTCAGCCTATCTGTCTGTCTGTCAGCCTATCTGTCTGTCTGTCTGTCCGTCTGTCTGTCAGCCTGTCTGTCTGTCCGTCTGTCTGTCTTTTTGCTGGTTGCTGGTCTGTTGCAAAGTTGCGTGGTGAGGGGGTGTGTTCTTAATTTTTTAGGTGTACAGTGAATTTGTTAAATGTGGACATCCATCTACCTGTGTTTTTTTGGGGGTGGGTGGGGGGAGGGGGAGGTGTGTTCAAAGTTTCTTTAATGTAATATTTTGATGTTCACTGGTGTGATGTCCACCCTGTTACTTCCTGTCCACCCTGTTTCTCTTCTGTCCACCCTGTTACCTATGTGTTTTTTTATGTTAATTAAATCAAATCAACAATTATAATGCATGTCTCTGTGGTCATTTGAAAGGAATGAGTTAGCAAAATAAAATTACTTAAAAATGGGGTCACATTCCATTTATATTCCTTTTACACCTAAAAGAAATGTGTTGAAATTACACTGCGCCCTAAAACTGAACATGTCTCCTTTCAATATAATGCTTGTTTCTGAATATTTTATCAAAATCTCCCTGCAGGGTGAAATAAGGGACATTATAGCTCTTAGAAAATGTAAATATTACTATAACTGTGTATTCATAACAGTTATTAATAGAAATGAGAATGTCCTGTAACAGGGTGGACATTTGGCCTACGTCATGGGTGAAGAATTTGGTAAAAAAATTATTAAGTATAATATCCTTAGCTGGACCAATACATTTTTCTTAGAATTTGAAAATCCCTCTTTCAGATGAAATGTTAAAAACATGGAACATTTTATATTTTTTGATGGAAAGTTACCACGTTGAAATGGCACCGAATAGTAAGAATGACCCTCCTGTTTAACGTTGAACATGGCGAACCGTTTGTTTGTGCTTCCTCATTATTGCTATTGCCAAAGGTACCTACTCCTTGCTCATTTGAGTGAAACGGAGGAGGAGAAACGGCGCATAGGGTCACAGATGCTATTATAGGCTACTTTTTTACGTTATCTGTGTGTTTGTAAATGTATTTTGTATTGATTTATTCTTGCACTAGAAATCAGCTGTTAGAGCGGCTGCCAATAATGCGTTAACATTAGGGTTATTTTATGTCTATTTCTCACCATGTATCACCTACATCAACACCGCATCCATAGGGCTGCCATCGTTGTTTAGAGAAGTAATGTAATTGGTTTAGAGGGCTGTGTGACGTCAGAAACCGTAACTGGGAGTACATCGATCTGGTGCAGTTCACGGGTGGGAAGTTATGGGTTTAACCGCCGTTCCAGTGCACTTTCACGGGTTACAGATTGTGAAAACACGACTTACGGGTTGCCTGGAACGCATATTCATTGTGCCGACAGTGGCTTGGAAAACCACCCATAACCGTGTTACACGGGGAAGAGGGAAGGCTGCTGGAGTTCCTCCAACATTTGCGGTTAGATTATCATATTTTTTTTATTGACAAAACTGCTTCGGCTGATTTTTTTTATGCGCACATGTGCCCCTAAATATTTTTTACAGTTTGCACACACCTATTTTAGTCACAAATGCGAGTGAAACGTTTGCACTGTCGAGCCCTGATAAATAGTTTGATTAAATGCATAATCTGAAATGTACATAGGAATCAGTAGATAAATGTGATAAACAGTCTTTCACTAATATTAATTTACACATTTGGTGAATTTCATTAGGCATACTTGAATTGTTAGATTTAAAAGGTGTTCTTATCTACATATATTTTGTCCCTTTGATGCGGGATTTATATAACATGCTGAAATGCTGAATTTTCTTTGTCACTTGTGCATTTAGCCTGTCAGCAATATTCCACCACGCCACCTCCCTTGCTTTATTAACGGCTGCAGTATTGTCTTATCATAATTATGTCCTTATAGTCCTCATACACTTCCACAAGGAGTGTGGAAACTCGCTCCTTTCCTTTGCTTTTTGACATTTTGCAACATTTACGACACTCGACTAGTGTGGGCTTTTTATATTCCCTGGGCGCGTGCATGAGTTGAGGCTTAACAGGTGAGGCTTGAATTAGCGTCAATTGGAGCCAACTGATTTCATTAGATGGAACGGGTTGGTGCTAGATTGGGAGTTGGCGTTTAGTCAGACTTAAAGATTACACTTTAGTTTGGATATTCTTAGGTACGTTGATGGAATACCCCCCTGGTGTTACTACACTACTAACTGCTGCTGTGTCATCTCCTTCTTCTTCTGGATGAAAGCTGTGAAAGAAAAAGCGGTGCATGCGGAGTACACCGAGTCCGACTCCACTCGGACTAAGTGGATACATGCAGCAATAATTCAATTTTAATTATCTAGGTGTGTTAGTAGCGCTACAGATTGTCCAATTTCAGTCGAACTAAGATGTTTACATGCATTTAAAAGTCCGGTTTCAGACGGACTAAGCCAATAATTTGATTTTCTCAAGATGCATGTAAACATACTGAATGATATTAACTTGCTAAATATTACTAAAATTATGACATCCAGTTGATTATTATGCAGTGGAGAATTTTGTCCCTAAACTGGTCGTCAGCCAAGGTCACGCAGGATAACAAGCCATTGGCAGCAGTTTAATGGGGCAATTTATTTTGACATGTTATCACACAGGATGTTACATAATCAGAAAGACCCTGAAAGAGGCCCAACAATGGAGAAAGGTTATTCAGTCTCTCAATGTACCCTTTAGCTCACTGGTACACTAGGGGGTAAAATCCTGTGTCATTTGGAATAATGCTAAAAAAAAAAAAAAAAAAAGAATGTTGATTTTAATATATTCATTGTTATGAATTTTCATACTTAGTTTAAGTTCAAGGTAGCCAAAACAACTGTCTGATTAAGGTTCAAACTGAGTTTGGTCATACTGGATAAAAATATATAATTTATTTAGTTATTTTCTGTTATAGATATTAAAAATTATACCGCTATTATTATAAACAATATCAAATGACACATTCCTTGTCTATATACATCCAAACCAACTGAATTATCACTTGGCAAAACTCAATACACACACAGTGAAGCTGGCAATAACCACATGCTGCAGAGATGGAGTTAGCATAGCAGGTAAAAAACACTGCTCCGCTCCATCTATGCGACACTTCATACCCCATGTATTTTAGCTGTAAGAGATTTTCAGACATTTTGAAGCCTAAAACACAGAACGATGAAAATTGTGCAAATGGTTGCACAAGTTTTATTTCCTGAGCCCTAAATTTTGGCTACTGTCTCACTTTATATATTAATTGAGTATTATTAATTTAAAAAGTTTTAATGTGATATTACTTTGAGAATTCATCAGCCCGCATGACATTCTTCCTGATGTTGTCATATGATTCTCAGATAAAACACCTAAGACAGGGCGTCGGTGACTTAGTGGGTAGAGCAAGCACCCCATGTACAAGGCTGTTGCTGCAGCTGCCCGGGTTCAAATCCAGCCCATGGCCCCTTGCTGCATGTCATCCCCCATCTCTCTCTACCCCCTTTAGAAGGCAAAAATGCCCAAAAAAATCTTTTAAAAAAACCCAAACAAACAAACAAAAAAAACCAAAACACTTAAAGCACAATATCTGCAAAGAAGATTTTAGTTTTAAGTAAATAAAATCTTCACAAAGGCAAAAAAAACATTTCATGCACATCCTATTTTCATTTCTGGTCAACTTGAAACCATTATTCTTTACTGGGCCAATTACTTTTCAAGCCTGTGTGGTTTAAAACAACTAGGAGGGCATTTTTCCAACTTAAATTCTGTGAAAACCTTGTGATGTGTAAAGCTATGTAGGAGTCTTACAGCATGCAACACCACTCTGTTTGTGCTTGTCTGTCAGTGAGATTAGAGAGAGTCTGCCTGGTAACAGCTGCATCAGACAACCAGTGGTCTGCCATGTTTTCTGATCTGATTGCACCCCCTAGTTGTAGCATCTCAAATAACACCAGCTGTGTCTGTTTTAGTGTCTGTTGATCTGTGAAATTTTGTAGCAAAGCATCTGGGCTGTTGCACAATGCAATATGTATTTATATGAAATTTGACCACAGGTTTATGGAGAAATCTGAAAAAAACAACAACAAACAAACAAACAAAAAACCCCAACAAGCTGTTTTGGCTATTGCAAGCTGAAAAATAAATCTTAATCTCTCATGAAAATACAAATGAACAATTACACTTAAAGTCTCTCTCCAGACAACATTTTAAAGAATGTTCTTACACTATTACTAATATTTTAACAGGGTCCCACTAAAGAGTTAAGATCCTATATTTTAACACTTAGAGTTTCTTTTGTACCCAGTGTCCTAAATTAACTTTCTGACTCACCACCGGCCAAGTAGAGTAGAGGGCTGGTAGAAGAAAAACTCCACTAGCCAAGCCTTTTTTTTTTTTTTTTTTTTAATAAAAGCCAAATTAATAAATTGCCTCTTTGCGTCACATATATATGTGTTTCAGTACATTTCATTGAGATAATAAGGTAAACTGTTGAAAATAAACTTAAAGAAGAGGCCAGAGCAAAATCTGAAGCAAAACGTTTTCATGTATTGAACAGCTCATCACCACAGTCTAAGTATGAGAATACGTTCCCTCTGATCAGCAGTGATGCAGTGTATCTGACGATGGCTTTTATTCTTAAAGCTGCTCTGTGGAGTTTTGTCCATTTGCGCCACCTGCCGTGTTTTTCCGAGTACTGCAACAACAACAGTCGGCATGCGCCGTTTGATGACGTCAGCAATACGAGTGACGCTCCCGCACCGCACAAAGCTAAATGACACATCTATTTACCACCCAGTAATTTTCGATGTTTTATTTGCTATGAACAAATATACTGTAAAGGCCCTGGGGCAGTGCTGAGTGTGGTATGAGTGGAGTCAGCTGTCAGTCAGTGTGAGGGCTGGAGACTGGTTGAGCAGAGAGGGGGAGGGCTGCCCCGCTGGGTACTGTAAGTGAGTATGTGTGTATGAAGTGTGAGTGCTATGCTAGAAGAGTCAGAGTTTGGGATGGAGACTTACGTGTTACCCCCTGGAGTGTTACCAGAGTTTTTGGAGTGCACAAATAAACGGGCCTTTTTCCTGAATGCTACTCTGGTCTCCTTCTCGTGAGTGATCCATTACAATACAGACAGCTCGGCGGCAGAGCAGTGCGCTCTTGCGCTGCGGTAACACATACACAATGAATGGGTTTGTCGGTGGAGGTCCGCGCTTTGTGTGCTCTGTGCGAAACGGGCTTTATTTCTGCGTTTGTCTCTCTCGTTTTGCCTTTTTCCTTCTTCTGAACGTTGCGGAGGTTGGGGAAGACCAGCGAGACCAGCTCCAGAGGCTTTTGGAAGCTTTCCTGGGCCATTTCTTTGGGTTTTCAGACATCTTTCGGTAGCTCCTCTGCTAGTCTTGTCGTGTCCGACATCTCCAACTGCACATGCACTCTTTGAACTCTACGTCAAATGTGTCATTTCCTGTGCGACAGCGCGGGAATGTCGCTCCTCAGAGGCAATAGCGCTTCTAAGCAAACCAGAGACTGTTGTGTGGTGGAGATGCATTCAATAATCATCCTAATAACTCATTTGGCAGTGGCTGTTATGTAACGGACAGTGGTTTATATGTAAAAACTCCACAGGGCAGCTTTAAAGGTAAAAATGGAAAGAGCGAAGATGTAATGTGCTGCCATTGATAATGTGGGAGGCAATTAAGAGTTTGTCATTTTAATTCAGACTACAGAGCATTCGTGCTATGATTTTGTCACCATGATAACTGTGCACACACGGCTATACATTAGTATCGTAGTAGCGAGCAGCAGACTGGTGGCAAGTGATATTTTAGCAGATCAGCTGACATCCCACACAGTAAATAGTGCTGAAAAACTAGGAGAGCTCAAGACGATCAACAACGGCACCATATAGATGTGCTTAAAAACACATTTGTAGTGTGTGTGTGTGTGTGTGTGTGTGTGTGTGTGTGTGTGTGTGAGAAACACCGACACTGACAGCAGAGCAGCGTGTTCCTAAATGACACCAAAACACAGCACAGACATTTTATTACATGTCAATTTCGGTGTAAACATTTATCTGCCAGTGTGATGGATAGCCCTCTTTAATATACTTGCCAAACAAAAATCTACCCGCATTTGGCACCTGGGGGGTGTTAATTTCAAACCCTGCATTAAAGGGTCTCCAGAGACATGTTGCGTGCTTGATAAAATAATGAAATCATTGTAAATAAAATGTAATGTGTAAAACAAGCCCCCCTGTTAAATATTTATTTGTTAATGGTTTCAACAGTGTAGACCTGCCTGGGTGCTATTATAAATTGTTTCATGCCAATACCAACAATGAGGTTTGACACTCAGTATCAGTATCCGTGATTTTCGGTACTTTCTAGTGTTAAATGAACTCTTTGCATTGATGTTTGTGCATGAAGTTCACCTGCAGCAGTGTTTGTGCGATCTCAGGGTTCTCTGGGCTGTCAAAGTGCAGCATCTGGGATCCCAGGCCATAGTAGTAGGGTCCCATCTTGTGGAGGTCCACCACGTTGGGGTCAGCATTGAACACAGTCCTCCAGCCCTCTCTGTACACCTTTGGAAGCTCGATTGTCAACACTCTCCTCTTCCTCTCATACAAACCCTTTGAGAGCCACAGAGGAAGCTCCATCTTTGTACCCTGAGATTAAGGAAACAGACTTCAGAAGAGGAGAAATTGTCAAGACCTCTGCTCTCTGGGGTGCATACTGCAGGTATATGTGTCTGTGCAGGCATAGGTCTATGTCCACTCTGTCTAGTTTTAAAGCAACATGCTCATATGAAATGCTCTTTGCGTTTTGATTTAATTTAATCACAGCAAACATTCTGACTTGTTATGGCACTGGAAAAAGCACAGCTGTTAATGATAATAATGGACAGTGAGCCAGCAAGCACAACAGATAATGTGAGGTTGATGTCACGTCAAGTTAATATTTTTTAGACGAGGCACCATCTTGTGAGGAACGCACTGTGTTGCCTGTAACTGCAGTAATTTTCTCTCATACTTAGTAGATAAAATTACTAATTTCCGGGCTAGCATTACCCCCCTCTTCTACTCACTTCTCCACTTATCCTATTCCGGCCATCAATTTTGGACTCTTTTTCACCCATTTCCCTGCAAGACCTCACTGAGCTGATGAGCAGTATGAAAGTGTGAATAGATCCGGGGGCATGCTCCCCCGGGAGAAAATTTTGTATATATTTGATTTAAAGGCATCAATCTGGTGAATTCTGAGCGCTAAGTTATGATGGCAGAATATGTCTAGATTTCAACATCTTTGTGCTTTTTATGTGTGAAAAATGTTCTATTTTTACTGATAAAAACACTAGTGGTATGTTATGGTGAAGGGTTACACTTAAAATACAGCTACGGATTAGTGGTTAAACATTTCAGTAATCAAAAGAAAAATGACTAATGTACTGGTCTGCCTCTGGAGGGCTATTTTATTATTTTAAATCATGTGCAGACAAATATTCTTTTAAAACTCTCACTCTCTCTCTCACTCACAAACACAGTTACAGATACGCAAAACAATACAAAATACACGAAAAGAAAACAAAAGGCAAGACTCAAATTAATTACACACAAACAGACCCAAATTACTGCTTTCCTTCTTAGCTCCCTCCCTCACGATTTGGAAGTACGGCACCCTGAATCAGAGCATTTAATTTAAAGCTGCTGACACACCAAACCGACATCAAAGAACTGGCGGCGACGAAAGCCAACTGTTGCATCGTCTAATATTGCCTTACTTCGTCCTGTGTCAGTTGCATTTGAACACACTACACGGACTACATCCGACGGCCAAGTGGCACGTACGTTCTGCGCCTGCGTGAGAGAGAGTGGAATGACAGAGTGGTACATCTTGACAGCCGAGGTGTTACCTACTGTATCTGTGCAGCTGAGCACCGCAGCACCTCCACTGGCTATTACATTCAGACGATCCCGGTGTTTCCTCCGCAGGCTCCACTTCACTCAGCTTCACTCAGCTGCCTGATAAACCCACTGCTTCTTCCCACTTTAACCTGAATAACAAACCAGGGCAAATCAGTGCTCCGGTTGGATCCAAACGGAGAGCCGGGCTAGCTGGGAA
This sequence comes from Epinephelus cyanopodus, assembly GCA_026686955.1. NCBI lineage: Eukaryota > Metazoa > Chordata > Actinopteri > Perciformes > Serranidae > Epinephelus > Epinephelus cyanopodus. Next base: position 42,431,752 of record CM048917.1, on the reverse strand, counting down.
GCTAATGGAGGCTAACTGGCTGTGCTTCCCACTGGTCATGCTCCCAGCTAGCTCCAGTTATTTATTCAGGTTAAAGTTGGAAGAAGCAGCGGATCTGTCAGGCAGCTGAGTGAAGTGGAGCCTTGGGAGGAAGCAGCGGTTAGCCCCAGTTTCACTACAGGCAGATTCACTGGCTACAGGGGCGAGTGAATAAAACTTAACAGCCAATCAGAGTGATCTCTTTCACCGACTAGCTCCGCCTGCGATTCAACATGTTCAATCAGCCGAAAAACTGCAGACGCCGAAGGGCCAACGGTGCGGGACACACCGCAAAAACTAGGACGACAGACACTCACTGACGGCCCGACTTTGGTCAACAGCCGACCATCGGCTTGGTGTGTTAGGGCCTTTAAGCGGCTTCAAGGAGAAGATATCAAAAACCCTCTGTTGGTTGAATGACTCGGGGACAGGCCCCTTTATGGCAACCCACTGGATCCATAGCATGCACGATCCGGCCGAAGCGCGGGTTGTCAGAGCTAATCGCAGCCATTCAAGTCAATGAGCACGGTTACATGCGCACAATAATCAGATAACTGGGAATAATCAGGTAATGGTAATAATCTGATTTGACGTGTTCACGTGCACTTCAATCATCTGATAATCAGAAAAACCTGGTTTACATGATTCAGTCCTTCAGTTGGATTTCTCCCCAAGTACATGACATAAAACTCAAACTTCCTGTGACAGTAAGTACTCATATCCTTGAAAAACCTCGAAAAGTATGCAAGTCATATATTTGCAAAATAAAGTACTCATCATGCTGACATCTTCTATTCTTACAGTACTGTTTGTTTTTATCATTAACAAATACATGTGAGAGCATTCTAACGTGTAGTTTATCGATGTGGAGCCAATTTTACATACTTTGGGAAGATTCCTAGTAAAAGTACTGCAAAGTGCAATATCCAAGTGTATTGTATATAAACTTGTCACACAAAGTGCATAGCATATAAGTAAGATAAAATAAAAGTGACAATTTAAAATATTAAAATAAAAAATTTTATGTAAAATCTTTATCTGAAAAACAAAAGCTGTCAGGTTGTAGTGGAGTAAAAAAATTTCCCTCTAAAAAATGTAGCGGAGTGGGAGTATAAAACAGCAAAACCCGAAAGAAACCAGATTAAAGGGTATACATGCACCGAATAATCTGACTATTGGGGAAAAAGCTAGGTGTGTTTATCTGATTTCTCATAATCAGATAATGGCTTTTATCTGATAAAGCCTATCGGATTATGCTGTTTACATGACCACTTGAATAGTCAGGTAACTCCAGAAATCAGATAATGATCGGTTTATTAGTGTGCATGTAAACGCGTTCACTGAAAGCTGCTCCACCAGAAGCGGCCTAGAAGCGGCTCGGCGCTCCGCTAAAAATATGCGCCGGTGCTCTGAAAGTTTGCGCTACCCACTCCTGTCAAACTAGTCTGATGAACTATGCCTCTCACTCACAATGACGTACCCTAGCAAAAACATTGTTTAGTAGCTTCTCAGGTCAGATATGTATGAGAAGCAGACATAAAGCCTCTGTAAATGTAATTATAAGTAGAGTAGCTCATTCTGTCAGGTAGGAAATATCTATCAGAATGAGCTACTCTAGTTATAACATTTATTGGAGGTAATAGTCCATTCTGTCAGGTAGGAAATGCTATTTTTGACGGATGCCGCGCAACAACGCGTCAATTTGCACAGACTAAATTAGTCTAACAGGAAGTCAGGAGCAGAAAAGACGAGAGTATCCGGTCAAAACGCCCATGAAAACTCCGGTTCGTATTTCACATCGCTACATCAACATGATGTGACATGTAACTACCATGAGCCAAATGAGAAAGAAAAAGTTCTCAGAGCTTACTTCAATGGTGCTGTGTGTTGCTGTGTAGGCTCGGGTGTTTCCAAGAATGTGTCTGTCCAAATTAATATCACAATATATTTGACCAAATCATCAGTAATGTGAATATAATGCTGTGTGGGTAAAGGTAAATAATACAACACATAGAACAGTGTGGTAAATTCAGCAAGGAAAAGAAGGAAAAGACAACACTAATAACCTTACCATATCCAAAATCTAAGACGATATATATGGGCAAATATGGGTAAATGTAACACGACTTACTTTACGTTTTCATGAAATGTGAGTTGTAACGTAAAGTTACCTCTGTTGTTAGATGTTGAGGTTCAATTCAGCCAACCAATAACAGAACAAAGACATTTGATTGTGATAAATTATTTAATTTTTACTGCTGGGTTCTGGAAAACGTATCAGTGTCCACTACGAAATATGTCTTGACGTCACTAAAGTTTATATTTAATTAACGCAACTATTACGTATATTTTAAATTGAAAAGTGGCCTTGTTTAATTTTTAGCAGTCTAAATTAATTTTCGTCCACGTACGTGACAATGCCAGTAGAGAAAGGTAACGTTAACGTTAACAGTAAACTGCTGAATGTTAAATGAGGTTGTATGAACTGTCTTTACATAACAAAAGACTTGTGCCTGGTCTCTGCTTTGAGCTGTATTGCTGTTCGATAATGGTAACTGAATAAATACAATCACAAACATGTGTAACTATCATGACATTGTCTTCAGTAACTTCACCGACCTCCAGTATGTCTTGCGTGTCACTGGACTTCTCCAGAAACCCCAGCCGGGGAAAACGGCACTCAGTCCGGATGGGAAGTCTCTCATGAGACAGCAAAATATCGTCCAGAGACAAAAAATTCTCCTCCATCCCCACCCCAGGCTGTACAGGCTGATATGACTGTGTACCCATTTTGTGTATCTATTTCTTGAATTATTGAGCAGAGACGTCTCCTGTTTTTCTTTCCTGTGTTCTTCCGCCTTACGGTTTTGGCGCCAGGACCTGTTGACCAATCAGAGCGCTCCTGTGAGATCCAGACCAGAGCAGTCGATTAGATTCGATCTGTGTTAGTCAAAGAAATCTTCTTTATATTAGGCTCGTTCGAGATGAACTGTGCCTCGCCTGGAAAGTAGACAAGAGCAGGCGGCCGCAGCGGGGGGCGGTGACAAAAAGCTGGGGTGAAGTCGGACAGTTTCCAGACAGTTTCCAGCAGCCTTCAGTCCGTACAGGAAGTCACAGACACACTTACATCCTGTCTGGAATTATGTCAGTTCATTTAAAAAGTGATCAGACCCATATATCAGTTTGTTTTCACCATCAGTCACACAACATGTTTTCTGTTCACAGAATAAACCTTCAAATCAGACACATACAATCTTAATCTCTAAAATTCAACAAAAATGAGTAGTCTATCTAAAACGTCATATTGTTGAGTCGACATCTGAACCAATCAGCTGTTAGATCAGGTGAGAGCCAGGCGGTGCAGTCGGTGGAGAGCAACTGCAGCAACTGGCCAAAGAGCATGGATACCAAGAGGCGAAGCTCCGTTGAATTTCTGCCAACAGTCACTAGGGGCGCTGCTGTAGCGCTGCCGCCATCTTGGACTGTTGAGCTTAGACTGTTGGGCCCAGACAACATGCAAGATGTCAAGAAGAGAGGAGGAAAAAAGTAAAAGAAAACAGTAGTGCAATTAACTGCAACAACTACCAGTGGAACACCCCGCACTTGGCCTTCCACCATAGGATCCCGACAGGTAAGAACTCCTGACGTGTAAGTTTTGAAGTGTTTTAACATCAATTTAATATGCCAGTTTTGGAGGGAAAGTAACACACACATATATAAATGTGTGTGTTACTTTCCCTCCAAAACTGGCATATTAAATTGATGTTAAAACACTTCAAAACTTACAAGGTCTAAGATATCTATATATATATATATATATCTATATATATATCTATATATATATATATATATATATATATATATGTACATATATATCTTAGACCATTTATATCAGAACTGATTACTGCTTTAGCATTAAAATATATCATATTAAAATAGCCTACATATTATTATTATTATTATTATTATTATTATTATTACTGTCCCCTTACTGTACAAACTGTAAATAAATCTTTATTCCTGACTATGTGACATCGCCATTAATGTGTTTCTAGTTAAAATATTGATTTTTATTTATTTATTTTTTGTAGATTGGCTTATGGGGTGACTTTGAAGGAGTAATTAAGTTAATCTTCTCATAAGTGGATGTAATATGTAGAGATGCCATCTAGGCTGTTTTTCTTCGTTTTGGTTTTTCTAAAGTCTATATTTTGCTTTACAAAAACGTGAAAAAGCAGCTGTTACCAAGCTATCACGAGGTGAGTGGCATTGTAAGCATAATTAATAGCGATATACTTCAGTTTGTCTGTGTGTTTTTGTATGCAAGCGGGTCTGCTGCGGTCTGCTGACAGTCCAAAATGGCGGCGGTAGGATGAAACCATGGGCGAGTCTGTCGCTGTGGGGCGTTCTATTGACCTTCGCCTCTTGGTATCCATGCTCTTTGGCCTGGCTCTACAAACTGTGGCCGCCTCGCTCTCACGGCTTTATCTCCGTCCACTTTTGTAATACGTCAGAGCAAGTCGGATGAAGTCGGACACAAAACTAACCGGCATGCATTCTGCGCCGATCGCCGGTGATCGAATCTGTGCAGGACTGGCTCATCTCGAACGAACCCATTAACTTGTAGACAAAACAAAAATGACACCTTACACAACTTTGATAAAAACTCAATGAATGAACTAAGAACTTACCATCTAACTTTACCTATACCCCTCAAAACTAAAGAAACACATTTCAAAATTATGAACGCCATTTATCCTTCTAATATTGATGAGGCCTAATACGTGCTCATTTTGTTAAAATGATATTAAACCACAGACCATATATTTCTTTCATGTAGTTAATACATACATTTTGGCTGGACATTCACAAATAGATAAAACAAAATATCCCACCATTTCCATCTTATATCTCTTGAGACAATGTCACATTTGGTATGATCTGGGAAAAAATGATTAATGTTGTTGTAATGTAATTTAAATGTATGGAATTGTTTTCAAAAGTAAGAGGAGTATCCTGCAATCAACCCCAATTGGTTTCTTTTTCCTTTTTAAATGAATTTAAACTGCACATAAAGTCTTTAAAACTGATAAAAGGAAGAAAAGCACAAAAGAGTATATTCTTCAACATTTTCTAATTGTATCAGAAAAAAATAGATAATTTATATTCCTCCTTGTATGTTTTTTATTTTATTTTATTATTATTTTGTTACTTTGTCTCCCTTTGTTGTTTGATATTACATTTCTATTCAGAACTTACCTTTTAAAGCACTACCTTTGTACTAAATGTGCAGTCTTGTATTGTATGATGTTTATATTTGTTTTGTATACAATTATTCATTTTGGAAAATGTATTGTATTTCCCAGTACCTGGTAATGTGAATGTTGCACACATGTTCTGTACATTTTAAATAAAAACCTAAAAAAGAAAAAAACCCTTCTTTTTCTGTGGGGTTTACGGTGGTTGCCATCCAAATACATAGCATTACTGCCACCTACTGGATTTTGTTATTTTCACAGTGCAAACTATTGGCCATCTGATTGTCCCTGTATTTCGACTGCAAAACTTACAACCATGGCAATAAATGGCAAAAAATCCCCTCTGGTCCACCCAGATATTCTGATGTGCTCCATTTACTTTCTGCTGCAGCTCTCTCTGTACTCCTACCATTGCATCATGTCTTATTCTCTTCACTTAGTAGCTTCAGCATATGATCACTTTCACTTATTTGATTCTCTGTGGACACTGTGCTGACCCTTGGTGATTTGTCCATGCTGTTATGACTGTTTTTCTGCTTTTTCTGATTTTAAAGCTCACTTTTTTTGTTTGTTTGCTTTTTAAGTTTTGAATTAAATACAATAGGCTGCCTATACTATACTGTGATCTTTTCCGATGGTGAAATGAATGACAATATTAAATTAAGCTTTTTTGCCATAAAAAGTCAAGTGCTATTATACATTTAGCCTTTATAGGTCAGAATATCACCACTACAAAGTTGAAGCCCCCTGGTGTCCCATTCCAAGAATGTTTAGCAGTCATTCATTCATTCATTCATCTTCTAACCGCTTCATCCTCGTGAGGGTCGCGGGGTGGCTGGAGCCTATCCCAGCTGACATCGGGCGAGAGGCAGTGTACACCCTGGACAGGTCGCCAGACTATCACAGTGCTGACAAAACAACCATTCACACTCACACCTACGGACAATTTAGAGTAATCAATTAACCTAGTCCCCAAATTGCATGTCTTTGGACTGTGGGAGGAAGCTGGAGTGCCCAGAGAGAATCCATGCTGACACGGGGAGAACATGCAAACTCCACACAGAAGGGCTCCCACACCGGAATCGAACCGGCAACCCTCTTGCTGTGAGGCGACGGTGCTAACCACCACACCACCATGCCACCTGATTTAGCAGTCATAAAGCTTTATTATTATTATTATTATTATTATTATTATTATTATTATTATTATTATTATTATTTATTATTATTATTATTATTATTATTATTAATACACAGAAATAAGCAAGCAAGCAATGGAAATTCACCCTTGAATTTTTGTGCTTCTCTTTTGCTCTGTCCTGCTTATTATTACCCTCCACCAAATTAGTTCTGGTTCTTGAACTAATTCTGTTTAGAACTCTTTGCTATTGGAGTGAACCAGCCTGCCTTTCCACCAGTTTTAAGCAGTACCATTGTAATCAAAGATGTGTCATTAATGGAGGGTGTTGCACAATGCTATTATTATTTTGTTCTGTTATCGCAGATATTTTCAAGCTCATTTTCTCCAATGATTTCTTACTTAACTTCTCTATTGTTGCCAGTGTTGTAGTGGAGGGTATACACAAGTGTACAGGATATACCCACCTCTTTTTCTGGCCATTTATAGTATACCCACCTATCAGCTAAAGAGCCACTGGAAAAGAGAGTATACCCACTTCCTCCTCATTAATTTACCTAGCTACCTAGTAGTGTAGCCACCTTATCACCTGCCACTACACTACTGATTATTGCCCTCTCCATCCTCTTTCCAAACTGTAGAATATGACACACCCACTGATGATGTCATGGTAAAAAAAAAAACAACAACAACAAAAAACTACTACTTTTTGGTTCCAGCTAGGAACCACCGTTTTGGGTTCCGAACCAATTTATTTTTAGCTGAAATGCCCAAAAGATTCAAGATTAGGTGCAGGAGCGTGAACAGAACCTCTTGGTGTTAAAGGATATGTGTTCTGGTCATATTATCAGTAGACGCAAAGATCACAGCTATTTCATACTGAAATCTTATATTTTCCCATTTGGGTACCATCACTCTACAAATCTAGACAACAGGAAGAAAAGTTGAATTGTCTTTCTTATTTTGACACATCAGACATGTAAGTCACTGCCCCCAAAAAGCAGGCAGCCATTCACATCCTCAAAAAGTAAAAGAAGTCATGAACTAAAAGGAGGCAAATGAAATACTGTACTGTACTGTGTTTTTGTGGGTGTGTCTGAGCTGAGTGGGCAGGCAGGCGCTACAGTGGGTCTACTGTTGACTGTAACAGCAGTCTGACAGACTTTTTAGATATTTTCACTCTGCAGAGTAAAGCAGACGTCATTTCCCAAAGAGATCATCCCCCTCCATTAGCTGTGGGCCATGATACACAGGGAACATTGTGTCGCACAAATAGGCAATGACATTGGCAGTTATTTTTTAGCTTCTTTCAGCCCACTGTTATGCACCATGAAGCTGATCCCAACCCTTGCAGAAGTTAACTCCACTATCTGTCTGAAACCCTTCATTTGACATGGCCTTAACAATGAATAGGGATGGTCTTGGCACTAACAGGGTTCATTTGAAGTGGTGCTCACGAGGCATCATAACTACAGTATGATCACAAGTATTTTAATATTAGATGTAATATAATAAGGAAAAAAACTCTTGTCTGATTGAATATTTTCTGCCAAAAACAATTTCATAGCACACTGAAACTTCACTTCAGACACATGATGACCGCAAGAGGACACTATTTAACAAAATGTGACATCATACTTGTCAAACTTCTCTTAGATGAAGTCATGCTGAAGTTTACCAAACCATCAAGGACAGCAAAGCCACAGAAAAGGAAAAAGATCTACACAAAAAGGTTTTAATGCTTAAGAGTCAGTCTTCAGGCAGAAATGATGCGACACGGCCTCATTTCCACCAAGCAGTCCAATAGAGTTCAGTGCAGTTTGGTACACATTTTTCACAAATTTTTGGTCACCCATCTGTTGGGTTACCTAGCACACTGGTACTTGATCTGGTACTAAAAGGTGGAGCTGGAAACACTGCCGTCCGTTTATTGGTCAATAGAAGACACTCTTGCTCAGGGCTGAGATGTGGCTGGTTATGAGGCTTACTGTATGTAACCACTGCTCATATCGTGTTTTGCTGCCTCTCGCAGCAGCTGTAGAGTGAGAAAACAATAATTTTATTCACTTGGCCGACTGTTGACAACTTTTAAGGCAAAATGTTTTCTTGTAATGTTACTCAATGCATGAACTGACAAAGCGAGTCCATCAGCATGCCCTAAAGAGCCTGAGAGGGACTAAATGCACAAAGCTGCTATTTTTAAATATCCCACCGAGACAGACTCTCACTGCAGCCTGTTCTGTTTTGTTGAAATGTCAGCGTGCAACCCCGTTCTGTGTACAATAAACAAGCTGCAGACTTCCATCTGTGTCACTGGTGATGAAGAAATACAGCGGGTGCTGTATCCTGCCCATATTTAAGAGTACTGTCTGTAGTGGAAATGCCAAACTGAAAGTGCTCATGTGACCTGACCAAGCAGGAATGTCTGGGGCCAAAAAAGGAAGCCAACATGGAAGTGCCAAAACTGCAGTTTTTCTCATGTCCACTTGAGGCTGGCAGTCAATCCCCATAAACCCCCATGTTAAAATGGCCAGTTTAACAGCAGAAACAAACATGTTTACAACCTGGTACAAAAACAGTCTTGGTCTCTATGGCTGATTTCAACATTTGTGACAAATGTACAGGGCTTTTATATAACTTACCCCTTTGCATTTTATAACACTGTCTGTCGATAGTGTCCTCGCCTTCTCAGTCAGATCCACCCATCACTCCTCCACAGCTCCAGCCTCTTGCCCAAATACGGTTACTCCTAGCTCCAAAAAACCAAGATGGCAACAGCCAAGATGCCAAATTCGAGGCTTCAAAACAGGAGTCCATGAACCAATGGGCGACATCAACAGTAGCTGTATCCATTATTTTTAGACACTAGAACTTAATTTTGTAACAGTGTCTGAGATATGGGACATTATTTCTTCAAAAACTAATGTATTTCTATATGTCAAATGCAGCTTTGATGTATGTCATCATGCATTCTAATGCTTATTGTTTTCTTAATGTAATTGTCAAAGCTGCACTAATCAATTTTTGTGGTGACTTGAGAGCAAAAGATAAAAGCCACAACCTTGACACATTATCAGCCTCTCAAGTTTTTACAGCTTACATGTTAGCAAACAGTTGCCTACTTACACATCCATCAGAGCAATTTTAGCATATACTTCAAATCATTAATTTATTTCTGGTGGTCTTCTTTTAGTTTTCTCAGTTTTGAGTAAACTCAACTAACTCCTGAATAAAGTATGTATTACAGGTCCCAAGGCTAGTACCACAGTAACAAATGATTTGGGTTCAATGCCTTTCAGCTCCCTGAAAAACACAGATGAAATGTCCGAAGAAATGAAGACACAAACCATACTCTCTTCCCTAGTTTTCTCTGAGTTTATTACAACTTAGTCAAAAACATAAAATATTAATTTCTGAACTTTGCCTAGTGCAATAGTGTCTCTTTGTTTCACTGTCCATTGTTTTGGTTCAATGTCCTTGTTTCCTTTCCACGTGCATTGTTATGGTTTCTCTTCTTTTCTAACTCTTTCACACTTTCACAGTTTCAAAACACTTTAAACCAAATGAACATTATTTGTTCAGGTGCATCATTTCAGCATGTGTGCTGTTACACAGCTACTATTGCATAGTGCAAATAAAATACACTATGGTACACAAAATACAACTTTTATGTGCAGTGGAACCACTGCACTCTTTTTTCTCTGACAGTTTCTCACTTGACTGCTCCATTATTGCCTTCTCCATCCTCTCTTCCCATCCTGTAGAATATGATGCGTCCACTGATGTTGTAATGGTTAGCATTTATTTTTTTTTGGTTCCAGCTGAGAACCAACTTTTCGCGTTCTTAGAGGATTTTCTGCTGTTGTTTTTCAGCCAGTTTTCTAGCCTGTGCTGCCATTTTCATTCCCTCTACAGCCTATACTAATACATATCTCCGCATCATTATTTCTGGCCTACATAACTCAAGTAGTATTTTAATAAGACCTACTATCAGTAACTATTTTATTATTATTTTTCAGTTGGCAGTAAGCATCTACTTATCAACTCCCTGATCATATCAGAATAAAATAACTTTATCCACTGCTCATTTTAGAACTACCACTGCAAGAAAATGTTTTCTTTGTTTAGATTAGCCTATTAAATGTACATTGGATATAGATGTTTGTTTCTGGCTACCAGCATTAGCTTGAGTCACTGACATAAGCGCCCTAGCTAGTTGAAAAGTTGTTTATTTCCACTTCAAAATGTTAATTAAAAATGTTGTCATCTGCTGATACTTTGTGTAGGGTTAATGCTAGAACGGATGGTCTACATGGACAAGTCCATCTGTCCAGAGGGCAGAGGCACAGAACCCCCCAGGAAAAAAATGACAATGTCCAAGGCTCCACATCCAAAGGTGTTTGGACATTGGAAGAAAACCTACAGACCCCAATGAGACCCCCTCCCTCTGGTTTGTTTGGCAGAGGTGCAGAACACAGCCGTGGGGTCCATGGGGTTTGCTGGAAGCTGCCTTGGGGCTTAGAATCAGGCCATTTGTCTTTTTTTCCCTGGGGGTTTTGTGCCCCTGCCCCCCGGTAAGGTGGACTTTGCCTTCGGTCCATCCGCTCCATACGTTTAACAATCTAAACAAATAACACATTTTCTTGTGGTGTTCCTTCTTAAATGAACAGTGGATAAAATTACCATATTCTAACATGATCAGGGAGTTGATAAGCAGAGGCATCTCCGTTCACTCCAATGGACCATTTTTTCACAGCAATGGTGGATCTTGAGGCTTCTCAATAGTTCCCGTAAGTAAGCAGTACATGCTGGCAGCACAATGGAGTTAATGGAGTTGTGATGGACTTTTAACGGGTAAGACATCTACAAATTCAAATTTTATATTATCAGCACTTCTTAACTACATTAACATGTGCGTTAAAGTGTGTTAGTGGATTGTCCCCCACTAAATTGGTATATTTATGGAATGTTAACAGACAACAGGCTTAACATGCTAGGGCACACTAGTGTACATACCATAGATATAATGTTAACCTTGAACAGCCTATTAGTTTTAAATGTTCTTCTCTTAAAACCATTTTATCTAACTTTGGGGAGTTAGATGAAAAGTGCTTTCAGTCCTGATTTTTTGTGAGCCAGTATGATTTAGATATTAGCTCAGTTAAATTTAACATTGCTGCGTGATTGCTGAGGAGGAGGAGGAGGAGGTGAAATGAAACAAAAACGCAATTTATGGGTGTGTGTTTTTTGATTATTGTTGACTATAACTGCCTATAATATGTTACAGCTCAGCTGTTTTTGCATTGATAGCGAAGGGAGAGGGAAGTTTGGGGACCTGAATGAGATTTAAAACACAAGCTAAGTGATTTTGATAAAAGAAACATACCAGGCTAAATGGAGAATTATTCTAAATACAAAATGTGCTATATTGTTATATTATACATGTATTATACAAATAATCATGCTGAACATATATTCTATTACAGTATTAGATATGTAATCTTGTGTATTTGTAAAGGAGCACTGGGTTATGGAGGAGCAGTGATGCTGCTACTGTGTGATAGAGGACACTGCAGATCAGTTCTAGTAGACCTTGGTGAGACTGAAAACTTTGCAAGGTATGTTTCAAATAGTTCCAGAGATAAGGAATCATATTTAATATGTATTATGCTGCATTTTATATTCATTATATGAGTCATTATATTAAATATGTAATATATAACATATAGTGTTGGACAAGTTACTGTCAAAATGTAATACACTGCATATTACTAGTTACCGTCAATATATTTATAGGCATTATAAAATGGAAGAGGATCATGTTTCATAGCGACTAATCAAAGCACAGAGAGCTCAAATTTATTACAGTTCATTAACTTAAAAAATCCAGTAGTGGGCGATATTGCACAGTCTAATGAAGGCTTTCCATCGACGTGCAGATCTGGGCGATTCACGCATTCAGCCTCATGTCAGGATTGCTGCAGGATGAGGACCATTAATGTGGCGAGAACAATGATGTTACAGGTCCAGGGGTGCATTGTGGTGCAGCAGCACTCCTCTTTTAGACCACAACACAATGCACAAATATGGTGAGAACTGCATCTGCCATACGCCTAGTCTTGCCGTTTTTGGTCTTGGCAAACTAGTTTGCATCAAAATGTGCCTGCAGTAGTCGAGTTTACTTCCCACACACAACAACTCACTTTTGTCTACCCACAGACATATCCCATAGTGGCTGAATGCATACAGTATTAGGGAACACTTTATACTTACTGGACATATATACACTCATTACATATCAAAAAGACAACCAAATACATGAGACAACTTATATCAAGTTCAATCCTAACTGATGCCACTTGTCATATTATGTTAAACATACTACTCACAACTAATGAAGCTCCTTTAGTTGGGGAACAAAGACCACATCTCATCTCCCAAGGTAATTTCAGACCCAGGCCTTTATAGGTATCCCTAACCCCTTTTCCTCTGTCTTTATTCCCTCTCTCTTTCAGCACAAGAATGGCAGAAGGATGCAATGGAGCCTGAACTCTACCCGCAATGAGACAGCACCCTCACCCTGAATCTCAGCTCCCTGGATTTTGCAAGCCTTTTCATTTAACCAAACACTGAGCTTCTCAATGGTGGATGGAAGGTGCTAAGGCAGTTTTTGAGAATGATAACCTTACATAGATTTTCTTGTTGTAGTCTGTAGTGAGTCTCAGGTTACTCCTGCTGACTTAAGCCAAAATATTTTTTTTCTCATCTACTTGTCAGTTGAGAAACTGTGCATGTTTACCTCTCTCTAAACAATTGGAACATCCCCACACAGCACATTGGTGACTATATATGAGAGGACAACATGGAAGGAAGGGCACAGACAAACTCCTTGACATCCTAGTCACATTTCTGAGTTTATTAGAGATTAATTGATTGCAGTAAAAGACAAAGATACATAAAATATATATGTCTATAAACTGCACTTGCTGCTCAGTGACCCATTGTGCTGTCAATTGACAGTCATTGGTAGTCAACTGTTGGTCTCCTCCTCTGTTTGAGGCAAGGCAGTCTCTCAGTTTAGACATTACTTTATTTCGGAGGAAACTTAATGAACTTTATTTTGCGAGATTACTTTAACATGTTACGCGTGATAGACGCATACTCTTCCAATTATAGTAAAAATCGGCTCTTAACATCAAATTAGATTTAATACTATTATTGTTGGGAATCGACATATATTTACCTCACTCGGCGGCACCATAAATGTTGGGGTCAACACACTAGGCTTCACACAGAGGTACCAAATATGTTGGGGTTTAATTGGCTATCGGAAATAATTAATAATAATTATTAATAGTTAATAATTATATTAAATAATGTGACTTAATTAACATTAAATCACCTCATGGGGCACCATTCCCGGAAAGGGAAAATGATAGCCAGTTAAAGATATCAGTCTCATAAAATAGGCTAAAACTATTAATTTGGAGTTTGATTAATAATTAAATTAATGACAACAACCAAAATTAACAGTAACCGCCTGAAGGATTTTGGAGTTCTTGACGCAGCAGAGGTTGACAATTCATTCTCTCCTGTGCAACATTAAACCGACAGCAGGTATGATTCCAAAGAATTATATTTATTCACAAATTAGCAAAGCAAACCAAAACACACAAATTCTAACTAACTATATACAAGCTTGGTGTGTATATGTGTGTTGTGTGTCTGTGTGAGAGAGAGAAAGAAGATAAAGACAAAGGCAGGTGTGGTGATCAAGTAGCCGTTTGGTCTACAAAACAAAATGGCTGACAACAGAGAACTACCAAAATGGCCAAATCAAAGCTGGCTTCAGATCGGGGGAGGTGTTTGTCTGACCGTGTGGTCAGGACAAAGACAAAGGAAAAGAAGCGGGAACTTTGAAATGCCTGTTTGGTTGTAGCTTTGTTGAAAGCCTATTTGTTAATGAGTCTATGTGAATGTGACGTGTGTTGCAAATGGTCTGAATTAGTGCAGAGATTGTTTAGTTGCATACAAGAATCTGTTTGTGAACAGTATTAGCAAACTAAACACTTAGCTTTGGCGAAGCCAACTAATCAATGACCTAACTGCAATCTATCACAACAATAACTCAGTGAACAGCATCAAATCACGTCCAACAAGTTAAACAGTCTTGCTTAGCCTGTAAAGCTGTGATAAGCTATGCCCAGTTGTTACATTACCGATCCTTGAATGAATGGAAGAAAGAGTCACTTGGTGGTGCTGCTCTGTTAGCTGGCAGACGAAGGCTGGGAAGGTGTGGTTTCAGCTGCAGTCTTTGTTGGGTCCTTTGTTCCAAAGGTTCTGATCCAAGGAAGCTGGTCGATCGGGGTCCTTGCAGAGGTAGACGCTGGGTGCTAACTCACTTAGTTCCTTGTTGCTGGAAAGCTGGTTGCAAACCTTGTGTTCGCAGGAGAGTCTGTGATCAGTTGCCCTCCCTTTAGTGGTTTGGGCTATGGAGCCAGGGTCTAGGCCTCTGTGCTGGTCCAGGCCCAGCCAGAAAGAGGTCTGAGCTGCTGAAGCAGCTGGAGCAAGAAGAGGGAGAAGGCTTGGAGGGAGCAGACCTTGTGCAGATGCCGGTGACATCACAGAGTCACATGTCACTGTAAAAAGTCTTGTCCAATCAAGTTTTGGGACTTGAGTCTCACTGAGGTGTGAGGTGAGATCTCCTGTGGAGATGGGTGTCGCATTGCTCTCTTTGTTTGAAGACAAAGAGCATGCAGAGGAAAAAGCCTTTAAATTGTGTGTGATGATTTTACCAAATGATAAATCATCTGTGGTCCTGTGAATCCCAACATTATTATACCACATATATCAGCGGAACACAAGTATAAAATGTTTTGTACACAAACACTACAAACTAGTCTGCAGTTATATTAACATACTAAATGAGAAAGCACATATTAATAAAGAAATAAAAGTTGATTAATCAGTAACTACAACTAATAACTATCTCTTAACTTGAACTATAATATAGGGTTCCTGTGGGAATCTTTCTTAACTATCGCCACAGGATGGCAGTATGACTCCATGTTAAATGAGGGATTAAACACATGATATTATAACTAACTCATAATATTTGTCTAAAACGCAAAGCGCCATGTGTGCGGCGCATGGGCGTGTCCCGGTTGGGGCTGGATTGGACTTATTCTGTGAATTAGTCATGGGTGTGTTTTAGGTGTATCATTCAATAAGCCAATCAGAGTGTCACCTCTCATTCCCTTTAAAAGAGGCATGATTGGAGCACATGGCGGAGAGCTACTTAGATGGCGGACCTACCAACTGGGAAGAGTGAGCGTTTTACAGCTGAGGAGATGATAAATGTATCTCTATATCGACTGTACCGTCACATCTGATGTCAGATCAAAGGGGATTGGCACCGTTTGGCACGCGTAATGGTATTGTATAGGTCCTGTTTGTGCATGTGTGTGTTCGGACCTGTGTGTAATTGACAACAGAGTGAAAAATTGAATTTCCCCTCAGGGATTAATAACGTATATAAAATTTAAAAAAAATTAATTAATGGAAACCCAACCTGATTTGATTAACACAGCTGCAAACTAATGAGTTCACATCCCTCTCAGTCAGCCACAAACAGCCACAGCATCAGATAGGGAGTTTATATTCAGCATCTGCCTTCTTAGAAAAGTCAAACAAGATATTTTCTCATAATTACGAGAAAAGATCTCATAATTACGAGATAAGGATCTCGTAATTATTTAATTATTTATCTGATCAACATATATACGGTGCGCACTGTTGTCCTTGCGTAATACTCCGTTGTAATTTACAATATATGCACATTATAATAAAGATATGGGATATAGTCAAGATGGCACCACCCGAGTGGCAGCTGGTTACAGTAGTTCCGACGCCCCTTCGTGGATGTGCAGTATGTGGTTCTGTGGCACCTTTCCCGATCTCATAATTATGAGATCCTGATCTCGTAATTATGAGAAAAGATCTCATAATTACGAGATCAGGATCTCATAATTACGAGATCAGGATCTCGTAATTACGAGATAAGGTGTCTAATTTTTTTTTATCCCACGAATGCAATGCACTTCCGTAAAAACCTAAGAGAGAAGTGTTAGAATTTAGGCATTTAGGGAGATCATATTTTAAACAAAAGGCTGAGGCTGTGTGAGGTTTGAAAATAAAGGTCCACCATGTTAGTTAGCTAACGTTATGCAATTTTAAAGTTTAATTTGTCATTAGGGTTGGGCGGTATGACGGTATAATACCGTGTGACGGTATAAAGTGTCTACCGGTAGAGATTTTGCAATACCGTTTATACCGGAGAAAGTGCAGATGTCTGCGGCATCTCTCTGAGTCACTGTAGTTACACCGCCTCGACACACAGGGAGCCAGCACTGCAACAGACTGCTTGCCGTGGTTGCACGTGCACGATGAAGAAGAAACATCTTTACTGGAGTGATGGCGGAGGCAGAGAGTAAAGGGAGTCACGAGGAAACGGAGGCAGGAGGAGGAACTTGTTCCGAAAAAGGGCGCTACGTCTGTTGTGTTGAACTTTTTTGGATTTAGAAAATCCGACAAAGAACAAAAAGCGATACTCTGCAAAGAGTGTCGCATGACTGTTGCTGCTGGAGGTGGAAACACCAGTAACCTCTTCCACGACTTAAAGATAAAACACGCTAAGCAATATTATGAAAGCCAAAACATGCGTGACGCGCCCGCTGCATCAAAAACAAAAGTTGCAGCAGCTCCTCTCGTCCAAAAGAGCTTGGCAGAGTCTTTCGCCAAAGGCACCCCGTATGACAAAAAAATCACGTCGATGGAGGGAGATAACAGAGGCCATCACGATGCACATATGCAAAGACATGGTCCCAATTTATACCGTTGAAAAGCCGGGGTTCAGAGAATTACTCAACACCCTCGACCCGAGGTATGTAATGCCCAGCCGCAAGCACTTTACAGAGGTGGAGTTGCCACGAGTATATGGAGAGTGCCGTAGCAAAATTGAAAAGGAGCTTCAAAGTGTTCATTATTTTGCTACAACAACAAACATGTGGTCGAGCCACACCACACAGCCTTACATGAGCCTAACGACCCATTTTATTAAAGACTGGGAACTGAAGAGTAGGTGTCTTCAGACCTCTTACTTCCCGGAGGATCACACAGGGGAAATGATAGCCCAAAACCTAAGGGAGGCACTGGAGTCGTGGGGATTACCGGAGGCCCATCAAGTCTGCGTAACCACAGATAACGCCACCAACAACGTCAAAGCACTCCAGCTGAACAACTGGACAAGGCTATAGTGTTTTGGACACCGTCTTCATTTGGCCATCGGTGAGTATGCATGTAAACGTATTGAGTGACTGGTAATCATGTGGGATTTTCATTAAATATTATTCAATGACAAATACCTCTTTGCTTGTTGTTTTACCCCAACTAGTTGTATACCTTGGCATTTACAATAATTGGTCTTCAGGGGTCAGTATTATTAAGCCATGTTATGTAACCTGGACTTCTTTGTTGAACAGTTGTATAGCTGTTTGAAAGATTTCACATTGTTGTATTAAGAAATAAAAATAAACACCTTTTCAGAAAGACAGAGTTTGTTAAAATTAAGTGACACCTAAGCCTCAAAAATAAATAGTTATCCTCAGTCAAAAATTTACATAATAGTTATGATTATTAATTATAATATATACATAATTGCAAATGCAAAATGATAATGCTTGTGTCGCTTGTCCTTAAGTGTAATAATTGTCGGCATCTGTCAACAATTTACGTTTCTCTTCTATGTTTATTGTAAACAGAAAGAAGTGTGAAAGAGCCACAGGTGGAACGTGCCATTGGGATATGCAAAAAAGTTGTGAGTGCCTTCTGCAATTCCTGGAAAAGGCAGGCAGAGCTGGGCTTGCCTGCTCACCAGCTCATAACAGAGACCCCAACAAGATGGGGCTCTCGACAACAAATGATTGAAAGGATCCTAGAGCAGGAGAAAGCTCTGACACAAGTCCTTCGAGCTGACAGGAAGACCAGGCATTTGGTTCTGACATGGCAGGACATCCTTCCCTGGGTCTACCTCCCGTGTGGTAGTATAGGTAAGGTAAAGGAGGTTGTGTGGTCAGTGTGTGGAGCAGTGAGACCTGGCATTAGGGGAGTGTCTCTGGGACGCCAGAGTTCACTGTCTAGCCTCCTGGAGGTGTCGTGGGACCAACTAGACGAAACACTGGTGAAAGGAGGTTCCCACCCGATGACCCCAAAGACATGTTAGTTATCACTGCTCATTGGTCTGTATAGTTAAGCCTTGCCATAATAGCGTATCATAGGGTTTAGGAGAGTATTCACTGAGTGTTGATCCTTTTCTAGAGCACAAACTTCTTGTGTTTATTTGAATACTGGAATCTGTTAGCAAAGCGTTGAGCCCTCTCGTTGCGTTCACAGATGCCTTGTCCGGCGAGCAGTATGTGAGTGTCTCAAATTTAAAACCTGTGCTCCATCTTTTCAGTGAGCAACTTCTTAAGCCACAGGATGATGACGTCGATCTTACCAAGAAAATCAAAGCAAGCATTCTGGAGTACCTGGATGAAAAATATGCTGACCCATCCACCCAGGATCTGCTTGATATGGCTTCCCTTCTCGACCCTCGCTTCAAAATCACCTACATAAAGCCAGAGAAGGTGGACTACATAATGACCAAAGCTGCTGCAGAGATAGAGAGCCTTGTGTCTGAACAGGAAAAGTCTGCAGGGGGAGACTCCATAACACCAGCTGAAGCTGCCACAGAGGTGCCAGAGATTCCTGCTAAGAAGAAGAGGAGTTTGGGCAGCTTCTTCAAGATTGCATCACGCCAAGACCAAACTGTCTGTCAGTCATGCAGACAGTCCATTGAACTGGAGCTTAACAGGTACCTTCAAACAGTGGAGGCTGATGGGGGAGACCAACCCCCTGGAATGGTAGAGGCAGCACGAGGCCAATTTTCCACGAGTGGCAAGCCTGGCAAAGAAATGCTTGTGCATTCAAGCCACAAGTGCCCCATCAGAGCATGCTTTTAGCACAAGTGGTAACATTATCACTTGCCGCAGATCAGCACTGAAACCAGAGAGAGTTGATCAGCTGGTGTTTCTTGCGCACAATCTGTAATTGCTGGATATACGCAATTACCAGACATTTGCACACTAGTGACAGTGTCCTTCTGAACATTTAGGAGATGCTGTGATTTTATATTGCACTAACTAACGGGTTTGAAACTTCTGCTGGGGCCTGTGACGGCCCCAGCAGAAGTTTCAAACCCGGCAGCACCCCCATCACCTCCTCTACCCACAGACCAGCCCTGGGCCCCCCCTGCCACATCTACCCCCTCTAGAGCCTTGTCCCTCTCCCTCTCCTTTCCATCCCCACCTTCCCCCATGGGCCTTCCCAACCATCTTGAAAGCCTGATCAAATCAGGCATTAAGATGGTTCCCCTCACCCCTAATATCAAGTCACACAGGAGCTTCAACTCTCCTGCTTCACAAACTAAAGCTCCCCCAGCTCCTCCCCCTCAGTTTTCATGTCCATCACCCAAACTTCCCCCTGCTCGTCCTCCCCTGCCTGCCCCCAGAGCTGGTATCCCTAAGAGCTAGGATGCACAGGGCCTCTGCTGTCCCAGGACTTACAGCCATGATAAAGGTAATATCAAGCTGGGGCCCTGTGAGACAATATTCTCCCCTAGTGCTATATCTACAGCCACACCACATAGACCAGATTACAGAAGGACAGTTAGACTGTCCAATCAGAGAAATTTAATCCATATCCCTTGTAAGAAGATAATGTCCAGCCCCACTGAAACTAATCTGAAACTTGCTGTGCTTAATGTCAGATCTTTGTCTAACAAATCATTTTTAATTAATAATTTGATCTCTTCGTATAATCTTGATTTTATGTTTTTAACTGAAACATGGCTTGACAAAAACACAGGTAATGCTGTTCTAACAGAATCAGCTCCACCCAACTACAAATTTGAATCTGAAACACGAGAAAAGAAAAAGGGTGGAGGTGTCTGTGCAATATTTAGAGATCATATGGTTACGCACAGGTTGTCATTTGGGGTGTTTTCATCATTTGAGTATGTATCCTTTAAAATGGAGCTAAAACAATCTCCGTCCATACTCTATGTAGTTATATACAAGCCTCCCAGCACCGTCAAAGTTTTATTGATGATTTTACCAGGATGCTTTCAATTGTATGCACAGACTTTAATGGTTTGGTCATTACAGGTGATTTTAATGTACATGTGGATAATGTCTGTGACAGAAATGCTAAAGAGCTCAGTGCTGTCCTTGAAACTTTTGGCCTGACTCAGCATGTGTGTGAGCCCACACACAGCAGAGCGCAGCACACTCTGGACCTGCTCATTACAAAGGGGGTTAATATTTCAAATGTCAATGTGGTTTATGTTGCTCTGTCTGATCATTTCTGTGTCTTCTTTGACCTGTCTGTTTCTCCCAAACCACCGGCTGGTCCTGCAGTTGTTCGGAGGAGACACATAAATAACAGCACAGGCGCTCTGTTCATGGAAATGATAAACTTTGAAAATGCCTCATGTTCTAATTCTAATGTTGATGATTTGTTGAACTCTGTTACTTCGAGTGTTTTGACTGTTCTGGACACCATTGCCCCTGTGAAGGTTAAAATGGTTAAAGATAAGCAGAAGGCGCCATGGAGGAATGACGACTCGGTCAGGGCACAGAAAAGGGAGTGCCGGAGGGCCGAGCGGAAATGGCGCAAGTCAAAGCTTCATGTTTATTATGAAATTTACAAAGAAAAGCTGTACGTGTTCAACCAGATCTTACGTAGAACAAGGGAGAGGTACTTTTCTGAAATTATTGGAAACTGCGGTAACAACTCGCGTGTCTTATTTGCAACAGTGAACAGATTAACAAACCCTCCAGCTCAACTGCCGTTGAAACTGATCTCCACATCTAAGTGTAATGAGTTTGCAGTATTCTTTTGCGACAAGGTTCAGACCATTAAAAATGCCATCATTTCCACAACACCAATAGCAACCCTGCAGCCACCTAGACACTTAGAGCTGACACATTTTGCACCTGTAACTGACAAAACTGTCCAAGAGATCATCACCAGTCTGAGTTCATCTACATGCTGCCTTGATGTGTTACCCACTAGATTTCTAAAGTCTGTGCTGAGCAGTTTGTTACCACCACTCGCTCACATAGTTAACATGTCACTACAGTCTGGAACATTCCCAAAGGCCTTGAAAACTGCGGTCATTAAGCCTCTCCTAAAGAAGAGCAGTCTTGATGCCACAGTCCTGAACAACTACCGGCCCATTTCAAATCTGCCGTTTTTAGGCAAAGTCCTTGAGAAAGTTGTTTACCAACAGCTGACTGACTTTCTCCTAATGAACAACTCCTTTGATGTTTTCCAGTCAGGTTTTAGACCCCATCACAGCACTGAGACTGCTCTTATTAAGGTGACAAATGACATCCGCCTGAACACTGACGTAGGCAAAGTCTCAGTTTTAGTCCTGCTAGATCTGAGTGCTGCTTTTGACACTGTCGATCATGAGATCCTGTTACAGAGATTAGAGGACTGGGTGGGCATCTCTGGCACTGCCCAAATTGGTTGAAGTCCTATCTAGAAGACAGGAGGTACTTTGTTGAAATTGGTAACTGTGTCTCAGACCACATGGCCTTGACCTGTGGGGTGCCCCAAGGGTCAATCCTGGGACCCCTTCTGTTCAATCTATACATGCTGCCTTTAGGCCAGTTAATACAAAGTAATAATGTGTCCTACCACAATTATGCAGACGACACTCAGATCTATGTCTCACTGACAGCAGGTGAATATGGACCAGTAGATTCACTCTGTCACTGCATCCAACAGGTCAGTGTGTGGATGCAAAATAACTTTCTCCAGCTAAATTCAGACAAGACTGAAGTCATCGTATTTGGTCCACAGAAACAAAGAGAAAGTGTCAGCAGTCACCTCCAGTCTCTCTCTCTAAAACCTACAAATCAGGTTAGAAATCTCGGGTAATAATGGACTCAGACTTGAACTTTAACAGCCACATCAAATCAATAACATCAGCAGCCTTTTACCATCTAAAAAACATTGCCAAAATCAAAGGTATAGTGTCTAAACCTGACTTGGAGAGACTCATCCATGCATTTGTCTGTAGTAGGTTAGACTACTGTAACGGCCTGCTCACTGGCCTCTCCAAACGGGCCGTAAGACAGCTGCAGTACATCCAGAATGCTGCTGCTCGGGTCCTGACCAGAACCAGGAAGTACGAGCACATTAGTCCTGTGCTCAGGTCTCTACACTGGCTTCCTGTGGCTCAGAGAATAGACTTTAAAGCAGCTCTGCTTGTGTACAAGTCTCTCCACAGCCTAGCACCAAAGTACATCTCTGACATGTTAGTGCCATATGAACCATCGCGGACTCTGAGGACCTCAGGGACCGGCCTCCTGCTGGTGCCAGAGTCAGGACTAAACATGGGGAATCAGGGTTCCAGTTTTATGCAGCTAAAATCTGGAACAGTCTTTCTGAAGATGTGAAACAGGCCTCTACTCTGACAATGTTCAAATCTAGGCTCAAAACAGCTCTATTTCACTGTGCATATGACTGAAAGGATCTTATCTGCACTCTTCTCTTTTAAAGTTCATTTTATAATGATTATTTATGTTTTTATTTTGTATTGTGATTTTAATGCATTTTCTTCTTCTGTAAAGCACTTTGAATTACTTTGTGTACGAATTGTGCTCTACAAATAAACTTGCCTTGCCTTGCCTTGCCTAACTGTTGTTATGCACTTGTTACCTTGTGAAAAAAATAATTTTTCTCATTTGTTATTTTTATTTCTTATTAAGCTCTAGCTCTGTGTTTACATTTGCACGCACACTATAGCTAAGTTAAAGCTGGAGTTCAGTGTTTACCAGACATTTGCACATTCTTTGTGGTTTATTATTAATTATATTATTATATATTTTCTTTAAAATAATGTTATGCTGCAGCTGCTGTGAGTTCATATTGCACAGATTGAAGCGAGGCTTTGTTTAAAAACTCAGGTTTTTTTTTTCTTTTCATATACTGAGATGCACATTTGTGTGATGCTGTGCGTGATTTCTTTTTTTGAATATATTGCACTGCACTGGCATTTTTCCTGTTTTTCCAAGTTCAAAAATAAAAGAGAAAATTATCAAATGCGACAGTATGGTTATTTTAAGCCATTAATTGAATTTACAGGGGGAAAAAAACATACCGCAATATATACCGTTACCGTGATATGAAATTACTCATACCGTGATATAAGATGTTGCTCATACCGCCCAACCGTATTTGTCATATGAGCAATGTAACGTTAATGTAACATTAAGGCTATAATGTTACATGTGTAGGTAAATTAAAAAGTGGTGAACTGTGTGAAATTACAATAAGGTCGTTGTCGTCTTCCGCTTATCCGGGTCCGGGTCACGGGGGCAGCAGCCTCAGCAAAGAAGCCCAGACAATCCTCTCCCCAGCCACTTCCCTCAGCTCTTCCACGGGAACCCCGAGGCGTTCCCAGGCCAGCCGGGTGATGTAGTCCCTCCAGCGTGTCCTGGGGTGGCCCCGAGGTCTCCTCCCAGTTGGACACGCCCGAAACACCTCCCAAGGGAGGCGTCCGGGTGGCATCCTTACTAGATACCCGAACCACCTCAACTGGCTCCTCTCGATGTGGAGGAGCAGCGGCTCTACTCCGAGTCCCTCCCGGATGTCCGAGAGCAATAGGTGTGTAATTAAAAAAAAAAAAACAGTGTCACATTTGACTCTCGCATGAAAAATATTAAGAAAATTAGTGTAGGATATGGGCCTGTAACTACACAACAATGGATAATGCACAGAATATGGGGATTGTGATGGCCACCACCTTTTTTATTTGCTAAAATAAATTGATTATGATCTGTTGAACATTTGAAGTAATTTAAGTTGTTTGTGTAAAGGAGTCTGTGAAGTAGGTAACCTAACACATATATTACTTTTAATATCTATTTGTCTGTGTAAAGTTTTCCTCTAGGTGACCCAGACAGACTGGACCAGTGGACACTCAACACGAGGAGACAGAACTGGACTCCAAACAAGACTTCCCGTCTGTGCAGTGAACACTGACTCCGGGATAAAGACACCTTTTTTCATACAGTACCTCACAAAGAGTCAAGAAACTTATTAGTTTAAAATGATGAATTATTGAATACATTTAAATGCATTACATACATTACTAAGTACTCGATTAAGGCACAGCTTGCTCTGTACTATTACTGATAGATGAAATTACTGACACACCAGTGCAGTTTAGTGTTCCCCTGATGCAAAAGGCCAAATGAAGATTTTATCAATCAACGAACATGACATGTATTTACCAAATTGACCATTTTAGTGCATTTTATGCAAAGACCCTTTATCATAGTGAGAAATGTGTTAAGAGGTCGTGGTTATTTCACATATTTTTGTGAGATCAGGTTGGCTGCAGACTGCATGGGGTGGTTGGGGAAACGGGGATAAAGGGTGGGATTGTAGGGATGAGGAAGAGCAGAAGTGGTAACAGTGTTGTGGCTACAGATGTTGTTTTTTTGACAAAAAAATAATATAAAACACAGAATTAGTCATGACAGCCTGGGCTATGTATAGGCCTGCCAAAATGTGTCCTACGGGCCAAATTCAAATGATACTGCCAACTGTAAGAAGTTCACTGCATTTGGAGGTGGTCTTTAAGACAATTAACTAATGTACTTATAATTTCCCTAGGTGTGAAATTAACTCCATCTTTCAAAATTAGCCCAGGATTGTCATGTAAACTATAAACAAATGTAGCCATAACACTGTAAACACATTTCCTGGCCTTATCAATCTTTGCTGGATTGGCACCAGCCTCCCACCTGCACCTTTGGGTCAGTGAAGAAAATACTATCTTAATGCCAGGATGCTGGAGGTGAAGCTGGTGCAGGTCCTCCTTCATCATGCTGACCAGCTTGACACTGCTGACCTTCCCCATGTCATTGCTGCCACAGTGGATGATGAGGACACCTGGTGCTGCTCTTCCTCGCAGGGAGTGGGGAAAGAAGGAGCACCTGATGCTGCTCTTCCTCGCAGGGAGTGGGAAAAGAAGGAGAGAAGGCCTCTCTGCAGTCCACCCCAGCCAAAGCAGCAGACACGGACACCCGGCATGCTGAGGTTGCTTTCCAAGGGCTCTGCAGCTCTCTGGACACCACACCGGACATAGCTGTCACCAGTGCTCCACACTGCATATGAAAGTAAAATGAGTGTAATAAATGCTTCAGGTAATGAAAAACATAAAGTTAGCTATAAAGGGTGAATCAGTTATTTTTGTTAATAATACTATTGTCACATCTGTAGGATAAAATAGAACAAGGAGCAACACCTCAAAATATAGATGACAGTCTTTTAAATGCTTTCTTTTTGTTCTTGGAAGACAATGTATTACTATAGCTGCTGCGCAGCGATGGGTCGGGTCCGGGCATTTTTAGGCAATTCTGAGGAACAAGCAAAAAAACTGGAAGACATTTAGGAATTTAGCAACACAATCTGCCTTTTGCATCAGCTGAGGCTTGCACTCATGACCTCTGAGATTAGGAATTAATTTCTATCTCACTGAGCTAATTAGTCAGTGACAAATCATGTGTAGCTTCACAAATTGACTAAACTAGACGTGCAGGTTTAGCAGCCGTCCATGCATAGAAAAGCAGTTTTCAAACCACTGTAAAAAATTCAGTTATCGAAACAAAAATCTGAAAATACACATATTGCATCTAGACAGCATGGAGATGTTGGTAATTTATTTTAACAATGATTGATTTGCTTCATAAGTGAAAAGCTGATGTTTAACTAGTTGAGCTATGTGCAAAGTGAGAAACCTTAGATGGTTTCACACTGAAGTATTGACACTGGATCTTTGTGCAAAGTTTGGTTTATTTTCAAGCATGAGAAAGCAGATTTTCTAGCTGAAAAAAGACTTAAAGATGCTGCACAGTGATGAGTCACGCTCAGGCAATTTTAAGCAATAAGCTGGAGCACAAGAAGATGTTTACATTACAATGTGGATTCTGCACCAGTTGAGGCTTGAATCCGCAACTTCTGGAACCTAATACGGTCATCTACCGCTCTGAGCTATTTGGCAAGTAGCAAGTTAACAGTTGTTTCACAAATTGAGTAAGCCATTCACTGTTGTGTAGGAAAGCAGCCATCCGTGCATGGAAAGGCAGATTTGAAACCACTGTAAAAAATTCAGTTATTAAGACAAAAATCTGAAAATACACATACTGCATCTAGACAGCATGGAGATGTTGGTAATTTGTTTGTAACAATGATTGATTAGCTCCATAAGTGAAAAACTGATGTTTAAAATTGCCATTTTTGCATTGACTCCAATTGTTCACATTAGAGCAAATTTCAAAATCCTGTCAAAAATTCTGAAATTTGCCACACATCATATACCATGACTCTAGAATTCTGTCATTTTTTTCATGAATATTGAAGATTTATTTAGCAAGAATTTGCATGTATATGTTTATAGTACCGTTTACAGTCAAACATTTTGATGCACTGTAGGCTCAATTTTTGATAAATCAAAAATCTGAGAAACATAGTTTTTGTAGGACAGTCCGAAGATGCTCTGTAGCAAGTTTGGTGTCAACTGAACAAAAACTGTGGGAGAAGATAGGTTTAAGAAGTTTTACAGTTTTTGAAAAAAACAAACAAAAACAAAACAGAGTGATGAACCTCGTAATTTTTAATAGGTTTAGGTGTACAAAAGTTTCTTCAGTATTGGGGTTACAGTTTGATGAAAGTTGTGAAGTTGTAGCACATATGGTTGATTTGTTATGGATTTTCAAAGTTTTGAACTTTAGACGCTTGCTGTAGCGCCACCATCAGGACTATTGGCTTGAGTTTACAGCTGAGGATATCTGGCATGAGACTGGACCTTTGTGCAAAGTTTGGTGAGTTTTCACTCAAAAGATCTCATAATTACGAGATCCTTATCTCATAATTACGAGATCTTATCTCGTAATTACGAGATCATGATCATGAGATCAGGAAAGGTGCCACATCGGCCACTGCTTTGCTCAGAACCACATACTGCACATCCACAAAGGGGGGTCGGAACTACTGTAACCAGCTGCCACTCGGGTGGTGCCATCTTGACCATTTCCCTTATCTTTATTATAATGTGTATACTGGAAATTACGACAGAGTATTAGGGTACGACGGAGTATTAGGGCCACATTGAAGACAAAAAAATTTGGAGATTTCGAGAATAAAGTCATGAATGAGAAAAAGTCAAATATTACGAGAATAAAGTCGTAGTTTTTTAAAGAAATAACCAACAATAAACAGAATGTCAGATTGTCTTTCATACCGTTGTAAGTAGCCTACTTATTTAGGTTCGGGAACCGGCACTGTGCCGGTGTCCTGACGATTTGGTTCTGTGTCAGTCGAAATGAGCTGTTTGTGACTCCGGGCCCAGCTCTGCCACTTGGCCAGTCTGACATCCTTTTTAATACATAAAGAACATTAGTGAAACACATAGGCCTAACAGAAACATGCGTTTGTTTGGGGCCAAGTTAGTGGTCACGTTACTCGTTCCACAGGCGAAGGACCCTGGGCACATAACCTACAGTAAATACACCGGTTGTAAGTAGCCTAACTGTTAACATAGCCTACGTGAATCTTTGTGACTTTTGACTCTTATCCCCTAACTGACGCTTGTTTCTGTTTCACTAACAATATTTTCACACGGTTAAGTCACATCCCGTTATTTCCTCTGTAAACCTAACGTTACAGCAGCTTACAAGCATGCTGTGTCAATAAATCAGCTCAGGCACTGTTAGAAATGTAGTATTTAGCCTAATAACATCATGCTACAGCTGTAATCACGTCAGCTTTAGTCTAATGGCTCTAGCTCTCCCGGTAAATGTCATCAACTCTGGACACATTTTCCCTGTATGTTGACATGATAATGGCCACGTTCAAGGATGGATCAAGCTGACCCACTCTTAACAGCCTTCTTAGCGACCAAACGCTCACAGATCCAGCCGCACCAGGCACATTAATATTACACTGAGCAAGGAGATGTTAAAACAGTGCACGCCGTATATATTTTGATCTATTTTCAGATTTATATTGTTTGGCGTTAATTGGTGACAGAAAAGAATGAATTTCATTCTGCAGGAAAACGCGTGCATATTGAATCTTGAATCTATGTTTTATGAAGACCCTGTGTGCACTCAGAGCTATGGCACAAGTTACGCACCGAAATCTGGCGGAAGAAAAATAACAATAAGACGAAAAATAAGTAGGCTGTGTGTGACTTATGCGCTGATGAAGTGGTGGGTGATCGATGTGCCTGACATCGATTGATTTAGTTTCAGCACCACGGTAGTGGCCAGCTCCTGTTAAGAGTTTGTTAAAGAGTGATCTCAAGTAAAATCTTAAATGGATGCAGAAAGTGAAAAGAAAGCAATAGCCTAATTTAAAAAATTGCCTCTATTGAAAATGCATTTAACCCCTGATTCAATTTCAGGGTTCAACGCTAAAGTTTTTTTCTTTTTCACTTGCCCGGTTGGGCAAGTTGGTCAGAGATCTACTTGCCCGAAGTCAGTTTTTACTTGCCCTATAAAAATTGTTTAATTTAAGCGGCTATCAAATAACAAAGACTGCAGTTATTTTTATGTTATGTAATCTTTATTCACACTGTATTTATTAATTAAAACAACATATGTCACGTATTGTAGCTTAATTCCTATACAAATATGACAGCGTCAGGGCTTAAAGTGAAAAATTTGTCAATCATTCTCCGTCTATAATTTTGCGCCCTACTTGAGCCATGCCCACCTCTATTTATTTTTCACCCCTCTCTCCAGTTCTGCTGTATTAACACTGGGTTTAATATATTTTGCTTCCATCTCTCTGCCCTGCTGTACTCTACTTCAATGCTACTTAGCTCTCTCTCTACTCTACCAGTAGACCACCACATCCACCTGCTGCACAAAACACACACAGCAGTGTTTCCCCTAGGATGGAGTTGTAGCAGCGGAGGTGAAGCACACACATGAAAAATAATTTTCACATATGTGAAACTTTTTTGTACGCTTGCAAAGCACAGCCTGCTGGGATGTTTCTGTGTATCTACTGTCACCAGAAGGGGTTTTTTTTAGGACTAAGTACATACAGTACGTGTGTGCACAGTATGAGCAGGTGAAATGTCTGTCTAGCTTACATATGAGGTGTCTCAAGATTTAGGAACATACAATTTTGTTGAACATAATAAAAGTCACTTGACATGCTGCTCTTTTGTGCTATGACCTATTTAAGTGCTGGAAGTTGTTATTTACGTGACAACGCCTGAACGCAACGCAACACAAGCTCAGCATGACTGCCGTGTTGTGCTGCTGTGCAAGCAGCGTGTTCGTCTGTGCCTAACAGCAGTCAGTTGTTATTTTACATGCCCGACCTTGAGTTTTACTTGCCCCGGGCAATCGGGCAATCGGGCAATCGTTATTGTTGAGCCCTGAATTTGAAAGCTATTTCTCAAGACAAGTTCTATAATTACTTTGTCCGATTTCACTCTGTTTATATTTTAACAGGAGCTGGCCACTACCCTGGTGCTGAAACTAAATCAATCGATGTCAGGCACATCGATCACCACTTCATCAGCGCATATAAGTCACACACAGCCTACTTATTTTTCGCCTTATTGTTATTTTTCTTCCGCGAGATCTCGGTGTGTAACTTGTGCCACAGCTCTGAGCGCACACAGGGTCTTCATAAAATATAGATTCAAGATTCAATAAGGACAGTAAGGACACGCGTTTTCCTGCAGAATGAAATTAGTTCTTTTTTGTCACCAATTAATGCCAAACAATATAAATCTGAAGTATAAAATAGATAAAAAAAATATATATGGTGCGCACTGTTGTCCTTGCTTAGTGTAATATTCCATCGTAATTTGCAGTACACATTATAATAAAGATATGGGATATAGTTGAAATGGCACCACTAGAGTGGCAGCTGGTTACAGTAATTCCGACCCCCCTTCGTGGATGTGCAGTATGTGGTTCTGAGCGAAGCAGTGGCTAATGTCCTGATCTCATTACGAGATCAAGATCTCATAATTACGAGATCAAGATCTCGTAATTACGAGATAAGGTGTCTATTTTTTTTTTATCCAGTGAATGCAATGCGCTTCCGTATATACACTGCCTTTCTTTCGCAATTTCTACATTTCTTTATCATGTTCTAGATGATGATCTAGCACTGCTCTGTAGATAACAGTAACGTTAATGTTACACATAAGGTTCAGTCCCCTTTGGACTTTTATTAGTGTCAAAATCATAAATATGTGCGCTGTTTGCAATAGCAGTGGGGGTACTAGGATATAACCTTTAAAGTCAGCCGTTATGCACACTGCAAATCCAACTACTAACTCGAATTTCTTGTTTGGTATCAACAAAACATTTATGGTAAGAACGAACACTACCGTTAAATGGCTCACATCACATGTGACTTAGCTTATTAACATTATCTTATTCAAAGTATAATCAAGTGACATCCAAATAAACAACTTGTAACTAAAGTTACGTGAAAATCTAAATCCAGGTCAGTTGATTTGCTCGAAATTAGTCATTATATATATTAAATAAACATTATGCTGATTCACTATAAAACTGGCCAAATTACTGCAAGCCTCGACAAAATCAAGTGTTGCAAATGAACGTATCAAAATTAACGTTATATATTTAATAACGTTTAAGCATTTTTAAGATTGTGTAATCTCAATAACAGCTGAACACTGTTAATAACACTGTCTCAAGTTTTGTTGTATAATGTTAGTTTCAGCTATACTCAACTTACCTCAAGTTTGGTGAGGGAGCTGCAGGGGAGCAGCCAACACCACAGGGCCAGCCAAAGCAGCGTAGCTTGTTAGCCTAAGCTAACTTCGCAGTGCTGAGCGAGGTGGGCGTGTTTAAGCGAACAGGTTTCATTTGGCCCGCCTCTTTGCCCATTTTTGATTGGCCGGGAGTTGGGCGGAGTCAGGCACTGCCAAGATGGCGACGGCCAGAGCCGGCTACTTTGAGCCAAAGAGCATGGATACCAAGGGTGCGTCCCAAGTCTCTTATTTTATACTGCTAACTCCTAACTACTGACTTGAACCGGAAGTTGTTCGGGGTCTGCCATCTTTAAGGCCGTCTCATGTCTCTTATTCCTGCCAGTAAGGAGTTAGCATTAGGAGTTAGGAGGGATCTGTTAGGTGCAATGAGTAAGGTAACACGAGAGGTTCCTAACAGGAAGTCTTTTTCAGCTTGAGGCTCTGACGTATAAATACCCGCCCCCTTCATCTGGCTCATTTGAACGAGATGGCAGAGAAACAACACAAGTGTACCCGTTACATGCATTCTTTGCAATGACACGCTGTAATTCACATGCCTACGTGACTACAAAGAGTAACGTTAATGATATTTCGTGCAAGACTGTCATGTTGTAATTAAGTTTATTTCATTCACAACCCGTTGCGTTGTTTAGCGAACTGTCAGTGATGTGTGACTGTTAAATGTGCAGCTGCTCATGTCCAGAACCACACACGTTGATATAACACCAGGCGCGCGCACACACACACACACACACAAACACATTTGCCCATCATTAATTGTGTCATGTGAGTGGAATAATGTTTAATAGTTTGTAGGTAATATTAATTATTAAAATTAATATTAGTTCATATTATTACTTTCATTAATGTTAAGCTACTGTCATTACCATCTGACTCTGTCTCTCTCTCTCTTTGTCTGTCTCATTGTGTCATACAGGTCACTGTTAATTTATCATGTTGATCTGTTCTGTACGACATCTATTGCACGTCTGTCCGTCCTGAAAGAGGGATCCCTCCTCAGTTGCTCTTCCTGAGGTTTCTACCGTTTTTTCCCAGTTAAAGGGTTTTTTTTACGAAGTTTTTCCTGATCAGCTGTGAGGGTCCAAAGGACAGAGGGATGTCGTATGCTGTAAAGCCCTGTGAGGCAAATTGTGATTTGTGATATTGGGCTTTATAAATAAAATTGAATTGATTGAGGTAGACTGACAGGTCTGATATGTCTTATTCACTCAGCAGCTGACTTATTGAATGATGGCGAGTGGATTTAATAATAGTGATAATAATGATGATGATAATAACAACGATAATAATGCTCATCCCAGTGACAGTGGCAGGGCTACAGACCGTTCTTTAATTGCCACAAACTTCGGCAAATGACTCAATAACAATGGTAATACATGCAAAAGTGTATGACCAAAGTCATGACGGCGGGGTTACAGCTTTGATCAGCGAATATAATGGGACTAGGGATGTACGCCAAATGCTCCGTTATGCAGCAGATCCAGCTGTGCCGCCGTCATCAGAAACGGACGTCGCTTCACGTGACGCTTCAGAGTAAGGCCGTCTCATGTCTCTTATCAGCAATCCTCACTCCTCACTCCTGACTCCTTAAATGTTTTCCTAAGTGGGAGGGACTAAACAGTTAGGTTAGGTGGCTAGGTTAGGTGGTTAGCAATAATTTTAAGAGACTTGGGACACACCCCAAGAGGCGAAGCTCCGTTGAATTTCTGCTAACAGCCACCAGGGGCGCTGCTGTAGCGCTGCCGCCATCTTGCACTGTTGAGCTTAGACAACATGCAAGTCAAGGAGAGAGGAGAAAAAAAGTAAAACAAAACAGTGTAGTGCAATTAACTGCAGCAACTCTCAGTGGAACACCCTGCACCTGGCCTTCCACTGTTTCCCAAAGGATCCCGACAGGTAAGAACTCCTGACGTGTAAGTTTTGAAGTGTTTTATCAATTTAATATGCTAGTTTTGTTTTTTTTTAAAGTATATATTTTGCTTTACAAAAACGTGAAAAAGCAGCTGTTACCAAGCTATCACGAGGTGAGTGGCATTGTAAGCATAATTAATAGCGATATACTTCAGTTTGTCTGTGTGTTTTTGTATGCAAGTGGGTCTGCTGCGGTCTGCTGACAGTCCAAAATGGCGGCGGTAGGATGAAACCATGGGCGAGTCTGTTGCTATGGGGCGTTCTATTGAGCTTCACCTGTTGGTATCCATGTTCTTTGTTTGAGCTTCGAACCTGCTCCTCAGAAACCAGTGGTTGACGTCACGGTGACTATGTGCATATTTCTATACTATGTTCACAGCATGGTTCACAGCCCCTCTCTTGTTAACTATCAAATGGCATTCTGGGAAATGTGGTAAAATGATGAAATGAAACAAGAGGTTAATTTGAGATGAGCCAGTCCTGCGCAGATTCGATCACCGGCGATCAGCGCACAATGCATGCCGGTTAGTTTTGTGTCCGACTTCATCCCGGGTGCGTCCCAAAATCTCTTATTTTTATAGTGCTACTGCTAGCTCCTCGCTTGAACCGGAAGTCATTCGAGGTCGTCCCAAGTCTCTTATTTGTGCAGCGAGGAGCTAGCGCTAGGAGCTAGCAACAAGCTTTAAGCAGCTACGAGCTAGGATGGTAGAGCTTCCTGACAGGAAGGCTGCATCCGAAAGGCCCACTGGCGTACTGCATACTACTACTACATACTACCACTAGATACTACTCCTACCTACTAAACAAGTTGGGTCCATTCGGACATACTAAAAGATTGGTGGGAAAACACTCCATCTGCTGGCAGAGCAGAGGTACTGCACATGTGGGTTTTGGTGCAGTACCTCAGCCAAGCCAGCAGATGGAGTGCTTTTGTAGGCACTCCATCTGCTGGCTTGGCTGAGGTACTGCACCAAAATCTGAACGCACCTGTGATTGTTGAAATTGTCCAAAAATGAAGCTGGCCACTCTTTACCCACCAGCAACATGCCTGCAAGCTCTCTCATGCTTCTCAACATGCAAAAATGCAAGGCGTAGGTGAGACAGAGCTCGCAGACGCCTCCTTTTGCACATAATAATTAATTCACTGCCACAGTAAGCAGTGACATGCCACACTCAAGAACTTAAACTTTGCACTTTAAAGGATCTTCAAAGTGCAAAGTTTAAGTTCAAGAACTTAAACTTTGCACTTTGAAGATCCTTTATAATGTTTTTGAAATAATCCAGCCTGTTATGGTGATGACAACCATCATCACTTCTCATAAGTGTCACAACGCTGACATCATGTGTCAATCAAGTGATTAGTTCACTGAATATCAATATGTAGATACAGCATTTCTATCAGCACATTCTGTCATGTGTGTAGGCTGAGTCACTTTGAACACCTGTCACCTCACACAGTACAATGACATCCAATAAAACTGCTCGGCCATGATGTACTTTCATTATGCCAAACTTAATCATCATTTGTTTTAACAATACTAGTATTTATTATTATCATTACTTATTTTATTATTGTTGTTTGTTGTTGTCTTTTGAATGTCAAATGAATGTAAATGTCCAATATCAAACTAACTTAATACCAGTATAAAACAGACCGCTTTGTTCATAATCATATTAGCAGAAATACATTTTTGACCAATGAAATGGTCAAACAGATTATATATGTATATATAAGTAATGTAACAAAGTGTGCATGTAGTTACATCTGTATTGATGCGCTGCTCCAGCCGCCGGCTGCCGTTGCTCTGCCATGATGTTTTGAATCTTGCCGGGCAGTGACCACGTTGCATTTAAATAGGAGACTGATGAGGGCGGTAACAATGAAGAAGAATACGAAGAAGAAGCCCATGGTGCATTTTTGGTAAGTAGTAGCCCTGCAGTATGCTGTGCCCAAAGAGCATGGATACCAAGAGGCGAAGCTCTGTTGAATTTCTGCCAACAGCCACCAGGGGCGCTGCTGTAGCGCTGCCGCCATCTTGGACTGTTGAGCTTAGACTGTTGCACCCAGACAACATGCAAGATGTCAAGGAGAGAGGAGAAAAAAAGTAAAAGAAAACAGTGTAGTGCAATTAACCGCAACAACTATCAGTGGAGGGCGGCACGGTGGTGTGGTGGTTAGCACTGGCGCCTCACAGCAAGAGGGTTGCCAGTTCCATCCCGGGTGTGGGAGCCCCTCTGTTTGGAGTTTGCATGTTCCCCCGTGGCAGCGTGGGTTCCTCCCACAGTCCAAAGATATGCAGTTTGGGGACTAGGTTAATTGATAACTCTAAATTGTCTGTAGGTGTAAATGTGAGCGTGAATGGTTGTCTGTCTCTATGTGGCAGTCTGGCGACCTGTCCAGGGTGTACCCTGCCTCTCACCCAATGTCAGCTGGGATAGGCTCCAGCCCCCCGCGACCCTCAAGAGGACGAAGCGGTTAGAGGACCTGGCCTTCCACCGTTTCCTGAAGGATCCCGGATTAAGTTTTGAAGTGTTTTAGTATCAATTTAATATGCCAGTTTTGGAGGGTAGGTAACACACACACACACACACACACACACACACACAGATCTACATATATATATATATATATATATATATATACACACATATATATATATATATATATATAATATATATATATATATATAGATATATATATAGATATATACATATATATAGATATGTATATATACATATACATTTATGGTCTCTTGGACCATTTATATCAGAACTTTTTTTTTTTTTTTTTAATAAGTTTATTTGTATCAGGGACAATGTACAAAATAACATAAGTCTCAAGATGAGAGAAGATGATAACTGCTAACTGATAACTGCTTTAGCATTAAAATATATCATATTAAAATAGCCTATATATTATTATTATTACTGTCCCCTTACTGTACAAACTGTAAATAAATCTTTATTCCTGACTATGTGACATCACCATTAATGTGTTTCTAGTTAAAATATTGATTTTATTATTATTATTATTATTATTATTATTTTTAATTTTTTGGTAGATTGGCTTATGGGGTGATTTTGAAGGAGTAATTAAGTTAATCTTCTCATGAGTGGATGTAATATGTAGAGATGCCATCTAGGCTGTTTTTTTTTTAAGTCTATATTTTGCTTTACAAAAACGTGAAAAAACAGCTGTGACCAAGCTATCACGAGATGAGTAGCATTGTAAGCATAATTAATAGCGATATACTTCAGTTTGTCTGTGTGTTTTTGTATGCAAGCGGGTCTGCTGCGGTCTGCTGACAGTCCAAAATGGCGGCGGTAGGATGAAACCATGGGCGAGTCTGTTGCTATGGGGCGTTCTATTGACCTTCGCCTCTTAGTATCCATGCTCTTTGCTGTGCCATCATACTACAATGTAGGCGTGTTTAGTAGGGGTGGTAGCATACTACTCCTCCCTACTACGGTTTCGAACATACTACACACTAATTTGGTCTACTACAATCCATACTACTTGGCCTTTCGGACGCAGCCTGTGACTTCTTGTACGGACTGAAAGCTGCTGGAAACTGTCGGGAAACTGTCCGACTTCACAGCAGCCTTTTGTCACCGCCCCCCGCTGCGGCCGCCTGCTCTCGTCTACTTTCCAGGCGAGGCGCAGTTCATCTCGAACGAGCCTAAGAATACACACAGCCTGATGCATAACATTCATCCCAAAATACCTTTTGGAATGTCATGAACATTTCAGACTGTGTTAAAAGTGAGATATGATTCAAGGGTGGATATACTTTGTTGTCCCTACAGCGTAGCCTGATGTGCACCTGTAACCACACATTGCTGTCATTTCTCATCTCTGTTCAACCTGATGAAGAAACGTGCAACGGCAGCAACTCACCTACAACTAAGTGATGCCCTGATCATCACAATTTGACTGAGTTATCTGGGGATATCCATCCGTGCCCGGACCTGCTCCACACTAAACCAGAAAATGCCAACATCTCAGCGGATGTAACACGCAACACACCTGTCTCACAGGTGAGCACTCTGTGGAGTGACAAGTTACCGTTTGACCATCTACAACTTTTACTAACCCTTCTCACCGCCTTCGGACGTTGGGCGTCGTTAGGAGTGTGCTGCATACCTGGAGTGTTTGGGCTGGTGTGGCGGATGCAGCGGCAAGACTATTGAGGACTTCGCAGACCGAGGGTGACAGATGCCAGCGGGCCGATTTGCGGCATGGCCTGGGGGATCGTCAGCGCAGGGGGCGAGTCTGGTGGGCGGTAGCGTCACAGGGTTATCTGCGGGTCCGTGTGTTTCGACTGCGTCAGGGAGTGAGGGCAAGGCAGACATTGTACTGACTAAACTACAGAGTGTTCCAACCATTGTTGATTTTGGTTCAGTTGATTTAGTAGGAAAATTACGCACAGTGTAAACAGGAAACAGGAAAATCCGGCAATCTCAAAGAACAGGAAGCGGGAGGCCTTTCAGACTGTCAGTCACTCAAAGGCTGTGTTCGAAACCACATACTACATACTACATACTGCCATACTACATACTCAATCAACAGACAGTATGCACACCATTTACACTGTAGCATACTACATGATAACCCACAATGCATTTCGCTCCTGCCCTAGCCGAAATCAGCCAGCCTACAGCTGATTTCCCTTCAGCTCTAAACTCTGTAAATATATAACTTGAGCAACATTTGAAACATTTTTAGGCGAGAAAGTAGCCGTTTAGATCCACAACGTGTTGAAAATCTGACTAAATACCAGCTGTTTACAATTTTGTTCAGACGATTTCAGAGATTTCGGCACTACTCAAGCTAGCTGTAGTGAGCAACGCACTTCCGGTTATTTTCACAAAATAAAACACCCGATGCCCTTTCTTATACAGAAAACCATAACGATAAAATTTGTGTTTTTACTTTGAAAACGGGAGGCGAACCTACCCTTGATGTAGCTAGCTTGAAACCGCCATTTTGACCGATCTTGTCCCGTTAACGGAATTTGACCGTTCAAAATACCTCACCGGAGAGTCTTGTCAGCTCTGACACGAAGATCGGCCCGCCGTCTTCGGTACATCATGCTCACAGTTGACTTGGGATTGTTCTCAGATCTAAGTTTCCTTTTTAATCAACTATAAATCTAATCATAATATACAACGCAATATAACATACCTCACAGCCTGAAAATTGGAGGGAAAAATGTACATCATTGAACAACAAAGTCGTTGTGAATCCAATGATTTCACAAAGTTTCCTAAGTTATGATATACAGTAGTAATAAATATAAATAAATAAATAACTTCTTCTTTTTTCTTTTGTCCTGTTCACGGCAAGGAAGTGACGATCGATGACATCACGTTACATTGCATCGTGGGTAATTTGAGTGTGAGTAGTAAGCTCATTTTGTATACTCAACATTTCTGGCGAATCTAGTATCCATCTGGGAACTTCTCGCATACTCAAAATCGCATACTGCGCAGTGTAAACACACTACAGACCCAAAGAGTTAGTATGAGTAGTAGGTAAGTATGCGGTTTCGAACAGACCCAAAGACAGTTTTGGATCCAAAAGCTAAACCAAAGGATCTTTTAGGTGGGCACTTGAACATCAGAGGCATTAAATCCCAAAGTGATCAGGTCCATCATCTTTTACTTTTACTACTACACTAATTTAGACTTCCTCTGTTTATCTGAGACCTGGCTTCACGAAAACGCCCCATCAGCAGCATTACAAGTGCTTGGTTTAAACATCTACAGGAAAGACAGATAGGGCTCAAAAGGAGGTGGAGTTATGATTTATGTGAAAGATTGTATGTGTAATGATTGGTCAAACTGTAAGAAACTGGAATGCATTGGTCTAATTATTAGTTTATCACCACATATTTATTGTATTTATCTTACTGATTTTATTTCACACTGATGGATTTTTATATGTTGTTTTGTTTTTATGTATTTATGTATTTGTTGCTTTGAGGTTGTTGTTTTTTTGTCTACCTGCCCAGGGACAACAGATGTAAATTAGCTGGCAGCTAACACTGGTGCAATTACTTTTAATTGTGCACTGTCCCTGTAATTTATCGGCCTCCCTCCTCCAATAGTAGTTCCTATGAGACATTTGTGAAACTATTTAAATGAATGTAATTTCAATAAAGAAGTAATTATTATGGGAGACTTTAACATAAATTGGGAGGAAAAAATCATCTAGAAAGAATCTTAAACAGATAACTGACAACTTTGACCTCATGCTGGTGATCAGTGGGCCCACAAGAATAATTTGTTCCACCAGGACTCAGATTGACTTAATTTTTACCAACAGACCTGAGAAATTTTTTAAAGTATTTTAATATGTTAACTGGTCTCTCTGACCATAATTTGACTCTGGTGGCAAGGAAACTAACCAAAAAGCGATTTAGGCCTCTAGTAGGAGATTATGAATCCCACAGAATCCTAAAAAATAAACAGGAGAACTTTAAAAAAGCTGTTCTGAACT
This sequence comes from Epinephelus cyanopodus, assembly GCA_026686955.1. Taxonomy (NCBI): domain Eukaryota; kingdom Metazoa; phylum Chordata; class Actinopteri; order Perciformes; family Serranidae; genus Epinephelus; species Epinephelus cyanopodus. The sequence goes on along the minus strand of CM048917.1, from coordinate 42,391,973 downwards.
GAATGGATGATCTGCTGTTGGGAATAGACCATGAGGAGGACAGTCAAATATTCTCAAAAAAAAAAAACCCAAAAAAACCTTGAGACCTACTATTAAACATTTTAACTGCAAAGTTAGGCACAAGAACAACAAAAACACTGTCCCTTGGGTAAATGCAGATATCTCAAAACTAATGAAAGAATGGGATCTTGCTTTAAAAACTGCAACTAAATTGAGTCATGACAGACAACACTTTGCTATGTTAAGAAACAAGGTGGTTAAGAGATTAAGAAAAGCTAAGAAAGATTTCTCCCTGACTATAATTGAAAAGGCAAGAGGTAATTCTAAAATGATCTGGGACCAGTTAAAAAAAAACTCATGGGAAACCACAATAAAGAAGGGAAGCTGCTTGAACTTAAAGTAAATGGAAAGCTTACAAACAATCCAGCTGAAGTAGTAGAGGCTTTCACCTACTACTTTATCGATTCTGTAGCTAGCATTGCATGATGTTTTTCACCTGAGAGCTTAAATGATTGTCCAGTGAATACAATGGAGCCAGCTTTCAGCATAAGTAATGTCACTGAATCAGAGGTTATGAGAACTATTACATCTCTTAAACCACCCAAAGCAAAGAATATATTTAGTATGGATGCAGTTATGCTCAAAGAGCTTAGTACAACACTAACCAATCCTATTACCAAACTAATTAACCTCTCTATATCTCTGGGAATGTTTCCAAGTGTTTGGAAGGCAGCTGTTGTTGTACCAGTATTCAAAAATGGAGATCCCTTCTCCACTTGTAACTACAGGCCTATCGGCATCCTACCTACAGTGTAAAAGGTTGTAGAGTAGCTGAGCAAATCATCTGCCATCTGAATAGTAGCTCCTATGCCCTGCACCCCATGCAATTTGGTTTCAGAGCCAATTATTCAACTGAGACAGCCAGCTGTTTTTTCACAGAAAAAATAAATCTCTATTGGATAAAGGTGGTGTTATTGGAGCTCTGTTTCTTGATCTCAGGAAGGCATTTGACACTGTCAATCATAAAATTCTCATGTCAAAGTTATCTACCTTCAACTTTTCTTCAGATACACTTAAATGGTTGGAATCTATTAAACAGATCTCTGTGTGTCAGAGTACAGAATCATCAATCAGCTGCCCTCTGTTTGTCCGCGGGTGTCCCACAAGGGCCCATTGTTATTTACATTATATATCAATGATCTTAGATATGTATGTTCTGACACCAACATCCAAATGTATGCACATGACACTGTAATTTATTTACACGGTAGCAGTATGACACAAGTTGCTAATGAACTCACTAACTCCATGGTTCATGTAACAGCGTGGTTAAAGGAATGCTGTTTACAACTAAATGGGTCGAAAACGGTATGCATGTTTTTCACCAAGACAAACAGTTCTAGTGTAAAGCCAGATGTCTTTGTAGCAGGAGAAAGGCCACAGGTTGTATCCGAATACAAGTACCTTGGAGTTCTGATTGACTCAAATCTCTTTTTCAAGGCTGAAAAAAAGTGAAAGTTTGTAACCGGGTCAGATTCAATATTTCAAACTTCAGGTTTACTCAACAGTTTATGTCAACAGATGCAGCTAAGATGTTTAACAACCTGGTCGCAGGCTAGTGCCACTACTCTGAAACCACTATAGTCTATGTATAAAGAAACACTTAAAATCCTTGACAAAAAAATCAGTACATTTTCATCATTGCTCAATATTGAATAAATAGAACTTGTTGAGTTGGGATAACATGGTTAAATATGTAGATGTTTGTCTGCTGTATAAGATTATATATGGCTTGACTTCTCCTCCGCTCAGGGAGTTTGTCAACATAAGAACAACTGCACAGCGACTCACAAGAGGCGCAGCAAAAGGGGATTGCATTAACCCACTCAGGAAAAGTGCTTTCAGTCAGTCTGCATTCTCTGTTAAAGCTGCAGCAGAATGAAACTCAATCCCAGCAACTATAAGGGAACTGGACACATACAGTTCATTTAAAGAAATGGTTAATTAGCACTCAGATCTTTCAGCACTAAAACTCAGTTACACCTTTTTGTTCTCAGTTTGTCTGTGTTGAACTTCCCTTGCTGTCTGCTGTCACCTTTCGCTATCTTGCTATTGTCAGTCTGCCTTCATGTACCTGCATGCATGTTTTTTATTGTGTGTTTGCCAGGTCAGACAGCTTTATTTTATATACTGTGCATGCTTTTTATGTCTGTGCTCATTGTATTTGTTTATGTCTTGTATTATGAGCTTGCATGTTGCATGTTTTAAAATACTGTCATTGTAGGATGTGCTGGGTGTATACACACACACACACGCACACACACACACACACATATATATATATATATATATATATATATATATATATATATATATATATATATATATATATATATACATATATGTGTGTGTGTGTGTGTGTGTGCATACATGTGTGTTACATCTGTCCAGGGATTACGGACGAAAAATAGCCTCTTGGCTAACTCTGGTACATTTATAGTAATGTTCATTAATGTGCACTGTCCCTGCTTCAAATAAACCAATAAATAATAAAATTAAATAAATAGACCGCACCACCACACAAGTATAAATGCTCACAATGGTGTAGGCTCTGCATAGAGCTGACTCATAAGTATAAATCTGCCAAATATAACAGTATGTCCCATTAATACACAGCTACAATACATACGGCCTTATCTATAAGCAGACTAAAATCTCATTATGAAGATGTTTGATGGGAAACACAGTGCTGCTCAGTTTGTATCATTTGTATGTGGTTCACAGAAGGAAAGTTAATGCAAATCTGTCATCTAGCACAATTTATTCCACCATTTGTTTACAGTAGCTTTGTAAATGCAGTTTGTTTGTATGTTGGTTTATAGAAGTCTTACATCGGCTCTTGGCATTCTGAAGAGTGGGTAACACCTCACATGATAGGAATATATTAAACAAATATTGTTAAATATGAAGAAATGAATAAATAAGCCCCATCCAGTGGATCCACAGCGGGACTACTCCTTTTTCAGGTCTGAGTGGCTTGCATCTCCAGTAGCAGTCAGCCAGACCTACTCTAGCATAAACACAACGTGGGGAACTGACAGTAACATAGACCAACAGGCGCCTTTTGAATCACACACTCAAAAACACATGCACAAACAGTCAGATGCATAGAGACACACACACGCTCTCACACTCGAGACTCACGAGAAAATGACTTATCGTGGTCACATGAAAACTCTGGCAGATCTAAAAAGAAAGAACCAAGAGAGGTTAGGTGTGGCATTTACAATATGTCATGTCGCTTCTCTGTAGCTGTAAACATCAGCAAAGTAAAGGGAGCACTGCCAGTCACACGCAGGGAACATGGACATCTAGACTGTAAACATTTCAATACACAGACACACAGACATTCACACACACACACACACACGCACACACGCACACAGCACTGTCCCAGTCAGCCCACTACACTGACCTTCCACGTTGTCTGTCTGTCTCTCTCTCTATCACACTCACACACACACACACACACACACACACACACACACACACACACACACAAAGTGTACATACCCCTACCAGGTGAAGCCTGACACTGAGCATCCCACACACACACATATTACACAGTAGGAGCATAAACTACACTGCTGGCCCCCCCTTCCCTCCCAGTCAGAAGGGAGCATGCTCAGACTGCTCCTCTCCACAAGTCCATCTTTAGACACCCCTCCCCATCATGTACATACAAAACAAGCTGACATCCCAGTTTGTTCTTGCCTGCTCAGGTGTGCACAAACCAAATCTAAGAAGCATTTTGGGGACTTTTGATTTGATTAGTATGAGTCAAATTGGCAAGGAAGGGCACAGAACTATGAGAAAGAAGCACACTCGGACCCAGTCTGTTATGAGAGGACATCACCAAGTTGGAGTCCTTTTGTGAGAGAATAATGTAAATGTCTGATCCCAAAGCAAGCTTCTGCAGTTTAACAATCCTCTTTTTGTTGGTTTCCTCCTCCTTCTCATACCCGTCATCTTCCCTCCCGACTGTGTGGTTTCCTTCTGTCTTCTTCCCTCCTGCCCCCTCCCTGCTCTGCTTCCTCTCCTCTCCCCAGTTAAGGCCATGGAAGGGCTGGACCTAATGACTGACAGGCCTGGATCCAGATACAAGATGGAGGGCTAGCTGCTGGAGGCCTGCAATGACCTGAGCATGTCAGGGAGGCAACTGGCTGCTTGACTTGGAGGGGGAATTGAGGCTGATGAAGCCCTTTAAGGGAGTCTTTTAGCCTGGAGAGGGGAGGGAAGGAGGGGGGTGGCGGGGTGGGGGGGTCGGTGGGGTGTGTGCGGGGGGGGGGGGGGGGGGTAAAGCTCATCAGCAGACGTACAATGGAAGGCTTGGGAGGGTCCCTTTAATGTACGATGGTTTGTCAGTCACGTTTTTTTGGGTTCAGTTCACGAGGAATAATTATCTTGGTTAGGATGATGGATTCTGACAGGATGTGTATGTGTTGATTGCTTTGATTGTTTCAACAGATTTGGTTGCGTCGGTGTCCAGATATCCATGGCAGGACCACGAGATGTCCTGAAGACAGAGAGGAAAAGGAGTTGACAGAAGGGCAGACAGAGAGAGAGGGGGGGGGGGGGGATGATGCAACACTTTTAGTTATAAATGGTTGATCAAACAACAAATTAATAGATGAAAAATGGTTTTAGTGACGTAGATCAGTGGTTTCCAACCTGGGCAGCCCAAACTTTACAGGGGGTTTCAGTTTCAGTTTTGGTTATTTGAAGGGGACAGTGCATATTAATGAACAATCGGTACAAATACATGACATCATGTAAATATGCTGGATTTAGCTAGAAGCTAATTTCCGTCCATAGTCCTCACATTAAAAGACAGACAGACATACCATAAATAACAGTTAATTCAACAACATATAAAGTTCACAACAGTATTAGCGGCAGTTATACAATAGATTCAACAAGGGGCTACAGTAGAGAACTGTATGAGAGGGCTGATCAATGTTTCATTCATGGGTGCAGATTTGATGAGTCAATAGCCATCCTTTAAGCTGTTTTTTCAAAGTAGTGAGAGTGGGACTGTCTCTGATTGAGGTTGGGAGACCCTTCCAACCTGCACTGCCCTTTACAGTAAGGGAATTTTGGCCTATAAAAGTTTGTCTGAACTGCACCTCGAAGTCCCCTCTGGAGGCAGATCTGGTACTGAGCGTGTTGTCTCTCCGTTTAAAAAAATCCTCCAGCAGGGGAGGAGCCAGCCCGTTGAGGGATTTATAGATGAGACAGCTGTATTTAAAAGTTTTAAAATGTTCAAAACTCAAGAAATTGTACCTTGCAAGAACTGGACAGTGATGTGAGGAATATGTTTTTTTTAATATCTTGATGGCTTTTTTGTAGAGTTGTTCAATAGGTTTCAGTGTGGTGACTCCAGCAAACGACCATATCACAAAACAGTACTCAATATGAGACAGAATCATGCAGAGATAAGATAAGATAAGATTTAGCAGCACCAGACGAAATGAGGGGCCTGATTTGTTTAAAATTTTGCAGGCTGAATCTTATTGTGTTGGCCACTTTTTTTATGTGTTTCTTACATGTGAGATTTGTGGCTAATGTAATACCAAGGTACTTGAACTGGGTTACCAATTCAAGTTCCTCTTCTCCGATGACTACGTTGATCTGTTCTGCTCTACTGGTCGCTTTGTGAGTGTCATACACACCGTTTTTTTGTGTTGAGCATAAGGCAGTTGTTATTAAGCCAGTCTTGTACCTTAGTTAAAGCATTTGTGAGTTTGTTGGAGGTAATGAAAGAGTTTGAACCGTGTGTGAAAATGACTGCGTCATCCGCATACATCTGGGCACACATCTGGGAGGTCGTTTACGTACAGTGAAAATAACAAAGGCGCAAGGATCGAACCCTGAGGGACACCAACTGTTGTAGTGCGAAAAGGCAATTTGACCCCGTCGACAGTTACACATTGAGTTCTGCTTGACAGATGTGATTTGAACCATTGCATGGTGTTATCAGAGAAGTTAAAAAAATGTGAGTTTGTTTAAGAGTACCCGGTGGTCCACGGTGTCAAATGCCTTCTTAAGGTCATGAAATACAGCACCAACACATGGGAATTTATCCAACAGACACTTAATTTTTTCAGTGAACATACAATTGGCTGACTCAGTGGAATGGTGTGCCCTGAAGCCAAACTGCATAGGATGTAATGGTGTGAGACCTTCGTCCGGATGTTTGATCAGTTGATTTGCTACCCATTTCTCAGCTACCTTGGAAATAATTGGCAGTATACTGATTGGTCTATAGTTGGCCTCCTGTGTTTTGAAGCCAGATTTAGAAATGGGAGTCACCGTGGCCACCTTCCAGGCTGGCGGGACTTTATTTTGGTTAATTGATAAGTTAACCAAGTGGGTAATGTGTTTGAGTAATGCATGAGAATGTGTCTTTATGAAATTTGTGTCGATACTGTGTACATCTTTTGTTTTGGAACATTTGAGTGCTCCAATGATCTTTATGACTTCTGTCTCTGTTATGTTTGCCAGCTGAAAAATGGGCTGCTCATCACTGATCAAGTGGGGTACAATAGTTGAAGGAGTAAAAAGTCTTGTTATTTTGGTCACACTGTCTAAAAAATAATTGTTAAAATTGGTTGCAATTCTTACATGATCCTTCACCATAACATTAGCAATTTTTAGTTGAAGAGTATTTGTTTCGGGTTTGATATCCTTACCTAATAGTTTATTCAAAGTTTGCCACACCTTCTTCCCGTTGCCCTTTGCACCCTCGATTATGGAAATAAAAAAATTTGCTTTGGCCTTTCTCAAGGACTGAACTACTTTGCTATGCATGTGAGTAAATTTTAGCCTATCGGCAGGCAGGCCAGATTTCAGTCAATGCTTGAGTAGTGAGTCTCTAGACCTTATCAAGTCCCTGCAATTTTGATAAAGCCATGGCAGAGTGTTGCGTGTCCTGGCCCTACACCTCCCTCTCCTGGTGAGAGGAGACATCACATTTTTGATTTTATTGAAGAAAGAATCACAGCTAGTTTCTAAGTTGTTTGATGAGAGGGTTTCCTCCCAGTCAGTGTTTTTTATGCCCTCACTGAGGTTTTGTATCTGATTTTTCGGTATTACATTTATACAGGGGGAAGGGTGGACTGTAGATGGTCCGGTAATCCTTGAGTTAGTGAGCCAGGCCCTCTCAGTAACCCAGGTGTAAGAAAACTTTAAAAAATATATACAGTAGGCTCAGTCATTATGTTTTCCATATGTCTTTTTTAATCTTTAAATGAACCCAGTTAGAATGTATCAGACATTAGAATCAAGGTGAAAGGTTGTATTAACATTTCTTTCGGACATGTTTTTCTACAACTACGATTCAATCAGGAGAGACTAGTTTTTATGGCTAGATGCTGGTGGTGGTAAAGGTGATGAAGATGAGATGAGAGGAAGATGGAGAAGTGCTGATGATCTGGGTTTGTAGAGGAATGAGCCTTTGTTGAGTTTGTCCTGGACACTGGATATAATGGCTGGAGATGTATGAGGTGGAGGAGGGCATGAAGATTCTGCCTAAAATGACGGCTGACAGCAGCAGAAAAGAGAGCAGATTTGAAATATTGCAGTGGCATCTTGATTGGCTGAGAGACATTGTGGCAAAGTTTGACTGGATAACTAGAAGAATGAACACCCATACTCAGCTGATTAGAGGGAGTAGTGAGAGTGGGATGGAGAGAAATGTAAAGGATGAGCACAAAGAATGTCTTGCTGACTGAACTTACACTGAGCTTAATTTCAATCAGGAGAGACGAGTTTTTATAGTAAAAGAATATTTATTATTATTTATTTATTATTTATGTGAACATATGAATAAAAATGTGGAAAGTCTATGGCGATTAGTGTGTAGCTGGAGAAACATGCATAAAGCAAAATGTGAAAGACTATGGATATGTGCATAGTTAAGTATATGACAGAAATAAGTCCTGAATGAGATAGTACAGCTCTGATGAGAAATGTGTGGTAGGAATATGTCTGGAAAGACAGCTAGGGAGCCACAAACTAGTAGAAGATGATAGATGCGAAATAAGTGTTGAAAAGGAAAGCAGTAAGGCAACATGTTGAGGTCTAACCACCAAATAATATAAAAGCCAGAGACAAAGTAAGCTGTGACAACAGAAATAATGGTGATATGCCAGAAAGGAAGGCTGAAAAGTGCATGGTTCTGCAGACCATGGGTGTCTATACTGTATGTTGAACATAATGAAAGGTCAACGAGGACCAACTGTAATAAAAGGTCATAAGACCAACCAGAATTTAAAGTCCACACTTAAATAAAATGTTAAAAAAAAAAACAACCAAAAAAAACAATAAGGTCTGGTGACCAATCGCAAATTAAAGTCAGAAATTTTCAGCATGACAGCAACATGGCCAAACTGAAAATACTGTAACTGGTGCGAGGTCCTAGTGACCTGGGTCTATATGTAGAATATAAAAGTAATTTCTAACGCAATTTCTAAAAATAATCTGCTCAAAATTCCAAATCCAAATCGACTTCCGGTGATGTCATGAGCTGAGCAGCAGCTTGATTCTCCTGCAGCGGGAAGAAACCCTTGAAAAACCAGCTAAATCACGACTGAATTACAAATATTCAATGCCAGTTCTTTTGAACAAGTACCGCAATTTCCAACCAAAAAAGGAAGCCGAAAAGAAAGGCAAAGCAACCAAAAGAGATGACAAAAGAGACCAAACACTGTCACCCACAGGTGAAGTGCACACTGAAGCAAGCATGGCGGCTGTGCTAACAGAACTGCGTAACTTGCGACAGGAACATACAGAAGCCTATCAAGACACGAAGGCTACCTTAACCAGGGCCCTTGAAGATGTGTGGGCACGTACAACTAAACTGGAACAACAAATGGCGGAGGTTGAACAGAGAATGAGTGATATGGAGGACAAAGCACTCCCCCACGAGCGAGCCATTCCCCACAGGGACGCAAAAGTCTCTGCCAAATATGAAGACCTCGAGTCCAGAGCAAGACGGAATAATCTATGTATATATGGAGTGGAGAGGAAAGGGGTGATATGGTTACATTCGTAACAAACCTGTTGCATACCTCACTTGATCTAATGTTACCTCAAGACAAGGATTTACGCATAGAGAGAGTGCATCGCTCACTGACCATGAAGCCAAAAGACCCTGCGCCTCCAAGATCAATTATCATCAGATTTTCCGACTACAGAGTTAAGGAAACAATACTTAAGCAAGCCTGGAAAAAACGAGAGGTGATTTACCAAGGACAGAGGATCTTTTTCGACCAAGACTACACATCGGATATACAGAAGAAACGAAAGCAAGTCCAGGAGGTGATTAAACAACTCAAAGAAAAAAAGCTGAAAGCACAATTGCTGTTTCCTGCCCAACTGAAAATTCACCTGGAAACCGGTGTGAAGATCTTCTTGATGCTCACAGATGCGGTTCCTACACTTAAGGATATGGGAATTCATGTCACGATAGATGAATGGGAAAACCTCCAGACAGAGCTGCTACGTAATTCACCTGCCACGGGAAAGTCTCCAAACAGAACGGGCTTAACAAACACGGCCTTGCGGGCTTTTTTTTTTTCAAGGTAAAAAAAAGTGCGAAGTTAAGAAGGTCGTTGAACCGTTGAAAAGCACTGGTTGGAACCAGGCTTATGCTATTCACTTTTTTTTCTCATGCCAAGAGTTAGATTTGGCTAAAAATCTAAAAAGAGACAAAAAAAGAAATCTTAGGGGTTTCCACCTCTGAGGATGTAGCTGAGATCATTTAATCTTGTTTCATCCATACTGTGTTTTGTTTTAGTTTTTTCTGGTTTTCTTATCTGTTTTGCTATAGCCTATAAGCAACATCACTTACTGCTACAACTTTGCTGTTTGATAGTTGCAACAGCGCTATGTGTATTCCCCGGAGAGATTTTTGTTACAACTCTCCGTCTGTAGAGAAACTGATTAGTAAGAGGTTCGTTCTATCAGTTGGTGTTTGGAAGTCAGTTCTTGTTTCTTCATGTGTGTAAGTTCTTTTCTTTTAACATGTTCAAAGCTTAATTTTGTATTTGTAACAAATGTGCAGTCTATGCTGAGTCTCAGATACAGGTGTCTTATGTTGAAGCTGAGAGCAAAAGTAAGGGACTGTGGTAAATTTGCTGCCATAAGCATATGAATAATCTGATCATAGCTTGTTACAATGTCCATGGGTTGAATCATCCTATCAAAAGGAAAAAAAATATATAACCAGTTAAAGAAATTGCAATGCTCAATTGCTTTATTACAGGAAACTCCCCTGTTAGAGGGAGAACATAAGAAATTACAATGGGAATGGGTAAGCGATGTATATTATGCTTCATTTTGTAAAAAAAGGGATGTAGCAATCTTAATAAATAAGACACTAACCTTTTCTTCAGAAAAAGTAATCCAGGACAAACTGGGAAGGTCTGTTATGGTAGTTGGCAACATAAGTGATGTGGAGATGTCTATTGTGAATTTGTATGCCCCAAACAAATATGATCAGAACTTCTTCAAAGAAATTGCAATAATGCCAGGGGCATGATACTGGTGGGCGAGACTTTAATGCTGTGCAAGATGGTAAATTAGATAAAACACCAACAGAAAAAGGACCACAAACTAAAAAAAAATTATAAAAACACATAAACACATAATTAATCCACAACTATTTCATGATGGATTGATTGTTTCAGGCATCAGTGTTACCTTCGCAGATTTGAAGATATCCTCCTCAAATCTTGCTTTATCATGGTTTTGGACCTTTAGTCAGACAATGTGAGATGTTTGTGGATGCCAGATTGGAATTTAGGAAAGGTAATATGAATTTTACATAATTTTATAGACAAACATTTAATATAGAAAATAACTGGAATGCTAATCAATAATGAAATGATTCATAGCAGAGATAGGCCTATTTGTAAAATTGTAAATGCACCATTACAGCTTCATTTTAAAAGGAAATCAACATTACCTTTCAGCAGCAAAACTGCGCAAATAAAATAAAATTAGGCTAAGCACAAAAAACAGGGAAAAGAGACAAGGGATAACAGGGAAAAGTGTTGATAAAGACTATTTGTCTCTCCGCGAAACTGCCTGGATCATAATTATATTAACCTCAGTAGTCTCTAATCCACATAGCATGATGCCTGAACATAGGACTTTCACATTAGAATGTCCGTTCTGCCTTAGCTGAGGCTTGAACTCACAACTTCTGAGACTGAGGTCCATCTTCTATCTCACTGAGCTAATTGGCAAGTGATAGTGCAAATTGACTAAGCCAAGCATCAGGGTGCCAGGAAGTAGCCATCCATGCCATGGAAAAGCAAATTTCAAAGTGAAAGTTCCAAAGCTGTAGCACACATGGTTGATTTGTTATGAATTTTCAAAGTTTTGAAATGTAGAGGCTTGCTGTAGCGCCACCATCAGGACTATTGTCTTGTGTTTCTAGTTGAGGACATCTGGCATGGGACTGGACCTGTATGAAAAGTTTGGGTAGATTTCTCATATGGAAATGTTGCACGAGCTGAGGCTTGAACTCACAATCTTCACCAACAAGAACCATCCTCTATCTCACTGAGCTAAATGGCAAACAGAAATATCACATGTAGCTTCACAAATAGACCAAGCCAGTCACCTGTGTGCAAGATAGCAGCTGTTAGTGTGCAAAGGCAGATTTCAAACGGCTGTCAAAAATTCAGTTATTAAGACAAAAATCCGAAAATAGACAAATTGCATCTGGACAGCATGGAGATGTTGGTAATTTGTTTTTAACAATGATTTATTGGCTCCATAAGTGAAAAACTGATGTTTCAAAATGCCATTTTTGCATTGAGTCCAATTGTTGGCATGAGAGCAAAATTCAAAATGCTGTAAAAAAATTCAGTTTTTGAGATAAAATTCTGATATTTTCCAATCATCATCTACCATGACTCCAAAATTTTGTCATTTTTTTAATAAACACTGAAAATGTATTTAGCATTTGCAGAATGTTTACAGTACTGTTTACGGTCAAACATTTTGATGCACTGTAGGCTCAATTTTTGATAAATTAAACATCTGCGTGGATCGTTTGTGTAGGACACTCTGAAGATGCTCTGTAGCAAGTTTGGTGCCAATTGAGCAAAAATTGTGGGAGGAGATAGGTTTAATGAGTTTTACAGTTTTGAAAAAAACAGAGTGATGGACTTCATAATTTGCAACAGGTTTCAGTGTACAAAAGTTTTGTCAGTATTGGGGCTACATTTTGGTGAAAGTTGCAAATCTGTAGCACATATGGTTGATTTGTTGTGAATTTTCAAAATTTTGAACTGTAGAGGCTTGCTGTAGCGCCACCATCAGAACTATTGGCCTGTTTTTGCAGCTGTGGCAATCTGGCATGGGACTGGACCTTTGTGCAAAGTTTGGTCATTTTTCGTGCATGGGAAGTAGGATTTCCTCAGAAGAAGAAGAAGAAGGAGAAGAGGGAGAAGAATAAGAAGGAGAAGAAGAAGAACAACAGGGTCCTGGCAGCTAAGCCTGCCCGGTCCCTAACAAGATACTTAATGATATGATTTCAGAATTAGGAGTTGTTGACCCTTGGAGATATAAAAACCCTAATGGGAAGGATTTGAGTTTCTTCTCTAATGTCCATAATAGTTATTCAAGAATTGACTTTTTCTGCATCTCTCAACAATATTTGTATAAAGTAATAGATTGTCATATTGATTCAGTCACACTGATTGATCATGCCCCTGTCATAGACTTAGGTAAAGAAAATTTCGTCAGATACTGGAGACTAAATGTCTCATTACTGACAAATACAGCAGTAGTGCAAGAATTAAAACAAAGCCTAAATGTATTTTGAGACAAGACTGGCAGAACAGATTAAGTTAGAAAATAAAATAAAGTGTAACACCCTACCACAATTAAAAGAAACTAGGAAGGCTCTAGATAAACTTCTCACATATAAAGCAGAAGGAGCCTTGAGTTTCTCTAAACAGAGATATTATGAGATGGGGAACAGAGCTAGTCGCTTGTTAGCTTTTCAACTCCGTAAAGCTCAGGCTAGTTGTGTGGTTCCTAGGATTGTGCATCCCAGACTTAAAACAATGGTATCACATCCAAAGGAAATAGCTGAGGCTTTTTCATCCTTCTATGAAAATCTGTACAAAGAGTCTAAATCAAACACAAGTGACAATACTGAAACATTTCTCACCAATTTACATTTGCCCTCACTGTCAGAGGATGAAGCACAGAAAATGGTAGCAGATATTACAGAAACTGAAATACGAGAGGCCATGAAAAAACAAAACAAAAAAAAGTCACCAGGCACGGACGGACTCCCTGGAGAGTTTTACAAATGTTTTATAGATGATCTTGTACCAATACTCACCAAAGTTTTTAATTATGCTCTTTCCAAAAGCTATCCTCCCCGTACATGGTCAGAGGCAATTATATCAGTGATTCATAAAGACGGGAAAGACCCTACACTTTGTGAGGGGTACAGACCCATGAGCCTGTTATGTAATGACCAAAACTTGCTAACCACTATTCTGGCAAGGAGGATGCAAAAGATTATAACAAAACTGATTAACCCAGACCAAACAGGCTTCATCTCAAATAATATAAGGAGAACCTTAACAATTATAACATGTGCAAAGAGAAACAGATAAAACTCAATGTTAGTCAGTTTTGATGCACAGAAAGCATTTGATATGGTGAATTGGCAATATCTATATAAAACATTAGCTGCTATGGGATTCCACCCAACGTTTGTGGATTGGGGAAGGGTTATATATTCAAACTCAAAATCATGCGTTAGAGTGAACAGATGCTGATCAGATTTTTTTTTCTACCTTGAAAGGGGTGTCCGACAGGGAGACTGTCTCAGTCCCTTGCTCTTTGCTATAAATATTGAGCCTCTAGCATCCTTAATTAGGCAAAATGAGAGCATTAAGGGAATAAAGGATGGAGGTGAAACAGAACATAAGATCTCACTCTATGCCGATGACATATTAACATATATCAGTGACCCAATATCCTCTGTCCCTGCACTGATAAGAAATATAAAAGAATATGGAGAACTGCCAGGCTACCAAATTAATCAATCAAAGTCTGAGGCAATGATGTTGGTGGGACACTGGCCTATATAACTAGCTGGAAAATTCAAATTCCACTGGTCTAAACAAGGGTTCAGATATTTGGGAATCATTATCACTCCTGACACTTAACAGTTATTTAAGGCTAACTATGGGAAACTGATGGGTGAAATAAAAACAGATCTTACAAGATGGGAAGTCCTGCCTCTATCACTAATAGGATGAGTGGAAACAATACGAATGAACATGTTGCCAAGGCTGCTGTTTATGTTTCAGTCTTTGCCAGTAGAGGTCCCTACTTCTACTTTTAAAACATTTAAGAAATGGCTATCTAAATTTATATGGCAAAACAAAATACAGAGTTAAGTTTAAAATTATGAGGCAGCCTATCTTACATCAATGTTTAAATGGATATCTCAGGATAATGACACAGTATGGGTTGGGATGGAACAGAATGATTGCATCTTCATCTTCTAACCGCTTCATCCTCGTGAGGGTCACAGGGGGGCTGGAGCCAATGCCAACTGACATTGGGCGAGAGGCAGGATACACCCTGGACAGTTCACCAGACTATCGCAAGGCTGACACATAGAGACAGAAACTAGTCACGCTCACATTCACACCAGTGGACAATTTAGAGTTATCAATTAACCTAATCCCCAATCTGCATGTTTTTGGACTGTGGGAGGAAGCCGGAGTACCCGGAGAGAACCCACGCTGACATGGGGAGAACACGCAAATTCCGCACAGAAGGGCTCCCACACCCAGAATCTAACCGGGAACCCTCTTGCTGTGAGGCGACAGTGCTAACCACCACACCACAGTGCCGCCCTGCCCAAAAAAATACCTTTGGACACAATTCCATTTATGAACAAAAATATCTGGAGGGCAAATAAAACTGATAATCAGTGGATAAAAAACATCTTAAGAATATGGTCAAATGTGAGAAGGAAGTTGAAACTCCCCATGTCAACATCTAGAGCAATGACGATTGCAAATAACACCAACTTTCTTCCATCCAAACTAGAAGTGGGGTTCAAAAAATGGCAAGAAAAAGGTTTGATTGTGTTGGGTCAGCTGTTTGAAGGAGGAGTTCTAATGTCCCTGGAACAACTTCAGCGTAAACAACCCATGATTTTTTAGGTACCTACAGTTGAGGCATTATTTACAGCTTCTTTATGTTGACAATTCAATGAACCATTGAAAAGATTACATATATTGCACATATATAAGATATGACAAGACAATCCCATGGACAATAGTTCGGATGTTAAGGAAAAGTGGGAATTAGAAATGAACACAATGATTTCACATGAAAAGTGGGAGCTGTCATGTAGAGAGTAGTCTCTATATACAGGGGTCTGCCCCCAGAGGCTGTATCGCCGTCTGCTGGAAGTCAGACGCCGAATACAGCCGATGGGTTCCGAGAATGTGTAGAGAGGGACATAAGATAACAAACAGCCCCACTTGAAAGGAATTCGAATGGAAAGTTAAGATGAGATCTTTTAGGACGCCTCTTGTTTCTTCAAAATTCGGAGGCACCTCGAATCATTGCTGGAGGGGCTGTGGTCTGGTGGGAGACCATACACATATATTCTGACTGCCCAAAACTATCTTGGCAAGACATACAAAAAGAGATAAAAAAATGTTTAAATATAGAAGTGCCATTAGAACCATCTTACTTTCTATTAGGCATATTGCCAGAAAATCTAGAAAACAATAATCAAATATTATTACTGAAAATTCTCCTTTTAGTGGCCAAAAAGATGATCCCTCTTGAAATAATGGATATATGGACAATGGATAATGGATATATGGACAATGGATATATGGACAATGAACATATGGACATTAATGGAAGGCCAAAACCCATGGACAGACCCTTAACATTTATGCATTTATGCCTGTACTACTGTAAAAAGGAAATAAAATAAGTTAAAAAGAAAAAAAAAAAAATCATCCAAATCACACAAACTTCCTGCAGTGAAAGTACTCACTCTTTGACTCACTTTTTGGATATAAAATGTCATCACTTCATTATTTCATCCTATGTGTGAAATTTTGTTATACTTAGAGTCTGAATTCTTGAGTTATGGCCAAAAACACAAATTCTAATCAGTTCATCCTTCAGTCCAAGTGGACATTTGTTTCAGGTTTCCCTCAAAGAACCCTTATGACAAAACATAATAATTTTTCTATGCACCCCAAAAGCAGCAGAGACAATATTTTTTTTTTGTTTTTTCCTTTTGTAGTCACATTCAAAGTTGGCTTTCCAAGACAAATCCTCTATCATTACCTCCAGGTATTTATGGTATTTTTTCATACTGGATAAAAATAGCAATGTTATGAGAGTCAGTGGTGAACCAAATGCAATTTCCTCAGATTCCTTTGTGTTAATCTCAAGAGTATTATTATCACTCCATTCGTGTTGCCATGTTGGCGCAGCCCAGGGGTCCATTTCACAAAGCAGGTTTAGTGAAAATTCTGAGTCTGTTAACCCTGAAATGAGGGAAACCCTGGGTTTTCCGTTTCAGAAAGGGAGGTAACTTAAACCAGAGAGAGTGGAGTAACTCCAGCCCGTTTCAGAATGAGAGGTAACTTAAACTCGGTGTCAGTTACTATGGCAACTGACTCTGTGAACCTAACCTGGTCGGGAGCAGGTTTTCTTCAATGAACCTCGAGTCTCGAACTGCCTTCTCCCTCGTACGCCACACACGGTGATTCATTCATTCATTCGTTTGGTGTCGCATGGGTTTCAGCGAGTTTGATCATCTGTCCTCAAGGTAAAGTCGGATCCTAAAGTATGTTCTAGTTCTAAATCTACTTTTTTCGACCACGGCATGTCCATTCTTGAAGGACCCTGTGGACAAAGAGGCAGTGTTACTGAGGAGGGAGTCATGCATTCGTCGGGAGATTATTCACAGGCCCAGAATTGATGTATTATCATTTCCAGAACATTTTCTTTTTGAACAGTACCGTTTCACATCACAGTCCATCATTTATATCCTTAACCTCATCCGTCGTGACATAACCACGTCATCAACTGTGGACGTGCACTTTCATCTACCCAGATTCTTTGTGTTGCTCTTCGTTTTTTTGCAAACGGGAGTTTTCTGTACAATATCGGAGATGCAGAAAATATCAGTAAGGCCACTGTCTGCAGTGCTGTGAGGAAAGTGTCCCTAGCACTGAAATGTCTATTAAATTCTTTTGTTGAGTTCCATAGACATAAACCTGCGAGGGTCATCAAGGAGGAGTTCCACAGTATTGCAGGTGAATGATGTAGAACTCCCTTATTTATTTTATTAATTTAAGGATTTCACACCATTTTGACAATCCAGTAAAAAAAAAAACATGAAAGAAAAAAAAATATAACACTGATAAAAGTAAAGGTCCTGAGAAGAAGCAAGAGACCCAGATGGGCCTATATGTGGCCTCAACTCATGAACTTCATTAGAATGAAACAGCACAAGCCAAAAGCATAGTGAAATAAATTAATCAACGCAATTTTCATAGAATTAAGATATTAATAACAAAATAATAATAACAGACAATAATTACAGCAACAAAAGCAAACAACTACTATGATAATAATAATAATAATAATAATAACAATAATAATAACATCAACAAACAATATCAGTATTATTTAGTCAAAATTTATCTAATACATTTATCAAGCAAAGTATATTTAAGTCTTGATTTAAGTAGTGAAATAGATGAGCAATTAGTAATTATATAAGGTTTTGAATTCCATATTGTGGGACCTCTGAAACTTATGCTGAACTGACCTAATGTTGTGTGGGAGAAACTACAATAAATGTTATTTGATTCAGCCCTCTCTCCTCAGTTTTTGAAAAGTTGGTTCTTCATTTGCTAACATCCACGTCCTATCACTAGTAGGCTTTACTGCATGACACTAACTTGGCTTCTTCTCCGGAGCCTTCGTGCTCCACTGTCTCGCAGGTTCCCTTGCAGCTACGCCTGGATCATGTGTTGTGGTTGCGCTGCTGCCGTGGTCCTGCCTATATAATATATATATATTAATATATTCTTAGAACACTATCACTACCACAATTACTGTTATTATTAATATAATATTATTAATAAAATTAATGTTATAGTAGCTATTGTCATTACTGCTTGTCCTGCTTCTCTCTTTGGCTCTGTCTCTCTTTATTAGGGCTGTAGTCAACTAAAGAAAATCTTGGTCGACTAAAGTTGCACACTTCAACTAATCGATTAGTTGTGGGGAAAAAAATCTGCACTTTATTTTTACTTCTGCAGTGGTATGTCTGTGTCACTCTGCAGTTACACCTCCAAAACGCTAGTCAGCGGTGGAGGACTGTGTTAAGTGTTGTAAAGTTTAGTTGGAATCAAACTTTATTTATATAGTTGATTCAAAACACACATTAAATATGGCTTAATAGAGACAATTTCAAACACAAGTACGCAAATTTACTTCACTATAAATCGCAGAACTGACAGACAAACACTTCTTTATTACATCTTTATCTGGACACATTTCCCTCATCAATACAACATGCTAACGTTATTAGCACAAGTTTATGGCATTTTACATTGTATAAATTAGCCTAGTGTCTACAACACAACATTCACCAACAAAACAACTGTCTTATACTAAACACGTTTTCCAAGCAAATACAACATGCTAATGTTATAAGCACCAGCCTATGGCATTTTACATTGTATAAATTAGCCCAGCGACAAGCGGAGATTTCCTCTGCTCATATGAAGTATAAATCCCTGAAGGCTAAATCACACACATGACTTAAAATGCTATTTTAGTGGAGGCTTTACTGTCTTCACAATTTATTGTTTCTTATCTGTAGCCATGTTTCCATCAGCCCGTTTAGATGTGCATCTAGAAGTATCGCATTGGAAAATTATGATGGAAACGCCAAAATTCAAATTGAAATCCCCTGATTCGAACAAACTGAAATATGTTCGCTTTAACCGCTTTTTTTGGTTGATTTGAAAAAATGTTGATTCGCAAAACGGGGGATGGAAACAGTTATGTTTGAACTAAGTGTGAAGTAGTGCACCTCTCTCCATGGTGATATCCACACTCTGAATCGGAAAGGCTGTAATGCATTTACAAGCTGGTTGTCAACCACCAGAAAACGTAAAAGAAGAAGAATGCAAGACTTTTTTTTGTTTCTGGTTCTGCGGAGAACTTGCGCGGGTTCGTAGTTTTCACCAAAGTCTGTACATTTAATGGAAACACACAGGATTCGTATTTCTTTTAATGCGCATTTCCCAATGATTCAAATCACTTTTGGATGGAAACATAGCTTGTGAAATACAAGTAAATACAAGCTTCGTTTCTACTGAGGGAAATGGTTTCAGCTTACAGAGACAGTCAGGAGGTCTGCGTCACCGCAACGCTGAGCGTGAGGGTGAGTGAGTTCAACTTTCTGTCACTTCCTTTGAAAACACCAACAGGTAACTTAGCCTGTCACCCCACCGCAGGAAATAATGGATTAATCCTGGAAAGCTGTTGATGTAGCACTTTGCTCCTTATGAAAGTAACACGGCGATTATTCAACTAATGAGAATTTGATCAGAGGAGAGCACAGGGACCAAATAATCAACTAGTCGACTAAGAGACTACAGCCCTACTCTTTATGTATCATTTTGTCATTTGGATTACTGTAAATTTATCATGTTGATCTGTTCTGTATGACATCTATTGCATGTATGTCCTGGAAGAGGGATCCTTCCTCAGTTGCTCTTCATGAAGTCTCTGTCATTTTTTTCCCTGTTAAAGGGGTCTTTTTGGGGAGTTTTTCCTTATCCACTGTGAGGGTCCAAAGGACACAGGGATGTCATATGCTGTAAAGGCCTCTGAGGCAAACTGTGATTTGTGATATTGGGCTTTATGAATAAAACTGAATTGAACTGAACTGAATTCAATGCATATGAGTGTAAGAGTGTATCACAGAAAAGGGACACAGTGGCATCCAAGTTTGGGCACCCTTGGTCAAAATTTATTTTACTGTGTGTTAATAGTTAAGTGAATAGAAGATGACCTGATCTCCAAAAGGCATTTGGTTAAAGATGAAACATGCTTTTCAACATTCAAGATTAGTGTATCATTTTGTTTTGTACAGTTTTAAAGTGAAAAACAGTAAAGAAGCACCATGCAAAAGTTTGGGCACAAGTTTGAGCTCTCAGAATACTTTTATCATGGTCTCAGACTATAATTAGCTTGTTAAGGCTCTGGCTTGTTCACAATCATCATTAGGAAAGGCCAGGTGATACAAATTTCAAATCTTTATAAATATTCTGACCCTGAAACATTGTCCCAACAATCAGCAGCCATGGGCTCCTCTAAACAGCTGCCTTGCACTCTGAAAACTAAAATAACTGATGCACACAAAGCAAGAGAGGACTATAATTAGTTTGTAATGTAATTAAGAAATGGCAGTTAACTGTAGAACTGTGGTGGCCAAGTTGAGTTCGGGAAGACCAAGAAAACTTTCTAAGAGAGCTGCTTGCAGGATTCTGAGAAAGGCAAATCAAAATCCTGTTTGACTGTAAAAGATCTGCAGGAAGACTGAGCAGACTATGGAGTGGTGGTGCACTGTTCTACTGTGCAGTGACACCTGTACAAATATGACCTTCATGGAAAGTCATCAGAAGAAAACCTTTCCTGTGTCCTCTCCACAAAATTCCACATCAGAGGTTTGCAAAGGAGCAACTACACTGCCTGGCCAAAAAAAAAGTCGCCACCTGGATTTAACTAAGCAAATAGGTGCGAGCCTCCTATTGGATAATTACTGCATGGGCGATTATCTTTCAGCTGGCAACAAGTTATTTAACCCCAGCTGGTGCAATGAGTTGCTTCTCATTTCCTAAACAACCATGTCGAAAGACACATCCCGTGGTTGTGGAAAAGATGTTAGTCTGTTTGAGAAGGGTCAAATCATTGGCATGCATCAAGCAGAGAAAACATCTAAGGAGATTGCAGAAACTACTAAAATTGGGTTAAGAACTGTCCAACGCATTATTAAAAACTGGAAGGATAGTGGGGACCCATCGTCTTCGAGGAAGAAATGTGGCCGGAAAAAAATCCTCAATGATCGTGATCGGCGATCACTTAAACGTTTGGTGAGATCAAATCGAAGAAAAACAACAGTAGAACTCAGGGCTATGTTTAATAGTGAAAGTAAGAGCCACACGCACAATGCGAAGGGAACTCAAGGGATTGGGACTGAACAGCTGTGTAGCCTTAAGAAAACCACTAATCAGTGAGGCTAACTGAAAAAAAAAAAGCTTCAATTTGCTAGGGAGCATAAAGATTGGACTCTGGAGCAATGGAAGAAGGTCATGTGGTCTGATGAGTCCAGATTTACCCTGTTCCAGAGTGATGGGCGCATCAGGGTAAGAAGAGAGGCAGATGAAGTGATGCACCCATCATGCCTAGTGCCTATTGTACAAGCCTGTGGGGGCAGTGTTATGATCTGGGGTTGCTGCAGTTGGTCAGGTCTCGGTTCAGCAACAGTATGTGCTCAAAGAATGAGGTCAGCTGACTACCTGAATATACTGAATGACCAGGTTATTCCATCGATAGATTTTTTCTTCCCTGATGGCACGGGCATATTCCAAGATGACAATGCCAGGATTCATCGGGCTCAAATTGTGAAAGACTGGTTCAGGGAGCATGAGACATCATTTTCACACATGGATTGGCCACCACAGAGTCCAGACCTTAACCCCATTGAGAATCTTTGGGATGTGCTGGAGAAGGCTTTGCGCAGTGGTCAGACTCTACCATCATCAATGCAAGATCTTGGTGAAAAATTAATGCAACACTGGATGGAAATAAATCTTGTGACATTGCAGAAGCTTATCGAAACAATGCCACAGGGAATGCATGCCGTAATCAAAGCTAAAGGCGGTCCAACGAAATATTAGAGTGTATGACCTTTTTTTTTGGTGGTGACTTTTTTTTTTGGCCAGGCAGTGTATATAAGCCTTGAGGCTTATATAGTTGAGGTCTTGAGGACTAATGAAGATAAAATAGAACTTTTTGGATGCAATGAGCAAAGGAATGTTTGGAGAAAATAGGATGCAGGATTTCATGACAAGAACACCTGTCCAACTGTTAAACACAGGGGTGGATCAATCATGCTTTGGGCTTGTGTTGCAGCCAGTGACATTTCACATTTAGAGAGAAGAATATATTCAGTTAAATTCCAGCAAATTCTGGAAGCAGACATCACACCATCTGTAAAAAATCTGACGATGAAGAGAGGATGGCCCCTACAACATAGGAATGACACGTATACATTTTGAAAAACGGTGTAGATCTCCTTTTTCTAGGCTTACAGGTCATACACACAACAATAATCCTCTCTTATCATTCATCATTTCTACAATGAATTTGTATCCAGTCCATTATCAGAGGAGGAGGACAACGACTGGATCATATCTGAATGGAATACAAATCCTACATGAGCTTCTGTATACTTAAGGTTAAGGTTACTTTATTGGTCTCCCTTGGGAGAAATTTGGTTTGGATGAGGGAAAAATTGCTGCATAGGGGTTACAAATAGAAAAACAACACAATAAATAAAGGGAGGGGGGGGGGGGGGGATACATAGACACATGCACACCCAGTACAAAGCAAACACATACATACATGCTCAGATACATGCTACCTACATATACGCACAGACAAGTACACAATATAATCACCTCCTCTCATTAATGAGTTTAACTGAGATAGGGATAAACGAGTGTTTGTACCTGTTGTGTTTGCACAAGGGACCCTGTACCTTCTCCCTGAGTTCATTAATACATATTCAGAGTGCAGTACATGAGAACTATCAGATAAAATGCTATTTGCCTAATTGTTGTCTGTTCAAAAAGTTCCTGCGTGTTAAGGGGAGCAGGTGTTCCCATGATTTTGCCTGCCGTCTTGACCAGACTGAAGTTTTGAGATTTAGATTTGACTGTTAGATTCCCAAACCAGCTGGTGATACCATGCCGGAGAACTGACTCTATTGTCGCTCTATAGAAAACTAACACAATATTTTTACAGACACATGAAGTCAGCGCAGAAAATGAAGACACTGATGAAGTCTGGCACAGACACTTGCCACCTGTGTGCGCCAGCTCAGATGGCTGTCAATATGGACTCCTAAATATTTGTAGGTGGTCACCTGTTTGATTTCATGACGATGTATGGCCACAGGGCTCTGCTCTCCAGCTGATCTAGGGTCTAACAGCATTTCAGCGGTTTTACCCGTATTGATATGAAGTTGATGTGCATCACCCCAGTCAACAAACCTGTCCACAGCAGCTCGGTGGATGCTTAAGTTGGAAGTCTTTGTGAGCAAACTGAGAATGACTGTATCGTCAGAGAATTTCACAACATATTGGTTTGGTTGAGAGCTGACACAATCATTAGTATATAGTGCAAACAAAAGAGGTGAGCTGACGCACCCCTGGGGGGGCGCCAGTGCTGCTTACTGCTGTATCTGAAAGAAAAGAGTAAAACTTCACTTGTTGTGGTGTGTTAGAAAGAAAAGAATAATACCACTTAATTATAAAGGGTTTACTTTTAATTGGGCTAGTTTTCTAAGAAGGATGTGTGGCTGAATTGAATTAAAAGCAGAACTAAAATCAATAAAAGGCAGTCTAGCATATGCAACAGGACTTTCAAGGTGCTTCATGGTAAAATGCATTATTGTTGAGATGGCGTCACTTGTGCTGCGGTTTTTTGTATAAGCAAATTGATATTTGTCTGGCAGTGGATCCACCTCTGTGCGGAGTTCCTCTATTACAGAGGTGGAGCCACTGCTAGACAAATAGCAATGTACGTATATCAATGTCTACTTGTTCTCTTCTCATGCACAGTCTCATCTTGCAGTAATTAACATTCAGACATTAGTATGTATGTGCTGTGTCTCACCTTGAACAGTATTCATTATGGGCCTGGTGGTCAGTCAGTCAGAGGGGTGTTCGGGGCAGGACCGATTGATCTCAAACCACGAGTCTATACAGCTGCAGATACACAGACATTAAGTTTTTTTTGTCCAACAAGTCTATACAACATCCCACAGCTGCAAATACACATGACAGTCGAGAGGGACAGAGAGAGAGAGAAAGAGATCATAAGATAACAACTGAGCGGATTCAGAGGATTGATGTTAAAGTAAGGCCCAGAGGGAAACATAATAGCAGTGTTAGCACGATTACGCCCATACATTATTGCATTACTTTCAACTTTTAGCATTTTACATTCTCACTGTATTCTATGGAAAAGTTTATTCATCATATCTCTGTTAGCCTTTGTGTATGGTGGGAAAAGAACCTTTGCGTCAAAATAGTCATACAAATGAAAGAAGCAATACCACAATGAAGAAATACTCCCCTGCAAATGTAAGGCTCTGACCACACAGAAAGTGTTTTAGAGGTTGTAAAACAAGAGGTGCACTGCCCTGACTTTTTTTCTTTTAACTGAATGCCACTAGTAAAAAAAACACTTGCTGCACCTTTATATTGTCGCCTTCCAGTGTCATCAATCTACCGTTTCTTTTATATGATTTATTTAACAGTAATTAGTAGGGTCTGTCAGAGAGATCTGTGTGGGTACATGACACCCTAAAAAAGAGGGTGCCTCACGGGAGTACCACCAGTTCTTCGGGGACAGTTTGACAACTTTAAAAAGTTGTGACAAAAGTCTGGAGTCCATTGGTCCTGCCAAGTGACTGAGCCCCACCAGCTTCTCCTTCATTGTTTACCAACTGTAGAGCTGGGTCATGATGACCACAGAAGCCCTGCCTCTCAAATCATCCCACTGGACAAACAAGCGCAGATGACGTGGGTGCAGTCATCTGCAGAGCATTCAGAGCTCCGGCAAAAATACCAAGGGCCCTATTTAGATGGTCTAAAACGCGAAGCGCCAGGCGTGCGGCGCATGGGCACGTCCCAGTCACTTGCTAGTTAGACAGCACGTTTTTAGACTGTGCCCAATGGTGGAGAGTCTAAAAGGGTTGGACTTACTCTGTGAATTAGTCATGGGTGTGTTTTGGGCGTATCATTCAATAAGCCAATCAGAGTGTCACCTCTCATTCCCTTTAACCCTATGGGCCCTAGGCCTTTTTGGGGTATTTTTACTGCCTTTACTTTTAAGCTCATATCACAGTCATTATAAAGGCTACATACACATGCTATATCTTGGTTTTTTTCAGGACAATCTGGGCTAACCAGATTTTCCATCATTACATGTCCTTCTATGTGCCTGTATTTTATATTAATTTTTATATCAATGAAAAAAACAAATCCATATGACTAAATTCTTACATTTTTACATGTATCTCACCATAGCAAGTTGGAAGTTAACATATTCTGCCATATATGAAGAGGGGAGACTCTGGAATCTGGCAATATAAGAACCATGATGGTGGGACATTCTGTCACTTCACAGCAGTCCAAAACATGTGGTTTGTGCCAGGCAGAAAATGATTGCCAGCATTTTTTCATTATTGCAAGAAATTCCACTGACTCATTCACAAGTCAAAAATGTGTTTTATCTGAAAGAAACATGCATTATTTACATCTAAGATAATAGAAAAATAATCAACCAAGTGCAATGATGTCCTCCAAGATATTTGTTTTTCAGTTTCAGTTATATATTGGGGGCACATTTTGGGCATTGGTGGGGGGGTATGTGACCCCCTCAATGTATATGGTGACTACTGCCCTGTCAGGCATGCATAATTAGGCCTCAGTTGTCTGGATGTGCAAAGGTGAAGTGGCTGGTTTTGTCATACAAAGTTTGATGGAGTGTCAACTGGACAGTATGGAGATATTTGCATCTTGAAAGCTGGACTACAAATGTGGATAGACAGGGAGAAACACACACAAGCCTAAAGCCTGATTTATGGTCCTGCATTGAATCAACGATGTCGCTACGTCATAGGATACGGGGCTACGCAGAAGGATTGCTGTAGCCCCCAGTGCAGCCTCGACGTGCACCTCCCCAAAAATGTAACTACACGTCGAGGCGACGCAGACCCAGCGCAGATCGGCAGGGCTGTGATTGGTTTGCTTGGTAGCAATGCATTTCCGGTTCCGTATTTCCAGATTCTGCCATCCCCGCCATCTTTAAACATCTTCTGTTGCGATGTAGATGTTACAGTATTAAGGCCCATTATACTCAACGTTCAATACGGACACGGGTACGGACGTCTGTCCGTGCTCCGCGTTCATTTCTCTGTGACTGGAAAAGCCAGAAGCTAAACAAAGAATCAACTAGAGACGACGATAACCACTCAGGAAAGGAACGCAGCCTCCTACCGCTCTGGCGGTGAATTGCACCGCGACGAAACGGAGTGACGGAGAAGTTCGAAGGGTTCACGACGGCGTCACGGCAACAACGTAGCGACGTCGTTGATTCAACGCAGGACCATAAATCAGGCTTAAGACGTGGTAAGATACGATATTCCTTATTATATGAAGTGACTGATAACAAGATCTATATCATGGATTGTAAAGAAATCAAGACAGTTGATCTGTATTTGTAGCATGATGGAATGACAGCACAATGATGTATGGTATCAATGGAAAGCTCTACTCCTGCGCTTTCATGTGATATGCGTGACACTTCTGTGCGACCCTGCATTCGCGAGTAATCCATCCAAGAGTAATGTGTGTGCAAACCTGTATGAAAGCTCTGTTATACATAATTTTAGTGTAACTTTATCTTTTTTTCCGCTGTGAAAACATTAGACGACAAGTGCTTGGTCTTCTCGGAAAGCTATGATTCCGCTGTTTCACGTGATATGCGTGGCTTCTCACTATGACGCACGGTAGCGGAGAAAATCCACAGAGAAGAATAGGTGTGAATTTGGACACACTATGCGTCGTTCGGGCCCATAGGATTAAAAGAGGTGCGATTGGAGCACATGGCGGAGAGCTAGTTAAATGGTGGACCTACCAACTGGAAAGAGTGAGCGTTTTACAGCTGAGGACACGGATCTCCTCGTGTGGGTGGTGAAGGCCCGTCAGAACCAGATCTACGGGGACAGGAGACAGGCACCCAAGCCCCCCGAGGTAAAGCAGGCGTGGGATCACTAATACAAGAAAGATCTTACTAAATGTCTGTGGAATATTTTCAAACCTGTTTTCATCATATAACAACACAGCTGTCAGGACTGCTGTGGAGCTCCCCAAGGTGCTGATCCTGTTCAGCGTTTTCTCCCCCACCCACGTTTGTTAATTGTTTTCACATGTTTGCTAGAGCTGTGTTCTGCCTCTTATTTGCATGTGTGTCCTCTCTACACTCAGATAATAATATAATATAATGTAGCCTAGTATAACATGTTAAAATAAATGCAATGTGTGGGCTTTGGTTTTCAATCAAAAAAAAAGGATTGATTGGTCAGATTATTTCACAATTTCATTTGTCATTATTACAAATTATGATGATCATTATCACTGCGATTAGATCATTCTGATTAATGACTGACCATTAAGACGTGTTTCTGATAAATATTTTAATGTGCACAATAATAACCTTTCACTTTGTAATCATATTTTTATTTGTTATCTTTTGCATATGTGTGGCTGCTCCGTGTGTGTCTGAGCAGAGTGCACGAGCTTTGTGCACCCGCCTAGAGACGCATATTACTAACCTGTTTAACAGCGAAATACTGCACCGTTGACTTTAGACCAGGTTTTTGTTGGTCACTGGCGCATTTGCTTTTTACGTCATCCAACTAGCAACGCGCCATGACTGTGCCTGACCACTCCTCATTTTTAGACCAACACACCCAGAGAAATGCAAGTTCACTGCTAGTTAGACGATGAGGGCGCAGGGCATGAAAATGACAACTGCGCCTGCATCTAAATGGCAATGACACTTGCGAAATGGATTATGCGCCCTCCACCGTCCTCTTTAGACCATCTAAATAGGGCCCAAAGCGCCTAGAGCTCAGAAATATGAGGTGCATAGCAACGCAAAAACAGCAAGCAAAAAGCTTCATTCTCAATCAGAAAAAGCCGCTTCGAGCTGCTAAATTTCTTTCTGTGTGATCAGGGCCTAAGTCCTGCATTCAGGATGTTACTTATGTAAACCACAGAGGTACAGCCTGTAAAATGTACTTCAGTCACAGCGTTAAAATATATTGTTATGTATAAAATATTGTATATATTATTGGAATATACTTCTAAGCAGTAGGCCTATTTAATGTTGTAACCTGTTCAGAGGGGAGCTTGATTCTATACTATGTAATGTGCTGGGTAGTTTTATGAAAAACAATACATCAAACTCTTAATAAGTTAAATAACAAATTACATAGATGCCAGATAAATTGAGTTCAGTTTAAAAAATGTATGTATGGTTTATACAACCCTGATTCCAAAAGAGCTGGGATGCTATAAATGCAATGATTTCCAAATCTTTTTTGACCTACATTTTATTTAATTTTTTAGTCAATGTATTGAACATGTTAAAATAATACAAACAAAAATAATGTAAAACAGTCCACAAATAATAAATAACCAAGACAATAACTGGTCCAGCTCGTAATCATTCAATAATTCAATTGCGTGCAGTTCAGACACAAGATATTTCATTTTCAAACTAAAAAACATTATTGTTTTTTGTAAAAACACACTTATTCTGAATTTGATGTTAGTGCCCATGGCATCATGGGTAACTCACATCTGTTAAGGCACCATGAATGCTGACAAGTACATAAAGGTTTTGGAGCTACATATGCTGCCATCCAGACAACATCTTTTTCAGGGACATCCCTGCTTATTCCAGTGAGACAATGAGACACATTCTGCAAGTGTTCAAACAGCGCAGCTTAGTGGTCAAAGAGTGCAGGTACTAGACTGACCTGCCTGCAATCCAGACCTGTCTCCCATTGAGCGTTTGTGGAACATTATTAAGCACAAAATATGAAAACAGAGATCCTGGACTGCTAAGCATCTGAAGTCATATATCAAGCAAGAATGGGAAAGAATTTCACTTTCAAAACTTCAGCAGTTAGTGTCCTCAGTTCCCAAACACTTACTGAGTATCAACAAAAAAGGTTATGTCACACAGTGGTAAATATGCTCTTATCCCA
This sequence comes from Epinephelus cyanopodus, assembly GCA_026686955.1. Lineage (NCBI taxonomy): Eukaryota > Metazoa > Chordata > Actinopteri > Perciformes > Serranidae > Epinephelus > Epinephelus cyanopodus. The sequence continues at coordinate 42,362,725 of CM048917.1, read as the reverse complement.
GCTTTACTTTGCAGGCATCAAATTCAGAATATGTGTATATTTATGAAAAAAAAAGGGGAAAAAAACAATAAAGTTTGAACATTAAATATCTTATCTTTGGACTGTATTTAACAAATATATAAGTCAAAAAAGATTTACAAATCACTGTATTCTGTATTTATTTATGTTTTACACAACACCAATTTTTTTGGAATTGGGGTTGTACTACACTGTAATATTTTCCCCTGAAACTTGTGAAATAAATAAATAATGTAGCACATAAAACACTTACTTTATAGTACTTTATAGTCTTACTATGGATGTGACTTTTTCAACCAAAGCTGTTTTTAATGCAGATAAAAGCGATGAAAACCTCTACAAACCTGATTTACCATAAAGCTAATAGCCTGGGCTTACTGAGCTCAACTGGCATCTACTGTATATGGAACAGACCTTTAATTCCTTTCACACAAAACTCTTGCTTAGCAAAGAGGGGAAATAACCTACCATCAATTTTTTTTAAAACCATTTTGAATATTGCTTGTATAAAATTAGGCTATCTAATAACATATCAATAATGAATCATTCATTTGATCTAACTCTGACAGACAGAGCATCGGAGAGAGGCAGAAAGAGAGAGAGAGAATTATGGCACGAACACGACACCTCCTTATCCTGTTAAAACAATACTCACAATTTGGATTAAGTTTGATGGAAAATGCCTTTTGATTCTTTTGATCTGAGGACCCTTACAGACTAAAGGAATATAGGCTAAATAATCAAGGAGTAGATACATGTTTGAACTTCATGACCACTTCAGAGGAAGGGAGTACCCACCTTTTTTGTCTCTCTTACTTTTGCTGGTAAATCTGAATAAATTACAGCTTTGGTGCTCATGGTTTCAGTAACATAAACTGGATGACTGAATTGTGGAGACTCTAACCAAGCTAATGATGTGTAGCATCTCCATAATGACAAATGTTTAAACATTTAGGCTATACTCGTTTCACATGATCAAATCAGCTTAGCACTAGCCAAGTGAGTAGCTGACAACTTTAAGAGGTTTAATACAGCCAGAGAAAAAAAAGCACTGCTTTGCAGCATCACCGGCAACCAGCCCCAGCATCTAAATTAGGCCCTGTCTATACGTATCCAGAAATCTTTGTAAAGAGATATTTTCTCCTCTGTTTTTAAAAAACAAAATCCCTCCACACAAATTTGTTTTACAAAATATCTTCGTCTCCATGTGTGCACAGACAGTGTTGTTGCTTTAGCGCTGCTACAGAGCTGCCGACTGCTGTAACTACTGTATTTCCACAACCGAAAGCTTGTACTCCACATATTTACGGAGCTGTACAAGCCATTGCATTATCAACAAAGTAGACTTGCAAATATTTCACAATAAAAAATAAGGGATTCTGTTCACAGAAATGTTGTCAGGGGACTTTTATTTTGAAACAGAAACAGGAAGTGTTGAGTCAAAAATGAATACTTATAGTTTTTCAGCTTGTGATGATATAAACAATGAAACTGTAGAGAAAGATGGTACAGTGTCAATATGAGTGTCAAAACATCATTTTCACTGCCTATTTGTTGCTGAAAATGCGCATGTCTGTCAAAAAATAGGCGAGCAGCAAGACTTCTATTCTTTAGATCAGTGGTTCCTAACTGGTCCAGCCACAGGGGGCCATATTTTTTCTTTGTCATTAGTTCAAGGTCCACAAAGTTTAATATATTCAGCATTGAGCTGCCTTGCTGTCTCTGTCAAGTAGCTCACTCACTCTACAGCAGGAAATGGGAATTCAAAATAAAAGCTCTGTGCCAAAAATCCACTTTTGGACTGCGATCCATCAGTTGGGAACCACTGATCTAGATGTTCTGCAGCTGAGCAGCAGCCAAGCCCGCTTGTTGTTCAGGCATTAGCTGTCTATCTGTGAAGTGTGTTGCTAATGTTACCTTTTTCAAAACACCCATTTGAGACCTCATCACCACTGATTCCTTCTCAATTTAAGGATAAAGAAGTGCACCTAAACATAAGAGTGAAACTCTGGACATGCAAAAGTTTTCCTTCCGCTCCTCATCAACAACAGTCCCACTCTGGAAATTGTCCCCCCACCTACTGGTTCAACTGGTTCTGATCCAAAACTGTTAGTTCTAGTGGACTTTAAACCGCAGAAAGCTGAGGTTAAACTAAAACACGGTGCAGCAGATGTCTCAATTCATCTGTGAAGTGGTGAGTTAAAGTGTAAAGTTAAAATTATTAGTGCTAACAAAACCGGTGGTTAGCCAGTATTATTGTTGTTTGCAGCGTTTTCACAAAGCAGGCAAGACCAAGAAGATTACAACGCTGTTTCCCAATCGCTCCGTTTTACACGTTCACAAAGATAAAAAGTAAACGGAGTAAACAGTTTTGATAAATCTTCGCCTTAGAGGGAGTTTGAAAAACATCCATTTTAGGTACCTAATACTCGGTTTAAGTGTGGATGAGAGGCCCAAACATGGAGGAAAATATCTGTTTACAAAAATATCTGGATACAAGGCCTTAGACCAGAGTTTATCTGTCAAAATGTGTAGCCACTGTGGGCTATTAAAAGGGGCTCTGTGTTTAACTGAAGTTTATGATAAATTACAACACTGATACTAATGCTATTTTAATGCAAATTCAAATTCTAGCAGCAACAAATCTATCATACTTGTGTGAAATCAGACGCATATATTTGAGCAAAATGTAAATTTCAACCTGTATGATGGCAAGGCAATTATTTTTGTGGGCTTTTCGCCTGTAATGACAGGACAGTAAGTGAAAGGGGGAGACAGAGAGAGAGTGAGGACTGACATGCAGCAAAGGGCCGCAAGCCGGATTCGAGCCCACGGCCACTGCAGCGAGGCAATGCCTCTGTACATGGGGCGCTGGCACTATCCAATACGCTACCAATGCCCCAGGCAAGCACTTCTTAAACACAGTATGATATTGATATTGCCCATCAACTGCTCCTCATAAGTTTACACTATTCTCATACTGACATTATACACTGAAGCTGTGTAACGTCTGTGTCAACAGGTTCTGTGACATCAATAAATCACTTCCACATTTATGTCAAGGAATCACTGTAAGTGCTGTATACAAATGAGACAACCACCTAGAACTCTGAAAATGTCTACCAGCTTCTGTTCTCCTATCAAATCTGACATGGAGTCACATTGGGAGGAGGATCAGCTGAATTGCTTTATGGCACAGAGCAGGAAGAGGGTGCTGTTTTTACATTGTAAGTGAAGGTTCAGGTGATGGCAGACTATTGCAGGAGAGAGCAGCCAAACAGAAAATAATATATTTTCAGTGTGTTTGTGTTTTTCACCAAAACCAAAAGGAAGAATGTAACGTCCTTTTTGAGACAGGAAGCACTCTTTGTAGCCTGCTCTTAAAATACAAGCTGTATCCCAAGCTGTCACAGGTAATTTTACTGTGTTACATTGATGCTTAGAAATGCTACGCACAGCACCTTTATTGTCCAATGACATAATATGAATAACCTCTAAATCAAAAGCAACTACTACTGTCCATCTGTAAGAAATGTCTTTATTGAAGTGCAGTAAGTGGATTTAATTAGAAGAAGTGCAAAATTATATAACAGGCAGTGATTCAAATTTGTGTGTAATTGTGTGTGTGTGTGGGTCACCTTTTGTGGTAGATGCAGAGGCACGGCAGTCTGGCTATGGTGTCCCCTTGCTGCAGTTCCTCTAGACAGATCACACATTCACCGGCATCCCTTGCCAACACATCATCTAAAGTGGCAGGCACACACACACACACACACACACACACACACGCACACGCACACGCACACGCACACACACACACAGAGCAGAACAAGTATCAGTATGCACCAAAGAAAGCAACAGTTTCAGACTCCAGAGCATATCAAACACTTCAGAGCAGTAGGGAGAGCAGGTTGGTGCTTTACACCCAGTAGATACACTGGTTCCATTCTGCTTGTAATGAAAATGCACAAAGAGGATTGTAAAGATGAACTGGGAGCCTCAAATCCATTCTACTGTAGAAAAGTAGCATTCATCATACAGAAGTTCCCCACTTAATATTTTGATTTCCACCCATCTACACATGTACATTTTACATTATTGGAAATAGGGGTCTCCCAAAAATGTTTCTTCCTTAGGGGCTGAGGTTCTACCCAGAACCATTTGCTTCTGAAGAACCTTTTTTTTTTTGAGGAAGAAGAAGAGTTCTTGAAGGGTTCTTTGTGAGACTAAAGCCCTGTTCAGACCGATGATTCCTGATGAGACAAAACTGTTTTAGAATGCTGCAGAGAAAAGTTGCAGCGGTGTAAACTGGCCAGGCTGAGCTCGACTCAAGTCGTGGTGTTACCTGCAACTCAGCTGGACCAATCGCCAGCGGCTGGTTTTAAAACGTAAAGCAGGTCATCTGTTTCAACAACCAGTCAGCTTGTGGTGAAGTCCTCTGGTCAAGTCAAAATGACAGCAGACAGCGTGTTCATTTGCTCCAGCAGGTGCTCTGTTCCTGCCAAGCCCTCTGTTTCTGTTCTCACGGTGGGTTACTACTGCTGCTTGCTGTATGTGCTTATGCCGCCCCCACAGACACATTCTTATTGATGGATTAATGCCTGGTTATTTATTAAGGTATTAGTGTATTTATTATGAATACCATTTATCTGATGCTCGTTTTGTTTCTTTTTTTTTTTTTTTTTGCCGTTTCATCACTACTACAAATGCAACTGTAGCCAGTATCTCACTCATTCATATTTTAACAAGCTACAAATTATATTCAGCCAAAAAATAAGTCTGAAAAGCTGCAAAACAGAACGGAACTACAGAGAGTTATTACATAGAGATGATTAACTGTTTCATTTAGTTGCACTAGTGTGAACCAGACCAGCAGGTTTTTAGAATGTTGCAGAACAACACATTATAAGTAGGTACTGCAGCTGCCCTTAAAAAGTACATACTATTGCATGCAGTATGAACACAATCAGGATATACTACTGTCTCATAACATTATGCCCTGAACTTTGACCCTTCCTCTCATATATCCGTAATAATGGAGCTAAAACAAAACACTGTTCACCAAGCTTGCCAGAGATGGAGGTCAACCTGGAGAGATCTGTTGTTATTACTTTACAATAAATAATAACTGCATACATTTTAGATTTGTCACAGTGGGTTCATTTAATCGTCGTCACCACGCATACCTGCCAGTCTATCACCTGTCCACACATTTCCTGCTCCTGCCGGTCCACCAAGCCTACCTCATCAGGATAACGCCAGATTGTTCCTCGCCTCATGCAAAAAGACCCTACCCGTCCCTGACTTTCCTGCTTTATCTGCTCCCCAGTAAACCCCTCTGCCTTCTGTTTTCGACCAAGAGCTCTGCTTCTGCCCCCCGGTTCCTGTTCGCCTATTTCCTGTGGTTTTCTGGAAAGACCAGCTTTCCAAAGTGAGTTTACCTGTTCGGTCACCTGTGATATTCTGAGCTGTGGATTGTTTTGTTGTGCGGCGGTACGCCTTGTCTTTGAGTGTGTGGGAGGGCCAGCTTCACATCAGAGAGACTGCTTTCTTAGTGAGTACTCCTGGTGTTGGGATCTCAGCTCTTCTGACATCACTCTCTGCCTGCCTCCTCATGTTACCATTGCATGCTCTTGAACTGTCTGCTGTGTGTGTGCGTCCGGAAGACACTGACACCTCACCTGAGTGCTGCTACAGCGTTCCACACGGAGAGCTGCAGACTGATTCTGTTCCCCTGGGGACTCTGAAACTAAACATTGACTCTTTATGTTGCCTCACAAGTCTCCATTCCCTGTATTTATGAAGTGGTGTATTAAAGCTCAGTATAACTGTTCCGTCTGTATCTGGTGTTGCTTTTGGGTCCAAACTCCACCTGTTACAAGATTCTAACATATCGTATTCCCAACAGTAAAATTACAGAGGCTATACATTTCTCTGTGCCCTTTTGTTGTTGGCTATATTTATGATTATTTTATTCAATTAAACAATTAATATTCCTGTTACTACTTATCGACTGGTCATCAGTCACCTGAATGTGCATCATCCATCTGTGTAGAGGATTGTGGGTCAGAATAGCAAGAAAAGCATGCTAGCTTGCATACTGCAAAATTGGACTGGATGTAGTAGAACTTCCTGGTATTTTTGGCTAGGCACTGACTTCTGGAAACAAGAATGTAGGGGTTTAGTGTTGCTGGAGCCCACAGAAAGGACGCTCCACAACACTTTTTTTTCTCCAATTCAGGATTACAATATATGCAGTTCATATAATCTGGCCCAAATTATTATTATAAACATATAAAGCTTAAAGATCCACTCAACACTAAAAGAGTTTGTCAGCCATGTGCAACATTACAAATTAATGGAATGGTTGTCATATTGAAATCTAATGTGTGTTAACTGATTCACGTCATCAACTCTCATTCAGTAACATTACAAGTAAATGTTCCACCTAAACATTTGCCAGCAGTTGGCCCAGCAAATTAAATTATTATTTTCTCAGACTACAGCTGCAAAGCAAAATATCCTCTCATTTTATAGTTATAGTTTACTAATATATGAAAAACTTTCCACGGTATGAACAGTGGTTACATAAGCTTCAAAACCAGCCACAACTCAGCCCCCAGATCAGTGTGCTAGGTACCCAACAGAGAGGTGACCAAAAATGGGGATGGGAAGGAACAGTTCCATTGGTACCATCCACAACATTTCACAGTGGAAACAGATGCGTAATGTGCAAATGCATACTGAACTGAACTGAACCGTACTGGACTGCTTGGTGGAAACAGGGTTTTTGTTTCACATGTTGGTTTGGATGCAGGATAAGCTGGACCTGAAACAGTAAGGACTGTTACCACAGATTTTTAAACAATTTAAAATAGCTAAAATCTTATTTAACAACATTGATTTGTCCCCCTTTGCCCCATGGCTCCTGTGTCTGTTTATCATGAGAGTTCTGCAGCACAAGGGGGACAGTTGGTAAAATGCACACACACAGTGACAGGGCTAGCTGTTAGCATCACACAGCTCATGTAAGCTAATGATTATCAAAAGTGGACTTCATACACAGCCCCACTTCGGTAAGTGGGAAACAAAGTGACTTGGACCAAGCCACACAATACTATTGTAGCCAGAGCAACAGGGGGCGCATTGTATTGTACTGTATTGTATTGTCATGTACTATATGCAACCAATAAAGCTTTCAACTTTGATCTTAAAACAAAGTAGATAATACAGTATAACATGCTATTTCACAGCACCTTACTTCACATCTGTCACTGTGGGGCACAGATACAAAGACTAGGCAGCCTGGCTGCTGCTCCACTTTAAGATTGGCTGGTTCATAAAGCAGAAGCAGAAAGCCCAGCTTCCAATCCACAGCTTGTCACCAATTATGTGCTGTTTTTTTTTTTGCATGTCATCTTTGGTGCTGAACTGGCTGTGTTTTTTTCTGCTTCAAATTCAGATTCAGATTCAGATTCAGAATACTTTATTAATACTCGGGAGGAAATTGTTTTTGTTCCAATGCTCCGTGCAAAGTACAAATAGAAATACAGCATGAATGGAAACAAGAGATAAAGATGAAGATATGAATAAAATACTAAAATATACAATTAAATAGATAAATAAAATATTAAAGTAGACAATAAAATAAAAATAGAAAATAAAATAGTAAAGTAGACAATCTGAAATATATGCAATATACAATGAAATGCTTGTCATTACTCTTCTTTGTGTCTGCTCACTCATGGTAGGTAAAAAAAATCCAACCTCTGTGGCAGCTGCAGGCCTGTAAAAACTCTGACCAGTCCCTGCCTCTTGTTGCGAATGGAAAGAACCAATCAGATGCCTTCATGTCTCATCCTGCCCGAGCCCCCCTCCCTCCCTGTGTGCATTTATCACGTGTCACCATTGCTGGAAATACTGAGCACACTTCTCAGCAGAAATTAGCAGGAGTTTGCTGAATAATGGCCCCGCTAAACAGGCTGAGAAAAGAAGTCAGAGGCAGAAAAGACTGTGACGAAAAAGGCTTTGGATAAAGCGAGAGGACAAACCAGACGTCAACATCGGTGCAGCTTTTGAATGGTGGAGACAACTGAGGGAGCTGAAGGGCCTGAAAAGTGATGCAGAGGTTGCTGTCTTTCTATTGGACAGGTAATTATTTGTTTGCTTCGGGGGGATTTGTTATTTTACTTGGCTCTCCTCTGCCGTGCTGACTCCTACCTACTGCAGGATGTGCGTTCAAGTTTGTGTAGCCGTGGCTTTGGATGGAGCACTGATGGGAGGAGGAGGAGGGGGTGGAGCTTAGAGGAGGTGCCGCTTTCAAATCTTGCTAGCTCTCCAACATTACCAACTATAGATTTAAGGAAACAAAGGTTGATAGCACTTGCCAATTCAGCACTGACTCAGAGTTTAAGACCACAAAGCCACATTTTATCACGTTAATCAGCCCATACACATTAGCAGAGCCATGTGGAAATATGCACAATTATAAAGCAGCAGCCAACAATGTAAGAACATGCAAAAAGGGACTAAATGACAGTAACTATCAAAGGAACTGAAGGGATCACATTTCACTGGAGTTGTACCTGGCATAATTCCATGCGCCAAATAAATGACTGATTGATTGACTGGTTGGTTGATTGTGTAGGAGCAGCTTAATTTAGTGTTGGCATATTATTGTTTGTTTTTTTTATTATTATTATTTTTTTATCTTTAGACTTAGTGTTCACTATTATTTCTAACACATGGTGGCAGTGATTAGAGACAGGATATATGTTGGGCATAGGTAACAGGAAGGGGAGGCACAGGAAGGAGGAGGGCACACAAGTTTTCACCAGACCTGAGGCAGTGAGGATGGACAAGAGCTGGTATGTCATAATTTTGTCTCTTCAATAAAACAAGTAAAGATACGAGGATTGACTGGAACATCTGTCTTTTGGGTCTGCGTAAAGATCACAAATGCTCCTCCTGTGTATGTAATGGTAAGAGTTAAAATGTTCAAAGGAAAAGGAGAAATTGCCATTACAATTAAGTGAAAACTTTGCACTACAAGAGTGGATTTGGACATGTGGATCATTCCTATGTTGGATCATTCATATGAAATGCAAGGATTGTTTCATCACCAAAACAAAGGATTGTTTCATTCATTCACAAACCTAACGCCGCCACACTAATCAGCTGGACTGATGCCGCTTGCGCTAATCAGCTGATTGACAAGGCTGACTGACAGAGTGGAGACCCGAAAGCAGGCACACATGGAGAGAGGTTATGTGGATAATTCAGCTTTACTGGATAAGCTACAAATGATAGCTGTATTGGAAAACGGCTACTATATTGGAGTTGGATGACTGCATACTCTCTATCAGCTGTTTGACACATCCGGCCGCTGTCGGCTTTCAAAGGGGATCTGTAACGTAAAAGGACCATAAATTAATATGTCTGTCAAGTCCAATGCTCAGCCTAAGGATGACGCTGTTGGAGAGGAACATGAAAAGGCGAAAACAGCTATTAAACCCACTGCTAAAGGTTTGGAAATATTTATTGAAAACTGTCAGAAGACACGAAACATTAAATGTAAACAAGCAAACAAGTTGATGGAAACGCTGAAAGAGCACAAATCAAAGGAAGATGCAACCAAAGCACAATCCAAGTTGTATGAATTAATAAAGCTCTGTAATGAAGCAAAAGAGAGTCACGAGTCACTGATGAAATCACCACTGCCTGAAGATGAACTCAAAAGGCAAAATCAGTGGTTTCAATCAAAAATGGAAACTTTTGATGGTTTTATTAAAGAGGTAAAAATGTGTTTCACTGAGGTTTAACAAATTAAACACACGACTGTTGACGCTGAAAGTGCCACACAGCCAGTGATTGATGAAGGTGAAAAGGGCGCACCTATTGTTGAAGGTACCGCACAATACAGCAAAATAAACTCAGATGAAATTGGACCAGATGATAGCATTTCAAATGTCTCAAAATCCAAATCAAAACCCAAACCCAGCTGTTCATCATCATGCGCATCCTCAACATCTTCTGCTCGCATTAGAGCTCAGGCAGAAAAGGCTGCTCTCATGGAACGAGTTGCTGCCTTGAAGAAAAGGCATGAGCTTGAGGCACAGCAGGAACAATTAAAAAGGATGAAAGAGCAACTGGAACTGGAAAACGGAGTTTATAAAAAGGCAAAAGATCTGTTGAAGGAAAACTTTGGAAATGAACATAAGATTGCCACTGCATATATGGATAAAGCATTTGCCTAGCCAGTCATCAAATCAGAGGATGTGAAATCATTACAAGCGTTCTCACTGTTTCTTAGCGGTTGTTGTAATGCAATGGAATGTCTCACCTATATGGAGGAAATGAATGTTGCATCCAATATGAGAATCATCTTGATGAAACTGCCGTACAAACTCAGAGATAAGTGGAGGAACAGGGCATGTGAGCTACAGGAGCAACATGGACATTGGGCCAAATTCCCTGAATTGGTAAACTTCATAGAAAAACAAATAAAGATTCTGTCAGATCCACTTTTTGGAAATATACAGGATGCCAAGCCAGCCACACCAGCAAAAACCTCTTCCTTTGGGAAACAAAGAGAGAAGTCAATACCAAAAAGAAGCAATTTTGCAACTACTGTAACACCTGTTGAAACATCAGTGCAAGATAATTTGACACAAAAGAAATGTCTCAACTATTACAAATTCTCTAAGTTCTTGTCTGTTCTGTACCAAGAGTGGTCACACATTGGGACGGTGTCCACAGCTCAGGAAGAAGATGCACAGAGAAAAAAATAGACTTCTTAAAGGAGAAGGAAGTCTGTTTTGGATGTCTGAAAATAGGACACATGAGCAAAGATTGTAAGAATCGTTTGATCTGTGATGTGTGCAACCAATATCATCCTGAAATACTTCACATTGAACAAAAGGACAAAGAGAAGAAATCAGAACATACAGAACAAAAGGAGAAATCAACTGGAGACAGCGCTGTTCTTTCACCTCATACTTGTGGGCATATTGGGGCCGGTGATGAAACCTGCATCTTCTCCATTGTACCAGTAAGTTAAAAGTAGAAAGGGGGGCACAGTGTTGCAAACATATGCATTCCTGGATCATGGAAGTTTATCTACATTTTGTACTGAAAGTTTGTTGAGAAGGCTGAACATAACAGGACAAAGGACCAATGTTCTTTTACGTACCATGAATCAACTGAAAACAGAGAAAAGTTATCATATCAAGGATTTGGAAGTAACTGGTCTGGACAACAATGATTTCACTCAACTTTCTGATGTGTTCACGCACAAGACCATGCCTGTTTCTCAACATAACATTCCAAAACAAGTAGATCTGACAAAATGGCCATACTTGAAAAACATAAAAATACAGGAAATAGATTCTGGCATTGACCTACTCATTGGGATGAATGCTCCCAAGGCACTGGAACCTTGGGAGGTGGTCAACAGCCAGGGGGATGGGCCATACGCTGTGAGGACCCTATTGGGGTGGGTCATCTATGGTCCACTGAGAGAAAACAATGACATCAAGGTATCAAATGGCTACCCTGTTGCTGCTGTTAATGGCATATCAATTCTGAATCTTGAAGAACTACTGATCAAACAGTACAATCAGGATTTTAGCGAAAGAACCAGCAAAGAAACAGAGGAAATGTCAAGAGAAGATGTCAAATTCTTGGAAATCATGAACCACTCAGCAAAGATGAAAGATGGGCATTACTGTCTAGATTTACCTTTCAAACAAGAGCATCCAAACATGCCAAACAACCGTTGCGTAGCAGAGCAGCGCATCCAGAGCCTGAAACGCAAGTTCAACAAGAATGATGAATTTCATGTTGAATACACATCTTTTCTCACAGAGATGATTAACAATGGTTACGCTGAAGTGGTACCAGATGACCAACTGAACCGAGCTGATGGAGAGCTCTGGTACATCCCACACCATGGCGTGTATCATTCCAAAAAGAGAACTCTGAGAGTGGTGTTTGACTGTGGCGCTGTCTTTAAAGGAATATCACTCAACTGCCAGCTGCTGCAGGGCCCAGACCTCACAAACTCACTCACTGGTGTCCTCATCAGATTCAGGGAGGAACCAATTGCTCTGATGGCAGACATCAAAGCAATGTTTCACCAAGTTAAGGTATCAGAAAGCATGTTGACTATCTCAGATTCCTGTGGTGGCCAAATGGCAATATGCAGCAAGATCTTGTTGAATACCGAATGAATGTTCATCTTTTTGGAGCTGTGTCATCACCAAGTTGTGAGAACTTTGCATTAAGAAAGACTGCTGATGACAACAAAGCTCACTTTCCAGCAGAAGTGACAAACACAGTCAATGCCAACTTTTATGTTGATGATTGCTTAAAATCCATGCCATCAGAACAGGAAGCAATTCAAATGGTAAAGGACCTGACTGCTCTCTGCCAGAGGGGAGGATTCACACTCTCTAAGTGGATCAGCAACAGTCATGCTGTATTAACATCTATCCCACCAGAAAACAGAACCAAAGAACTAAAAAATTTGGACTTGGACAAAGATAATCTGCCAATTGAGAGAGCTCTTGGGTTGTGCTGGTGTGTTGAGACAGATGTATTCAAGTTTAAAATTGCAACACAGGAACGACCACACACAAGATGTGGCATCTTATCTGTTGGCTCTATATATGACCCCTTAGGATTTCTTGCACCATTTACTCTGCCAGCCAAACTGATAATGCAGGAGCTCTGCAAGAAAGGCATTGGATGGGATGAAATCATACCCCACATCTTCTCTGAACGGTGGACAGGATGGCTTGCAGATCTCAACAAGATGGCTGAATTCCAGGTGAACCGGTGCATGAAGCCCACAAGCTTTGGCAAAGTCAAACATGCACAACTTCACCACTTTTCTGATGCCAGTGAAAATGGCTATGGCACTGTTTCATACCTAAGACTGGAAAACTATCACAAAGAAGTGCATGTTGCATTCATAATCGGAAAATCAAGAGTGGCACCATTAAAACAGATGACGATTCCCAGACTTGAACTCACAGCTGCAGTCCTAGCTGTCAGAGTAGACACAATGCTGCATAAGGAATTACAGCTGCAACTGGACGACTCAGTCTTCTGGACTGATAGCACTACAGTGCTTAAGTACATCAACAACGAAACAAAACGCTTCCAAACATTTGTAGCAAACAGAAATTCCTTTGTGAGGGATGCTACTGATGTAAAGCAATGGAAGTATGTCAGCACAAAGGAAAATCTGGCAGATGATGCCTCTAGAGGGCTAACAGCAGACCGTTTCTTAAACTGCAAAAGATGGATCAATGGACCAGAGTTTCTCTTTGAGTCAGACCAAGAGTGGCGAAAACCTCACTGGGAACCAGCAATATCAGTTACTGATCCAGAACTCAAACATAACATCACAATGAACATCATCATCAGAAATCCACTGAACCCCACTGACGCTCTGATCAACTACTTCTCTACATGGAAACATCTGAAGACTGCTGTAGCCTGGCTGCTTAAAATAAAAGCAACACTCTTACAACTGACGCAAAGGAGAAAAGAGATTCAGACTACAGTATGTAACTCTCAGGAAGATCCAAACAAGCTCAAGAAGGAAATTGAAGAGGAGATTCAAGTCTTTAAAGCAACACTTCGAGGACAGCGTTTATGTTCTCAAGATCTTGCCCAAGCAGAAAATGCAATCATCTCTTTCAGTCAAAAACAAAAATTCAAAGAAGAACTTGATGTATTACAGGCTGGTAAAGCCGGTGTAAAAAGCAGCAGTCATTTGTATAAGCTGGATCCGCTGCTGGATGATGGACTTCTGAGGGTGGGTGGTCGCCTGAACAGATTAGCAATGCCTGAAAAGATCAAACATCCGATTATTCTTACAAAAGACCTTCACATATCCACACTGTTGTTACGACATATCCATGAACAACTTGGACATGGAGGAAGAAACCATATGCTTTCTCGCCTACGCAAAAGGTACTGGATCATTAAAGCTAACTCTGCGGCAAGGAAAATAATATCTGACTGTGTTGTGTGTAAACGACAGCGTGGAAAAGTGGGAGAACAGAAAATGGCAGACTTACCTCTGGAGAGAATTCAACCAGATAAGCCTCCATTTACAGAGGTGGGAGTGGACTACTTTGGTCCTATAGAGATCAAAAGAGGACGAAGTCTTGTTAAAAGATATGGTGTAATCTTTACCTGCATGGCAAGCAGGGCAGTACATCTTGAAGTTGCCCACACACTTGACACAGACTCGTGCATCCATGCACTAAGAAGATTTGTCTGTCGCAGAGGTCAAGTTTCATCCTTAAGGTCAGACAATGGCACAAATTTTATTGGAGCGGAAAGGGAACTGAGAGAAGCACTCAGTGGCTTGAATCAGGATAAAATCCAAAATGCTATGCTTCAGCGAGGGATAAAATGGTATTTTAATCCCCCATCAGGATCCCATCATGGCGGTGTTTGGGAACGATTGATCCGCATGGTTCGAAATGTGCTACATTCTGTTCTCAATCAACAAGTTTTAGATGATGAAGGATTGCAAACCTTGCTTTGTGAAGTTGAAGCAATCTTAAATGATCGACCCATAACCAAAATTTCTGATGACCCAATGGACCTGGAAGCACTCACACCAAATCACCTTCTTCTGTTGAAAACCAAACCAATACTGCCCCCTGGACTCTTTCTGAAAGAAGACTTGTACATCAAACACAGATGGAGACAGGTGCAGTATATGGCGGATCTCTTTTGGAAGCGGTGGACACAGGAATACCTGCTGCTAATCCAAGAATGACAGCGATGGTCAAGTGTGAAAAGAATCTTTGCTCCAGGTGACATTGTTGTAGTTGTTGATCACACTGCACCACGAGGCTCTTGGTTAATGGGAAGAATACTAGAAACCAAGGTGGACACACAAGGTCTTGTGCGCACAGTAAAACTTCAAACAAAGAACAACATCTTGGAGAGGCCAATATCTAAGATCTGTCTCTTCCATGAAGCTGAAGCCTAGAAGTCAAACTGTCAGCCCTGCAGATAAAAAGGAAAAAGATGAAGAAAATGGAACTAAAGAAACAAGAACCCTGAAAAAGGCCAACACACAGGACTTTTTTTGTTATTGTTGTTTAAAGTAAAAAACATAGCTCCTGTTTATTATTCATTGGTAATTGTTTACTTTGTTAAGACAATTAGGGGCCGGCGTGTAGGAGCAGCTTAATTTAGTGTTGGCATATTATTGGTTTTTTTTTATTATTATTTTTTATCTTTAGACTTAGCGTTCACTATTATTTCTAACACATGGTGGCAGTGATTAGAGACAGGATATATGTTGGGCATAGGTAACAGGAAGGGGAGGCACAGGAAGGAGGAGGGCACACAAGTTTTCACCAGACCTGAGGCAGTGAGGATGGACAAGAGCTGGTATGTCATAATTTTGTCTCTTCAATAAAACAAGTAAAGATATGAGGATTGACTGGACCTTCTGTCTTTTGGGTCTGCATAAAGATCACTAATGCTCCTCCTGTGTATGTAATGGTAAGAGTGAAAATGTTCAAAGGAAAAGGAGAAACAGATTGGTTGATTGACTCATTGATTGAACTGCTTTCTATTTGTTTTACATGCATTTAAAACACATTCCTGATGGCATAAGCCTGAAGAACTCATAAAAAGCATGTGTGGGGTAAGTGATGTACCTTTTTGTCAGATGTACCTTTTTGAGGACTTATCATAAGTGAGACATGTCTGTGTTTTGCCAATAATTTTGGAGTTTCATGTGATGAACCAGAGAATTGTAATTTCATAGTTTGGCCACTGCAAAAACTGGCTTCAAAACCCGGTACACTTCCTGGAACTCCGATCTAAACAATGTCAGAATCAATGTAGAGAATTTACTCAACATGTTCTATGAAGAAGGAATATTACCTTACAAAACTCCACAGGGGTGCCTTTAAATCGCAGCTGCTTCAACCTAAATACTAGCACACTGATATTTAAGGTTGATGACAAATTCATTAGTTTTGCAGGTATTGAACATATTTAAACTTCCCCCTGGTGCAGGCTGTTGTCACAAATCTTTTGTATGTTTTTCTGCACCCAAATTCATACATATCCCATGTATTTTGAAAGGCTGCAATCATGTGACCAGTGCGCTGACAGCAGTAAACAAGGAAGAAGTCCTAAATGCTTGTAGGCAGGCAGGTTGAGGTGGTGGATGGGTGATGAAAAATGGGACTTTCACCTGGGACTTTCCCCTGGAGTCATGTGCTTGGATCTGTGTGAACTTTCAGTGAACTTTGAGTGATTTTTAAGGTACTTCCTCACTATATTTCTTTTCCTAAACCTAACCATCCATCCATCCATCCATCCCATTTTCCACTGCTTATCCGAAGCTGGGTCATGGGGCAGCAGGCTGAGCAAAGTATCCCAGACGCCCCTCTCCCCAGAAACACTTTCCAGCTATTCCTGGGGGTTCCTGAGGTGTTCCTATATAGAGATATGTAATCCCTCCAGTGTGTTACCAGTTGGACATGCCCAGAACACCACTAACAGGAGGCACCCAGAAGGCATCTTAATTAGATGCCTGAACCACCTCAATTGATCCCTTTCGATGCGAAGGAGCAGCAGCTCTACCTCAAGCTCCCTGTGGATGTCGAGCTCCTTACCCTATCTCTAAGGCTGAGTCCAGCCACTTTTTGGAGGAAACTCATTTTGGCGGCTTCTATCTGGGCCCTCATTCTTTTGGTCATTACTCATAGTAAGGGTGGCCGATATGGAACAAAATCAATATCTCGATATCTTTGCCTGGAATTTCGATATAAGATATATATTGATATTTTCCATAATAAATAAATGGCGTTTTAACCCTATGGGCCCGAACGACGCATAGTGCGTCCAAATTCACACCTGTTCTTCTCTTTTGATTTTCTCTGCGACCTTGCATCATAGTGAGAAGCCGCGCATATCACGTGAAGCTTTCCGACAAGCACTTGTCGGTAGTCCAATGTTTTCACAGCAAAAACAAAATGATAAAGCTACACTAAAATCATGAATAACAGAGCTTTCATACAGCTTTGCACACACATTACTCTTGGATGGATTACTCGCAAATGCAGGCTCGCACAGAAATGCCACGCATATCACATGAAAGCACAGGAGCAGCTTTCCAGTGATACCACACATCATTGTGCTGTCAACCCACTTCACTTGTGATTATTTTATTTTTAATTTTTTTCACGCCCCAGGTACTATAAATACAGACTGATTGTCTACAAAATAAAAACCTGACGAATTTCTTTACAATCCATGATATAGATCTTGTTTTCAGTCACTTCATGTAGTGAGGAATATCGTATCTTACCACGTCTTAGGCTTGCCTGTGTTTCTCCCTGTCTATCCACATTTGTAGTCCGGCTTACAAGATGCAAATATCTCCATATTGTTCAGTTGACACTCGTCAAACTTTATATGACAAGACCAGCCTACTTCACTTTTGCGCACCCAGACAACTGAGGCCTAATTATGCATGCATGACAGGGCCATACATTGAGGGGGACC
Organism: Epinephelus cyanopodus; assembly: GCA_026686955.1. Classification (NCBI taxonomy): domain Eukaryota; kingdom Metazoa; phylum Chordata; class Actinopteri; order Perciformes; family Serranidae; genus Epinephelus; species Epinephelus cyanopodus. The sequence continues at coordinate 42,345,148 of CM048917.1, read as the reverse complement.
AACTTGCTATGGTGAGATACATGTGAAAATGTGAGAATTTAGAAGCACGGATTTGTTTTTTTTTCATTGATATAAAAATTAATATAAAATACAGGCAAATAGAAGGACATGAAATGATGGGAAATCTGATTAGCCCAGATTGTCCTGAAAAAACCCCCCCACCAAGATATAGCATGTGTATGTAGCCTTTATAATGACTGTGATATGAGCTTAAAAGTAAAGGCAGTAAAAATACCCCAAAAACGCCATGGGCCCATAGGGTTAAAAGGCGGTGGTCCTACGACAGCACCGCCACCGCAATGCTTTCAGTTTCAGCCATCCCCACTGATTGCAAACTCTGGTATGCGGCCTGCCAGAGAGTTTGATCTGGCAGCTCAGAAGGATCACATTTGAAGTAAATAAAATAACATTGTCAGCATGGGGTTTCTCTGGGTACTCTGACATCCTCCCACAGTCCTAAGTCCCTGAAGTCCTAAGTTGTGGTAGGCTGGACCATGTACAATGGAGTTACAAGCCACTTTTGTGGCAAAACATTAAATTTTATGCCTCACCACAGTCAAACAGTTTGACAAAAACTCAAGCTTTAAACAAGGTCCTGGTGATCAATTTTATTGTCCAGTACAGGGTTAGATCAATAAATGAATTAATAAAAATATCACAAACCATGTGTGTTAAACATTGTTGTCTTGAATGTGCTCTTACACTGACCGTTGTCTAAGGGGGCGTGGTAAATTTGTGTCAGGTGTTGCAAATCAATAAATGACTGCATGCCCCTGCTCCGTCAATGTGTGTGCATGCTGGTCCAACGAAACCGATGGCTGCGTGCGTTCATTCCTCCGTCTTGTGTTAGTCGGCGTTCTAGCCCTTTTTATTATGGCAGCTTCAACAGGTTATGGGCCCAGAAAGGAGCTTGGAAGCCGATGGAACCGTTTATGTTTTGACGGAGATGAGAAAAACTATGAACTGTGGGAAACAAAGTTTTTGGCGCACCTGCGTCTGCTTAATTTGAAGTGCACCATATTGAGCGACCCGCCTGGTGAGGCCAGCGAAGGTGCAGCAGACGACGCAGCGAAAAATGAAGACGCGTATGCAGAACTGATTCAACTGCTGGACGATAAAAGCCTATCCCTGGTGATGAGAGACGCGACGGATGATGGCAGAAAGGCGCTAAAGATTCTGAGGGAACATTACGCTGGTAAGGGGAAACCACGAGTGATCAGCCTGTACACGGAGCTGACGTCTCTTCAGAAAGGTGTTAACGAGAGCGTCACAGATTATGTCATTCGCGCAGAGACTGCTATTACAGCATTGAGAAATGCGGAAGAGACTTTAAGTGATGGCTTGTTGATTGCAATGATTCTGAAGGGCCTGCCGGACTCATTCAAGCCATTTTCCATCCACATAACTCAAAGTGATGAAAAGTTAACTTTAACAGAGTTTAAAACAAAACTAAGAAGCTATGAGAGCACAGAAAAGTTTAATGCTGTTTGCTCAGAGGACGACAGCGTGATGAAGGTGAGAGGAAAAGACGGCTGGAACATGAAACTGTCCTGTTTTAACTGCGGACAGAAGGGACATAAAGCTGTGGAGTGCACTTCTGCTACGGGCGAGCGCAGAGAACAGCGACAGTGGTGTAGTTTCTGCAAGAGTCCCACGCACAAGGATGCGAACTGCAGGCGGAGAAAGCGGGACAAGGTGAAGCGGGCGGTGGATGAGGAGGACCACACGTTTGCTTTCAAGGTGGGCCAAGTGGATGAAGTCCTGGTCAGCGAGGTGAAGGGAAAAGGCCTCATGGTTGATACAGGAGCCACGTCACACATCATCAGAGACATCACGCAGTTCAAGGACTTTGACGAAAGTTTTGAGCCACACTAGCATGTCCTGGAGCTGGCTGATGGAGAGAGGAATAGTGGCGTCGCGCTGAAGAAAGGTACAGCCCAAGTTCGCCTGAGGGACAACAAAGGTCGAGTGGTGGAAACGACGCTGATTGGGGCGCTGTATGTCCCATCTTTTCCTCAGGACATCTTCTCAGTCAAGGCAGCGACGTCCCAGGGAGCGACAGTCATCTTCAAAGAAGGTCAGAACAGACTCGTTCACAAGAACGGTGTGACATTTGACATCCAGGTGTATGATAGACTGTTCTGTTTAAGCACTGTTACAGATGATGTTGATCAGTGTCATGGGTGTTATGATGTCCAAACGTGGCACGAAATTCTAGGCCACTGTAATTATGAGGATGTGTTAAAGTTGGAAAATGTCACAGAGGGGATGAAAATTAAAGGTAAAACTGAAATGTCTAATCTGCAATGTGAAGTGTGCACACAAGGTAAATTTGCTCAGAGCAGAAATAGGGAGGCAGATGAAAAAGCAAAAGTTGCACTTGAACTTGTACACACAGACTTAGCTGGACCTATAGAGCCGACAGCAAAAGATGGGTTCAAATATATCTTAGCATTCACTGATGACTATTCAGGTGCCATATTTACATATTTCTTGAAAGCTAAGAGTGATACAGTCAAAGGTACAGAGAAGTTCATTGCTGATGTTGCACCCTATGGTAAAATTAAATGTATTAGATCAGATAATGGCACTGAATTTACATCCAGTGAATTTCAGTCCCTGCTCAGCAAAAATGCCATTAGACATGAAACCTCAGCTCCCTATTCACCCCATCAGAACGGGACAGCTGAGAGGAGCTGGAGAACTTTGCTTGAGATGGCAAGGTGCATGTTATTTGAGAGTAGCCTACCAAAAATGTTGTGGACATATGCAGTCCAGACTGCTGCTGTTATCTGCAACAGATGTTATAACAGACGTGTAGGACAGACTCCATATTATATGCTGACTGGAAAGAAGCCCGATCTTTCAAAAATGAAAATATTTGGGTCAGTGTGCTATGCATACAAACAGAACAAGAAAAAGTTGGACTCTCGATGTGAAAAAGGGATTTTTGTTGGTTACGACAAGAACAGCCCTGCATATCTAGTTTTCTATCCAGACTCAGGGAAAGTGATCAAAAACAGGTTGGTGAAATTTCTCACAAAGAGTGTCACCGAATGCCACACTCAGACAGATCAGTTAATGAGTGAAGATGTTGTGCGTAGGGAGAGTGCTGAAACCCACCTACCAAAAACGGAGAAAACAAAATCAATTCCACAGGAAATAAAAACAGAAGTGTGTGACCCAAGCCCCAACACAGGTGAAAGGGAAAGTGTTGAGAGCAGGCGTTATCCACAGAGGGAGAGGAGACCTCCTCAGTATTTCAGGGATTATGAGTATGGGATAAAATGTGATGATGACCATGCACTAACCAGTATTGATTATTGTTATAGAGTCGCATGTGATGTACCCCAAACTCTAAAAGAGGCTATGAGCTCACCAGAGTCAGAACTGTGGAGTAAGGCTATGCAAGAGGAGATGAATTCTCTGAGGGAGAATGATACCTTTACCCTTACAACGTTGCCTGAAGGTAAAAATACAGTGGGGGGCAGATGGGTCTACACAGTCAAAGAAAATCCAGTTGAAACAACATACAAAGCTAGGTATGTAGCAAAAGGTTATAGTCAAGTTGCAGGCATTGATTATAACGAGACTTTTTCTCCAACTGCTGATATGACATCTGTACGTAGCTTAATGCAAATTGCAGCTCAATATGGTTTAGACCTGCATCAAATGGATGTAAAAACTGCATATTTGCACGCCCCTATTGACTGTGAACTATACATGGAACAGCCAGAAGGATTTGAGGTCAAGTCAGAAACAGGTGAGAAGCTTGTCTGTAAACTTAACAAATCACTTTATGGTCTGAAACAGTCAGGGCGGAATTGGAATAAAATGCTACATGATTTCCTAAGGCAAAATGAATTTATTCAAAATCCAGCTGACCATTGTGTTTACAGTAAACAAACTGGGAGTGAGAAAATCATACTGATAATCTGGGTCGATGATCTTATTATTGCAGCGAGTGATAACCAGACACTCAGAAATGTGAAAAAAATGAATGAAAGATCTTGGCAAACTTAAACATTTCCTGGACATTGATTTTGCACAAGGAGATGGTGCAATAAAAATGAATCAGAAAAGGTACATTACAAAGATTTTGGAGAGGTTTGACATGACTCACTGCAAACCAAGATCAACTCCATGTGAAAACAAACTGAAATTTGAAAATGAAGGTGAACCTGTTGACCCAAAGAGGTATCGAGAAGTGGTTGGTAGCTTGATCTATGTAATGACCTGTACTAGACCAGATCTAGGTTTCATTGTCAGTAAGCTGTCACAACACTTATCTGAACCAAAGCTCCAACACTGGGTAGCTGCTAAGCATGTATTGCGGTATTTAAAGGGAACTGTGAACCAGGAATTGTGTTACAGGAGAAATGATGTAAATCTTAATCTTTTTGCATTTAGTGATGCTGACTGGGCAGCAGATCAAAATGACAGGAGAAGTACAACTGGTTACTGTTTTAGTTTGTCTGAAACTGGTCCTGTTATTTCTTGGAAGTCTAAGAAACAATCCACAGTTGCTCTTTCCACATGCGAGGCTGAGTACATGGCTTTGGCAGCTACTGCACAGGAAAGCCTGTATCTTGTCCAGTTACTAAACAAAATGGACAATGAATGTGATTACACACCAGTGACAATTTATGAGGACAATCAAGGAGCGATTGCTTTGTCTAAAAATCCTGTATGCCGTCAAAGGTGTAAACATGTTGATATAAAGTATCACTTTGTTCGATCTGCACTTGTTGATGGAAAGATAACTATTGAATATTGTCCTACTTCAGACATGGTCGCAGATATTTTGACCAAACCTGTAACTAAAGCTATGCTTGATAGATTTGTGTGTTTTATTTTTGGTATGAAGGGTTGAACATGAAGAAAAAAAATGTATTAACTGTTCTGTGTAAATGTACATGACAAAATGTATGTTGTTATTCAGCCTAAGAGCAAGTGGGGGTGTTAAACATTGTTGTCTTGAATGTGCTCTTACACTGACCGTTGTCTAAGGGGGCGTGGTAAATTTGTGTCAGGTGTTGCAAATCAATAAATGACTGCATGCCCCTGCTCCGTCAGTGTGTGTGCATGCCGGTCCAACGAAACCGATGGCTGCGTGCGTTCATTCCTCCGTCTTGTGTTAGTCGGCGTTCTAGCCCTTTTTATTATGGCAGCTTCAACAATGTGTATGTAAGAAATAAGTGAATGACTGAATTTGGAGAAATGTGATAAGGTACGTGTAAAACTCTTGCTGTGTGCTCTCAGGCTGTGCAGACTCTCAATCATCAGCTCTCTCCTCACCCGCCCCTGTTTCCCTCTTGACTTTCAGCTGTCTCTCCCGGTTGCTGGCTTGCCAACAGACATTTGGCATCCAATTCCTTCACATCAGTTATGAGTTGCAGGAGTCACTCTTTGCTTCTCTGAATCACAGCACTCACTTCTCTCTGTCTTGTCTCTTATTGTGTCCTCTGGTAACCTGAGCTGCCAAAGGCAAACTGCATGTTTCTTACCTTCCCCTTTACCTGGCTCTCTCACTCACACACACCCACACACACACACACACACGGCCTTGCTCTCTGGGTCTCCATACCATCCTGATTTCTATGTGTACATGTGGCCCACACCACCTGTGCGAGGGGCTATATTTAGTGGGAGGCATTAAAATATCATCATGCAAAGTTGAAGCCCCGAAAAGATCCAGTGGTCAGCTCACATGAACTCATGGGGTATGCTACCTTTGACCCTTGCCACAGACCATTAAGCAGTCAGAGATACACAAATAACACATTTGGATTGTTTGTTGTTATTTGGTTTCATAAATTTGGGTTTATACAAGAATTAAAGCTGAAATCTGTAAGTTTCTGCTCATTCAGAGCTGCAAAAACGAAACATTTAGTGTCACAGTTGTGAAGTTATTTTACCTAGGTGTTATTACTGTGCCATGAAAATGTCAGGAGAGTCTTGCAGTATCTTTAACATTAGTAAATGTGCTATTTTTAGTATTTTACCACACCACACCTTGACGTTGTATGCCTTCATGTACCAGTCAATTTTCTCTTACAGTTCACATCCATATCTGTGAAAACATGGACACTTCACACACCATCTTCCCCCCAACAGCACTGAAGATCTATACAATCAGCACAGATTTGGAATTACTTACACCAATTCAGTATCTGATCAACAGCCTACCCCTCTGTTTCTTATATATGACATTGAGTAATGGACAGAAAAGTGTTTTATGAAAATTATTGTGATGTCACAGTGAAGTTGACCTTTGACCTTTTGGATATAAAATGTCATTTCATTATTTTATCTCATTAGACATTTGTGCTAAGTTTTGTCAGAATTAGTGCAAGAATTTTTGAGTTATGGCCAAAAACAGATTTTGTGAGGTGACCTAGACTTTTGACTTTCGACCACCAAATTCTTATCAGTTTATTGTTTAGATCAAGTGGACATTTGTGTCAAACCTAAAGAAATTCCCTGAAGGTGTTCTTCATATATATCACATTTACAACAATGAGAGGGATGCAAGGTCACAGTGACCACCATAATTTATTCAATTCATCGTTGAGTCAAAATGTATGTTTGTGCCAAATTTAAAGAATTCTTGAGATATGACATTCACGAGAATGGGACAGACAGACAGATGGATTGTCAGACAACCCGCAAACATAATGCCTCCAGCCATGTCTATCCCTGACACAGAGGCATAAAGGCCCAGACACATCAAACTGGCGAGAACAAGCGGAGATGAAGGCCCCCTGCTGCGTCACATCACGTCGCCTGTGTCATGGTCAAAACGTTGCACATGAACACACAAAGACTACAGCCAACGGCCAACTAGCACATACTTTCTGCGCCTACATGAGAGGAAACAACTCACACCAGCAGACAGCGGTCGGCTGTAGCAGTCATTCAAAAAGAGAAACTGGGAAACTGTCTCAATGCTAGTTAGCCAGTTAGCACATTAACAACACAACACACTGCTAAAAGAACAGAGCATATTTACCACCAGTGAACAACAATACAAACCATCAGGAAATGTTTCTGCTAAAGAGTTCAATGGCTAAAGAATAATAATCTAACCTTTTGAAACAAGTGGAGGAGGGTCTGTCGTGTGGAGATCAAAATGAACAACCAGCGAGTTACGTTATCAAAACTGTCCAAGGGGTATTTTTTTTTTCTTTATTGATAAGTATTCCTTTACGTTATGCATTCAAAACATTACAAAGTATTAAATTATTAACAACTACTCACTCTGCATTAAAATGATCCCTGTCTGTGTTATAGCTTTGTATTAATATTGCTTTAATGTGTGTTATAATTTACTGATTTAGATGTTTAAGGTTGAGGAACAAGGAAAAAAGGATAGAAAATGAGAGGAAGACAATGACAAAAAAGGGACATGAAGAGAAAAAGAAAACAGGGAGAGGAAGACAATGAGAAAAAGGAGAGAAAGACAACAAGAAAAAGGGACAAGAAGAGAGAGGGACAAAAGGTAAAACATAATACATGTGTATTCTGTCAAAGTGTATGTATCTGTATAATTGACCTGTTGTTGTTTTGTGTGTTATCTTCTCATTTCAGCACCACAACATAGAGGGCAGCATGTACTGGCTGAACATGCTTGCTGCTGCTGCCCACATTTGAGCTGTGTAAAGGTAAATCATCTCTGTCACATATACAGTCATGATAGTACAACTTATCTAGCGAACTCAATTCTCTGTATTTGACCCATCCTAAATATTCTATCAGAGAGCCTGCTGGTAAAAAAATAATATGTGCATATTCTGTTAAAATGTATGTATCTGTATAATTAACATGTTATTGTTTTTTGTGTTATCTTCTCATTTCAGCACCACAACAATAAAAGGATTAATAAAAGGATGTGGATGGCCCCATGCCTGTCTTCGCCTTGGGCCCCAAAATGACTAAATCTGCCCCTGGCCTCATGTTCCCACCATCACACCAGTATTTATTCACTGCAAAGAACACTCCTCCTCTCCTTCTCTCACTAGAGTCCTCTGCTCTGTCAAGTATCCAGGATGAATGTTGCTGTCCCGGATTCAGCAAAGTTTCAGTAAATCAAAGGATAGTACAGTTCCTGATATCCCATTGGAAACTGATGCAGCATGGAGTTCATCCAGTTTAGATGTTTTGGCTTCACTTTTAGGGAACTGTCATGTCGTCCATTTTTATTATACAGTACAGTAGGGACAAACTGAGAGAAATGAAATCCACACAGTGTTACAGTTTTTCCTCTTTCAATCAAATGATGTCTCATATGCAAACACAAACTGAGAGTTCACATCAATATGCAGAGTCTTAAATTCATGACATGATAAGCCACAAGACATCTATTGCCAGCTACATCCAAGCCACAGCAGTCCTGTAAACTGTAGTCAGTGAGCATTCAGTGAAACTGTTCATGTCATATCTTACAGGATTACAGGTTCACTCTAGTCAAATAATGTACAGTAGCTATCATCTGTAGTAGGGATGTCACAATACCAAAAATTCAGTAGTTGGTGCCAATACCAGTAAAATTACACGATTCTCGATACCAAAGATCCCATATACAGTACAGGCCAAAAGTTTGGACACACCTTCTCATTCAATGCGTTTTCTTTATTTTCATGACTATTTACATTGTAGATTCTCACTGAAGGCATCAAAACTATGAATGAACACATGTGGAGTTATGTACTTAACAAAAAAAGGTGAAATAACTGAAAACATGTTTTATATTCTAGTTTCTTCAAAATAGCCACCCTTTGCTCTGATTACTGCTTTGCACACTCTTGGCATTCTCTCGATGAGCTTCAAGAGGTAGTCACCTGAAATGGTTTTCACTTCACGGGTGTGCCTTATCAGGGTTAATTAGTGGAATTCCTTGCTTTATCAATGGGGTTGGGACCATCAGTTGTGTTGTGCAGAAGTCAAGTTAATACACAGCCGACAGCCCTATTGGACAACGGTTAAAATTCATATTATGGCAAGAACCAATCAGCTAACTAAAGAAAAACGAGTGGCCATCATTACTTTAAGAAATGAAGGTCAGTCAGTCCGGAAAATTGCAAAAACTTTAAATGTGTCCCCAAGTGGAGTCGCAAAAACCATCAAGCGCTACAACGAAACTGGCACACATGAGGACCGACCCAGGAAAGGAAGACCAAGAGTCACCTCTGCTTCTGAGGATAAGTTCATCCGAGTCACCAGCCTCAGAAATCGCAAGTTAACAGCAGCTCAGATCAGAGACCAGATGAATGCCACACAGAGTTCTAGCAGCAGACCCATCTCTAGAACAACTGTTAAGAGGAGACTGCGCGAATCAGGCCTTCATGGTCAAATAGCTGCTAGGAAACCACTGCTAAGGAGAGGCAACAAGCAGAAGAGATTTGTTTGGGCCAAGAAACACAAGGAATGGACATTAGACCAGTGGAAATCTGTGCTTTGGTCTGATGAGTCCAAATTTGAGATCTTTGGTTCCAACCGCCGTGTCTTTGTGAGACGCAGAAAAGGTGAACGGTTGGATTCCACATGCCTGGTTCCCACTGTGAAGCATGGAGGAGGAGGTGTGATGGTGTGGGGGTGTTTTGCTGGTGACACTGTTGGGGATTTATTCAAAATTGAAGGCACACTGAACCAGCATGGCTACCACAGCATCCTGCAGCGACATGCCATCCCATCCGGTTTGCGTTTAGTTGGACGATCATTTATTTTTCAACAGGACAATGACCCCAAACACACCTCCAGGCTGTGTAAGGGCTATCTGACCAAGAAGGAGAGTGATGGAGTGCTGCGGCAGATGACCTGGCCTCCACAGTCACCGGACCTGAACCCAATCGAGATGGTTTGTGGTGAACTGGACTGCAGAGTGAAGGCAAAGGGGCCAACAAGTGCTAAACACCTCTGGGAACTCCTTCAAGACTGTTGGAAAACCATTTCAGGTGACTACCTCTTGAAGCTCATCGAGAGAATGCCAAGAGTGTGCAAAGCAGTAATCAGAGCAAAGGGTGGCTATTTTGAAGAAACTAGAATATAAAACATGTGTTCAGTTATTTCACCTTTTTTTGTTAAGTACATAACTCCACATGTGTTCATTCATAGTTTTGATGCCTTCAGTGAGAATCTACAATGTAAATAGTCATGAAAATAAAGAAAACGCATTGAATGAGAAGGTGTGTCCAAACTTTTGGCCTGTACTGTACTTTAACAAGAAATACTTTATTAAAATATTTGCATATAAAATAACATTTCTATCAACAGATTGATATTACTTATATTTTTTCTTTTTCTCTTTTCCTTTTTACTTATTTTTTGTTGTAAAAAAAATTGATTACCATCCACAATGAACTCAATAAACTATTTAAATATTTACTATTTAAATCACGCTGACAGCGTTTGAGCCAACCACAAGAATGTGTGGAATGTTGTTGGTTTCATTTATTGTTTGTCCTGTCCCGGTGCAAACTGCGTTTTTTGACGGCTGTGGTCCAGTTGTGGAAAAATCAAATGTCCCAGTACAGGAAGTAGACACGCAAGCGCAGTCACGTACTGCTGAGAGTGAAATCCCTGATTGTTAGCTCACCTGCAGCTTGTTCAAGTTGTTCTCTGTGTTGTTGAAATCAAACAAAATAACATGGAACATATCTGCTTATTATGCTACTGATTTTAATTGGGATATTTTTTGATGAACTGAATGACATTTAACAGTGTTGCACATCTCGAAGGCTGGGTTCATAGGAGACCACCAGACTCTCTCCCAGTGGAGGGGCTGGGCTGAGAGAGGGAGATGTCCGGACAAGGCTCCGTCCAGCATGGACCAAAACACAGCACGGACGGTTCAGAGGCAATTCGGAACAAGTTAAAAGCAATCAATAAACAGACAAAGTGGTGTTTAAAATTGCATATATTGCTAGCAGATCTATTTTCTGGCCTCAATTCTACTTCCTTGTCATCCCCTCGCTCTGAAGTCATATGGCGTATACTGCCCCCATCAGTTCCGGAAGAGTCATAGCACCAATTCTTACGCTGGTATCGGTTCTACCAGTTTTCAAAACAATGCGTATCGCTGTTTTTTTGGGGTTTTTTTAATCATGGAATCGAAAGGTATCGCAAATATCAGTTCTGATGACATCACGTTACTTTTTGAGTGAAAATAACCAGATTTTCACAATATAGGTATTTTACATGTGCTGAAACAAAAAATGGGACGAATCAAACTAGTTTGATATGTTGGAACAACAAGTAAGGGTAGTTTAAAACTGTCCAGACAGCCACTGCATCAACATGCAATAATAATGGAACTGTGACAAACAAAAGAAAAGTTAATTCACTGTTTTGGATCACCCATCTCACACAAGTTTTAGTAGTTAATAATTACAAATTGGATGAATTGCCACAAAATCAGTGTAGCCCTTTAATAGTCTGATTAAAATCCAGGATCTGATATGTGTAACGACCTTGCTCAGGGATATGTTGATGTGTGACAGTTAGTGGGTCCTGGTGATTGACAATAGACCCCTAAGCATGCTGGGAAACAAGATAAGCTGCAGCTCGACCCGTTTTGTGGGCCTCAAAAACCCAAGGGGGGGTGGGGGGGTCTAGACAGAGAGAAATTACAGGGAGATTACACTGCAGGAACAGAGTCTGACAGACGGACTCACAAAGGAGAGAGAGACAGAGGGAGAATGAGAGAGAGTAATTTGCTAGAAATAAAGAGTGACAGGACAGACAGAGCTATAGAAAAAAAGAGAGGAATTATGGGAGTCTTTCTCCTTTTACCCTCTCTCCTCACATCCGCTATCAGCCATCAGGGTACTCCATCACTCTGGATCCCATCTTCCTCAAGACAGTTTCACTCTCCTCTCTCTGTCTCTGTCACTCAATCTTCCTGCCCTCACAGTCTGAAATCAGCTGCAAGCTTGAATCGTACATTATTTTTTACTGCACTAGCCTTATGGGCCTTATTGAATGCTATTTGTGGAGCTGTAAAATGACTTCTGTCCTCTCCCTCGAACAACTTTACATGATTTAGTCTGTGTGGTTACATTATTATTATCATGAGAAACACAGCATTACTGTCCCCAATGTGCATACACACACAAACACAGACTTCTACGAGGTGACCTTCAAGCTCTAGACCAGATGCACATGTGCGCAGTTTTGAGTCAAACAAGTGACTGTCAATCAACAAGTTGCTAGGGGCAATGAACAGACATGGCTGCAGTCAGTCATGTGTCTATAAGCAGCAAGGATCGAAAGCCCAGGCCTTAATTAAAACAGCAGCCTGCGTAAGGAAATAAACAGTAGGGTGAAAGGTAGTATTATCTCTGAGCAGATGTCAATATGACTTTAAGTGTTTACTGACGTTAGAATTTTATATTGTATGGACAGTAACATTATGGCACACGGATAAGGGGATTTGTTCTCCATACATCACAAATATATGTCATTATTCCACCTGGTCTCGCATAGTGGCACCTGGTCAGTGACTTCTGGCGTCAGACACCCACCAAAAAAAAAAAAAAAAATGTCCTTTCTCATTGGCATGATACACAGCCAGTAGCTGTTATTGTTTAACAACATTATATTAAACACAGTTTAAGCTGTATATTTTATTTTCCAAATGTAATAGGATAGTTAAATGTATCATTCAATTTGTAATGTGTTCTAAACCAAAAGCCCTGTGTAATGGCCGTTTGTTCGATTAAGTAATCCAAATCAAACTCGTGTCAAACAAAAACAAAGGACCACTACTGCACCATGGGCATGTAGTGTACGCAGGCAAAAGAAAGTCATTGTCCATGCAAAGTTTCAGCGTTTCCAGTGGTTTATTCAACCAAAAAACAAGCAAGCAAACAAAGAACAAAGAAATCCCTGCATGCCTCTCCCGCTCTGGTAAAAAACCATATGCCCACCCAGGTGCATTCTGGTCGCCTACCTGCTTTCCTACATATAAACTTTGGTGCCCACAGTATGCCCAAAACAAAATGAAATCGTGAGCAAATACTAAACAAGAAACAACTAAACTAAATAAATAATTAACAAAACACAATACTAGCAAACATAATCATAATGAAATCAAATATCTAGAATAATCAAATAATATTAATTATTAGCAAAACAACTAAATGCTATCAACAAATAAATAGCTGCAATACCCTGTACCAAACGGTTCCATATCAATATGTGTATTTTACAGCCCTACTATAGTAGTAACCTTATGGATCAATTCCAAGCCAGCCAATGGTGTCACAATATTCCACTGATTTACATGTGACAGGGTGGTCCAGTGGAACAGCGGTTAGCATTGTTGCCTTCCCATGCATGCATACTCTTGTTGTGATGACCCACTAGCAGATGGAGACATGAAAGAAAATGCTTCTCAATGTGTGTAATATTCATTCATTGCACAAAATAAGAAAAAGCATGTTGGGTGAATCTGATTATTATTATTTTAAAGCTGATATCGTGCGATACCAGCGGCATACCGTAATTTATTATAACAGTTGTTTTTGAACAAAAATAACCTCACAGAATACTTGAAAACTTAAAATTACCTCAAGCAGGCTGAAATAACTACTTTGTAGATTTTAGTAGAGACTTTGAATCAGAAATTTGATATAATCGTGAATACATAAAGACAAAAATTAAACATTTGTTGGAAACGTCGATTAACAAATGTGGGACACATGGCCATAGAGTGAGGCTGTGTAATTAATCGTCTGTTGATCGCGCTAATGATTTTGAGGTCAAATGATTTCAAAATTAATTAAACAATTTTTGTACACAGACGCCTGGAGATGTTATTTGTCTTCTACAGAAGCCGTGCATGCGCAATACCACCCCTCCCTTCTCCTCTATTCATTCCATAAGCCAGTCAAGTAGGTGCGATCGAATAATGCGAGGTGATCACGGAAGATTTCAAAAACAGCATGCGGAAAATGGCAGAGGGAGAGTGAGAGAGGTTGGTCTGAGTGTGTGTGTGTGTGTGTGTGTGTGTGTGTGTGCGCGCATGCGCATCGGGGCCGAACTCCACCGTGCGTGATACAGAGAGCAGAGGAGAATTGTAAACGTGCGACCATGTACAGACAAAAATGACATGCCGTCATGTAATTAAACAATATCAAGTCATCATGTCCACTGCATAATCGTGACTTTTTGACAAAAATAATTTGCCAATCTATCTATCTTTTAACAGTAAATCTTATTTTTGACATTTCTTCCCACTACACCACAAAATTAAGCATTAAGTTACTTCAGGCAGGACAAAATGTCAATCTCAGCTCACATCCTAGTTACATCAGCTAATCTCACGCAGCCAATCAACTGATGGATCAGCTGACTGATGGAAAGGCACGGGCGCTGCGTAAGGAAGGCTAGGGAAGGTTAAGCCTTCCCAAATTTTATGCTGGAAATCATATACAATAATGTGCACATTATATTATTTGTGTGCACACTCAGTCTGCTTCACATAGAACGTACTCTCACAGACAAACTTCAAGCAGAACAGATCATCGATTCCTATGATGCCAAGGCAACACGTCGCATTTTACTGCATCAAGGTAAAACAATGGGTTATCATTAATTTACCATATGCCTTAATTTGAACACTTAATTTGCATTATGGTACAATAGGCCTATTTAATTAATTCTATGTGTGAGTGGGTCTCATTGTACTTGGTGTACTGTGTAGGTGCGCACGCAAGCAGAGAAAAAAAAAGAAGAAAAAAGCTGTGATCGACAGACGGACAGACAGACAGGCAGGCAAGTAGACGGATGGACGGAATAAAAAATGTCCGGTTTGATTTTAAAACAGAAGCCTTGTTGTGGTTGTTATTATATTATTTATTCTTCTGACACTATAGTTATATATTTCATGATCAGTCTATTATGTCTCCCTAGTCTAGTCTTGAATACTTGGTCTACATATTGAGACGGAGACAGATTTCAACCTGACTATAGGGTCATCATCTATATTTGACAACACAACATACATGAACATGAACTGCAAGTGTAAGCACGCACCACAAGGTGGCAGTAACAACTGAGGCTTACCTGCCGGCTATGTGGACAGGCGTTAGCTGATAGATCACATGATTCCTCTCTTTGCAGCCATTTGGCAAATCTCATTCAGGGCGCCCTATTTAAACTGCTCTGGCTTACCTAATGTTGCTGCTTCCTCTGCAAGCTACTTTGCAGCCCTCCTCCACCCTAGCTCCTCCTTTTCATGTTGTGTCTGATTTAACAATGCCATTTCTGTTTGTCATTGACGCTTGCTCTTTTCTGTTCCCAAGGGGTTTTGCAGCTGCTCTCCCTGCCTTACCCCCAATTTACACCAGATGCGTGTTGGTTGCGTCTGCGGTCCGGCACGGCAGCGGAGCCGATTAGATTCAATTCTAGTCAATGTGTGTGTTTCCACCGGCTGCGGCAGTGCTGCGTTCCGGCTCCGTCTCAGCTCCGGCAGTCCGGAGGCCTCCGCAACAGATACGCAGGACTTCTATTTTTGCCGGACGCAGGAGCACAACGCAGCAATTCAGCACAGAGTAGGTCGTGCGGGGCAGGAAGTCGTGCAGAGAAACACAATAAAACATCCGGTTATTTTTCAAAATAAGATACACAGTGTTCACGGCGGATCATATTTCCCTGCACTACACCTTGAAAACTACATAATGGGCAGAGGCAGGCCTGAAGTCAACAGGTCAGAGGTTTTCAGACGTCATTATACCCCGTTGACACCGTGGACGAGGAGATATTCATCATGGCAGTGCACCGAGATGTCTTCCGATGGAGCTGCACCGCTCCGCACAGCAAACGCAGCCGGTGGGTATTGACGGACGGCGGAGCACGCAGCGGATAACCAGCGCTGCCGTACCGCAACGGACACGCATCCAGTGGAAATCAGGGGTTAGGCTTTCCATGTAGGAGCATGGAAGGGCAGGGAGGAGTGGTCTCTCTCTCTGCCTTAGGCTTTCTGCGTAGGCCTAGTTAAGGCAGAGAGAACATTGATTTTAAAACTAACTGAATACAACACACAATTGTCACACACACAAGGAGGACATGCACAAGGAGGTGGAGGAGACAGTGACAATATTCAGAGTTTTACAAGCAGCTTCCTAATTCCTAAAATCTGTGGAAAATCACCAGCATAAAAGGCTGCAATTTAATGTAAATAAATGTTAACGTGTGTGCCTGTGGACGTGACTACCTCTCCTATAGTGTATGGAGTTTGTTGACATTACACTCACAAGCTATCCTGGTGTGTGCAGCACGTGTGGTCAGGTGACCACCCGGCGTGCAGCAGTGACCAACATGGACGCTGAAGAAGAGCATAACCATGACCAAAAACATCTATTATATGGCGATACTTTGGATTCAGGTAGGGCGACACTGAACAGAAAGACGTGCTATGTGAAAGTTTAAAAGTTAAAGGCGACACGTCCCGCAGCAACACAACCAATCTATATCAACACTTGAGACAGCACAGAGAAAAGCACGAAAAATGCATGCAGAAGAAAGCCAAGCCCAGTAACGTTAAAGACAAAGAGACAACTGAAAGCCATCTGAGCCTCATAAAACAACAAAGCACAATTACGCATACATTTGTGTCACGTCATACGACAAGACCTCAAAGAGACACAGGGAAATCACGGACTCCACAACAAACTATATAATAACAAATGAAAAACTGAGCAAAATTTTGCTCGGGTTTGGCCCACATGACATGTTGCTGTGTTGTGCTATGGCCTATTCACATGCTGGAATTTGTTATTTACGTGACAACGCCTGAATGTAAAACATGCTCCACGCCATCTGTGTGTGCGTACAGTGTTGTGCTGCACTGCTGTGTGCGTAACAGCAGTCTGTTGATGGTCATTTACACACTGCCCATAACAATAGAGGCACTCCAGCCGGTGCGCTACAGAGTGACGTTCATTTATTGGAGGCATTTTATATCTGACCGATTTTTGGAGACTCTGGCGGGGCAAATTAGACTATGGCGGGCCACCATAGTCTTGTCAATGTATGGGAAACACTGCCTGTGCAATGGCCAATGCCTGGTGCCTTTATTCTCCAATTTTCCTTTGATGTTTACTAAAGCTGTCAGCACAGGCTACTGATGTATGGTACTTTTAATTTGCCAGGGTGTGCCATAATGACAAATGCCGGTTCAGCCAGTCTGCATAAAATCCAGCCAGTTTAGTCTCATACACCAGACCAGACCAGACCGGAAATCTACACCCTAAGAATAGAGTAGTTAATGCTAGCTCTGTCAATAGAAGATTCCTGTACTTTATGCTCTACTGTTGGCCTCGTGCACCACACAGGTGGAAGTTTAATTTAAAATAAACACAGGTGTCATGGCCTCAAATAGGACATCCTCAGGTGTCAGGCTTCAGCGTCAGACCTTAGATGAAAAGGCATAAGGTCTCAGGAAAACCTCTGTCAGACGTCGCACTAAACGGCCTCAGAAAAAAAGATAATTGGACCAAAAGGCGTCAGAAAAAAAGACATCAGACCAAAAGGCATCAAAAAAAAAGTTGTCAGACTAAACAGCCTCAGAAAAAAAGTAATCGGACCAAAAGGCATCAGAAAAAAAGTCGTCAGACCAAAAGGCATCCGAAATAAAGTCGTCAGACTAAACGGCCTCAGAAAAAAAGTCATCGGACCAAAAGGCATCAGAAAAAAGTCGTCAGACTAAACGGCCTCAGAAAAATCAGTCTCATATAAAAACGGACTATTTTTATTTCTTCACACTTTGATTTAACAGTCTGCAGACCATGGGTGCAGACTAGACATTTATTTATCTATCTGAAAAAACAGGGGATGCAAATCTCAGCAGGTAATAAATACACTGCCGAATCATGCATCCAGGCTGTAATTATATTTCAGGAGGTCTGTGATTCAAAGGATTTTACCAGCTCATATTCTGGGTCCTTTTGGCTCAACAGTGTGAATTTCATTCATTTAATAATGACCTGAGCATAAATAACAGGGGATGCATTTTTCGGCAGCAGCAATCAGTTCAGTCGAAAAATGCATGCACCCCTTAACACCCTCATGAAACTTCAAATCAGAGTTTGATAGGAACACCATCATGGCTTTATCAGCATGTAGTGTACTTTATTTGATGGGCCCTGACTCTGAATGACTCTCTACATTAATTTTCCGCATTTAAAAACCTTGTTTTCGTAGAGCTATCTGAAATCCCATGCTTAAAAATGCAGCCACACAGAGCCACAAGAGTTGGCTGTAACGCCTGCCTATGTAATAACTGTCCATAAACCATAAATGCAATAAAAATCTGCAGCATTTACTGTAATAAACCCACAAATGTAATAAATTTTTCACAAATGTAATGGCCACTGCCAACTACAAACCTAACATGCGATTTCCCACAAATGTAATAACTATTATGTAATGTAATGTAATATGTAATATGTAATGTAATGTAATGTAATGTAATAATACAATGAATAATGGTTGTTGTGGTTGTTGTTTGTTTGTTTGCCTATACACCTACTAATACTACTGACCGTGGGTGCCAAATCCAGCTGCTGACTCTCCGCTCCGCAGTAAAGTTACATTTCAGGGGGGACAAGGCAACTTTCCCCTTTCGGTAAACACAGAGCAGCGGTACCACTAAACAGCTGCAATGTCTCTATGCGTGGATTGTGAGGACAGTTGCGTTTATCTCATCGACAGGAAATCACATCATCTGCTATAGGTGACGTACATGCCCTTGTTTGGATAACACATCCTGATATTTCCCACACACGGGAAGATGTTTTAAGTAGCGGGGGCTGCCAACTGAATGAATGAATGAGTGACATCATTGTATTTTTTTTCCTGCTGAATAGCGCATCGCACATCGCCACTCACTAGGCTGCTGACTGGCATAAGCTACACACAAATAAAACATTAAGAAGTTCTAACAAATGCAAATTACTACTACTGTTATCCAAACTAAATTAAAGGAAGCAAAGATTGTTTAACCTATAATTCCGCATTATGTTGCCTTCTTTCCACAGTAAATAAATTATTTCCTTTTAACGAATGGCTCAGAGAAATGCCGTCTAGCAAAGTTAAATATTTTCACCACCATTTTGGTTATAAAATAGCCTCACATATGATATTCAAGGTGCACGCACACACAAGCAGGATCTCACACACATAAAACATGACTGGAATTAATAAACAAGCAGTAAATGCACAGTGGGGGTTATTTGTTTCCTGTATCGGCGTGACGCGCTTTGTTAACTGAATCGTCCGGGCTGGACGCGTGTTAATTTGAGTTTGATTTAATTTAATTACACTAAAGTTGTTGAGTTAAACTAACCATATGAGTCATTTTTGTTTTTATACAATTTATTGCTGCATTTTGAAAGCAAAAAGAGTAAAGTTTTTTGGGGGTTTCATGTTATATCAGGGGTTTCAGCTTGGCACTGTGATCCTGTGCCTCCCGTGACCTGTAAAAGTAGCGTTGTCACATAAGCCTCAGTTTCTGTTGTTGGCAAATTGTCACAAGCCAATGAATTTGCTGGTCAAGGCTAGGCAAAATGTTAGTACAGGTGAGATGACAGACAGATGGATGGTTTGTCTCTAACAAAATACTTTCTGTAGACGTGCTGCAAGAACGGATTAATGCTTAATATATACATCTGCAGCCAGAGCACATTACACTAGGCTTTATGTGTGGGGAATACCAGGATGTCTTATCCAAATAAGGGCATGTACATCAGATATATAGCAGATGATGTGATTTTCCGTCGATGACATAAACGCAACTGTCCTCACAGTCCGCGCTGGCACAGTGAGGGAGAAATGCACAGACTGCTTAATGTTGGAAGTGCTGTGGTCGGACTAACTGGCTGGCCACCCCCTGGTGGCGCCGGGGGATCTGTTGTGTGATAGCGGAGCGGAGAGTCAGCAGCTGGATTTGGCACCCACGGTCAGTAGTATTAGTAGGTGTATAGGCAAACAAACAAACAACAACCACAACAACCATTATTCATTATTACATTTGTGGGAAGTTATTACAATAAAGATTTTCACTTCCCCACAAACGTAATAAATCCCTGCAAACGTAATAGTTATTACATTTGTAGGAAATCGCGTGTTACATTTGTAGTTGGCAGCGGCTATTATGTTCGTGAAAAATTCATTACATTTGTGGGTTTATTACATTAAATGCTGCAGATTTTTATTACGTTTGTGGTTTATTACGTTTGTGGACATTATTACATTGGCAGGCGTTACAGTTGGCATTAAGAAATCATGAAAGATTAATCAAGCAGACTATTCAGACCAATCGAGGAAACACTACTTTACCGATTCTAATAAAACACTGATGCCGCTAAACGTTAAAAAAAATAGACTTCAGATCACTGATCATCACTGATGCACCTGACAAAGAAGATTATTTTGTTTTTAAACAGTATGTTTCCTTAAAAATCAAGAGGGTAGCTTTCCTTTCAGATGTGTGCGCGCTCCCGTGAGGTGCATGCAGTTCTCGGCAGGCATGCAGATCTCTGCATAACAACGGCCATGCTCCTAGCCTAAGAAATACAGAGTTCTCACCAATACTGGCAACAGTTTTAAAGGAAATATCAGTAAATTTATGGATAAAGTGTTTGGAGATCACAAAGATCATTCATAGTTTTCAGTGACGTGACCCGCGCAGCTGGAGGGCAATGGTTCAACGACACGACCAGACACTGTACAGAGCAGCAATAAGGACCGTTAATTTTCCCCATCTATCAACCCACGAATACTTAGGTCATCTCACTGATCATTAACATAAGAGACGCTGTCAAACTACAAGTTTTGGGTGATTATGATCAGTATCCAGCTCTCATCGCTGTTTTTTTGTTTGTTTGTTTTTTCTCTGCTGTATTTAAGTCAGTCTCCGCTGTATCATTATAACACTTGCTCAAGTCGAATGAACGGGGAATATGAAAAAAAACTCCACGTATCCTCTGAACATCTCTGGCTATATCGCCACTGCCACAGCAACAGCAACAACAACAACCTCCCTCTACAAACAAATGTTGCTCGTCATTCTCTCAGCATGTGTCAGTTAGTTCACAAAAGCAAACATAATCACTCACAGTTAACTGGTACAGTAAGTTAGTTAGTTGGCCCCTCTGACCTGCTGCTGTTGCTGCTCATAGAACGTACAGTTCGTAGTAAATCCGTCCACGTTAGGACAATAAACAAATACAAAATAAGACACCCGTATGCACACTGCTTCGGCATATAGACTACTGAAGCAGTGTGCGGACAGGACATGCAAGTCCGACACATGATATCCCAAAAGTTTGGAGGGTGATGTTTAAATTTTTAATGATTTTATATATAACATATATACAGTACAGGCCAAAAGTTTGGACACACCTTCTCATTCAATGCGTTTTCTTTATTTTCATGACTATTTACATTGTAGATTCTCACTGAAGGCATCAAAACTAATGAATGAACACATGTGGAGTTATGTACTTAACAAAAAAAGGTGAAATAACTGAAAACATGTTTTATATTCTAGTTTCTTCAAAATAGCCACCCTTTGCTCTGATTACTGCTTTGCACACTCTTGGCATTCTCTCGATGAGCTTCAAGAGGTAGTCACCTGAAATGGTTTTCACTTCACAGGTGTGCCTTATCAGGGTTAATTAGTGGAATTCCTTGCTTTATCAATGGGGTTGGGACCATCAGTTGTGTTGTTCAGAAGTCAGGTTAATACACAGCCGACAGCCCTATTGGACAACTGTTAAAATTCATATTATGGCAAGAACCAATCAGCTAACTAAAGAAAAGCGAGTGGCCATCATTACTTTAAGAAATGAAGGTCAGTCAGTCCGGAAAATTGCAAAAACTTTAAATGTGTCCCCAAGTGGAGTCGCAAAAACCATCAAGCGCTACAACGAAACTGGCACACATGAGGACCGACCCAGGAAAGGAAGACCAAGAGTCACCTCTGCTTCTGAGGATAAGTTCATCCGAGTCACCAGCCTCAGAAATCGCAAGTTAACAGCAGCTCAGATCAGAGACCAGATGAATGCCACACAGAGTTCTAGCAGCAGACCCATCTCTAGAACAACTGTTAAGAGGAGACTGTGCGAATCAGGCCTTCATGGTCAAATAGCTGCTAGGAAACCACTGCTAAGGAGAGGCAACAAGCAGAAGAGATTTGTTTGGCCAAGAAACACAAGGAATGGACATTAGACCAGTGGAAATCTGTGCTTTGGTCTGATGAGTCCAAATTTGAGATCTTTGGTTCCAACTGCCGTGTCTTTGTGAGACGCAGAAAAGGTGAACGGATGGATTCCACATGCCTGGTTCCCACTGTGAAGCATGGAGGAGGAGGTGTGATGGTGTGGGGGTGTTTTGCTGGTGACACTGTTTGGGATTTATTCAAAATTGAAGGCACACTGAACCAGCATGGCTACCACAGCATCCTGCAGCGACATGCCATCCCATCCGGTTTGCGTTTAGTTGGACGATCATTTTTATTTTTCAACAGGACAATGACCCCAAACACACCTCCAGGCTGTGTAAGGGCTATTTGACCAAGAAGGAGAGTGATGGAGTGCTGCGGCAGATGACCTGGCCTCCACAGTCACCGGACCTGAACCCAATCGAGATGGTTTGGGGTGAGCTGGACCGCAGAGTGAAGGCAAAGGGGCCAACAAGTGCTAAACACCTCTGGGAACTCCTTCAAGACTGTTGGAAAACCATTTCAGGTGACTACCTCTTGAAGCTCATCGAGAGAATGCCAAGAGTGTGCAAAGCAGTAATCAGAGCAAAGGGTGGCTATTTTGAAGAAACTAGAATATAAAACATGTTTTCAGTTATTTCACCTTTTTTTGTTAAGTACATAACTCCACGTGTTCATTCATTCATTAGTTTTGATGCCTTCAATGTGAATCTACAATGTAAATAGTCATGAAAATAAAGAAAACGCATTGAATGAGAAGGTGTGTCCAAACTTTTGGCCTGTACTGTATATATATGTACATACATATATATATATATATATATATATATGTACATATATATATATATATATATATATATATATAAATAAATTGTCCGTTTTTATATGAAACTGATCTTTCTGATGACTTTTTTTCTGATGCCTTTTGGTCTGACGTCTTTTTTTCTAAAGCCTTTTGGTCCGATGACTTTTTTTCTAAAGCCGTTTTGGCTGACGACTTTTTTCTGAGGCCGTTTAGTGTGACATCTGAGACCTTCCTGAGACCTTATGCCTTTTCATCTAAGGTCTGACGCTGACACCTGAGGATACAATGTATGCCATACCAGTAACATCTCATGAGACTTAAGAGATTACATGTTACAGCAAGGGCCGACTGCCATTAGAGGTCTTAACAGCTTCAGTTGTGTTTGTATTTTTAAGAGCGCATGACTTAATATGTCAGGTTGTGTAAAATCATTCTATGAATTTTTATGATTTTCCTCATTTTCCCTCGTTCATATTCCTAATTTTTTAGGACTAGTTTGACAACACACATCAGTCTAGAGACCTACCCACCTTGTCATGAATATTCATCACAACAGCAATAGTGTCAGGAGACTGGGCACAACATCGGGAAGACCAATAAATATGATGACAGAAAACTACCACAGTAAAAACCATGGCAACCATCAGTTCATACAGGCAAACCATGGAGCCAGACTTTTTCTGTGTTCCAGGTCTAGCCTCCTGTCATTTAAAGAGAAGGTAACTGCAAAAAGACACAAAGGCATTCCTTACCATTGTAGGAGAGGCGAGGCTTGCTTAGACACATGATGAAGTGAACTTCCATTTCATTGGACGCCACAGACTTGGAGCAGACAGGACACTTGAATCCTAGGATAAACAGCAGAGAATGGATGAGTGAAAAATTCAAATATATACCTCGATCAGCTTCATCACGATCTGTGCTCATAAAATACGTTTAACCCAGCTGACAGCCTATTACATCATTACTGAGTATATTCCAGAAAAGTGGGTAAAGGCCAGTTTTTAGATGTCTTTTCATAAAAGAAAGGTGAAAATGTGTTTGAGATTTAAATGATGGTACACATTTATCTTCTAAGGTAATGATCTAAAGTCTAGGAGGTGATAAATTACCCATCAGCAAATCATTTCAGTGTTGCTGTTTTTCTTCAGGGCCCCGGGACCCAATCTAATGACAAAACATGAAACTAGCTGTGGAAGTTGTGATATAACAGGGAAAAGAGACAAGGGATAATGGGGAAAAGTGCTGATAAAGAGTATTTGTCTCTCCGCAAAACTGCCTGGATCAAAATTATTTTAACCTTAGTAGTCTCGAATCCACATAGCATGATGCCTGAACATAGGACTTTCACATTAGAATGTCCGTTCTGCCTTAGCTGAGGCTTGAACTCACAACCTCTGAGACTGAGGTCCATCTTCTATCTCACTGAGCTAGTGACAGTTCATGTGTGGCTTCACAAATTGACTAAGCCAAGCATCAGGGTGCCAGACAGTAGCCATCCATGCCATGGAAAAGCAAATTTCAAAGTGAAAGTTCCAAAGCTGTAGCACATATGGCTGATTTGTTGTGAATTTTCAAATTTTTGAAATTTAGAGTCTTGCTGTAGCGCCACCATCAGGACTATTGTCTTGTGTTTCCAGTTGAGGACATCTGGCATGGGACTGGACTTTTATGTAAAGTTTGGGTAGATTTCTCATATGGAAATGTTGCATGAGCTGAGGCTTGAACTCACAATCTTCAACACCAAGAACCATCCTCTATCTCACTGAGCTAACTGGCAAACGGCAATGTCACTTCACAAATTGACTAAGCCAGTCACCTGTGTGCAAGACAGCAGCTGATAGTGTGTAAAGGCAGATTTCAAACGGCTGTCAAAAATTCAGTTATTAAGACAAAAATCCGAAAATAGACAAATTGCATCTAGACAGCATGGAGATGTTGGTAATTTGTTTTTAACAATGATTTATTGGCTCCATAAGTGAAAAACTGGTGTTTAAAAATGCCATTTTTGCATTGAGTCCAATTGTTGGCATGAGAGCAAAATTCAAAATGCTGTAAAAAAAAAATCAGTTTTTGAGATAAAATTCTGATATTTTCCAAACATCATCTACCATGACTCCAAAATTTTGTCATTTTTTTAATGAACACTGAAAATGTATTTAGCATTTGCAGAATGTTTACAGTACTGTTTACGGTCAAACATTTTGATGCACTGTAGGCTCAATTTTTGATAAATCAAAAATCTGTGTGGATCATTTGTGTAGGACAGTCTGAAGATGCTCTGTGGCAAGTTTGGTGTCAATTGAGCAAGAATTGTGGGAAGAGATAGGTTTAATAATTTTTACAGTTTTTGAAAAAACAAAAAAAAACAAAACAGTGATGGACGTCATAATTTGCAATAGGTTTAAATGTAAAAAAGTTTCTTCAGTATTGGGGCTACATTTTGGTGAAAGCTGCAAATCTGTAGCACATATGGTTGATTTGTTGTGAATTTTCAAGATTTTGAACTTTAGAAGCTTGCTGTAGCACCACCATCAGGACTATTGGCCTGTTTTTGCAGCTGAGGCAAACTGGCATGGAAATGGACCTTTGTGCAGAGTTTGGTGATTTCTCGTGCATGGGAAGTAGGATTTCCTCGGAAGAAGAAGAGGAAGAAGAGGAAGAAGAAGAACATGCAGGATAACAATAGGGTCCTGGCAGCTTAAGCTGCCCGGCCCCTAATAACAGCCGTCAATAACCATAAACATACAACAGCTCACAAATATACAATAGTCCACAAATCACAGTGTGCCAAATCACAGTGTGCCAACCTAACCTAAAGCTCCCCATAAACAATAATAATATAATATAACAATAATAACAATAATAATCTAAGATAGAAACTGTTTAGCTGTGAAAATGAGAAAGTTGGTCTGGTTGGTGGGCAGTGCTTGTACTGAAGTAAACTGTATCCAATATGGTGGCCAGGTCACAAACTTTCTCCTTTTACAGTTAAAATACAAGAGTAACAAGAGTATAGTTACTGATTTGATTGTATAAAGGATATTACTACATGACCTCAGGGACACATCGGAAAACCATTGTCAGTAAACACAGTTCATAGCTGCATCTACAAATGCATGTGCAGACTCTTAAAGCCATATATCCAGAAGCTGTGTCGACTTCTCTGGGCCCAAGCTCACCTGAGATGGACTGACACAAATTGGAAAAGTGTACTGTGGTCTGACGAGTCCACATTTCAGATTGTTATTGGAAATCATGGTCATCTGAGCCAAAGAGGAAAAGGACCATCTAGATTGTTACCAGCTCAAAGCAAACATCTGTGATGGTATGGAGGTGTTTTACTCCCCATGGCATCATGGGTAACTTGCACATCTTTGAAGGCACCATGAATGCTGAAAGGTACATACAGGTTTTGGAGCGACATATGCTGCCATCCAGATGACGCCTTTCTAAGGGACATCATCTCTGCCTATTCCAGGGAGACAGTCGGACACATTCTGCACATGTTCCAACAGCGTGGCTTCGCATTAAAAGTGCAGGTACTAGACTGACCTGCCTGCAGTCCAGACCTGACTCCCATTGAGCATGTGTGGGGCATTATGGGGAAATACGACAATGGAGACCCCGGACTGTTAAACAACTGAGGTGATATATCAAGCAAGAATGAGGAGGAATTTCACTTTCAAAAGTTAAACAGTAAGTGTCCTCAGTTCCCAAACACTTACTGAGTATCTTTAAAAGAAAAGGTGATGTTACACAGTGGTAAACAAGGTCCTGTCCTAACTTTTTTGGAAAGTGTTGCGTGTTAGATAGATAGACAGATAGATAGATAGATAGATAGATAGATAGATAGATAGATATTATTATCATTATTATTACTATTAATATTATTATTGTTATTATTAGAAGTAGTAGTAGTAGTATGGAGTTAGATCAGTCTCAATATTAATAAATGCACACAGAAGGATTCATAAATACATGTTAAGATTTATATATAAATGACTCTCTCCACACAAATATTTTCAATGCACACACATATATTTGGCATTTTATATAAAAGTAAAAAAAAATCCACAAATATATGTATTTTTATAAATTTTATTTATTTATATACTGTATTTAAAAGGTATTTGCAATTTTCATCAAAACATATGCGGATGTTGATACATTCATATACAAATGCTTTTATTTTGTGAACCTCTGCGCATTTGTGTGTGAATCTTTTTGAGACTCTCCTGACGTCACCCGATCCACAAATGCATTTTTTCTACCAAGGGGATATAGGTAGCCAATCAGATGTCTCCTTCCTCTTCAGCCAATCACATGAGCGTCCCGCCACCACCCACACGTGGGGTATGTTTTAACGTCGTAGCGTCAGAAGGTGGCAGTAATGCACCACTACGTTGTTTGCCGACCGCCAAATTAATAAGGAAGAGAAGAAGAGGAAGAAGGTCAAGAGCGTATAGCCGTTTCTCAATACTTGAGTACGGCAGTTCGGACTTGTGGACTTGGCAAGTTCGGACTTGGCAAGTCCACACGAAAGTCCGGACTTCCCAAGAACGTGAGGATGGGAGGACGGGAGTACAGTCATTTCTGCTTTTGGAACAGCAGCGAACTTGATGATGTCACCACCTCCGCTGGCCTTGGCTGTTGTACTGTATTGTATGCATTTAGAATAAAACAATATAAACACAGCCAAGCCCTGCGTCTTTGACATTGTAAGAAATTAATATGTATATGTTTTTAACGTTCCAACATATATAACTGACATACAAAAACACATAAATAGCCAAAATATTTTCATAAAATGTCTTTTAAAACCTTATCCCTGTAGCTGGCTTCTGATTATAATAAAGTCAAGTTCGGGGGAAAAGTTTGTGGAGAGATGGTGGTTATTGTGATCGTGAGCATTGGCGAGATGGAAATCAAAAATCAATAACAGATCGGAGAATGCGTCTTGGCGCAGTTATTGCCGCTGGACTGCTGTACCTGCAGGCTGAGGAGGAGGCTGCCTAGCTGAGGAGGCAGATCCCAGAAAGACAGTGGAGAATGAGGATGAGGATGAGACGTGCGATGCTTGCATGTCTGTTCGATATGTTTGTCCAGTTGTGGACAAAGTACCCAGGAATATCACAACAAAGAACAAAAACTCAGTCACAAGTAAAAGTGCTGCATACCAATTCTGACTTGAGTAAAAGTATCTGGGTATTGCCAGCAAAATGTAGGCCTACTTAAAATTAAAAGTTCAAAGTACTCATGATGCAGAGTGACCCAATTTCAAGTGTTGTGATCATCATATACATGAATATGTGTTGAGTATTAATTGATCAACATAGGCTAAATGTGAACAGCATTTAAATGTTGTCATGGTAGAACTAATTTTAACACCTTTCACTGGTGCACTAGTCTGATCTATAACAACACACAGCAACTTGTAAATAAGAAACAACAACATATAAAACAAACTATCTGAAAAGTAACTATAGCTATCAAATAAATGTAGCTTGAGTAGAATGTACAGTATTTCCCTAAGTATATGGAAATACCCAAAGTACATCAAATTTGTACTTAAGTACAGTAGCTATTTGAGTAATATACTGAGTTACTGTCCATCACTGCATTTGTCTCACCAATATGCTTTCTGTCTATTTTTAATGGAGACTTGACAGATTACTTGGTTCACCTAGAAAAAACAACAGCAGTTTAATATTGTAATAAGTCTGACATTTTACTGAAGTGTTGAGTTGTAGATTGTGGTGCTGTTGAACTGTACTGGATTACACTGACAGCAGTTTCTCATTTAGTCTGTCCTCACCAATATAAATGGATCAAACAGGTCAGTGAAGAGGAAAAGTTTATTCAGCCACACTTCAGACATCAGGTTAACAATTCATATCAGATAATCAATATATAAAATGCTGTTGAATAAATACAATAAAGACAAATAATCTTTAAATACAATAAATAAATTACAATATATTCTTAAAATCATTATTGAATGGTAAAAACACATAGGCCTAAATAAGCAAAAGAATGCAAAGAACAATAAAATGTTACAACATTTAATAATATAAGGATATATCTTGTCTGGGACTGAATGTTGCCCATTAGACATACCCCAAACAAATTTCATTTCATATTTAACCAATGCAGAGATATCAGCCACGAATTTCAAAAGGACTACCTGAGAGAGGCTGCTCTCTGGGGCAGCCTGAGCGCTCATACACACGTTTATTATCTATGAGCGCTGACACCGCTGTCATCTGGCGGACCTCAGTCACATTCAACTGGGCTCTATATTAAAACATCGACCACGGGTCTGACGTTTCCCTCACTTGTCATTTTCCGATGACTGTTGCGAAATGCATGCTGGGATACCTGGCTGTCAGAAGTCCACACAAGTCTGCTCCGATGCATCCCCGGTGAAATGGGCGTGGCGAGAACACATCCGGGAATTTGGACTGAACTTCGCCAGATGTGAACTTTGAATTGGAACAGTACTTGGGCTGTGACTGATGATGTGTCACAAGTCCACGAGAACACAAGTCCACACAAGAACGCATATAGAGAAACGGCTTATGTCTATGGTCAAGAGGTCTAGTTGGCAGCATGGCGGCCGACGATCGTGCACCTGTAAGGAGTAGCATCCAGCTGCAGCCCCGGAGCACAAGCCCCTGACGTGACACAAGCCCCTGACATGACGGAAGTGACGTGTTTTGCTGGATATTATTGTCGCGGTCTT
This sequence comes from Epinephelus cyanopodus, assembly GCA_026686955.1. Taxonomy (NCBI): domain Eukaryota; kingdom Metazoa; phylum Chordata; class Actinopteri; order Perciformes; family Serranidae; genus Epinephelus; species Epinephelus cyanopodus. The sequence goes on along the minus strand of CM048917.1, from coordinate 42,315,373 downwards.
TGTGTGGAACTGAGCTCGCAGGACACAGCATCTCAACGCAGCAGGTTTCAGGTAAGCTAACTGGAATAAACTGGCAGAAAATAGCTGTGTTGTTTATTCTGTGACCGTTAGAAGAGGATCCTGGTGAGTGGCGAGGGCAGGGCTCGAGACTTGGGATCCCCTCACCCATGGTCCCGCCCGGGCCTGACGTCCGCAGCCCTCCAGCCTGACCTCCGCGGCCTGGACGGATGCTCAAGCGTGGGTGAGAGGAGCGGAGAGGACTGCTGAGGTCAGGCCGGGTGGGCCGACACCATGTAGTCCGGCTGTTACAACGCTAAATTAAGCAGAGTGAGGGACCCAAAGCCTTCAATCTGGCTATATGTGAAACAAAAAAAATACAGTGGTGAAGTTGGGATTTGTTTCTTGAAGTTACGTGCTCATTGTCTTTTCTGTCTCTTGCAGGCTGCCAGGAGAAGCAGACTGGCCATCAGATATTGTTTGTGGAAATTTGAAAATAAAGTTTGTCAAATTGACTTTTGTCTCTTCATTGTGCACACTTACAGAGTAAGATAAATTGCATGGGGTGCCACTGTGCTTTAACGTAACGTTACGCTTTAACATGTATCGTACTCTTACGTTAGCGTCAGTTACACGGTGCAATTATACCAACTAAGCAAGTTTCAGATAATTTGCTAACTAACTGGGCTTCCACACACTTTAGCAAAACCAATCACTAATAATTCAATAAAGAGTCATGATTTACAACAAGTGGATACACTTACAGGTGCACGATCGTCGGCCGCCATGCTGCAAACTAGACCTCTTGAACATAGACATATGGTCTTATATATATATACTATACTCTTGACCTTCTTCTTCTCTTCCTTATTAATTTGGCGGTCGGCAAACAACGTAGTGGTGCATTACTGCCACCTTCTGACGCTACGACGTTAAAACATACCCAACGTGTGGGTGGTGGCGGGACGCTCATGTGATTGGCTGAAGAGGAAGGAGACATCTGATTGGCTACCTATATCCCCTTGGTAGAAAAAATGCATTTGTGGATCGGGTGACGTCAGGGGAGTTTCAAAAAGATTCACACACAAATGCGCAGAGGTTCACAAAAAAGCATTTGTATATGCATGTATCAACATCCACATATGTTTTAATGAAAATTGCAAACACTTTAAATACAATATATAAATAAATAAAATATATAAAAATATATATATTTGGATTTTTATTGCATATATTTAAAACAATAAATATTTGTGTGTGCATCAGAAATACATTTGTGAAATGTTTTTGGTTATTTGTGGATTTTTTTTACATTTATGTAAAATGCCAAATATATGTGTGTGCATTGAAAATATTTGTGGGGAGAGCGTCATTTATATATAAATCTTAACATGTATTTGTGAATCCTTCTGTGTGCATTTATTAATATTGAGACTGATCTAACTCCATAGGGACTGCATTGTAGCTGATGACGTAAAATACACACACAGACTCACGACTGAGAACAACATGCAGATACAACATTTTGACAAGTTGTTAGGTTCACACACACACACACACACACACACACAAACTCCACATGGCACATGACCTGCTTTTCCCTGCTGCTATTTTCAGAAGCTCCACAGGGACTAGCAGAGAAAGGTGGAGGAAATTAGTGAAAAAGAGGTGCAGAAGGAAGGTGAGAGAGTTCAGGTATTTGAGGAGAAATGAAGGGTTATGATACATGGTCCAGCAGGACTCATGCTGTGCAGGATATGTGTGTGTGTGTGTGTGTGTGTGTGTGTGTGTGTGTGTGTGTGTGTGTGTGTGTGTGTGTGTGTGTCCGACTCAGCCAAGCATCACAAATCCTTGAGGGCTTTTCATATTCAAGGTCAGATAGGGACAAAAATAAATCATAGGACTGGATCATAAATTAATTATAGTGGTGTGGATGTGGCTGTGTGTTGTTAGAGTGTGGATGTGGCCGTGTGTTATGACAGTGTGAAAGTGGCTGTGTGTGTTGTGAAAGTGTGGATGTGGCTGTGTGTGTTGTGAAAGTGTGGATGGATGTGGCTGTGTGTTATGACAGTGTGGATGTAGCCTTGTGTGTTGTGACAGTGTGGATGTGGCCATGTGTGTTGTGACAGTGTGGATGTGGCTGTGTGTGTTGTGAGTGTGGATGGATGTGGCTGTGTGTTATGACAGTGTGGATGTAGCCTTGTGTGTTGTCAGAGTGTGGACAGATGTGGCCATGCGTATTGTGAAAGTGTGGATGTGGCGTGTGTGTTGTGAGAATGTAGCTGTGGCTGTGTGTAGTGTATTGTGAGAGTGTGGATGTTGCTTGTGTGTGGTGTGTATTTGAGTAACCTGTGCCAGTAATTCTGCAGCCTACATGGTGCAGATTTGGGTTATGTCAAATTGGCATATTTCTCTCAAATATTTGTCTTGACTCTCATGTGTACTGCAGGTGATGTCAGGAGACTCAGTCCAGCTTTCTTACTGACTGCTGCAGAGGAGACACATTATAATGTTCACTTCTACAATATGTTTGTGCATCTCAATCAAGGTGTGCAGAGGAAACTGGAGATTTGATTTATGATTTTGTGCTGCTCTGTCATGTAGGCTAATAAAAAGACAACGACTTCATGCACTTCTAAATAATCTTTTTAAAAGGCCAATTAATTTTATTAATCAATTTATTTAATTTATTTATTTGGATCCCCATTAGCAACTACCAAGGGAGCAACGATTCCTCTTGGAGTTCACACAAGCAAACATTACATCATAGTGTAAAAGAAATATATAATTAAAATCCAAGGTCCTATCCAAGGCAAAAAGGACCAAAATACAACTAGAAAACAGGAAAAGTACAAAAACAACAATCAAACAAACGAACAAATAATAAATTAACAAACAAATAATAAATTAACAACAATAAAACTACTAATGGCAATAATTACATCCTTACATATCTTAATTGTCAGAAAAAATACACCTCAAAGGAAACAGTAGTCCTATTAAAAACAGCATATGCAGTAACTGAGAGAATGAAAAGACCAGGAGAGTTTCACATTACTGTTCATACAGTCAGATATTATGTAACAAAACCTATTTGCAATGGGCTAGTGTTATGTGCCATTGGGTATTTCTTTCACCCCTTTTTAAAAACTGCACTGCACTTGTTACATGTGTAATGTCTAACGGCAAACCATTCCATAATATCATTCCTCTGAACATTACAGTACACTTTGCAATTGTTTTTGAAACAGCAAGTGAAAAACAATCTATTGCTATGTGCCTAGGGCTGGGCGATATGGACAAAAATTTTATATCTCAGTATTTTCAGGCTGAATGGCGATACACAATATAAATCCCAGTATTTTTTAAGAAGAACATCACACATGGCCTGTTTGACGGGGGAGAAATGGGCCAGTCAGGTGTTGGCTGTGGTCAGCTAGATGCCAAGGCTACCCGTTTGAGTGTTTGGACCTATTCCAGAGAAGGAGTAGGTGTGCGTTATGTGACATAATTTGAGAATGATATCAGAATGTTTAAAAGCTCTTATTTTTCCCAGTTGTACCATGTGTAGAGTTGCACTAGACATTCATCTGAAAATTCAAGCCTATTGAGCCAACATCCTGTATAAGTGCTTCACGTACCCAAACAACTACGCATACGTGGGTCCATCCAAACACGAACTAAGCAAGAAAATACTATCAAATTAAACACTTTGAGCGGGTGTGTCTTCAGGCTGCTGGTTCAAAATACAGAGGAACAAGACCATTTTCACAATATGTTGTGATACTAATGGATTTACAGTTAGCAGCTATTCAAGCCTTAAGTCTTTGAGTTTGTTAATGTTGTTGGTCTCTCGAGCATGCAGTGACGGCTTCCCCTGTTGTTTTCTTGTCTCACTCTTAATTTTGTAGACAATTTCTTATTGTTGTTTCCCATGATTTACAGCAGCCCCTGTGAGTTGCACCATTGTGCTGCCATTCTTTTGTAATGTGTGTGTCGAGGGATGATGCCATTGTTCCAACAGCTCGTAATTCAGAAGCCCCAATAGTTCCAAAAATGTTCCATCAGACCAAAAGGCTATTTGTCTGACAGCCCGGTACACTGACAACAAACCTCTAAAAACAAAGGCACGTTTCTGCAACAGCAGTCCCTAAACAGGAGCACATGACTTATTATCAGGGGCAGGAATCATCAGAGGATCCACAATACAATATGATCACAATACTTAAGTCACAATACAATATTTTAAATATGTCGCTCTATGCTGACTATTGCGATAAAATATATTGGGATCTATTACCTTTTTGCATCTCTATGTCCCCAAAGGAAAACTTTAAACAACTGTTTTATCTAATAAGATAAAGTTCTCAGTCTGTTCATCTCACTTCAGCCATTTTTTTGTTTTGTTTTGTCTTCTTTTCTTTGCATCAGCAAAATATATCTAGTGGACTGCTAAAAGCAATCGATTATTATTAATTATTAATTTGTACAATGAAAAAAAAAATACTCTGCATTGTGTGCTGACACGATATTGCCATACAAAAATATCCAAATACTATGCTATGTATCAATTTTTTTCCCCACCCCTACTAATTATTATGCAGAATGACATCATCTGACCTTACTATTGTGACAAACGTATGACCGGCCCTACTCTGCCTCTTATTGGCTTACCTTGATACCCTAACCCTAACTGATCTCTCCTCACGCCTGAACCAAGAAGAAACCAAACCACAAAGGCAAACAGCACTAGCCAATCAGAGGCAGAGTAGGGCAGGTCATGCCTTTGCCATGGTTAGTGCCAGATTAGCAAGGTCCGATGCGTACACAGATAGACCCCAGGTGGTGCTCAAGCAGTTGCCCTTTTGGCCTCTGTTAAGATAAGAGGTCTTTTTGCAAGACATTTCTTAATCTATTTAAATCTATCTAAAAAAGTATGCAAGCTAGAGTGTTCATTCTTTTTGCAACAGAAAGCTAAGACTTCTGTCTTTTGCATTATCTCATGATGACGTCACTAAGTAATACTACAAGTGGTCCAAAGGACAGTGAAAATGCATGGTGACGTCCCAGTATTATTGCATCATGGCTGTGGGAGTTCATTGTTTTCATGATCCTGTTTACAATCAATCTAAAATAAAAACTAAAAGAGCTAGAGGGTTAAAATTTTGCAGCATAAAGCAAAGACTACTGTCTTTTGTGCCATTGTGTTGTCCACTTTGGATGACATCATTACGTTGTGCTACAAACAGTCCGTAAGACAGTGGAAAAGTGTGGGTGGTGCCAGAGCGCCAGGAACAGAGAAGCAAATTCAAATTCAATATTTTTATCAATTATTGTGGTTTATTGACTAACATAAGCTTTTAGCTTTTAGGTTGTACAGATTTTAGGGATATGAAATACCAAAAAATACCACTGTCGGCACTGGGTATATATTTCCAGGGCTCCAGACTAACTTTTTCCACTAGGAGCACCAGCGCTCCTTACTGAAAATTTTAGGAGCACCAGCACAAAATTTAGGAGCACTATCTATATCGACACAGCATGTTCATAATTTTGTCGAGATTAACTGCATTACATATAATTTAGCAATAAACACAGACAGCCCTGCAGGGTTCAACGCTAAGGTTTTTTTTCACTTGCCCGAAATCAGTTTTTACTTGCCCTATAAAAATTGTTTAATTTAAGTGGCTATCAAATAACAAAGACTGCAGTTATTTTTATGTTATGTAATCTTTATTCACACTGTATCATTCTCTCTCTATAATTTTGTGCCCTACTTGAGCCATGCCCACCTCTATTTATTTCCCCCCCTCTCTCCAGTTCTGCTGTATTAACACCGGGTTTAATATATTTTGCCTCCATCTCTCTGCCCTGCTGTACTCTACTTCAACGCTACTTAGCTCTCTTTCTACTCTACCAGTAGACCACCACATCCACCTGCTGCACAAAACGCACACAGCAGTGTTTCCCCTAGGATGGAGTTGTAGCAGCAGAGGTGAAGCACACACATGAAAAATAAATTTTCACGTGTTAAACTCTTTTGTATGCTTGCAAAGCACAGCCTGCTGGGATGTTTCTATGTATACTGGCACCAGAAGGGCTCTTTAGGACTAAGTACATACAGTAGCCTACATGTGTGCACAGTAATGAGCAGGTGAAATGTCTGTCTAGCTTACATATGAGGTGTCTCAAGATTTAGGAACATACAATTTTATTGAACATAATAAAAGTAAAAAGTCACTTGACATGCTGCTGTTTTGTGCTATGATCTATTTAAGTGCTGGAAGTTGTTAATTACGTGACAACGCCTGAACGCAACACAAGCTCAGCACCGAGTGCCGTGCTGCGCTGCTGTGCGAGCAGCGTGTTGGTCTGTGCGTAACAGCAGTCTGTTGTTATTTACACACTTTCCATGACAGTAACTTTGTCAGCTGTTAAGCTGCGCCGGGCTCGGGTCAGGTTTATCAGGAAAATGCGGCCCGAGCTGCTCACCTGTGTGTGTGTGTGTGAGTGTGTGTGTGTGTGTGTGTGTGTGTGTGTGTGTGTGTGTGTGTGTGTGTGTGGCGGAACTCCGCCGTGCGCAATACAGAGAGCAGAGGATAAATGTTAACGCGTGACCATGTAGAGACAGAAATGACACAATGACATAACACCATAAATAGTGTATTGTTAGGTTATTATATGAAGCGTCCGTCGCGCAAAATAATATCAATGGGGGGCTGTGTGCAGGACATTGCTGACTCGTCCTCTGAACTATCTGAAGTTTGGGAAACTGGCAGGAGGACCGACAGGAGTTTCTGGATAATTTTTTCTTGTGAAAAACGAATCTATAGTTCGTTTCATAGCGTCACTTTATGGTCAAACGACACAGCACTTTGTACTCGACCGGCTCTGTGACCCTCTCTGTCTAACCCCGCGTACAGTACACATGTAGGTACTAAAACTGCGGCATGTTGTTATGGTTACTGGAGCCCCCCCACCTCGCAGTGCGCATCCAGACACACATGACAGGCACACACACACACACACACACACACACACACACACTTTCTTCCGCTCCTCCATGAAATGCAATTATAAAAAGAAGAAAAAAGGGAAAAAAAAAGGGGGAGAGGGGTGGATTTGTAAGTCGCGCCAGTGCTCCTAGTTAAAAAAATAGGTCGCACGGCCTCCCAAAAAGGTCGCAAAATGCGACCAATTAGGCGCAGTCTGGAGCCCTGATTTCTACTGCAGTAAACAAATGAAGCATTTGAAAATCCTCCAAGAAATGACATCACAATAAGCAGAAATATCAACATATGCGCTGGTGGATTGTTTCTATGGCAGAGTTCAAAGGGTTAAAAACATTTACATCCAGCTACTGTCAGGTGTTGCATAGCTAACTGACCCCACTGACAAGAGTGAGTGCGGTAAAATGTCTACACATCCGACCTGAAACTGATAAAATGCTGTTTCATGATCATATAAACTGGTAACGTTTGGATTGTGATGCAAGATCATTCCAAGTTTGAACCCACCAGCTGGCTGGAGCCCTTCTGTATGGAGTCTGCATGCTCTCCTGTGTCAGCATGGGTTTTCTCCGGGTACTCCAGCTTTCTCCCACAGTCCAAAGACATGCAGATTAATTGGTGTCCATAGATGTAAACATGACATGTGAATGATAGTCTGTCTTTATGTATTAGCCCTGTGATAATCTGGCAACCTGTCCAGAGTATACTCTACCTCTCGCCCAGTGTCAGCTGGAATAGGCTGCAGCCCTCCCTGCAATACTTAACAGAAGTAAACTGTTACAGAAAATGAATGAATGAATGAATATTGCTAAATGTCATTTAGGGTTTGTGTAATTGGATACTCCCTGCTTATAATAAGCTGGACCAATGAAACATATTTTTCCATGTATGCACTAGGGCTGTAACTGACTTAGAATTATGTCAGTCAAATCAGTTTTGGATTTTCAATTTTTTTGTTTTCAAAGTTTTAAAGTTTGAACGCATTCAGCAGGATGTGTGACAGCAGCATTGATGTAATTTAGTTGAAAAAAAACCTTACTGCACTAACTATGGATCAGAAATGTGCAACACCAGATAATTAAACAAAAGCCAGAGACTGTGTTGTATTAAATATCTGTGAGCTGTAAATTCACCACTAAGCAGAAGAGAGAAATTAATGTTATCTCGGGGCTTTACAGTGGAAAGTTTCTTCTCCTCTGTGCTGCTGCCTTTGTGTCTGCAGCTATCTGTACAATGGGTGTGCCATATCATATCGTTCACGATAATAGTGGTGTCATTTTTATCAATTAAAATTACGAACATTCCCGCCCCACTTCTCTTCACAGTTTACATCCATGTCTGTGAAAACATGGATGCTTCACACCCATTGTCTCCCCGGTAGTGCAGAAGATCTATACAATCAGCACAGTTACAGTGTGTCACCAATTCAATATCTGACTTTATGTCTCCCCTTCTGTTCCTATATATGATGTTGAGTAATGACCATAAAAGTGTTTTTGCATAACATTATGATGTCAGAGTGAAGCTGGCCTTTGGCCTTTTGGGTATAAAATGTCATCACTTCACTAATCTATCCTATTAGACATCTGTGTGAAATTTAGTCAGTGAAATTAGAGAAATTTAATTTAGAATTCTTAAGTTACGGCCAAAAATATATTTTGTGAGGTCACACTGACCTTGACCTTTGGGCTTCAATCACACAATGTCATTAGGGCGTTCTTGAGATATTGCATTCACAAAAATGAGACAGAGAAGGTCACAGTGATCTTGACCTTTGACTTACAACCACCAAAAGTTAACAACTGTGCCAAATTTGAAGAAGTTCCCTTGAGATGTTCTTGAGATATTGTGTTCACAAGGATAAGACAGACAGACAGACAGATGGACGCCGGTGCAATATTTTTGACTTGTTGACACTGATGTCATACTGTTACGCACGGCAACAAGCATGGCCAAAAGCAAAATTACTAATGACTCGGTGGTTGTTCCAATAAGATTCAGTAATGGGGAATAAAACTGTGGCATCCTGAATGTTCTATGAAAAGCCCAGACTTCTCATATTCTTTTAGCAACTTACCGCTCAAAGGAAACTCATTCAGCAGCTCCACTGGTAGCAGCACACACACTCTCTCTCTCACTCTGTGCACACGGGAGTTGGTGTTGTCAGGTGATTTTGTCATAAACCTTTGTAATGTAAACCTACGTACCGCTCGTGGCTCAACAAGAAACTACATTTATGTGAATGTGCAATAGATATGGTAGCAGGACAGCCTGTCACAGGTTACGGTGTGATAATTAGAGGAGAAATGGCAGAACATAAAGGTCCTGGTGGGGGAAAAAAACAAAACTACTAAATAATTAAGGATTTTGCTAAAAGAGCAGAAAATCAACTGTTGATTTATATATTTAGATCCCAGGGTACATTTTTTGTATTTGGGAACTGCTTAAATACGTAATTCGTGGTAGATTTTATTGTTGTTCTCTATTAATATTGTATACAGTATCTGAATCTCACTCTGTTTACATACTCAAGAAATGAGAGATAATTTTTCTTTAGTTTTTACTGAATATGGCAATAGGCAAACTGTTAGGGTGACATGTAAAACCAAATCACTTATTTTGTTGCAATTCTATGTTCTTAAATTAATAATAAAATATCTTTTTACTAATTTGTCATATCATTAAGAATATTATTATTGCAAAAATACCCCGAAATATCCTGATATTATTTTAGAGCCATATCGCCCAGCCCTAGCAAGGATCATAGGCGCTTGAGCAATGGAACAGGTGGAGCAGATTCACCCCCACCATTAGATATGGAAGAGCAAGACTGTGTGTTTACTTCCCCAGTTTCTGATGAAACAATTTTGCATTTTGTATGTAACTTCTGAGCTACTTTTACTTGGCATTGATAAAGCAAGGAATTCCACTAATTAACCCTGATAAGGCACACCTGTGAAGTGAAAACCATTTCAGGTGACTACCTCTTGAAGCTCATCGAGAGAATGCCAAGACTGTGCAAAGCAGTAATCAGAGCAAAGGGTGGCTATTTTGAAGAAACTAGAATATAATATAGTTATTTCACCTTTTTTTGTTAAGTACATAACTCCACATGTGTTCATTCATAGTTTTGATGCCTTCAGTGAGAATATACAATGTAAATAGTCATGAAAATAAAGAAAAGGCATTGAATGAGAAGGTGTGTCCAAACTTTTGGCCTGTAATATATATATATATATATATATATATATACATGTTTATTGATTTTTAGGGCAAAACAATACATGTGGCATTCAACACAATATATATATATTACCAAAGGAAGGGCAAAGACTCAAGAATTATATTCTAAAACTAAAAGAAAAAGAAAGAAAAACAAATGACAAGACATGTAAGTGCCCCACTACACAAACCCTCTTATGAGAATAGTTAAAATATCCGATCCAATATAGGACATAAAAGGCTCCCATGTTCTATGAAACACATCATCTTCCATGTGAGGGACACATGTTGAATAATCCAAGGAAATATATTCAAGTATAACCTTATGTCACTATGTTTTAGATGGAATTCTGTCTGATATCCAATTCAGAAGTATACACTTTCTTGCACAGCATGTTAGCAGTTTATAGAGTTTGCGTTTAAACATATTCGTTATATAGCCATTTGATATACAGTACCAAGGATAATTTCTTAGATTGTTAGCTAAGATTATATTAATTTCCAGTCCCATAGCATCCCAAAACCTCTGTATCTTCCGGCAAAATGACAGTGGGTGAGACTACCTGTCTCTATTTTGCACTTGAGGCATAGAGGGGAGAAGTCTGCATTAAACCTATGGAGTTGGGAAGGAGATATATGAGCTCTGTGTAAAACATTGAGTTGAATAGCTTTTATTCTTTTACAAACACTTCGGGTTTTTACACTTTCCCAGGCGTCATCCCATTTTTGTCTGTAATACTTATATTGACCTCCTTTTCTCGTGTTCCCTTCAAGTGATGGGTGCCTACAGTACCATGCATATTATGAAAAAAGCTTACAGAATGTCCCATCTGTAGTAAGAAAAGTTGCCTCTCTGTGCTTAAAGGACTCTAGTTTAAGGAGAGTAGTGTAGTTTCCTTCCTTACAAAATCCCTTAACTGCAAATAATGGGAAAAAAATCCTGTTTTGAAATATTGTATTTTTCAATTAACTGATTAAAAGACATTAACGTGGATCCATCAAATAAATCAGTAAGGTTAGAGGTGCCTATAATTGCCCAAATCTGGAAGCCAGGATCTGTTACCCCTGGTAAGAAATAAAGAATATCACATATTGGAGTGAAGACAGAAGTGATTTGAGAGCTACACTCTAGGTGTCTTATAACCTGCCATGCTTCAATAGTGGCCATTGTATTGGGGTTGTTATATGCAAATTTCAGAGATTTAAGTGAAAAATAATAAAATTACAAATTTACCAAGAGAAATTTGGGCATAGAGCTTTCGACATGAAGTAATAAAGATGTAGGTTCTTTACGCACCTAGGCAGTTATATGGTGTAAATGAGTACTAAGCTGATATTTACGGATATCAGGAGGGTCAACAACATTGGTATTTTGAGCTGCGGCCTCTTCTTGGCCAATATAAAGGATCTAAACCAGCTATTCATATTATTTACAATTTTGCACGAGAAGAGAAGTGGGGTCATTTGAATTGGATATGATAACCTGTGAGAGACATTCATTTTCAACAGTGCAACATGACCCAACCAGGAGACAGGATGGATATTCCATCTCTCCAAATCAAATCTAATGCATTCAAACAGGGAAACAAAATTTGTTTTGTACATTTGGTCGAAAGCAGGTGTTGTATGTATTCCCAGATGTAGTTGGGGAAATGGAAGTGGAGTCTGTGGTTTTTATTTCAGACTACCCATAAGCATTGCTTCTGACTTGCTAAAGGGCTTTTCCTCATCGCCTTGGCCAAAGGCTGTATAGCTAGGGCAAAGAGGAGAGGTGAAAGAGGCAAACCCTGTTTTGTTTCCCTCTCAGTGGAAAAGTTGGAAGATTGCAAACCATTTGTAAGCACTGCAGTGAGGGGATTATTATACAGCAACTTAATCCATTAAATAAACTGCTCACCTAAACCAAATTTATGTAATGCGTGGAACATAAAAGGCCATTTGACCCGGTCGACAAGTGGACCATCTATTGACTGCTGATGAAAAAACAGGATTGTGTTCAGTAACCTGCGCATTTTGTTACTACGACCTTAAAAAAAAAAAAAACTGTCCTTATAAAGACCTTATAAAACCTGTTTGGTCCTCATTAACATGCAAAGGAAGTAAATCCTCCAACCAACTCACCAGTGTTTTTGAGAGAAGTTTTAGATCTACATTTGATAATGAGATTGGCCTATAGGAGGCACAGTCCTCAGGCTTTTTGTCCTTTTTCAGAATTAAGGAAATGTTAGCTTCCCTTAGAGATGTAGATAGTGCACCTTTTTCAAAAGCATGATTAAACATGTTCAGTAGAGGATCAACTAAAATATCCTGGAACTCACTACTGAGCCCATCTGGTCCGGCTGATTTTCCAGACTGCATCCCTTTAATAGCTTGCAAAATCTCATCCCTTGGGAGGACACCACACAGGAGGGCCTGCTACACCCTTTCCCCTGTTCTCTCCTCTACAATCAACAGCAGGAGCAGAACCTGAGGACCAAAGAAGTTAGTGTACCAAAAACACAGGGTTTGCAACTAATTTTCCAGCAACAAGGAGAACGAAGCTGAGTTAGCACCCCAGTGTTTAACTCTGCAGGGACACCAAGCGCCTGACCTCCGCGGATCTGCACCTTTGGAGCAAGGACATAGCAAAGACTGCACCACAGCTCTTTCCAACCTTCAGCTGCCGGTTAACAATGCAACTCTTCCCTCCATCCATTCAAGGACTGGAAGTGTAACAACTAGGCATAGCATTATTACAGTTGTACAGGCTAAGCAAGACTTTAACTTTTATCAGTTGTGATCTAATGCTGTTATTGAGTTATTGTTGTGATTGTTTTCAGTTAAGTAATTGGTTAGTTGGCTTCACCAAAGCTAAGTGATGTTAGTTTGCTGATGCTTTTCACAGACAGTCTTGCATGCAACTAAACATCCTCTGTGCTAACCCAGACCCTTTGCAACACATATCACATATACATACTCACTAACAAATTGGCTTTCAACATAACTACCCCCAAAGAGGCATATCAAAGTTCCAGCTTCTTTTTCTTTATATTTGTCCTAACCACACAGTCAAGCAAACCTCCCCCGATCTGAAGCCATCTTTGATTCGGCCATCTTGTAGTTCTCTGTTGCCAGCAATTTTGTTTTGTTGGCCAGGCAGTCCCTTGTTTCTCTCACCAACCTTTCTCTCTCACACACACACGATACGTTAAAGTTTAATTGGAGATGCGTATCACAACAAATGCTGCCATGTGTTAAGGTTTAGATCCCAACAGTTATTAAAAGTAACAGTATCAAATGAATGTTTATTGTGACAATCTAAAAGTGAAGAAATAGTTTGGGAATCTGCTCTTTATTTTTGTCAAATTGCTTTTTCAGCATATTCATATAATTTTTTGTTTGGCAAATCTGATTTTCCCCTCTGCATCTTTTGTCCAGATAGATTCTACTGTGGAGCATAGGGCAGAAATTTCTTTAAGCCTCTTTGAAGATGGATATTTAACATAATCTCTCTCAGCCAATTTAAGTTTGGATTGTAAGATCTCCCTTTGTACAACTTGCCTATGCCTTTTACTGGATGTATATGGAATGATAAGACCTCTTGAAAAGGCTTTGGATGTTTCCCATAACAGTGATAGATCATCCGTAGAAGGTGAATATATGAGCGAAAAAAGATTTAAATTCTTCTCTGAAATATATGAATTTGTGATCCTTCAGAATTACCGGGTTAAACTCCCAGTGTCTAGTCTGAGTGATCTGTTCTGGTACAGCATTTATGAACTTTTGAAAAGAATGAATACTCCTTATTTGCACGGTACTGGGCCCTCCATACATCTATGAAATCCAAATCCTCACACAGGACATTAACAATCTTGGCTTGGGGAGAAAGAGACTGTATGCTCAAGGGGAATTTGTCCATAATTGGGTTTAAATGACAATTAAAATCCCCTCCACCAAAAGAATTCCTGACATCAGGATCTGACAATTTAGAGAATGTTGTAGTTAAAAAAGTTACTGGGGATGGCCCGGGGGTAATAGATACTCAATTCCGCTTTGTCTTCTCCATACAGCGTACCTGACACGATTAAATAACCTCCACCAATGTCTTTAAGGTAGTTTTTCAGTTGTAATGGCAAGTTTGTTTGAAATAAAATTGCAACACCCCTACTCCTGTGAATGAGGAGAAAAAGCATTGTCCAAACCCCCCCGCTGCAATTTTAAGTGTTCTGTATCATTTAAGTGAGTCTCCTGCAGCAGGGTGAATTGAACTTCAAGGTAAGCCAAGACCTTTCTCCATTTTTCAGGTGTGTGGATACCAATAATATTCCAGGTGCACAATTTCACATTTGTCACAGCCATCAAAATTGAAATAAAATGTTTCCTGGGCACATTATCTGCCCATAAATACATAAATCATTCAAGTTTAAAGGTAGCTGAGTAACAAACAACAAAACAGGTAACAAAAAAGCTGACACTTGGGTGTAACTTGCTTAATAGTGGCATCTAAATAAGGCACTGCCCTTAGAGAACCAGTTCGACTACCTATGAAGCTGAGAGGTGGCGCCACTGATTAATCTACAAAGTGTTGAGTCTGTGGGAACGGTGAGCCCTCTCCAGCTTTATTCATCTGGTCTTTATTTCAATGTTTAGAATCTTCAGCAACCAGGACTCAAAAACTGTGTCAGTTTAGTGCCCTCAGTATCTTCTGGGAGTCCAACAATGCACAGGTTTTTTCTCTTCCCACGGTTTTCTAAATCATCTCTGTGTTCGGTCAGATGAAGCACCTGTTTTTCCGGTACTCTCAGCTTGCCCTCGACCAGGTCAATAGCATCCTCCAGTGTCGATATCCTAGCCTCCGCTCTGGTGATCCGCTCTTTGTGACTGTCAAGCTCTTGATGACAAAGTTCTAGTAGCTGCGACAGTGGCCCAAGCTTTTCATCAATGACTCTGGTGATGTTAACCATAATCTAAGCAATAGCTGCTTGAAGTGCCGCTGCAAATGTGCTAATTTCTGTGCTATCGTCAGCTCCTAGGTTAGCTTCTTTGCTAGCTTGATGGCTAAGCTCCTCTGGCTTGTTCAAATTTGGTTTTCCTCAATGCGACATGCTGTTGGACTGCCTCAGAATTAGTTACTATTGCTCATCACATGTTTAGGAATTGTTCAAGTCAAAGAATTAGACTGTTTGTAGGTTATAACTTAGAAAGTTTATGTAATGGCACGCCAGCTCAACTGAACGTAACCTGGAAACCTGGAAAGTAAACCTGGAAGCTAGAAACTTTTTTGGTGTTATGTGCCAGGCGAGCAACTCCATTGGTGTCCACTATCTAGCTCTTGTTAAAATCTATGGTCTGGGTGCACCTGGGATCTTGTTGGATCAAATGCACAGTAGAGTGCTGCACTCACTAGTATGCAGTGGCACTATATATTAAAAGTAACTTTTTAGAGTACTTGCCTCCTTCCTTTAAATTTATGCTATGTTGCTAAAATGAAATAGACATTAAGGAAAAATGGAGAAGAATGGGCATCTGTTGAACTAGCATCCTAGCCACTGTACAGGCATCAGAAAATAAATTGGAGGCTCCTCCATGCCGCATCAGTTTCCAACAGAATATCAGGAACTGAATTATCCTTTGAATCACCAAAACTTGGCTAAATCCTGGTGTTCAACCAGGTGACTATTTTCTATACACTGATCTGACAGAGCAGAGGACTCTGGGAGTGAAGGAGAGCAGGTGTGTGCTTTGCGGTAAATGTGAGGTGCTGTCCTGTTTCCTGCTGTGGATCAGTGCTATACACTGCTAAAAGGCAGCTGCAGTGCAGTGCTGCTAGGAGGCTGTCTTGTTTAGGTCAGGATGTGTGGACAGTTGAATCATTCCACAGCCAGAAACCATGGATTACCAGAACCATCCAGAAACATAGACAATTAAAGTATAAAGCAGCAGCCAACAATGTAACAAGATGCATAAAAGGACTAAATTACAATGCACAAGTTAAAGGAGCTGATGGGATTACATTTCACTGGAGTTGTACCTTGTATAATTCTGACAAGTAAATGACTGATTGATTGATTGATTGATTGATTAATTGATTGACTCAGGGTCTTGCTTTTCTATTTAAACCGATGATCTACTTGGATCCTGCTGTGGCTGCTGTGGCTGATTGTGACTAGGGATGGGAATTGATAGGATTTTATTGAAATCAGTGCCATTATCAATCCTGCTTATCGATACGATTCTTTATCGATTCCTTTATCGATTGCTCTTGTGAAATTTCTGTGTAGAAAAAGTAGACCTTACAGGTTTTTGGTGTCAACAACACAAATTTTATTGAGTTTCTATTCTAAATAAGAAATAAGTGCTTGTGTAAGTAAACAAATATGAAATTGGTCCATCGCTATCATCTAAAATGGAACAAATGAAAGAATATTTGTACAGCATTTGTTTTCAAAATAACGCCACACGACGACAAATGCTTCAGCATGTTGGTGGTAGGACTGCATGATACTGGGTAAAATTGACATTTTGACAGCAATATATATTGCGATTATTTTATTTTTTTTTTTTCAAGGATGCATTATTTTCCACCAGATGACTTCAGTAGCTCTACTTGGTGAGGATTAATCATTCTGTAATTATTAGGCTGATATTGCTTTGAATGCAACAGCATAAACTGTGCTGAAAATAGGCATTTGTTCAGCGAAACCACCATCTCTTTTAGTGTTTCCCCTATATGCAGCGGCACTGCTGAAATATGACCTCTGCTGCTGATTCTTTTTTTTTTTTTGTCTTAGCTCTTTAGTAACTACCGTTATATTATTTGCCGCTATGGATGCTAACACACACACACACACACACGTGCGCACACACACAGACACAGGTGAGCACACTAGAGCGTGGCTCAGGCCACATTTTCCCGAGTCCGAGACAATTCTAACCGAGCCTGGCCTGAACCCACAACACGGCACTGTACACACAGTCTATGCAGCGGAGCCTGTGTTGCGTTCAGGCGTTGTCACATAAATAACAAATTCCAGCACTTGAATAGGCCGTTCATTCTTTATTTCACTAAATTAGACATCTTTTGTTGGTCAGTCTTTAAAACAGAAGCGAGTTTTAGGCGCATCACTCAAGAATTTAAACGTGCATGCTTAATTTAATTAGGGCAAGCCACACAGGGCCGCCCCTCCCTAAACGCAGAACACGCGCTGTGCGTAGGGCCTCATCTTCCATGGGGGACCACACTTTGCGCGAGGGGACGCATTTGTGCATATGCGCGATGGATGCGCACATGCGCTACCGTGAGGCGCATAGAATCAGCTCGAGGAAGGAGAGAAGAGACCTGACCGCCCATGCGTCGCTGCAATGATTGACAGCACTCGACATCTGAACAATCAGAGGTGTGCACCGGCAAGCACTTGCAGAGCTGCAGCAGGTGAAGAGTTGTCGACATGTCGTCCAAAAGAGCCTCAGGAGTATGTGAGCGGACATTCAGGCGGGCGGGCTCCACGGAGGGGGAGACCCGAGCCTCG
This sequence comes from Epinephelus cyanopodus, assembly GCA_026686955.1. Taxonomy (NCBI): domain Eukaryota; kingdom Metazoa; phylum Chordata; class Actinopteri; order Perciformes; family Serranidae; genus Epinephelus; species Epinephelus cyanopodus. The sequence continues at coordinate 42,297,636 of CM048917.1, read as the reverse complement.
GGGTTATGTGCGGGGCCGGGAGGTTGGACGCTCCCAGAGAGGGGAGAGGGAGAAATATAGCTAGATAAGATGAAAATAGAAAAAAAAATGTCTCTGTATTTTATTTCTGTTTTCAGTGTTTAATTAAGGTGGGAGAGGCGGAGGGCTGAGGGATATTGGACGCCTCCAGAGAGGGGAGAGGGAAAAATATAACAAAATAAGATTAAATAGGAAAAACCTGTCTTCCTCTTTTATTTTATTTTCAGTGTTTAATCAAGGGTGGGGGATTGAGGTGGTGGAAGTTACTTTCTTTTGATGAGTAATTGATGGCTATTTGTGACTCAGATTTGTTTATTTATTTCAGTTTGAAGTTATTTTTATATAATATTTATTTATTTATTTCAGGTTGAATTTTTTATTTTATTTGACTCATACAGCCAAACTTACGGTGGCCGAGACCCGCCATCGCTGCAAATAAAAAAACACGCTGCAAATTAAACAGAAACGCCGCGATGCAAATAAAAAAGCCAAAACGGAAATGAATTACCGGGGACTATTATTGCCGATGCACATGTTTTTTTTTTTTATGTGAAAGAAGAAGAAGAGAGAGAGAGAAACGTAAGAAGAAGACGAAAAATAAAGAGAAAAACGAATGAAAAACTAAGTGTGTTATATATGGTTAGGCCATGTAGCCCAGGTTTGATATGAAGCTGAACTGGAGGATGCTGGTGTTCCTCTATCTGTATACTATAACGTTAGACGAATTCGGCGAGTGATTTGTGTATGCCGCTATCTTGCGGCAGCGCCATTGCTGCGGTCGTCAGCAATGGCAGCAATCGTTAGAGCGATAAACAGGAAAGATAAGAGTAATAGGGAGACAATAGACACTGTGTAACGTTAGCATACGTTACGTGTGCTGACGTTAGCAAGCTAGCAGCGTGACATTTAATCATTATGGAAAGGGTACGTGACTAAGAACAACAACAACACGTGTTTGTGTTTTGTTTTAGGTATTCAAGAATATTTTATTGATCACCTGGCCTCCGATGACCAGAAAAACGGCAATTACAGGTTTCTGATTGAGGGTAAAAATTACCTGAGCTCCGGATGGGTCGGGCAAATTTTACATCACCTTTTAGACGACCATCACATCATATTGAAGGCGATCGCCTTCAATATGATGTGATGGTCACGCAGCCTCTCCATAATGATTAAATGTCACACTGCTAGCTTGCTAATGTCAGCACACGTAATGTATACTAACGTTATATTACACAGTGTTTAATGATACAGTCTATTATCTCCTTATTACTCTAATCTTTCCTGCTTATCGCTCAAACAGATGATTAATTTCTAAATTAATATCGGAACTCATTTAAGATACCTTCATCAGTTACTGGAGGCCACTGTCTAACATCAACCCAGCTATTCATGATGCTGTCATTGTAGAGAGTCAGTTCACAATGACGGCATAATGAATTGATGACTGACACATGTCACCGCAGCAATGGCGCCGCCGCAAGATGGCTGCATACGCAAATCGATCACCAAATTCGTCTATAGTATACAGATAGAGGAACACCAGCATCCTCCAGTTCAGCTTCATATCAAACCTGGGGCTACATGGCCTAACCATATATAACACACTTAGTTTTTCGTTTGTTTTTCTTTTTCTTTTTCGTCTTCTTGTTACTTTCCTCTCTCTTCTTCTTCTTCTTCTTCTTCTTCTTTCACATAAAAAAACATGTGCATCGGCAATAATAGCCCCCGGTAATTCACTTCCGTTGTGGTTTTTTTATTTGCATCGTTGCTTTTTTTATTTGCGCCAATGCTTTTTTTATTTGTATCGCGGCGTTTCTTTTTATTTGCAGCTATGGCGGGTCTCAGCCACCGTACAAACTACTGTATACAGTTCATTTGTTATTGCCAATAAAGGTTGTCAAGTTAAATGGCAAGTTGTTGTACGGTCATTTTGTACCTATGATACATTTGGGATGAGGGCCTCAGAATAAAATTTCGCTTAGGGCCCCAATTTGGTCAGGGGCAGCCCTGCTAAGCCACATGTCGCAAGCCCCGCAATGTAAATATTGCACACGTGTGCATCACAATGGCGATGCTTAAAAGATATACTATCGTTCAGGCCAAGTTGATGGTGTTTCCGCCCTTGCATGTAATTACGGTGTTGCATAAATTGCACGTCGCACTGTTAGTCTTTTTTGGTGAAGTGAAGCCTCACTTTCGACTGCTTCTGTCTGTCAGCCTTTACGTCTTCTTTGTTGTTGAACATGCTGCTGACTGAGGAGTGTGACGTCATCCACGTAAAGATGAAAAGAATCAATAAGGGAATCATTAAGCATAAAGGCTAATGATATTGATGAAATGAACCAGTTGGAACCAGTTCTTAACAGAAACTGGTTCTCGATTCCTATCCCTAATTGTGACAAAGGAAACTCCTGAGACAGGTAAAACAAGTCTGAAATTTTATCTGAGGACAGCAGTGAAACTTTCCTTTTCCACCCTGATGTTAAGTTACTCTGTCAGTACACTGCTTGAGATTTGCATCCGATATGTGAAAGAAATTTTGCATAGGAGCTACAGTTGGAAAATGAATGGTGTTGCTGTCATTAAGATAAAATATCTTTGGAATGGTCTGCTCAGGTGATGGATTTTAGACAGTAGCCTGTTAAAGCACTTTGCAGCTGCACAACTCCATAAGGAGAGAAATTCAAATGCGAGTCAGCTTCTAAACTACATCCCACTTGCTATTTTTCTCTCTTCCTACATTTTATCAGTCTTATTTTCTTTGCTTTCCTCTTCTACTCTCATGTTTTGCTCCACCCTTTTCCTGTCCTCCATGACTCCCCTCCTCCTTTTCTCACAACTTGGTATCTCTCCACCTCTTACTCTCTTTTCCTCCAGTCTGTTCCTGCTCAATCCCCTGATTCAGTCTTATTCCTTCTATTTAGTCTTAGTATTCCCACTTTTTCTTCTCTATTGCTCCCTTGTGCACTCTCTTTTTCATCAATTCCCCCTTCAACTTTCTGTCTCGCCTATCTCTTTTGTCTGCTTTGCTGTCCCCTCTATATTTCTTTTCCTCTGTCCTCTCTTCCTCCTCCTCACTTCTGCGCCATAAAGTAGACGGCTGGATGATTCATCTCTCCCTCTGCCCCCGGACTGTTGTTATCCTTATTTTACTGCACAGTTAAAACTGACTCCCCCTTCTTCCTCCAATGTCTGTCTGTCCTCTGCAGCTATTGACACTTATCAGCCAAAGTGTCTACTGTTAATACAGATAACAGCCTGGACTGAAACAACTGAGCTTTCATCTTCTCTGTAATTATTGTTCTGCAGATATTTTATGTGAGCTCTGAATACAGTTAGGATTTTACAGTGCTATTGATTTGATCTGGGAGAGTTGTTTGTGCAGCCATTATGCTCCCAGGAACTGCTTTGATTTAGACTGGCTTCTCTCAATGAATGTCGCTATCTACAGTCCAGCTATCCTCTTCTGGACATTATTCATCGTTGAGACAGGCTGATCCATGTTTTAATCAAATGTCTGCTGCACTATTGCAAGTGTGAGACTTAATGAATGAGTCAGTGTTTGCTGACTGACATCTTTTCACCTAATTTATAAATACATCTATGCCACAGCATGTTGCTGCAGAATACACTTGAACACTTAAAGTAGAATGACCACTCTTTCTCCTTTTCTATAGGACCATCCTTCACTTTTAAAAACATTCTCAACATGTCTTGCTATCGTCAAAAGAGAACACTGATGTGATTCTGCAAAACTGCACATGATCTTAAGCAATTCAATACTATGATTTTCAAGTTTTGCCTTGATGCAGTAAGGGTCAGGGTGGGGGCACATAAAAGCTGGGTGAGGTTAATGTTAAGGTTAGTAAACTAAAGCACTCCTTTTTCAGAAAATTAGCTCTGTTTCTTGAACTGGTTTGGTTCAGGACTCCTGGAACATCGCTGCTATCTAGTGGTGGTCGGTGGTCAAAGGTCAGGTTAGGTCAGGTCAGTGTGACCTTGCATTTGTCTCATTCTCATCAACATCATATCTCAAGAACACCTTAAGGGAATTTTTAAAAATTTGACACATACGTCCACTTGGATTGAAGAATTAACAGATTAAAATTTTGTGATTGAAGGTAAAAGGTCAAGGACAGTGTGACCTCACTAAATATGTTTTTGGTGGTAACTCAGGGATTCATTTAGTAATTATTACAAAACTTTACACAAATATCTAATAGGATAAAATAATGAAGTGATGACATTTTATGTCCAAAAGGTCAAATGTCAACTTCAATGTGACATCATAATGTTCTGCATAAAACAATTTTCTGGTCATTATTTAATGTTATTTCTCTAAAACAGAAGGGAAAATATTTGGTCAGATACTGAATTGGTGACACTTGTTGTGGAAATTCTCTGCTGCTGGTGAATAATGAAATAGAGACTCCTGCTGGCCGACAAGGTTTTTTATTTTCTTTGCAAAAAAAAGGTCAGTCATCACACGAGCGGTCAGAATGAAGAAAGACCCTGAGCAGGGGGAGACCTAAACATTTATACCTGAAGACCGCCCCTCAGTGGCCTGGGAACGTCCCTCAGGGGTCTTCACAAAGGTCTTTGAAAAAGTTGCTCTTTGTTGGATGCTAACTGTAAGAGAAACTTGACAGATGCACAGAGGCATACAACTGTGGAGCAGTACTTCTAGGTTTCTAATGATTTCTTCCTTAATGTCTCTATTGTTGCTAGGGCTGCTCAATTATGGAAAAAATCATAATCACGATTATTTTGGTCAATATTGAAATCCTGATTATTTATACGATTATGTCTTTGAAATTGGAACAGCATTTATTGAACATGTTAAAAAAAAAAAAACACTCTCCTGTTAATTATATAAAAATATCTTGAAATGTAGTAGCAAAGTCCGACGTTAAGGTTTTTTCCTACTTGCCCGACTGGGCAAGTACTTCTCAAATCTACTTGCCCCATCTAAATTCTTACTTGAGGTTCTTTTTCTGGCTGTGTGGTGCATATTTTTGCTCATAACTTATATCTTACGTCAACAGAGAAAATCAGCCAGTGGAGACAGCAGCACATAAAAAAGCAGCACACTGCAACTGTCTCTATGTATATTTTTATATAAATCCCCAGTATTTTATTTGCCTTTAAAAAATCCTCTTCCTTCATTTAATTAGACAATGTTTATTGTATTGCATTATATGTATTAATTCTCTACAGGATCTTGTATGTTCTTTAATGTGTGTTCAATTTATTAAAAAAAAAAAAAAAAAAAAAAAAAACGTTTTGGTGAACCCTGCAGCAAAGCCCTCTTTCTCAGAGAGGATCTTTGCCTCCCAGTTTGTTCCTGGCGACAGAGCAGAGTGAACCATCTTCCTTCACACAAGATCTTTGTCCCATCTCCGTGTCCGCAGTGTAAACAGCTTTCACCAGCGATTCGACAGTGACTAGAAGCACATTATGACCCTTTGTAAAAGTTTCTGTGTGGTAACTGTGCTAACATGAGCTAACGTTAGCGGCTAAGGACCGAGAGGCTGTCCGGTAACGTTATGTGTGTGTGTGTGTGTGTGTGTGTGCATGTGTCGGAGTGTCAGTAACGTTACGTTAACTTAGCCGTAGCCTTGCTATGCTGTTTGTCATAAGACACAGGGCACGCTACACTGGCCGTATGGGTAGGAGGGGCATTACGGCCACACACCGGGGACTCCACGGCCCTGGCCGTTTGGCCGTGGTAATTCCTGCCATGCGATTAGAATTAATAAAAATAAAAAATCCGAATCGGTGCTGTTTGCCCGATCGGGCATGTCTGCTCAGCCTCTGTCATCTTTAAAGCCTGATTTATGGTCGTGCGTTGAATCGACGACGTCGCTACGTCGTAGGGTACTGGGCGACGCAGAAGGCTTTACAAGTGCTTAAATCGCCGGCCTGGATCTCCACTCTCCACACACGCGGGGGCGTAGCGGTTGAGTTGCGCATGCGCGCCTCAGAACGGAAACACCAAATAATCGTTTTTCTTCGATTATATGAATTTTGAGATCGTCTGGAGCCAAAATCATAATCACGATTAAAATTCGATTAATTGAGCAGCCCTAATTGTTGCCTTCTTCATCCTCTCTACAATCTGGAGAATACAATACACCCACAGATGTCAAGATGGTTCACACTTCAGCTCAAAGACAGCCTGCTATTTTTCAGGTTCAGCTGGAAACCAATTTTTGTAATGGAAGCCGATCTTTCAATTGGTGATGACCCACTCTACCTCCTGTGCTAAAGCCACCCATCTAACATATATTTCTATTCTATTTGTATTTCTTTTCACCTAGCAAAGAACTGATTATAATAAAATTGGTTATTGTAAAATGTTTTCTACATTTTTGTTTCATTAATGCATAACCCTACTTAAAATGACTTTGTTTCATAGATAATGAACATTGTATTCTTATCTTCTTATCTATTTTTCTTTTTTTTTCATCTTAGCTCTTTAGAAACTACTGTTATATTATTTGGCGCTATGGATGTGTAACGGCCACCAATGTAATAATGTCCACAAACGTAATAAACCACAAACGCAACAAAAATCTGCAGTATTTACTGTAATAAACCCACAAATGTAATACATTTTCCACAAACGTAATAGCTGCTGCCAACTACAAACCTGACGCGATTTCCCGCAAATGTAATTACGTTTGCAGGGATTTATTACGTTTGTGGGGAAGTGAAAATCTTTATTGTAATAACTTCCCACAAATATAATAATGAATAATGGCTGTTGTGGTTGTTGTTTGTTTGTTTGCCTATACACCTACTAATACTACTGACCGTGGGTGCCAAATCCAGCTGCTGACTCTCCGCTCCGCTATCACACAACAGATCCCCCGGCGCCACCAGGGGGTGGCCAGCCAGTTAGTCTGACCACAGCACTTCCAACATGAAGCAGTCTGTGCATTTCTCCCTCACTGTGCCAGCACGGACTGTGAGGACAGTTGCGTTTATGTCATCGACGGAAAATCACATCATCTGCTATATATCTGATGTACATGCCCTTATTTGGATAAGACATCCTGGTATTCCCCACACATAAAGCCTATTGACAGTGTAATGTGCTCTGGCTGCAGATGTATATTAAGCATTAATCCGTTCTTGCAGCACGTCTACAGAAAGTATTTTGTTAGAGACAAACCATCCATCTGTCTGTCATCTCACCTGTACTACCGTTTTGCCTAGCCTTGACCAGCAAATTCATTGGCTTGTGACAATTCGCCAACAACAGAAACTGAGGCTTATGTGACAACGCTACTTTTACAGGTCACGGGAGGCACAGGTTCACAGTGCCAAGCTGAAACCCCTGATATAACATGAAACCCCCAAAAAACTTTACTCTTTTTGCTTTCAAAATGCAGCAATAAATTGTATAAAAATGAACAGGACTCATATGGTTACTTTAACTCAACAACTTTAGTGTAATTAAATTAAATCAAACTCAAATTAACACGTGTCCAGCCCGGACGATTCAGTTAACAAAGCGCGTCACACCCATACAGGAAACAAATAACCCCCACTGTGCATTTACTGCTTGTTTATTAATTCCAGTCACGTTTTATGTGTGTGAGATCCTGCGTGTGTGTGCGTGCACCTTGAACACAGCAAAAATTGGAGTGTTGAAATTTCAGGGTTAAACATGTCAGAGTTGATTTCTACTCTCAAAGTGTTATTTTAACACATTCTTATTCAAATGGTGTTCAGTGTTGGAGTTAGTTAACAGAGTTATCCAAGCCCAGGGAAATTAACTCTGTAGAGATGTAATTATTCTCCTCTTTACATCTCTACAGAGTTAAGGCCCCTGGACTTCAGGCCAGGTAAACCCTGTGCGTCTACTACCATACTACGCATATCCCATGTGCTGCTTACAGTCTATGGTGCTGCTGCTGGCTTGGACGTGTTGGAGGGACAGCATTTTTACACTGATGGAAAGTAGAATAAATCAAACTTATGAGAACAATAATATTGAATAAGGGAAGCGAGAATTATGCTACTTTCCCAAGCTTTTTTGTCGCTGGTACCGAAGTTCAGTAACTGAACAGCTAAAGCGTTTAGCTATAGTGTTGTTGTTGTAATTTTAGCTAACAGACTTTAGCTAACGTAGGCTCACTATGTTGCAGACACTTGAACGTTAACTCGTGCAGATGTATGCTTTGTGGTGGTTGTCCATAATACTGTGAGGTGTCCAGGACATGATGCACCTACGTTACAGCAGAAAAGCGACGAGACTTGCATAGTTTGCGTTGCGTTCATCAGAGGGATATCAATGTTGCCTAGCTAAACGAGTATTAGCCTAGCATCGGAACGCGTACAAGGCGGGTCTTTCCCCCCTTTGCCCTTGGCTTATGTTTGATGCGTTGATGATGTTTATGCATTACTATGAATAAATTGAAGAAACTACCAGCCGTAGCTAGCCTGCTCTGCTCTGTTTATTTGTCATCCAAGACTTGGGGTGTGTTCAGATTCGAGAATAGTGCACTACTTCTTATGACTCCAGGCTGTTTGTCCCTGCTCATTCAATTAGACAATGCTTTCCAAACGCTTGGCAACGTTTCTGTGTTTGCTACATCTGAACGTACCCCCTGGCTAGATGCGATAGAAGTGATTGTCATTGGCTAAGGGGTAGAGTCATGTGTCATGGTAAGCCAATCGGAGCCGGTGTTTTCACACACAGACGGGAACAGCGCGTGCGGCAAACATACACACAAAACAGAGATGCGACGATATGATGGCAGAGCAATCTGATTTAATTTATTAGAGTTAAACTCACTTTATATTGTTTACTGTTGATTGTTATTTTATCATATTGTTTACTGTTTACTTTTGTTACAAGTGCACTTGAAGTGTAGGATAAATGTGTTGCTGTCTGCTGAGGTGCAATAAATATTCCAAGGTTCTATAGTACAAGTACCTGTCTGTTCTTCTCTATTCAACTGACTAGAATGCTGCTCAGAAAATTTCAAATTCTTTGACATATAACAACTTCTTTTTAAAGTAACGGAAATAGTTACTTTCCCCAGTAACTAGTTACTTTTATTATAGAGTAATTCAGTTACTAACTCACAGACGATTACCCGACACCATGCACTGATTTAAAAATAAATGTGCTTTGAACTTAACAACCTACAGTGTGCTTTTTTATATATTTTTTGCTGTGGTAGTGGTCTTATTTTTTATTCTCACAGGTCTTAAAATGGCCTTAAAAAGCATTATATTTGGTTATCAGAAATGTGCAGAGACCCTGTACAAGTAATGACAGCTACTGGTTAGTTTGGTAAAGATACTCAAGTAAAGTTGCATTTTATGAAGCAACCTAGCTTTACTTAATCAGTGCACTACATTGCAGAGGTAAATACATATTCTGGTCACTAATTACAATATCATGCTTTCTTTCAGATTATTTCCTGCTCTTTTATGGAAGGCTCACCTAAACGTTAGATGTTCACTCATACGGTCTCTCCAACTGATGTATGTTCTTGTATTCACTGCATCTGTGTCAAAAGCTTGTACTGCTTTCAGTGCATAACATGGCTGATAGTGACTTACTGTGTTGAAATGAGTGTTTTTAATCATTTTAGCTTTAATTGCTTCAGTTTACAGTCAAATGCTTATTACTGCCATTTTTATTCATCTTTGTTTTTTGTATGTCTTAGCAAAATGCTGGTCCAGGTGAGGTACTGCGAACAGCAGAAATATGTTAAGTTGGAAGATATCGACAGACACTTCGACTTCATGAAGTTCCATGAAAAAGGTTTGTTGTTAAAATTTGGAAAGAAGAGGGAATGAATTTTGTGTAGGGGATTTTATCCAAGTCTGTTTAAAGTTGTGCAGAAATGAAAACACAATTTCATTCCACTATGGGTCTTAACATTAGTGTAATTACTCACCTATCAGATGATGTAACCCAAACGTTGTGCAAAATCCTTTTGTGTAAATCTGTGGTGAAAGTCGTCCCCCCCCCACCATCCAGTCATTGAGAGATTTTGCCTGCCACCCGATGCAAAAGTAGTTTACAAAGATGCAACAGGGACAGAAGTTGATGGAGAAATTTTCAGTGACCTGATCAGTGTCGTTCTAATGGTGTTCTCAGAAGATGGTGAGGGATCAATGACGTGGCAATCCAGTGTCATTTTTTTCACAGATCTATCATTATACAGATTAATAAATCTGGAGTATAGTGTGGATTTTTTTTTTTTTTTTTTTCAAACATGTAAATAAAAAAACAGAATTAATGTAATTACTTTAATTTATTTAACTTTTACAATGTAGTAACTATACAAACCCTCAGCAACATCACTTTTTGTTTCTCTCACAGAACAAAGTTGTTGTTTTTTTCCTTCTAGTGTTTTCCGCTTCCCCCCTTTCATCTCCATCTGAGTGGTCTGACTCAAGCTTCAATTCAAGTGCAAGTGCAAGTGCATCAACTATACTTCTAGATGAGGTTCCTAGGAAGAGACCAAGAGTTGAGGGCACAATTAATGCAGCATCTGCTAAAAAGGTTGCAACAAAACTCAGTTCTCACAGATTTCTTAAAATGTTGACATTTGTTCTTGTGCTGTTTCACAGTTATTGTCTTCTTTTTCTCCCCTTAAGTTGATCGAAGCTGTACTTGGCACCAGTTCAGGTGGTGAAGAGGTTCTCGAAGAATATCACACAACACAAACTCTAACAGATGCTACCAGAAGAAAACTGGTCAATATAATAGTGGCCCACATGATTGATAAACACGGGTAAATGTGTCCTATTTGTGTTCGCTCATTCAAAAAAAAAAAAAGAAAAGAAAACAATTCGCTGCTTAGCCATTACATAAAAAATACTTTAATCTCTCTTTTCAGGAACCTCCCCACCAAAGATGTTCGAGAGGAGTATGCTCTTGGGATAGTGACAGTGTTCCCGTCCCTCAAAGACCCATACTCCACGAAAGGCTACGTATGTATAGTCACGATTGTACTCTTTGTTTACATTTTTTTTTTGTTTTTTGGCGGGGGGTGTTGGGTTTGGGGGAACATTTTAATTCTGATATTTCTTATGAGTTTGACAGCACAATGTGAATGTATTTCCATTTTAGGAACACTTCTATGATGCTGCAAGCAGCACAGGATACATTTATTGGCGTCTGAAGACGATCCAGAGAAAAATTCGACGAGGATCTGCGCCACCAAGTAGCCCCACTGGCTTTTCTCCAGGCAGAGTTAAGAAATTAACTGTCCAAAAAATAGATACTGTTCTCATTAACATTTTCTTGTACCTAATTATATTATTCTGTTTTCATTTACCTATCTGATCAGCAAATAGGGCTTATTTTCTTGAAAGTGTGTGTGCTTTTCTTTAGGGGGCCCAGGTTTCCAGAGATCCTTCATTGTTGAAGATCAGCTTGATGGGGATGCTTGCCATGAAGCAATCTCTTTGCTCAAGCATACAACAGACACCTCCTTAATTCTCCAAAAGATGAGAGAGACCTTTCAGCATCGTCAGAAGCTAATAAATGACCCTGACAAAAGTACTGACATCCTGACGATCTTCCCAAGGTTCCTCGACACAAAGGGATTGGTAAGTATGCAGTGAGGAAATGCATTATGCTGAGAATGACTTCAGATTTTGTGCTGAATGTAGTAGTAGTATATTTTCTTACTTGTAGGTGAATCAAGACTTCACTCTCATGTTCAATGATGAGATATCCACAAGGCTCCTGCAAAAATGGGATCCAATCTTCAGATCTAATGTCATCAGAGAGGCCAAGCTGCTCACCTCAACAGCAGAGCTGCGCCAATTGGTGGAGTCAGCTGAGTGTCCATCAGGAAGTGATGAGGCAACAAGTGAGTTTTGCTCTATACATTTTGCTATAAGCAGTTACAGTACAATACTCTCCTGTTTTAGTTTGTTCTGTCTTAATCATTTTTTTCTAATCTTGTTGTAATTTAAATTCAAAGAATACATTTCTTAGTATTTGCAGTTAATTAAGTCTTTATGGTCTCTTTGTCCATAGCTTATGACAAAGAAATAGCCTGCCTGCTGTTGCTGCTATATCTCCTTCCGCCACCACCAGGGGGACCGAAGAATCCAAAAATCAGCGCCTCTGATGCAGTTGAAAAACTCGTTGTCTTTCACAAGGTAATTTAATATTTGTTTTAATCATGTGTAAAAGTGGCAAAGAGGTGGATGAAAGAAATTGTCTGGGTTTACTTAAACGTAAGGATGTTTGTATTCACTTCTGTAATTCTATTTTCTCAGTTACTCCTGTATCTAATGTCCATTGTGCTTGTGTAATCCCCAGTCTTGCTGCAGTTTGGAAGAGCATCTTCGGAGTCAGCAGAACCAGCAGCCATACCTGCTAGCTGTTGGTCGCCAGAAGAGCAGCATTGAGAGCTTCTACATCTGCATGGACAAGCGTCTCATCCCTTGCCAGGCAAACCACTCCCTTGGGGCATTTGATGAGCTTTTTAAAGCTCATTTTGTGTTCAATGTGTCTTATGATGGTGCGCTTGTGAATTTCTACACCTTTCTCCAGACAACAGTTTATAACATTGACATGGGAAAAATGAAGGAGTCACCAAGAGTCCGAGACATGAGAGCCAAACTCCTTAACCAGGAAATACTTCTCACAACCCTGAGTTAAATGCAAGGAAGTTTGAAGGCATTGTGAGCAAAATGCTGACATGTTTTTTGTGTAAGAAAGTTTATCCCAGCAGTCAGAAGTTGATTTCACATTTAAGAGGTGAACATGGTTATTACCCTGGACCTAAGTATAAGTTGCTTTGTTTTCAGCCAAGCTGCAGGCTTCAGTTTCAAACGTATGCAGGCTTTAGGAAGCACCTCAATACTGTTCACAGCAATGTTGAGCAAATTACTCAAACTTCAGATGTTGCTTGTTCCTCTAATGATCCAGCTTCACATGCTTTTGAGGACCAATCTAATTCCTCAAATCTTCCTCAAAGTTCATCTAGTGTTCTTCCAGTGTCTAGTTCTTCCCATGTGCCAGAGAACAATGTTTCAGGACTTGCATCCAAACAAATAAGTGCATCCATTGTGGCCAAACTCCAGGGTAGTGGCATCTCAAACAGTTTGGTATCTTCACTTGTAGGAGATTTGGAGGAATTAACCAGTGAGCTTCGTTCAGAAGCAAAGCAGACCATTCTCTCTACTTTATCTACAACTGACACCAACATGTCTGTAATAAATGAATGTTTTGAAAAATTAGAAAACCCTTTCACTCATCTGAATACAGAATGGAAACGGAATAAATACTTCAAGTTAAAATGGGGAGTTGTAGAGCCAAGAGAAATAACACTTGGAGTGAGATACGACACCAGGCGTAATCAGAAATCCGGCACTTATGACCAAGTACCTGTACAGGATACTTTCATTTATGTACCTATTTTGGAATCTTTGAAGTTCATGTGTAGAAATCCAGAGATTTGTGTTTTCCTGAAAAGAAAGTGGAGGTCAGAGCCTGATGCTTATCAGGACTTCTGTGATGGAAGTTATTTTAAAACTCATCCCGTTTTCAGCCAAAAGACATGCATTACAAATTCAGCTGTACTATGATGATTTCGAAACAGCAAATCCTCTTGGCTCAAAACGTGGAATTCACAAAATCGGCTGCATTTATTTCCTTGTAAGAAATCTACCTCCGAAGTTTAATTCGATTTTGATGAACATTCATTTAGTATCACTTTTCCATGCACAAGACCTGCAAAAGTATGGTTTTGATGTTATACTTGAACCACTGATAAATGATGTGAAACAACTCGAAAGCTTGGGGCTCAGTCTTCCATTTTCTGATGAGCCGGTATATGGTACAATCTCACAGATCACTGGAGATAATCTAGGGATGCACTCGATTCTTGGTTTTAACGAGTCATTCAGTAGCCGTCATTTCTGTCGCCTTTGTTTGATTGAGAAAGATGATTGTCAAACGGTGTACACTGAGGATGATCCTAAAGTGATTATTCGTGGAAAAGATATGTTTGACATGCATTGCCAGTCTCTTAAGGAAAATCCTCAGTTGAAGTCACTGTATGGGTTAAAAAGAAACTCTGCACTTAACTCATTACAGTATTTCCATGTTTGCAGTAACTACTCATTTGATATAATGCATGACCTTCTCGAAGGTGTTGCTCAGTATGAGATAAAATTGCTGTTTGATTATCTCATGAAACACTTCATATCAGAACAGGACTTACTTTCTAGGATTTATGGCTTTGACTATGGTTTTTTAGAGCGAAAAAACCGCCCCACTAAAATCATATTGGATAGTGCTGGCAATGGCATCGGCTTGAACTCTATCCAGACATTATGTCTTGTGAAAAACATCCCACTTTTGTTTGGTGACATTATTCCTGCAGGGAACAGGCACTGGGAATTGTTACTACTGTTACTTCAAATAATGAACATTGTTTTTCACCTTCTCTCTCTCTGGGTATGACTGTGTATTTAAAGAATTTGATTGTTGACCACCACAAACTATTTAAGCACTATCCTCACAGAAAACTGATACCTAAGCATCATTTTATGATTCACTACCCGTCTTCTATTAGGAAAATTGGCCCATTGTTGTTTGTTTGGTCAATGAGATTTGAAGCGAAACACAAGTTGTTTAAAGACTATTTCAAAAATTTCAAAAACATAACCAAATCACTCACTAAAAGGCATCAGATGGCCATTGCTTATCACTGGGAAACCTTTACTGTTAAACAAAAGGAATATGGGCCAATTAAATCATGGTTGAAAATGTGGTTAACAATGAAATGCTTGAAATGTTGTCAAAAGATGTTTTTTCAACCAGTTGGGTTAAAGTTGATGGTGTTGAGTACAAACCTGGACTTGTTGTTTGCACTTTAATGGAGGAAGACATGCCAGTCTTTTGTCAAATACTTGATGTACTTTTGGTTGAAGATGACATTTATTTATTGACACACAAGCTGTTTACAGAGAACTTTGATGAACATCACCATGCGTTCAAAGTATTACGAACAGGAGAAAGGTGTGTGATAAAAACAACTGAACTTAAATGTCACAAACCCTTTGATATTCAAAGCTCATATGGAGCTACAGATGAAATGTTTTTTTCTTGGAATTATTTCTCAAACAGGTAATATTAATTAATGAGTTTAATTAAGTTATATTAAATTATTATATAGGGATTAGAACTACCTTAATAAAAAGAACTCCCACATAGTGTTAATTTAACCTTGTTTAGGGAGTTAAAAAGGAACTCTCAGTCAGTGTTAATGATACATTGCTCAGTGTTAATTTAACCCTATTTGGTGAGTTAAAGAACTAACACTGACACAGTGTTAAATAATTAACTATTTTGAAAGTGTTAATTTAACTCTGTAGAGTGTGGAGCTATATAAACCCTGAAAAAGTGTTAAAATTAACTCTGTGGGAGTTGAATCAACACTCCACTTTTTGCTGTGAATATCATATGTGAGGCTATTTTATAACCAAAATGGTGGTGAAAATATTTAACTTTGCTAGACGGTATTTCTCTGAGCCATTCGTTAAAAGGAAATAATTTATTTGCTGTGGAAAGAAGGCAACGTAATGCGGAATTATAGGTTAAACAATCTTTGCTTCCTTTAATTTAGTTTGGATAACAGTAGTAGCCTAATAGTAGCTGCAGCAGCAACAACAACCACAACGAACATTATTCATTGTATTATTACATTTATGGCAAGTTATTACATTTGTGGGAAATCACGTGTTAGGTTTGTAATAGGCTGCAGCTATCACTTACATTTGTGGGTTTATTACATTAAATGCTGCAGATTTTTATTTCGTTTGTGGACATTATTACATTGGCAGGCGTTACAGGACACTTCATAACCAGGTCAATTCACACACTTGTGAGTAAAGCATATAAGAGGAGAGTGCTCCATCTTATCTCTTCATAAACTAAAGTTATATTATTTTGCGCGACGGACGCTTCACATAATAACATAACATTATACTATTTATCGTGTTATACAGTGAAACCTTTCACCTTATAACGTGATGAGTTATATTGTTTACTCAACGGCATGTCACTTCTGTCTCTGCATGCCTTACAATCCTCCTCTGCTCTCTGTATCGCGTAGCCTATGGCGGACTTCGGCCCTGATGCGCGCACACGCACACAGACACAGGTGAGCACACTAGAGAGTGGCTCGGGTCGCATTTTCCCGTGTCCAAGACATCTATAATCGATCCTGGCCTGAACCCACAGCACGGCACTGTACACAGGGAGCGGAGCTTGTGTTGCGTTCAGGCGTTGTCACATGAATAACAAATTCCAGCACTTGAATGGGCTGTTCATTCTGTATTTCACTAAATTATATATCTTTGTTGGTCAGTCATTAGAACAGAAGCAAGTTTAATGTGCATCACTCAAGAATTTAAACGTGCATGCTTAATTTAATTAGGGCAAGCCACATACATTGCCACAAGCCCCACAATGTAAATATTGCACACGTGTGCATCGCAATGGCGATGCTTAAAAGATATATTGTTCAGGTCTAGTTGGTGGTGTTTCCGCCCTTACATGTGCTGCCCTTAATTACGGTGCTGCATAATTTGCACGTCTCGCTAGTCTTTTTTGGTGAGGTGAAGCCTCGCTTTCTACCGCTTCTATCAGCCTTTACGTCTTCTTTGTTCTTAAACGTGCTGCTGACTCACAAGCGTGACATGCACCATCGACGTAAAGGTTCGGCATAATGAAAAGAACTGATAAGGAAATCATTAAGCATAAAGTCTAATGATGTGGTTGAATTGAACCAGTTGGAACCGGTTCTTAACAGGAACTGGTTCTCGATTCCTATCCCTATCTACAACTGTGGCTCTCTGGCTCTGCATGTCAATGATATAGAGCTTTGTGGTTGGAAAGTGTATTTTCGTATTCTCTTGGGGCAGCTGTGGCTCAGACGTAGAGCGGGTCGTCCACCAATCAAAAGATCAGTGGTTCAGTCCCCAGCTCCTCCAGTCTGCATGTTGAAGTATCCTTGAGCAAGATATTGAACCCCAAATTGCTTCCGATAGCTGTTTTATCAGTGTGTGAGTGTGTTAAAAAACTGAGCAGCAGGTGGCAACTTGTATGGTAGCCTCGGCCACCAGTGTGTGAATGTGACTCCTAGTGTAAAAAGCGGTTTGAGTGGTCGGATGAATAGAAAGGTGCTATACAAATGCACATCCATTTACCATTTACCATTTGTCTTTATGTGTCCTCATATCAATCCTCTCACCTGACTTTATGTTTGCAGTAAGACTGAACCTTTAAAAGCTAATACAGTAGCTCTCCACTGGCTGCAGCACAGACACAAAATGTACCAATTTGTGCAACATTTCATACCCAGTATAGCTGTGCTTTTTATCTGTGGCTCCACTTCCTGCTGACAGACACTTTGTGGTGCTTCCTAGGCATAAATATCTTTGTTAGTCTTGAAGTCATCAGCGCACAGTGGTTATTTGTGAGCTGCGTCATGGTCCCAGGCTGGGCTGGGCTGCCAAGTGTTGATGAAATATGCATTGGCCAGAGATTGAGTTGAAAGACCTCGCCCGAGAAGTTTGTGGGGAAGTGTGTGGGTTGTCTGTGCAGGGGTTGACAAGAATAAGTCTCCATGGGACCATTTAATAGCACTTCCAACTTAGAGTGTGTGGATCCATCTGTTCAGCCTCTATTGTTGCTATTGCAAAGTCACACAACGTGTGTGTGTGTGTGTGTGTGTGTGTGTGTGTGTACAGGTCCATATGTAGGTTACCTGTGTGCTCTCAGTAGTGATAGGCAGGTCAACCCTGTGAATTGACCAGCAGTTTGGGCAGTTTGGGAAAGCTTGTTAGAAAATATCACAGGTTTTGGGTGGGTGGGCCATTAAGTGACAGAGCAGAAGCCTTCATTATTAATAATTTGCAGAAACATTGTGCAATATTAATTTGTAATGTATTCTGCTAGATTATGCAAAGTATCAAATACTGTATTATGAATAATCTGGATTACTTGTGGAATACTTTGATCGTGGGTGCCATTGTCTTGCTGGGCTCATTTGTCTGGGATTTATACTTCCATGTCAAGAACACACAACAGTTGAGTCAGGTGCACTGCAAACACATTTTAACATCTGTTTATGGGAAATGCGTCCCTCATATGAATTTTACAGTGTCCTAACAGCAAGTGAGCCTCACTCTCTGTCCACTCCACATCTCTTGGAAGTGGAGGAAGTGAGGAAGTGCTTAGTAAAAAAGCTGTAAAAATAGCAAACGATCCCTTTCATCCACTCAACAGGGAGTTTGAACTTCTCCCCTCTGGTAGACGTTATAAAGTGCCAAGGGCTAATCGTAATATTTTTAAAAATTCCTTTATTCCTAACGCAATCGGGGCATTGAATACCATGTCCCGTTGATGTGTTGTAATGTAACTGCCACTGCTGTCCTGCTTTTTGCCCTGAAGATGTCTGTGTGTAAGTGTTGCTGTTTGTTGTTGTTGTTGCTGTTGCTGTTGTTGTGTTGTCCTGCTTGTTGTTTGTTATGAGACCAAAGACAAATTTCCACATTGTGGACAATAAATGAATTAACTAACTAACTAACTAACTTAAATATGCACTTCTTTGTCCATTGGGGGACCTTCGAAGCCAGTGACAGGAATAAATCAAAACAGGGCGTCTGGCAAAAGTTCAGCTCAAAATAGCTTTGTTGTCGCTTGCAGTCACTTCCAACTAAACAACCTAGCTAACAATAAAAAACAAGATAAAAATATGTCCTATTTTGCTTTCAGTAACATGTTGTACATGTGTTATAATAATCATAAAATTCATAATCAACAAAAATTATTACAAATTAACTTGTTTAGAAGAACACACAATAAAATAATATATGACACCATAAAATAATAATAAAATGTATAAATTAACTTTCTAATTGAACTAGGGATGCACCGATTTTGGGCCGATACTGATATCAATGTTTAAAATAACAATTTCAACAAAAGCTGATTGTAATGTTTTTATATTGGTGTTTCTATTATTTTTGTTGTTTTATTCTTCTTCAGGGAAACACAGAAATCTACACTATAAAAATAAAAGAACAGTTTAAAAGTTATTCAGTCCTTTATTACACTACCTTTGAATAAGCACAAATTCAATTATCCACATACAGTGTATGCAACAACCTTTAACATAACCTTCTTTCACATGAAAAAAAAAACTTTAAGCAAGCAAAAAGCCTTTTTACTATATACGATACATCATAAATTCCTCTCTAATATCTATTTTATAGTGCTGTGAAAACATTAACAAATTTCTCCCTCAAACAGCGCATTTATTCAAGTTTTTCACTACAAGCTACATTTTACAAGATTACACATCATGAGAATGTTAGAATTTACCGTCGCCCAATACTAATTTTTACTGAATAGAGCCTGAACGCTTTACAATGTAAATCAAAGCAAACTCCGTAAGCTGTCTGCCACGGCCAAGGGCTGCTTAAAGGTCGCAAGAGGTCGGATAACTCGGCCACGTCAACCAGAGAGCAGGTACAGTGCAGGAACCCAGAAAAAAGGCCTTTCTATTATTTAGAAGGCATTGCTATGTAGTTATGTTGTTGTGGCCTTATATAATATTTCAAAAAAACAGTAGGAACAGTATTAGTAAAAAATAGTAATAAACATTTAAATTGTTTTTCTCTCCCCATATGTAGCACCTCCTATGGATGATGGCACCCTTAGCATTCACCTTTACTGCCTATGCCACAGCCAGCATGCTCGTTTCCTTGCCCTTCTGGCGCGATGATGTATATAGCGCGCATAGCAACGGGCTGCATGGCAACGGGCTGAGATAGAGCAGTCGGACTCGTTGCACTCACCGGTTTCCATTTGCCACAGCACAGTCTTCTACCTCTCTTCTCCTCCTCAACAGATGAAGCATTAGCAGACCAAGGTTGTTGTCGTACTGCTGCTTCAAGAATATAAGCAAAACACACCCGAAAAAGGCACTAAGAACAGCGTCGTCAAGCATCTTGTTATCCAGAGCGAGGACTACAGTGTTTTCTTCTGGTAAACGTAAACACGTAACATCCGCCCCGCCCCCTATCCAATCAGAAATCTTCCCTGCCCCAAACCTTGCGCAGACCTGAATAAAGGCGATTAAACTGATCTCCTGTGTAAATCGTAAATCCTCAGGTGGAATGAGTATTTCCCATGTAAACTACCTGGAAAAACTTTAATTCCAAATGATTTCATTCAGATTTATTTCATTTCGAATGAGAAGCCATCATGTAACCGTAGCCAGTGTTAGAGCATACAATGCACCCGGCCCTGACAACAGCCCCTGCAGGTTGTGGACCCACAGGGTGACAGATTCATGTTATTTATTCGAGCTAAGCCCAACCGGGTCCCATGGCCCAGGACCGTGAGATCCCTCCCCAGATCTGGCTCCAGAGGGGGGCCCCGGTGTCCCCATACCAGACGAGGTACTCTGTCCCCAAATGTGCTGTTTCATCTTGGTCTTCTTGAATCACTCTTACTCTGGCCCCTCAACCGGGGACCAATTTGCCTTGGGAGACCCTACCAGGGGCTATTAGCCCCAGATAATACAGCTCCCAGTATCATGAGGACACACAACCCCTTCCACTATGTTAAGGTGGCGATTCTTGGAGGGGCCAGAAAACCATGGATTGCCCCCTCCTGGTTGGGAGAAAGTTACTGCCCCAAGTGAGGGAGCTCAAGTATCTTGGTGCTTGTTCACAAGTGAGGGTAGAGTGGAGCGTGAGATGAATTGGCAGTTTGGCGCACCATCTGCAGTGATGCAGGCTCTCTCTTCACCATTGTGGTGAAGAGAAAGCTGAGCCAGAAGGCAAAGCTTTTGATTTACTGATCCATCTATGTCCTAACCCTCACTTATGGTCATTTGCTTTGGGTAGTAGTGGGTAGTGAAAGAATGAGGTCGCGGATACAAGCGGCCAAATGAGTTTCCTCCATAGTGTGGCTGGGCTCAGCCTTAGAGATAGCATAAGGAGCTCAGAAATCCAGAGGGAACTCAGAGTAGAGCCATTGCTCCTTCGTGTTGAAAGGGGCCAGTTGAGTTGGTTTAGGCATCTGATCAGGATGCCGCCTGGGATTAAATATCTTGTCTGGCCTGGGAATGCCTCAGGATCCCCAGTAGGAGCTGGAAAGCGTTGTTGAGGAGAGGGGCATCTGGAATACTTTGCTCAGCCTGCTGCCCCCACAACCCAGCTTCAGATAAGTAGTTGACAATGGATGGATGGGATATATAACTTAGTTAAATGTATTCCCTTACTCTCAAATCTTACATGGACTGCTATACACCTGATGCATACTGGGTCCATGAGTAGGGATAAGCATGAAAAGAAAAGAATACTTGGTTAAATAATATAGATGTTTACAACTATGATCATTCAAAACATTCCCCTTTATGGCCTCAGATTCCAGTCTCTCCTCCCCAATCTCGGTATTGAATTGTGTGGGTTAACAGGTCTTTTTCCGGTCCAATAGTCCTCAGACCTTGTTTACATTTATCCTATATTGTATTATACTATAGTAATTTGCATTAGTTTATTATCACTGCCTCTCTTTAGTACCTCGCCTAGTAGAAAGCAAAATTCTGCTGTTGAAAACAGTATCAGTGCTCATTATTTTCCTCTCCCTCTCTCTCAGTTGAATCTCTCTGCTGTGAAATGAAGTTTATTTAAGGGTGCTATTGGAGTGCATGTAATCATTTTTATCAGCATATCCATATTTGGTAATTATTGCTCAAAAATATGTTACTAGGATTGAAACTGATATCAAAATTATGATATGCAATGCAATGCAATGAATAATTGTTAATTACAAGTGCATCAGTGTTTTTAATTACTTTTGCTGTAATTGGTTGTGTGTGTTATTAGAATTAATAGCCAGTTTTTGATATACTAGGCAACCCTCTGGTCCAACAGTGCCTACATTGTTTGTTTGTTTTTACTTATAGTGATTTCATCTTCAAATTTGTCATATCCCTAAAATCTATGCAACTTAAGCTAAAAGGTAATGCAAGTCACTAAATAATACTGCTAAAAGTATTTTGAAAAATGTGTCATTAAAAAAATAATACAATAATCAGAATTTTTTTATCTGATTTTACAAAATAAAAACACAAAACATACTGATCCATCCATTTAGATAAATGTATCCAGAATTATGGAAACAACAATCACCAGCGACCATTACTGGGAAAATCCAGCGTAATTACAGCAAAACACTATGATCACAGAGCCTGTAAGGTAGGGTAATGCCAGGTTCAGACTACACTACATGTTGCGATGGTCACTATGACAGATTAGGCGATGGTGGAGTCATAAAATCTTACCATGACTTGACCGCCTGACAGCACAGACTACACCTTGATCCACGACCAATCATCTTCATTCTCATCCTTCATGATGTGTTTGATGTCATCAGATTGTTCTTGTCCTATTTTTATTATTGTGATCATTTCAGTCACTTTGGCTATTCATGTCCCAGATAAACTGTTTTGTAATAATGTAAAAAGTGCCATTAGATGGCAGGAGCTACATTCGTACTGCTGAAGTACCTCACACTTACTATGTAGGTCACTGAATGCCTTTTTAGAATATGACGGGATTCTCTCAACCAAAACAATAACAAGCTTTTAATTTAAAATGGCTACAGGAAGTGTTGAGTTTGAAATGTTGCTGCGGTGCATTAACTTGAACAGGAAAAACTGGAGCGAATTAAAATAAAGGCCTGTTTCTAATGTAGTCTGTTTCAAAAGAAGCCTCTGCAGTTGTGGTAAGTAAAGGCCAATTCCTTTTTATCCTTCTAAATTATGAAGAAATAACTATGGTAATGATATATTCACTGGGTTGCTGTAGTGCCTGCTTTTTAACGGCATCATTTTTCCTTTTTGACTCTTTGTGGTAGTCCTTAGAGGAAATACCTATAACTGGTAGCTACGTAACTGGTATGCTATGTAGTCTGAAACTGGCATAACATATGGTCCTAACAGAAGCCTTAGCTTTGTGTTAGAAAAAGAATGTATTTTCTGGCTGTGAAGGTTTTATTTTAGTTCTATGCACACACACACACACACACACACACACACACACATCTATATATACATACATATGTATGTATGTATATATATATATATATATGTGTGTGTGTGTGTATATATATATATATATGTATATGTATACATATGTATGTATGTGTATATATATATATATATATATATATACACAAACAGGATCATGCAAAGAACGATATTTAACTTTAAGAGTATTCATCCTACTCTATTGTGAGCAGATTTCCCTCTTTTCACATTCACAGAAGCCTGTTTCCACTTGAAGTCAGAGTGTGACAGTACCCATCTGACAGAGGAGTTTTCAAGGATCCATCTGTTGTTAGAAATATCCAAGAACAAAGATATATGACAATGTTCAGGGAAAGTAAATGCTACTATTTTCGTCTCCCACTACTGTTATTCGTACTTATCTTCTTTGTGACTGTGTGGGGAAAAAAGTGTGCTGATATTCACACTGGCCCAAACTAAATTATAGGTGCTGCGCAGCAATGGTCAGGGCCGGGCAATTTTAAGCAAAATTAGGCAATTCTGAGCAACAAGCAGAGTGTAGGAAGATGAAAAAAAGGTGGCATTCTAAGCATAAGAGACTATGCTCTATCTCACTGAGCTAATTAGCATTATCTGCGGTATATATGTTTAAAACTTCTTCTAGCTCATTATAGGAATTCTACAGTTGCAGTGATTAGTCAATAAATCAGTACGTCAAACACATAATTAATCCACAACTATTTCATGATGGATTGATTGTTTCAGGCATCAGTGTTGGAGTTACCTTCGCAGATTTGAGGATATCCTCCTCAAATCTTACTTTATCATGGTTTTGGACCTTTAGTCAGACAATGTGAGATGTTTGTGGATGCCAGATTGGAATTGGGGAAAGGTAATATGAATTTTACATAATTTTATAGACAAACATTTAATATAGAAAATAACTGGAATGCTAATCAATAATGAAATGATTCATAGCAGAGATGGGCCTATTTGTAAAATTGTAAATGCACCATTACAGCTTCATTTTAAAAGGAAATCAACATTACCTTTCAGCAGCAAAACTGCACAAATAAAATAAAATTAGGCTAAGCCAAAAAAAAAAAACAGGGAAAAGAGACAAGGGATAACAGGGAAAAGTGTTTATAAAGAGTATTTGTCTGTCCACAAAACTGCCTGGATCATAATTATATTAACCTCAGTAGTCTCTAATCCACATAGCATGATGCCTGAACATAGGACTTTCACATTAGAATGTCCGTTCTGCCTTAGCTGAGGCTTGAACTCACAACTTCTGAGACTGAGGTCCATCTTCTATCTCACTGAGCTAATTGGCGAGTGACAGTTCATGTGTGGCTTCACAAATTGACTAAGCCAAGCATCAGGGTGCCAGACAGTAGCCATCCATGCCATGGAAAAGCAAATTTCAAAGTGAAAGCTCCAAAGCTGTAGCACATATGGTTGATTTGTTGTGAATTTTCAAATTTTTGAAATTTAGAGGCTTGCTGTAGCGCCACCATCAGGACTATTGTCTTGTGTTTCCAGTTGAGGACATCTGGCATGGGACTGGACCTGTATGAAAAGTTTGGGTAGATTTCTCATATGGACATGTTGCATGAGCTGAGGCTTGAACTCACAATCTTCAACACCAAGAACCATCCTCTATCTCACTGAGCTAACTGGCAAACGGCAATGTCACATGTAACTTCACAAATTGACTAAGCCAGTCACCTGTGTGCAAGACAGCAGCTGTAAGTGTGTAAAGGCAGATTTCAAACGGCTGTCAAAAATTCAGTTATTAAGACAAAAATCCAAAAATAGACAAATTGCATCTAGACAGCAAGGAGATGTTGGTAATTTGTTTTTAACAATGATTTATTGGCTCCATAAGTGAAAAACTGGTGTTTAAAAATGCCATTTTTGCATTGAGTCCAATTGTTGGCATGAGAGCGAAATTCAAAATGCTGTAAAAAAAATTCAGTTTTTGAGATAAAATTCTGATATTTTCCAAACATCATCTACCATGACTCCAAAATGTTGTCATTTTTTTAATGAACACTGAAAATGTATTTAGCATTTGCAGAATGTTTACAGTACTGTTTACGGTCAAACATTTTGATGCACTGTAGGCTCAATTTTTGATAAATCAAAAATCGGTGTGGATCATTTGTGTAGGACAGTCTGAAGATGCTCTGTAGCAAGTTTGGTGCCAATTGAGCAAAAATTGTGGGAAGAGATAGGTTTAATAATTTTTACAGTTTTTGAAAAAAAAACAAAAAAAAAAACAGAGTGATGGACAGGTTTAAATGTACAAAAGAAAATGTAAATGTAAAAAATCTGTAGCACATATGGTTGATTTGTTGTGAATTTTCAAAATGTTGAACTTTAGAGGCTTGCTGTAGCGCCACCATCAGGGCTATTGGCCTGTTTTTGCAGCTGTGGTAATCTGGCATGGGACTGGACCTTTGGGCAAAGTTTGGTTATTTTTTGTGCATGGGAAGTAGGATTTCCTCGGAAGAAGAAGAAGAAGAAGAAGAAGAAGAAGAAGAAGAAGATGCAGCAGAACAATAGGGTCCTGGCAGCTTAGGCTGCCCGGCCCCTAATTACCATCTATTGGTAAAAACATTAAATCTTGTGCATCGTCTGCCTGGTATTTCAGTCTTAAAACATATTCCATTTGTTTTGCTACAGTGTATGAAAAATCATATGTGTTAAATGTGAGCAGTTGGGCCCAGCTGCTGATGGCGTGGAAGTCGTCCTGACAGAAATCTTGATTTAGTGAGACACTATCATCCCAGTGATGAGCCAGCTACAGGAAAATCCAAACTGAAAGCCTAACAACTGATTTAGCATTTGAGTCATTATTCAGCTTTGATCCTCAGCGCTCACTGAATGTTCATTATTGTATCACAGCATAGCACTGCTTTTCTCTTCAACTTTAATTCACTGATGTTTTCCATTACTAAAACATCACAGACGGCTGAGTGAAAATAGGATAACACAACATTCAGTTTAGTTTAAGTGTGTCCTCTCAATGCTGAAAAGGAAATACAGTGGTGGAAAAAAGTTTTCGGACACCCTTAAAATCTTACACAATCTCAAATATTATCATGAAATATTTGTGGAAAAATCTTCTTTGTGTTTCAAAAGGTGTGGCTGCATTAGACAGATACAAACGAATACGAATTATATTTTTTTGTTTATTGTTTACAAGAAAAACTAACAAAACTAAATTCTTGACAGTTTCAATATGTCAGTTCTCAACATTGTCGGTATCAAAGTCAACAAATAACAGAGAATGTGTTCAAAACTGAACAAAAAATAAATAAACCATCACATCATCAAATTAATATTTAGTTGTCCTGCCACTGGCACGTAGTAGAGCTCTAATCCTGGCTGGCATGTTCCCCACAAGCCTTTGACACTGTTGAGGGGTAATCTTGTCCCATTCTTCTTGAATTACTGCTTTTAATTCTTCTAAATTCTTTGGTTTATGCTTTGAAACAGACCTTTTGATAATCCACCACAGATTTTCAATGGGGCTCATGTCCGGGGATTGAGCTGGCCACTCTAAGACCTGGATACTGTGCTCCTGCAGCCAGTTCTACTGGCCTTGGATGTGTGGCAAGGGGCATTATCTTGTTGAAACATCCAGCTTTTACCTCGACGGAACAGTGCACGCGCAGAAGGGAGCATGTGGGTTTCGAGAATGGTACAATACTTGGTAGAGTTCAATGTGCCATCACAGACAGTGAGATGACCAACACCAGCAGCACTCATGCATCCCCAAACCATGATACTGCCTCCACCATGCTTGACAGTAGGTACTGTACATGCTGGAGATAATGCTTCGTCTGGCCTTCTGCGTACCCTCACATTAGTAGGAGGAAGATAAAGCTGGAAACTGGACTCATCTGACCACAAAATCTTCTTCCAATTCCTGGCTGTCCAGTTCTTGTGTGCCTGGGCCCAACGACGCCGGGCTAACCTCTGTCTCTCATTGATCAGGGGCTTCTTGATAGCCTTGTAGGACCTTAAGCCATGATCTAAAAGTCGGCCACGTACAGTGCGGGTGGAACACTGGACACCAGTTTGGTTTGACCACTGCTGCTGAAGCTCCTGTGATGTCATTCGGCGGTTTTGCCTACACATGCGGATCAGGATGCGGCCATTTCTTGCTGAAGAAACTCTTGGACGCCCAGATCTTGGTTTGTCTTCCAAGCTGTTGGTTCGTCTGTATTTCCGCAGAGTGTATCCAACTGCTGAAGGACTGCATCTGCACTTCCTGGCTATCTGGTGGCAGCTGTACCCTTCCTGGCTGAGAATCTTTATCTTCAGGCGTGTTTCCTGTGTTAGGTTCCTTGTTTTAGCCATTTTTGTGTCTGAAGAACTTTCAAATGTGCTGCCTTTATGTAGACACGAAGCTTGGCAACAAAAATTGTGTCTTTTAATAAAAAGAACGACCTTCATCACTGGTACCAAAATGACCCAATACTCAAAATTTCTTATATATTTTTATGGAACCAATCAATTCTAAGTTTTTAATGGCTTTTTTAGGATTTATTTCGTATTTCGGCTGTGACTGTGCTAAAAGAAATTGCACTTGAAGACCTAAGAGTGATTCTTAATGCAATATTTCACAAATGCATGGGGTGTCCGAAAACTTTTTTCCACCACTGTATATGCAGCACCTGCAGCCACTACAAAAGATACATGGAAATGAGCAAGGCTTTTTTTATTTCTGCATTTTAAACATTTAAATATTTTGTTTGAAATAAATTCCTTATGTAAATGCAGTACCAGCTACTAAATAGCTGTTGTGGGTAATGTTACATTTTTTCTGAAATTTCTTAACGTCAACAATATGATTAATATACACATCTGGATTAGGATACATCATCTTCTCATATTTCCATTATTAATTTTGTGTGTGAAGTCCTTCCTTTGTTTTTTGTAACTATTACGGTGCTGTCTAAACTGGCTGCTGGGAAAAATCTGTAGCGTTATCTATACAGGAGATTAGGGATGCACAAAAACATGGCACATCATAGGTATCAGCCGATGTTATATTACAAAATTAACTATTAAATTTTCATGCTTTTTCCTTATTTTGCAAAATGAATGAATATTACATACATTGAAAAGCATTCTATTTCACAATGAAAGTTATGTATTGTTATAATGGATATCTACAAAAAAATCCAACACCATGCATCCCTACAGGAGATAATGGTAGCACATGAGCTGTGACATCATACAGTTTGCCTTCAAATATTCAGTAAAAACTAAACAAAAATGATTCAGATACTGTATACAATATTAATAGTACAACAGAATAAAATCTACCTAGATATAGAAAAATGTACTCTAGGATCTACAGTAAATATATAAATCAACAGGTGATTTCCTGCTCTTTTAGCAAAATCCTAAAATGACTGAGTTGTTTTTTTCCACCTGGACCTTTATGGTCCACCATCTCTCCTCTAATCATCACGCTGTGACCTGTGACAGCCTGTACCATAACTACTGCACATTAACATAATATGTAGTTTTTTTGTGACCAAGCATCAAGTAGGTTTACAATACCAAAGTTTTATGACAAAATTACTTAATGACACCGACTCCCGTATGCACAAAGTGAGAGAGGAGAGGGAGAGATGCTGAGCTGCTACCAGAGGAGCCGCTGAATGAGTTCCCTCTGAGCGGTAACTTGCTAAAAGAGTCTGAGAAGTCCAGGGCTGCTCATCAAACATTCAGGATGCCACAGTTTATTCCGCACTACTGAAGCTGCTCCTCTTTATAGAACCACAGTGGATTCTGTAATAATTTCACTTTCAGCCATGCTGCCATGCTGTTGCTGTTGCCGTGCATAACAGTATAATGTCAATATTGTCACCTCACTGTGGCAGCTTACCAGCTCCAAACCATAATCAGGAACATGCTGGCTTATTAGCATTCATTTAGCTTGGCTTGTTGTTAGCTGGAAACTAGCTTCTAAGTTCACAGTGGGGTATTTTAGTGACGTATTTTAAGTCATAGAACAAAACATGAAAGTCTCTTCAGCTTGTGTTAACCACAGACCTTATTTCAGACATCTACTCAAAAACCCATTTAGAAAATCCTTAGGGACAAGGCAACTGGGAGTGGTAAAATGCTGATTCATTTCGGGGTTTTAAGACTCATTCCTGCAGCACTCTATAGGCTGGCTGAGGTCCATAAACACAGACTGCACAAACAGTCCAGTGGTCAAATATGCGCAAACAACACAAGGAGAAAAGTTGCTTCATTTTCTCTATGAACACATATTAAGCCTTATTAAATATGAGCTATTTTCATTATGCCACCCACTGCTTTGCCTGCTGGATGTAAACAAATTTTCACAGACAGTGAAAGCTTTAAAAAGTTACGTTACTATGAACATGTAATATTTAGCCTTTGTTAGACAAGACAGATGCAGAGTGAAAGCGGCAGATAGAGAGAAGATGACACACAGCAAAGAGCCACAGATTGGAATTCAACCAACGTGTGATCCTGCTGCAGCAAGGACACTGCTTCACCTGCCCTACCAGGCGAGCTTGTGGGTGAAATATTGAAATATTGAAATATTATACACCATTTTTGACGGTCTTTTCATCTTGCTAACATTAGTGTTAGGTCGCAGTGACTGAATTTCTCTTTCAGTGGGTCAGTACTTTCAGGAGGAGTCTTTTTTCTGGCTTTGGATACCTGCTCTGGTCTAGACTGAAATATCCCAACGACAGTTGAATGAATTGTGATAACATGTGGTTCAGACATTAACGTTCCCCTGAGGATGAATTGTAATGAAGCTCAGCGTAAGTTAAATCAGGAAGACATTCTGTATGCTCATCCATTCACAATTCTCTCCCTTCCACTCCCACTGCTTCATCTAATCAGCTGACTATAGAGACAGAGCGCAACGCAACATATTCTGAAATCTTCTTCGCTTCTGCGCTCGTTCGCTGTCATTCTACCTCCGCAGCCGCGCCTTCAAGTCTCCACGACTGAATTGCAAGCTAGCTAGCTAAAATTGTTAGCTAAAGCTAGGTAATAATTAGCTGATAATAAGATGGCAAAGTATTATTTTAGCACGCTATGCCTACCAGAGAGGCAACGGTATATTGCATTCTTCACCCTCCTTAAAAATATACCATCTCTCGGGTCTTATCACCAAAGACTTTTCACATTTTTTCATTAAGTGCACATTAATAAATATTTTTTTCACTATAAATATTAGTCTCTCCTAATTTAAGTCATTTTGGACAAAAATGGAAAAAAATAATTTGCTGTGTTGTACTGCCACTGGATTGTTTTTTGGTTGGTTTGTTTTTTAAAGGAACATATTGCTAGACATGTCTAGAAATTGTGAGTTCATTTATGTACTTTACATATGTTCAAAGTTAATTAAATTAATTCTAAATGTTAAAAAACCCAGTAATAATACTGTAGTTTAAAAAACAGTAAAAGTACTGTAAATGAGTAAGCTACTTTGATTTTTTTACAGTTTACAACGCACACCATTGTATACTATAACCCTAAATAATATGGGGTCTCTTGACCTTCAAAGCAGACTGTCAGTCCAACACTGCAATACATTCTTTAAAATGTTCTTTACCAATTCATCCCAAGGGTCTAACAATGAAAACTAGTTCAATTTTCTTAATTTATGCAGCTGCATCGATGACATATTTTTTCTGAGTGTGCACTGTGTTTACAGTGAATTTTGAACTTCTCTTACAGCAACTACTAAAGACGCCTTTATAAAGACTTTGTAAGTGCAAGAACAAGAAGAGAATCTCAGTAAGGCAAATGCACAGTAACAAGTCACTCAAGTCTAGGTAAGCTGAGGGCATGATTCGCTCCACGGGCTCAAAAGCACTGTCAGTTTTTGCTCTAATTCAGGGAAAGCCAGAACTGAGGACACTGGAGGTTTTTAGCTCTGTGGCATGAAAGTTGAAAACTAATTCAGCTGCGGATACGTGCACACACGTAGTCATGCTAAGATGCAGCTCTACAGCAGGCAGACTGAAGGCAGAGACTCTACTGCAGAAGCACAACAAAGCCACTCTGGAGGTTTAGCTCTGTGGCATGGCAGACTGAAGGTGGAGATTTAACACATAGAGGCACTCCAGGCAGGCGGTGTCACAGACAGATCAGAGAGGAGGAGAGAGAGGACACCATTAATACTACAGATGGAAAGTCTGAGAGCAACTACAGTCACACCGCTTGTCATGCTGCAGAGCCAACCAGGCACAGGGAGCCATGGGAGGGGAGTCACTCTGGATATAGTAATAACACATATTTTGTAAAAATGACAAAATTCCAAATGTTGAGATAAAAGAAAAGTGTGTGACTGAGTTATTAAGGGGACAGGAAGTATAAACACTAGGGCTGTAGGCTCCTGGTCGACTAGTCGATTATTTGGTCACAGATAAGACACAATAAATTGTGAGGACAGTAAAGCCTCCACTAAAACAGCATTTTAAGTCTTGTGTGTGATTTATCCTTCAGGGATTTATACTTCAGGATTTATCCTGGCTTCATATGAGCAGAGGAAATCTCTGCTTGTCGCTAGGCTAATGTATACAATGTAAAATGCCATAGGCTGGCGCTAATAATGTTAGCATGTTGTATTTGTTTGGAAAACGTGTTTAGTATAAGACAGTTTTGTCGGTGAATGTTGTGAGTTGTAATGGAGCCAAATTATATACCGTTACCTTTCTTACATGTTGCTGTTGTCCCTGACTAAATATGAGAAGTAGAAAGATCGCTAGTTGCTAGGCTAATTTATACAATGTAAAATGCCATAGACTTCTGCTAATAACGTTAGTATGTTGTATTAGTGGGGGAAATGTGTCTAGATAAAGACAAGTGTTAAGCTGTGTTTGAAACCGTCCACTCACTCACTCACTCACTCACTATTCCCTATTTCGTGTTTACTATGGGTCCGTCCCAAGTCTCCAAAATTACTGCTAGTGCTACTGCTAGCTGACTTTGCTAGCTGTTTAGCCCCTCCCACCTAGGAAAAAATGTGAGGAGCTAGCGCTAGGAGCGATGAGCGAGCATTGTCAGTTTAAGAGACATGAGACGGCCTTACTCTGAAGCGTCACGTGAAGCGACATCCGTTCCTGATGACGGCGGCACCGCTGGATCTGCTCCGTAAAGCAGCAAGCCTGGCGTACAACCCAAGTCTCATTATATTCGCTGATCAAAGCCGTAACGCCCCCGTCATGACTTTGGTCACACAGTTTCACATGTGTCACCATTGTTACTGACTCATTTGCCGAAGTTTGTGGCAATTACAGAACGGTCTGTAGCCCTGCTATTCCACTGTCACTGTGATGAGCATCATTATCTTTATTATTATCATCATCATTATCACTATTATTAAATCCACTCGCCATCATTCAACAAGTCAGCTGCTGAGTGAATAAGACATCAGACCTGTCAGTCTGCCTCAATCAATTCAATTTTATTTATAAAGCCTCACAGGGTTTACAGCATACGACATCCCTCTGTCCTTTGGACCTTCACAGCAGATAAGGAGAAACTCCTCAAAAAAAAACCTTTAACGGGGAAAAAAGGTAGAAACCTCAGGAAGAGCAACTGAGGAGGGATCCCTCTTCCAGCACAGAGAGACGTGCAATAGATGTCGTACAGAACAGATCAGCATAATCCGTATGACACAATGAGACAGAAAGAGAGAGAGAGACAGACAGAGACAGAGACAGAGAGAGAGAGAGAGAGAGAGATGCAGGACAGACGGTAATGACAGTCGTTTACAACAACATTAATGAAAGTAATAATATTAATATTAATAGGCTAATTAATGTTACCTACAAGCTATTAAACATTATTCCACTCACATGACATGCAGAACAATTAATGATGGGCAAATATGTGTGTGTGTGTGTGTGTGTGTGTGTGTGTGTGTGTGTGAGTGTGTGTGCACGCCTAGTGTTATATCAACGTGTGTGGTTCTGGACATGAGCAGCTGCACATTTAACAGCCACACATCACCGACAGTCTGCTGAACAACGCAACGGGTTGTTAATGAAATAAACTTTATTACAACATGACAGTCTTGCAGGAAATATCATTAACGTTACTCTTTGTAGTCACGTAGACATGTGGATTATAGCGTTTCATTGCAAAGAATGCATGTAACGGGTACACTTTCGCTGTTTCTCTGCCATCTTGTTCAAATAAGCCAGATGTACGGGGTGGGTATTTAGACATCATGGCCTCAAGCTGAAAAAGACTTCCTGTTAGGAAGCTCTCGACCATCCTAGCTCGTAGCTGCTTAAAGCTTGCTGCTAGCTCCTAGTGCTAGCTCCTTGCTGCACAAATAAGAGACTTGGGACGGCCTAGAAGATGGCGGACCTCGAACGACTTCCGGTTCAAGTGAGGAGCTAGCAGTAAGCACTGTAAAAATAAGAGACTTGGGACGCACCCCATATAGTGCACTACATGGGGAACGACTGAACAAGATTTCAGACACTAACTGAAATTTTCTGAATGTCGTTGCGTCAGTAGCTGCGCCGCATACTCCTGTGACGCAAGTGGATGCGCCGAGCATCATGTAAACAAACCAGGCGCTTTGAGGATGATCGAACTGTATGGTGGTTGTACTTTTTGTTAATAAATTGTTGAAATGTCAATGGTGTGGATGTTTGGTTTTGTCAGCTATGGTTGTGTGTCTGCATTGTGAGCTGTAATAGCCCATGATAGTGCACGAGCTACAAGCTACCTGGCTCTTGCGAGTTAAGTGGCTATTGGAAGCTCGTGAGCTAACGTTACCGGCTAGCATCCTATTTGTTTCTTTTCTTTTTGCGTATTAAAATAATGATTCCGGTGATTGTTTGGATGCTGCTGACCCTGCTCCTCAGGCAAAGACGGAGGCGAAGGCAAACATATCTGGTAATTAGCCTAAAAAAAAATCTAAGCTAACATGCTAGCTGATATAAGCAAACTATTTGCTTGTTGTGCCTTTCTTCTTCTCTTCTGGCAAAAGACGACCGCATTGCATTGTGGTATACGGGAGTAAAATGTAGGGTACATCGTTTGTTCACACTCACATTTGCTGTGCATTGTGGGTTTTATAGTCCACTATATAGTGAATGAAATTAACTGCGGAGAATTAAATGGCGAACACACTACTGTATATAGTGCACTATATCCATGAAAGGGAGCGATTTAGAACACAGCTTTGGTCTGTCAGTTTTGCAATTTATAGTGAAGTCAATTTGCGTACTTGTGTATGAAACTGTCTCTATTAAGCCATATTTAATGTGCGTTTTGTATCAACTATATAAATAAAATCTGATTTGAACTAAACTTTACAGCACTTAACAGAGTCCTCCACCGCCAACTACTGTTTTGGAGGTGTAACTGCAGAGTGACACAGACTACACATGACTCAGATGACTTAAAAAAAACAGACCGTACATGTATCTTTATATCCAGTCTATGTACAACACATTATAGAAATGAGTTTAGAGAGCAACAATATTATCCGCCCAGTATAAGGTCAAGATCGTATTTATAAAGCACATTTCATAAAAAATAATCTCATTGCTCTTTTATAGGGATGTCCCAATGTATTGGCGCCGATCATGTTATTGGCCAGGTGTGTTTTTTATTGTTGCTTTCCAATGTATAAAGTGTGGCCGATGTATATTGTATATTTTATAAATATATTTTTTTTTATAACAGTGGATATCAGCTGATGGCTTGCTCACCTCAAGACACACCCACCGGTGCTATCGGCCAGTGGGATGGCTTGATCAGCTGAGCCCAGGTAGAAAGGCCCCTACATTATGCCGCTCCCGGCAGTATGGTGAGAGACGCTGGCGAGTGAGAAATGAGCCAGAGGTCCTCTGCATATTCGGCCTTCCATGGCATTTTACACCGCTCAAGGTCCGCCAAATAGGTGCTCTTCCCCGTGGAATATCATCCATCCGGCCACCGGCCTCACCTCAGATTCCCCGCCACGGATATCGAAGGATCCTACGGAGCCTCCATGCCAGAAACAACACCAGAGCGTTACGGCATTCACCCACGGTCCTGTGAGTTGGTAAAAGGTGGGGGTTACTTTTCGTTTCTTTATTCCTTCTTTGGAACCTTCGGCCGGGTTGATCTGTTGTTTTGAAACTGAACTGAGTCAGAGCGAACAGTAGATTTTCTTTACCTCCTTGTTTATGAGAAAACCTGGGGTGGAGTTTTCTTTTGTTTAGCGAACTGTGTGGATTGAACTGAATTGAACTGTGATATGTTATTTGGAAATCCCGGAGCAGAGTTTTTTGTTTGAATTGGATTGAACTGACTGAACGGAACGGCATTTCTTTTCTTTGGTGAAAAAAATATATACTTTCTTGAAAGTGATTACAGTTATATTTGAATTTTGGAAAATTGAGTATAATTCTTTTGTTCTACAGAAACCAGGTAAAAACAATTTAATTTTGGTGTTAAAGGACCTGTTTTATGGGTTTTATGGTTTCTTTGTGGGGTTTAACTGAGTAAAAGAAAAATATTTGTTTCATGTGTCATTTCCTCTGGGGATGTTACCACACAGAGTAAAAGGGGAAAATGATAGTGTGAAACAGCAGAGGCACTTTGTCAACCCAGTGAGTTACTGTCCTTAGCGTCAAGCTAGCAAACAATGTTACATCCTCATAATGGAGAGGGACATAAAGTAGTAACATTAACAAATAGCGGCGGGGCTTTTACTCACCACAACTGCAGAGTCTCCCAGCTTCATTTGAAACAGACTACATTATAGACGATCCGTTATTTATTAATCTGAATCTTTATATTTTTACTTTTTATCTGCTCCTGTTGTCTTTATAAAGTTAACATATCGCGCCGTCATTTCAAACTCAACACTTCCTGAATTTCTTTCAAATTAAAAGCCCCTTATAGCTTCGGCTGAGAGAATCCCTCCATTTTCTAAATAGGCCTTTATTGTGAAACATTTGTACGAACTTGTGGAGGGTACAGTAGCTTGAATGTTTGCGTACAGTGCTTCAAATGTAGCTCCTGCCATCTACTGGCACTTCTTAAGTGACTATGACAACATTACAGCTGGCACATGAACAGACACAGTGACTCAAATAATAGTAAAAGTAATAAAAATAGGGCAAAAATAACTCGATGACATCACACACGTTGTGAAAGACTAATAATTGGTGAGTACCATCGTGTAGTGTGCCATGTCTGTTGGCCAAGTCACAGCACAATTTTATGACTCCACAATCGTGTAATGTGACATAGTGACTTTCAGAACGGGCAGAAAAGTCGTGTAGTGTGTACCAGGCATAATGCAAGTCCTGAGTTTGACCTGTCTGTCAGTGAGTCCTCCTCCATTGTTTCAGACTCCACTGTAGACAATGGCAGCATTTCTTCTACCACATAGCTAGCCACAAGCTTCATGCTTTCTTTCGGACTGATAGGTTTAACGTTATCTCCATTATTAGAACCAAAAGACATTGAGATGTAACATTCCCATTACCCTTACCCAAACCTTAACCGTCTCTCTTTCAACATAATACTTTGAACCTCGCTAATCATGAACTTGGCACTTTCATCAAAACTTTTGCCTCTGGGCCAAGGAGCGAAGGGGGCTGATCATGGACTGATGTGCAGGTATAGTGGGCAAGTCATGTAGCTAGAGGGTGGGTCACATAGCTGCTCTAGTTGTAGTTATACCTAGTTGGTAAGATTGGCTAAGGTTAGGGTAAGGATATCAGGGTAAGCTAATCAAAGGCAAAGTATGACGGGTCGTGTCATGTGCTTCTGTTTGGAGAGAGTGTGGCTTATTTTTGGAGAAAGGGCCCCTTGGAGCAAAAAACATTTGTTTGTTTGGGATACCGGTCTGTCGGATTAATAGCCTTTTGGGCCAATGGGACCACTGTATCTGATTATAATCAGCATGTTAGCATTGTAATTTGTAAGCATGTCAGCATCAGTACCTCAGCACAGCCTCAAAGAACTACTAGCATGGCTGTAAACACTTAGTCTTGATGTAATAAACTGACGTTGTCCTTTCAGACTAACAGAATATGAGAGGAGACGTTGGTCCTCAGGACATCTCCTCTCAAGACCTCACAGTTAGTGTTTTCATTATTTGTGATGATGTTTGTCTCTCAGATTCTGTTGCACTATTAAGATGTGTGATGTCACTGCTCCATCTTTAACTGTAACCAGGTTCCTTTTGTCACCCCCATTTTGTTTTTGCCATCTTGATTATGTAGCAGCAGAAGCTGCATTCAGAGCTCTACAAATAAAGCAATACAAACACAGACACTGTAGATAATAACTGGATGAGACAGCAGTATTTGTAGTATACCTTTCTCTCTCAAACACACACACACACACACACACACACACACACACACACACAGCCACCACCACAGAGAGCCTCTCTGTGCCACAGTCAGACAGGAGGAAGCCTGATCGTCAGCAGCCTACCACTGTCATGACCATAAACGGCAGCCCTGGAAACTGTTGGCTTGATTACATCACAACTTACAGCTAACGCAACTCTTTCCAACAAACTCTCCTTACCTTACCGGAAGGACCAGCAGTTTCCATGGGAACAGGACAGAACAAGAGAAATCGACAGAGAGATGGGGAGACAGAGGAGAGGATGAATGCTGGGGGTGTGGAGAGAAGAGAGCTTACAGAAAGAGAGAAGTGAGAAACATGTCTTGCTGTTTTGTCTCACAGAAAGGTAATGTGACCTTAGAGATGAGGAAAAAGGGGGGAAAGAGGTGAACTGAGAGTGGGAAGGAGTGAGAAATGTAAAATTTTACTGAGAAAAGGAAAGGATGGGGCCACAGCTTGAAGACAGTGTGGCCTGTGCTTTGGGTCTGTACGATCCAGCGTCACTGGAGGTTAAATTAGGATGTTTGCTCCAAAGAGAGTCACCGAATGCTCCATCAACCCCTCCGAGGCTGTCTCTCCAGAGAACACAGTAAGCCTGACAGAGATCAGTAAACAACATAACTAATTCTGAACATCAGCTTTAATCCTCAGTATCTCATGTAAACTTCTGTAGGGAGCAATGAGTCTGGAGTCTAGACACCAAACTCTTAATTTCTTACTAGTGGAAATGTTAATTGTAGATATCTTTAACTTAATTACAATTAGTCAGCTTTTCCTGTTGACCACTATTCAAACTCAGTTACGGAATAGCTATAATTTAATTTTGATGTGTTATAATTCTAAATCGACATATCCATAATGTAATTCTGACTAGTAATAGAGGGAAGTCTATATATCTCAAATATAACTGTCACTAGTACAAATATAAATTCCTCTAGTTACAGTTGAGTTTCAGACATCTGAAATGCAATTCTAGATACCTAAAAAATTACACTTAGTCATCGCGGTTCCAAGCAGAAAGTTCTAGATATCAAAAACTACATTTATGATATCTGTAATGTAAGAAAAATTGTAGATGTCTATAATGAACACAGCCACTAGAAAGAATTGAATTGTTGATATCAACAACTGGCATTTTGACTAGTGAGATATAGAATGTATATATTAGATTTAGATATTAGGATTTGCACCTAGCCCAAATTTAATTTTATATATCAAAAAAAGGAATTTCCACAAGCAGAAAAGTCATTGTAGATATTATCAATGACATACTTACATATCTGAAAATGTAACTCTGTAATTTAAAATTCGACTGATGGCTTTGTGGTATGTTAATATGACCATCATAATATGATAAGCGTCATGCTGATGATGGCTTTACACTGAAGTGCGTTTGTTTTCTGTCCACAATTAAAATACAAAAGAAGATGGAACATTGAATGCCGTTGTTTTGTTTGTTCGTTTAGTCTTAATCGCAACAGTGCACCAGACATTATCTTGAGATTTTGAGTTGTGTTCACTGTTTCTAAGTGCACATTAATATGATGCCCACATATCCAAAAGGGTGGTTGATATGTCAAACATATTGGAAATGCAGTTGTTGATATTCTTGAATTGTTGATATCTGAAATTGGTATTTACATTTCCACTAGTCACCACCTTTTTTCAATATGTGGAAATTCAATTGTAGATATCTGTAATTGTTATGCTTTCTAGTTAAAAAGGAATTACTGAAATCTATGATTTATTATCGATATCTACTAGAATGAACACCCTGGAGTTGTATGTCTGTGTGAACCCGTCTAGTTTCACTTACAGTTTACATCCATATCTTTTTACATCTTTTGTGAGGTCACAGTGACTGTGACCTTGGACCACCAAACTCTAATCATTTCGTTCTTGACTTAAAGTGGATGTTTGTGCCAAATTTGAGGAAACTCCCATAACGCCTTCTTGAGATATCACATTCATGAGAATGAGACAGATGCAAGCGACCTTTGACCACCAAATTCTGATCAGTTCATTACTTAGTCGAAGTGGATGTTTGAGCCAAATGTTAAGAAATTCCCTCAAGGTATTCTTTAGATACCGAGTTAATTGACTGATACATCATGGATGTTACACCTGATTTACTCAAACATTACATCAGAGAGCTTGAAGTCTCAGAGAAATATGTTCTTATTTAAACAATCTATAGGGAATGTTTTAGAGTGCATGACGCAAGTGCATTAAGGGTGTGTCCAGCTCTGCTTTTGCTAGTTATACAACACATAATCTGGGAGCAAAGTAAGGTGCAAGGAGCAAAGTTGTTGTATTAGGTCCCTAAAATAATCATAGGTGCATTTTGGGCATAACATGAAATTAACCAGTCAGAGTGTCAATGCCCATTTGTTTTAAAGCCAGGTGTGCCTGCAGCTGGAGCACTGCTATACACATGGCAGATTCTAGCTATTACAACGGTTAAGATTATTTTTCTGTAATTCAACTGATCACAAGACAAGATGTGGATGGCATACCAGCTCAGCTAAATAAGGGACACCCTGTTATATGATATAAAACAAAGAAATCAGTAACACATTTCAGGAACTGGAGCCAGACAGTGTTTGGCCTTTTTGCACAACAAACGACTCAAGTAATTATATTATTATCAAAACTGTTACATCCATTTTCTGTCAATCAACTTATCAATTAATCAACCAATTTCAGCACTAATTTTGCCAGATAAGGCATATTAACAATGAAATGGATTATTTTATGTTCCTGCTCCTTCCCTGTTAGGCTGTTAAAGATTAGTCTGAGAAATACAGGGAATCGATTACTTACGTAGAAATAGACAAAACATGAGAAAGTGGGTAAAGCAAGAAAGTCAACTACAAAACAACAACACTGTACTGAATTAAAGCAATGATATCAACATTGCACAAGGTTTTGTTGGTATTTTTCTGTAAATATCACTAGTGTAATACACGTCCATCCATCAGATGTGTTACAGCCTGGCCTGTAAATGGAGTGCCTGAATGCTGCTACCTGTCCCTCGCTGCCCATGTCAGAGGTTTTATCTTTAGAAAGTCTTTTTGCTCTCCTGTGATGTCATTTAGGCGCTGTCCATGGC
Source organism: Epinephelus cyanopodus (assembly GCA_026686955.1). Classification (NCBI taxonomy): domain Eukaryota; kingdom Metazoa; phylum Chordata; class Actinopteri; order Perciformes; family Serranidae; genus Epinephelus; species Epinephelus cyanopodus. Next base: position 42,257,010 of record CM048917.1, on the reverse strand, counting down.
AACAGTTACCGTGCCCACCGACAGCCACTGCGACCGCAGGAGCCCTCCCTGCACGTAACTGGCCAAGCTATTGCAATTACATATGGTGGTAACAAGCAGCCAAACCACTGATGCAACCTTTGATACCTTTATACCTTTGACATGACTGCTTGGGCTGGCCAGTTAAATAATAACATATCAATAATCCTTTCTCTATCAGCATCTCTATCCTCTCCTACTTTTCTCACTCTATCTCTTTTTTATGACTTCATGCTCTGCTTCTTTTTCTGCAAATGTAAATGGCATTTGTGAGTTTGCATGTGGCAATAGTCAGACAGGAAAGGAATAGTGAGGTTGAGGCGACATTTGCAAAGGTGAGAGTGTGTGTGAGTGTGTATTTGTGTGTGTTTGTGTGACACCGTGCACGTAGGGCTTGTGCATGTCTTGAAAATCAGCAGTGATAGAAGACTATGTGGTTGTCACAGCAACAAAAACCCATCTCCAAACCTCACTTGCAGTCTCTCCTTGATTCTTTGTCATTTCGTTCTGCCCTTTTATGTATGCAGAATGTGTATGTGCATGTGTCCTCATATGCCTCCTCTGTGTAAGCACTGAGCTGAGTTAACAGGGAAGAATGTGGAAAGGGAGAATGGGGAGAGTGTGTGTGTGTGTGTGTGTGTGTGTGTGTGTGTGTGTGTGTGTGTGTGTGTGTGTGTGAGAGAGAGAGAGAGAGAGAGAGAGAGACAGAGAGTGAGAGAGTGAGACAGGCAGACGAAACAGAAATAAATTGCAGTGCCGACCTATATTCTTGAATCCTGCAACCAGTTCAGCAGCACAGATGTTCCCCCAATCCCGGCCGTAGAATCCAGTTGTGTGTGGCGGCAATCGCTCTAATTGTGCCCGTGTGCCGGTGTGTGTCCCACATACGTTATGCATCAGTGGTTTATTTATTTGTTTGCGTGTGCTGCTGCAGTGTATGTGTGGGAGGATCTGTGCTGATTTATTTCTGTGCTTAAAGAAGAACTGATTTAAGCCTCAGTCCCATGTATATGTTAGAGTGCGTCTATGTACACTTGTCAATAATCTATATCTGGTAGGTAGGCCCTTTTCATCCCTCCAAATCCTAAACCTGATGATGCAAGCACAGGCCGAGTGGCAGCAAGGAAGAGTTATTTCAGGCCGTAGACCTCTGATCATTCTCTCTACCACAGAGAACTGGGAAATGTTTCTCTTTACCCCTGCTCATCCCACAGCTGCATCCTCACAATTAGGACATACAGCATATAGAGGTTAGCCAAATTTTGGAGATATCTGTCTTGATCAATCTATCTAGGAAGTGGATCTAATAAAAACTGTAAGGAAACACTAATAAATTTGAATCATCCAGTGTAACAGGCACACTGATTCAGACTGTCCGACTGTAACCGCTGTATCTGAATGTTTCTCTACATTTTTAGATTCCATTAATACAGGGCTGGAAATTAGAACCAGCCATCAGCCAAAGACTAGGCAAGTGGCTAGTGGCTAGTGACAATTCTTGACATTTGTTAATCAATGCTAAATCCTCCACATCACAGTAAATCTAGGAATCATTTATTTACTCCACCCCTGTACTGGAGTCAGTGAAGAGGCAGATGGGAAACAAGAGGAAGGACACATGCAAGTATGTAGGTATTAGGGATGTCCTGATCCACCTTTTTCACTTCCAATCCGATACTGATATTACAGCCTTGAGTTTTGGCCGATACCGATACCGATCTGATCCAAGCGTGTATTATACATTTTCACTTATTTTGTTGTCAGTCATGTTAGAAAAGGTTTGATCAAGCAATATTACTCTAACAAGAACAACTACTTAATCGGGTTTGTTAGAATGAGCCACAACAGTTGGTATGAGAAACTGACCCGCTTATTGTTAACAGGGTTAAATAAACAAACTTTAAACTTGAACATTAACATTAAATAAAATATATAGCTGGTTTGCTTTTGCTGCTTTGGCCCCTTAATAAATAGAAAAAAAAATCAACACCAAAAATCTTTAAAATGGCAAACATTGAAATTAAAATAGCAACAAGACTTCACACACTTGTGCTTTGGCCCCCTAATAAATGCAAAAAAGACCACAAGACATTGTTGACATTTAACAAACAATGCAGCCTTTCCTTTTCAGTTACTTTTGTAGTGTCAGTGCCAGTCTGGTGCACAGGCACACAATATTGTACAACTGTTTAAACAAGCAATAGTCAATCCATGTCTCCAATTTCACTAATCGTGCCCAAAACAATGCCATCAGTGCTCTTTACTTAAACAGTAAGAGTGTAAACTAAATAAAAATATCACTCTCAAAAAAACAGAGCAGAAAACAAATAGTTAGCTACCTAAGTTGACCGCTACTCTTCCTACCCTTCCTGTGTGTCTGCCATCTGCATGCTGGCCTGGTGGATTGATAGTAAGTGCTGGAGCAGATCACTGGAATAGACTGCTTGAATCGCGGAGCGCTGGGCTGGCCAGAAAACCTGGATTGGACTGCATGAAAAACTGGAACGGAGTTCTTGGATCGGCGATGCACGTTTTTTGCTAATATCGGTGGCCGATACTGATCCGAACATTGGATCGGGACATCCCTAGCAGGTATGACATGCAGCAAATGTCCCTGCCTAAAATCAATACAGTGACATGGAGGTTACTGTGTGTGCTATACACCCTAACCGTCCGGCTACTAGGGCCCCAGGACATGACGAGGTACCACTCAAGGTAAAATATGTTGCGAACTGACCCTTTAAACTAAAGGTGACCATAGCAACAGTGCTTACACTACACACTATGTTACAAGTTATCTCTCACAGGTTAAACTAACCTGAAAATGTCTAAAACCCACTACAAGCACACTCAAAACGGTGCTATCGTTTAAATTGATGGCCATATTTTTTTTTACTCTTGAATCCTTATCTGCTTTCATGGTTGTACCCTCAGTTCTTCAGTGCATTTTTTTCTTTCATTTATATGCTTTTAAACATTCTGGCTCTAAATGATGTAAATGGATAACCCTATAGTGACATAGTGACTAGAGTTCAATAATGAAATATCTGGTCCTGAATTTTATGACAGCACTGTCTACAATAGAGCCTAAACACAGGGGTAAGACTTAAGTTATTTATGGCTAAATTGGCCTGGTGTTTTATCTCCAGCCCTTCTAACCAAGCAGCGTCCTCCGAGGCTGAAAAATTAAGCCTATGCCAAAGTGCCAAAAACTGCAGTTCATCAGATGGCCACTTGGGGCTGGCTCCAAAACAGAGTCAGTCACCATAGACTGCCATGTTAAAATGCTCAATTTTCAAGCACAAATAAACATGTTTACAACCTGGTACAAAACTACAGTTACCACCCTGTGTTTGTATAACTCTGCACATCAGTCATGTTTCTCTTACAGTTTACATCCATGTCTGTGAACACATGGATGCTTCACACCCATTGTCCCCCCGACAGCACAGAGGATTCATACAATCAGCACAGTTTAAAGGTGGCTAGCTAAGATTACTGTCTCCAAGTATCAGCCCAGATATCCCCCGTTCTGTTCCCGAGATATGATGTTGAATAATGGCCAGAAAAGTGTTTTATGCAGAATATTATGATGTCACAGTGAAGTTGACCTTTGAGCTTTTAGATATAAAATGTCATCACTTGATTATTTTATCCTATTAGACATTTGTGTGTTTTGTCATCATTAGCATGATCTCTTGAGTTATGGCCAAAAACATATTTTGTGAGGTCAGATTGACCTTGACCTTTGCATCCACAAGAATGAGACAGATGAGGTCACACAGACGTGACCTTTGACCAATGACCACCAAAAACTATTCAGTACATCGTCCAAGTCCAAGTGAACCTTTATACCAAATTTGAAGATATTGCCTTGAGGCGTTCTTGAGATATTGCGTTTACAAGGATGGAATGGAACGGACAGACAACCCGACAACATTATGCCTCCGGCCACGGCTATCCGTGGCACAGGGGCATTAAAATGATTTTGGTCTCTATAGCTCATTTCAACATTCCTGTACATTCCTGCATTTCTATGTAGCTCATCTGTTTACATTTTCTGAAGGCTTCAGCATAATTGACCAATGGCTAAGCCCCGCCCTCAAACGCGATGAGCCAATAACAGTGCGTATAGCCATTCCCATACACTTGGACATTCTCTGTCTGGACATCCATTGAAATGCATCACAAAAAGTCAGTTTCCTTCGGTTTTATGAGCATTTGGTGTGCATGGGGTACATGCAACTCTGACTCAAGGTATCCTGAAACGCTGGGCGACAGGGTATATTTTTTACCCTTTCCTAAACCACATCTCAACCGAGAAAAGTGTCTCCTTTGGATAAAGTTGTGCGGTAGACCACAACATCAGCTCAACATAAATAAGGTTAACAAGCATGTCTTTATCTGTTCTAAAGTAAGTCATTATTGTGTTTGAGGCAACATATTGTCACTTTGCTGGAAAGAAATATAAAGTTATCTTTAACATCTCTAGCTAACGTTAGCAAAAGTTAGCCTAACGTTAGCTCTTAGCTGTGTTGTTCACCATGTCACCTTGTTTTCTGGGAGTTCATCAACCCTTTTTTTCTAGTTTTGTACTTTGGTGATCGTACATCATTGTTAGCTGTTGTCCAAAGGGCTCTGGTTAAACTAACGTTAACTTCTGAAGCTTAGCTTCATTAACTTATCTGTATCGCAGCAATAACAAAGGTTGGCAAATATTATGCTGAATGATTCAATGTAAATACTGTAGCACCAGACTAACGGAGAGACACTCTTGGTAAAGATAGTAAAAAGGCCGTTATCCTTTTCTCATATTCTGAGCCAAAAACCTTAACTTCAGTGGCACTTTGATGCACCAAAATTTGATGATTATGTCTCTAAAAATCATCAATTCCCTCCTGCGAAATGCTGTGCACTGTGACACCTGCCATAGCGCCGGTCCCTGAATGTTGATATTTTGTCCAAGTGAGTGGAGGGGGCGTGGCTTAGCCATAGGTCAATTAAGGGCGGGGCTGCTTGAGTGACAGGCTGTCTGTGAGGCATCACCACAGTCTATGAATCAGATCCACCTTTCCCTCCTCCACAGCTCCACCCTCTTATTCAAATGTGATTGCTTCTGACTCCAAAAAAGGCAAGATGGCAAATGCAGAACTCAAGGCTTCAAAACTGCAGTCCACTAGCTCAAGCAGCTAAGGTCCAAACCAAAGCTGTCAACTGTCAAGTTATCATCAGATTTCAAAATATTTTATTGTTAGACGTGACTTTCAAGCAGCTTTATCACCATAATGGGACAACTATGTAACATACAAGGTAGGGGGAGCCCTTCTGTACTAAGTTTGCATGTTCTCCCTATGTTAGTATGGGTTTTCTCTGGTTTTTCTGTTTCCTCCCACAATCCATAGACATGCAGGTTAGGTTAAATGGTGACTAAAAATTCTGGCGACTTGTCCAGGGTGTACCCTACCTCTCATCCAGCGTCAGCTGGGATATGCTCCAGCCCCCCGCAACCACCAACAGGATAAGCGGTTACAGAAAATGAATTAATTAATTAATAATTATTTTGTGAGTACTGTCGGTGACTTATACAGTAGGCCTATTTAGCTAAATGTAAGCTAATCTGGTTGACTTGGATTCATTTTTCTGGTTCTGTTAAAGTTGGAGCATTCATTTATTCAGATTATTTTCAAGGAGAAGACACGTTTGTAATTCTGCTTGGTGCTACACATACAAATACTGACAAATCTTAAATTCTGTTACATTAATTGAAGTTTGCAGTAAGGAATTAATATAATCAGTGGGGAGCTGCTGAAGTACAATACAAACATGTGCAAGTGTCCATGTGCTCAATTTGTTTATCCCACTACATTTACAGTAAATTAAAAAGCACCTGTGTATAGAAGTGGAAGATTTGCTTATGTGTCTGTAATCAGAACAATAGCATGCAGACAGCCACTCAGTGAGACTGAGAGAGGGGGACAGAGGAAGTAATGTGATTGCTGAGTAATTGCTTTTCACCTCAAATGGGTGAGTAAACTCTAAGGCAGCACATTACATGCAGCTTTGTGAAAAGAGTCATTGGTTCACCCTCTAACCTGGTTTAACCTGACACTGAGCACTGGGTGTGTTTGAGAGGCTATTTTGTTTTCTCCTTACGTGTGTGTGTGTGTTACCTGCAGTGCCTTTTTGCATATGTATTAATGTTTGCTTGTGAAAGTGTGAAATTGTGTTGGTGTGCCTCTCTGTGTTTTTGGAGAGAACAGGGCAATTGTGATGTTAAGCAGGATTTATACCTCTGCGTTTAATCAACACCGTAACCTATGCTGTTGCCTGACATGTGTCTCCCCAGAAATGTAACTACACGTCATGAAATAGACCTCCTGTCTATTTCTGTAAGCTAAAAACCTTTTTTCCTCAGTGGAAACAAAACACAGGTAAGACACAATAAATTGTGAAGACAATAAAGCCCCCACAAAACAGCATTTTAAGTCTTGTGTGTGATTTATCCTGGCTTCATATGAGTAGAGGAAATCTCTGCTGCCTGCTAGGCTACTTTATACAATGTAAAATGCCATAGGCTTGTGCTATTAACATTAGCATGTTGTGTTTGTGGGGAAAATGTGTCTTGCAAATGACAAATGCCTTGTCTGTGACTCCTGTTAGTTATAATAAAGCCAATTTGTGTACTTGTGTTCCACTTCACAGACGCCGACTAGTGTTTAGGAGGTGTAACTGCAGAGCAATAAAACACACCACTGCACGAGTATAAAAGCTCTGCATAGAACACAAGTATGCCTTTATATGTAAAAGTATTTATTACTAGAGGATTATATGTATCTACTTTATTATTGGACAAGTTGTTTGGAGTGTAAATGAGTATAAATGCATATATAAACATAGAGTTAATGATGTATACTGTTCAGTTATTACCCAAGGAGAGTCTGAGAACCAAAACATTGCTAGGCAGCAATATAGTACCAACTTACAGTGTTTCCCATAGAACTACATTCTGTATGTGGCGGTAGCTGGGGTGGTGGGCTAACTTTCCTTTTGCTGTTTCTTTTCCTTGTCTGTGTGTCCCCTTTCTAAATTCTGAAGTTTTTGCAAGTCCCTAAACGCAGCACAGGTAGAACTACTAGCAGTTTGTGAGGTTTTGAGTCACAAGGTGGATGACTGATCGGTTGATTCCATAAAAGCTGATCAGATCAGACAGATGTATGAGAAGACCAGCTGTTTGTGAGTGAAAGCAAACTTTAGAACCAGCACACTTAAAGTTAATTTATACTTTAACTATGCCTGCCATTCTGCTGCTCCGCCTTTGACCTCTGTCTGCAGGGCAAACAATAACGGAATAAATGGTCAAGCTCCAAAAATAGAAAATCTAATAATGGCAGTTTTAATTGTGGCAGCCCCCCACATTAAATTAATGTGTGGGAAACAATGGCATAAGTTGGGAAACTATATGGTGATTAAAGGAGATTATATCTTACTCTTGTTTTTAATTATTCCATATACATTTCATAAAACATCTTCCTATTTCACCCAAAAATATGTTGAAGGTTTCAATGGAGTGGACTGGAACAAAATCATACATTTTGGAAACATTTTATGGCCCCTCTCCTACTTCTTGCGTCCTTGCTTGGACCACACCCCATCATCAAACTTGGGCTTCATTGTGATCTCCACTTCACGTCTGTAAAGTTTCACGATTATTATTGTCACATACATATACTATCATTAATATATACTTACAACATATTATACCACAATTGACGTTATTATAATATGATTACTTAAATTAATGTTGTTGTAAGCTATTGTCATTACTGTCTGCCCTGCATCTCTCTCTGGCTCTGGCTCAATTTCTCTCTCTCTCTCTCTCTGTATGTATCATTTTGTTATATAGATTCCTGCAAATTTATTATGTTGATCTGTTCTGTACACATGACATCTATAGCATGTCAGTCCATCCTGGAAGAGGGATCCCTCCTCAGTTGCTTTTACGTTTTTACCATTTTTTATCCCTGTTAAAAGATTTTTGGGGGAGTTTTTCCCTATCCACTGTGAGGGTCCAAAGGACAGAGGGATGTCGTATGCAAATGCAAATTGTGATTTGTGATATTGGGCTTTATAAATAAAATTAATTGATTGATCGATTGATCGATTGATTGATTGATTGAGTGATTGATTGATTGATGAGCAAGGGGCATACAGTGGAGGAGCCACTGGCCCCTTCCCAACTTCTTATTCCCATACTTTCTGACATTTTGCTTGAACTCTGACTTTGTTTTAATCTTAACTACACACCAGTAAAGTTTTGTTAGGCACATGAACACCTGGCAAAATACTCAAAATGGCTTTTATGGTACAGTTGGTGTCACCAGGATCCCATTCCACTATGATGACACACATTCGCATACACAGTCACAAGGTGAAAACAATACCAGCTGCTGCGACGTTGTAACAGCTGGTAAATATCTAACTGATAGCTACAGCAAGTAGATAAGGAGCATATACACAAAAACAAATCTGATGTCAGTGTGCCTGAGAGACAAAAAGAATAGCACAGTAAAGAAAAAAAAAGAAAAAAAAAAACGAGTCCAAATCAACGAAACCCCAACAGTAATGGTGAGGAAGAAGAAATAGCAGAATACATATTAGACTTCCATTCATCGAGTGGACAAAAGAACTGCTCAAAATCAGTGCTAGGATAGGAAACCAAAAAGTGAGTTTATACTTATTTAAAATGTTTAGAGATTTCTGACTCTTTATCCTGGTTCATAATATTCAATTCCTCATGCACTGAAGTCCTTGTCACTGCTGACCCTACAATGGCTGAGCAGTTTCTTTGTAATAGTGAGCCACTGATCTCTAGGCTAAGTGGCAACTGTCTTTGTCCTGACTACTTGCTTTATCAGTTAAAATGTGTTGAGTTGCAGTCTAGCCATGGAGTCTTAACGGATGTGAAAATCTGTTTCAGGTCTAGCAATGAACTGATTCAACTCGTCCGCTTAAAAGTATTGTTGAAATGAACAATTGATTTGTGAATTGAGCCATGACAACTGTTCAACCACGTTACAAATGGACCTGGCTGATGGCACTAGTTGTACTGCTGTGAGATTTGTGAGTCATCTGCAAAGGCCTCTATTGGATTGTATCAAGGTCTATTCTTCTTTGTTCTATTCTGTTCAAACTGGCAGTGTAATTAAGCTTTAAAAATGCTTTTCCACTTGCAAGACACCACTGGGGAATTTGCAGCCAAGGTGGGAAGGGATTAAATCTGTTGGTCAGAAAAAGAGTGCAAATGCTATATTGATTAAACACTGATGCTGTATTGACAGAATGAGTCAATAAAGAGGCAGGAGGGTGGAGGGGAGGCCTGTTGGTCAGAGGGATGACTGTGGTTGACTGATGGATATAATGATTAAAGGCTTGCTAAAGCACTGGGTACAGTAAAGTTGGTTATTTGGGTTGGTGCTGGGGTAGGATCTAACAACCAATAATCTCTGATTGACTGTCTTCTGGTCATGAGCCTGATATAGTAAATGAACAAACTTCTATGGTTTTGCCTTTTAAGCTATCTTTGTATACTAAACCTGTTCAGTGACATTTTTGCATTAGGGGCCCAGGGGCCCCGGCCCCACCAGTCGGCGCTGTTTTGCAGAAGGAGATTATAGGCTTTTCATTGTCAGACACAATAATGTTTTTGAGTTTAAGTTGATTGAAGTTGAAATTTTAAGCCTTCTCATCCCAACCCTAGAATAGACACTCTGCCTCTCCATGCTGCTGGCATTTGTAGCATAGTGTAAATACGCTGTGCTCCCATAAACACAGAAATAATATTGACACAGTAGTCATGCAGGTTACTTACCACCCCCAGCAGTTGTATCACCATCATTGTATAATGTATATTTCATATATTGTCTACTTTACTATTTTATTATCTGTTTTTATTTTATTGTCTACTTTAATATTTTATTTTACTTTATTTTATTTTATTCTATTTTAATGTCTACTTTAATATTTTATTTTATTTATTTCATTGTATATTTTAGTATTTTATTTATATCTTCATCTTTATCTCTTGTTTCCATTCATGCTGTATTTCTATTTCTACTTTGCACGAAGCATTGGAACAAAAACAATTTCCCCCCGGGATTAATAAAGTATTCTGAATCTGAATCTGAAGTTGGCTTGTCAATAGCGTGGTATTGCAATATGGTGATTATCGCGACAGCCCGACTCATTACTGAATATCCACCATGAATCACAGACACAGCACTGAACTGAAATCTGATTTACACAGATGCAAGCAGCCATGTGTCAGCAGAAGTACAGTGACGTGTTGTGAAAGAAATGAATGAATGCTAAATCCTCACCAATTGCAGTTGCAAGGCTGTAACTGGTCTGTGTCGTGATCAGCGTTAGCCTAGTAAGCGCATCGCTTACACACACACACACACACACACACTCACACTCACACTCACACACAAACACACAAACACACACTCACACTCACACACACACACACACACACACACACACACACTCACATTTCTGCATCACTACCGCCCTTTGTCTTGAATTTTAAAGAAACAATCTCTTCTCCCTTGTGATGGTGATTTTGAGTCTTGTTTGTGCCCCCTGACCCTCCCACTATTTGTCTGTCGTTCATAAACACACCACACACACACACAAACACACACACACACACACACACACACACACACACACGAACCTCCCAAGGGCAAACAGGAGGAGAGGCACCTGTGGCCTGTCTGATCAACAGCCATTTTATAGAGCAGAGAGGCTGAAGTCCCTCCCTACATCAACAGTATCTACTTTATGAATATGGGATTCTAAGTTTTGTTTTTTATTTAAATATTCTATAGTTCCTCGGATCGGGACATCCCTAGTAAAAATAAAGTATTAATTCTAGGGATGCACCAAAATGAAAATTTGTGGCCAAAGCTGAAGCCAGTACCAAAATTGGGACCCATGGTACGATACCAGTGCAAGTATCACAGTGTTCTGAGTAGTATCACGATACCACAGCGAAAATGAGGCAGATGGCAGATGTGCATTTTGTCATTTATAAAAAGATAAATCACTTTTCTATAATACATCAATGATATTTCAATGGAAAAAAACTATTTATTGACTTATTCATACTTCAAAAAACGGCATAAATAAGTGATAAAAATAAAATAAATAAATAAAATAAAAATCAACCAAAAATCAACCACCCTCCTCCTCTGACAAGTTAAGAACAGTCCCTTCATAAGTAAAGAACAGTCTCTAAAGTGCAGTGAGGTTTGTGGACCGTTTCCTGCCACAAAGAGAGAAATGTGAACGACTCATTTCTCCTCTGACACGCCACATACCTGTGTGCTGCCACGGCTCGGCTGTCCAGGTACTTTTGGGCAGTCCTGACACCAAGAAGAGGAAATTATTGGACCTGGAGCCAGGCTTTTCCGTCGTTGGTAAGCCATTATCTTGCGCCGCGGAGCACTATGGCCGCCGTATTTGACAGGAATACACTCCTGTCTGCGTCTGTGACTCCCATTCAACCCACAGCTGGTTGAAATCTGTACTCGCTCAGCGTGCTCCTGAATGATTTCCTTTGCTCGCAGAAAACTATTTTTATTCGCAAATGCGAGGTACCATAGTACTACGGTACTCCAACATTATGGTATCATATGTACGGTGGTGTTTTAGTACCGCGGCCTACCGTTGGTACCAGTATACCCTGCAACACTAGGCTATATAAATAAATAAAATAAATATCACCACACTGCCTACATTTTATTCCGTCTGTTCGGCCTTGCTTTTCACTTATTCCACCAAATACCAAATGTGTGTTTTTTTGCAATATTTGGCCGAATATATTCGGTTACCGAATATTTGCTGCATCCCTAATCCTATCTTTCCTATTTCCACACAGCTTTATTGTCCTGTTAAAAATATTTATTCTAAACATTACACAATGTAATAAAATGTTATGTTACATTACTTTGATGAAGTAATTAAAATAAATCTGTTACCTGTTATGTTCAAAAATAACCTTCCCAACACTGTATAGTCCATGTGTATTACAGCAGAAAGAATGGCCAGTGTGGGATTATTTGGATCCTCCTTTGACAGACACTGCACACTAGTTTTGGGGTTGTTTTTCTTGACGTAGACTGTCCCATACATTAACCTACTAGGGGACCCCCATATCCCCTACTCTAAGATATATTTTTTGTGTGGTAATAAAACTAAACTTTCAATTTATGAATTTGCAACATGTAAGTATAACACTGAAATAATTCAAGTCTTCAGACAAGATTTCCTGTAGTTTCCAGTAGTTGAAATATGTGCTTGGAACATTACCAGGATAAAAAAGGACCGATACTGCATGGCAACAAATAAATGGTCTGCCAGGTATGTAGCATGTTTTGTAAAATATTTCATTAAAAAGATATATGAACGGCTGAACGAGCCACATGCCTGCACTCTTGCAGCCTATGTTAGCTAACTTGTTTTTAGCTACATAAGCATACTGCACGCATACAGAGGCAAAAATGAGGTGTTGGTGGGCCAGTGAATGTTGTGCTTTTATGGTGCATATTACCCATTAAATGTTCAATATAAATAAGCACAAATCAGTTGACACTTACAAAACTAAACTTGGAATTCTGGGATCTCAAGACAGGTGACCTGCTTTCCCATTTGACAATCTGCCTGAGTTATATGTGACTTTACTGGATTAACGTTACAAAACGTTATACTCTGTAACTGTCCAAACCGCCAAGGTTCTGTAAATGCAGCATTTATCTCCAAAAACCAGTGAAACAAAAATGATGTGTAACTTCTTGAAATTTTATGTTTGGGATGCCCTATAGCAGTATAGCAACTCATAATGTAATAATGGCTCATAATGTAATAACGCTTCATAATGTAATAACAGAAATGTAATCAAAGTTCATAATGTAATAATCGGCTCATAATGTAATAAAATCATGAGCATATAAAGTAATAACAGCTTCGTGCATAATGTAACAATGTCATAACTTATTACATTATGAGCCTTACTGGAGCCCCTCATAATGTAATAACAGCTCATAATGTAATAATGGCTCATATTGTGAGAAAAGTGTTGCATTATCATCATTTTTAAGTCAAAACTGCACACACTGACAACAAGAGTGCACTTAAGGGCAGAGGTCTGAGTTTGAATATGATTTGTTTATAGGTGGCGCGACAGTAACCAACTCAAAAGCCAGCTGGAGAAGAGGGTGGATTAGGGAAGAAGGAGGGGGACTGTAGTTCATGTAGTTTAAAAGAGCATTTCCTTTGTTTACTATTGCTACAAAAAATGCAGGACACAATAACTTCTACAATAAAAACCCATTGGTCATTGATTGGTCTTTTCAAATAAGTAAGTGAACACTCTCTCCTTCCATACAACCTAGTGAAGACCTTCCAGTCAAAATGTTGCTGTTATTTTATTGTTGGTCTTAATGCCAATTTAATAAAGAATTTCAATAAGAATTGTTTTCCTACTACTCACGTTAAATACATGATAGCAGTGTAACATATTCATTCAATTTATTTTATTTTGGAACTTGTGCAAGAATTAGAAGAGTGTTTTAGAACCATGTAATTAAGTAAAAAACTGGCTCATGCACACCTTTGAAGAGTCTCCTGAACAGGTGCAAAAACTTTAGCAGATCAAGAAAGAAAAAGATTTCCACACACTGTTGCCAAACTTGCAAAATTTTTAATGGGACAAGGCATCTACGTTTCGGTCATTACAACCTTTGTCAGGCAGAGTGCCTGACGAGGGCTGGCTACTACCTTGTATGACTTTAAGCAAAATATTCATCAGAGCAATTCAAGTATTTCCGCACCTGCAGCCTCACATCATTTCATTAACAGGTCATCAAAGTCATGTTTCCTTAAAGGCATCTAGTTCTCCTCTTCTTCAGCAACAGATTATTTGGACTAAAGCCAGATTTATATGTACTTATGCTTAAACAATAAATTGTGAAGACAATAAAGCCCCCACACGGCAGCATTTTAAGTCCTGTGTGTGATTTATCAAGGCTTCATATGAGCAGAGAAAAACTCTGCTAGCTGCAAGGCTAATTTATATAATGTATAATGTCATAAGCTTATGCTAATACCTTTAGCATGTTTGTGGGGGAAAAGTGAAGTGAAGTCATTTCAAGCTAAAACAAAAACCAAAACTCTGTATAGTATGTTTTTTGTTATACCGAACTAGCCGAAAAGCATGTCAGTGCTCAGCATCTCAGCAGAAAGCATTCAGTCTACACTTCCAGTCTGTGGAGAATATGTGACACTGTGTAATTTTAATGTTATCATTTTACATAAATCAATATTATTGTTAGTTGATGAAGGGTCCCCTTTGCTACGGTTTGCATTGTCTGAATTTGAGCTGCTACAACTGCTAACTGAGGGTTCGTCTCTGAAGTTCTTCTGGATTGGCAGGGAGTGGTGTGGCGTGCTACTTCTGTAGTCCCCTTTACACTGCCTGTTCAAGGCAGGAATATCACGCCTCATTGTTCTGTTTAAAAGGTGCTATCGTGTAGTGTGGGGACAGAGTTGACAATGTGTCATGCATGCAACCCACTGCGGGAGATTTGAAAAGTAGCTGTTAGCAGCTAGCTATTACTGAACTATTGTCCAAAGAATTAATGTAATATCGCATAGTGATGAAAGTGGTGATTTACACTCATGCCAGCATGCTGTCTGAAATCACACAGTAGAGACAGCAAGATGCTGCTGTTGTTTGGTTCTGTGTAAAAAGGCAAAGGCAGCATAAAAAAGGAATTCATAGCTGCCCCATAGCGCCATCACTGTGTAAAACGGGCAGGGCTCCAGACTGCGCCTAATTAGTCGCATTTTGCGACGTAGTTTTTTAACTAGGAGCACCAGCGCGACTTACAAATCCACTCCTCTCCCCCTTTTTCTTTCTTTTTTTTCTTCTTTTTATAATTGCATGTCATGGAGGAGCGGAAGCAAGTGCCTCTGTGTGTGTGTGTGTGTGTGTGTGTGTGTGTGTGTGTGTGTGCGTGTCATGTGTGTCTGGATGCACACTGCGAGGCGGGGGGGCGCCAGTAACCATACCAACGAGCAGCAGTTAGTAGCCTACCTACGTGTGTACTGTACGCGGGGTTAGACAGAGAGGGGTCACAGAGTAGAAGGTGCTGTGTCGTTTGACCATAAAGTGACGCTATGAAATGAACTATAGATTCGTTTTTCACAAGAAAAAATGATCCAGAAACTCCTGTCGGTCCTGTGCCAGTTTCCCAAACTTCCGACGACGATAGTTCAGAGGACGAGTCAGCAATATCCTGCACACAGCGCCCCATTGATATTATTTTGCGCGACGGACACTTCATATAATAACATAACAATATACTATTTATGGTGTTATGTCATCATGTCATTTCTGTCTCTACATGGTCACGCGTTAACATTTATCCTCTCCTCTCTGTATCACGCACGGCAGAGTTCCGCCACACACACACACACACACACACACACACACACACACACACACACACACACACACACACACACACACACGTGAGCATGCTAGAGTGGCTCGGGCCGCATTTTCCTAACTAAACCTGACCCGAGCCCGGTGCAGTTTGTCAGCTGGCAAAGTTATTGTTATGGACAGTGTGTAAATAACAACAGACTGCTGTTACGCACAGACAAACACGCTGCTCGCACAGCAGCGCAGCACGGCACTCGGTACTGAGCTTGTATTGTGTTGCGTTCAGGCGTTGTCACATAAATAACAACTTCCAGCACTTAAATAGGTCATAGCACAAAATAGCAGCATGTCAAGTGACTTTTTACTTTTATTATGTTCAATAAAATTGTATTTTCCTAAATCTTCACCTCATTTGTAAGCTAGACAGACATTTCGCCTGCTCATTACTGTGCACACATGTATGTACTTAGTCCTAAAGAGCCCTTCTGGTGCCAGTATACATAGAAACATCCCAGCAGGCTGTGCTTTGCAAGCATACAAAAAAGGTTCAAGGTTATTTTTCAAGTGTATGCTTCACCTCCACTGCTACAACTCCATCCTAGGGGAAACACTGCTGTGTGCGTTTTGTGCAGCAGGTGGATGTGGTGGTCTACTGGTAGAGTAGAGAGAGAGCTAAGTAGCGTTGAAGTAGAGTACAGCAGGGCAGAGAGATGGAGGCAAAATATATTAAACCTGGTGTTACTACAGCAGAACTGGAGAGAGGCGGGAAAAATAAATAGAGGTGGGCATGGCTCAAGTAGGGCGCAAAATTATAGAGAGAGAACGATACAGTGTGAATAAAGATTACATAACATAAAATAACTGCAGTCTTTGTTATTTGATAGCCACTTAAACAATTTTTATAGGGCAATTAAAAACTGACTTCGGGCAAGTGAAAAAAAAACCTTAGCGTTGAACCCTACAGGGCTGTCTGTGTTTATTGCTAAATTATCAGTAATGCAGTTAATCTCGACAAAATTATGAATATGTTGTGTCGATATAGATAGTGCTCCTAAATTTTGTGCTGGTGCTCCTAAAATTTTCAGTAAGGAGCGCTGGTGCTCCTAGTGGAAAAAGTTAGTCTGGAGCCCTGACAGGATTATTATAGTCTCTATTGATGCCTTTTTATTGAAGGGATTTTCTGATGTTGTGCACAATCAAAAACTGAGCATGTTTCTTTTGTTAAATTCTTATGAGGTTGTTTTTCCTACACCTGGGTGGCAACACAACTGCATCAGTCCCAACAGATTTGGTTTGGAAGTGTAGTGAAAAACCTCCCTCTCAGCCAAGTCTAGCTGTAGTTCCTCTGCTCTGAAATGGCCACACAAACTGAAAAACTCCAGGGTTTGAAATATAACTCGGTGTGATTAGGCACAGATCATACCGGGCTAGAGAAAAGCAGCCCACAGCCTTGCAGGCACCACATTGGACTTGATCTTGGGGGTGTGAGTCTTTTAGATTAACGCTATAACACCACCACATTAGAGGTTTCAGTTAGGCTATAGTCTCTGCTTAGAATTATGTTTACTGTAATGCGCCCTTTTTGTAAATAACCTTAATAACTGAAAAGACGAGGGTCAAATCTTTCCATACATATATTACATGCTCATATTCATGTCATTTAATTGTACTGTCTGTGAAGGTTTTACAGTGAGCCAGGTGGCTGCCATTGCAAAAACCATGTGACACTTTCCCTGCTAAAACTGAACAATGTTGAAACAATTTCTGTCCAAACCACCGTTTAGTGTCACTGTAACTTACTAGTAAACCACACAGCTGGAAAGGGATATATCTAAATGACACAGAAGGCTCTCCCAGCTCTGGTATCAGCTTTTCATTAGCCATACTAACAACATTAGACATCCAGGGGCTAATGTGACTACCATGGTTTAGCTCAGTGGTTCTAAACCTCTATAGTGTCTAGGACCTCTAAATTGGTACACATTATGTCATAGATAGATTTTAATTCAGGGAGCGCCACCTGAATAAATTCTGGTTTCTAGATCTGATTAAGACCATAATTGTAGCTGTCAGCTACAGCTTAGGAGATAACAAGGGGAGAAAGTGAGACCTATGATCAGAAGAGTCACTTTTACGACTCTTACTCACATTGGGGTCTCTTCTATAGTGAATCAAAAATAGACTACTCCCCATTTTTCTGGAGGCCTCCTGGAACTCCCTCACAGACCCCTGGGGGGTCCTCTGACTCCTGGTTGGAACCACAGGTTTAGCTAATGGACAAAAACTGACTAACTCCCAAAGCTTTGAAGGTGGAAATTGCACTTTAAAGTTTGTTTTCCCCATATGTCAAGGCAAAACCCCAATTAGCGTTATCTAGGTTAATTTAACAGTAAGTTGGTTTATAGGGTAGACAAACCAAAGAAAGTTTGGGACTACAGACATCGTCCAGTACTGAATACTTTGGGATGCATACTTTTAGACTCCTACCTCATGGTGTCTGTTCTTCTTTGAGTCAGGATTATACAACCACAGGACTTTGTCAGAGCAGAAATAATTCTCACTTTCTTACGTATGTTTGTAAGGTAAACAGTACCATTAGCCCAATGCTACCAGCTATGTGCTATAAGCTATTCCACCCATAGACTGCAATGATGGACGACATGATAGCTGAGTGCAAGAGTGAAGCCAAAACATCTGGATCGCCCTCTGGTGGCTGGCTGCAGTTCAGGTCATAACCATATGTTTCTTGCTCCGACTCATGATTTAAATCATGTTTTATCCCTCCCCTACTCAAAATCAATTTTCAGAAAAATATTTTGCGGCCTGGTAGCACGTACCTGGGGTCCAAAACTTTCAGCATGTGAATAAACCCTGGCTTTTCCATGGTAGCCTATATGGGTACCATATCTCTTGCAATATACATTGTGACTGCATCCGTGATCGCTTTCCACCGGGTCCCTTTCTTATCATACGGCAGTGGTTCACACACACACACTCAGTACACTCACAGGTACAGGTGAGCACACAAGAGCACAGCCTGGGCCGCATTTTCCTGACCGACAATTATAACCAAGCCCGGCCAGAACCCGCAGCACCGCACTGAACACACAGTCTATGGCGCAGAGCCTGTGTTGCCCACTCTGAAAATCGATTTGTTGCCAAGCCCTACTGGATCAGAATGATTCGGATCTGGAAATCCCATGTTATGCTATCCAGGATCAGATAAATCATCTTACTTTTGATGCCCTAATCCATATGTACAAGATCACCAAGTCTGGATAATCAGTGCTCTAAATGGGACTACAAATTACAATGTAAGATGCTGGCGATGTAAGAACTAGTAGAATAGCCAGTGTGGGGTCACTTTAAATGTTTTATTTGAAGAGACAGAAAACAGCATGGGGGATGCACTTGTCAAGTAAAATTAATTATCTGAAAGACTTTAATTTATATGAATATCTTTTAAGTCACTATCTGTCACTGAATGAGGTAACACTGGGGTAATGGTGCCTATGGCCCACTGATGAAAGCCCTTGCATTTACAGTATTTAGGAACTGGATGTCTGATTAAAACAAACTCAGCCAACTGTTTTGGGACTTAGTCTGCCAACATATACACTGCTATTGCTGCTTATCACCATAGAGAGACCAAAGGGAACGAAAGTGGGATCTTCATTATTGTAACTTTAAATCATTATTGTTTAATACTGACAGCTATTTGGGGGTTATTATTTATTTTATTTATACCAAAAGGCTTAATAGGTACTCTAATGTCTACTTTATCTACTTTATCACTGTAACGGTTACACAATCATGTGCAAAATCTAAATAAATGTATATATTTGACTAATTTAAAAGTGCTATTACATTTTGTTCCTGGAATCCTGAATCTAGTCTTCTGCTGGGATCAGGATAATTCACATTTTCGGAACAATGATTACCCAACCCAGAAATTTTTTGAAAAACACAAAGATTGGATTTCATGATCTCATCTGATAATAGAAACCTTTTACTCCTGAACAACCCATTTTCAAGATATGATGCAATCTATAGCCAAAATCTGATCAGGTTATTCAGAACAACTGAGCCCTGGATTTTTTTGACACAATGCTATTGTTGTTTCCAGAAAGATTTCCAGAAAGAGCTACTTCACCTCCAGAAAACCCCTGTGAGAGGAATGTTCCTGTGTTACAAGTGAAATAAAAGGTCATGATAAAGAATCCCAGCAGAAGTCTACATAGATGACAAGGGGCAAAACCCTCTTTTATGAGCACCCAATCTTCTAATACAGCAGTAAATGTATGATGTTTCACAGAGCGACTTTAATCAGATAGTTTAGACTGTATCTTGTATCATATTTCAGCACTGAGGAAGAAAAAACAGTCTTAAGCTGCAACAGTTTTGGTGCTATCTAGCAAATCAACCTGCATTTCCACCAATTGGAGTGGAACCACTGTCAAAAATGATGCATCATCAAATGAGTGCGCAACAGAGGTAAACAGCAGAAGCACAATTGCTGATTACATTAATTATCTGCGAGCTTTTGTTCTCTTATTACAGATTTTTTTCCAAAAACAAGCATGGACCAACTGTTAATGAGACCACTGTTCACTCTTTTTTTCTGATGATTTCTTACTTCTCCATTGTTGCCTTCTCCATCCTCTCTACAATCTGTAGAACATGACACTCCCTCTGATGATATCATTGTTCGCGTTTCAGGTCACAAAAAAACTGCTATCTTTTGGTTCCAGCTGAGAACCTACTTTTCAAGTTCTGAGCCAATTTATTTTTTGGTCGAAATGCTCTAAATGGTTCAAGATAGGTTTGAGAACCAGAAACGGAACCAGTTCTATCCTGGTGGAACAGGGGTATTAGAGACAGAAATAGGCAATAGTAAAATTACTTGAATGGCAATTGTGACACTGCAGACTGTGAGATTTTAGCAATCTTACAAATTAAGTTCAAGCTACACTGTGTGACATGGATCTAAAAAAACACATCAACATCAAGTTTGATATATGCAGACTGTACAGTGAGAGCGCCTACTGAATCGCAGGCTACAAGGTATAATGCAATGGCTTCCCATACTGAGTGTGCAAGGATTCTGCGTGTGTTATTACTTCTCCAACTGTGAAGCACAACATAGAGGGTCACATTATTAAATAAGCTAGAGTTTTGTGGGCTACTCCCACACATTTCTTTAAGCATGTTTTGCCTCCATGTCAAGGTGCTACCCAGCTGTTTGTTTGGATTTAGTGCCAGTGCGTCATTTCGTGCTGCATTTCTGGTGGTTAGTTTGTAGACGTAGGTGGTAAGAGCAGTCACACAGTGGGATGGTCATCCAAAATTTCTAACACTGTCAGAATTTTATGCCATGCTGTCTCATCCTTGCACCTCTCTAACCATGCAACATGACTACTGTTTTAGAGCCATGACTAAAGATATCGCCATGTTTTTTTCACGTTGGTCATCTTTCATCTGGGATAGCCCAAAATTGCACAGTGAATACCGGGCTTTAAAGATGACGATATGTTTTCACCTTACATCGATACTACTGGATTGTTGTTCGATATATTGATCCAGATCAATGTATCATAGTACCCCCTGATGGCACCGGACATCAATATGATGTCAGATGTTGGACTCTTACATTGGACAGATGTTACATTTTGGTTAGAATGAAAATCAGGTTGACAATATTTTAAATTACATTAGAATTTCATGTTGTGTGAGTGTTTACATTATGATGTTTTGCAGACAATGGGATTTGTTCACTGTACAGACTAAATGTCAGCATTCTACATCAAGATGACTTTGGCATGAGATGTTTGGAAGACATATGGTTACTTAACAACACAACTTAAACCTACCAAAATATCAATGTCATCTGTTGTCAGTACTGGTCACCAGACGTCACAACCTAAATTGAACCAAATATCAACACTGAAAGACGTTGGGTATTGTCTATCTTTTTCAAGTGTACTGCATCTATCACCAAAACATCTAAAGCCCCCAGTCCTGATATTCACCCTGGTTTTGAATTAAATTCATTGTTTATCCTTTTTTCTGCATGCCTCCATTGTACAACTTCCTGCAATGTGGCTGCCACTAACCTCAGCTTTTAAGACAAACAAGCTAGGTGCTAACCACGCCCATATGACAATCACAGTGGTAATACACTCAAAAGGTCCCTTACTTTATTATACTGCTACTTTGGGATTTAGTTAAAAACACACTGGTGTTTCCTGTATATCTACTAACTCTTGAAGGCCTCTTTCACCCTCCTCAATGTTTTTTTTTTTTCAATCTGACCCCCCATCCTCCAACTTTCTTATCTCTTCTCACTGATATGAAAGCACATCTGAGTCGCTAGGCAATATAGGCAGAGAAAAACAGCTGAGATGTTGACGTCCAACTTGCTATTCTCCTGCTGTGAGCCGGTGAGGGCTTTGGTAATGAGAGCCTGGGGACCTGGCTGAGCCTGCTCTGTGTGTGTGTGTGTGTGTGTGTGTGTGTGTGTGTGTGTGTGTGTGTGTGTGTGTGTGCGTGCGTGCGCGCGCGTGTGCGTGTGTGTGTGTGTGCAAGAGAGAGAGAGAGAGAGAAGTGTCTAATCTTCCTTGAGAACTTTATGACTGAGTGTTTGTGTGTGTTTCTGTATGTGCAGTTGAAAAGGAACCAGTTGTGACCATGTGGTTAAGTGTGTGTGTGTGTGTGTGTGTGTGTGTGTGTGTGTGTGTGTGTCCGTACCTATTTGTGTACAGGTGAAGGTGTGTGCATGTACTTGTTGGCCTGACAAGTTCAGTCACACACAAACATATTGTGGGGTAAGTGGCAAGCTGATGAAAAGCATGAACACCCCCCCACCCCCCCCCCCAAATGTTCTCCCCCCTTCCTTTTTTTCCTTCCCTGCCTTACCTTCCTCTATCTCTTTTCCTGCTTCCTTCTCCTGTTTCTCCTCCCTCCCTTCCTCCTCTCTAATCGCTGGACTAATTGACTAAGCCAGATTTGGCAACAGGCGTATTAGTGTCATTTCACACAACATGAAATGACCTATGCAGACAGTACAGCGGTGACAGCCAAGACTGAGTGGAGCCTGCAATGTTACCTTCACCAAATCCACTTTCCCACACATACATATACACACAGCAAATATGTTTCCCTGAATTGATAAAATGGCCTATTAACACCAGTTTCATGTGAGTGTTTGACCAAAATTGATGTATGACTATACTACTTCCATTTTTAACTGATGCTTTAGAATTTTATTTCTTGTAGAAAGATGTCAGGTGTCAAGTGTTAAAAATCTGAATTCTGTTGAGTGGCCCCCTGCATGCTGCTGGAACTGTGCAGTCCGCCCACGTCATCCAACACAGGGGAAGAACCAGAGGGAAATATAATGCTTTACACACAGGTCAGCTTGCTTTTTTAAGCCTAGAGCTGCCTTTCTCTGTTATTTTGGCTCTTTCTACCACAGCATCCTCAGGGTGGCCTGGACTTCCTTTCTAGGAAATTTAATGGCACCGCAATGGTGTCATTCATACCTGCAGGTAAACAAGGTGTATGTGATTGTAGGCGTAGGAGCGGATGTACGGGGGGACGCATTGGTAGGAGGTTTTCTCTGATGATTAATCTTTCAGCGTCACTCAACTTCTGGCTGATGTATGTGTGTGTGTGTGTGTGTGTGTGTGTGTGTGTGTGTGTGTGTGTGTGTGTGTGTGTGTGTGTGCGTGTGTGTGTGTGCGTGCGTGTGTGAGTGAGAGTGCGTGCAGAGTAGACCGCCCTTACCGCTGTGCGCGCTGAACCAGCGGGGTGCGATGTGCAGGGGCAAGGTGTCTGCCAGCGACCCCCGGGACCCCAGATAGAGCACCCCGTCCGTGTGGTGCCCTCCGCCCCCAGTGTCCTGGTAGCCGGTACCGTGGGGGGCGGCGGTAGTGCCCCCTGAACCCCCTCCGGCTCGATCCGAGTCCGTCCCTCTGGGGGTGTAGAAGCCGAAGGGCACGGCGGGGCTGTGCTCGATGCCCATCCCAGCCACAGAGCTTACCGAGCGGCTCCGCAGACCCATGGTGCCGCTCGGCCGGTAGTGGCCGAAGTGGGCCGAGGGTGGAACCGCGCTGTCATCCGTAGAGACACCGGGAAAAGCACCCCGGGGCCGCCCCGCCGTGCTCTGCTTTCCCCCCATCCAAAGCGGGAGACAAGTGGGTGGGGGTTCTGGGTGGAAACAGGAGGGGGCTCGGCTCGATCCGCAAAGGGTCGAGAGAGCCGAAACAGGCTGTCGCCTCCCTCCCCTCACTCCTGTCTGTCTCTCGGCCTGCCTGCCTGTCTGTCCGTGTGTCTCAGCAGGCTCGTCAGCTCTGACTCTCTGCAGACGCAACAGCCCGTTTCGCTGCTGAGCGGAACATGAGCCCGCCCTGACGTCTGGATTCAGCTCACCCGCAGACAAAACCTCGACACAACCGGGGTATGGCTGACGAGCTGAATGACGCCGAAAGCCGGGAATGCCAAACAGATGTACACCACACTTCCTCTCTTGTCCCCTGGTGATTAAGACGGCTGTATCATTGCAGGCGGGACGCGGCAGCAACACGTTTATCCCGCCCGGCCCGGATCACAGCAGCGCCGCAATGTTCAGTCCACTGCTCTCGCCTCATCTGATCTCAGACATCGTGACAACTGTTGCTGTCTGTCTGACCGCCAAAAACGACGGTCTGCCTTTGAAAAAAATGACGTCGCCGTCCGTGCTGTCTGTCTAGTCCGGTGGTCTCCAGTCGGAGGTCGCTTGTTTTTCTCGGAGATCGGGGTCACAGTGAAGCCGCTCCCCTGCGCTCAGATCGGCGTTCCGCTGCTGTCCGCTCCGCCGCCGCCGCTGCTGCTGCTGCTACTAACCAGACAATGGAGGCGCTCAGTGCGCAAGCTCGGATCATAAATACAGACAGAACAGAAGACAGTGCTGGGAGAAGGCAAATAGGCTACACTTAGCTGTAGCCTAATTCCCAATCAAGGGGAATGTGCTTGGAAATTGTCTGCAGTGTTAACTACCTTAAAGCCTTCTGAATCATGGGCATTTAACCAGGTGGCACACTCCTGCCGCCCAAATTAAGCTTAAATTAGATATTGTAGTTTCTAATGCAATTTATGATGAGGAACAAAGACTTCAAATAAAAATCTCAGGACTTCATGGTGAAGTCAGGCTGTCTATCTAAAAACATGAGCAAACGTGACATCCATGTTTTTTAAATGTGATTTTATAGTTGTCTACTTTTAAACACATGTCCAGGTATAATAAGGGACCACCCCTTACTTGTGAGGAGGAAGGGGGTGATGTAAAAAGGGGGAGGCATGTCACTTTTTTTATTCTTATTTTTAAGCACAGGGGATGGACTTAGGTTTTGTTTTTTTGTTTGGCTCAGGCGAGGGGCAAATAAATTTTACCACAGATTTTTAAGGAAACAAATTGCCAAAATTACACCACTTACCATAGCCAGATTTTCAAATTTCTGACAGTTCTTGGGCACATCATGTTTGACAAGCACTTCCATCAAAAAAAAAAAAAAAAAAAAAAAGAACTAACAAAAGTAGCAAAATCTCATCAGAATCTCTCTATTCTGTCTTGTTTAGAATTTGACAAAAAAATAAACAATTTGCACAAACTAACCAGCATGCACAACAGGAGTGAAACCCAAGGCTTTTTTGTCAGCTCTTCAGGTCTAATGATTTATGCTTGAGGGGTGTGCATTTTCCCCCAGAGACTCAGGGAGGCTCAAGGAAAAATATCTGTGGCTTTCAGGAAGGTCCAAAAACAATTTGCCCCACAGCCACTCCCCTCCTCTGACAAGTAAAGAACAGTCCCTTAAATCCTTATATCTTACACAGAAATTCAATTTATTCACCGAGATGCACACAAGGTTTGGAAGTTTGACATATTTAAAGGGCAAAGGAATCCACTCTGTTGAGTTTATATCTTAATTCATCTGCTGATTTAGGTATAGAAATCGAGGTACCTTGTCTTTTCCATTACCCATGATCCTCTGCTCCCCTACTCTGTCAGGCCCTCAGCTAGCATACTGCTGTCATTACCAAGTTATGCACAGATTTTTTTTTTTTTTTTCCCCACCATATGCTAAATTATTTGGATTACTGGCTCACATGTTTTGTTTGGGATTACTTGGTCTAATCCTGAGCGTGTGTGTGTGTGTGTGTGTGTGTGTGTGTGTGTGTAATCAGGCTGTTTTTGGCTCTTTGTTTCTTCACAATAACACACAGTCAGCCTTGTAGTCTTCTTGGCTACACTACCCAATAAGGTAAACTATGGTAAAGTACTTACTGCAATATGTGTTAATCTATCCTGCTATAATGACAGCAGGCCTATAAATGGTCCTCTCTCTATTCCTCAGACATTCTCTCTCTCTCACTCACACACACACACACACACCATCAACTCAAATGGTTCTCATTTGATATAAGACCACAAGGAGATAATACAAGAGCATTACAGGGCCAGGGCAACTCTTTTGGTTTCATTTGAGTGCTTCTGGCTGTTATCATTAGATGTAGAGTAACTGGGAAGGCTTACCACACATTCAAATTAGCCCATGACGCAGACAGGATCTTAGAATTAATAACAGCGACTGTTATAGACTGTCCTCACACACCGCCTTCTTGGGTAATGAGTAAAGGAAGAAATCCATGGTGTTTTCTGACACGGAGGAGAGAATACTGCACTTTCACACAGTATAAATTGTACTACCCTTGCAGCACATAATCTTCTGCGAAGCTAGACTGCTAGTTAACATCTTGAAAGTCCTCCAATAAACACACAAAGCTTGCTTTTCTTTTATTTTACTGAAGTCTTGATTTGGTAGTTATATAAGACATAACAAACCTGGGTTAAAGTTTTGAAGTGGGGTTGTATGGGGTACTCATTCATAGTCAGTGTATTACAAATAACAGATGTTGGTCAGCATGCACCCAGCTTGGAGAAGCATGCCGGAGACACGGAAGCTAAGCAATATAATGCTGCGGATGGGGTCAGCAACAAAATGTTTTTTAACCGCCTAAAAAAAGTTCAACTTAAAAAAAAATCAATATCATTTTAAGTGGACACTTTATTGAGAGTATTTCCACAGCTTTACTTCTCTGTCAGGCAGCCCATTCTGATGGTAAAGCTCATTACCTGTTCAGTTCCCCATCTATGCTCTCATCAAAGCCACCAGACACCGTTGACATAACAGTAATTTTACCTTGATTAACACGGGAACTGTTGGTCTACCACAGCTTCCATCAGTTAGTTAGTGTTATTGTGTGACTTTGGTGAATCTGAACTAAACCTTTTAAATGCAAAGTCACACAATAACAGAAAACAAAATTACTGTTTGAGGCAGTCCTGTATTAAGCAACGTTAAATTACAGTTTTTCTAAATTAAGTCTGGCTTTGAAGAGAGAAATAGAATAGTATAATAGCATTTTCCTGTTGGAAATCGCTGTCTGACATTAAGGCAAAGCAGTGAAAATACTCTAAATATAGTGTGCATTTGAACTTATGTGATTTTTTTTTTTTTGATGGGACTTTTTTTAAGTGCCTAAAATACCTTTTGTTGTTGACCCTTCCAAGGCAGTAGATTGCTGAGCTTCTGTATTGGACCTGCTTCTCCAAACTGGGGGCGTGCCAATTGAGAATCAGAAATACTTCATTGATCCCTGAGGGGATCTACTGTATGTAATATACTGTCTATAAATAATACCCCATACAACCCCACCCCACTTCAAACAAACTGAACTATCTATAGAACTGAACTGAACTGAACTATACCTTTAACAGAAAGACACAAGAAGGGCTGCAGCTTGAATTTTAGAAATCAGGTCACGTCTCCAAATTCAGCCAGCAGAATCACACCAGACCTAGAAATTTTGTAATACTTTCTAATAAGTCATCCTTAAGTGTTTGCTGCCCAGTGTTTTTTTTAAATGCATAATAAATCATTTCCTAGTGCTTCATGGAGCTGTTAAAGTCATTAATAGAAGTGTTGGGGTTGACAGATCAGGGAAACTTCCTCAGGCAGGTGTTCATCATCTGGGAAAACCTGTGGAGAAATCAGACCAGAATCCATGTATTAATAAACATTTATAAATGCTGACATAATTTTTTTTGGATGGTGAGAAACCAGTTATTATTGGATTACCATGAAGAAAAAGGTAACATGCACAACTCCAATAAGCAAGGTGCACAGTTGTGGAGAGAGTTTAAAAACAAAGCAGAACATTAGCACTCACTGTGGTTGGCATCATGCAGAAAATTTACAATTTTAAATATGGGCAAGAATAAACAGAAACATAGGCCTACTTGTTTCACCTACAAAGCCATTATCAGCATGGTTGTGTTTTAGTGAGTTATCACTGTTTCCAGCAAGTCGAGACATCTGGGGCCTGTAACACAAAGCAGGATTACTGTCTTAGGGAGGTAATTTCAGGGTTAACCTTTGGTTTTCGGTCTCACGAAGCCAGTTCAGTTCTTGTCGGTGTAGATCACCATGATAACTTATTCTGAACGGCTGTCCTGCTCCAGAGCAGGTTAAGTTCAGGGTTGAATCTGATTCTATAAAAAGCACCACCCACTGGCCAATCAGCTGTTCAGAAAAAAATGACTCAGCTGACAGAAATGCAGCCCAGTCATGACAGGAAGTTTAATTCATTTGATTGATTGTGATTTGAAAGTTTATTTTGGACATTAAAAAGGAAAAGAAAGCAACAACAACAGACAATGAAAAGATTGTTCAAAAGGAGTGGAAAGAAGTTGAAATTTCATCCCATCCCTTCATAAGGAAGAAACTGATAATTTGCAGACACTTAATAGCACCATTAATTAGTGCCAACATTTTTTGTTGTTGGAGGAAATGATCCGTGTTAAAGATAATGGGCCTAATTGACAGCTTTGCTGCTGGAAATGTGGAAAGTAGCCTATCACGTCTACACTTCATGGTGTTTGAGGGATTTTCCTTTTTGTTTTTTAAAGAGGGAGACTAGGTATATTTTTGCGTAGCTGTTAATTTCTAACACAGCTCAATATCAGGATGATTTTATTCAGACTATCAATTTGGCGTCAGCTTTAAGCTTTATTGTAGCATATATAACGTTATGACAAAGAAGACCAATTTATCAGCAATGATGTTGGACGATAATTGTAATACACGCAATTCATCTGCGCAGCATTGATTTCATGGGATTCAAGGGTGTGATCAGTGTCAGATGTACAGGTACTGTAGCTACTTGAACCAGTGATGAGTAATTTAACCTACACATCATTTTATTTGCTACCTTGTTTTATCTTGATTTTTCCCTCTCTCCTCCTCTCTCTTCTTTTCTGACCCGTTTTTTTCCTTCTATCATGTTTTCACAGGGGAATTTCTTTGATAAGCTTTTAGTGGCTTCTAACCTCTCCCGCACTTTTTTTTTTTTAATCTTGTAAATTTTATACGGTCTGTTTTTAACATTATGTGCAAATAAACTAATCTAAACTAAAACTAAACATTCATCCCGTTATGCATTGCCATGCATGTTTCCTCCTCCTGCAGCTGCCACGGTGTTGGCCTTTACTGTAATGTTGCTTTTCTCCTCCTCATATTTTCGTAGAAATATCCTCATGAGAAATGATTCTCATGATTGGTCCGCTGCGTGCACTGCTCTTGATAAAGCAACCCTGGGTTGAGTTACCAAGTTGATATCCAGCGTCGTGATACAGATTATCCTAATTGCCATCGTTAGGGTTAGTCAATCCAGGATAGGTCTGGGTAACCCAGGAAAGGTTGATCTCGCTTCGTGATACAGGCCCCTGCTATCTACAGACCACTGTTTGAGACCAACAAGCAAAAAGCAAGCTTTGGTCATTGTTGTGTTTCTGGCAGGCTGCAAACTCTGGGGCTGAAAAATGAAGCCAACGCACAAGAGCCAAAATTGCAGTTCCTCTAATGTCCACTTGAGGCTGGCTTCTAAAGCCAATGAATCCCCCCCATGTTTAAAGGACCAACTTTACAGAAAAAAAAATGTTTAAAGCCTGGTACAAAAACAGTTTTGGTCTCTATAGATTTCAACATTTATAACAACTGTATGAGGGCTGAATTCACATATCACTCATCCATTTCAATTTTTAAGACACACTAGTTACACTAGGCTGTAGCCATGGAGTCAACATTTGGGGGGGGGGGGCAAATCTGCACACACCCCCACCCCCCAAAACATACACATTGTAACATGTGTAATTTGGACCCAAAAGCAGTACACTGGAAATCGGTAATGACCTTTAATATCACGGCAGCATAACAGGAACTTGAGCAGATGAATAAACTCAGCAGACAATCTTCAGGCTAATAGCCCACACACAGTCTCTGGGTCTCAGGCTTGAGGAGGGGATTAAGCCGAACCCAGCCACGGGCCGAGGGGGGTCCTTGGACCCATACAGTTCAGTTCTTTAGCAGCCAGGAGTAAAGGTAAGGGGCTTACTGGAGACGAGGTAGCCAAGGCGAGGTGTCCAGAGCCGGAGCGGGCAGTAGGGAAGCCAGGAGAAATGACAGACGCCAGAGACGCCAAGGCAGAGCACGTGGTCGAGGACAGGAGGCAGGTAAGTTCACCAAGAGGCAGGCAAGGAGAGCAGGTCGGAGGCAGGCAGGGTCAGCAACAGGAGATCAGTAGTGATGTTACGCTCGGGCCAATTTGCTCGACACAGAGTCGATCTTTTGAAGCGCAAGTGTTCCGAGGCAGTGTTTCGATCCCTGCTTCGGCACGCCCACAATCACGTGACTACGGGGAGCGAGGCCTCGTTACAGGCAGTCCCAATGGTCTTCCACTTAGATGCAGTTCTGACACACAGCCAGCAGATGTCACCCTTCTGACTGTATGAAATGCTTCGAAGCAGTGTGTCAGTCTTGAAGCAGGTATGTCAAAGTGGTTCAGTGCTTCATGAAGCTTCGATTTCACCATCACTAGAGATCAGGTAGGTGATGAGTGCTGGAAAGTCTTGCATGGATGCAGTAGAACAATCTGGCAAGGGTGAGAGTGCTGGAGAGGCTTATATGCAGGGCTGATTGGGAATGAGCTGCAGCTGAGCTTGCAGGTGAGTGTAGCTGGGCTGATTAGGTGGGAGTGGCTGGCAGGTAGAGTGGAGCAGAGGCAGGGAGAGTGGAAAATTACTTAGGCAGAGGGATAGGAGGGGTGACAGGGAGGATGAAACTGTGACATACATGAGTGCCAACAGGATTCTGCTCTAATGTCATTATTTGGTCTTAACCATCAATATTTGCTCCTCTCTTACTCACCTCTATGTCATCGCTCTCTCCCTCTGCCTCTCTCTCTTTATTCTGAACAGAGTGAACATGGATGAAAATCTTATCAGCAAACTGTTGACTAAGAAAGCGTAGGAATCTGTACATTAACATAAGACTGCTGTAATGTCATTATTAGATCTTAACCATCAATATTTGCTTCTTTCTCAATTCTCACTCACCTCCATGTCACCAGATTCTGTTCTCCTGTCCTCAACATTTTCTCCCTCTGCCTCTCTCTCTCTCCTCCTAACCACACTAGATGGAACATGGAAGAAATATTATCACTGATATTAGTAAACTACTGATTAGAAAGACTACTGAAACACACTATACACATGGGGGCCAATGGGAGTCTGCTGTAATGTCATTATTCAGTCTTAACCATTAATATTTGCCCCTATCTTTGGCTACGCTACTCACCTCTATGTCTCCACCAGACTGACACACTCACACCTCACGCCTGTGCTTTCATCCTCCAAATGTTCTCTCTCTCCCTCTGCTTCACTCTCTTCATTCTGAAACACACCAAAGTGAACATGGAAAAAATATTATCAGATAACAAGTGGTGTCTCTTGCTCAGATAGCCTACAAACCATTTCTGATCTGCATGACAATAATTCTTATCAAGACACACTGACTAATTAGGGTCCAGGCAGCTAAGCTACCAGGACACTATTGTAATTCTTCTTCGTCTTCTTCTTCTTCTTCTTCGTCTTCTGAAATCATACTTCTCACGGGTGAAAACTCACCAAACTTTGCACAAAGGTCCAGTGTCATACCAGATATCCTCAGCTGTAAACTCAAGTCAATAGTCCTGATGGTGGCGCTACAGCAAGGGTCTAAATTTCAAAACTTTGAAAATTCATAACAACCATATGTGCTACAACTTCACAACTTTCATCAAACTGTAACCCCAATACTGAAGAAACTTTTGTACACTTAAACCTATTAAAAATTATGAGCTTCATTACTCTGTTTTTTTTTTTTTGGTTTTTGTTTTTTTTTTGTCAAAAACTGTAAAACTTCTTAAACCTATCTCCTCCCATAATTTTTGCTCAATTGACACCAAACTTGCTACAGAGCATCTTCGGACTGTCCTACAAAAACTATGTTTCTCAGATTTTTGATTGATCAAAAATTGAGCCTACAGTGCATCAAAATGTTTGACTGTAAACGGTACTGTCAACATATGCATACAAAGTCTTGCAAAATAATCATCAATGTTCATGAAAAAAATGACAAAATTCTATATGTTTCGCACACACTTACGAAGCAAATCAATCATTGTTAAAATAAATTACCAACATCTCCATGCTGTCTAGATGCAATATGTGTATTTTCAGATTTTTGTTTCGATAACTGAATTTTTTACAGTGGTTTGAAATCTGCTTTTCTATGCATGGACGGCTGCTAAACCTGCATGTCTGGCTTAGTCAATTTGTGAAGCGACACATGAATTGTCACTGACTAATTAGCTCAGTGAGATAGAAATTGGAAACCCAGCGGTGATTGTTTCTCTGCTAGTTGCTCTCATGGAGGAGCAGGTCAGGGAAGCGACCAAGCTGAGAATCCACAGTGAGGAGGAAATACGCAACGACAGCAACACTCTTTCGCAGACATCATCATAGCTCATCTTCGCTGCAGCTTGCTGGTCTGTTTACAGTGGCGTTGTGCTAGCCAACGTCACACGTTTCATTTACTCTGATTGGTTTTCCGTCTTTCCAGTTGCGTGGAGAGGCACTTTGAGTGGCAGCTGTTGATACTGCCCCTCGGGAATAGAAGAAATATACACTCCATGTCCAGACCCATTCATTTTGCAATGTACCATATAACTAATGTATAACCATATAACTAACGTTACTTTTATAATCCAACTGATAGGGTAATGCTACTCATTTTCTCACTGCTCTTAACTTACTTTGCTTCTTTTCTGAGACTGGCCAAAATTAAGCTGAATGTCTCTGTCACCCTTCCTCTTGCTCATGATGACTCATGTGAAATTATACATGCAGCGCTAACGTTATAAGAGACACTTCCAAGTTATTGTTTTGCAATGTTGCACCGAATGTAACCATATTATAATAGCTAACTGGCTAGCTAGCTAACTAGTTAGCCAGACTTCACGCAGGCTTGTTGTTAGCTAGCTAGCTAGCAAGCCTGTGTGGTCTTCATAACACTTTACAAAATCACAATAAACAGTTACAACATAGCTTACATAATGCTCATATTACATTCTCATATTCCACTTTTTTTCAGTAATGACTAGAGAGACAAATTTACATTAGCCCCTTTTCCTCAGCAGGAACTTCCTACCTGGGAAAAAAAAATTGCCCTCAACCCCAAACTTTACCTGAAAAAAAGTACCTAGTAGGGGTTAGGACTTTTCAGATTACCCGGAATTCTTGAGGGGCAGGGCTGTGTGCCGAGGAACGCTTATTGGTGGAACACACACTTGCAGTGTTCCACACTTCCTGGCAAACTTTATTTCATTTACCGTACCGTACCGTACCATACCATACCATACCATACCCATGTATTTATATTGCACATTTAAAACAACAGAGCTGAGACCAAAGTGCTTTACAAGTAAAAGAAAAAACAAGTAACAATGCACAATCACAACTCATAAATAGAACATACACAGCATCACATGAAGAACACCAATCACTCAGGCTGTGCTTGAAAAAGCCAAAGAATAAAAATGTGTCTTGAGGCGTGATTTAAACACCTGCAGACTGGGGGCTTGCCTAACATGCAGAGGCAGCTCGTTCCAAAGTTTTGGAGCTGCCACTGCGAAAGCCCGGTTTCCCCTAAGCTTCGGCCTGGATTTAGGGACAGCTAGGAGAAGCTGATCAGAGGATCTGAGGGACCTTGGAGGGGCATAGGGTTCCAGCAGGTCTGAGAGGTAGATGGGTGCCAAGCCATTAAGGCACTTGAAAGCAAACAGCAGAGTTTTGAAATCAATTCTATATTGCACAGGAAGCCAATGGAGGGAGGCCAGTACAGGACTAATGTGTTCTTGCTTACGTGTACCAGTCAGCAGACGAGCAGTGGCATTCTGGACCAACTGTAAGCGAGAGATGGAGGCCTGGCTAACACCAACATACAAGGCATTAAAGTAGTCAAGGCAAGATGTCATAAAAGCATGCAATACAGTTTCAAAAACAGAACGTGATAGGAAAGATTTAACCTTGGACAGCCTCCTGAGCTGGTAGAAGCTCTTTCGCACAACATCATTTATCTGTTTGTCCATCTTTAGGTCAGAGTCAATTTTTATCCCTAGATTGGTAGCAGTTGGCGTCACAAAAAGTTCAAGGGGGCCTAGATCACCAGGAACATTCTGCTACGGCAACTCCACTTGGACAAACCACACACAGAACTGCAATATTTGAATGGGGATTTGTTATGTTTAGTTATAATTATGATGATTACATTATTTCGGATGGTGGTATGTGGTTACCTATCGTAGAATAGCAATGTTGTTGTTGTTTTTCAGTTTCAGTTATATGTTGCGGGGGACATTTTGGGCATGGGGGGTGTGTCCCAATGTACGCATATGGTGACTATTGTCCTGCCGTTACATATAATTAAGAGTGTAGATGCTTTGAGTGACAAGCTGTCTGCAGATAGTGTTCTCGGCTTCTCAGTCAGATCCACCCCTCACTCCACCAGCCTCTCACCCAAGAATGGTCATTTCTGGCGCCAAAACATCAAGATGGCAATGGCTGAAATGCCTGACTTTAGGCTTCAAAGTGGGAGACCACAAGCCAATAGGTGACATCACTGTAGCTATGTCCATTGTTTTTACCAGCGGGAATTGTGACCCCAAAACTAAGTATTTTAAGTCAAAACATGATCTTTTCCTAGACAAAAAAAATCACATTACAAAATTGCCGTGGTTAACGTGTGGCTGGGTTAAGACACTGTTGGGATTCACTACCCCCACAATAAAGCACATTCTTTTGTTAGTGGCTAGTGTACTCAGAAGTTACACTTAAAGGTGTCTGCCAAGCAACACCACAGCCAACAACACATTTGACTTGTACTAAGACAGCCTGTTTTAGCCTCACCTTCCTTTTCAGATCTAACAATGTAGAACCCCTGTTAAGAACAGTTTATCTTTTCCATTGCACAGAGCCAAACGTTTGGCTGACCTGAACTCATCAGCAGATTGAGTCTCAGTGAATGCAGTGAAGAAATAAACTCTCTACTCAGTGACAACTATGATGCACAGACTGCATCCTGTGGTACATTGTTAAAATGCTTGCTTGTGATCTTTCACAGGCAAACCACCCTTGCCTTTCAGAGCAAAGCAGCTCTAGAGAAGGAGGTAGAAACTCTAAGAGCGCAAAATGCTTCTCTCCTCCATGAAGTACAGATGGCCAACAAGAAAGCCATGTGCTATTTAGATGACTTGCATTCAGCAGAGTGGTAAGTGCTAAAGAAAGTTGATGTTGACGCTTGTTAAACGTTAGTTTGCTAGCTCACTGCTGCTACTACTCTCGTCCATGTTCAACCACAATTGTTCACACTGCACGGACTTGGAACACAACAACGTGAAATTCCGCACCGCGTCCGTACCGCGCCTGTGCGTATGGTTTAAACGCGGAAAAGCGCTGCGCGAATATTCTGCAAATCGGTCCCGCATTTCCGCATCGTGGCAGTGAGAATGAACCTTTAGAACTCTGCTCACATAAAGAAGAACTGTTTCGGCTTAGATCAGAACATCTAGCCCCAGCACAGTCTTACAGCCAGTGTGATTCCGGCTTTTTTTGATTCAAACTCCTCCCTGGATGAGAGGTTAGCACCTCCTCCACTCAGTCAGTGGAAATCTTTCCCACCAGACCCTAAGTCTTTGGGAATCAAGCCAGCTCTCTAACCTCCACCAACAGACGGAGGTAACAGTGACCTAACTTTCCACATCTCAGACACAGAAGGAGGAGTTTATCTTCCACAACATATTCTGGCCTATGTCCTTCTCAAGCCCCTTTTACACTGCCAGATTTTCCCCGAATGTTGTTCCGTTTTGCTGGCAAGCTGCGAGCATTTAGACACACAGAGCCGGATTGGCAAGTTGATCCGAGGAGCCCATTTTTCCACCTCGTAGAGTAATCATATTGGCGGATCCCTTTTAGTTTAAAAAGACCAAGGCAGCCTTCCGCAAGGGTAGGGGCTGTTGAAGACTTGTGGGAGGAGCTGTTGATGACACTGCATGTGCGACCCACTGGATAAGCAGGAATTAGCGAGCAGCTAGTAGCGAGAGGGAAATGCAAACCTGACAGACACTGTAAAGATGAGCAACTGGAGAGACAAGGAATTGCACGCCCTCCTTGCCCTCGCAAACAAAGAGGCCATGACAGGAATGGTGAATAACAGGCCGACTTACGAGAGAATAGACGAAGGACTGACCAGCTGTGGCTATCCTTCCACGTCACTGTTAATGTCACATGCTGAACTACACGTTTTGTTACTTGCTCACGCCCCCTGGACCAGCCCAGATGCTCTCTTGCTTGTGAGATGCCGAGCAGCTCACACTATCTTTGACCAACTCAGAGGCCATGGCCCCAAACCACTAAAGGATATATATAATACTGGAATAGTTTACCTCTTGCGATTAGGGAATGTCCCACGTATTACGCTTTTTTAAGAGATGGCTTAAGACAAATCAGATATGTTGTCATAACTAACCTACTTGTAGCCCCCATCCTGCTTTCTCTATTGTTTCTTCACTTTATATGTGCTATCCAACCAGGCCAAACAGATATGTTACCATCATGTTTAATCATGTTTCAAGTGAGCAACATGCAATTAATAACAGCACAAAGCACTGTCTGTCTGTTTGCTGGGGAACCATCTCAGGACGTGGTCTGGCTTATATACCAGGGATGTGCCGGTGACAAGCCAAGCCTGTCCTTGTACACATACATACAACTTGTATGTGACTCAGTGTAATTGTGTGTACATAAATACATCTACGTATTCTAATTTAAGTGCAATAATACCTGCACACACATTTGTATGTGCTATAGGGCATTGTGCAATATAAACTAGCACTTCATAAACCTGAGCAATCGGACCATGTGCAATTCAATTAGCACTTTAACATGGGCAATGTGCAATAATATTAACCCTTAAAAACCACTGCACCTTAGCACTCAAGCACT
The DNA here is from genome assembly GCA_026686955.1 of Epinephelus cyanopodus. NCBI lineage: Eukaryota > Metazoa > Chordata > Actinopteri > Perciformes > Serranidae > Epinephelus > Epinephelus cyanopodus. The sequence goes on along the minus strand of CM048917.1, from coordinate 42,220,009 downwards.
TCTGCTTTGGTCCCCCAATTCTTGGTCTATCGTGTCTGTATTACTATTCACTAAACATTGGTATATTTGCCATTGTTTTGTTTTTGTTTTTTTGTTTTGTTTTGTTTATGATTAGTTAAACATCAACCTGCCAAGGGACTGAGGATGGAAATTAGCCATTGGCTACAATCCTACATATTTACATTTAGTGTTCATGAATATGTACTGTCCCTGTTTAATTAAATGAATAAAAGCTCCTTCCAGCCATCTTCTGCCAGCTATCAAAAGCAGCACACCACCAAGTCACCAAGTGACTCTTTCTTCCATCCATTCAAGGATCGGTAATGTAACAACTGGGCATAGCTTATCACAGCTTTACAGGCTAAGCAAGACTGTTTAACTTGTTGTATGTGATTTAATACTGTCATTGAGTTATTGTTGTGATAGACTGCAGTTAGGTCATTGATTAGTTGGCTTCGCCAAAGCTAAGTGTTTAGTTTGCTAATACTGTTCACAAACAGATTCTTGCACACAACTAAACAATCTTTGCACTAATCCAGGCTGTTTGCAACACATATCACATTCACAGAGACTCATTAACAAATAGGCTTTCAACAGAGCTACACCCAAACAGGCATCACAAAGTTACCGCTTCTTTTCCTTTGTCTTTGTCCTGACCATCTTTGTCCTGACCACATGGTCAGGACAAAGACACTTTTGTTTTGCAGGCACCCAATAATCAGCATTTTATAACCATGATTATAACCATTAATGATTTACCCTTCTGAGAGGCCTGGTTTTTGGGAAACACACACACACACACACACACACACACACACACACACACACACACACACACACACATACACAAACCAAGGTTGTATATAGCTTGTTAGTTAGAATTTTTGTGTTTGATTTTGCTTTGCTACTTTATGAATAAATATAATTTTGGAATTGTACCTGCTGTCTGTTTAATGTTGCGCAAGGGTAAATGAATAGTCAACCTCTGCTGCGACAAGAACTCTGAAATCCTTCAGGCTTTACTGTTAATTTTGGTTATGGTTATTATTTAATTATTAATCAAAATTCCAAATTAATAGTTTAGCACACTTTATGAGACTGATATTTTTAACTGGCTATCATTTTCCCTTTCCGGGAATGGTGCCCCCCAAGGTGATTTAATGTTAATTAAGTAACATTATTTAACATAATTATTAATTATTATTAATAATTAATGATTATTTCCGATAGCCAATTTACAGCATTAATGGTGTCCCCTTGGTGAGGCCTAATATTGTTGTTCCCAACACAACTGGTGCCTCCATGTGTCGCCTATGTTGATCCCTACATAATTGGTATCTCCATGTGACACCCTAATTTATGTTCCCTACATAATTGGTGCCTCCGTGTGATGCCTAATTTATGTTCCCCTACAATACCTCGATTAATAAATTCTTGAAGAGTGAAGATCAGCCAAGTGACTCCAAGACAGGCTGGGAAATTGGCAGGATGTGTTACTGATACCTCAAGTCTGCGTTGCATAATGGCCAGAAAAGTGTTTTATGTAGAAGTAAATGAATAACAGACAGCTAATTAACAGAGACAGCGTTTGTGTCAAATTTAAAGAAATTCCCTTAAGGTGTTCTTGAGATATCATGTTCCTGAGAATGAGACAGATGCAAGGTCACAGTGACCTCGACCTTTATCCACTGAAATCTAACCAGTTCATTGTTGAGTCCAAGTGAAGAATTGTACCATATTTGAAGAAATTCCCTTGAGACGTTCTTGAGATATCATACTCAAAAGGGTTTGGACGGACAACCTAAAAAAATAATGCCTCTGGCCATGGCTATCACTTGCACAGAGGCATAAAAAAAAACAAAAACAAAACAAAAACCAACAACATTTGAACTCCCTGTATTATGGTCTATACCATACAACAATACCAGAATAATTCTGGTGAAGATCACTTAATGTCTTTTCTTATGATTTGTTTAGAACAGGCAACATTTAAGATATTAGTCTAAAAATAACACAGCTGTCATTTTGTGTGTAGTGGTAGGATGTAAACTGCATCAAACCCCCTGAATGCACAGAAATAAAAATGAGGACATGGCCTCAGTGTGCTGGACAGTAGCAGCAGCGCTGAGCACAACCAGCTGTCAAAAAAAAATGACACTCACACTGTGCCCATAACAGTATGACCACAGGAAGAAGGAGTGACAGCAACAAAGACATGATGAGGTTTATGTCAAACATGTGCAAATTTGCAATATTTGCAACTACGTACACACATGCATCCACGTTCTTGCGTTTATACACAACCACAATCTCAAATCTCTTGTCACTAGTTCAGCGATGCCTCTATGCAACCACTGCTTCATGAGGTTTAAAAAGGGGACGAGGCAAAAATGGTGTGTGTATGTATTACATGAATCTGTTCATTTATTATTGTATTTTGAAAGGTCCCAAGGTGCCAAGGTGTTCGAATTTTGCTTTCTTTCCGTAGAAATTTTTGAACTTTTGAACACAACTGTTGTAACAAGCAACTCAAACAAATGCCAGTTAGCAAAAAACACCAAGTTTACACTAATACACTTGACTATCCAAACCAAACCTACCACTTAGCCATGACCTCTTAGCCCATCCCTAACTAATCCTCATTAGCTTTTTCTTAACTTCAGTTTAATGTATTCAATTCCATTTTTTTTACCTCAATAATTTTTGTTTAACCTAATTGAATGTATTCAATGATTTTTGGACTTAGGTGGGTGTGGGATGGAGGGGTTATTGTGACAGTGGGGAAAAGCAGCTTTCATATTGTATGAATTGTGGGAAGACTTCAGCAATAAGTTTAACAGAAATGTACATGTAGTCCTAATTTTTTAACGATGAACAGGGGAAAATCTGCTACATAATAACATACAAATGTACATATATATATGTACATATCCATGGTTATTCAGAAACATACAATGATTACAAAAACAAACAAACAAACAAACAAACAAACAAACAAACAAAAAACCCATACAGAAAGGTTTACTTGTCTGCTGCAGAGCCATGTATACAATGAGTATCTAGAAGGAGTCTAGTGGATTTTCCCGTGTTTAAAAAACCTGCATACACATGTTTTTTTGGTTGGAAAAGGGGTTTTATAGAGCGGCTGGTTGCAGCAAAAAAATATAATCTACACTGACATGGCATTCAGTGATTTCATTAAAACCATTTAATCCAATAAATATAATTGATTATGTCATACAATATGACCTTATTCAGTACAATCACTGTAGGCAGTTTTAAATAGAGACTTTAATGTACCTCAAATGGCTGTGCATGGACGACTTATTTCATTCCTAATGTTCAATTAATGGCTGCAAGCTATGACAACAATACTTACAGGACAACAGTGACAGAAATGAGTTGACAGCATTTTATTGAATCCATCTTCTAACACACTGTGTATGTGTCCCACACGCTGTCCGCATGCGCTGAGGGGATACACTGCTGACACCCTGTGGTGGAAGCACAGTATTAAATCTTCACTGGAGCAGGAGCATTGAATTAAGTTATCATAAACATATAGTCTGAGTATATAGTATAGTGCATATAGTCCCTTGTTGTGTCCAGTTCATGGCCATAGGACCATGATGTGAAAGTAAACTGACAGCTTGTTGGAGCGTCCCCATCACAAAGTGCTAAGGGACTGTTTGTAACATATGAGGGGGAAGGAAGTGGTGCAAAAAAGGGGAGACTTATTAAATAATAAGGGACTTATGTTTTGTGTTTTTGGCTTAGGGGAGGGATTTTATAGTTTTTCATATAAATTGAAATGGCTGTATTGTGTATTTATTTTTTCCACAGATTTTAAGGGGACAAAATTAGCCAATTTTACACCATTTATCATAGCCAGAAATTGTAAAAACATAAATTATTGCTGAATTTTCAAATTTCAGAACACATAAAAGTCACTCTCGTCATTTGGTCACTTTATTTTACATCTAATTTAAAATTTGGCCAGAAAATAAATCATTTGCACAAACTACCCAGCATGCAAGAGTGAAAAACTGAGGCTTTTTTTTCCAACTCCAGGATTTTGTCTTCAACTTTTAACTTTCAAACATCAATGGGTAACTTTTAAAACTAACTATTTCACTAAATTTTAGTGGAGGGAGGGTCACGCATTTTCCTTAAATCACTCGAGGCTTAAGGAAAAATATTTGTAGCTTCTTGGAAGGTCGAGAAAACACCCCAGCCACCCCCTTCCTGTGATAAATAAAGAACAGTCCTTAAATTACTCCACGATTGTATGGTTGTATGGGGTACCGATTCATAGTCTGAAATAAATAGAGTAGATGTCAGTTGGCACACCCCCAGTTTGGAGAATTAGGCTGGAGTCTGATATGGAAGCTGAGCAATATACTGTGAAGACTGGTGTGTGTGGACCCAAGTGCAAAAAAAGGAACCAAGGCAGAAGTACAAAAATCCACAAACAAGCTCTTTAATCCAGGAGGTAGCAATGGTCAAAATCCAAAAAGGCAGTCAGAATCAGGCAAACAAAGCAGACAGGGAACAGGCAGAAATCCAAAAGTCAGAAATACCAAAACCAGTCTTACATAGGAGGCAAACAGAGAACAGAACACAAGCGAGCTTAAACACAGAGTAACAAAGACAATCTGGCGAAGAAAGGGGAAGAGACAGGGTTCAAATACACTGGTGAACGAGACACAGGTGAAACACATTAGGGTGGAGACAGCAATCACAGTGGAGGGAAAAATCAGGAAGCAAAACTAACAGCAACATAGCTGGACACAAACTAAAAAATTAAACAGTAAATGCATACAAAATAAAAGACAGATCCTGACATATACTGCCATAGAGGGGTCTGCAGCATAACATATTTTTAGCCACTTAGAAAAAGTCCCACCTAAGAAATAAATATCAGTTTAAATGTACGCTATATTGAGAAGATGTTCAATGCTTTACCCAGGAGCGTAAATAGACAGTGCAGGTGGTGTTGTTGCATTGGGGCCCATGGGATGGGGGGCCTCCAATAAGGTGTTGGGCAGAGAAGAGACCCTTGTGAATGATTGATCAGAAATATTCCTGTGTCCAAATAAGAACTCGCGTTAAAATAAAAATGTGCTATATATGCCCTTGAAAAGGCAAACCCATCTCTATCAGGTTTTTTCTTCTGTTTATTTGTGTGAAATAGTCATTAAAAATCTATAGCTATTGATTTTTTAATTCTACAAAACTTTATAAGAAAATATATATAAATGAGATATAAAAATGATGCAGTTACTTAAATCATTTCTCATTTTATTTGATATTTTTTGTCTTATACAGATTTGCAATAGTGATTGCTGGGTAATATGTATTGGCTTCCCCAAACTGGAGATGTGCTGACTGACATCTGCTGTATGCAATACACCAACTATGGATAAGTGCCTCATACAACCTCACTTCAAAATATCCAAATGATCCCTTTAATGACAGGCACTAGTAATACAGAGGTGATAAAATCTGAAAGTAAACTATGAACCAGAAAGCCAGTAAAGCCTATGGCAAGAAGAGGACCAAACCTATAAATGGCAGTCATCAGATGTTCTTTAGGTGTAATACCTCTAATAATGATAATTATTGTAATAATAATACCACAAACACAACACAAACAAGTGCGTATTTTGTGTCAAGTCTATTTAGGAATTTTGACTGCTCAGCATCTTATATGAGGGAAATGGAGTTTGAGAGATATTATGCCAGCGGCCACTAGATGGAACTAAAGACGCTCTTTTGTGGATTAAAAACATGTTACTCACTGATATACAGAAAATATCTCCACCATTTGCCTCAATATTAATGTGCTTTCAAATAACTTTTCCTATATGGAGATGTCAGAGTGCATGGAGGGCACAGAGGTTGAATGTCAAATGCTCTTATTGTGGTCAGTTATGTTCAGTGTAAGCTTTGACAAATGTAATTCTCATTACACTTCCCTACAAAACATGACAATTTGTTAGAAAAATATAAATAAAAGACAAACATCCCATTTGCATACATTTCTGTGATGGAAAATTTTTGTACTTCATTCATCAGAACTTCAGGAGTATGCTGCCCTCGCACTGTGTTCCTATCTTCCAGACAGCACGAGACAGCTAGCTAACAGTGGAATGGAATGATGGCACGTTGGAAATGTTTTGTCCTTTTATTTCCCAATGCATCCACTCTCTCTTTCTCACTGTAAAACTGAAATAAAATAAGAAATAAACATACATGATTTCACATAATAAATCTACACATAACATTAATGCACAATCGCCGTCCCGTGTTCAAATCTATTTTTAGCCCAACACGAAACGAGAGCTAGCGTAGCTAGGTAGACCTGACTAGCAAACCATAGCAGGAAAATAAACATGACATACAGAGCCAAATAAAACGAAATATACCACCAAATATCCGTGTAATTTAACTTAATAACCAATTCTAACATGAAATAAGTACTCACAGACAAATATTGTCCAAGGCTCGAGTGTTAAAACAAACAAAGTAGGAGAGCTGGAGATTCGTGGCTTCCATGAATTCAGACATATTAAAACTAACCAGGAACTAAAGAGGAAGTAGAAAATGCGCAGAAGGCGCAGTACCACGCAAAGTCCACTAGGTGGCAGTATTCACCATGCAATTTACGGGAGTCATATTAAACTAAGGCAGGACTTTTTATAGAAGGCAGAACAAGGAGATTGCAGAGACAAAGATGAAGATTGCACCACGAGAATGTATTTTTAAAGGAGTGCTGATGATGGGTCTGCCTGTGTGTGTGTGTGTGTGTGTGTGTGTGTGTGTGTGTGTGTGTGGTGTGTGTGTGTGTGTGTGTGTGTGTGTGTGTGTTTCCCAACAACCAGGCCTCTCAGAAGGGTAAATCATTCATTTGATGATGGTTATAAAATGCTGATTATTGAGTGCCTGCAAAGAATCAAGTGTTAGTATTAGCTGCTCCTAAAACAGGAAAGGAACAGGAGAACAAGTATGTATCAGCAAATAATTTAAAAAAGACCCATGGCATCAAACCTGGAGCTTTTCAGCCTTAGTTCAAAGTGAGTTTATAATATCACTGAATATATAATACCACATAAACTACTGGCATTAGATGATTAAAAATTGACGGTAGAGTTGAAGTTTCTGATACTGACCGGTGGTGTAGCCTGGGCATCCGAGACTTCAGCCCCAAATGCTTTATGGATTGCCCCAAGTCTAAATATAAAAGAATAGCCCTTATAATAAAGGACAAAGCTCTGGGTCTCTACTCAGTAAAGTACAAAGTAAAGTATTGGCATCACAATACACTTTAAGTACTGAGAGTAAATGCACTCATGATGTAGAACGGCCCATTTCAGAATAATTCATTCATTCATTCATCTTCTTACTGCTTCATCCTCGTGAGGGTCGCGGGGGAGCTGGAGCCTATCCCAGCTGACATTGTGCGAGAGGCAGGGTACACCCTGGACAGGTCGCCAGACTATCACAGGGCTAACACATAGACAACCATTCACGCTCACATTCACACCTACGGACAATTTAGAGTTATCAATTAACCTAGTCCCCAAACTGCATGTCTTTGGGCTGTGGGACGAAGCTGGAATGCCCGGAGAGAACCCACGCTGACATGGGGAGAACATGCAAACTCTGCACAGAAGGGCTCCCACACCCAGAATCAAACCGGGAACCCTCTTGCTATGAGGCGACAGTGCTAACCACCACACCACCGTGCCACCCAATAATAATACTTATTCTTATTACTTACTCATATTTATTGATGCATTAAATGTGCTCATGACTTATGTAAGTGTTGCAGGTAATAAAAGTGGTGCTCATTTAAATGACTTTATATACTGGTAGAGAGTTTAATTCATGATAATGCATCATCATTTTATTAGTTTATTGTATTTTGTATCAATAATCGGAGACTTCAAAGTAACTAAGGCAGACAAATAAATGTAGTAGAGATAAAAGTACAATATTTACCTCTGAGAACTAGAGGAGTATACAGTATCATAAAATGGAAATACACAAGTAGAAAAACCTCAAAATTGTACTTAAGTGTATTTACATTCCACATAACATAAATATATTTAACTATGTTTCTAACTCCGCTCAATATTTTTTTTTTTTACTGAAAGCGGATGTAAAGCATCTTTTTTACTCAACACTAATTACTATTAACTACTTATGGTTTTAATATTACAATTTATAATTAATCTGTAAAATAAAACAAACAAACAATTTTTACAAGAATAAAGAAGGTGCCAGATTGCATAAAAACACATAACACAAAACACATTTTTTTTTGAGCTTGTTCATCAAAAAATCCTGCGGAGGACCCACACAAGGGCAAGTCAAAGCACTCACTCAGAGTCAAAAAAGTCTGGCTCTGAAATCTCACGTCTTGCGAGATTTGAGTTGTTGCCAGAAGTTACCACTGGAGTGACTTTACCAAACGCGAGGAGGTACTCTGGAGTGATCATGGCTGAATTTTTACCCGATTTTGACCAACTGGATCTGGTACACGGACGTACACGGATGAAATTGAAGAGCGGACGAGGAGAGAGAGAGGGAGCAGTGCTACTTCGGTAGCACATACTAAAATTGCAACAGGCAGAGGAACATGTCCAGCTAAAACAACAGTCCAGCAAAAGGTAAACACAGATGTTCATTTCTCCTTTCCGTTATGTTGTCGGATAATTATGCTAACAATCCGAGCCTATCTGTGTGAAAAAATGCACTTTTAGTGGACGTATTTTGATGTTGTTTGATGCTGTCTTATTATTTAATATAGCGCGCGCTCACGGGCTGCAGGCAGGTCAGCTCGAGCTTCATACTGGACATGGGTGCAGATCTGATGACAGGTTTGGGGGGGAACACAATCAGTTGTGATTTTTTTTTTTAAATTGCAGGCGTGCAAATCATGCCCACAGAGCGCTTGAGATTGCCAGCATATTTCATGATTTCATAGACGCTCATCACCATCACCAAGTCATTCAAAAAGCACTACACAGAGAATCATATGCTCACCTTTACTATTTATTTCTTTTAAACAGCCAATAGTACATGGAGCCAGCCATCCCCTCCTTTTCACTGCTTCGCTGTTAGTTAATGCTTCTTCTTGTTTCAGGGTGTCAGGCATTTTATGTCCACTCACGTTTTCATCTCTCGCCTCTCACAGATTCCCAATTCTCCTCATTATCTTCCCTTTTTTTCCTAGTATATGGGACTACTGTATACATTTGATCAATTTCAATCATTTAGGTTATTTAGAATTGGGGGGACAATTTGTGATTTCCCCCCCCCCCCCCCCCCCCCCCCCCCCCCCCCCCCCCCCCCCCGGGATCTGCACTCATGATACTGGAGAAATATCAAATATTGAACATCCTATCACTCATTTAGACAAAAGTAGATCGGAAACAAGGGCCCAGGTTGAAAACAAAAAAAACCATTAGTTCCCTTTTAACCCTGAAGTTACCTCATTAACTCCAAATGCTGCTTCATAGTACAGGCCTTATGTTGAGACAGGTTTTGAAGGAACCTGGAGACAGTGGGTAGTTGCCTTCGATTACTTAATGAACCTCAGTCCAGGAACAGCAACAACGCAACAGACACCAGCCCTGAGGGGTATTTAGTGGGGTGCCGTGTATTATATTGTTGTTTTCATTTCAAATTGATGTGAAAGTTTCGTTTTCACTTCTAATGTGAAGGTAAGGGTCTATAGAACAATTTTGGTTTGAGTGTCAAGCAGTCATATTAAAAATTGGCCTCTAGGGGGTGTTGGCGGTTCCCAACCCCCCCACCGGCCTTAGCAAAATATGGTGACTGTTATAACTTTTGATGGGATTCTCCAATCTGGACATATGAGGTACGTATGGGTGCAGGATCAGGAGTAACAACTGATATATGAACCATATTGTCCATAAAACTTTTTTTTTCTGGTATTGGCTAGTGCTGTCAAGAGATTAAAAAAATGGAGAGATTAATTAATTATGATCTGTAATTAATTAATCTGATTAATCTCTTTTTAATCTCATCTCAAAATTGCTGAGAAAAGCCCTCAACTTGAGGTATTTTCATTTAAATTCATTACATTATTGTGGCAGATGATCGAAAGATTGATATATATTACAAAAAGTGGTTTTATAAAGTCATATTTATTGTTTTCAACAGTAACACACTTGAACACAGATGCAGTACACCTAGCCATTACATTCTACTGTTTTTGAGATTAGTTCCAATAGAGTGCTGCAACCTTCAGTCTCGACCACCAGGGGGTGCTTGACTGTCATGACATGTCAGCTTCATTAAAAGCATAGCTGCAGATTAATGCAACAACAGATGTAAAAATGTGATCAGTTCCCTAATTTTATTTTAACAATTTTCTAAATTAGTTTCCCCTTTTCCAATTTCTCTTTTTATTTCATGGAAGTGATCAATGTAAGTGCACTTGTCCTTTAAACTTAATAAAAAATAAAAGCTAACAACATAAAACACACCTGGTACAGTCATTACAGCTGTATCAGTTTTGAACAGTTAGAACAAGAGGCTGCACTGAAACGTGCAAATCACTCCTTCTCGTGACTGTCTCGAATCTTTTGGCAAACAAGGCACGGAGGTTGCCGGGGAGGTCAGATGCTTGCGCGCTAGGGCAGACAGCTTTTCATAGGCTTTTGAGTGAGCAGACCACCACTGCAGGGGACAGTCATCAATGCTGATGCTGGGCTCCGCTCTGTAGTGCTGCAGCTCTCCCACAACTCAAGCATAAAGAAGCTTGCTTACAGACGGATTTTATAAAAGGCAACACTGTGGCATACAGAAACAGTAAGATTAGAGATTAAAAATGAGATTAACGCGATCAAAAAACATAGCGCGTTAAATATGGCTCCAATTAATTATTCGCAATTAACACGATAATCTGACACCCCTAGTATTGGCACATATCTACAAAAATAGACAGAGAATCATAGGCCTGATGAGCTTTTATTGAAATATTTTTTTACCTGCATTCAGAACCAACAATACAGTGAATTTTTTCTTTATCTTTTACTTTTCACAAAATGCACTTGCATAGACGTGTGCACTTCGACTTTGCCCACTTGCACTGAGAGCAGGTAGGCCTACTTGTGCAAGTACTTGTACAAGTGCACCTAGCTCTACCTTCTGGAAAGAATGGTCACTTGCATTTGTTTCGCCACCACAGAAGAGACATAGATTACGATTAACAGCTGTTCCAGTCCGGGAGGATCTTCTTGTTGCAGGAGGCAATCCTTTAGAATAATGTTTTTTTGCACTGCCAAGTGCTGATGCCCTGTAAAGCTGACGACATAATTTGTGCCAGGATGCACGATTCTGCTGCACGGATTCTTAATCTGGAAGTTCTACATCTGGATGGGGAGCAGCACCAGTTTCTCTAAACTGACTAAGGCTCCCTCTCTACGACTCGCAACTGGATTTTCAAGAGGGCAAACAAGTTTTTGGCACAGAATACATAACTGCCATTTCCTTGTCTCAACCATCTCTTCAACAGACTTTTGAACAGACTATCCCCAGCTTGCTGAACTTTTTTAAACTCTTTTTTTAGGGCATTGACAACAGGAAAGGGTAAAAAACAGATGTGTCATTACTTTTAGTATTTGTATTTTTGTTTTACTTTTGACAGGTTACTTTAAAATATCAGTAACACAAGAGAGCAATTGGTTCAGCAATACAGAGCTTCATTCACATTTTCCCGCTGTGGCTACTCACAAAATATTCACATCATACCAAAATATGTTAAATAGAATAAATTAACAAATGCCTTCGCATATTCACAGCACTGCAGCACATTGTACAAATATACAAACCCCAGTGCTAGCAAACACTTTGGCTAATGCTAGCTCATACTGTTAGGATTTATTACTTCTTCCACATTATGTTTCCATATTCATAAACTTCCTGACACGTTTATCTTTGTCTACTTACCTTCAAAATATGAATTTCACAAGAAAGCAATCAGTAGAGCTCATATTCTTGTACATGCTTGTTAGCTATCTGATAAGCTAACATTGCAGAACTGGCTACCAAGAAGTCCAACTCCAGTTGATTTCTCACACAGTATAGACTTAAAATAGCAATAAAAATAATATTACACAGCAATTGTGTGGAAATTAAGGTATGTTTTCAAAAATTCATGATTTTGATTCTGGCACATTTTGGGAAATGAGCAAAGAAGGTTGCTACTCCTGATCCCTCACCCATACATACCTTGTATGTCCAGATTGGATAATCAGAAGTTATAACAGTCACCATATTTTGGTAAGGCTGGTGGCGGTTGGGAACCGCCAACACCCCCTAGAGGCCAATTTTTAATATGACTGCTTGACACTCGAACCAAAATTGTTCTATAGACCCTTACCTTCACATTAGAAATGAAAACGAAACCTTCGCATCAATTTGAAATGACTGAGTGTCTAGACACCCCACTAATTCCAGAAAGTGGGTTTAGTGAAAACTCTGAGTATGTTAACCCTGAAATGAGAGAAACTCTGGGTTTCCAGAAAGAGAGGTAAGTCAAACTCTGAGTCAAGCGCCATGGCAACTGACTCTGTGAACCTAACCTGCTCGCTACCAGGTTTTCTTTAAGAAACCCTGAGTTCACCCTGTCTCCTCCCTATTGCCGAGCCTGAAGCAAGTTGGCAGACAGACATGGGTTGTCCGTATGTAGGAAATCTGATCGATATCGAGGCAGAATTAATTCACAATGCTTTACGCAAGGAGAGGATCTTCAGACCCCTTTCAGATGTGTTGTGTTTCCCCAATGAATATCTGTTTGAACTGTACCGTTTTTTAATTAGACTCAATCATTTACTGGCCACACGTATCAAATGAGACACACCACGGACCAAATGTGCATCGCGCTACATTTTTTTGTGAACGGTAGCTTTTTATATGATATTGGTGACCTACAGTACATGATGACATAGCCACTGAATGACAGGTTATTTAAACTACTTTGTTTAATAAATCAAATATGAATAAAACTAAAGAAAGGTACAGTCATGGCCAAGTCAAACCTGTCAACCTGTTTGAATGATGTTCTTGTATTTCATTTAAGCTACTTTCAAGTGTGTTTTTCCCCTGTGAGATTACACCTACATGAAAATTAGATCTTATTCAAAACCACTTTTTCACCTGTATGCTATGATTTTAATTAAGTGTTGTTGAATGTAAATTAATGGCAGGGCTCTCAAGTTTTGATGCGTGAAAGGGGGAGAAAGACAGAAGGAGTGACATGCAGCAAGGTGCCACAGGCCGGAGTGGAACCCGGGCCGCTGTGGCAAAAGCCATATGGGACACCTGCTCTATCCACAAAGCCACCAACATCCCTTTGAAGGACATTCTGCTTGCTAAATTTCACATGCTGCCTCTCTCTCCTTGGCAGCTTTAGCGGTGTTACTTTTTTTTTTTTTTTTTACAAAATCTATGCTCATTTTCGCTGTAGGCATCATGAGCACCTCCAATTCCACAGGTGTAAAACAAGTTGATCGCTTTTTCTCTCCGGTTGCCATGGTGACTCGAGGTATCGGGGCTCCACTGATGATGGCTTTTTATTGTGGTTGTGCACACGCTTAACTCAAGGTGTACATACTCAGAGTTCACTGAACTAATTAGAAACAGCTGTTCTGGAACTGGATACTCAGAGTTTCCCAGCTCAGGGTAAGTCAACTCAGAGTTCAGGATTAGACTTAGAGTTTGTTGAACCTCCTACTTGGAATACCCCTCTGGTATAGGTATAGAACAACAACAACCAAAAAAGAAGCGTCTTTCAGATAACCTTGTGATGGATCACAGAGCTCAAACATCTTCTACTGTGGCCGTTTCAAGATTCTTCTTATTATGTCTAACTTTTGTAAGGATGTGAAACTACTTGCAAAACCACAGAATGCAAGGTTACTGTCACCACAGACTCTCTAATTTCTTAAAAATATCTCAGATACCCTCAGCAAAGACAACCCAATCACTAGAACAATTATTGGCATTGTATGTTTCTGCAGATACATTATATTTGCACCTTATTATGTCAGGGACATGTTAAAACTTTATGTTTTGTAAGAAAAATGCTCAGCTTCAGCAAACACTGAAATAAAGAGACTCAGAGAACCATGGAGAAAAGTTAAAGCCAACGGGGTTACTTTATTCGCAGAACGTTAGCATATAACAGTATACTAGTCTACACAACAAATCAGTTGGAAACAGCTCCGAACAATCATCCTGCGAATGCTTTTATACTCGACATTTGCTTGTTTGTGTGTGTGTGTGTGTGTGTGTGTGTGTGCGTGTTTTCTGGGAATCTTAAGTTCTCCTGGTTTCCTACTTATCACTGGAACTGAGGTTTGTGCATCAGTGCTTCCTTATTTTTCTTCATCTTTTCTGGCGCAAACAACCGTTTTTCTTATTGCGAAACTTGGCACCTCCGTCCCAAAGCTCAGGTCACCCTGACCTAGAGTGTTCTCCCTCATTTAACCTCACAAGGCTTGACTTATGCACGAACCACTCAAATTGTCTAAACATCTCTTATGGGTCCTTTTGCTGCCAAATCTGATATTTGACCAGCTGCTTTCTAAACCTTGTGTAACTGACCTTATTTTCACCTTTAGTATAAAATGATACATTATCTGCCTCTACATAGTCCCTCCTCTTTATGATTTTATCATAAATTACTCACAGAGATAATGTATGGTAAATGAACGCCTATGTCTGTATGAATGTGACTAGGATATGTGACACTGTAACTATAACTAGTGTTCCTTACTAACATGAATATATGGTCGTGTATGAAACTCTAAATATGGTGATGCACAAGAACCCATATGATATAATGATATAAGAACTTAACATAAATGTATGCTGACATATTTAGTCATCTGTCAACATTCAACTGATGGAGGTGAAAAACCTGGCGGCTGTTTAAACCAGGAAAAGTCCCCCATCGGCCCCTCCCCATTAGGCGGCCTTACTAGATGAATCTTAAACAGATTGACCAAATACATAACACACTGAAATGCAACATATTATTGGATTATGATGGAATCACAGAAATCACAACAATGAATATAGAATTTTTTTTAAAAAAATGATTAAAAAAAAAAAGATGATTAAAAATGATTAAAAAATAATGATTAAACAATGGTTACAGAGAATAAAGACTACAAGAATGATATCATAATGATATTTATGTGGTATGTTTGTATGTGATTGTGGTGTATATATTCCCCCTTCTCTCCTTCAGGAGATTATCAGCCATTGTTCATCATTCTCTCTCGCAGTTCCTCCTCGTCCTTTGAATTATCCATGTAATCAGAGATTGGGAACAAATCTGGTATTTCCTCCCCCCTCTGCGCCAGAAGAATTCTGCGCACCAATTGTTCAGAGGTCAGCATACTTAGCATTTGTGCTCCCTGCATGTCCATTACGAGGTTCAGCCTCTTGTCCATTGCTCTCACACACCATTTCTTCAGGATAGGCACGATGCAACATGTCAATAAGGAGAATAGAATTAGTATTATCAGTATAATTATCCCTGTCTTAGCCAAAACGGCTCCCCATTTTCCAAAAATTTCCTCTAGCCCATCCCACTTAATGCTTCCGCCCTTACCAGCATTTTCAGTCATTTCAAACTTTAAAGCTTCAAGCTTACTCATAGCAACAGAAAATGTTCCATCTGGTGAAGTGTTATTTGAGATTTCGTACAACAAAATGTTCCGAACATCTTACATACCCCCCCTTTTTCTGCTAAAATCCAGTTTAAAGTTTGCCTATTTTACCATGCCACAGCACTCGTCTCGTGCAGTTGTTGACCTAATTGCTTAAGAACTTCAACTACTCGTTTGTCTAGCTGAACCCGCCAACCTCCTGTTCCAAAATTCACTCCTATCCCACACTCATCGATTCCCCACATCGACACTCCAGTTTGGAAATCTCGCGTGTAGCCACAGAGCACATTCTGCTCTTGGTTCAGTATATCACTTTCCAACACTCTGAGTGTTCGTTGTGTGACGCTGGCAGATAACGTCCTGGCTTGGGATTTCTAAGCTTATTGTATCGCCCACCAATACTCCTGCCAACGGAGCCTCTCTTGGGTAATCTGGATCCATATTATCCACTCGACTCAATTTAGTGTATGTTCGAAAGTTTGTGGCTTTCTCATCATTTTTACAATCTACCCCTGCAAAATACTCATCTTTAGGATTCCTTATTCTATCCATTTTAACCTCTATTTTGAGCTCTTGATCTATAGTGATTCTTATTTGGCACGAGTAACTGCTCATTCCTATCTCTCTTTCCCCTGACTTCATTCTACATAAGGTTGTTTTATTTAGTTCAACATTTATTTCACATTTTGTTCCATCCCCTCTTATCTCTTCGGGGATGATCACTACTCCAATACATTTCCACATAGTGTGAAGATCTCTCTTCACACTTTTGTCAACCTGCTCCTGACTTAATGGCTTGAGGTCATAATGAACCTGAGCTGAGAATGCTGGCATGGGTTTCAACACAGTGTGAATTGGGAATTTTGTGGTTGCATCATACTTATCTTGATCATGGTCGTGTGGTGCTCCCTGGAGCGGCTGTGACTCCAGCGGATGTCCCGTGCTCCTTGCCTTCAGAGTCTGACTCGGGCTCCTTGAAACAGTCTCCTTTGTCCCCAGGTTGCCTGTTGGTTGCAACACCAGGCTGTACATTACTCCTGCCAACAACCACATCATTTTCCTCATTGTTTTTCAGTTTTATACTGCCCTTTGTCTCTGCCTGGACCTTGGTGCAATGGCTCAGATGATACCACGTAGTGCTTCCTTCGACTTGGACCGCTGTTGGAGTCGCCCTCACCACAGTGTACGGCCCTTCCCTTCTTGGCTCATGCTACTTTCTCCTGAAGACCTTCAGGTACACTTGGTCACCTGGCACCACCTGTCTTTCGGCCTCCTGATCGGCTTTTGACTCCTTCGCCTTTTCCTGCAAATATATAGATCTATGGATGGCAGTTAATTGTGTCATGTATTCAGACAACTCCATTTGCAGTTGTTCCAGACTAGGCCCTTTATGTGGCAGCCTTATTGCTAGTGGGACAGACATGCATCGTCCTGTAAGCATTTGGTGAGGCAAAAGGTGCGTGTTTCTGTGAGTTTGCATGCGGTAGCTCATTAATGCGAGTGGCAGCGCATCCACCCAGTTAAGCTTCGTGCTGGCGCAGATCTTACTGATTTAGCTTTCAGGGTTCCGTTAATTCTCTCTACTATACCCTGGCTAGCTGGATGGTATACACTGCCTAGTCTTTGTTTGATCTTCAGATACTGCAACACTCCTTTCACTGCTTTTTGAACAAAAGCAGAACCATTATCTGAGCTTATTTCTGATGGGATGCCAAACCGTGGTATGACCTCTCTGGTGAGGAACTTAATGACTGTATCCAAGAGTCTTAGATGGAGTCGCCTCAACCCATCGACTGACGCGATCAATTACCACCAACATGTATCATTTGCCATGTACAGATTTGATCATGTCCACATAGTCCATACACAAGTGTTTAAAGGGTCCCTCCGGGACTGGAATGTGTCCCACAGGCGTTTTCACCACTTTTCGGACATTATTTTCAGCACTAATCTCGCATTGGTTCAGTACTTCTTCAACCATTGCTTGCATGTATGGGGACCAGTAGCCCTGCTGTCTTATCTTTTTCAACACTTCCCCCTCCCACAGTGTGCAACACCGTGGGTTTCTGAGATTAAAATGGTTAACAGAGCCACTGGTGCAACTATGAGTCCCTCATGGGATCTCCAAAGACCTTTCTCGTCTTGAGTTGCTCCCCTCTTGAGCCATAGACTATGCTTGCTCTGACCTGCATCTTTCTGTATTAGTATAATGTCCTCTGGTATGACCACAGGTTCCAGAGACACTACTGGTGCTAATATTGCTTTTTTGGAGTTAGAGGCTTCTTTGGCGGCCTCATCTGCCACATTGTTGCCTCTTATTACCGCATCGTTTCCTTTCCGATGCGCTTGACACTTAATGATTGCGAGCTCTTTTGATTGCATCATTGCTGACATCAAATCATTTATCTGTTTCTCATGCTGTATAGATGCGCCATCTGACTTCCTGAAGCCTCTCTGCTTCCACAATGCTCCGAACAAATGACAGACACCATGAGCATAGGCAGAATCTGTATAGACATTGGCTGTCCTTCCAGCCGCCAGCTGACACGCGACACTGTTAGTGCCTTCAACTCCGCCAACTGGGCCGAACATGGTTGACTACAGCTCTCTGCCTTTTCTGTTACAAAATCATCTGCATCCTGCCTCACCACTGCATAGCCAGCGTGATTTCCCAAATGGTCTCTGAAACAGGAGCCATCAACAAAGAATACCACGTCTGCATGGGGAAGTGGAACTGACTCTAAGTCTGGTCTCAACTTAGTGTACTTCACTGTCTCTGCAATGCACTCATGTGGTTCACCCTCGCCTTCAAGCGGGATGATGTTTGCTGGATTAGTCATTGCACATTTCTTGATCGTTACATCAGGGTATGATAACAATGGTGTGTACTGCAAACATCCAGCTTGAGTTATCACAAATTTCCCCTGATTTATTAGCTCAGTGATTTTGTGATGGGTTAGGATGGTAACTGGATACCCCATCGTTATAGCTGTTGCTTTTTCGTACGCATAATGCACTGCAGCGAGGCCTTAGTAGCAAGGCGGCCACCCCTGCACCACATTGTCCAGCTTTGTGCTGTAATATGCAATTGGTTGCTTCTGGCGACCACTTCATGTCTCTTGCATTAGTACTGCAGCTGCGTACATGTTCTGTCTATTCGAGACATAAAGCAAAAATGGTTTGCTGTAATTTGGTGTTGCCAGAGCGGGTGCACTCTGCAATTCTTGTTTTATGGTCTCAAAGGCCACCATCGCCTCATTTGTCCATTTCAAAGGAGCTTTCAGTAATTGAGTCCCCGTCTCTTTAATGAGATCTCTAAGGGGAGCCATTTTTTCCGCATAGTTCTTAATCCAATCAGAACTTTATCCTGTCAGCCCCAAGAATGTCATCATTTGGTGAACTGTTTTTGGGCGTGGTGCTTTGCTTATTCCCTCTAGTTGAGAGGGCAAGATTGCAATGGTTCCTTCAGAAATTGTTCTTCCCAAGTATTCCACTTGAGATTTACAATACTGCAATTTTGTTTTAGAAACCTTGTGTCCTCCTTCTGCCAATCTTTTTAGCACTCTGAGGGAGTCTTGACGACACTCCTCCAATGTATCAGCGGCGATTAGTAAATCGTCAACATATTGAATCAGTGTGGCGCTGATTTCTAGCCCTTCGAGGCTCTGTTTGAGGACCTGGTTGAACACACTTGGACTGAGCTTTAGTCCCTGTGGGATACGTGTGTATGTCAACTTCCTGCCTTTGTATGTGAATGCGAACAGATATTGTGACTCTTCAGCCAAAGGTACGCTAAAGAATGCAGAACACAAATCAATTACAGTGAAAAATGTTGCACTGGGTGGCACGTTTGTGAGGAGTGTGTGGGAGTTTGGCACATCAATAGGCCAGTCTTGTATGACATCATTTATTGCTCTCAGGTCATGAACCAGCCGATATTTTGATTTATCCGCTTTCAGTACCGGAAATATGGGTGTGTTGCACAGACTCTGTGTTTCGATCAATACTCCCGTCTTCAACAACCCATCAATCGTTTTGCTGATTCCTTCGACTGCTTCCGGTTTTAAAGGATACTGTGGTTTGTTTGGCAGTTGCACACTGGGTTTCAAATCTATCCTTATTGTGTTGGCTGTCTTCACCAACCCCACATCTGTGTCATGCTTTGACCACAGTTGCTCGGGGACCTGACGTAACATGTCTTCTAACAATGTGTCGTCAGAGTCAAATTCAGATGTCTCTGGTACACTCAATATTGGAGTTGTGACTACCTGTGGCAAAGCTGTCATATTGGTGGTGCATTCAACCTTGATCATGGTTTTGTCGTCTGACATGTATATGGAAGGATTATCTGTTTTCTCACAATTTACCTGTGCCACAACTCTCATCATGGGTCCCAGATCTTTTGATTCACAGTTCTCGTTTACCACTAAGGTAATGTGTGGACTGGATTCTGGCACATTATACCATTCTGCAATGAATGAGTTTGTCTCTACATTCATGGCTGTCCCTTTTGGTCTAATTATTATGTAAGTCGAGCTTAGGTCAATTTTCATATTTTTCGTTTTCTCATCCCAAGTTCCCTCAAAAATTTTGCTGCACTATGTGTCATAGAACAGTGGGCCTCATTCACTAATATCTGCGCAGAAATGTTCTTACTCTCCGCAAAAAATAAGTACTTGCGCAAAATCACCGTCGGATTCATGACACGTGCGTACCGGCCAATTTTGTTCTCACCACCATGCGTATGTTAGTAGCTCAGAACCATTCTAAATTGACAGGCACGTGTCCGTGATCTGCAATCAGCATACTACCACGCTCCCATTTCTCCATATAAGGAAACCGCTTGCCTAGAGTTGATTCATGAATGAAGGAAGCGGTTACGCGAGGAGAAAAGTAGTAAATTTCACAGTTTGTTAGAAGCGATGGCGCCAGGTCTTACAGGAATGCCATGCCATTGCAAGACTGTGGAGGACACAGCATGCCAGGATGATCTTGCACACCTTCTCAGGGGTATAAAGTAGTTTGTCACCGGCCTGTATCTGATCCAAACACATCCTACGGCCCTTAAGCACGCCAAAAGTGCACTCTACGGCGCGTGTGTGGGCATGTATGTTATTATAGCGCACCTCTTGAGGGGGTTTCAGGGTTTGCGTATGGTGTCTTCAGACATGTTTTAAGACCATATCCCCGGTCACCCAAACAATATAACATTTTAACATTAACGGAATAGAGACTTACTGAAAATACTAACTTAAAACAACTGAAATAAAAGACCAGAACAAAAGATGCTCACCAACAAGCCATCCACTTCTCACAGCTCCTGCCTCCAAACGCATTCCCCCTGTACTGTTTTGCAAAGTAAATGACTCGTGGGTGCCTCCTGGCCAGCGGGCTACAGCATTAAGGATATGGCAGTCGGCATTACAGATCATCTGCACGCTGATGGAGTGATAGTTTTTTCTGTTCATGTTCGGCCTTCCTCATTTGAGCGTACGCATGGTCTGAGGCAGTTCTAAATGTGTTCGCAGAGTAAGAACAAATTCGGGTAAGAAAATATTGATGAATCCCAGATTTGTCCGTCAAATGTGCGTACGCACAGTTCAAGCACAAATTCGTGTATATGCACTGTTCGTAAATGAGGCCCATTGTGCAGTGGTAGTCGGAGAAAGGTTCAGTTGCTTTCGGGATTTGGGCTCGAATGTATTTTTCCCATACATTGAAACTTCGTTGTACTGGTTCTGTGATTTCTCCCAGCCAATAGACTTTTGCACAGTCTGCTTTCACATGCATTTGAAAATCCACTCCTGAGGTATCTATGTACACTCCTTGTGGGGTGCACCAGATTTTAGCTTTTAATTTGCATAGTGCATCTCTTCCCAACAAATAAACTTGGGGTTTGGTTGGACACTAAGATTGGAATTCTTATTTCTTCACCCTCTGTGACCAGGTGCACTGGAGTTGTTGTTGGAGTTAGCTGCTCTAATCCCGAGGATCCTACTGTCTTGACAAATTTGCCTGACATGGGGAGGTGGGTGGCATATTCAGTACTCACACATGTGTACGTGGCTCCTGTGTCTATTAGCATTGGAGTTTGCCTGTTTTCTATTTGAACCTGCAGCATTGGTTCTTTATCAGCTGCCATGGTGATTATTGGCAGCTGACCCTCCCCCATAGGATTCTCTGGGCACCCCTAATAACCATGGTTTGGCCCCGCCCATGGATTGGCTGGGCCCGTGCCCTCTCTCTGAGTAGCGCTGGATCTCCCCCTCCCCTCTACCCGTCTGTGGACAGGCTACTGCTCTGTGGCCAGGCTCTCCGCATTCCTAGCATACTCCAGGTGGACCTCGTCCTCGACCACGACCTGGCCCACCAAATTGTTTGTTGTTGTTGTATTGTTGCCGATATGGTTGTTTGTATGACTGTGAGTAGACATTGACAACTGGGGATGATTGTATGGGTGGCGCCAGCTGTGTGGTGGGTGTGCTCGTTGACGTGGGATTTATTTTTTCAGTCGTAATTGGTGCTTGGACTTTAGCTTTGCCTTTGCTCTGCAGCTCGCTTAGTTGCAGCTGTGCTAGCTTTCTCTGGACTTCTCTGTCCTGCTCCTTCACCCTCTGCTCATCTTTTCTGTGTCTCTCCACTGCGTGGATCACATTGTCACAAAATTGTCTGTGTGGCATTGTTGTTAAGACCACGTCTCTCAGCCTGCTCTGAACTGGGATGGGGAGCGCATCGGTGACTGAGTTTCTGAGCAGAGTTGTCAACACCTGGCTCTGCTCAATGTTTTCCTCAGTCTCTTGTTTCCATTATTTTCTCTGTAAAAGGTTCACCCCGCAATGCTTTAGGGTCAACTCGTGTAGGGCATTCTCTCCTCAATGCAGCCCACAGCTTCCCATGCTAAGCATCAAATTCAGTCCCATCAGCCATGGGACTTATCATCCATTCACACTCATTGTTTTTCAGCGTGCTCTCCATTGCCGAGGCTCCAAGAGTCTGAGCTCACGCTGCCTTCACATCCCCCAAAGCCAACAATTTGCCAATGGTAGCTTCCTCAAAAGCTCTGATCCACTTTGAGGCCCCGTCGTGAATGTCAGGGAGTCCGGAGACCAGGCCAGTCAGATTGAGGGTCTGCCATGGGATATAATGTCCCTGGGTCCCCTTTATTAAGATTGGAGCCATATAATGTTCATTATTATATCGGTCTGGTTTTTTAAGTAATGCTCTGTTTCTGAGATTTATTTTTAGACACATTCTCTTCTGTCTTTCTTCAGCACACATTCACACTCTGGACACAGCTTTCTTACGTTCCTCTCAGATACCACACACCTAAAGGTTAAAGTTTCCCTTCTGCTTGGTGCTCTTGGCCCTCAGCCCAGAGTCTTACACACACATGTACTGGCACATACACTCCATACACTCAGTTATCACACTTATGCTTCAAATCAACACAGCGCTTTTATATTTCAATTCACACATTCACACATGAGCTCAGCACACCATACAAGCAATTACACAATATTATACATGACATCCAAGCAAACAGTCTTCCACACACAAAAAAAGAAAATACTTTGGCTTCTCCAAAATTTGTATCTTTAGATTGTTCAGTTTGGATCCATGCGCATTAGGTAATTGTTATACCCGGCTGCAGCCTTTTTCTGTTTTTCTTTCACAAATTGTAGTTTCCCAATTTCCTTTATATTACTTCCACTATTTATAGGCCTTTTGCTATAACTTATTTTATATCAGCTTATGGTCTCTTCTCCTCAGACCATCTCCTGGTTCATAGGAGCTTAGTTGCTTCTCTTAGTGCTCCTATCTCTTGGCACCCTTTCTGAATTTGGAGTCATCAATTGTGCCACTAATCGTTACTGCCGAACCTCGGCCACAGTTTTCACTCAAAACTGTCAAAGAAAGGATATCTATTTCTCCAATTGCCCGAAATAGTAAGAAGCCTCAGGTTTCACTCAAACCTGACAAAGTAGGGGTAGCTATTTCTCCAATTGCCGGAAATAGCAAGAAGCCTCAGGTTTCACTCAAACCTGACAAAGTCTGCACAGTCTTTCTCTAGACTCACATCAACATTCCGAACTAAACTATATCCCTCTGGACATGGGATCTCGGTCTCTCTAGACCTGCCTAAATCTAACTCTGAGCCCCTCTGGACTCTAATCTTGGTCTCTCTTAGACCACTTAAATCCCTCTGGATTTACTCTGAGCCCCTCTCTGAGGACTCTAATCCTGGTCTCTCTTAGACCACTTAAATCCCTCTGGATTTACACTGGGTCCCTCTGGACCCGAAGTCTCTCTAGACTTCCAACACCCGACTTGGCCCCCTCAGTTTTGACCAATCGTTTATTTCCCCAGCTGCTCTCTTAATTTCTGGCTGTTTCATTTTAGACACAATGCCAATCACAATCAAATTTTTCTTCACACCTCTCTTAGCAGCTGTTCTGTGCACAGACGTTTGGCTCTCTTTTCTCCCTTGCTCTCCTTCCCAGCCAAGTTCTCTGTCTGTGAGGGATATCGGTATGCAGTGACCCTTTGGAGCACAGCCGCGCTCAGTGACTTAGATTTTAGGGTGTTTTTATCTTAGCCAATTCAGAATTAGTGTAGGGAATTTTAAAAGACCTTACCTTTAGTTAGGCGCCTGTCACCCCACGCAGGGAGGATGCCCCTCGGAGTCACCACTGACCGACGCTTTCCCTTCAGAGACAACTGCTTGCAGCGCCAATTATGTAAGAAAAATGCTCAACTTCAGCAAACACTGAAATGAAGAGACTCGGAGAACCATGGAGAAAAGCTACAGCCAACAGGGTTACTTTATTCGCAGAACGTTAGCATACAACAGTATACTAGTCTACACAACAAATCAGTTGGAAACAGCTTTGAACAATCATCTTTTGAATGCTTTTATACTCGGCGTTTGCTTGTTCATGTGTGTGTGTGTGTGTGTGTGTGTGTGTGTGTGTGTGTGTGTGTGTTATCTAAACATCTCTTATGGGTCCTTTTGCTGCCAAATCTGATATTTGACCAGCTGCTTTCTAAACCTTGTGTAACTGACCTTATTTTCACCTTTAGTATATAATGATACATTATCTGCCTCTACAGTTTCAACAATGGTGTGGTTATATTATGCAAAAAAAAGCTACTTTAGGGTTAGGATAATGTTTTGCATTAAAATACCCAGTTTTGGGGACACAATTCCAGCAGGGAAAGCAGCAATGTCTTGGTAAAAAAAACAGTTGCTTTTCTTGTCAATATCGCTACTGACGGTTTGCTGCAAATTACACGTTACAAGGAGAGACACTGACAGATTGCTACAAAAAAACAACTGATGGGTCACTACAAAACACTCACATTTAGAGCCTAAAAACCCGAAGGAAACACACTTACTGGTCACTGTAAAACATTCACATTTAGAGCCTAAAAAGCCAATGGAAACACACTGATGGGTCATTACAAAACACTCACATAAAAAACCAATGGCTTAATATAAATACCCATATTTGGGGCCTAAAATGCTGATGGAAACACAGCAAAGACTTGCTAAAACACAACTGCTGTCATTGTTTGTTGGTCTCAAATTGTGGTGTGCAACTTGGCAGGTTTATGCCCAGGCGACACACCATCCACCATCCCCTCCACCCATGAAACCTACATCTGAAATGTGTAAATGTAACATATTTGTGGTATGCAGAAATGTACAATGCCAACATTATTTTCTGGCACCTGGGCTGGCAAAGAAGTACATTAAAGACAAGATATGTAGCACTTTGATAGGAGTGATCACAACATCTTTCAAATTATTCTGATACATACAGTTTAGTTTGTAGAAAACTGAGACAGTTCAGGTGAAGTCTCTGTGGTGTCTTGAGTCTATTATTGCCTGTGTACCAGACTGAAGTGTAATTTAGCAAATATTCTTTTTGTCAGAATGCTGTTAGCCCCAGTACCATTTGTTGAGATCATGAAAAGCTTGGTACTCTCTGTGGTTTTGTAAATATCTACAGGTTTTGTAACCATGTTCCCTTCCAAACTGAGAAGCTTTAACTTTAGACCCACTTCTTCAATCAAAGTATCTCATGTACTCCAAATTGTTTTGGTCAAGGTAAAGTTGCCTCTCTGCCAGGTCCCTTGGAGTGGAAAAGTCATTGACATGAATGAAAGAATCAGCTGGGACATGGTCATAATTTTGTCTTGGAGGGCCCAGGAATATTGGTACAGTTCCCTTCATCACAGGGTTGTTTAACATTTTTATGATGTAGTCTTTGTAGACAGAGATTTCAAAGAGAGGTAGAATTTATGACTTGAAACTATTTTCAAATAGTCTTGGTCACTTAAACGTTGGCCAAAGGCATTTCCATAAGTATGAATCTTGACGTGTTTCCTTAGTTCATTGGTGAACTTAACTCTCATACCGGGAATTTCAGTTGCTCACAATCCAACACACCAACTTATCCTTTGCTGGCAGTTTGAAACTCTCATTTTCAGATGCCACTCGCACCAGATACCCATAATGCACTGGAATATTAGAATCCAGTGCAGAGCGAAAAAAAAAGTCCAAAAAAGTTAATAACTTACAAATTATGGCAAAAAGGTAGTTTCTTGCAACCCTGTAATTAAGATAAAAATATTCACAGACGAAAAAACACTTCTGGTCACTGATAAGTAGTGTTTAACTTTTGATTTAACACTAAAAATTAAAACCCTCGGCGCGCACTGCAGCACAGGCAGACAGATGCACAACTCAGAGCAGCATGTGTCACTGACACCAGACTCAGAGCGTACCGGATCGCTGGAAAATGTCACCATCAGCATATTATTTTACATCAATAAAATCTATTTTATCATTATTCTGAGTCACACTGTTGAAAGAATTTAGTTGTCTGTTTTCAAACAGGATAATAGGTCTCCATTCGTCGGGCTTTCTATTTCCATGTCAGAGATGGTGTTGCGTTCATGGTCCCCCCAAAAAACGGGAGAAAAAAAAAGGCTGAATATTCAAATTTTTTTTTCACTATCAAATCCTGTGGCATCGAACGAAGCTTCAAAGCTTCAAATTTTTTGGGTCAGCCTAGGGCTGGGCGGTATGACCCAAAATTCATATCACGGTATAAACTGAATCCCTTCACAGTAACGGTATATATCGCGGTATAACTGTCGTGGTGTAAAACTCATAATGGAAGTAGGGCTGGGTGGTATGGCCTAAAATCATTATCAAGGTATTATTTTTGGGGGATGCGGTGACGGTATGATATTGCGGTATCGTCTTCTCTCTTTTTTTTACACCCTAAATAAAACAATTTAAAAAGCCATACAAGTCTAGGATGGAAACTATTTGCTGTCAGAAGTAAAACAGTTGCTAATCCATCTATTATTGTGTATAAAACGTTATATAGTATGTATAAACGTTAGAGGGAAGAGGAGGGCCGGCGGCTCCCGGGCCCCTTCTCCCACGGGCCTGGTTTTGGTGCGGTCGGCCAGGCCACCTCCATCACATAGCAAGGAAGGTGCGTGAGACAGGCAGGCCGCCGGGCCCAGTTCTGCCGCTGAGTACTGCTGTATGAAGGTAACGTTAATCACAAAAGCAGCAGCTCTTGTTTACTGCGGTAAGTTACCGTCAGCGCGAATACCGCCCAGCCCTTGCGCACATGCTTTGTCTTGAGATGGTAAAATAAATTGCTTGTGTTACCTTTGTTTGCTGTCACTGTCACTCGACACTTCTTACAAATTATGTTTTTCTGCTCACTATCCGACCGTTTAAAGCCGAACCAAGTCCAAATCACGGACGTAGCAGCGTTTTTTTAACCAAGCTCCTCTTGCTCTGCTGTTTCTGTTATTTTCACACTGAGGCAGGTGCGATGACGTCATCGACGATAGGACGGTAGAGCGCAAATCTCTACCATGTTTTGGAGAAAGGAATGACCACTTTTAGTTAGGAGGATGGCTTTGTATCTCATGTTACCAGAAATGAGCTAATATTATGAATATGAATGAGGATGTCTCACAGGCTTTAAAATGAAGAGTTTGGGTGGACATCGGCAGAGTTTCCATTTTTGGCTGAATCTGTCTCTCAAGCAACTATAAAAGCTTGATCTAAAACTGGCTTGCTGAAATAAAATTCTCTTGGTCCTACAAAGCTTGTATCAGCGGATTCTTTTCTTCACCATCATCTCACCATCTTTTGTTACGGGAATAAGAAGGCCTGATAAACTACAAATTGGCGTCACGAACAGTATGTTTTTGTCCCGGGCTTCTGTACCAGGTGGCTCTTCGGAGGACCTGCTCTCGCTCCCTGCAGGCCTTAAAGGGATAGTGCACCAAAAAATGAAAATTCAGCCATTATCTACTCACCCATATGCCGAGGGAGGCTCTGGTGAAGTTTTAGAGCCCTCACATCACTTGCGGAGATCCGAGGGGGAAGAGGGTAGCAACACAACTACACACCTAATGGCTGACGGCGACCCAGATTAAAACGTCCAAGAACACATAATTGAAACCACAAAATACCTCCATACTGCTCATCCGTAGTGATCCAAGTGTCCTGAAGCCCTGACATAAAAATTTGTTTGGAAAAACGTCATTTGAACTCTGTCTTTAGCCTCATTGTAGCCTGTAGCTCTAACTGCCTCTCTGTACACTGAGCTGATGTGTGTGCGCTTGCGCGAGACCATGAGACATGGGCACTGCCTTCATGTGTATTCACATGCTTGCACTGGTCTCACACACACGTGAGTAAGGTACACAATAAGTGGATTCCTGTTTACACAATAAAAAGACATAATAAAAAACACAAAACTTAAAATAAATATAAAAAAAAGTGAAGTGCTGAAGTGCTAAAGTGCTTGTTAGACTAATTTAATATTAAGGTGCTTAGCAACCCACATCCTCCACCCTTCCATCTCCCCTCCTACCAGAGGAGTTACACTCTGATAGCCCTGGGACAAAAGAGTTTCTGAGTCTGTCAGTGGAGCAGCTCTGTGACAGCAGCCTGCCACTGTATGTGCTCCCCTGCTGTGTGATGGCAGTGTGCAGAGGGTGGCTGGCATTGTCCAGTATTGCCAGAAGTCTGGACCGAGTTCTTTGTTCCACTACTGCCTCCACAGCTCCATGCCTACAACCGAACCGGCTTTCCTGATGATCCTATCCAGGCGCTTGTTGTCTTTCCTTCTGGTGTTGCCTCCCCAGGTGACCACAGCATAAAAGAGGACACCAGCGACCACTGACTGGTAAAACATCTGCAGGAGTTTTGTGCGACAATGAAGGATGCCAGCCTCCTCAGGAAGTACATCCTGCTCTGTCCCTTTCTGTAGATGAAGTCGGTGTTCAGTGACCAGTCCAGTTTGTTGTCCAGCTCCAGCCCAAGGTACTTGTAGGATCCCACAACCTCG
Source organism: Epinephelus cyanopodus (assembly GCA_026686955.1). Lineage (NCBI taxonomy): Eukaryota > Metazoa > Chordata > Actinopteri > Perciformes > Serranidae > Epinephelus > Epinephelus cyanopodus. The sequence continues at coordinate 42,190,899 of CM048917.1, read as the reverse complement.
ACCTCTACCCCCTCGATGCTGACTGGCCATGGAGGTGGGGATGGTCTCCGGAAATCAACCACCATCTCCTTGGTTTTTGCAGCACTGAGCTGCAGCTGTTTTCTGTATCACCACCCGACAAAGTACTTCACTAGGTTCTTCTTCACTAGTCCTTCTTAGTTCTGAATTGTATTGGAAATCGGCTGTGTATAGGGTAAAGAGGAGATAATATATTAAATATACAACATATTAAAAAGTTAGAGAGAACATGTTATTAAAATGTATTTTAAATGTACTTACAAATATTTAGAACATGATTCTTAAAGAGCTGGTTTTGTACTTACTGGAATGATTGTGAAAACTTTGCTTGTCAAATCATTTTGTATTAAAATCAGTGTTTTGTTTTTGTGATGGTAATGACATTTTGCTGTGACAACTTTGAAAAAAGCATCGAAATATCAAAATTATCATGAAGTACAGTCAAAGCTATGCTAAGAGCTTTGTTGCAGACAAATTGATAAACCTTTTGAAACAGAAAAAAACAGAGATTAAAGAACATTAATTTTTCAAAATTCCAAAAGTCAAAAGTGCCCCGAATTGAAGAATCATTTATATATGTATATATATAAAATTCATAAGGTAATGTTTATAAATTTGAAAATGTTTATAAATAAATGTTAAAGTTAATGACACACACGCACACACACAGACACACACTCACACTATATATCAATCTATATATCTATATGTATCTAACTATCTATCTATCTATATATATGTATATACATATATATATATATATATATATATATATATATATATATATATATATATATATATATATACACATAAGGTAACATTTATAAATTTGAAAAATTTTATAAATGAATAAATATTTTAATGATATATATATATATATATATATATATACATACCCAAGAGTCAGATCCAAGAGTCAGATGATGACAGTGGACAACGCAACTGTACACACAGTTCCAGAGGCTCTTGGAGACAATCTTCAGTGAAAAGAAACAAAAGTAGGTCTTCTGATAGTGGAGTGATGCAGAGCATGTTGGATTCTCTCTTGAAAATGCAGAAGGAGCAGTCTCAGAAAGACCAAGAGACTTTGCTGTCAATTTCAAATGTCCTAAACAAAGCTGTGGAATGTCTGGAGAGATTTACACAAGCTGCAGAAGTTATGGCAGGAATGAACCCCAGGTAGGTGGTACAATGTAGAGTTGAATGATAAGGAACAGGTGGTGACATTTAGAAAAGAGGTGGCTGAAGGATTGGCTACAATAGATAAATCAGAGCTTCCAGGAAAATTGAAGTTGTGGTGTTTACAATTTGGACTATATCCTAGGTTAATGTGGCCATTGTCAGTTTATGAAATCCCAATATCTGTTGTGGAGAGAGTTGAAAGGTCGGTTAGCTCCTATATTAGGAAGTGGTTGGGCGCTCCTAGGTGCCTAAGTAGTGTTGCATTGTATGGAAAAGGGATACTTCAGCTGCCAGTATCTAGTTTGACAGAGGAATTTAAATGTACTAAGGTCAGGACAGAGCTTTTGTTGTCTGGGAGTAAGGACGTAGTAGTTAGGAGTGTGGTTCCAAATCCAACCAAGGGGAGGAAGTGGAACCCAAGAACGGCAGTTCAGCAGGCAGAGGCAGCTCTTAGGCATGCGGAGATCGTAGGTAATGTTCAGTTTGGCCGGGGAGGCCTGGGGCTTGGCTCAGGCAAACCGGTTTGGAATTCAGCAGGTCCCAAAGATAAAAGAAAGCTGGTTGTGGAACAGATACGTAGACAGGAGGAGATAGTAAGGGGTGCAAAGGTAGTGGCCCAGGCTAAACAGGGACAGTGGTTGAATTGGGAAAGTGTAGAGAAGAGGAAGCTCAGTTGGAGGGACCTGTGGAGTATGGAGGAGAATAGTATTAGATTCCTGGTAGGGGCTACATATGATGTGCTACCAACTCCCCAGAACCTAAAACTGTGGGTAAATGAGGACCCATCATGCCCATTGTGTTCACGTACCGCAACCTTAAAGCATATTTTGTCAGGCTGTAAGGTTAGTTTGTCACAAGGCCGATATACATGGCGACATAACCAGGTGTTGAAATGTTTAGCTGCAGGAATCGAAGGGAAACGAAGAGAGGTCAATTCAGAAGGTTATAAAGATAGGAATTTAGCAATTCAGTTTGTCCGTGAGGGAGAGAAATACAGAAGGGATAAGTTAGTAAGGAGGCAGGGGTGTGGCCGCCTAGTAGGTGCTTGTGATTGGGAAATGCAGGTAGATTTAGGGGGAAAGCTTGTTGTTCCCCAGGAAATAGTTTGTACTAAGCAGAGGCCTGACATAGTGTTGTGGTCATTGAGTCAACGGATAGTTTATTTCATTGAACTGACAGTTCCCTTCGAAGACTCAGTGGAAGAAGCTTATGAAAGGAAAAAGCTTAGATATGCAGATTTAGGAGCAGAAGCTGAGCAGCGAGGATGGAAGACTAGGATTTGTCCAGTGGAAGTGGGGTGTAGGGGATTTATAGCAAGATCAGCTATCTCGCTCCTGGGGGAACTCGGAGTGCGGGGACAGAGTTTGAGGAAGACAGTGAAGGAAATGTCAGATGAAGCCATGAGAACCAGCAAGTTCATTTACTACAGAAGGAATAATGTTAGTTGGGGGCCAGCAGGGGGAACTACTAAGCAGGGCACATAACTCCTTGAGATCTGGTGGAGAGATCCACTTCCTGTCAGGAGGAAATTCAGGAAGAGGAAGGCTATTTAAGTGTGGGAGTGGCCTATTTGAATCCCTTTTGCTTGAGGCCATGCTGCAAGGTGAGTGTGTTTGCTGATCCTGTGAGTTCATTTATCTCCTCTAGCTTTAACTTATAGTGTAGTTATGTTATGTAGTGTGTGAATTAGAGTGTGAATTAGGGCTGTGAAAGCCATGTGTAAGTAAGGAGGAAGAGGAAGGTTATTTAAGTGTGGGTGTGGCCTAGTCGAATCCATTTGGTGGCCATTTTGAGGCCATGCGGCAGGGTGAGTGTGTTTGCTGATCCTGTGAGTTCATTTATCTCCTTTAACTTTAGCTTACACTGTAGTTATGTTATGTAGTGTGTGAATTAGAGTGAAGGTTATTTAAGTGTGGGAGTGGCCTAGTTGAATTCATTTTGTTTGAGGCCATGCAGCAGGTGGGGAGGTAGACTGTACTGCCTAACCCGGCGGGGGAGGGAGATAGCCTAACAAGGTTTCCTTCCCTGGGTCTACCTCCTGTGTGGTAGTATAGGTAAGGTAAAGGAGGTTGTGTGGTCAGTGTGTGGAGCAGTGAGACCTGGCATTAGGGGAGTGTCTCTGGGACGCCAGAATTCACTGTCTAGCCTCCTGGAGGTGTCGTGGGACCAACTAGACGAAACACTGGTGAAAGGAGGTTCCCACCCGATGACCCCAAAGACATGTTAGTTATCACTGCTCATTGGTCTGTATAGTTAAGCCTTGCCATAATAGTGTATCATAGGGTTTAGGAGATTATTCACTGAGTGTTGATCCTTTTCTAGAGCACAAACTTCTTGTGTTTATTTGAATTCCACCCACCACGCCTTTCAGTCGGGGGAGGCCAGAAGTCGACTCACCTATGACTTTCAGTCAGTGGAGGCCAGAAGCCCACTCACCCATGCCTTTCAGTCAGGGGAGATCATCAGACGAGTGTAGTGATCCATTTTGTACGTACTTTTACTTAGAATAGCAAATTAAGTTCACTTCAGAGTAAAGTTCAACAGTTCACCTCAGTTTTATATTTCACAATGTTTAGAGTGCTATTGTAGTTTTGTTTCAGATTTAATATTACAATGTTTACATAATTTCTGGCACTTGGCTTCAAAAGTCAGTTTCAAAGGTGCTGTAGTGATTTTTAATGAGTGTTAACTAGCTCTACATTTAAGTTGCTTGATGTTCTGATATCCATCAAGGGGACCACCGTGTCGTTGTCTGTGTGTATGGGAACAAAGGACTTTTGAGAAGTAGTTGTCCAGCAGCATTCACTCTCAAACTCTGTCTGAAACATATCCGAATGTCAAAGACCACATTTGACCATCTGTAAGCATTGGACCATTTGAACTAAGCCGTCGACCACCTGTGCCAAAAGAGAAATGGGTTGCCATTTTAAAGGGGCACTGTCACGCTAGGTTAACTTAAGGTTATTTGGATTGAATGCTTAAGTTATGTGTGTAGAATTTGTTTAAAAACTGTCAGTGGAGCCCTGTCCTATAAGAAAATAATCAAAAAATAAAATAATCTGTAATGCTGCTCCTCCGCCATTGAAGAGTTTTGTTCAGCTCCGCTCTGAGCAAACTAGCAGAACCTCCAGGTCTGCTTCAGGGGAGATTGTAGCGTTCCTAAATGAGGCTCCGCCTTTGCACTATCTGCTTTTTCTTCTAAAGCCATTAAAGAATGGAATAAGCTCCCTGTCAATCTTAAAACCTGCACGGACTTTCGTGTTTTCTGTGAAGTAGTTTAGCTCGAGTGTCAAGGAAGGTGGTAGGTAGGCAGACTCAGCAGACTTCTTGGCTCCACCAAAGTGTAAATTTATTTACAGTGCTCGCCATTGCATGCGCAAATTAGGCAAAAACAAACAAAAAGGCAAGCAAATAACTGAGGAAAATTAACTCATAATAAATCAAACATAAGGGCACATGTTCACAGCAGCACAGCCTCTCCTCTCAACCTCGAGCCCAAACCTCAACTGCCTTTATATAGAGGGACTGACTCATACTTAGACTGCCTCAGCCCCTACCAGAACAAAAGGAGGTTGCAATACACCGTAACCTTAACACAAGGAAATCAAATAAACACCTAGGATTAACTTACAAGCACATTTACATCACTAAATGAACTACTAAACGTAAATAATCCTAACCAGTTACTTTAAACTGCACTAAACAAACAAAAGAAATATTCCTACAATAAGAAAACCCCTCCACTTAGTTCAGCCCAATGATGTCATTGATGACATCACTAAAACTATAAAAGACAGGAAGTGCTGGGCGGCGGCCTTTCAAACAATCCTGCATGGTGGGTTTGAACAAAGGAACAAACAGAGGTAAGTACAGACAAAGGAACAAACAATTCGACTAAGTTCAAACCTGAAACACAATAAAGGTAACTGAAACCAACTTATGACTGTGTGTTTGTTTTAATTTACTCATATACATTGATATTAGCTGTAACATAACAAGAACACAAACAAACCCGGGATAGTAAGTGGTGTAATGTTACGAAAGCAGTAGTAAATTATAGCAAAATAAACATATGTAAAAGTAACATGGTATACTGTGTACACTGAGCATGTAAGGGACATGTGGTGAGTGAAGGTGCATTCTCACCCACTTCGTCACACTCGTGAAGCTAAAAAATGGATTTTAAATAATTAGTCTTGTCAGCATTAATTTTACATTTTTGACTGTTTTTGCGACTTTGGACATGTGTGCTCCATGATATTTGTATACTGTCATGTCTTTACTTAGTGTGCTGTTGTGACTGACTGACTCTGTGTGTGTGTGTGTGTGTGTGTGTGTGTGTGTGTGTGTTTGTTTGTGGAGATGATGATGGATTTTGTCCTGTGTTTTATTGTCTTTGTTCACCTGCCCAGGGACTACAGATGGAAAGCAGCTAGAAGCTAAGTCTGGTACAAAACATCTTCGTGAGATTAATGTACTTTGTGCACTGTCTCTGTTAAAAATAAATTTAATAAACTGAACTAAACTAAACTGTTTTGTGGGCGGGCTCCATCATGGAGGCGAAGGCCAACAAAACAGTCAAGGTTGGAGTTTTGAGCTACTTTGCATCCCGGGAAACACAGGCTAGAAAACCAGTCCAGTAGACTGCTTTTGGCCGTGGAAAATGCCCTTTTAATAGGACAGGGCTCCACTGACGACAATTATACAAAGTCGACATATATAATTTAAGCATCCAGTCCAAATAACCTTAAGTTAACCTAGCATGACAGTGGTCCTTTAATATAGTTACTTTTAATATACTTATATTGTTATTGTTATATTTTTGTTCATCGTTGCGTGTATGCCACCTGTGAGGCCATAACATCAAAAATGACGGGTTAGTACATCACATTCCCCAATGTGGCGGAAGCTCAAGAAATAGCAGAACGTAACCACTCATATCCATTGAGTTATTATCCATATTAAGTTAAATGTTTATACTAAGCTACTAAATTTGTATTTTGATGGATGTTTATCGCACTAAAGGTCTAACTGACCAAAAAGACCAGTCCTTCAATGCTTTATTTCAATCTTTAATTCATTTAATTTGAATATTTCACTTTTTGTAATTTGTAATTCCACTTGGATATGTTCAACTGCTACAGTTTTGCACCTTTTCAATAAACAAGGCAGTAAAAAGCAAAGAATGTTGGTCCCCATCGATCAGAAGAGGTACCTGGACTCCTTGTATTTCTGTCGAAGCTTGGGGGTGCCTTTCTGGAAATCTGTAAATATAGTGAATATTAGTTTGGCAAAATAATGAATATTAGTTGGAATCAATACTAAGCAAACTAGTGTTGAGTGCACGCGCGCGCACACACACACACACACACACATACATTCAGTACACACATGCGTGCACACACACACACACACACCTGTGTGAATTTAGCGAGAGGTAATTACTCCAGTGTCATATTTCACAACTTACCTGAATAGACTGGACGTGTTGAATACCGCTGCATCATGTGCGCTGCCTGGTGTACCAACACAGACATCACGGATGAGCAGCTGGTCATCCACAACCACCTAGAGCACAATAGATGGCCATCCCTTACAATTTACATACTCCCTGTACCCAACTGCTGGGGCTAGTATTGGGATGTGTGTTCCGTCCACTAAGCCGTATACTTGTGGTACATGATGGAGTGACTGGTTACGTTCTGCTATTTCTTGAGCTTCCGCCACGTCAGGGAATGTGATGTACTGACCCATCATCTTAGATTTCATGGCTTCACAGGTGGCATACACACACCGATTGACTGTGGTTTTGCTCACGCCAAAAGCTTCCCCGACAACCCGGTACTCTGCACAAGATGCTAGCTTGTATATAGCAGTGGCAATCCGTTTCTCTGTCAGCACAGGTGGTTGATGGCTTACATCAAGTGGACCAATGAATGGTACAATTGTGGCACACAGATGGTCAAATGTGGCCTTGACATTTGGAAGTGTTTCAGCCAGAGTTTGGGAGTGAAGTGCGGCTGGACAACTACTTCCCAAAAGTCCTTTATGCGCCTACGTTCCCATACACGCAGACAACGATGCGGTGGTCCCCTTCTCCCAATTTCTAACACTAGTACTCTGGTCAGTGAGTGTAGTCTTTCTTTTTTTTTTATTTTTTTTTTTTTATTCAGGACACTTATACGCTGACAATGCTGATATGAGTGTGATGAGAGCTCTTGCAACAGCCAAGAAGTTCCCAAGGAATCTCTCCATCTCGTTGTTGTCATGGATGTGCCGGTAGTTGTTTACATCAGTTGCGGACATGAGATGCTCTCAATGATGTCATCTCATGGTGCCCTCTACTTCTATGGATGTTCTTTTACATTTTTATTTTTATTTTTCACGAGAAGCGCCACCTACTGCTCAACCTGTTGACTCCCAATACTCACAAAACAATAATGAATGGAAACATGCATAAATTTGCATTTTCTTTTGTGCATTTTCACAAAATTCGCTTAAAATTTGCAATACATTTGGAAACCCAGTTAGTGAGAGCTTCCCAGACATGGAATTCACTTTTAGTACATACAAGATGTAGTACCACATACTGCTCATTTGTACACAATCTGAAAACCTAGCTAATAAGCAACCAGGGGCCTCATTTATAAAGCTTGCTGCGCACAAAAAGATTGCGGGAACGGGGCTGAAATGTGCGTATGCATTTTTCACCGCCAACGTTGGGATTTATAAAGAAATACTATGCGGAAAAGGGTGCGCATTCCTACGCACACTGTCGACCTGCCGTAGACCTCCCGCAAAGTTTTCCAGGCACGGGAAATCAGCGACATAAATGATTAATATTGTACTTTGGATATAGGATAAAATACAGTCACTCCCCTTAAAGTTTAATAAAATAATAAGTAAATAAATCAATCAATCAATCAATCAATAAAAATAAATTAAACAGTAGTTGCAATTAGGATCAGCTTGTACAAATGTCACAATGTGGCACAGCACAACGGCGTCCCTGCACCAGCTGAACTCGTACAAGAGGACATCGTCCCACACCAGCCTGGAGCAGAGCAACTCCCTCCAGCAATTGCATTGCGTGAACAAGTGATGCACCAGTTATGAAACAGACAACAGGTATACTTCTTAACCAATTCTTTTAATGTGCTGCACATTTCAGACAATACATCCCCTACTCTGTGTAATTCCTGCGTTAAATCCTGAATTGCACTAATAATGTCCCTCTGTGACTGCAGCACAGCATCGGTGAGGACGCGGCCACTTGCACGACCTCCTCCTGAGATGCCACTGGGTCCTGCCTGTGGGGAGACTGGGTCCACCTGCACACTGGAGACACTGCTGGCGCCTGGGGCAGGCTCTGTGGCGCTGCCATCATCCCCGACACCCACAGCGACACTTTTTACCTGAATAAAATGGAAGAAATTATTTAATGCAATGTGTGTAGTTATTATTGACACTCAAAACTTTAAGGTCAGTGTTGGTATCAAACGTTCGCCTTACCTATATCTGTGACGTCCGCAACAGCATCGGTGTCTCCCTCAGCTTCTGGCACAATGCCAGACAGAAGGGTTTCCCGAGGATCGCTCCAACCCTCGTGTCAAAGGGAGAGGGTGGCGGTTCTCCCTGACCACCACCAGTTGCCTGGACGCTCTGCCGGTGAGCTGCAAGTCGTTTTTTGGCCTCTACTTTTATGTTGGACCACTTCTTTTTCACCTGATAATAAAAATAAAATTGCACTTTTCATTTAAAATCTTAAATTGCTACAAAATAGCAACTTTTTTCTGTGCGGATGTCACAGAAAAATAGAAAAAATAGAAAACACAAAAATCACAATGACTCACCTCGGCACTTGTCCTGTGCGTCGATCCCACACGGTTCACGGCGTCTGCCACAAGTTGCCACTCTATTTGTTTTTTTTTATTTGAAATGCCACTGCTGAGGCCTCCAAATAAAACTTTTTTACGGTGCTCAATCTCGGTCAAGAGCACTTCAATTTCGCATTCGGTGAACTTAGCCTTCTTTGAGCGTGTTGTCTCCATCTCTTCCTCGCTGAAAGGCCCAGCAAGGGGTCCTTAAAACCGTCCGCATATTCATGAGCTATTTAGCATTGACCATTTATGGATGATTGTGGGCAGACAATAGGTGGAGGAGTGGGATGAGACAGGGAGGAGCACACTCACGCACAATTCACCGCAGGTGGGTATTTATAATGAGAGGATTGCGTACAGGTGTGCGCCGCACGGTTTTATAAATCTGAATATTTTTGTGCGTAAGCACTTTCTGTGTTTCATCCGTACGCCATCTTTTAAGGTGAATCCTACGCACAGTTTTATAAATGAGGCCCCAGGTGCGTCATCATACAAACACATCTACACATCGGTCTGGCTTTCAAACTATCTGTGTGTATCGGATTCATGTAGTTCACTCTAAAACTCTTTATATTTGCATTACGTGGGTTCAAACTGTTTTATTGCAGACTGTGCTATGTCTGCTAATGCTTCTGTCTTGCTGTGCGTAACTGTGTCCTGCCTGATAATGCTTATGTCTTTACTATAACTGTCTTGTCTTCTAGTTCTTATGTCTTATGCATAACTGTTTCTTGTCAGCTAATTTTATCATCTTGTTGTGCATAACTGTGTCTGTTGGCTAATTGCTTATGTTCATTTGGAATTGTCTGCTTTATGTGCCTTTAATGTGCTTACCATTGGGCTCATTTTATATTAATGTTTTCATTCATGCTTTTAGTGTTTGGATGTCTTTCTGTCTTTCTGTTTTGTGTCTTAATACCTGGCCCAGGGACAACAGTTTAGCCTTTGGTTGAAACTGGCACATTTACAGCAATGTTTATTAATGTGAACTGTCCTTGTAAAAATAAAATCCTAAATAAATAGATAAATAAATACATGAGTAAACCATCAGCACAGTCATCAATGTATTTACCTGTACAAAATAGCATAGAGTGTAGATTACATATCCAAAACATTACCACTCTTGACCTTACAAATAGACTTGCCAGAAGATGGCAGCCAAGGATCACAATGATCAGAATTCCTTCTGCATGGTATGCTCAGTCTACACGCTGAAGTATGGAGCGAGGTTTTGCACAGTGAAAGGTTAGAGTTTTATCATTCATCTATGGGCACAAGAAATGTATCCCCTCTGACTTTAACTCCTATTTAATGGTTTTATTTAGTTGATCACTGAATTCCCTCAGTAGATCACCTGTTCAGATCGGTATCATAAAGATGCTGACCATAAAGTTTTTCCACATTTTTGGATGGATTTTCACCAGAAACTGCATTCCCAGAAGCTCACTTACAATTTGTCTGAATGTAATGGTGCTTGGGGTTAAAAGGAGTCATAACACAGACTTTTGTATAAAATACAAATAGCACAAGTTGTTCAATTTCCATGCCCTGTGTACTCAGGGGTAGTGACAGGCCCCAGGCTCTGCCCCCAGTTGTAATAGCAGCATGTAGAATTCTCAGTGGGTTTGTCACAGCCAGATAGATCTTTCACATGCTGGTGTTGTATCAAAATGTATTGCCCTGTTGAACAGTGTTTCCCCCTGTTAATATGTAGTGCCCCCCTCTGTGGTTAGGGTGAGGGCAGAGGATTTGGTTTTGGTTTTGGTTTAGGTAGGGGGAAACCCATATTGATGGGGGAAACAGTCTTTGACACAAGACATACGGATGCAACAGTCACGCTCCCTAAAATGATGTACTTTTTGTCCATTAGACCTTTTTTGTCTATAATGGCAATGACCTACATACTTATGTTTGATGACACTTATGATTCATTGCATTTTGTCAAATAATAAATCTCATGCAGCAACATTCTCTTACATTTCTCATATTTTCTCTGAATTTTCTGGTAAGAATAAATATAAGAGAAGTCAACTCCAGATGCACCAAATGTTCTTAACCATCCAAATTTGCTCTTACCCAGGCGCACTGTATGATGAATCCCACATCATAAGTCACCTATTAACGTAAATCACACCCCCTAAATATGGGCGGGTGTGGCACTGTGTGCAAAGACTCTGGCATATGCTCAAGATTGGAGAGATGCCACCAAAAAAGAAGTGAAGAACATTTGCAGTAGAGAAATTGATGCAATTTTATATAAACTTAAACAAAGTAAATGTGATTTTCCAGAGTGCCAGTACTGGTTTTACACAAAATCATAAACCCAGCAATGACAAAACATTAGGCGTGTCAGCAGCAGTGGTGAAGGAAGTATTCAAATCCTTTACTTAAGTAGAAGCAGTAAAACCACACTATAAAAATACTGTTACTAGTAAAAGCCCTGCATTAAAAATTTTAGTCAAAAGTACAACCAGGTATATGTATTGAAGTATTAAAAGTAAAAGGACTCAACACAGAAACATTTAAATCAGTTCAATTTAATAAAAAATATTGAAACTACTTCTATGTGTATATGTATATATGCTGATTAGACAGCATGATTATTGCACAGGTGTGCCTTAGGCTGGCCACAATTAAAGGCCACTCTGAAATGTGCAGTTTGCTTTATTGGGGGGGTCTGAGGGGGTCAGAAAACCAGTCAGTATCTGGTGTGACCACCATTTGCCTCAGGCAGTGCAACACATCTCCTTCGCATAGAGTTGATCAGGTTGTTGATTGTGGCTTGTGGAATGTTGGCCCACTCCTCTTCAATGGCTGTGCGATGTTGCTGGATGTTGGCAGGAACTGGAACACGCTGTCATATACGCCGATCCAGAGCATCGCAAACATGCTCAATGGGTGACATGTCCGGTGAGTATGCTGGCCATGCAAGAACTGGGATGTTTTCAGCTTCCAGGAATTGTGTACAGATCCTTGCAACATGGGGCTGTCCATTATCATACTGCAACATGAGGTGATGGTCGTGGATGATTGGCACAACAATGGACCTCAGGATCTTGTCACGGTATCTCTGTGCATTCAAAATGCCATCAAAGAAGACATGGTATGAGACTCATACCATGTCTTGTTGTTGTATTTCAGGCAGTCACCTACATTGTATTGTTAAGCACAGAGACATCTGGACTGTGTCGTTTATTTCTCAGTGAGTATTCTACACTATGCTCTTAACACAACATCTAGTCAACATCGGTGCTATTGCTATAATTTGGAAGGTATAGTATCATGTGTTAAGATTGAAGTATTTTGACACCCGTGTCTGGGGCTGATGAGTTTCCGCACACTGGTTGTTGTGGGCTGGGCCGAGTCAAAGTCCAGGGCTGTTTTTTAGTCCCAGTCGGCCCCTGGACCTGGTAATATGTTTGTGTATGTTACAAATGGCAAATGACAACTTTCTATTCTATTCTAGGTCCAAGGATCCGTCTGAAGATGCAACATATACTGAATTACAGTAATTTGAGGAAGCTGAAGGGTAAATGCAGTGACTCTAATTATTGCTCTGGCAGCATTACCCTGTATGGAACGGCCATATAGTCAGATTGAGGGTCTACCACACATCTTACCTAAGAACAATCGATCACATTTGGCAGATGAATGACTTTCACCTTGAGATATACTGTTTTAATTTTCAAAATGTTTACAATACCAATAAAACCATTTTGATTTCAAGTAAATGAGGATGTGAATATGGTTGGTTAAAAAGTAGCCATTATATTTACTGAATGTAAAAGCACAAATGTTTACATTTCTGTGATTAGATTAGCTGACTTTCATTGTAAATGTTAGGGTTAGACTGACATAAAAAAGAACAGCAATAGACAGATTCTAGTGTTAAATTAAATCACTGAGCACGATAATTCTAATTCAAATTAATTTGTACTTGACATGAAATATGTACGCCCATGGTCACTGGGCTAGCAGGGAAGTCCTTTCAGATGAGAAGAACATTTCTGTGGGGAGGAGGGGGTCATTTAAGTTCAAAAGTCTGATAACAGAGGGAACAAAGCAGGTAACCGTGGGATGGTTAGGAAAACTACTCGGAACAGTGGGGTGCTTTTCAATATTTTATTATTGCTAAGCAGAAAAAATCCCTGAGGTACATAATGATGCAGGGGGGCTTCAGTAGGCAATTTGTGCTCCAGAGGTGAAGTAAAGTAAAAAGGAACGTTAGCCAGCTAGCTAGCTAGTAATGTTAGCTAGTTACTAGCTCCCAACTAACTACCACTAGCTCCCACCCAGGCAAAGGCCCCCCAAAACATACACTGACTAAATCTCTGTGCACAGCAGAACCACAACAATGTTACGTTAGGTAATTTTATCTTACCTGTATCTCAAAGGTGGTCCAGGAGTCGAAGGTAATGCTTGTGTAGGTAATGTTCCTTTGTGGAGCTGCGATCTGTGATTTGCAGATTTATCATCGGTGATCAGAAAATGTAGGCCGCATACTCTGTATTTTCTTGTCCCAGCAACGGGTGTGTCTTCAGGTATTTGGAGGTTTTGGATCCGGTGAAGCCATCGTTTGTGGAGTTCTGGATCAGATGGCATAGTGTGGAACTGTACAAAGGCAATATCCTCTTTCCTGTGAAAAATGCCACAGCCTGGCACACAGCACTTCATTGTGTCCAAAAACACTCGTTACTGTAATAAGAAAAGAAAAAAGCTATCTAGATCTCAATCAATCTTTGTTACGGTATGGTTTGGAAACGAGAATAGACCTAGCTTTTCAGCGAACAAGCAGCCGAGCAACCAATTTAAAGCAGAACTAGAGACCCCCACCCATTTCTTTAATCTGTGAATGAGAATAGAGTGGTCTACTGTGTCAAAGGCGGCAGTTAGATCTAGGAGCAAGAGTACGGAACAGTTACCAGAGTCAGCATCTTGGAGGAGGTCATTATTCTTTGTAAGGCTGATTAAGTACTGTGGAAAGCTCTGAGACCAGATTGGAATTTTTCAAAATTTGTCAGCCAAGATGTTGGGTTTTGAAGCATCCATATATCCCATATCGTCTGCATGTAGCCCCTCTTGCTGGGGTTATTTGTATAATAGCATTCCATTCCATGGTCAGCATTCCATATTCTCTGCTCTAGTCCATCTATGTCTTGTTCCAGTAACCCATTTCTCATCAGGTTGCCCTGGTTCCGGTTGCCTTTGGTCAGTCACATGATGGTACATTTACATGTGCACAGTAATACCTTTTTTGTAAATACTATGAGAAAAGCATTTTGGCCATTTACTTAAAAGGGAACTAACTTTTTTTTCAAACTGGGCCCTATCTTCCGATCTACTTTTGTCTTAATGAGTGATAGGATGTTCAATATTTGACATTTCTCCAGTACGAAGCTCGGGCTGACCTGCCTGCAGCCCGTGAGCGCGCACTATATTAAATAATAGGGCACTGGGACAGCGTCAAACAACAACAAAATACGTCCACTAAAAGTGCATTTTTTAAACACAGGCTCAGATTTTTAGTATAATTATCCGACAACATAATGGAAAGGACAAAACAACTCTGCTGCTCCCTCTCTCTCCTTGTCCGCTCTTCAATTTTAATGAGCTCTGCGTCCGTGCACGTCCGTGTACTCAGCGTTCAAATAAATATGGGTGGTCATCAAATGAGAGATGACACATCTGACGTGCTGACGTATTGCGGTAAGCGAGTTGTGTCATTTCCGGTGTTTCTGTGACAGCGTCTCTGTGCTGCTCTGGTGAATTCTACTAGCCTGCTTTCTGCTTTCACACCTCAATTGCTTTAACGTCTACTCCAAGTCTTAATCCACACTAGTTCTGTTTAAGCACTTATAGCTCTCCTCCTTTCTATGACTTTCTCGCTAATCTCTTAGCGCGTTACTAGCCTTGTTAGCTACATTAGCTTTACTGCTCTGCTCTCTCTTGCTCGGTGTGCCAAATGTTCAGTTATGTCTCTGCCTCCTTTAGCGACAGTGGTAATTGTAACAAGTGTAGCTTATTTGCTGTGTTGGAGGCGAGGCTGAGTGAATTAGAAGCACAGCTCCGCACCATGGAAAACCATTCAGTAGCTGCGGTAGTTAGCCAGTCCCCTGTAGCCGGTGCGGAGCCGCAAAACATAGCCTTAGCCTCTGCTAGCGGTCCTCCGGTAACTCCCGTGCAGCAGGGACGTTGGATAAATGTGCGCCAGAAGCGTAGCTCCAAGCCGAAGCCCACGGCTCACCACCAGCCTATTCACGTCTCCAACCGCTTTTCCCCACTCAGCAACACACCCGCTGAGGACAAAACTCTGGTTATTGGCAGCTCTATTTTGCGGAACGTGAAGTTAGCAACACCAGCGGCCATAGTCAAATGTATCCCTGGGGCCAGAGCGGGCTACATCGAATCAGATTTAAAGCTGCTGGCTAAAGCTAAACGTAGATTCACGAAGGTTTTTATTCACGTCGGCGGCAATGACACCCGGTTACGCCAATTGGAGGTAACTAATATTAATATTGCCTCGGTGTGTGAATATGCAAAAACGATGTCGGACTCCGTAGTTTTCTCTGGACCCCTCCCAAATCTGACCTCTGATGATGATGTTTAGCCGCATGTCATCATTTAATCGCTGGCTGTCCAGGTGGTGTCCAGCAAATGATGTGGGTTTTGTTAATAATTGGCAAACTTTCTGGGGAAAACCTGGTTTCATTAGGAGAGACGGCATTCATCCCACTTTGGATGGAGCTGCTCTCATTTCTAGGAACCTGGAAAATTTTATTAGTAAATGAAATCCCTGACAACCCAGAGTTGAGATCAGGACTCAGAGTTGCAGTCCTATACGCCTCTCTGAGCTTCTAGTTCAGTTTCCCAGCCATAGTTTTCATAGCTCTATACAAAAGGTGTCTGTCCCCCGACCACCTAAATTATTTAAATCTAAAATTAAACAAAGAGGAATTGTGCATAACAACCTCATAAAAATTAAAACCTCTTCTGTGACAGAAAGACAAAACAGGAGAATTAAATGCGGACTGTTAAATATCAGGTCTCTTTCGTCTAAAGCAGTGTTAGTAAACAAATTAATATCAGATAATCATATTGATTTACTCAGCCTCACTGAAACCTGGCTGTGTCAACATGTTAGTTTAAATGAATCCACTCCTCCCAGTCATAATAATACCCACATTCCTCGAGGCAGCGGCCGAGGAGGGGGAGTTGCAGCCATTTTTAACTTTAAGTCTGTTACTCAGCCCTAAACCTAAACTAGACTATAATTCATTTGAAAGCCGCGCTCTTAGTCTTTTACATCAGACCTGGAAAACCTCGCAGCCACTTTTATTTGTTATAGTGTACTGTGCTCCTGGCTCGTATTCTGAATTTATATCTGAATTCTCAGAGTTTTTATCCAGTCTAGTTCTTAAATCAGATAAAGTTATTATTGTAGGCGATTTTAACATTCATGTCGACGTTGATAATGACTCCCTGGCTACCGCGTTTATCTCATTATTAGACTCCATTGGCTTCAGTCAGGGTGTACATGAACCCACTCACTGTTTTAACTATACCCTCGATCTAGTTTTGACGTATGGAATTGAAATTGATAACCTAACAGTCTTTCCACAGAATCCCTCGCTATCGGATCATTATTTGATTACTTTTGACTTCTTTTTACTCGATTACACGCCACTCAGCAACAGTTACTATGCTAGATGTTTATCAGATAGTGCTGTCGCCAAATTTAAGGAAATGATTACTCCGTCGTTAAATTCAATATCAAGTCCTTCAGTAACAGAGGTTTCCCGTACCGACTTTAACCTCTCCCGAATTGATCATTTTGTTGATAGCGCCGTAAGCTCGCTGCGAACAACACTCGACTCTGTAGCTCCTCTTAAAAAGAAGCTAACAAAGCAAAGAAAGTTCGCTCCTTGGTATAACTCTCAAACCCGTAAGTTAAAACAAATATTGCGAAAGTTTGAAAGGAATTGGCGATTAACCAAACTGGAAGAATCTCGTTTAATCTGGGCAGACAGTCTCAAAATTTATAAGAGGGGCCTCCGCAATGCCAGAGCAAACTATGACTCAGCTTTAATAGAAGAAAACAAGAATAACCCCAGGTTTCTTTTCAGCACTGTAGCCAGGCTGACTGAGAGTCACAGCTTTATTGAGCCTTGTATTCCTTTAGCCCTTAGCAGTATTTTATGAGCTTTTTTAATGACAAAATTCTAACTATTAGAGGCAAAATTCATGACCTCCTGTCCTCAGATAGTACCTATCTAACCCCAAACACAGCTGTAAGACCTAATATATATTTAGATTGCTTCTCCCCAATTTCTCTACAGGAATTGACCGCAATGATTTCTTCATCTAAGTCATCAACGTGTCTCTTAGACCCCATCCCAACTAGGCTACTCAAGGAGGTCTTACCCTTAGTTAACACTCATGTATTAGATATGATCAATATATCCTTATTAACAGGCTATGTACCACAGTCTTTTAAGGTAGCTGTAATTAAACCTCTACTAAAAAAGCCCACCCTGGATCCAGAGGTGTTAGCCAACTATAGACCAATATCTAATCTTCCATTTATGTCAAACATCCTTGAGAAAGTAGTCACAGACCAGCTGTATGATTTTCTCCATGATAATAATTTATTTGAGGAATTACAGTCAGGATTTAGAGTGCATCATAGCACTGAGACAGCACTAGTTAAAATTACAAATGACCTTCTGATTGCTTCAGACAAAGGACTCGTCTCTGTACTTGTTTTATTAGATCTTAGTGCGGCGTTCAACACTATTGACCATCAAATTCTGCTACAGAGACTGGAACACTTAATTGGCCTAAAAGGTTCTGCACTAAGCTGGTTTAAATCTTATTTATCTGATTGTTTTCAGTTTGTTGACGTCCATAATGAATCATCCTTACGTACTAAAGTTTGTTTTGGAGTTCCGCAAGGTTCTGTGTTCGGATCAATCTTATTTATTCTATATATGCTTCCTTTAGGCAACATCATTAGAAATCACTCTATAAATTTCCATTGTTATGCGGATGATACACAGTTGTATTTATCGATGAAGCCAGAAGAAAGTAATCAATTAACTAAACTTCATAACTGCCTTAAAGACATAAAAACCTGGATGAGCACCAATTACCTGATGTTAAATTCAGACAAAACTGAGGTTATTGTTCTTGGCCCCAAACAACTCAGAGACTCTTTATCTGATGACATAGTCTCTCTCGATGGCATTGCTCTGGCCTCTACCACTACCGTAAGAAACCTCGGAGTAACATTTGATGAAGATTTGTCTTTTAATTCTCATTTAAAACAAACCTCACAGACTGCATTTTTTCATCTGCGTAATATTACAAAAATTAGGCCTATCCTGACCAGAAAAGATGCAGAAAAATTGGTCCATGCTTTTGTTATCTCAAGGCTGGATTACTGTAACTCTCTATTATCAGGTAGTTCCAGTAAGTCCTTAAAAACTCTCCAGCTAATTCAGAATGCAGCAGCACGTGTACTAACAGGAACTAAGAAACGAGATCATATTTCTCCTGTTTTAGCTTCTCTGCACTGGTTCCCAGTAAAATCCAGAATTGAATTTAAAATCCTACTGTTAACTTATACAGCTGTAAATGGTCAAGCTCCGCCATATCTTAGAGAGCTCATAGTGCCATATTATCCCACCAGAACTCTGCGCTCTGAGAATGCAGGGTTACTCGTGGTCCCTAAAGTCTCCAAAAGTAGATCAGGAGCCAGAGCCTTCAGCTATCAGGCTCCTCTCCTGTGGAATCATCTTCCTGTTGTGGTCCAGGAGGCAGACACCGTCTCCACATTTAAGACTAGACTTAAGACTTTCCTCTTTGATAAAGCTTATAGTTAGGGCTGGCTCAGGCTTGCCTTGTACCAGCCCCCAGTTAGGCTGACTTAGGCCTAGTCTGCTGAAGGACCCCCCTATAATACACCGGGCACCTTCTCTCTCTCTCTCTCTCTCTCTCTCTCTCTCTCTCTCTCTCTAACTCTCTCTCCCGTATCCTATTACTGCATCTTGCTAACTCTGCCATTCTGGATGTCACTAACTCGGCTTCTTCTCCGGAGCCTTTGTGCTCCACTGTCTCTTAGGTTAACTCGTACTGCAGCGGTGCCTGGATAGTGTGACGTGTGTGGTTGTGCTGCTGCCGTGGTCCTGCCAGATGCCTCCTGCTGCTGCTGCTGCCATCATTAGTCATTAGTCATACTTCTACTGTTATTATACACATATGATTATTATCATACATGTATACTGCCAGATACTAATATATATTTTCAACATATTGTACCACAGTAGCCAGAACTATAACAATAATATTATTACTTTCATGAATGTTGTTGTAAGCTACTGTCATTACCGTCTGTCCTGCATCTCTCTCTCTCTCTCTCTCTCTCTCTCTCTCTCTCTCTCTCTCTCTTTTTGTCTCATTGTGTCATACAGAGTACTGTTAATTTATTATGCGGATCTGTTCTGTACAACATCTATTGCACATCTGTCTGAAAGTCTGTCTGGAAGAGGGATCTCTCCTCAGTTGCTCTTCCTGAGGTTTCTACCATTTTTTTCCCCCGGTAAAGGGTTTTTTTGGGGGAGTTTTTCCTTATCTGCTGTGAGGGTCCAAAGGACAGAGAGATGTTGTATGCAGTAAAGCCTTGTGAGGCAAATTGTGATTTGTGATATTGGGCTTTATAAATAAAATTGATTGATTGATTGATCAAATTCAAATGGCTCATCCAGATCCAGTTGGTCAAAATCGGGTAAAAATTCGGACATGTTTGTTGTGGCAAGTCAAAACACTCACTCAAGAGAGTGAAAGTATGGCTCTGAAATCTCACGTCTCACGAGATTCTTCTTCTTCTGAGTTGTTGCAGGTCACTCATCCAGTCACTGGATGCCACAGGATCTCAGGTCAGTCACTGGATGCCACAGGATCGCAGGTCAGATCTGACAATGGATGGGTGATTAATTTGTGAGGTCATTACTTGGCCTGGCTTCAGTTTTGTTTTGGACTTTGCCTCCATTATGTGTTATTATTTGGCTAAAGGCAGCCCTGCAAATAAGCAAATCCTATATAAGGTTGTTGGGGGTCTGGAGCCTACGCTGGCTGACAATGGGCGAGAGGCAAGGTACACCCTGGACTGGTCGTCAGTCTATCACAGGGCTGACACAAAGAGACAGACAACCATTCACACTCACATTCACACCTACTGGCAATTTAAAGTCACCAATGAACCCTAAACTGCATGAAGCTGGAGAACCTGAAGAAAACCTATGCTGACATGGCAAAACACACAAACCACACAGAGTTGGAGCCAGCCGGCAGGTTTGAACCCAAACCCCCCCCCTTGCTGTTAGCTGGCAGTGCTAACCACTGTACCACTGTTCTGCCCATGCCCCAGCAGAGAACGGTTTTGCTTTATTTTTAACATTTAAATGAGAAAACCACAGAGATGATTAAAGGTATGAGTTTGGAAACTTTGATTACAACTAAATATCCAATCGAGCAGGAACAAATTTTAAAAAGAAAGTTACATACATTACTTGCATTTACACTTGTGTCTTTAGTTAAGTCAGAAAATGACCTCACCTTTAAACTCTTTGGATCTAAGTATTGCAGGACACACACAAACCCACACTACAGCCAAGTTCTCAGATGATGACATGAGAGGAGTGCTGCGATGTCACCTCGTCTCATATCTCTGTTAACTGTATGTAATTAATGTTCTGCACTGTTCTCTGTGTGTAGACCAGGTCAGTGTGTAATTAATGTTCTGAGATAGAAATGCTGTCTACATATAATTACCGCATACTGGATGCCCACTGTGGGCTTTACATTTGATACATGTAAAGTTACGTGTGTGTGTGTGTGTGTGTGTGTGTGTGTGTGTGTGTGTGTTGCATTGTTGATGAGAGGACAAAAGAAGACAAGAAGGGACTAAAGTCGTGGAGAACAGAAAGAAAAAAGGAGAGGCAAAAAATGGACAGGAAAAAAAGAAAATAAAGAAGGAAAGAAGAGATGTGAGGATAGAACTGGAAAGGAGAAGAGAGAAGAGTGTAAATGGAGAGGAAGAGAAGAAAAGAGGAAAGGAGAAAAGATGGGAGGAGATAACCCTCCCAGGTTGTCTATAATTACTTTTCAGATGTAGGTAGATGTGTTGACTGTATAATCACTGTGCGCTAACACTCTGACTAATTACAACACAGTTGGTCAGAACATGCATCATGATGGTGTGTATGTATATATACATATACATCATATATATATATATATATATATATATATATATATATATATATGTGTGTGTGTGTGTGTGTGTGTGTGTGTGTGTGTGTGTGTGTGTGTTAGAGTGCGGCACGGGCCGCATATCCCTGTCCGAACCTGACCGAGCCTGACATTATTTAATTACTAAAGCACTGAGTTTGTGTCACACAGTTGTTATGGTTACAGGCTGTTTAACAGTGTGCGCTGTGGATGCTCCGCGGAGAGGGAGACCTCCGTGTTTGAGATGGGAGCGGGAGGTGGGAGGTCCGACGATTCCAGCGAGGGGAGACGGAGAAATATATCAAAATAAGATAAAATAGGAAAACTTGTCTCCCTCTTTTATTTTATTTTCAGCGTTTAATCAAGGCGGAGGCTGGCAGCGGAAGGTCCGAGGGTTCCAGCGAGGGGAGAGGTAGAAACAAACAGCCAATGTGTGTGTGTGAGTGTGTGTGTTATGTTCAGGTGTTGTCACGTAAATAACATTGCCCAAGCAATAAACAGGACAGACAATAGGATTTTATTTATTTTTACACTACATTTTCACTGAAAGCTGACCGAATCTGACCCGAGCCCAAATACAATTTATACATTTTTGACCAAACCCGGCCCAACCTGTCGGGACCCATCGGACCCGATCCGAATCGGGTAGCCACACTCTAGTGTGTGTATGTGTCCCCTATCTATAGGGGCCTATCTGAATTTCTGTCTTTGAGAGATATTATTTTGTAATATAACTGAATTTTCTATCCATACATATAAATTTTAAATATATTAAAATTAAAAGGCATCTTTGAGTAAACTGCGAGTATCATTTAAGTAGGCTATCTTGTGGCCGGGCCGAGTGTCCTCTTTTTTGGAAATCAAAATATGGTCACTCTACGTTATATAAAACCTTTGCTACCACCGACATTAGAGTGCTCAGTATCAGTGTCATTTCTTTTGTCCGCTATGTATCAGCAACAAGTTTGCTACGTTAAATGTCACAGTCATAAAGACAAGCTGAACAGCTGTCACTAAGTTACCTTGAAGTCTTTCTGGCTGAATTGGCTCAGCTGTTACAGCTCACTCCTGTGAGTGTGTGCTTTATGCTAACGTTAGCTGCTGTTAGCTGCTAATTCAGAGGCTACAGTGTCACAGCAGCTCTCGTTCTCTTGTTCAGAGGGTTTGCTGTTACTGTGTGTGCTGCTGTCTTAGCTGCTCAAGTCTGTTGCTTACAGTCTCGTGCTTCCACTCAGGGATCGTGTATGTTACTGTGCTACTGGGCTAGCTGCTAAGGAGAGTCTGTAGCTGTGTGGTGGCTTGTACTTTGAATTGGTGTCTTTTTATCCACTACTGTC
Source organism: Epinephelus cyanopodus (assembly GCA_026686955.1). Lineage (NCBI taxonomy): Eukaryota > Metazoa > Chordata > Actinopteri > Perciformes > Serranidae > Epinephelus > Epinephelus cyanopodus. Next base: position 42,168,194 of record CM048917.1, on the reverse strand, counting down.
TCTTGCAAATGCCCTCATAATGCACAGTGAATCCAAAGTGGTTCTTAACAGTAGACCTATAGGTTATTGGAGGACCTTCTATTTCTGGTCTGATAGCGGTGTTAGGGTTGCCACATTTGATTTGTAAAAAAAAAACAGGACATTTGATGAGCAGGGCGTTAAACGATCCAGGCTTTTGATGCATACAGTGATTTATCCAAACTGACATTAGACATCTTAATCATCCCAATAGCCCAACCCATGGGAACATGAGAGAGGAGCTGAATTGCAACATCCGGTCAGGGGCTTTCAAAATAAAATAATCTCTGCACTCTACACTGTCAGTTATGAGGTGTAAAGCTCTCAGTAGAATACTTGCTGCACAAATTTATGTGAAATGACTGGATAGCCTAGTTAAGACCAGTGATGGGAATAACGGTGTTATAAATAAACAGCATTACTAACAGCGCTACTTTTTTCAGTAATCAAAAAAGTTTTGTCAGTCTCCCACATTATAACGCTGTTACCGGTACTCACAATAAAATGTGCCATTAGGAAATATGGAAAGAATACAATCAAGATTTGCCGAAAGAGAGTGGAATAAAAGATTCGACTTCAAGAGGGGGGAGATTTAAAGGCAGTGTGCAGATTCAGATTCTGTGTGAAATATTCCATTGCTTGTTAGTCTGTGTCTGTTATGTTGTCCCACACAACAATGCAGTGTAGTGTAGATACGTGTACAATGTTTTATAATAATGATTTATTCTATTAAGTGTCAATTTCATTCATTTAACATATTCAATGTTGAGTTTCAATACATACAGTTCCATTAAGGGGGGGTGTCCAAGCAATTTGACATATTTGAGCATTTTATAAAAAAGTAACGCTATAGTTACCTTTCCAGGTAATTAGTTACTTTTATAGTGCAGTAACTCAGTTACTAACTCAGTTACGTTTGGGGGAAAGTAAAGAGTAACTATAACTAATTACTTTTTTAAAGTAACATTCCCAACACTGCTTAAGACAGCCATAGCCTATGCAACAGCTGCTAGGTGATAAGGTGAACCTTCTTATTTCTGCTACTAATTAACACTTTCCTCTCCAGAGTATTATTTTTAAGTTGCCAACCACTGCCAAAACTATTGCGAGAGAATGCAAAACTATTATGAGGGGACGCAAAAGTATTGCGAGGTGACGCAAAAGTATTGTGAGGGAACGCAAAAGTATTGTGAGGGGACGCAAAAGTATTGCGTGGGGAAGTCAGTCCAAAAAAATATCCCGACTTGACCTTTACGGGGCTCCGTAGATTTTCAAGTACAAAATCAATTTCACATTTACACATTTTCTGTTTTCCTCATTTCCTTACATCAGTTTGAATTGTATAATGAAAACAATAACAAGCGGAACACATTGTCATGTTCAGTGATCGTTCAGTGTTGTATTGTCTCCCGCTTCTCTGTGGTCATCTTGTCTGTGTGTCAATGTCATTGTCATGGAGATCTCGTTTCAACCCACCAAACAGATTCAGAATGTTGATTGATTTGATTGAAACAGGAATTGTCAGAGTCTGAGTCCAACAACATCTTCACAGCTTGTGGCCGGCATTTTCTTACAGTTTACAAGCTTCTGATGGGACCTGACCTTGTAACAGGCCTCCAATTAAAGTATCAAAATGGCTATTATGTTAAATAATGTGAATTAATCAAACTGATCTCACAGAAATACGGGAAATGACCACGACCTCTTAACACCGCATTCTGTGGTGGCAGCACATAATGGGTTTAAATTACGTGCCGGTACCACGGAAACAATGCCAATGTAAAGTCAATTAGGATTCATTGTCGTGGTGGACACACAAATTACCTGATTCAACAATGTCACGTCAACCTCATTTTCCTCAATATCTTACCCATTCTTGTATACACACAAAAACACGGTAAGTGTCCTTGATATCTCAACAATATGACAGGTTAATGTCAAGACCATAAAATAAAATAAATGTATTTTGCCAGCTTTTGATAGCGTAGAGCTTTAAGAGCATTGTGCTGTGGGTGGATGGGGAGCGTTCGACTACTGTTTTATAGCTACTGTCTGCCGTCTGTGGGCTTCATGCCATTTCAGATTGCCATCCATCTGCCGTAACAGAACAGAATAAATAAATAAAAAGAAAAAAATAAAGCTGAGCATGGAAACACCATCACATGGAGCCGTCTGCCACCGGCAACCCGGCCACCCTCCACTCCACCAGGGGAGAGCGGACCTCAAGCCAGCACCACACTCCCACTGAGAAAACACTGGAGTTGAGAACTAAACTATGATAAATGACATAAAATGATGTAGACCTAACATAAAATAATTTTGTTATCAAATAAATTAAAAGATATAGCCTGCAGTAGATAAAAGTAGAACATGCTAAAAGTAAATACAATAATAGGCTAAATAGTATCTAAGCAATAATAAAGTGTCTAAACAATAATAAATTGTATCTAAGTTATCTATTAGGCTGCCATTCCACTCTGTAAATAGATTTTAAAATTTCAATATAATTTTAATATTATTTTTGCTTATTTCATTATCGTTATTATTGGTTTTACTTTTTAGTAGTACTGTATTCTCTGAGGATGACTCATGTTAGTAACTATCTACAGTAAAAAAACAAAAAAACAACAAAAAAAAAAAACAAGCAAAGAAACAAACAAAAATCATTTTATACACTGGGCCTTCAAAGTGCTCTCTGAAACTACACCTGGCGTGTCTTGTGTCAAAAAAAAATTAAAAAATCAAAACTTTGTTGTAGAGCTAAACCAAATACATCATTGGAAAGGTCTCAACCTGGAGAGTAACTTATGTCAGTATGAAGATTCTGCATGGCTCCTGCTTTGAGCCATTCACCTTTGAACCTTGACCTCAGTGCATGTTTGAGGGCTTATAACTCAGCAACAAAAGGGGGTACAGACATAGGACCAACTGTTATTGAGAGCTCTTGACCTCAGCTATCATGTGAGTGTAGTCAACAGCTGGGGTTGCTGTCAGATCTGGGTAAAATATGGATAAAATTAATTTTCACCCATTTAGAAATTAGATATTTAAAATCTGATTACACAAGTGTGTTAACCATCCCCTTAAAGTCCACAGTGTACTCTCAGTTCAGTATTTACAACTTCCAAATCTAGAAAAAACACTTATATTTTTCAAGAACTACAATTCCCTGGGATCGCACCATGCAGCTTGACACATATCAGCAACATAGTTGTAGATCTTCTGATTTGCAAAGTAGGGTTCTAAATAGGGTTGTAAAAAGATATATCTACCCAATATATCTAATATCTAGAAAAGCCGAACTAGTAATTACACTGCACCTAGATGAACTATGTTAAAAAAAAAAGTAAAGATGTCAGCTAATTTTAGATATTTTAGCTAATAGACTTGAAACAGCGTTTTTGGGACGGCAGGTTTTTGCGGCTTGTAAAATAGAGTTGTAAAATAGGGTCGTAAAAAGATAGATCTACCGAATATATCTAATATCTAGTAAAGCCGAACTAGTTATTACACTGCACCTAGATGAACTATGTTAAGAAAAAGTAAAGATGTCGGCTAATTTCAGATATTTTAGCTAATAGACTAGAAACGGTGTTTTTGGGACGGTAGGTTTTTGCAGCTTGTTGTAAAATAGAGTCGTCAAAAATACATCTACTGATTATATCAAATGTCTAGTAAAGCCGAACTAGTAATGACACTGCACCTAGATGAAATATGTTAAGAAAAAGTAAGGATGATGGTTAATTTCAGATTTTTTATCAAGTTCTCTAGAAACAGTGTTTTTGGGTCTCTGGTTGTAGAGTTGTCAAATAGTGTCGTAAAAAGGTAAATCTACTGAATATATCAAGTACAGCCAAACTTCAACACCAAACTTCAACAACAACTTCATAACAATCATGTTATCATTATTATTATTATTGTTATTATTGGTGGGAAATCATAACAGAGGAATATATTTGCTGTTTTAATATCACAAACACTTTTGTATTTTTGTGTGTATACAGGACATTATTGAATCAGGGAATTTGTGTGTCCACCACGACAAAGGATCCTAATTGACTTTACATTGGCATTGTTTCCGTGGTACCGGCATGTAATTTCAATCCATTACATGATGCCATGACAGAAGGTGGTGTTAAGAGGTCATGGTCATTTCACGTATTTCTGTGAGATCAGGTTGGACTTAATTTGCGTTAAATCACCTCATGGGGCACCATTCCCAAAAGGGGTGAAATGATAGCCAGTTACTGAGATCAGTCTCATAAAATACACTGAACTATCAATTTGGAATTTTGAGTAATAATTAAATATTAATTAATAACCATGACCAAAATGACCATGTTAATAGTAAAGGTTGAAGGATTTCAGAGTTCTTGACATAGCAGAGGTTGACTATTCATTCACTCCTGTGCAGTATTAAACAGACAGCAAGTATGATTCCAAATATATTTACATTATCTTTTAACAGTGAAAACACGGACTGCTGGAATATCTTGTAAATGGTGGGGAAGCATTCGGTCATAAATGGGGGAAAATCTTGTCAACGGCAGGGATAGTGCTAAAACGAAGTACTCATTTTTACTTGTTTAACATGGGACATGGGACATGGCATTGGATGTCTAAACATAAAAAGGAAATAACAGAGTAGCAGTTGAAAAATCTGCTTTTATTTGGAACACTGGGATTCTAAATTAGATATTCTCCTAGGGTCGTAAATAGATAGCTCTACTGAATGTATCTAATATCTAGTAAAGCCAAACTAGTTATTACACTGCATCTAGATGAACTATGTTAAGAAAAGGTGAAGATGTCAACTAAATTTCGATATTTTAGCTTATATGCTAGAAACAGCGTTTTTGGGACGGTAGGTTTGTTTCAGATGTGTGTGAAAATGTGGGCTTGTTGCAAAATAGGGTCGTACAAATATAGATGAATATATCTAATATCTAGTAAAGCCGAACTAGTTATTACACTGCATCTAGATACGTGTTGCCATCGAATGCAATGTTAAGAGGTCGTGGTCATTTCACGTATTACTGTGAGATCAGGTTGAAAATGGCACAAAGAATGCAAACTGTCTGATAGCTAGCTATCTAGTAACGTTAGCTACAAGTAGAACTGCATGGATGGGCAGAAGCATAATGTTACGTTAATGCTGGTTCATGAAAAAGAACAAACCATAATTTAATTTGGTCCGGACCTAGACGTAAACGGTAGTAACCCAACCGAAAAAAGCTGTTTAATTATTAAAATAGTGAACCGTAGCCGTGCAATAACGTTAGCGTTAGCTAATAATGGTCATTGAAATTGGCCCTGACTAAAAGCAAAGCTGGAGATATTCTCTGACGACGATCATGAACACAGTAAAAGTACACAGAAAATGTAGATGTTAAAAAGATTTGTATTGCTAACATGAAATAAAAGGTAATGTGCTAAATATAGCTACTTACCGATCAATTAAACCTCTCTCTCTGTCTGTGTCTGTGATTCCGACCAACTGCAGGCAGCTAAAAATAAACTATAATGGCTATGTAAATTCAAATTTGGCGGTTCGCGCTTGCCCAGAAGACCCAGCAGGTAGCAACCGTTGCTGCTGTGCTAATACCACAGGCACGCGCACACACTCACACACATTACAAATGTATTGGGAGTCCATGTGTTAAGGTTTGATTACAGAGGCTGTTTTAAAATTTCATGTGGTGAGCAGAAAAAAATCAACTACAGCGTTCAAATATTGAACGTCATATCAACGTTCAGATGAAGTCGTAGTATGACGTTCAGATGCACAACCTATTACGGAGATCATGTAGACGTAGAGATACGGTCCTGGGCTGACCGACACGATATGGACCTGATCTGGCAGTCCAATCGACGTTAGATGTTTGGTGGGAAGGAGATCCTTTCTGGACAGTATAAGTAACTTGAGAGTCTGACTGACCTCAAGGACAGCGGAACTCCCCTATTTCCCTTTCTCCTTCCCTTGTTCTCTTACTTTTTGTTTTCTCTCTGTTTTTTTTTTTTTGTGGTTGGGTGGGTCGTGGATGGACTGTTGGCACAACTGGTGCGCGCAAGAACAGTGAAGGCATGTGAACACACGCTAACACTGTGCACAGAGAAGCAGTTAGAGCTACAGGCTACAGTGAGGCTAAAAACAGAGTTCAAATGATGTTTTTCCAAACAACTTCTTATGTCAAGGCTTCGGGACAGTTAGATCACTATGGACAAGCAGTATGGGATATTTTGTGGTTTCAATTATGTGTTTTTGGACGTTTGAATCTGGGGTGCCGTCATCCTCAATTCGATGGAGTTGTGTTGCTACCCCCTCTCCCCTGGGATCTCCACAAGTGATGTGAGGACTCTAAAACTTCACTTGAGCCTGCCTCAGCATATGGGTGAGTAGATAATGGCTGAATTTTCATTTTTGGGTGTTCTATTCCTTTAATATGTGCTGTGCATCTAATACATCAAAACATTGTTTTCTAGTAGGAGCTGTGCCTCATTTATCAAACTGTATGGTTTGCCGAATATAAATAATGCAAGCAACTTATTACTCGATGACCAGCACAAAAATCTACCCACGTAGTTCGCCCTTCTCTACCTTTATTTATTCTCAAATGGACGTTGAGGTTACCCTCACTTTTTAATGCCGTTGAGTTTACAAGCACATTAAAACAAAATAACACATACATTTAATACGAAAGAGAACAATGAAGAAAAAGAAGAGAGAATAAAAAGTCATCTAAAGCAAATACATTTAGAAACACAATGTTCAGAAATTAAAGTCTTAAATTCTGCAAGAGAAGGAAGTGTGTGCATCTTCTGAGTGTGTTGTAGGGTATTCCATGAGCTCGGGGCATTATAGGAAAATGCATTTTTACCAAGTTCAGTACAAGCTCAGGGAACATTGAGGAGTAACAAATCAGATGAGTGGGTCGTGCAAGTGCCAGAATTCCACTCCAGTAGGTTAGTGATGTAAGGTGGTAATCTGCCGAGAAGGGCTTTAAAGATATATTAAAGCCAATGTCCCTTGCACCTTTCTTCAAGAGAGGGCCAACCAACTTTTTCGTAGAGTTCACAGTGATGAGTGTCATATCTATTGCCAGTTATAAATCAAAGTGCGGAATGATAAACAGTGTCCAGGGGCTTCAGAGTTTGCAGAATTTGTAGATTACATCCCCATAATCCATAACAGACAAAAATGTAGCTTCAACAATTATTTTCCTTGAGAGCAGTGGGAATGAGCTAGCTTCCAAGTTGCGACAAAAAGGCATTTTTTTGTCGCAACTTGGGGGCTAGCTCATTCATCCTTCATTGTGACATTAGAAAGTGTGGCATTTGTCTTGCAAGTGTAGTCTTCTTCAAAGTTTTGTTTACTTCCTTGATTTTCCCGCATGGACATTCTGACCAATCAAGAGCACCACCCAAGTCATTTGATCTGGTCTGCTTGCAAAATTTGGTCCGCTTGTAAATGAAAGCGTGAGAACACGGAACCAACTGTAGGCAATTTTGCAGCTTTGTTACAAAATTAGTCCCTGATTCAGACCAAAGTAGGCGAACCACAGGTTTGAAAGCACCCTAATCAATCAACAAGCAATTTATTTTGTGGTTTTTGCCATTTGAAAGTTGCTCTCTTTCAAATTGTGATTTCCATACAAAAAATGAATATTTGCACAAGGCTACTAAAATAATGGTAGAATTGCTTGGAATCTTCATCAGTACAAGGGAAACTATTTTTTAAAAAAAAAAATAAAATAAAAGAAAGACCATAAGAACTGTTAAGTTTGCTTTTTCAAGGAAAAGTTACACAAGTCATCCAGTCTTTGCATGTCATCATCCTGAGCAAAACTGAAGAAAAGGCCAACAGTGAGAGGACAAGCTAATGATCAAAGGCTTTCCACATCACTGAAGATGAGGTTTTATTTAACTCTTCTTCTTCTCCATAACTGACACAGATCTAGGTGGAGAACTGAGAGAGCCCCATTCACTCTCTCACTCACTCACTGATCCAGCCATAATGTTGTCACAGTGGCTGTAGAGGTCAAAGAATGTCCACTGTAATGGTAATGATAATCTTCTTGGGTTTGGCAGTAGGCCTCTATCTATCTGCTTTTCTCACTGTCACAGCCGTCAGTCGCATTGATTGTGTTGAAGGTTTTTACCCTGTGATTTTTGCTCATTATTTGGACCGCACATTGTTCTTCAGACAGCGATCTGATTACAGTGTACGTCTGCACTCCGCCTCACAACAAAGTGCTTCAAAACACCTTTTCATCTCCAAGAAAAGCTCCACTCCGCCCCCGGCAAATAAACACATTTATTGACAGCACAATCAGTCAGTGCTCTAAGTCTGCTGTGCCCACACACACACACACACACACACACACACACACACACACACACACACACACACACACACACACACAGAGTTCCCCTCAGCTTGAAGAGGGGTCAGAGGTCATCTAGGAGTCATAAGGTCTATGATTGGATGTTTACAGAGTAGTGGGCGTCCCCAGTTGTCACCCCGCTAAACATCGACCCAAGGAGACACCTTCGCTAATGGAGAGCTGGAGACAGACAGACAGCAAAGAGATTGAGGCAGATAGACAGATAGGAGACAAACACACACACATATATGCATACATATGTATTGCTTCATATCCATTGTTGTTATTAAGCCAGTGTTGACGTGTATGTGGGTTGAGTTCCTGGCTTCTTTAAAGCCAGGGCCTAAAAGTGTCATCCTAATACCGGGTTCAGACTACATGATATCAGCCCGCATATAGCCCGATGCAGCGTCATACAATGCCAGCTCGGATCATGAACAACAATAAGTGTCGTACAAAATAATCCATCATTTTATCTCATGTAGTGTGTCATAGTGGGTAGACGAAAATTGTCGCCACATCAGGGACACCTCAGAATGTCCAGACAGAAAGTCTAGCATATTTGATTTTCTCTTTGTCTTCCTTGACTTCAACCATCACAGCCGTCACTTTGACCAACAGAATCACAGAGCGATCTGCTGCTGTAAACAACTGTATGGCAACAACATCTCAACCTTTTTGACGTTTCCTCTAGGGATGTTGCCACACAGAGTATAAAAAGGATTATAACAGAGAAGGACACAAAGGAATAAAATTCACAAATTGTAGTTTGGCAATAGGGCTGGGCGGTATGACCCAAAATTCATATCACGGTATAAACTGAATCCCTTCACGGTAACGGTATATATCGCGGTATAAATGTCGTGGTGTAAAACTTATAATGGAAGTAGGGCTGGGTGGTATGGCCTAAAATCATTATCACGGTATTATTTTGGGGGGATGCGGTGACGGTATGATATAGCGGTATCGTCTTCTCTCTTTTTTTTTACACCTTAAATAAAACAGTTTAAAAAGCAATACAAGTCTAGGATGGAAACTATTTACTGTCAGAAGTAAAACAGTTGCTAATCCATCTATTATTGTGTATAAAACGTTATATAGTATGTATAAACATTAGAGGGAAGAGGAGGTCCGGCAGCTCCCGGGCCCCCTTCTCCTGCGGGCCGGGTTTTGGTGCGGTCGGCCAGGCCACCTCTATCACGTAGCGAGGAAAGTGCGTGAGACAGGCAGGCCGCCGGGCCCAGTTCTGCCGCCGAGTACTGCGGTATGACGGTAACGTTAATCACAAAAGCAGCGGCTCTTGTTTACTGCGGTAAGTTGCCGTCAGCGCGAATACCGCCCAGCCCTCGCGCACATGCTTTGTCTTGAGATGGTAAAATAAATTGCTTGTGTTACCTTTGTTTGCTGTCACTGTCACTCGACACTTCTTACAAATTATGTTTTTCTGCTCACTATCCGACCGTTTAAAGCCGAACCAAGTCCAAATCACGGACGTAGCACCGTTTTTTTAACCGAGCTCCTCTTGCTCCGCTGTCTCTGTCATTTTCACACAGAGGCAGGTGCGATGCCGTCATCGACGATAGGACGGTAGAGCGCAAATCTCTACCGTGGGCCAAATTTATATCATTTCTACCGTCTACCGCATATACCGCGCAGCCCTATTTGGCAATTATTTACTGCAATTGCAGAGGGTGCCAACTTCATTTGAAACAGACTAGACACAGTAGTAGACACAGGCCTTTACTTCCAGACACAGGCCTTTATTTCTCATTCTCTCTGTATGTTTAAATTTTTACTTTTAATCCGCTTCCATTTGCCCTGTTAAAATTAATGTATGGCACCATCATTTCAAACTCAACACTTTCCTGTATCCATTTAAAATTCAAAGTTCCTTATAATTTCAGTTGAGAGAATCCCTTCATTTTCTGAAAAGGCTTTTATTGTGAAACATTTGTAGGAACTTGTTGCGGAGGATTCACTGACTTACATAGTTTACATGTGGTACTTCAAATGTAGATCCTGCCATCTGGTGGTGCTTTTTCTGACATTACAATTACAGTTCCGCAGGAACAGCCTTGATGACTGAAATAATAGTGATAATGATAAAATTTTTGTCAAGGTTATCGGCCATGTCACGGCACGATTTTATGACTCCACAATTGCCTAATCTGACATAGTGACTGTCAGAACAGATGAAAATGCTGTGTAGCCTGAACCCAGGCATAGGGGAGGGCCTGACTCAACAAACTTTTTTTGTTGGCACTGTTCCAAATTTTTGGGATCAGGTTCTTCTCCACAGCATTATTATGAACATGCCAACAGAGGATGCTGAATGTCATAATGTTCTAGAAGGAATCTCAAAGTATAACACGTTGCTGACTTCTTGACATATGAGATCTCAGCAATTTGCTTAATGATCGTCAGGGGCTGCCTTTAGAAAGTTTGGGAAATTTTCTGTTTTTCCCCAAGTCTGGCATAATACACCCTTACAAATTGGCTAAACTGATGACTCCATTGAACTGGTATCATATTTTATGAATTCAAGTGACAAATAAATTGATTGAATTGGATTGTACCTTTTTTGAAAATGGACAGTCACACATGTATCTTTCTGCTTATTTCTCCAAGTCTATTGCTAGCTCTCACCCTCAGCTCAAGCCCCCAGGAAATGCACCAGGCCTTGAAGCCAATTTTACATAGTGGCTAAACTTGAAATTACAACGTCAGGATCAGTCATGTGATGCCATTGTGCCCAAAAAGACTTTTTTCCATTGATTCACATTGTAAGAGGGAGAGATCTCTAAATCAGTGGATCAATTTTTTTTGCGCATCACACACAACCCCAACGAAAAAGCTCTGGCTGGAGCCTATCCCAGCTGACATTGGGCAAGAGGCAGGTTATACCCTGGACAGGTCGCCAGGCTATTGCAGGGCTGACACAAAGAGACAAACAACCATTCACACCTATGGACAATTTAGAGTTTTCAGTTAACCTAGTCTGGAGGAAGCTGGAGTGCCCAGAGAGAACCCACGCTGACACGGGGAGAACATGCAAACTCCGCACAGAAGGGCTCCCACACCCGGGATCGAACCGGCAACCCTCTTGCTGTGAGGTGACAGTGCTAACCACCACACCACTGTGCTGCCCCACCTGACTTTCATCAGTCTCATTATACCTTCCCTGTTCCCAGAGTCTTCCCTTTTTACCTGTTCTGTATTAGTCTTGTTTGCTCCACCCTAGTGTTCCTAGCTACATCCTTGTTGCAGCTATGTCTGGTTCTTGTGATTGGTTTTCTATGTATATACCTTTGTGTTTCCCTTTGTTCCTTGACAGTTCGTCTTTCCCCAAGTTCACAGTGTCATTTCCTGTTTGCGTTCTGTTTTAGATTTCTTTTCCTGAGTTCATCCCTGCATTCATTTTGCTTCCCTGGTTTATTTTGGTTGTCCTTTCTTTTTTGTTGTCTTCTTGTTTGGAGGACTTTTCTTTACCAGCATTAAAGCTCGCATTTTGTTTAAATCTTCAGCCTACCTACTGCTCTGCGTTTGGATCCTGTCTGAACTAATTCATGACATATGTCAACTGTGTGAGGGGTACATTTTTATATACCTCACCCGTGTTTTATTTAGGCTTAAAGTTAACCATGAGAAAGGGCGAGCCACTTTGAGTGACAGGCAGATAGTGTCCTTGGATTCTCAGTCCGGTCCATCCCTTGCTCCTCCATTGCTCCAACCTCTTGTCTAAAAATATGGTTAGTTCTGGCTCCAAAAAGACGGTAATGGCCGAAAATGTCGAACTTGAGGCTTCAAACGGGAGTTCACAAACCAGTGGGTAATGTTGCTGTAGCTACATCCATCATTTTTATAGTCTAAAGGTTTAGGAAGGGTATTTGACCTGTGAAGCTCTCTAGTCTATGGCACAGATGGATAAGATATATGAGACTTTGGATATGCATACAATATTTATTATTAGGATCAATTCATAGGTGGTTTTGGTTTTCATACAGGATTTGTTGACAAGAGGACAAATAAAGAATATCACCACACTCATCCTGAAATTGAATTCATCAGTTCTCGTTCTACAGTTACACGTAGTAATATTTTAGATTCAGTGTCTTTACATGAAATGTGTAATTTTGCAGCAGACAGTAGTAATGTTATACATTTACAATGTGCTTTAATAAATGCAAATATACAGTCATGGAAAAAATTATTAGACCACCCTTGTTTTCTTCAATTTCTTGTTAATTTTAATGCCTGGCTCAACTAAAGGTACATTTGTTTGGACAATTATAATGATAACAACAAAAATAGCTCATGAGAGTTTAATTTAAGAACTAAGAACTATTCATTTTCCATGGTTTTCTTGATAATAACCAAAATTACTTAAATTCTTACATCAATAGCTATGGCATTGTACCGCCAAAAACACTACTTTTAAGCATTCCATGTTTTCTTTTCTGTTTGCTTTAAACACATGATACACACAAGAGTTAATACTTGATTGCATAACCATTGTTTTTGATGACTGCAGCCATGCGTCTTGGCATGCTCTCCACCAGCTTCTGACATTGTTCTGCTGTCACAGCAGCCCATTCCTGTTGGACAAATTCAAACAAATTTTCTTTGTTTTTGGGCTTGTGGTTCTCCATTTTGAGTTTGATGATTTTCCACAGGTTTTCAATTGGATTAAGATCTGGTGATTGAGCAGGCCAAGGCATGGTGCGAATGTTGTGGTTCTCCATCCAGGCTTTAACTGACCTTGCCGTGTGGCAAGGGGCATTGTCTTGTTGGAAAATCCAGTCATTCGAGGCAGGAAAGAGTTTTCCAGCTGATGAAAGAAGACTGTTTTCAAGGGTAGTCCTGTACATGACCTGGTTCATTCGGCCTTCACACAATTGCATTTGCCCTGTTCCACTCAGACTGAAACAACCCCAGATCATGACTGATCCACCCCCATGTTTTACTGTAGGGGCAAGACAGTCTGGGTTGTAAGCTTCTCCAGGCTTCCTCCTAACCAGTAAGTTGGCTGGAGTGGGCATCAATTCAAAATTGGATTCATCACTGAAGAGAACCTTAGCCCAATCATCAACAGTCCAATCCTTGTGGTCTCGAGCAAAGAGTAACCGGGCCTTCCTCTGCCTTTCATTGATGAAGGGCTTCTTGCGTGCTCTGTGTGACTTCAAACCAGCTTCAACAAGTCGGTTTCGAACTGTCCTTGCCGAACAAGTCACATTTCTCGACGGTGCCCACTCATTTTTAAGGTCCCTGGAGGTCTGACGATGATTCCTGACACAGGAACGGATGAGTGCACGGTCATCTCGTGGGGTAGAAAGACGTTTCCTGCCACGGCCAGGTAGCAATTTGGTAGTGCCATGTTCAGCTTGTTTTTTTTTTGTTGTAATGAACGGCTGTCTTGGAGATCTTCAGTTTTTTCGCTACCTGTCTCTCACTCATGCCAATTTCCAGCAGTGCCAAGATGGCTGCCTTTGTGGCTTCACATAATTCTTTTGTTTTAGGCATTATGTGAGAGCTGACAACTTCTGAGTTGTGCTACGGCTTGAATGTAAGCAGGAAACCACTCTAGGCCTTTGCATGTGCAGTGCTGCTTGTGACATGAAATGGCCTCTTATATACCCTGGGAATCAATTAAGCTTAAGAATGTCAAATAGGACATAAAGTATTATGTGACCAGCTGCATTTTTTGTTGTGTTCATTGTATTATACGTTTAGTGGTACCAGATATTAGAATGAACAAGAAATTGAAGACAACAAGGGTGGTCTAATAATTTTTTCCATGACTGTAGCTTTACAAGACTACAGGGAACTAATTTGCATTTGTGCATGCATTATGTATGACATAATATAATAATAAAGTTGACTATCTTACAGGACATGAGACAAGTAGATGATGAACTGTGTTCACAAAGCCGAAAGAGTTGAAAATTGGTTCTGATAGTAAAATTTAACAAAAAATAGATCAATCAATCAATAGTATATACAATATTGATATATTCTTAAAATTTACCCCCTTAAGATGAAATCCTAGCAAAGATGATAGCTGCTGGACGATGGCCAATCACAGATATAAAACTCTGTGTGTGTGTGTGTGTGTGTGTGTGTGTGTGTGTGTGTGTGTTTGTGTGTGTGTGTGTGTCTGTGTCTGTGTGTCTGTATGTGTGTGTCATAGATTGATGACGTCAAAAATGATGATGATGATGATGATGATGATGATGATGGAGACGGGGAATTAGTTTTCGATTAGCCTCAGTGTCAGGTCATGGTGTCATGTCCCACCTCTCTGTCTGTGTGACTGATCAATACCAACATCACACACACTATTAGCAACTCTACCTCTTCTTTTCTCTCTCTCCCTCTATCAGACACACAATTATCAACTCCCTCCTCCTCCTCCACTCCATCTACCACTCTCTCCCATCTGTCTTGATTCTTCACTTTTCTATCACTATTTGCCCTCATTGTAGATCACATTAGTTGCTCCTAAGTTTTTGCCTTTTCATCATACTCTGCCTCTGTATGTGCACTCACACATAGTGTTCTCTTTCTGTCTCCATCTCTCTTTTCTCCTCCCACAAATATGCATTGTAGACTGGAGGAACTAGCTGTGGTGAAAGCCAGATTTAGTTATAATGAACCTTTATAACACAAACATTTTGTAGTAGAATTGCAGTAGAATTTCAAACACACACACACACACACACACACACACACACACACACACACACACACACACACACACACACGCACGCAGCGCACTCATCTCAGACTATTCATATTCTATACCTTCACAGTAGGATTCCAAGTATCCCCTCATAACAACTGTCTGTACCAAAGTTTGAATCACAGATCTAGTTTAAATGTATGAATAGCCAAACTGACATTAATAAACGGACAAGTAGTTCTTAGTTAATGTTTCGCAGAGTGCAATTTTTAGGTTTTACACCACTCATTTAGAGAGACAAACATCAGGCTCGTTTGAAATGAGCCAGGCCTGAGCAGAGTTGATCACCGGCAATCGCATACAATACATGCCGGTTAGTTTTGTGTCCAATTTCACCTGGCTCTCACCTGATCTAACAGCTGATTGGTTTAGTGGTTGACTCAACAAAATGACGAATTAACAAGTTTATCTAAAAGATAAACTTTTAATTTGTCTTGAATTTCAGAGATTTAAATTCTATTTGTCTGATTTAAGGGTTAATTCTGTGAACCGAAACATGTTGTGTTTAGTCTTCAGAGACTAAATACATTCATCATAAACTATACAGAGTCTACGGTATATTAATATTGGACTGTTTTAATTATTGAGGTAGCCTTGTGGTCAGTGAAATGTGAGGATTCTTAAAATAACATCTGTACAGATGTGAAGCCCCGATTATATCCGACTGATCTTTAATGAAAACTCTATTTTTTTCCTCTGAAAACATTAACCTTATAGTCAGACACAACTTATTAAGCTTATGTTGTTGAGGGGACAGGACTGCTCTGCAGCAGCAAACTGATATGATGCAGATTTACATGTGAATTCATGAAAAATGGAGGTTGAACCATGAACATAAATTACAGATCGCCTGTAAAGCATTTTAATAAATTAATCTATCATAATTAAAACAACTGCAAACAGACTGATATATGGGTCTGATAACATTCTCAATAAATTGATATCATATCAAAATCTCATTGTGTCTGTGAGTTCTTGTACAGACAGAAGGTTTTTGGAAACTGTGGGGAAACTGTCTGACTTCACTGCGGCTTTTTGTCACCGCCCCCTGCTGCACCTGGCTGATCTCGTCTACTTTCCAGACGAGTCGCAGTTTATCTTGAACAAGCTTATCTTCTTTCACACAATATCATATCCTATTTTACCTTGAGGAATGAAAACATAACAGCCATAATGATTTAAATATGTTTCATTGAAAACAAAAATGGCAGGAACGTTCTGGAACTGTGAGGTTTCTTATATTACCACCACTCATAACTATTACAACCATCAAAAACTCTCTTTTAAACATTTAAATCAAACAGAAAACATTCAAAATATGTTTTGTGTATGGTATACATATTTCAGTGTGATAAAAACATATTTAAGTTAATGACAGAAGCACTTAAAGTGATTTTGACTGTTGGAGAAAAAAAAAACAGTTACCTTTTAAATGAGATCATGCATGTGTTGGACATGTACTAAAGATGAAACAAGAACAGCTTTCAATTTGGGTGTGACTTTTAATTTGTATTTATTAGTTAAAACAAGTTGTAAGAAGTTGTTGCATCTCTGTAACTTTCAACCTGCATGTTTTGCATACTGCAGTATATTTTTGTTGACTACCACAGTTTTATATGTGAACAAAATTATCTTTGATATGATTTTTTCCAAATTGTGCTCAGTGACATAGTGTTATACCCTTTTTCCACTGACACTTTTGGCCATGTCATAGTCAGTCTTTCAGACTTAGAGTTCGCTTGGCTAATTTTATTACAAAGTTACATAATTGCTTAGATTTGGTTCATGCTGTCATGGCAGCATTTACAAGCAGACCAGATAAAATGCCTGTACGAGACAGCTGCTCTTGATTGATCAGGATTTCCATGCAGGAAAAATCCAGGAAATAAATAAAACATTGAAGAAAAGTACACTTGCAAGATAAGCACAACACTTTCTAATGTCACAATGGAAGGACAACTATGCAGGTTTATTTGCAAACCATATGGTTTGAAAATGAGGCGCAGCTCCAACTAGAAAACAATGTTTTGATGCATTAGATGCACTGAATGCGCATATTAACACACAGCCTACAACCTGTTTAGCTCTGATGTGAATGGAGAGAACACAGCGTAGACTTTTGTCTAGCTGACGCAATTTTCTCTGGTGGAACGTCTTCTCCCCTTTTTTGTTTTATGACAATTGACACCCAGAAATGTTTAATTTTATCAATGTCAGCTGGACTTTAAGAATTTCACAATACAGATGGTACAGGGGGTACAGAGTTAAGACAACATCAATAATAAAAATACAAAAGATGTATAAAACAACAATAAAAGGACAGAGAAAACAGTGCAAACATTAAAAATAGCAATTAGAAGAAAAAAAAAAGAACTTGAGATCATCATGCTCAGGCTGAATGATACGCAAGGTGGAAGAGAAAGGTTTTTAGGGAGGATTTAAAAGTCTCAAGGGACTGAGACGATCGGATGTGAAGGAGGAGGCTGTTCCAGAGCCTAGGGGCAGCCGTTGCGAAGGCTCTGTTGCCTCGGGACTTTAGTCTTGCTTTTGGGACCACCAACAGTAGTTGGTCCGAAGACCTTAAGGTTCTGGTTGGGGTGTGGCGCAAAAGGAGCTCAGAGAGGTACAGAAGGGCCAGGCCGTTGAGGGCTTTAAAAACAATTAAAAGGAGTTTAAAATCAATATGAAAAGGGACGGGGAGCCAGTGGAGGGAGGCTAATGCTGTGTTCCCACCAAACGCGAATTCGCAAATTCGCGCGTCAAGATTACATACAAAGTCAATGCAAAGACGCGATTAGACGTGAAATCGCGCCAGGCGGCGCAATGGATGCGTCTGAAGCGATGAACGCGATGGACGCAATAGACGCGATGGACGCGGTGCGATAGACGCGAAATTCGCGTCCAACGCCTCATCGCTCGAGTTGAAAATATTGAACTTTTGAGGCGAATTCGCGTGACGCTACGCCGTGATGGCCAATCAGCTTTGAGATTCTCCCAACGACACTGGCATGTGTCAACAACGTCCACTTGTTGACACAGCAATGAACTACTACTCACCGGAGAGAGATGGACAGACACTCCGCAGCTGAAATGGAGCGCCTGTAGTTGGTGTCCTGCCGGGAGATCCTGGTGCCAGCCCTTGCCAACAGGTCCTCAAACTGGGCCCCAGTCAGCCCAAAGTACCGCTGAAAGCGGCTATCATCCAGACGGATGATAGCTCGGCGAGTGGTGAAACTCGCCGAGCTGGATGTGCTTCTGCAGGATTGGCGATGGCGTTTGGTCCTCCGAGGCATTTGGGACTTCAAGAGCAGGTACAAAGCAGCGATGGTGGTTATCTCTGCCGTGGTCGTCAGTGGCTACCCGGAGCTATATGATACTACGTGTCTACTCTACAGAGACCGCAACAAAAAGGAGCAGGCTTGGGTGAAAGACGCCGAGGAGACTGGTCTACTTGGTAAGTTCTGTAAATATGTGTCTTAAATTAGTTTGCAGAATGGTTGTACTATGAACGTTAGCACTAACTTAGCTCCAGTTAGCACAGCCGGCTTCTCCGTACTCGAATCGCGAATGACGCGATGACGCAAATTAACAAAATGGTCAGGCGTCGAAACTCGGGCGTTACGGGTGGAGCGTTACGAGCAATTAAATCGCGTTCATCGCGTTTGGTGGGAACACAGCATCAGACTGGTGAGATGTGGTCGCGCTTTTCTTTTTTTGCCCGTGAGGAGGCGAGCAGCAGCGTTCTGGATGAGCTGCAGACGGTTTAGGGAGGACTGATCCAGGCCAACATAAAGGGAGTTATAGTAATCTAATCTGGTGGTTATGAAGGCATGGATCACCCTTTCAAAGTCTGCAGCTGAGAAATAGGGCTTGGTTTTGGCCAGAAGACATAGCTGGAAAAAGCTAGTTTTGACAACAGCACTGATCTGTTTGTCAAATTTGAATTGGCTATCAAAAACCACTCTCAGATTCTTTACAGAGGAACAAATGTTGGGGTTCAGGGGGCCCAGGAAATCTGCGGAGCTGCGTGGGGACATGTGGCCTCCAAACAGGATAACCTCTGTGTTGGACTCATTAAGATTTAGGAAATTAGAGCTCAACCAAGATTTGACATCACTCAAACAATCCAGCAGAGGTTGCATTGCGTCCTTGCTTAAGGACCTTAATGGCAGGTAAATCTGGACGTCGTCAGCAAAACAATGGAGTGAAATCTTCTAACAACATCACCTAGAGGTAGCATATATAACAAGAAAAGAACAGGGCCCAAGACGGAGCCCTGGGGGACTCCGCGGGTCAGTGGGGCTGCAGCAGAGGAAAAGTACAGAAATGCACAGAAAAAGTCCGATCTGTCAGATAAGACCTGAACCAGCTAAGGGCGGAGCCTGTAATGCCCACGGACTGCTCGAGGCGGTGTAACAGGATCGCGTGGTCAACTGTATCAAAGGCGGCTGACAGGTCTAAAAGCATCAGGATGACAGAGTTACCTGAGTTGGCAGCTAAGATCAAGTCATTAAGGACTCTCAGCAGGGCAGTCTCGGTGCTGTGTCGAGGTTTGAAGCCAGACTGGAACTTTTCATGAATGTTGTGCTGAGCTAAAAAAGACTGCAATTGGTTATATACTGCTCTCTCTAGAACCTTGGATAAATAGGGGAGCTGAGATATGGGCCTAAAGTTTGAGAGGATGGAGGGATCCAGATTTTTCTTTTTGATTAAAGGTTTTACCACAGCATGCTTAAAGGCTACGGGGACACAGCCTGAAATGAGACTGGTGTTGATCAACAGTAAGATACTATCTCCAACTGAGTCAAATACTTCCCTGAGAAGATGGGGGGTATACTGTCCGAGGGGCATTTTGTAGGCCGCAGATGATTGACTACATCAGAGAGGAACAGAGGCTCAAAGTTATCAAGCATAGCAGGGCAGGGGGTAGAAGAGTCTGAGATGGGCCCGACACAAGTGAGGGTGGGTCTGAGGGCAGAAGCTTTTTTAGAAAGAAAGAAGTCATTACAGAGTGAAGGCGATGGTACAAGGGGGGAGACATCACAAGGATTAATGAGAACATTATGGCTGTTATTAGAGACTATGGCAGAGAAGTAGGCAGTTTTGGCAGTTTTGACAGCTCTCTGGTAGTCAGACAGGCAGCCATGGAGGATTTGTTGGGAAACAAGGAGCTTATCTTTCTTGCATTTTCTCTCAGCATGTCTACATGCGCGTCTGAGGGTGCGTGTCGATTCATTTAACCATGGCTGACTAGATGGTTTAGTGCGCTTTAACCTGAGAGGAGCAACAGAGTCCAGGATCTCAGTGCATGTGGAGTTGAAGAGAGACAATATGTCGTCGGCGCTAAGAGAACATTTTTCATCTAGTGTACATAGCGGGGAGTCAGTAAAAGCAGCAGAAAACTGTGTTGCAGTCATGGGGGTTATAGCGTGCCGGCGGCATGCAGGGGCGGTAGGTCTATCCGCCGAGCCCGGCAGAGATAAGGTGAACAGCACGGGTAGGTGGTCGGATATACATGCTGTTGCGCAGATTTCATTGACAGAGACAGACAAACCATAGGACAGGACAAAGTCTAAAGCATGACCCTTTTCAAGTCACTGTTACATTCAAGCTGTGTCCTTAGTTTGTTTGGACTGTCACATAAGTTTATATGGCTGCTGACAAATAATTTGTTTTTACATTTTGTTTTTAATCCATATTTAATAAACCATATTGATTTTACTTGGGAAAATTGTCTCTGGGTGGCACGGTGGTGTGGTGGTTAGCACTGTCGCCTCACAGCAAGAGGTTGCCGGTTCGATCCCAGGTATGGGAGCCGCTCTGTGCGGAGTTTGCATGCTCTCCCCGTGTCAGCGTGGGTTCTCTCCGGGCACTCCGGCTTCCTCCCACAGTCCAAAGACATGCAATTTGGAGACTACGTTAAGTGATAACTCTAAATTGTCCGTAGGTGTGAATGTGAGTGTGAATGGTTGTTGGTTGTCTGTCTCTATGTGTCAGCCCTGCGATAGACTGGCGACCTGTCCAGGGTGTACCCTCAATGTCAGCTGGGATAGGCTCCAGCCCCCCCTGAGCCCGACCCTCACGAGGATGAAGTGGTTAGAAGATGAATGAATGAATGAATGAACTTGTCTCTGCAATCCCCTTTGTGTCAAATTAGTAAAAGGGACCATCTAAAATGGTCCCAGTCCTCACCCTCTGGTCACATATGTAGCAGACCTAAGTTTCCATATACTAGTATATTAGTATTAGTAGTAGTATTATTAGTATTATATTAGTATTAGTATATTATATATAGTATTAGTAGTATTATATCTGCCCAAATTACAAATTACATTTATGCTTTTATGTCACTCACTATTTTTACGTGAAAATGCTCAAGCTCAAGTAAAATCATGAGTCATTAGTGTTAAAGGCTAAATCAAGTTGCAAGTCTTTTTGAGCTTATCAAGTCTTAATGCATCAAGTTTGTGACTTAACTCTGACTCAAGTCCAAATCATGTGACTCAAATCCA
This sequence comes from Epinephelus cyanopodus, assembly GCA_026686955.1. NCBI lineage: Eukaryota > Metazoa > Chordata > Actinopteri > Perciformes > Serranidae > Epinephelus > Epinephelus cyanopodus. The sequence goes on along the minus strand of CM048917.1, from coordinate 42,146,541 downwards.
CACCTCTGTAGCTAACTTATGACATGTCATGTGTAACCTCACTATTTAATGATTGAAAGATCGCTTACTTGCTCCTGCTGTAGTTTTTTATGTACTGACCAAACCACACGTAAAGGATAACTTTGGTACTTTTTAACCTGGAACCTATTTTCCCACATTTTTGTGTACAAAAAGGTGCAGGACAGCACTCCAACTGTAGTGTTTATTCCCACACGAACGTTTCGGGTGAAACCCTTCCTCAGTGTGCACAAGCAACAAAGTGAATGGATCACACACACACTTGTCACTTATCAGTAATCAGGCTGACACAGCAGCTGCAGGTAAGGCAAGAGAAGAAAAAAGAAAAAAGGAACCTAACAATGTATGCCTTCTTATATCAACACAAACAATCAAGTAACCACAATAGTGATATTTTTTTTAAAAACAGTTGTTCAATCATGAATTGCTTATCAATTTTTAAGAATTCCAAGCTTTTAACATTTTTTAAGGTTTTTAAAGTTTTTTAACAAAAAATGAACAGGCAAATGTCTAATTGTTTTAATACAGTTTTCTTGTTAACCTGTAGGCCTGTTAGTCAAGAACATTTGTACAAAAAACATTTTTAAAAAACAAGTAAGCACCAACTCCTCATTCAGTCCCTTTTTCTCCTTTTGCAAAAGAATTTTATCCCGATCTCCACCTCTAGGTGAAATCTTAACTGCCTCAATGCCCATATATCTGAGATCAGCTGTGGTATGGTAGTAGCTGTTAAAATGTCTGGCTACTGTCGATTTAGAATCATGATTGCGGATGGAACATTTATGTTCACAGATGCTAGTTTTAAGTTCCCGTTTTGTTTTACCAACATAGTACAGATTGCAAGGACACTTCAATAAATATACAACAAATTTAGTGTTGCATGTTATTCTACCTTGGACTTTCACAATCTTACCAGTTTTAGGATGTGAGAAATAATTTTCTCTGATCAGATTTGGGCATTGAACACAAATGAAACAAGGAAAATTGCCATTTGGCACACTGGACAAAAAATGATGAGAAAGTTTCTTTGGTAAAACGGATCTCACCAAATAGTTGTTCAAATTGGGATTCTTCTCAATTGGATTCTTCTTTTAAAGAAGAATCTTGGTGGCTCCCACATTTTTGTGTCAAAGAAACTAGTGGGAACAACAGTTTTTGTCAACAGTCCAGTATTGACCGAGACCGCTGCAGCCGGCAGCCGCAAAACAGGCTACAGTGTCACCACCTGGGGCAATTGAGCACCGTCAATTTAAATCCAATAAAACTTATTGTTTTGCCACTGACAGGCTCAAATTGTTTTTTTGAGTGTCTAACAAAATTCTGAAAAAAAAAGCAGAGTGATACAGAGATTCACTTGTTTGTAAGAGAGTGAGATCCTGCTTGTTTAAACAGAAACCCCCCAAACCCCAAAATCATTATTGCTAAACCCACCGGACTCCAGTTAAGTAAACAGCAATTTTAGCATGTATAGAGCCAGCATATTTACACACCTAACTCAAGGATTTATTTCAACCAAACCAGAGTTGGTGATTTTTGAAACAATGGAAAGGAAACACAAGATGGCTTATGTGAGTTTTATTTTTGCTTCTGTCTTGAATGCAGCACATTTACATTTTTAAATGGAGTTGGGTTGGTTTAACAATAGCAATTTCAAGGCTGTTCCTGGTTAATCAAAAAGGATCTTACTCTTTAAAAAAAAAGGTCTGTCTCTGCCGTTATCCTTTCCATAATGTTATCAGACAGATAGAATAGTACTGTGAGCCTGTTAGTGACCAACGCAAGCACTCTTATCGATGCAAATTGACGGTGCACAATTGCCCCAATTGACCACATTGCAGCCTGTTTCACCGCTGCCATCTGCAGCAGTCTTGCTCAATACAGGACCAGTTTAAAAACATGTTATTTCCATCAGTAATGTAGACACAAAAACATGAGGAAATAGAGTCCAGTTTGAAAAATACCGAAGTTGCCCTTTAATTATGATCAAAACTGCTAAGTATGGCAAAATTTCACAACTGCTCAGGTATGAAATAACGGTTTCTTTACACCTGGAAATTTTAAGTTTCATCTCACATGTTGCTGTAACATATGAGATGTGGAGAAAAAGTTCCAGTTACTCACAGTCTACATACTATAAGCAAATACTCCTGGAATGAGATGTATTTCAGAACACTGTGACATCGCTGTTGGGTGTGGTTACAGCTCTGTGAGGTCACACTTTGAACTAGAGTAAACAGTGAAAAACAGTGAAATACTGCTTTGGTGCTGTAAGGGTCAGTTCGCCTAACTTAAAAATGACTGAAACAACAATCAGGATGAAATTAACTCTTCATATGACCAGGTATCTTACTGAGTAAATGCCAGAGTGCTATACAGTTTGCTATAATTAATGTTTTGATGGATTATCCCCAAACACCAGGGTTAAACCTAGACTTCCTCATGGACTATCGAAATGTAATGGTGTGATGGCCCTTAATTTAATTGTTACATTTCCGTTTTCCAGAGGATGGACACCTTCCATTTGAACACTCCATTGGCTTCCTTACAGTGCCAGCCACTGGAAAACATGTCAACCTTTCACACAAGGTATTTCATGATACAACTGAAGTTAACTGCTTTCAAGAGGATAAACCTGTTTATGAGGACCCCATTATTCCCATTTTGTGACACCCTCAGGCTCTGTGAACAGTAAAATGCTTAGTTTGTTTGTTCTGTAGAGGGTATGGTAATGGCAGTGGAGCCTCTTGGAGCTGTTAGTATGTCTTTAAACTTGAAGTCGTATTTGATTTTCACAGAACCTGACTGCACACACCTGCTTTTACATTCCCTGTCGCTAAAACTTTCTCATCATTGAAGCTCATCTTGTCTGTGTCAACAGACATAGATTCACAGGTCATCTCACATCAGATATTTGTGATGTGGCTTGTCACACAAATGACCAGTCATTACAGAGAAGGTCACAGACACAGCTCATATTCAATACAGTGTCTGCATTCAGTGTGTACTCATTAAACTTAAAAATAAGTGTACTCTAAAACACTCCATGCTTTCTCACACGAGAGGCTGCACAGCTCTGCTAAGGGCGGCCACTGGCAGGATCGAAGTCATGTGACCTGACCTGTCATGTAACCTTTTCAGATCATTGTGACTTACCTACCAGGCTGCCAGCCTGGTAAGTGTAGACTGTAGACTGTAAAAATAATGGACATAGCTACTGTGATGTCACCCACTGGTTTGTGAACTCCCATGCACTACATGCATGCATGAGGTCTTGCCAGAAAGAAAACTCCCTGCAGTTTTTTGTGAAAGTGCTAGAAACCCTCTAGGTGATACAGAGACAGAGTAATGGGCCTTTGAAGTCAGTAAAAAATTGAAGATGTTGGTTCGCCTTAAAAAATGTTTTTCAGGATGAATAACTTTCTGTGGCTTCATCTGTGGAGGTAAATGACAGTGTGAGGCTGAAGGCACACTATCAATGCACACTTGTTTCAAATTTGAAGAAGAAAGCACAAAGTATTACCATTCTACAGTGTTTTCTCCATGAAAAGATCCAGGCGGAGCTCATAAAAGGGCATTTGGAGACTCCAAATGGACACATGGTAACCAAATGATATTCTGAGACCCCAAAGATGTTTTTTCCTTTACATTTTGATGTATTTCATCAGTTGGAGCTATAATACTCACAATTTTTCCATTTCCAAATTATTATCAACAGAAGCACCATAAAACATCACCAGAATAAAGCCACACATGAAATATCAAATTTATGATCCCACTTTCTAGACGGCGTATCTCAGCCAAAAATATTGGTAGGAGTGAGACTCTTACCTTTTATAAAACAGCTAAATCCATGCTAACAGCCGCTCATATGGTCGCGTGTAATCCTGTAACTTTTCCCGTCGAAAAACGGCATGACATGACCGTTCATTGCGACTTTGGACTATGTTTGTTAAGGCTGGTCTTGTGTGAAACACATAAGAAATAAAAGAAATATGCCAAATATGGCATGGTTAATAAACAACGATGAATCACCGAACATGTGCTTATTTAATTACATAACACATTAATACAGGATTGTTGTGGAACTCAACATTTTAACTGCACCCGTATTTCAATTAGGAGAGAGAGAAAAATTAAGTAAAACAATATTTAATACAAAATTTGAGTGTACAGATTACAGTTTTTCTCGAATGTTTACACACATTTTCTGAAAGCATGCCTCATACTCTCAGAACTCTACACACAAATCAAAACACACACACACAATGGGCAAAACCCCTCAATTCTCCTGCAAAATGAAACTTTACATTCAAAACAATGTTATTTCTTCTCAAAATGATATTTTGTTTTCAAATGACACACACAAACCATCATATGAATAGACATTTATAAGAACCAGTTGAACACCGATGTGCTCAATGTAAAACACTATGATGAATGGAAAACACTTCTTCTCCATCATCATAATGACTTTTTTGTTCAGTGTTACACTTACTACAGACAGTACATACATAAGTGTGTTGTAAAATATTTTAGAATATTGTTTTTATACTCAGAACACACAAATACACGGTAACAAATATATTTTATTTTTCCCCCAAAAACAATGTACACAGTGTACATCCCAACCAACACAAAGTTGCACATACAGTGGTCTACATACAACAAACAGAAGAATTTACTGTATACAGTTACAGTAAAACAACAAAACAAAACTATGCTGCATCCTCTCTTCTGTTTTGGTCTGGCCACACTACCTCATCCACATCACAAGCAATGTTTTCCCTGGCCAAGCAGCGGGGGAAATATCACCTAGCATGGCGAATCCAGCCATGAAAAGCATCAACTACTATATCTCCACATGCGTCTTCCATAGCTTGGAGAAAAGGGTTTACGCATTTGTGGATTTCGGTCATACACTTTCCATCTGCAGGCATAAAAAAATTCCTCAATAGGATTGAGGAATGGAGAATATGGAGGGAGATAAACAACTAAAAAGCATAGGTGGGCCGTGAACCAGTTATGAACAAGAGCAGCCTGGTGGAAACTGTGTAGGGTGTCCAGGAATGTGATCAGATGGGCAGTGTTGTAGGGGCCAAGGGTAGCAGAGATTACGGTCCTTGGCCTTCCTCATCCTCCTCGTCCTCCTCCTCTTACTCTCACTCCCCTGGCTCTGGCTCTACCTCTGTTTCCAATGTTGGCATCCATTGCTCCAAAACAGAAGCGCTCACCTGTTGCCCTTTTATGCTAAAGCTCTGATTGCTAATTGTAAAACTGTGTGACAGGTGTTTGCCGATGTGATGAGTCAGTGTGCATAGTAGGGCAATTAACGTTAGAATTTTGAATGACAGTGTGTTCCTTGTGAAAACAAGAGATTTTCTTCATGAAAATTGTGCCAAATGCAGAGAATTGTGTGTAATGTTTTGAAAAAAGTGTGTTTTAGAACTGCAATTTGAGTGTAAAGCAGGAATTGTGCTTGTAGTTTAGCAGAATTGGTTCAGGGGGTTGGTGCATGAGTTACATGTTGTGGTCATTGTGTCTCAAGTACCAGTATTTGTGTGTAAACAATTGAGAAAAACTGTAACAGATGATTTGTGCTGATTTAACATAAGTCTTTGGCACTTGGACACCAGAGGGAGATATTTTGTGATCGAGGGACATCTGTGTGGCAGCAAGGTAAATCCCCCCAATGCAGTCTCTGAGGCTGTTGACTGCTGTGACGGATGAGGCTGATGAATCTGTGAAGACGAGGTGGTGATGGGGAGGTGGAGGATGTACACGACTGCAACAAGAAACTACGACTGAGAAAGAACCATCTTTAAAATGAGGAGCAGTAAGATGATAGGCTGACAGAGAAGGTGTGTCACTGTGCTATTGGTTAATTGTGAATTAGCTGAAGAACAGCTGACCTGAAAAGTATTGTCTTCCTCACTGAACTTTGGCTAGAGCTTCATTAGTTTTTGCATATCAACTGTAAAATAAGAAACCAAAGCATATATATGTAGTCTCGCTTAGCCAGACTTTTCTCCACAGCGCTGTGTCAGCACTAGAGAATGGTGTGGAATCACCATAGTACTATTCTGCTATAGGGTAAAATACACTCTAGCTTGTTTTTGTTTCTCTAAACCTATCAACATCATCCAGGGCAGGGCTAAGCCCAGGGTACAGTGACAGAGCCATTGCAAAATAGTGTGGGGCAGAGACTAACATGGTGATAGTGCTACCTGTAAGCATCACACAGCTAACATTACCAAATTATTATTAACAGTCTTACAGTATGAATCAAGCCTTTTGATATTTTCAATATTAGCTTGTTGGGACTGTTTCATGGTTCAGAGTTAGATGTTAGCGCGGCTGCTGTGTTAGCTTGTGCTAACTGGGCAGACCCTGGAGAGTGGCTCCGCTGACAGAGGCAACAGAAGGTCTGCTGGTCTGCTGCTGCAGGACGGTCCGAGATCGGACCCTCTGTGCACAAAGGATTGTGCTGAGATATCATTTGACTAGTGACGTTTCAAAAGATGTGGCAAATCTACTCTGACTTGCTGTATCAGAAAACAGATCAACATCAGACATGAGAGTCCTGCAAGATGGAGTCTGAGCTTTTCAGAGGAGCGTTCACAAGTTGTTTTATTTGTGGTAGATCTTTATAACTTCACTGAAATACCAAGGAAGGCATGCCATATTGTGTAACAAAAAACTTTGTCAAAACTTTACATTTTTAGTGTGTATGTTGTAAGCTCGACGTTGTTGTTTCCCATAGCAAAGGGGATTTTGAAAACGGTAACATGCAGATAGCTAAGGGGAGGGAGAATGCTGGCCTAAAAAGGCGGCCAACAGCTTTGGGTTTTGGTGTGCCACCCCAAGATTTTCAGTGGCCTCATCTGGCGCTTAGTCGGTGACTTCAGCATCACACACCAATGAAAAAAGTCTTCCTTTCACGTCGGCATTACATGTGGCTGGTTACCATTATTCTCTACTGGTGCCCAGTGGCTTCAGGGGGAAACACAGCAGGACATCAACATAAGTTAAGGGGGTGAAAGTCCAAGTAGGGCAAGCTGGAGGGGTGGTGGATGTGTCCAACAACCACCGACTTTCATCCGGGAAGCTGGTGTTTGCTTCTTGTAAGATTGAAAAGCCAATCCCTGTTCTTTTTTCCTAAACTCAACCATGCACATTTGTTGCTGAAACTTGCAGTGTTGTACAGATGTAGTACGTTTATTTTGACAGAGAGTGAAAACTGAAGTGTATTTTGAAAACAGACAATGCATGTAACAGGCTGAAGTTGACATGGCATCAACAACCAATGTGCTGAGGGTACGTTGCACGTCATACCTCGATGTGGAAAGTCCACGACCAAACAACAATATGTGAAAAGATCTGAGTGAGAATGTGTTGCTCCATAGCATCTCTGGTGGTCAAAACTCCACTGGCTACATTTAAAGATTAGGGCTGGTGACATTCTATATTTTTCTCGTCAACAAATCCTATTTGCAGAGCCAAACCAGCTATGAATAAATTTCAATATTCCAACAAATACTGTCTGTGTTGCAAAGCCTGAGAAATCTTATCTCTCTAGTAAGAAATAACTTCCTTTGCATCGTGAAAATACTTTGTATTTTTCGGGGTTTCTGCTTTGTTCTCGAAGAAGTGCTTTGACAAAACCATAAAAAAATATTCATCTTTATGTTTTGGTATGAGTTTTATTTGAACTGATGATGCTTGATTGTGGATTGCCTGAATATGACAGTGACATCACACTTTATGGAGCATGGTTGGGGTCGCAGGTGCCAGGGAGATTGACAGAAAGAAAGAAAGAAAGAAAAAAAGAAAGAATATGTTTGCACAGTCTAAATACAGTACACCTGATGCATTCCCCTTCGACACATTTCTCACATCGCCCGACATGCACTTCATGTGTAACCACAGGCTTACCTCAATCTAACAGTAAGACAAACTCTAGTTTTTATTGTATCAATTAATTAACTCACCATGGATCCAGAGCTGCAGAACAATCCTTCTGATCCAGACAAAATCCACCCGAAGGCGATTATCCTCGAGTCATGTCATTCCCGCAGAGCCACATGCCTTCCGCGGCCCCGTACCTTGGCCTCGCCAGCTCCTCCATTCCACCTGCCCCACAAACTCTCTCCGACTCCGGATCGATCCCCTTCTCCATCCATGAGGGTCAGGAATCATAGTTGCCATCGGCGCTTCTGCACATGCACGTTCTCCACCTGTTCCCAACGATCCATTGCCGCGCACTCACGGCGCGGCCTTCTCCAGGCAATAGCATTCTCCACATCACAATCCAAGCCGTACATCAGAGACCAGGCGGTGGACAGTCTCCAACGTGTCACAAAAAGAAAAGGAATTCCCTCCAACTGCAGCCACACAGCTGGGTTCCAGTGCTGCTTCATTGAATGCCATGTCTGTGTAACTGCCGGCATCTGGGGATCCTCGCCGAGAAATCCACGCTGGGATCGCCGCCCGTGACGTCACGGACTCCCTGCCCTCGAGGGAGCCCGTGACGTCACAAACTCCCTGCCCTTGAGGGCAGCAGCCAGTGCCATTAGCTCCCACTAGTAGGGAACCAGGTTGTATGGTTTCAAGTTTTAAGTTACTCATTATCATATGCAATTAGAGGAAACAATTGTTTATTTGTTTGGCAAACAGTAATCTTAAATCTCAGGTTCCCTATGTTCATTTAATATGCATTAAGGGAAATCTTTCAAGAAGCCATTGCTCATTTAATTTGTACAAAGGGAAACCACACAACTTAAACAAACTAACAAACAAACTATAACCCTATGTGTTTATCCTTTCTCAGATCATTCCATCATTCTTGTCATCTCTGCATTTGAAGGCTTCATCACATCGTCACAGCTGTCTAATCAGTTCCACAACCGGAAAACCTTCCGTCAGCCTCACAGAAAGCTATTGTAACGATCACGCCCAAAGCACACGCTTAGCCCACCTTACTAGCCAGCGTCAACTCCCCTTTACGACTTAAGACGTCACCTTCATTCAGTTTTACCACACATTGTACCCATAAAATAATAATAATAATTATAATGATAATAATGATAATACTATTAATAAAAAAAAAAAAATTCCTTCTCCACCCACAACTACCTATTTGGAACCGGCTTTCCTACATACATTCTCATGTTAACCAACACTTGCAAAAGGTTTCTGCTGTTATGGCAAATGCTTGCCACAGACTTCCAAACTTTCTTAGCCCTGCATCCATCCTCTTCAGGCTACTCATCCCCCCATAGCATCCATGGTCCATGCTTCGAATTCACCCCAATGCATCTATAACCCTTCTTTTCGACCCATTTTTTTCTAATGCAACTTCATATTTTCGACTCTCTCTCTCTCTTTCGATTTCACTCTCAAAGTACATCAATGCAGCCTCCGTGGCTGGTCACTTCCTGCAGTGCTATAAATTCATCCGATTGCATCTACCCTCCACTTCGTCCCAGTTTCGTTACGCAACTTTGTACTTCCGACGGTCTCTCATTCTCACCCCTGAGATGTAAATCAATGCAGCCTCCGTGGATGGTCACTTCCTGCAGTGCTCTGAATTCGCCCCAATGCATCTTCAACCCTCCATCCCAGTTTTTTCTAACGCAACTTTATACTTTGACTCTCTCTGGTTATCATTCTTAAAGTAAATTATCGCAGCCTTCATCCCTCATTCATTTGACCCTCAACCCTCATCCCTCATCCATTCGACCCTTAACCCTTCATCCCCACCCCAAGGCATCTACCCTCCACTTCGTCCTAGTTTCGTAACGCAACCTCATACTTCTGACTGTCTCTCGTTCTCACCCCTGAGAAGTAAATCAATACAGCCTCTGTGCCTGGTCACTTCCCACAGTGCTCTGAATTTACCACAATGCATCTACAACCCTCCACTTTGTCCCAGTTTATCTAACGCAACTTTATACTTACGACTGTCTCTCGTTCTCACTCCTGAGAAGTAAATCAGCGTAGCCTGCACAGCTCGTCACTTCCTGCAATGCTCCGAATCGCCCCAATGCATCTTCGACCCTCCACTTTGTCCCAGTTTTTCAAATGCAACTTCATACTTCCAACCCTCTCGTTCTCTCGTTCTCACTCCTGAGAAGTAAATCAACGCAGCCTCCACCGCTGGCCACCACATTCGCTCCCACATTTGCAACAGTTGAAACCATTTCCTCCTCCCAGAACCTTGTATATCTGTCCCAGACAAGCATTAATGGACAACCTCCTGCCCCATGTTTTTTTTTTTTTTAAAGATATTTTTTGGGGCTTTTTAGCCTTTAATGGATAGGACAGACAAGTGTGAAGGGGGGGGGGGGGGGGGGGGGGGGGGAGAGGGAGTGACATGCAGCAAAGGCCCACAGGCTGGAGTCGAACCTGGGCCGCTGCGGCAACAGCCTTGTACATGGGGCGCCTGCTCTACCACTAAGCCACCAGCGCCCCGTCCTGCCCCATATTTATCCCCTTCTCTCATTTGTTCCTTTCTCAACATTTCGTAATAAAAAAACTCAGCCCCCCACCCCTTTGTCCACAACAAGCGAAACGTACCCTGTTTCTACAGCAGCCATCCTTTTGGGGGCACGATCGCATTCGATTAACATGCTGTTCATGCAGACACTCACCCTGGCCTCAGACCTGCACCATTCCATCAATCGGAGTGTCCCATATCCTCAATTGCCAGATCTTGCTTTCCTGTTATTAATTCCAGAAATTCTGACAATTGGCACCAGCCTCCGACCTTTCGACTGTTTACTTGGGTTGTCTTCACATGGAACCACTGTAACCATTTATAGGCAGAAAATTCTTGACCACATTAAAATTCCAGGTCGCCGTCATCTTTAGTAAATATCACACATATGCAATATGATGATTCGAAACCCCCATGCACTCTTAAAACTCTATTTGGGGCTCTATCCGAAGCCGAGCTCATGAAGAAACAACTCCCCCACTCCGTCTCACTCCCAGGATCCCTCCTGTGTTCATGCCTTTGACTCAACACGTTCATCATCGTGCTCGCCTACTACCCTTCATCCCTCAACCCTTCATCCCTCATCCATTCGACCCTCAGCCCTTCATCCATCATCCCTCAACCCTTCATCCCTCATCCTTTCATCCTTTCGACCCTCAACCCTTCATCCCTCATCCCACATCCCTCAACTCCTCATCCTTTAACCCATCATTCCTCGTCCCTTCATCCTTTCGACCCTCAACCCTTCATCCCTCATCCACTCGACCCTCAACCCTTCATCTCACATCCCTTCATCCCACATCCCTCAACCCTTCATCCCTCATCCATTCGACCATCAACCCTTCATCTCATAATCCATCATATCCAATAAATCATTCAAAATCTTTATCTTATTGGTGTGGTCTTTGTTAGTGAATAAGTAGATAGTGGTCTGATGGGGAGCTCCTACAGTAGCATTTTAAATAAAAACAAAATTAAAAAAAGAAAACAAAGAAATATACAGTCAAAAAAATGTGTTGTTATCCACATGTAAAGGGCACTGAATCCACTTTGGGTCAGTGCCCATGTTTTAAGAAATGCTTATTTTGAGGGATGGTTGTCAGATGGCGGGGGGACTCTTTTTTTCTTCTTTTTAATAAAAAATGACTGAGACACAGCAACAGAGGCAAAAACTAAGCCAGAGGAAGAGACACAGACGGGAGAAATATCAGCTGAGGCAGAGAGTGTGAGAGTAAATGAGGAATGAAAAAAGCTCATTAGCTAAAAGGCTCCTCTCTCACCTCCTGCTGTGACATGTGGATGTGTGTTTGTACCTCTGTATATGTGTGTCCACAGGCTTTCATTCAAAAGGACAAAGAGCCTTGTCAAGTCAACATGCAGCCAGTCAAGCAAACAGTACAGGTCAAACACACACACACACACACACACACACACACACACACACACACACACACACACACACAAACACAAAAAACGTACACACACACACACACACACTCACACTCACACAGGCTGCACTACATGTTTGGACGTGTGTATTGTCTGAGGGTGCTGATGCTGTTTCCAAGTGATTTAACTTTAGATAGTGTTAGGCTGTCCAGTGATTACCATTCTGTCTGAAATACAACAGACACAGACTGACAGAAGGACAGACAGACAGATAGAAAGATATATTGATTGATTTTAGACTTTTAAAGTATTTATTTGGAGCCTAACAGTGTGCAGAGACCTTTGTGTCCTGCTTTAAAGTATTTTTCATCTTGCAGCTGAATATTTTTGCCTGGATGTGTGCAAACTTGGTCCTTTTTCTGAGGCATCAACATTTCTCACATTTCAATGGACAACAGGCCGGAGGGGCCCCTAAGTCACTGCCTCTTTATGAAGTGCCTGCTACCAGTATTTCTTGTTAGAAAGTCAAACAGCTTAGTCAATATGAATGTCAATAGCCCCTCTTACACTGCCTGGTCCAGGCAGGAATATTGCACTATGCCACCTCATCATTGTGTTTAAGCCAAGAAACGATGTCTGTATAAATGGGACAGCCTGCAGGATGAGATAATGGGCAGCATGGGTGTAGTGTTTTGTTGATGTGTTATGTGTGTGACCTACCGCAGGGGATTTTGAAAAGAAGCTGATAGCAGTTAGCAGTTAACTCAAAGAAGAAGAACAGCACCTTGGGAGACAATGAGGTCCAGGAGCTCCTCACCGGAGCTCCGCACAGGATGCAGATCAGCTGCCATATAACAAGGACGGTAAATGATTGTTACTGACATGTATTGTATTTCACAATACAGACCGATGCTGTTGTGTTCCGTAATGCGACATGGTGTCTAAAATCACACACTGGAGCATAAAGAAGGGACTTTGCAGCAGCCCATAGAGTCATCTCTGTGTGAAAAGGGCGAAGCATAAACAAATTATAAATAAAGAAGACCCAGGGAATCACAGTACCAGTTGGCAGGCAGTAAGCTCATTCCTGCTTGCAGAACCAGAAAAAGGTGATCAAGACAGTGCACTCCAAAACTTTCTGCACAAAAATAAATTTTTGTTTTATTAAAGAGTTTTCAAGCTGAATGTTTCACTTTTTTCAGGGAAGAAAAAAAAATCTACATTAAATATGGTTCGTGAGGCCTGTCTATTCCAACAGCTTTCCTAAAACCATCAAAAAATGCTGCCCTTGGTTGCAATTTAAGTCCTTTGCTCTTCATTTTATCATTAGAACCTCTGGACACTTTGATTAGGAACAACAATAACATTTAAAGGTATTGCCGCCCCAGTAACAGAGATGAAATTAAGTCTTTTTGCTGATGACATATTGCAGACAATATCCAACCCATCCACCTCTCTCAAATACATCTTGAAGACTGTGGAAGATTTTGGTTCTATCTCAGGTTACAAAGTCAATTGGAATAACTCACAGGCATTACCTTTAAATGTTTATTGTCTTAAATCACATATTTCAGATCTCCCCTTTAAATGGTCCCCTGGCGGTATGCATTATCTTGGCATAACTCTGAAATCTAAACTGCATGGTATTGGTATTGCCCCATCTAACTATCCTGGAAATCCAGAGTTCTCACAAAAGCACAATTTGAATTTGCTCAGCGAGTCACTCTGGCAATCAGTAATGATGCTCATTACCCATGTCCTTGTAGCCAAGCTGCACCAATCATATCGGTGTATCCGATATAGGCGGGCCAGAGGCGTGCTAAACAGATGACGACAGCGCTGCAACGACAAAGTCCGGAATCAGTCAGTAAACATTGCAAGATGTCTACGGATGAACACTAGTTGTTTGAAACGGCTTTGGCTGCTACAATGAACGAGTTAGACTTGGCTTTTTCTCTAAAAGAGGAACAGAAGACGGCGCTCGAATCTTTCCTTTGCAAGAAGGATGTTTTTGCTGTTTTGCCGACCGGTTATGGCAGGGGTCTAATCTACCAGTTAGCTCCGCAATCGCTCTGGCTCCGCTGGTAGCGCTCTGGATACGTCACCCCGTGTATTGTTCTGATTGGTCGTAGTGTTATCCAATTGCTTGCAGTGATATTTTCAAATGCGAGTTGGTCCATTTGCGTTACTCATAGTCAGACCCTAAATCTTTCTAGATTTGGGTCTGGAATTCCAGGCTATCATCTAACCTGAAAAACCTAATTTTCAACATCAAGGCTGATATCAAGAGGTGGAAATCTCTCCCGTTGACCATTTGGGGTCAGTTATATGGATGAGGGGTCATGGGGGGTATATGGATGAGGGATCATGGTCCAAATATAACAAATATATATATATAATATATATAAACAAATAATAACAGGATGCATGAAAGCAAAAAGACTACTTGCAACACATTGGAAGGATACAGATCAATCAGAAAGGACTATGGTTACAAGCATTCTTAGAGAAAAATTCCATGGAGGCAGCTACCTCTAATCTCTTGGCGATGTACAACGAGGAAAAGCCCTTATGGCATGAAATAACAGACATAATCCGTAAGATACCTATCTTCCCCAGGATCTTGAGAGACTCCTTGGAAACTATGTAAACGGTCCATTTTGTGGGTTTTGTAAAGTAATGTAATATCTTGTACATTCTTCACCTGATATATCCCTCCAAACCCAACTTTTGTTACACTGAGAAATGTACTGTCTCTGTAAAATCACTCTGTGCCTTCTCTTCTTTTTTTACTTTTATTTTTATTTATTATTATTATTATTAACAATAATAATAATAAATATTATTACTTTTTCCCTTTTCCTTTCTTTGTTTTAAAAAAAGAAAAAAAGAAAAATATTGTACTGATAACCTATGTTATGTTGTGAATTTCATCCATTGTAACCTTTTGGCTGCCAATAAAAAACTCAATAAAAATGCTGCCTTCTTTAAGACAGAGATGGAGGACATAACCAGTGTGTTCTTTGTAGCTTCTTCTTCTTCTTTTTTTTTTTTTAGCGGAAGTGACCCTTCAGTCAAGGTCATGGTTTGTCTGTCTTCAACACTCCTGTGCTCATTCTCATTAGAATCAGTGTGTGTAATTTGTCATTTTTGTCAAGACCACCTAAGCTGAGACCAAGTCATGACTCAGCCCTGAGTGCATCAAGACTGAGAAATGACCGGTGTGAGTACCACACTGCATTGCACACTTATGATAAAATGTGAGACATGCAAACCATAGGCACTTATCTGATCTTAAAGATCCACTTCTAACTCTGTAGCAAAAAATATGTGTGTGTGTATATGTGTGTATGTATTTGGTATACCTTGGGAAATATTCATCCAATCTACTTCACACTTGGTCGGTGTATTGCTGGGGACCCAATGATGTGCATTTTACTAACCGTGGTGGTTAAAGCAAGCATTAGCCTACGCATATTTGGAAATTGATACATTTGCTTAGTGAAAGCTACTTCAGCTTTGATTCTGACTGTGAGTAGTCGCATTAGTGATTTAGTGATTTGGGGGTGCCAAGAATCACTGTCTTGCTTTACTTCAACGCATTATGATGCATATATGTATCATATGAACCTCGCTCATAGCAAGGTTCAGATGATACCCTATGAAAAACTCATGCACAACAGTTTGTATAATATCCTTCGCCCCAGGAATGGTGTTACGTTCTTAATGTACAGTTATTTAATTAATGTAAAGTTACTGTAGTAAGGTTTAGGAAAAAAAACATGGTAAGGATGTACCTCAAAAAGACTTAGATGAGATGTACACATTTGGGCGCATTGCTTTTTGTACGAAAACAGACAAAGAATTTGTGAGAACAGTCTGTTTACTTTCCATCCTTCCTCTAACTGGGAATGTTGGTATTTGCAGTGGTAGAAGAAGTAGCTGCTCAAAACTTTTTTAAGTAATCCTATTAACTATAAATCGTAAAACTATAAATACCACACAGTAAAGGCAGACTGCTGCATTCAAATTTTGACTTAAAGTGCAGAGTAAAAGAGAGGCACTATAAGCACAATGTACATTTACTCAACATCTGTTCAAGGTGGTGCTTTCAATTCTGATCTAATGCTGGATAGTTTAATAAATAATAATGTTTTAATTGTTAAATTTTGTGAGAAGCCCAAATTCTCAATCTGCAACGTAACAAGTAACATGGTTACCAGCGTAACCAGGTAAATGTAGTAGTGCAATGTCTTTCCCTGAAATAGAACTACACAGTAAGTTCCGTCGAGATGCAGATTTTTTAAGTGCTTCAGGGACCTTCTGTTTGATATTTCACTGTACAATAACTTAGAATAGCAACACGTACTGAGTGTTGAAACAAATAGATCCACACACCAAGTAGCTTGGTGAATAGGTGTACCATGAGACATTTAATAATAATAATAATAATAATGACAACAATAATAATAATAATAATAATAATAATAATAATAATAATAATAATAATAATAATAATAATAATAACTGCTGTGCAGTGATGGGTCGGGTCCGGGAATTTTTAGGCAATTCTGAGCAACCTCTGGAACCTAAGATGGTCATCTACCACTCTGAGCTAATTGGCAAGTAGCAACTCAACAGTGGCTTCACAAATTGAGTAAGCCATTCACTGTTGTGTATGAAAGCAGCCATCCGTGCATGGAAAGACAAAAGACAAAAAATCTGAAAATATACATATTGCATCTAGACAGCATGGAGATGTTGGTAATTTGTTTGTAACAATGATTGATTTGCTCGATAAGTGAAAAACTGATGTTTAAAATTGCCATTTTTACATTGACTCCAATTGTTAACATTAGAGCAAAATTCAAAATGCTGTCAAACATTCAGTTTTTGAGATAAAATTCTGAAATTTGCCACACATCATCTACCATGACTCTAGAATTTTGTCATTTTCATGAACATTGAAGATTTATTTAGCAAGAATTTGCATGTATATGTTTATAGTACTGTTTGCAGTCAAACATTTTGATGCACTGTAGGCTCAATTTTTGATCAATCAAAAATCTGTGTGGATCGTTTGTGTAGGACAGTCTGAAGATGCTCTGTAACAAGTTTGGTGTCAATTGAGCAAAAATTGTGGGAGGAGATAGGTTTAAGAAGTTTTACAGTTTTTGAAAAAAACAGATGATGAACCTCGTAATTTTTAATAGGTTTAGGTGTACAAAAGTTTCATCAGTATTGGGGTTACAGTTTGATGAAAGTTGTGAAGTTGTAGCACACATGGTTGATTTGTTTTGAATTTTCAAATTTTTTAAATTTAGACGCTTGCTGTAGCGCCACCATCAGGACTATTGACTTGAGTTTACAGCTGAGGATATCTGGCATGGGACTGGACCTTTGTGCAAAGTTTGGTGAGTTTTCACCCATGGGTATTATGATTTCCTCATAAGAAGAAAGAAGAAAGAAGAAGAAGAAGAAGAAGAAGAAGAAGAAGAAGAATATGATTACAAGAGTGTCCTGGCAGCTTAGCTGCCCAGACCCTAATAATGAACTGTATTTACATAGCACCTTTCATACAAGAAATGCAGCACAAAGTGCTTTACAATAAGGGCCTTATATGCATTGGGAACTTCGCATGAAAAAAAAAAAGTGGACATAAAACAGATGAACAAGGCAATTAAATACAAAAGAACATTTAAAAAACATTTTAAATAAAGGATTAATTGATTCAACATTTTTCATTTAAAACTGGTGGTGATTTGAGATCCTAAAAAAAAATCTGTATGTGCTGGGTCATAAAATCTAGCACTGTAAAACCATAAATAATAAAATCAAGCAAGACAGAACATTTTAAAAGAGTTGCAGCAGTGATTTCTTGTTTGTTTGTTTTAAGGACCAAACAAAATCTAAAAAACACTAAGAAGCTGAAATCAATCCAACCACCTTTACAGAAAAGTCCTTTTTGCTCAGGCCCTACTGTTGTGGTCTTGACTGGTGCTGAAATAAAATCCAGACTCCTATTTGTCTGAGACCAAGACAAAAATGGTGTTGCTACCAAGATGAGACAAAAACACTCAAAAAGTGGTCTTGAGATCAAAAAACTCAAAACCAAGATCAACTGTGAGCACTATAACACTCACAGACACACACATGCACACACACGCCGCTGTGGTAATACACTTACAGCTTTGGAGGTGAAAATGAGAGCATCTGGTACCACTTCACACACAGACAGACAGGCACGCACACACGCACGCACACTCTCACACAAGTCTGCTGTTCTTTATGTGACCAGGAGGTGATAGCATGAGTCCAGCAATCATCATCTCTCTTTCCTCTCCCCTCTCATCATTCGTAGAGCTTTGAGCTAACATAAAATGAACTGCTGATGTATTTTTTTCTTTCTTTCTTTCTTTCTTTCTTTCTTTCTTTCTTTCTTTCTTTCTTTCTTTCCTGACAATGGCTCCTCTCTGCTCTGTTTCTGTCTCTTTTCTGGGAGCTGTCAGGGTGGATATTCACCTTGGTTACTGAAGCGGACAAATGACACCTTTTAAAGCTGTGAGGTGTGTGTGTTAAATGTATGTGTGGCAACGGTTTCATAACGTGCAAATTCCATTTTTGTAGTGGTGGTCTGGAGAGAATATCGTTTACACTTCATTAGCTCTGTATATGTGTGTCTGTGTGTGTGTGTGTGTGTGTGTGTGCGTGTGTGTGTGCGCGCACGCGCGTGTGTGTGCGCGTGCATGTGAGAGAGAGAAAGAGGAGACAATGCACCTATCAATCTGTGTGTGTGTGTGTGTGTGTGTGTGTGTGTGTGTGTGTGTGTGTGTGTGTATCAGAGCACTTAGAGCTTTCAGAAAGTTTGTGTGTTATTGAAAACAAAGCCATTCTAGTTTGGTAAGAAATGGTCGGTTCATTTGTCTCTGCTACCATAACTACAGAAACTAAACAACAGTACAAGTGGATGTACCACAGTTTGATGACACCAAGGCTCTGAACTATAAGGTGCCGCCAGGGACATTATTCAGAATAACCTCTCACACACTCATATGAAATGCTCTCACAAACACTACTGAGACGCTCTCACACATACTAGTGAAATGCTTTTACATACAAAACTGAAACTCTCACGCAAACAACTGAAACGCTCTCACACACACTACTGAAGAAGCACAGTGGGGGGAAACTGCAAAATTCAATACCGTAAAACCACTTTTGGACTTTTCAGCTTTCTCAATTAAAGGTTGTAAACACTGGAACTCATTACCAACTGGGTATTTGGGTATTTGTATATTTGTATATTGTATCTTTATAGGATTGTGATTTTGTATGTTGTATTTATTTTAAACGCCCAACTAGGGACAGGAGTTGAAAATTAGCTGTAGCTATCACTGTATATAAATATAAATAAATTCAATTAAATTCTTACATACACTACTGAAGCGCTTTCACACAAACAACTGAAATACTCTCACACAAACAACTGAAACGCTCTCATACACACTACTAAAACACTCACACAAACAACTGAAACACTCACATATACTACTGAAATGCTCTAACGCAAACAACTGAAATGTGTTTTATACAATAATAATACAATTTAACCACTCTCACACATACAAGTGAAATACCCAGGTACCTTTAACTGATTTAGGTTTTATATCGACAGCAAGATAACGCTTCAGCTGCCATTCCCTCTGTATGCAAGAGTTTTATGTGTGTGTGTGTGTGTGTTTGTTTGTTTGTTTGTTTGTTTGTTTGTGTGTGTGTGTGTGTGTGTGTGTGTGTGTGTGTGTGTGTGTGTGTATTTATTCAGTAGGGCTTTGGGTTTTTGCTCGTTTCTACTGTTTTTAGGATGTAACGCACTTTGTGCTACATTTTATTGTATGAAAAGTGCTACATATATAAAGTTTGATTGACTGATTGATTGATTGAATAAACAATAAACACACACACACACACACACACACACACACACACACACACACACACACACACACACACACAAAACGCAGTCAGGACTGTGGGGATATGACAACTGTAAGTGCAATAAAACCTTAAAATGCCAATAAGTCATTTATCAAAACCACTTGTTCAACAGGCACAAGCGTGAAAAGCTACATTTCAGCTCCTTTGTCCAAAGACTACAGACACATTTTACATGACCACAGCACGCTGGTTAAGTTAATAACCATAAGCGGAGCCACTACAGGGGCAGAGGGGGTGATTGCCCCAGGGCCCACGCTCAGTAGGGGTCCCATATGGAGCTACTTTTTCATTAAAGTCTAATTTACGTGTGTCCTTGAATGCATCATGTTTTCTGAGCTGTGAGCCAATGCTGGCTGTGTGAGACCAGTCGGTCAGCATACGTCATAAAGCACGTGCTGATAGTGTTTTTGTATTTACTCTCACTGCCTGAAGGTGGAGACAAAATTTCCATGCTGCATGCTGCAATGGAGAAAAAATACAAATTGGGTGCATTAAAACACAAGCAGCGAGAGAGTAAGAGAAGTTTAATTGCATCCTGTGCTTCTCTTACAAATTATTTCTCATCTTGCTCATCGTTTCAAGTCAACCCCATCTACGATGATAACGGCACAGATAATCAAGCTAACATTACCGCTAGCACAACTAGCCTGACAGTGGCTATGAACAAGGCTAGTACGATCAGCATGAAAAGCACACCAGAGGAGGAAGACTATCACCAGCAACTGGGAAGTACGTGCATGAGAAGTAATGAAGTGGAGAACCAGCCACCAATTATGCTTCCACCAGCAGTGGTACCTCTTCCGGACAGACTCTCAGTTTCGCCTCTCGCAGCACAGGACCTGGCTGCCACTCCGCTAACATTTAACCCTAAGAAGAGTACCCAACCAACCCATACCTGTTTCACAACCGGCCTCTTACCATCAAAGTGATCCGAGCTGTGATCGAGCATGGCCCCTGTCAATCTGGTTTGAAGGATAACTATAACAATTTCTCTTATGACCAGGAGAAACGCTGCTTCAATCCAGCATGGTATAAGCGTCAATTGGAAAGCTAAGGCACAGTGGAGTGACTTAGTGGTTAGTTTATTTGCCTAAAGCAAACCGACTGTTTTGCTTCTGTTGCTGGCTTATTGGCAAAAAATCCAACGAAACTGCTGGGAAATGCTGGGTTGATCCATGGATGGGCTACATAAGAAAGGGATAGAGCGGCCTGAGATGCATGAAAAGTCCCTCGGAGTACATCACTGTTTACGTCACACACTGAGCTACACATTTTGTTACTTGCTCATGCCCCCCATTGCCCCGAAAAAGGCACATTCTGTATGCAGACGGCATTTTGCTGCACTTCCCGATTTTGTTTTTATACTGGCAATGCTGAAAGAAGACTGATTGGGCTTTCCTGCAAATTTGCACAATTCCTATTTGAAAAGGGCTTGTGTGTGGTGGGAGGTGGAGGGGGGCACCAAATCCTAATCATGCCTAGGGCTCCAAAATGATGAGGGCCAGCCCTGTAAAAGGGTAAAGGAAAAATAGCTGATTTATGCCTGTAAAAAAGTGAAAATAATAATAATAATAATAATTATGATAATAATAATAATGTAATGTATCTCTATTTAAACAGAGACCATGCACAAAAAACATGAAGAACAAGGAAAGATGCTTTATACCAGGTTTTAGCAAAATTGCGACTTTCCATCTGTAGTCCCTGGGCAGGTAGATAGACTAACACAATGAGTAATAAAATCACACAGTAAAAGAGTACAGAAATATTAAGATAATACATTAAAAAAATATAGGCCCAATCATCCCTGCATCACAAAAACCTTAAACAAAGCCTGAAGTGCCTCCACATCTGAAAATAAACTTCATGGTTTGTTGAAACACTGGAGAAAGTTTCACAGTTTAGTCATAAAATCCCTTCCATATACAATCTTTATCTGCTCTACTATCTCACACAAACAAGAGGATTTGAGTATATTAAATGAGAGCATTTCAGTATAATGTGTGAGAGGATTTCAGTTAAAACGGAAGGCATTTCAGTTCAACTAAAATGCACTCTAGGCTCTATGCACACATCATTTCCGCGTTTGACATAAGGCCGCGCCCCAACTTCCAGTCCGCAGGATTGCAAGCAGAAGAAACCGGCAGGATGGAGGATTGGAGTTGCCGAAAGTAACGGTCAACGATGTGTGGAGACTTGTCTTGGGGTGCTGTAGAACACAAAGTAAACTATAAAAGGTTTCAAGTTTTATGTGCCCTCCTATCTCTGCAGTTATGAAGCTAAGTCGCTAACGCTAGCTAATCTTAGCTAATTAGGCTAATGCTAGGCTGTTCAACCAGCTCTGTCCACAGTTTGCTAAATTGGGATTATCCATATCTTGAACTTTCATCTTAATCACCTTAAAGGATAACTTCGGTATTTTTCAACCTGGGCTCTATTTCTCCATGTGTATGTGTGTGTATGATTTATAGGTAAAACTCATTCTAAAATTGGTTCAGTATTGAGGGAGGCAGACGCAGCTGGAGTTGCGAAACGAGCTAAAATGGTAACGGGGGCAAATGCGTCTGTTCTACCATGTTTCTGCTGGCCAAAAATAGAAGTAAATAATTTATCTTAGCTAGTAAAGGGATAATGATTATACATAGGAAAGAAGAATAAAAATGTAATACAATGATATTCATGGTGGACGTGAGTATGAAAAAAATAAAAAATTCCAGCTGGAACAGTGGTTATGCAGTTACAGGGTAGCTGAGTGTGGAAGTCGAGATGGATTCAAGTCAGTCTTTGAAACTGTAAACAAAAGTGAAAGTATTATAATAGCTGTCAAATCAGAATAAGATTTTTATGTTATTCTGTTTTTGTAAAAAGTTTTGCCAATTTGTCAAAAGAATAGTGACAGTTCACTCACTCAACTACCTCTCAAACTGCCTATATTACACATGAAAACTGTCCTGTCATCTTTACCTTTTCCAGCTCTGTTGCTTAGTGGCAGATGTAACTGATTACGCATTTTTTTTTCAGTTCATTCACAGTTTTTGTTTGTGTGTATTTCAGGTAACTTTATGTGATCCAGATCCAGTTGTGCTGGTTAACAGCTGGGAGTGGGCTGTGCAACCATTTGGTTGCTTTGCTATATCAGACAGCCCATTACTCTGAGTGTAGTGTGTCTGACGTCCAAGGCCGACCCAAGCCTCCATGGATCCCTAAACAAAATTTGATTTTGGGGCCCTCTATTACTGCCAATAATACTGATTATTGATCATTCACACACCTACTGTAAGTTATTTCATGTTCTACTCTGTCATCACTTGTAAAACTAGATGTGAGAACTTTTTGTTGTAGTTAGATTGTAATCCACAGTGATTAAGGCCATGGAAGCAGACAACAGATTTGCAAACTTGCTGAAAAATCTTTTAATTAATATTTGGCAAAGTCAGCAACTCCCCCTACAGGCGTCACAGAGAATCAATACAAAAAAACCCTCAAAGAGCAGCCTGGCATGTTTTACCCTTTTATGGTTTTTAATCTGAAATGGAAGCAAACTATTCAGCTACAAGAGCAGCCTGGGGTTGATTTACACTTAATATTTAAAGTGATATAGTGTCATCTAGGCCAACTAAAAGTAATAAAATTAACCAGTCATTTACTGTAAACACAATCTGCTTTATTATTTTTGTTTTAAATAAAATGCAACACAGAGGGGACAGTGGATACAGTGGATGGAGCAAAGGATGGAGATGGGCCTAAGATGAAAAACAACAACAAATGTTGCAAATGTCATGTTAGATGTCACATTGCACTTGAAAATTATGCTACTGATTTTCTAAGTAAAATAGTCCAGCTATAGCTTGTAGTAAGAAAACAATCTGCCAGTGGAACAGCTGAAAATTGCTTGAGAAGTTTGGAAATAATATGCATTTGTCTAAAAACATGTCCCTTTTCATATAATTATATCTTATATTAAAAATGATTCATCTCAGAATGTTCTGCAGTACACTGAGCAATTACAAAGGTTGTTTTGTTGTTAACTTACCAGGTAGAGCTGAGGTTGCAGCAGACACAGAGGAGACAGTGGGCACACTGGATGAAGCAAAGGATGGAGATGGACCTAAGATGAAAAACATGTCCCTTGTCATATGATTATGTCTTTTATTAGTATATCTTAATGAGATAATTTGACTAGAAATTAAATATATAATGGTGACAGTTTTTCCCTCACCTGATTCATTAGCCTTGGCTGAGCCTGAGGAGGTGGACTGCCCCTGGGCTGAGTCAGTGCCTCCTCCAAAATACTTTAACAGTGCACTCCTGGGAAAGTTTCATTTAACTTATGAGCATAATAGGGAGTTGATGTAAAAGGAATATGTTTATTTACACACATAAATTACTGTGTTCTGCAGCAAACAACATATCTCAAACTATAACTTAACAAAGTTAATTCATTAATGCAAAAACATATTGCTAGCAAACGTCACCGCGTCTGTCATTAATGTTGTAATGTTGTTGTTGTTATTAAACATTTGCTATCAAACGCTGTGATCAAAAACATTGTTTTGATGCCAAAATGGGACCCAGAATATATACACAGCGAATCAACTTATTCAAAGTAAGCTGTTACACAAACACAAAAACATTAGCTTGAATAGTAAGCTATCTAACCTACCAGTTAAAAGAGACATTTGTCTAGTTTTGAACTAACGTTAGTTAGCTAATTTGCTATTATAGGCTAATGTAGTTGGAACAAAATATCAGCAATAATTAGGGACTTTCCTCATTTTAGGAAATTTTTCAAAATCTCCTTGACACCAAACGTTACATTACCAAGACATGCAAACATACCTTTATCTTGTTGTTCTATCTGTCACTCCTCTTTCTTACTTTTTTCTGTCCCTGAAGGGTATGTCCTTTGTTGCAACATTATTAGGCCTTCCAGCTGCACCTAGCTCCTTGGTTGCGCAGTGCGCACTGCACTGCTGGATGCACACCTTGCTAGCGGAGCTCTGACATTTAGAGCAGAGAAGCAGTAGGAAACTACACTCTGTTAACATAATATTATCTTTTTGTACAACAACATACATTTGATAATATATGAATCATCATCATCACTCACAAATATTAATTTTTTCTCTTTTTTGAAGTTAATTGCTCTTGGGGGCCCCCTAGTGGTCACAGGGCCCTAAGAAGGTGCTTAGTTTGCTTATGCCTTGGTCCGGATTACTATCATCTCTTTATTTATGCCATCTAACAGTGTAAATAGAGAGTGAAGCCAGGATGTGTGGATGCCATGGTGGTAGTGAAGCCCAAACCAGGTGCTACTACAGCAAGTGGAGTTGGGTAAGCAAAGTCAGTGTTAACAGGCACACTACGCTACACTGTGTTCTAAAAATGGTTATTGATGCCCTGATAATGTTATTCCAGATCAGCACTTTACAAAGGCTACAGTGGTGAGCTGCTAGACCCAGCAACCCTTAACCCTAAAGCTGCCTATGTCGACTTCGACCCTGGCTCTCTTCCACTTATCTGTCCAGTGAATATCTCACCTGACAAACCTCTTATGGACTCCATCTTTGGGAAAGTACAGGCTGGCAGCATCCTATCTTATCAGCATCCACCTCCTGCATCTGACGGTGTTATAACCCATGAGGATGCCCCCCTATTTCCAAAAGTGCCACTTAAAGTCAACAGACTATAGCCTACTTATGTGCCAGCAAACCAAGAACAGCTGCATCTGAAATCACTGTCTGTGACTTTGTCACAGTCACACAAGATTGAAGAAGCAACATGATGCCAAAGTGTAGCACGTGAGTGGCATTCATTGAGGAAAGAGAGGGTGACAGCTTCTACTTTTAGGGAGGTAAACTATGTTAGAGGGCCAACTGCAGCAGAAAACATGGCAGAGAGGATTATTCGAGGGACACATCAAACAGCACTCCGAGGAGAGGACTGGACCTGGAGACGGAAGCCTTGAAGGACTACGCAACTCCTTTCAACCTTAGACTTTGGTCCTACACCGTGTTTTTCAAACAGTGGTTCTGTGCTCTAACCAGTGTTCTGATCAGGACTCAGCTCTTTCAAACAGACACGCTCATAGATGCCCCTCATTAATCACCATGGCAACAGTGTGCGTGTTTATAAACACCCTTTATCAGGCTTCTCTATGATTATCAGCAGGTGATTCTGATGAGCTGATCAGACCTCTTCACTTCCTGCCTGTTTTTGTAATACTAGTGCTACTAATATATATTCATATTACTACTGCTGCTGCTATATAACCATGACTTCTGTTCTTTAAGGACGCTCATGCTTCAATTAATTTGTTTCTACTTTTTTATACTTTTTAAGTCTGAATTACTGCAAATACTACTACTACTACTACTGGTTTACTACTACTATTAGTACCACTACTACAACTACTTATACTACTGCTACTTCTACTACTAGTAGTCATAGTACTGTTTCTACTACTTCTACTACTTCTCATGTACATTTTTATTACTTACTACTTCCACATACATTCAGCTACAGAAACCATTCAAATGTCTAAAGGTTCAGCAGTTTTTGGTTTCTTATTTTGCTATTTCTGCACTTTAAGCATTTTCTTTCATTTCAGCATTCAGCATCCACACGCATGTTCTGCAGGAAATGGATTTTCTAGTTAAAAATATGGAGCCCCAGAAAGTACCTTGGCCCGACTTGTGGTTTAACACTGCATGCTAGAGACTGCAGATGGAACAGATACCTGCTACCCTCAGATAGCTAGGTGTGCCTGTCAGGACTGAACAGTTATGGATTAGAGGGCTTGTAAGAATCACAAATTAATATTTATTCTGTCTGGCGACTTCATAATTGGAATAAAACTTGTATGTGTGTGGGGGGGATCGCTGTTCACTGGTTGAAGATTGTAAAATGAAACTGCAAAGATGCACAGTACAAATTCTGTGATTCCAGAGAGGTTTATGTGTGGTTGCCTTCACCAAATAAAATGAGCAAAAATATAATGGAACTCAAGTCCTCTTAGCTGTGAACTTGTCTGAGCAAGTGGGCAGTGGACTGCTGGATTAGCATTGGCACACCTTCTACTGCACCTTTCCTCTCCTTGAGGCACACTGTGATGCTGCTTTCAGCATTGTGCACAGCCATCAAAATAGAGAACCACATTAAGTTCATGCAGTTTATTTAAATGACGTATCTTTACCATCAACTGTATCCATCCAAAATATACAAATCACAGAGCAAATGAGAGTTCCCCCATTTTTTTTATCGATCTTTACCCTCTCACTCCCAAAAGGGATAGAAATAATGATGTCACACAAATGGCACCAATCATAACAAGACTTAAAAGCAGCAGTGACACCTAAATTAGCGAAAGACTACACACATAAGATATATAATGAATAAATAATTAGATTAAAAAATTTATAATAAATAAACAAATAAATAAAAAAAAGGAGGCTAAGCTGTCACAAACAGACAAGGAGGTCAGAGATTCAATATGGCGTAGGAAAGGTTTCCAAGTCTTTCAAAAGGTAGGGAACCCTTTAAGGAAATTCTAAGTTGCTTTAATGTAATGGACAGTAAAATAGCTTTCACCCCTCTATTGTGAGAATAAGTTGTCTTGCCAACAAGGTGATAAGGTGAGAACATGATACGCTAACTTCTTCTTTTACATCTTTGATTTCTCATATTGAGAAGCATTTTGTAACTCTGTTTAGAAAAGCGCTATAGAAATAAAGTTGTTTTGTCATTTCACAAAGCCACTTCAGCTTAACCCTGAGTCAGTTACTATGGCAACATACTCCGTGAAGCAAACCTGTTGGCTGACAGGTTTGCTTCATCTAAGCCTGAGGTTGATCGCCCGCTGAGCGTATTGCAGGTAGGAGAGCACTGAAAGTGAAACAGAAACTGAGAGACTTGGCGTATCCTTTTTTGAATGAAGTAATGGACTTTGAGGCACAGTTTATTGAGAGGCTGTTGCGTAAGGAGAAGGTGATTAGACCCTGTTTGGATGTCTCCTTGGAGGAGTGACTATATGGAAGATACAATTTCATCTCACACTCTATCATTTATCTAACAATCTGTTCCACGCAGATATATCACATATTACACATCATGAGCCTCATTTACGAACAGTGCGTACACACGAATTTGTGCTTGAACTGTGCGTACGCACATTTGACGCACAAATCTGGGATTCATCAATATTTTCTTACCTGAATTTGTTCTTACTCTGCGAACACATTTAGAACTGCCTCAGACCATGCGTACGCACAAATGAGGAAGGCCGAACTGACTTAGAAAATGCAAACACATACCTTTTAAGTACATGCAGAGTCTATAAAAATAGATTTAATTAAAATTTTTAAAATCATTAATTTACTAATATATTGTCCAAATGGATTAAATTACCATGAAATTGACACACGTTCACCCTCATCGTGACAATTAAAATATCTACAATAACATGAACAGAAAAACTTTCACTCCATCAGCGTGCAGATGATCTGTAATGCCGACTGCCATATCATAAGGCTGTGGCCCGCTGGCCAGGAGGCACCCACGACTCATTTACTTTGCAAAACAGCACAGGGGGAATGCGTTTGGAGGCAGGAGCTGTGAGAAGTGGATGGCTTGTTGGTGAGCATCTTTTGTTCTGGTCTTTTATTTCAGTTGTTTTAAGTTAGTATTTTCAGTAAGTCTCTATTCCGTTAATGTTAAAATGTTATATTGTTTGGGTGACCGGGGATATGGCCTTAAAACATGGCTGATGACACTATACGCAAACCCTGAAACCCCTCAAGAGATGCGCTATAATAACATACATGCCCACACACACGCCGTAGAGCGCACTTTTGGCGTGCTTAAGGGCCGTTGGATGTGTTTGGATCAGATACAACCGGTGGCAAACTACTTTATACCCCTGAGAAGGTGTGCAAGATCATCCTGGCATGCTTCTAACACACTGTGAAATTTACTACTTCTCTCCTCACGTAACCGCTTTCTTCATTCATAAATCAACTCTAGGCAAGCGGTTTCCTTATATGGAGAAATGGGGGCGTGGTAGTATGCTGATTGCAGATCACGGACACACGGCTGTCAATTTAGAATGGTTCTGATTTGCTAACATACGCACGGTGCTGAGAACAAAATTGGCCGGTACGCACGTGTCATGAATCCGACGGTGATTTTGCGCAAGTACTTATTTTTTGCGGAGAGTAAGAACATTTCTGCACAGATATTAGTGAATGAGGCCCCATGTATTTACATTATCATCGGAGCAATTTTTTGCACTGCTCTTTGATTCTTCGGCAGCAGCGGTTTACTTTAAAACATCAGAGACACTGAACACATAAGCAGGGCAGCGGTTTGTCAGGCTGTAAGAAAAGTGACTCTTGCTCTGAAAAGACTTTTGCCCTTTTTTGTGGTTTTCCCTGGGCATAAATCAGAAAGGATTATCAAAGAAACATTTCAGGGATCATCACACTTACACCATAAAAGACTGTGTCTCGCCCAGATGGAGGAAGAGTGGACAAGTCGTAAAATATGCTGCCATTGGTCATCTGGTGATACAGTTTCCAATTTCTGCTCCCAAGAATCTCTAGGTTTCTTTGTTAAGTGTTCAATGGTTGAACTAATTATGTAATAAATATTAGAGATTACCCTTTTTTTTAAACTCCTATTCTGACAGTCTCAAAACCAACACATTCTCACTGTCAACTTGACAAATACTTACACTAGGTCAGTGGCCCTATATGACAAAGTATGATGCTCTAGGTAGCCCTCCAGCATCAGCTTTGGATGTTCAGGAACAAAGTGTTAATTTATGTTTGATACATGTGTTGTGTATTTTTAAAACATAGATAAAAACCTTTGTTTATAGGTTTACTTCCTTTGGTTTAGGCAACAAAAGTAAATGGTTAAGTTACAGTTAAATATACAAATACAAGCACACTATATTATTATTAAAATAACTTTTTGACTTTTGGTTTCATACAAGACATGAACCAAGGTGTTTGTAAGCTAAGCCTGTTAAAGGGTTTTTTTTGGGAGTTTTTCCTTATCCTCTGTGAGGGTCCAAAGGACAGAGGGATGTTGTATGCTGTAAAGCCCTGTGAGGCAAATTGTAATTTGTAATATTGGGCTTTATAAATAAAATTGATTGATTGATTGATAAGCAGCTCCTGCCAGCAGTGCCCGCTTGCATGAAAGAGATGGGCTGGTACTGGTCCAGCCCATTTAAGAGTAAACTTCTCACCGAGGGCTACTCTAAGCTGGAGATTCACGGCATGGGGGAACTGGGGCTGGCCGAACCCCCAGTGGTGGAGTCATCAGTGGCTCCTCACCTCCACCCTAACCGATTCAGATTCTGATTCAGATTCAGATTCAGAATACTTTATTAGTCCCAAAAGGGCAATTCATTTCTACAGTCTGCCACTCTCTCTCAGCTTCCTCCAGCATTTCTCTGCCCAGTAAAATGGAACGCCTCACCACCTCAATTTACCAGAGAAGGTACGAGTACGCAGTCCAGTCTGTCTACTTCCTGAATGCTATGACTCTGCTTTCTTTGTACCAGGGAGAAATTCTAGAGGAGATGGGCTGCCATCTGGACTCTGGATCGACTAGGGTGACCATATTTTGATTTCCAAAAAAGAGGACACTCGGCCCGGCCACGAGATAGCCTACTTAAATGATACTCGCAGTTTACTCAAAAATGCCTTATCATTTTAATATTTTTTAAAATGTATATGTATGGATAGAAAATTCAGTTATATTACAAAATAATATCTCTCAAAGACAGAAATTCAGATAGGCCCCTATAGATAGGGGACACATACACACACTAGAGTGTGGCTACCCAATCCGAATTGTATTCAGGCTTGGGTCGGTTTTGGTCAGCTTTCAGTGAAAATGTAGTGTAAAAATAAATAAAATCCTATTGTCTGTCCTGTTTATTGCTTGTGCACTGTTATATATGTGACAACACCTGAACATAACACACAAACACACACACACACACACACACACACACACACACACACACACACACACACACACATTGGCTGTTTGTTTCTACCTCTCCCCTTGCTGGAAACCTCCTGCCGCCCGCCTCCGCCTTGATTAAACACTGAAAATAAAAGAGGGAGACAAGTTTTCCTATTTTATCTTATTTTGTCATATTTCTCCCTCTCCCCTCGCTGGAAGTGTCGGACCTCCCACCTCCCCGCTCCCATCTCAAACACAGAGGTCTCCCTCTCCGCAGAGCACCCACGGCGCACGCCTGGCCTGTTAAATAGCCTGTAACAACTGTGTGATACAAACTCAGTGTTTTAGTAATTAAATAATGTCAGGCTCAGTCTGGTTTGGACAGAGATATCCGGCCTGTGCCGCACTCTAACACACACACACACACACACAGACGGAAAACTGGACATTATGATCAATTTATAAAAAAAAAACCTGGACGCCCCGGACGGGACGTGAAAAGTGGACATGAGGACGTTTGGTCAGCCTAGGATCGACATCCTACAAGGCTGTGGTCACATAATAGCACACCTGTCAAGTTTTGGATTTATCACGATACCACGGCACAAACGAGGCAGATGCGCCTTTTGTCATTTATAAAAAGATAAATCACTTTTCTATAATACATCAATGATATTTCAGTGGAATAAATTACTTATTGACTTATTCATACTTCAAAAACAGCATCAATAAGTGATTAACATAGGGGGGATCAAAAAAAAAAATAACATAAAAATCAACCAGCCACCCTCCTCCCCTGACAAGTCCCTCCATAAGTAAAGAACAGTCCCTAAAGTGCAGTGAGGTTTGTGGGCTGTTACCTGCCACAAGAGAGAAATGTGAACGCTTGTTTCTCCTCTGACACATCACATACCTGTGTGCAGCCATAGCTCGGCTGTACTTTTGGGCAGTCATGACACCAGTGATAGAGGAAATTACTGGACCTGGAGTCACCGGTAAGCCGTTAATCTTGCACCGCAGAGCACTATGAGCCTCCGCCGTATTCCTGTCTGTGATCCCTGTTCAACCCACAACAGCCACAATTTGCCTTTCCTTTCTGCTGCTGGTTGAAACGTGATAATAGTGGTGCCCCAGTGCCCACTCCACTAACTTGACGTGGAAATGAGCGGCAGTCTGGCAAGTTTTTTTTGTTTGTTTTTATTTGTTTGTTTTTTTTGGAGGACGCTCGTGCGCCCTCACATAGATTGCACCCTGGGCGGTCGTCCACATTGCCCATAGCAAAACCCGTCCCTGGGTGTACAGGAAATCTAAAATAACCACTTGTCAACCAGACCTGCTGTCGACACTAACCTCGCGACAACTGCCACCCAGGCTACTGCAGGTGGCAGTTGTCACGAGGCTAGTGACAGAGTTCAGTTTGGAGAGGCAGAGGAATATTTTTTTCACTCGTCTCTTGTCCCATGTCTCTTTACAGCAGTAGCACCCCACCCCTCCCACCCCGGAGAAGGGAAGAAGAAGCATGCAACCTAACACTCTTTGCTTCTAACTCTCCCCCTCCCACAAAGAGAGGGAGAAAACTGGAGGTGGAGCAGAGCCCCATTCATGGTTCAGAGATCCTGATAGTTCCCAGTTCTCCAGAGGTCCTGTCTCAGTCTCCCACCCCTACTGTTCAAGAGAGGGAGACCCAAGGGCAATGGTTAACACAGTGTCACCAAGCACTCTCACAAAACAAAATAAGAACAAATCAATATCATGCCCCTTTAATTCCCACAGCGGGAGCTCACGCTCCTCCATTGGGAAGTGGCGCCCTCCAGGTGTGGGAGGTGATGTCATCTCAGCGCAACTACTACAATACAAGGGCCCAGTTTCTGCCAAAGTTGATGCATGGCGCGTATGCGCAGTCCACCCATGGGTTCTGTACACTATTTCACAGGGTTACAGACTACAGTTTGCTATGAAACCACACAGATTCAATGGTGTGTTAGTTTCAGTGGCCAGGGGGGATTCAGAATGAATCCTAGAGGACGAAATACAATCCCTTTTAACCAAAAAAGTGATCAGAGCCGTCCTTGGCGAGGAAGCTCAACAGGACTTTTACTCCCGTTACTTCCTCACTCTGAAGAAAGGGAGCCCCATTTTCTTCTTTTCCCCAACCTGGACAGGGTGAGAGAACAGAGTTTGTTGCTAATCCTGGTAGTGTTGCATTGGCCAGCCAAACACTGGGTGGCAGAGATAATACAGCTGCTGGTGAGCAAGCCATGACCTTTCCTGGTACGCAGGGATCTGCTCCTCCAGGCACACAGGGATATCTACCACCCTCACCCAGATCGCGTAGCACTCTGGGCGTGGCCTGTGAGAGATGGAACCCAAACACTGCAGGCCTGCCGGCACAGGTCATTGACACCATTCAGAGTACACCCTTTATAGTGGCAAGTGGTGGGTTTTTGAGGAGTGGTGCGACTCAAGGCACACCGTCCCCTTTCAGTGTTCTGTGGTTGACCTATTGTGTTTCCTGCAGGAATTAGTAAATAAGGGGAAGGCCTTTTCTACAATTAAAGTGTACCTGGTGGCCGTCTCAGCTTGTCATGTGGGCATCGTGGATAAGCCTGTTTGGCAGCATCCTTTAGGCCCTGTGTCCACATAGTGCCTTATTCTGGCAGAAAGGCGCTGGAAGGGCGCTGCAGAGCGCTGGGATGAAGCATCTTGCGCCCAAAAAAAAAAACGCTCACGAGGGTTTTTGTTTCTATGACAACAATATGTTGACAGTTCCTGTAGCCGCGCAGTTTTCAGCATCACCTCTTTGTTTTTTATTTTATTGTTTGACATTTCTTTCATGATGATCACCAACCGGAAGATGCTTGCGCTCATATTATGTTTGGATGAGCTTAATAATAGTGTCCCTGCTGTCACTGCTCAATTTGCCAGACGTACATGTAGAGCAAGGTGGATGTGGGTACATGACACTAACCGTCGGAGGCATCAATAAGGTGAATACCATCGCCTCATTCAAGATCTGCGGTTAGATGGAGACCAGTTCCTGGCCTATTTTAGGTTAACCAAGGAGCAATTTGAGCTACTCCTCCAGAAGATTGGAAGCACCATCTCCGGAGCGCACACAACTTTCAGGGAGAGTATCAGTCCTGCAGAGCGTCTGTGCATCTGCCTACGGTGAGTCCACCTCCTATTCAGCTGTGGGGTAGGAACTTTGAACTCTGACCAATACCGCCACCTACAGGTAGTAATACCAAAGTTTAAAACACTCTGTTCCAATTAAATGCCATGTAGTCATAATCTTATTTAAGTAAAAGTGCAAAAGTATTAGCATTAAAATATACCAAAGTAAAAGTATTATTGCAGAATGGCCAATATCAGAATCATGTTCAGACTCATGTTTTATGTATTACATAACTGGTTTATAGTGATACATATACTGTGTTAATCTTTTAATGCTACAGCGGGTGAAGTCATCATCATGTTTTATTAGTAGGATTTGTGTAAATGTACTTAATAACTTTGTCACCACTGTATGGGTTAGAATTGATTACGTGTGTCTTGCTGTAAAATTTCTCAATTTATATATTGCTTAACAATATTTAACTAAGCTACTTGCTTTAGCAGCTGAGTCTCTTGTGTTGAGCAGGGTTCTAATCAGCTGCCATCAATCCTGAAAATATTTTGGCATGCAATGTTTGCATTATCCAGATTAAATGAAAATGATTTTTCCCATATGATAAAACAAAATATAATTTCTGTTAGAGTTGTGCATTCATTGAATTGAGTCAAATCCTGGCAGTGAGAATTAATTCTGATTAGAGTTCTTAAAAAAAGATGCTATGTGCTTAAACTGACAAGATAATTACAACAACATTTGTCTCACATTATAGGTTCCTTGCAACAGGGGACTCTTATAGAACGATAGCATTCAGCTATTGCGTGGGGCACTACACAGTGGCACGGATAGTGAAAGATGTGTGTGAGGTGATATAGAGCTGCCTTCTGGAGACCTACATGCCTGTGCCCAAGAGGGAAGACTGGCAGAGAATTGCGGCAGATTTCAGTACCCTGTGGGCATTTCCAAATTGCTTGGGTGCTATTGATGGGAAACATGTCATTATCCAAGCCCCACCTTGCAGTGGTTCCGTTTTTTTCAACTATAAGGGGACTTTCTCAATTGTTCTCCTTGCCGTGGTGGATGCCCACTACCGTTTCAGATTGGTTGATGTTGGAGCATATGGGAGAAACAGTGATGGAGGAATGCTGCATGCCTCTGCATTTGGCAGGGCCCTACGCCAGGGTACATTAGACCTGCCTGAGGACACCCCTCTCCCTGGCGCAGAGGAACTGGGCCCTGTCCCCCATGTCTTTGTGGCAGATGAGGCCTTCCCTCTGAGAAGAGACATGATGAGGCCCTATGCTGGGCGAACAGAGGGAGAGAAGCGTGTATTCAACTTCCGGCTTTCCCATGCCAGGAGAATGGTAGAGTGCTCCTTTGGCATCATGGCTGCTCAGTGGAGCCTGTATCGGAGGGCTCTTTGTGTGTCTCCAGAGGTTGCTGAGAGCGTTGTTAAAGCAACATGTATGCTGCACAATTTCATGAGGTGGGAAAATGGCAGATCTGTGTCAGTGACTACACCCTCAGAAGAGCCTCTCCATGGTGCCCAAGACATCTGAAGGGTTGGAAGCAAGAATGCCACCAGAGAGGCCATTGCTGTCAGGGAAACTTTTTCAAGATATTTCACATCGACAGGACAGGTGCCATGGCAGAATGGAATCATCTGAGGACCTCCCACCCATCTATCCTCCTCAAACCACAAACATTAAGTCTCCCAAATGTACCATCAATGTAAAATTAAATAATAGTAACTGAAATTATTGTAGTGGTAGAAGTGGTACAAGTAGTAGTAGTAGTAGTTGTTGGAGTAGCAGCAGCAGCGGTAGTAGTAGTAGTAGTAGTGGTAGTAGTATGCAAATCAAATTTTTGCTTTTAAATGAGGAATACATGTTTTTAAATACCTTCATCTTGTTATTTTTCATTTCAAATAATAACTCAGAGCTTAAGGAGTCATGAACAGAAAAAGTTTCAACAAATGAATGTGTGTATGTGTGTCATCAGAAAATTCAATGTCATATAAAAATTGCTGAAAATTAATTCTAACAAGGGCTTTTTGTCTGTAGTCCAGCCTTTTCATTGCTGGTGCAAGGCTTAAAAGAAAATGTTCCTCCTCTCCCATGTCTCTATTCAAAGCATCTAGCACGGTCTCCTGGAACACAGAGAGGGCTGCTGGTTGTGGTGGAGGTGGTGGTAGGGCTTTTCCCCGCTTTGCGCTCCTGTTGACCTCCCTGCAGGGGCCAGACTGGGCACTGTTCTCCCTCTGTGTTCCAGCAGGTGCAGCGGCGATCTCTGGGGGTGGTGGAGGTGGTCCTGAGATAGAGCACAGTGAGGTTTGGGCAGTACCCGGGGCAAAGCGGCTGACCTCAGGGTTTTGTGTTCTTTGTTGCTCCTCCTCCTCGCTGGTCCAACCTTGGGTCATCTGTTTGATAAAATATTTCAATTACTATAAGAAAAAAAGCTACATATCCACAAGTAACATGCAGTTATTCAACAAATATTTGATTTTTTTTTGCTATGTAAACTAACTTGCATATTTCTGCTATTATGCTTAATAATAAAAACATGTCTATATCACCTACAATCCCTGATTGCACTCAACTGATCATAATGATGATAACCTCAAGTAAATCATTACCTCTGTCATATTAAATGATGAAGACATGGACAGCAGCAAGGGCTCCACTGCCTGTGTGTCCTCCCTGAAGTTGGAGCTTGTCTCCCTATCTTGGATGTGAGGCTTTAAAGCCAATATGTTCATAAATTTCCATCGTTTTTTCTCCTGCCCACCTTCTGCCCCACTCTTCTTCTCTTTCTCTGCCTTTCTTTCCTTTCTATACTTATCCCTTAAATATTTCCACTTGGACTGGCAACATTCACCTATAATCAGAAAATAACAATAAAAGGAAGCACATTGAAACCCAACGGCAATACCGTAAAAACATTACGGTTAATGGTTAACGTTAATAATGTTAATGGTTGGCTATAGATAAAAACAAGCGTAGGCTACTGCGTGTAGGGTGATAAAAGCACAAAACTCACCAGCAACATCCAATGTCCGGCCAATCTCCTCCCACAACTGAGCTTTTTTGTCTCTGTTATGATAATGTCTGCGTGACATGACATATAGTTCCGGATAGACGGACACGGCCAGCACCAGCTTCTCCTCCATTTTTTCTGGTTAACAGGGTGACGAGTTCCGCGATATGATTGGTTGCCTGACAAAAGTGTCGGTGACAACACCAGCGCCTTTCTGAAAAGTTCAGAGATTTTCAACTCAAAACGCTCGGAGCGGCCGCACAAAAAAGGAGGAGCGGACGGAAAAAAGACGCTGGGCGCAGCGCCTTTTCCCTAGGCGGCCGCATACGGCTGCAGACGCTCTCTCCTCATTGTGAACAATTGAAAAAAGATGCTGGCTTTCTTCTGGTGCTCAGAAAAGGCGCTATGTGGACACAGGGCCTTAGTGTGTTTCATGAAGGGTGCACGCTGCAAGTTCCCTGTTTCCAGGCCCCTGGTCCCACTGTGGGATCTATCTGTGGTGCTGGACGCCCTCTCTCGTCATCGTTTTGAGCCTTAAGAGGCAGTGGGTATTAAGTTTGTTTTGCTGAAAATTGTATTGCTTCTGGCAGTGGCATGCACAGACTTTTTGGAGGGCAGGGGCGAAAAGAAAAAAAAGGGCACATACAGTGCATTCTTGCCACTGAAGTTTCGTGTGTTTTTGAGGACACTTTAGACATGTTTATATAGCCTTAAAACAGACTAACTAGACAGACTACTCAAGTTAGTTTGTAGTTAGGAGCAACATCCACGAGAACTGTGTAGATTCAATGTTGTACTGTGAAGAACACACAGAGACATGGATGTATGAAGGAAATAAATTCCTGGGGGGGTCTGGGGGTCCTCTCCCCAGAACAAGTAGATGCCATTTCCTGTATTCTAGTGCATTTTAACACCATATTAGCACCAGATAATCCAAACTGGTTCTGTGAGATATAGTTCTGTCTCAATATAGATCAAAAAAGGGCCCAACATGAAAGTCATTGCAACAGTAATGTTTCATAGTATTTCTTGGTCTTAATAGTCTTCTTGAGTTTAGTGTGTTTTTCCACCCAAGAGAGCAGTTGTGTTTTGGCAACCAGGAGAGCACTTAAGCACGCGTTTTGATGTGTGTAAAACCCACTCCACGCCTTCTCTCCTCCCTCTTTCCGACTTGCGCAGGTAGGAGGGACGGAGGTGGGAAAGAAGAGTAGCTGCACCAGCATGCACGGTGTGCCAAACTTGCAAAATCCGGCTGGCCACACCCAGTTGGCGAAGCCCAGGTGCTCACTGTAGGGGGCTGGTTTACTCCAGAAACATACATACTGTTTATGTGTATGTTGAGGAGCTGCTGTATCAAAATGATTTGTCTTCCCCCAGAAATTAGTGTTACGATATGTTTCTTTTATGATTCCAGTCCGTTCCTCTTTTGCTGTAGCTCAGCATTTAAATAACCTTAATCAGATTTGATGGTTTAGTCACAGACTTTCCCAAAAAGCGTTGTGCTTTTCTTTCACAAATATGGGAATGAAATTGCATTAAAATGTACAAAACAGTGAAATTTATCTTGCCTGCCCGGGCAGCTCTCTGGGTGCTCAGCACCCCTAAACCTCTGATCCTAGAATCGCCCTTGACTGCCAATGAGGAGGAGGAGAAGGGGGTAGTAAGAGAGGATGCAGGTGACACTGAGGTGACAGTATGCCAGTCAGCGACAGAACCATGCAGCAAAAGGTTAGAGTTAGATGGCCTAGGGCAAATGACAGTAAAGAATGTGAGATAGTTAGTAGAGATCTGTCAGTAATCTTAAGAAGGCTTAGAGGAAATGCAATTGAAAGGTTAGAAAAGATGGAAGATATGATTTACTCATATGGTGTAGAGAGGTTTGGGATGCATGAGAGAAAGAGGAGTGAGAGGGTACAGTCAGGTAAGTCTAGGCAGCAAAGAGAAATAGAGAAGTAACTTAAGGAAAGGAGACAGTTAAGAAAGCAGTGGAAAAGGCTACAGAAGAAGAAAGGGAGGGAATTAATGTGTTGCAAGAGGAGTTGAGAAGCAGGCTAGTAGTTATTAGAAGGGCAGAGCATCTCAGGAAAAAGAGGAGGAAGAAGGAATATGCTAGGACAGGTTTTTTTCAGGGAGTCTTTTAAGTTTGTTAAAGGATTGTTCAGCCAGGAAAGGGGAGGGCAGCTCAAAACAGGAAGGCTAGAGGTTGAAGAATATTTGAGAAATACATATTCAGATTTAGAGAAGAATAGGATAGTAGGTTTCCCACCGGAGAATGAGATGAATGTCAGGCCACCTAGGTGGAAGGAAGTTCAGGAGTTGGTCAGGTGTGCAAAGGCTTCTTCAGCCCCAGGGCTTAATGGAGTCCCCTACTGGATTTATGAAAGTGCACATGATATCCTTAATGTTTTGTGGAAACAGCTAAGAATAGTTTGGGAGCAACAAATTATCCCAAGAGCATGGCGTAGGACAGGGGGTGTCCTCATTCCTAAGGAGAAGGAGTGTGTGAACCTTAACCAGTTCTTGAATGTAGAGGGGAAGATTTTCTTTAGTGTAGTAGCACAGAGATTAGCTAGCTACTTAGAAAGGAATAGTGTTACGGGTCCCAAGGATGAGGACCGTGGTGACAAATATGTTACCTGTAAAAGCAGGTGAAGAGCGGAGTAATGAAGACACCATACGTCTCTGTTTTCCTCCAGAATGTGTCTGAGTCTGATTTATTTTACACAAAATAAAAGCTATGTAAACACTAAACATGAGCCTTCACTATACAATTCAGCTGGTTCTTTGTTCACATCATTTACATTCAACTATTCCACAACCTCAGTGAAATATGTTCTCTTTAACAGTTTCAGTTTCTCTAACCATCACATTTCTTTTCATACACAATTATATTCAATAAACAGTATCAGTAAATACATCACATATTTGTCTACTTCAGTATTTTACTGGTAGAAATCACTATTCAGTGTATCATGAAAATCCAACATGTTGGAATAACCCTTTAAATGCATCTGTTGGCTACATAGAAGTGCTCATAGTGCTTGTGCTGCCCTAGCTAATAAACTCAGTCACTTCAAAATATAATTGTAAGTATTCACATCTCAACAAAATATATTTCAATAAGAAAGATACAAAACATAACCCGTTGGTTTTAGAGTGTATAAACTGCGCAAACTCTCCTTAACGAGTGCTTGACCTG
The DNA here is from genome assembly GCA_026686955.1 of Epinephelus cyanopodus. NCBI lineage: Eukaryota > Metazoa > Chordata > Actinopteri > Perciformes > Serranidae > Epinephelus > Epinephelus cyanopodus. The sequence continues at coordinate 42,106,317 of CM048917.1, read as the reverse complement.
AACGAGCTCGGCCCGTAATGGCGGCCGTTCGGGAAACTTCTCCCGTTTCTAGTGCATTTTACCCGTAAATAACGCAAGTAAACAGTCTTAAACTCTCCTATTTACATTAGCATGGATAACACGCAACATCATCAAACAACATTTCCGGTCCTCAAACCGTTTACCGACCTGTAAAAGCAGGTGAAGAGCGGAGTAATGAAGACACCATACGTCTCTGTTTTCCTCCAGAATGTGTCTGGAAGCAGGGGAAGGTGGGGCTCCTTTACCGTACCCCCCGAACACCTGGAGCAACCACAACGTTCCGCCCCACTGCTTTTCAACATAAAATGACCCCTTTCATAATGATTATCCATTTTTAAATAAAATAAATGAAAATAAATACATATATTGATGAAAAGTGTCCCATACACACATAGATTTTATACAAAATAATATTAATGTGGCCATTCCCTCTCAGGGGTGCCACACGCTCCCCGACAACAAAAGTGGCTCCTGACACTTTAAAACAAACTTTCACTTAAAGTCACTGTATTCTTATCAAACCTCAAACAGGTAGTACCCAAAATTCTCAAATAAAATCAAAACTTAACAGCACTTAGGAATGTCTGGTTCTCGGGCACATCGGTAACCAATGTATGTTATAGCTTATGTGTGTGTCACATGTGCATTATTACAGCTATCTCTTCCTAATAGCTCCATATGGGATAAAGAAAAGATAGATACGGAAACTGGACGAAAGGTGGACCTTGGAATGAAGGTAAGTATGGCTGTGGATGCCACAGGTCAGCGGAAGGCACTAAGTAAGTATCTACGGTATTTACAGTGGGCCTTGGCTGGTATGTTGGATGACCTAAGGATGAATAGGTGAGCATTTGGCCTGGACGCCTCTGTCGAGTGGACCGCCTCAGTGGAGTTGATGGGCTAGACTGAGAGTCTGTTATCTGCTCCTCACTACACCCATGCTGAGGGGACTCAGGCTCGGCATCTGACTGAGGTAAGTTAAGGGCTGCTGGACTATCACTGCTCTCTAAGTCATCTTGATGAGTCTCAACTCCATCCCTCAATTGCCACTCATCTTGGCCTGCCTCCTCCACCACATCATCCCACTAGTGTGGGACCAGCCTCAGGTTCAACCTGACCCTCTCTTCCTAATTGACCTCCCTCTTGGACCTCAGCCATATCTGGCAGGTTCTCAGCAATGTCTGCGGTCTCCATTACAGGCATCCTTTGCCCAGACTCATCATGACCCCCCTCAAACCCTGAACAGATCTTTCTTGAGACTGAACCTGTGTCTGCCTCACTGGTTTCCTCCCGTTCTGGCTAACAGCTAGCTTCTTAGGAGCAACTGCTGTCCTGGGTTCAGCCCAGGTTGGTGGTATTCTCAGCCAATAACCACTACCTGAGTCATCATCTGAATCAGAGGTCTCAGCATTTCCTGTCTGTTCGTCACGGTTCTTAACCCTCATTCGATCATTTGTCTGTCTGCGCGTTGGTTTTGGGGTTGGCTTAGTTGGTTGTTGTGGGAACTCCACTGGCAATTCATTGACCAACAGGAGCAAGTTTCGGTGCAAGGTTCTAGTCCTTCCCTGACCATTACCCTCTGGGTGGACGACATACACTGGGTTATCTGAAACCTGTTCCCTGACCACATATATCCTGTTCTCCCAGTAGGAGCGTAATTTGCCAGGTCCGCCCCGCTCTCCTAAGTTCCTAACCAACACTCTATCCCCGGGTTTCAGTACTACTCCCCTCACCTTCTGATCATAGTGCAACTTTCCCTTAGCACTAGCTGAGAGGCTATTTTTGTTAGCAACCTGATAGGCCTCTGTCATTCTTTTACGCCATTTTTCAGCGTACCCCTTGTGCGACACAGGGTCAGTCTGCCCAGCTAAACCAAACAAGAGATCCACCGGAAGGCGGGGGTGACAGCCAAAAAGCAAGAAATGTGGTGAGTAACCGGTGGACTCATGACGAGTACAGTTATACGCGTGTATAACTTGCGGAAGATGGTCTTTCCATGTTTCTTTTTCTTTGTCTGTCAGGGTACACAACATCTGTAGCAAAGTTCGGTTAAAGCGTTCTGCGGGATTTCCCTGGGGGTGGTATGGGGATGTTCGAGAATGTCCAACCCCCGAGAGCTGCCCGAGAGTCCGGAAGAGCTCGTTCTCGAATTCTCGCCCCTGATCGTGATGGAGCTTGTTGGGAAACCCGAAGCGGGGCACAAAATCGTTATAGACCCGCTCAGCTGCTGTACGACCGGATTTGTTTTTGGTCGGGTAGGCTTGAGCGAACCGCGTAAAGTGGTCCACCATAACCAAAATGTATTCGTACCCCCCTTTGCTTTTCTCGAGATGCAGGTAATCGATACAGACAAGTTCGAGTGGCGAGTTGGACTTCAAGCTACTCATAGGTGCACGAACATGAACTGTTGGTTTTTTTTGTTTAATGCAGCAGCATTTCTTAGTCACGTAGTCCTCGATACACCTCTTCATGTGAGGCCAATAAAACCTCTCTCTCACAAGATGAAGTACCCTCTCGGTACCGACATTGCCCATATGATCATGAAGATGCTTTAAGACCATGGACTGGTACAAGAGAGGTAAGACTAGTTGTTTCCTTTCCGGTGTTCGTCGGTACAAGATCCCGTTCTCAAGGTGCAATCGATCCCACTCGCGGAGGAGTTTACAAGCAGATCCTTTCAAGGATCTCCTGATACTTTCAGTGAGTCGGACATCAGACTCTTTAAGTCTGATGACTTCCTTCATTGTGGGGTCATCCCTCTGCGCCTGCATCAGATCATCAGGTTTTATTTCCTGGAGGGGTGCGCCAGGCTGCAACACAACGTCCTGAGAGGAAGCCAAAAGGACAGCCGCCCAAGCAACCTCTTTCTGCTGGGCTAGTCGTGTTCCCTCCCAAGCCGCGCTTACCACCTCCTGTGATAACTCTTCTGTGCACACTGACGTGAAGTTGTTAGTATCAAGAGGAACACGGGACAGTGTATCTGCATCTATGTTCGTTCTCCCGGGTCTGTACTTAATACTAAATCGAAAATCCGACAGTTCCCCAACCCAACGATGACTTACCGCGTTTAGTTTAGCTGTGCTCATGATGTATGTAAGTGGGTTGTTGTCAGTGTAAATTGTGAAATGTGGTGCATAGAAAAGATAGTCTCTAAACTTTTCACACACTGCCCACTTAAGAGCCAGGAACTCTAACTTGCCACTGTGCAGGTGGTAGTTCCGTTCAGCAGGTGACAGGGTCCGTGATCCATAACCAACAACACGCAACTTCCCGTCCTGTTGTTGGTAGAGAACAGCGCCAAGTCCCTGCTCGGATGCATCAGTGTGCAAGACGAACGGCTGGTCAAAGTCCGGATACGCTAGAACTGGAGGACGGGTTAGCATGTCGACCAGCTGCTCAAGTATCCTCTGCTGTTCAGGAGTCCAGACTATGGGCGCCCTAGATGGCATTTGGGGCCCTTTAGTCTTACCCTGACGGCCATGAGCGGACCGCTCTGAAGACTTGCCCTGAAGTAACTCGTACAGTGGCTGAGCTGTTCTTGAGAAGTTCTGGATGTACGAACGATAGTAGCTAAGGAAGCCAAGGACACGCCGAAGATCACCTACAGTCTGTGGTGCTTTGGCCTTCAGAGCCAAGACGGCCTCGAGATCTTTTGGGTCAACCCTGACGCCCTCAGCACTAACCAGGCGCCCCACATAACGAACTTCAGCTTGAAACAGCGCACACTTTTCAGGCCGAAGCTTCACACCATGAACTTGTAAGGCCTGAAGCACTTTGCGGACCACCTCGACATGAGCCTCGAAAGACTGTGAGTAGCAAAGAATGTCGTCAAGGTACGGTATGCAACAGTCATCCCGCAGAGAACAAAGGATCTCTTCCATACTTCTCTGGAAGGCGGCGGGCGCGTTCATGAGACCGAACGGGATTCTCACCCATTCGTAGAGGCCCCAGGGTGTGGTGAAGGCAGTGAGATGACGGGAGCCTTCATCCACAAACCCTTGGTGGTAGGCCTTACCTTGGTCGAGGATACTGAACCAAGAGTATCCACCTAAGGTGTCGAGCAGGTCTCGTATCCGAGGCAGTGGGTGTCGGTCCGGCACCGTTTTCTGGTTCAATAGACGATAGTCTATGCAGAGACGGAGTGAACCTCTTTTTTCCGCACGCACACAATGGGAGCAGCATAAGAGGACTTGGATTTTACTATCCATCCTTTCACCAGGAGGTCTTGAACATATTCTTTAACCTCCCGCAGCAGTGGCTTCGGTATGGAAGTGTATGCTCTCTGTACTGGTATGTCGTCTTTTAAATTTATCACCATTTTCAGATCGGGATTACAACCAATGTCATTTCCGTCTCTTGCGAAAGCCCTGCACTCATCAAACAACATTTTCTTGACAATCTCTTGTTGTTTCTCCTCCAAATGATCAATGTTCACCGGCGGATGCCACGAAGGTGGAGGGGGTTCAGCTGGTTCGACTGTCACCCCGCAAACTGTTACGGGAGGTTGAGGTTCATTTGGGGCTTCAACCTCCACAATATGTTCAACCGGCTGTAAGGTGCCGAGGGCTGTCTTTCTTGTCACGGTAATGTCATGTTTAGTGTCGTTACTGAGAGCGATTGTGACGTAGGGTTTAGCTGGGTTTTGTATTTGAACTAACCCTGTCATGACATCTAACTGCTCTAGGGCCTGGCTGCCCTCATCAGTCTCAAACAGCACCGGACCATCAGACGGGTTCATAGCTGATGGAACCCGGCACCTTACCCAGGTGACCTGTCCAGCAGGGATAACCACGTCCCGTTCACCTGTTCTCAAGCGCCCTTGTGTCATGTTCGGCTCTACCGTCTGGATGAAGCTTACAACCACTTCCGCTTTCTCAGGGGGAAGACAGATGGCGTTACAAAGCAAGGTGACAAGGGTAGGTATCAACTGCTCTGGTTGTCCCTCAATGATCTGTTCCAGAACATTAAAACCAATCAATGGTTTGTCCATCGGCAGAGTGCTGACGAGAACCGGAGTACTGATGGAGAGGCTGGGGTCCTCACCCCCAGGTAAGTTGATCATGATGGGTATCCAGCCGTCAAATGGTATGGTTTCCCCGTTGACCGCGCACACTTTCAACTCGTCCATTTCCTCGACGATCTCTGACAGGGGTCGCATGTCTAAGTCGGGTAAGTATTTGTCTTTCCAATCTCGACTGATGATACTAACTTGAGCACCAGTGTCAAGTAATGCTTTCACTGCTAAGCCGTTCAAGTTACATTGTATGAGGGCTTTTTTTCCGATTAGCGTGGCAACTGCTCCACGTTTAGTGTGGAGTGACATGACACTAGGCGGAGCGAGTGACTCACCCTGCTGATGGTTAGCCACTTCTGGTGTAACTGACAAGGGGAAACCTGATTTGCTGTTGCTAAGGCTAGGTTGGGTCATTCCCTCCCTTAAATGCTCACTCTGGGGCTCTTTTCCCGACTCGGTCACTGGTTGCCCCGCTGCAGAGACCGGTTCGCGTTTCCCTGGTTTTTAGGGTTTTTTAAGCAGCCAACAGCCCTGTGACCTTCGTCCCCACAGATGAAACAATGGCAACAATCTGAGTGGTTCTGTTCAACACAATTTGGACACCCAAAGGTTTTGTATTTCCTGTTTCCTGACCTGTTTTGTGAATATGGGTTCACTGGATCTACTGGTCGCGATAGAGCCTGTTGTCTCATTGCTTCCACCAGATCCGTGAGCTCACTCACTTTGGCTGTGAGTTCTTTGACTGGGTCAGTCTTTGTGGTGTGAACTGGTCTGTCTTGCTTGCTGCACTCCTGGGTGGTGCTGAGCTCAGACTGAGCACTGTGTGCGCTAGTTGCGTTCTGTCTACGTGACGGACCCATTCTCTTTTGCCTCTCGCTTTCCTCACTAGTGATTTTCATTATGTGGCGCAAGATTGTTTCGTCACTCACTTCTCCACTTGACAATAGAGGTTTTAACTCTCGTCGAATGTCACTGTGTTTGTACCCTAGCCCCTGGTAGACTGAGTGTAAGAAAACATCCTGAATAGTAGCTGGACTGTACCTTATGCCTGCATCTGACAGTTTGGATGTGAAGAGGACCCGCTGCTTCAACCCTATTACACGGTAAAGAAACTGCTGCGGTGTCTCACCCTCGTCTTGTCTAGCACACATTAGCTCTTGAAATAACTCGGTGCTATTTTTCTCTCTCAGGTGGGCCTGGAGAAACCCCTTCATTTCTATTAAGGTGAGGTCATCTTTATTGATTAGCATATCTTTAAAAGTTCCAGGCTTTATTATTCTGAGAACACCACGAACTATTTCTGCGTCAGGGAAGCCTTCTCTAATCCCCTCATCCATCTGTTTGCAAATATTGTTGTAGCTAATGTCGGATGAATGATCCCCAACTTGACCCCCTTGCACTTTAAACTCTCTTCTCTGGAGATAAGAGAGGTCTCTCAAAGAGATTGTCCCCTCACGGGTGGACTGGTCCCTTGGCTGCCCGTGTGGACTAGGTCGAAATGGGTCACTTTGGGTTTGGTTAGCTTGGACTGGTAACCCTGTAGGGTGTTGTGGTGACTGTTCAGTAGGTACCATTATGCTCTGCCTCAGTCTCTTACCAAGCTCATAGCTCCTTAACATTTCCTGTAGTTTAATATTGGTGACATTAGACACAGTTTCGGCTGATGTTCTCACAGAGCTAACTGTGGAAGCATTACTGGACTTGTCATCAGGAATAGAACTGGCTGGGCCAGTCGGGCTAGCTGCACCTACAACTTGTGGCTGGTTAACCATGTTAGCTGTAGTGGTCACAGGAACAGTCTGTATAGGGCTAACACCCATGTCACCTGAAGAGTGAGCTGTTTGCACAGTTGGTGTAACTGTCTGTGGAGTATGTGAATCTACAGCCTCACTATCATCACTTGTATGTTGTGCTTGTCGATTCTTAATCACCTCATCAATGTAGTCCTTTAACATTAACAAGTCCACCATGCCACCATCCTCTGACTCAAGCAATGGCTTACTGTACATAAAAGAACTGATGTGTTCGAAGCATTCCTCCTGGTCCTCCGCGTTGAGCTCTGGCTGATCCGGCCCTTCTGGACCCACCTTTGTGGCGACCTCGTACAGTTCCTCCGCTGACAGGGCAAGTAGGCTTTTCCTAATGTCCCACACTAGGCTCTTCCTCCCACTTTCAGCCATGGCTGTAGCTCCTCACGGTCCCTCTCGATGGGTCACTCAGCACGACGATGGATCAGGCTCTGCTCCAGCTCACCGCTCGCTTAACCAGCATCAGCTCCAGTCCTGGTCCCAGATGTCATCAGTGGATCAGCCCCGAGCCGGTAGGTGGCGCCGATCCCGGACGAGCCCCCAAGATTTGTTACGGGTCCCAAGGATGAGGACCGTGGTGACAAATATGTTACCTGTAAAAGCAGGTGAAGAGCGGAGTAATGAAGACACCATACGTCTCTGTTTTCCTCCAGAATGTGTCTGAGGAAGCAGGGGAAGGTGGGGCTCCTTTACCGTACCCCCCGAACACCTGGAGCAACCACAACGTTCCGCCCCACTGCTTTTCAACATAAAATGACCCCTTTCATAATGATTATCCATTTTTAAATAAAATAAATGAAAATAAATACATATATTGATGAAAAGTGTCCCATACACACATAGATTTTATACAAAATAATATTAATGTGGCCATTCCCTCTCAGGGGTGCCACAATAGCTTAATAGATACCATGGTGCAGAAGGCAGGAATACCAGGTTTTTCAGGGTGTTTAGAGCATATGAGCAGGATCTGGCACCAGATTCGGGCAGCAAGGATTAAGAAAAGGGACCTGCATGTAATATTTTTAGATCTTGCAAATGCGTTTGGTTCAGTACCGCATAGCCTCATTTGGAGTGCATTTGACTACTTCAATGTGCCACAGATAGTTGTTAACTTAGTGCAAGCATACTTCCAGGATATTAGGTTGTGTCTAAGTGTGGCAGGTTTCACAACAGGTTGGCAGAGGCTAGAAATAGACATCATGGCAGGGTGTACAATTTCTCCATTAGCATTTACTATGGCGATGGAAGTCATCATCAGGGCTTCGAAGTGGGTGGTAGGTGGAGAGAGACAGCAGAACGGGTTGCATCTTCCACCAGTTAGGGCTTACATGGATGGCATGACAGTGGTGACGACAACAATGCCATGTACAAAGAGGCTACTAGAGAAGGTAAATAAGAACCTGAAGTGGGCCAGCATGAAGATCAAGCCTAGTAAGTCTAGAAGCATCTAGATACATAGAGGGAAGTTAAGTGATAGGAAGTTTGTCATAGATGATGAGGAAATCCGAACAATTAGGGAAAAGTCAGTAAAGAGCTTAGGTAGGTGGTACAATGTGGAGTTGAATGATGAGGAACTGGTGGTGAAATTTAGAAAAGATGTGGCAGAAGGATTGGATAGAATAGATTAATCAGAACTTCCAGGAAAGTTGAAGTTGTGGTGTTTGCAATTTGGGCTATATCCTAGGTTAACGTGACCACTGTCAATTCATGAAATTCCAATATCTGTTGTGGAGAGAATTGAAGGGTCGGTTAGCTCCTATATTAGGAAGTGGTTGGGTGCTCCTAGGTGCCTTAGTAGTGTTGCATTGTATGGAAAAGGGATACTTAAGCTGCCAGTATCTAATTTAAGGGGTGGAAAGGTAGTGGCCCAGGCTAAACAGGGACAGTGGTTGAATTGGGAAAGTGTAGAGAAGAGGAAGCTTAGTTGGAGGGACCTGTGGAGTATGGAGGAGAATCGTATTAGATTCCTGGTAGGGGCTACATACGATGTGTTACCAAACCCCCAGAACCTAAAACTGTGGGTAAATGGGGACCCATCATGCCCATTGTGTTCAGGTACCGCAACCTTAAAGCATATTTTGTCAGGCTGTAAAGTTAGCTTGTCACAAGGCCGGTATACATGGCGACACCAGGTAACCAGGTGTTGAAATGTTTAGCTGCAGGCATTGAAGGGAAACAAAGACAGGTGAATTCAGAAGGTGTTAAGGATAGGAGTTTAGCAATTCAGTTTGTCCGTGAGGGAGAGAAATACAGAAGGGATAAGTTAGTAAGGAGGCAAGGATGTGGCCGCCTAGTAGGTGCTTGTGATTGGGAAATGCAAGTAGATTTAGGGGGAAAGCTTGTTGTTCCCCAGGAAATAGTTTGTACCAAGCAGAGGCCTGACATAGTGTTGTGGTCAGCGAGTCAACGGATAATTTATTTCATTGAGCTGACAGTTCCTTGGGAAGACTCAGTGGAAAAGCCTATGAAAGAAAAAAGCTTAGATATTCAGACTTAGGAGCAGAAACTGAGCAGCGAGGATGGAAAACTGGGATTTGTCCAGTGGAAGTGGGGTGTAGGGGATTCATAGCAAGATCAGCTGTCTCGCTCCTGGGGGAACTTGGAGTGCGTGCACAAAGTTTGAGGAAGACAGTGAAGGAAATGTCAGATGAAGCAGCTAGAGCCAGCCAGTTTATCTATAAGAGAAGAAATAATATCAGCTGGGGGCCAGCAGGGGGAACTACTAAGCAGGGTACATAACTCCTTGAGATCAGGTGGAGAGATCCACCGATCAGTCTTCTCAGGAGGAAATCCAGAAAGAGGAAGATTATTTAAGTGTGGGAGTGGCCTATTTGAATCCCTTTTGTTTGAGACCACGCTGCAAGGTAAGTGTTTGCTGATCCTGTAAGTTCATTAATCTCCTTTAACCTTAGCTTATATTGTTGTTATGCTATGTAGCATGTTTAAGTGTGGGAGTAGCCTATTTGAATCCCTTTTGTTTGAGACCATGCTGCAAGGTGAGTGTGTTTGCTGATCCTGTGAGTTTATCTATCTCCTTTAACTTTAACTTATATTGTAGTTATGCTATGTAGCGTGTGAAATACAGTATGGTGAACGCTAAGAAAGGTAGTATCAGCACAGCCTCTACCTGGAGCTCGCATGTACAGAGCCTGGGTTTGGTTGAAGGTGGCAGTGCTGTTTGAGCTGAGAAAGCCATGCGTAAGTAGGGTAAAGGAGGTCATTGGGTCGGTGCAGGGAGCAATGAGACCTGGCATTAGGGGAGTGTCTCTGGGATGCCAGAGATCACTGTCTAGCCTCCTGGAAGTGTTGTGGGACCAACTAGACGAAACACTGGTGAAAGGAGGTTCCCACCCGATAAGACATGTTAGTTATTGCTGCTCACTGGTCTGTATAGTTAAGCCTTGCCATAATAGCTTATCATAGGGCTTAGGAGGTTATTCACTGAGTGCTGATCCTTTCTCTAGAGCACAGACTTCTTATGTTTATTTGAATTCATGTACCTATGATCAAATCTGATTTTTCTGCGGCCTTTATGAATCTGGTGTAGGTTTTTAGTACCAGGGTTTTAATGTGCAATTTTACTCACACATTTATTAATGTTTCATGAATGAGACCAAATGTGTTGTTGTGAGAACACATTGAAACTCAATGTAAACAACTTTTATTCACATAAAAAAAAGAGGGTGGAATGACTTTAACAAAGCTTAAAAAACAAAATAAAATAAAAAAACTGACAAGAGTAATACAATTATTATTTAATATGAAAGATTACAGCTTCAAGAAAGTACAATTTTGTTTAAAACATTTTTGAGAGATTTTGTGATGACGGCACAAATATCATATTTCACACAGGACATTGATAAGCATACTAACCAAACAAATACAATGTGACATTTAGCTATAGAGTTAATTAGAAAGACTTTTTTTCCTTGATAACTTTCACATTCAGTTAAATACAGCTATGATGAATTAAGTGTTGTTACAATATATATATTATTGAGTTGAGTTGTTCACTGATTCTTCATTTGTTCCAGAGGCGGTCCTGGATGGTTTTACGCCCCCTAATAAGTGATTAAAGCCGCTACAAGGAACTTTTAAATGGATATGCAAGTCTCTCATTTCTGCTGATGTCCAACAACAGCAAATGAGACCATTGGTGTGAAGATAAGCTATTTCTATATAGTGTATATCCATACCTTTAGGAAACTGTCTCCAGGTCCACCCCAGGTTGCTTCCAGGACGAAACGATTTACGGCATTCAGACTGCACACGTCATCTTACCTAGCTGCTTGATGCTTGCTGTCTGGGGAGCCACACACAGAGGCTGCAGATTGCACAGATTCACCCCGTGCCAGCGGGAACGAGGAGAGCAGGGGCCACGGGGCTGGAACAACAGGGTCCAGCGAGTGCCGAGAAATAAAGAGGCGAGGCATCGCTCCATACTCAGTCCAAGAAACCGTGGAAGTGCTCGCCAAACAGGCCTTCAGCCTTATCAGCCAACCACTGCGTTTACCCCGGCGGCAGTGGCACTTACACCAGAGAGGTGGAGCTGGGGTGCAGCAATGGTGAACTGGGATCCCCGATTGGAGCGGGGGCAAAGTTTTCCCATCTTATTGTTTCATTCATCCCCAAAACAAACACATGTAGGCGTCTTTACGACAATACGCGCTAGAGCTCATGGGAAATGTAGGCTTCATTCTGACAAAACACTACCGCTTTTGTCCACAGGGTCGCCAAAATCAACTCAAAATGAAAGTTCCTTGTAGGGGCTTTAACATAGGGGGGATCAAAATAAAATAAGAAAATAAAATAAAAATCAACCAGCCACCCTCCTCCCCTGACAAGTAAAGAACAGTCCCTCCATGAGTAAAGAACAGTCCCTAAAGTGTGGTGAGGTTTGTGGGCCGTTGCCTGCCACAAAGAGAGAAATGTGAACGGCTCATTTCTCCTCTGACACTCCACATACCTGTGTGCCGCCACGGCTCGGTTGTCCAGGTACTACTGGGCAGTCATGACACCAACGAAAGAGGAAATTACTGGACCTGGAGTCGGACTTCTCTGTCGCCGGTAAGCTGTTATCTATGGAGCACTATGAGCCTCCACCGTATTCCTGTCTGTGACCCCCATCCAACCCACAACCGCCAGGATTCGCCTTTCCTTTCTGCTGCTGGATTTGCCTTTCCTTTCTGCTGCTGGTTGAAACGTGATAATAGGTGTGCCCCAGCGCCCTCTCCACTAACTTTACGTGGAAATGAGTGGTAGTCTAGAAAACTGGCGAGTTTTTTTTTGTTTGTTTGTTTGTTTTGGAGGGCGCCCTACATAGGTTGCACCCTGGGCGGTCGCCCACATTGCCCATAGCAAAAACCGTCCCTGATTTGTTCCTATATAATCTGCAGTACTTTTTCTCCATAAGAGAAATCTTAATGTAAGCAGTCAATAATAAATGTGTTTTTTAATGTTAAGGTAATTTATAATAGAAGTAATGAAATAGACACTGGATGATTTCTGATCCACTTCACAGCACAAATTGATTAAACGTCAAATTGACATTTTCCACGGCTCTGCTCTCCATGTTATTATGATATAAAGGCAGGTCATTCATTCACAGTAACAATATTGAAGTCAGATAAATAATTAGAAAGTTGGACACAAACTTTTATTTACTGCAGCTTCTATCAGAGAGAGATTCGTAATTAGAGAGAGACACTCTGAAGCCACTTCAGTGAGCACAGTGATGAGACAACCAAGCAGAAAATTGCCCATTGCAGGAGCAAGATGCAATAATCTGCTGGTTGACAAGTGCTTCATTAGTTGGTTTGTAGTCCAACAGGCATTTTGAAAGGTGGGAGGATTTTCAACACTTCAGACTCATAATCATAAGTATATAAGTGTAATAATTTGTAGTTTGGTTTGGGGGTAAACATAATGGTGAGTTTTGTTAGGTTGAAAGAAAGAGGGCTTGCCCACGGTGCTGAATGTGCTAGGTTTGGCACTGTTGACAAGGTCAAGATTTGAAATATACATGCCATGGCAATCTGTTTACTACAGTGTGACATCACCCAGCCCCTTCAGTAGAAACAATATTTTGGATTTTACATTAAAGTTGGTGATTTGACAAATGCAATCCATGCATAGCTTTCAAATTTCCATTTACAGTGTAAATACTGATCTGAATTTTCATGCACTATTCAGACATGAGGAGTTGAGTCTTAAAGTTGTTCCTTCTTGTTTGAGTTTGTATGAACTTCAGCTCCATTTGAATTCACACACACGTACAATTAATACAGGGTACGCTTCAACACACACACACTTGGAATTAATTCACTGCATGCATGAACACATACACATGCCCCACACTTATGCTTCAGTACACATGGTGACACATTCGTAACACTCAGTCCGCTGCTAAAGAACACTCGCATGCCAACACACGCTCAAAGATACACATACACACACAGAACAATATACACACACTTCAGTACACAGTGAAAATACAGAAATATACTCAGTAATGATACAGGGACAAAAATACACCAAGGCTTCATCTGCAGAGGAAAAGAAATGCTGGCAGAGTTCAAGTCATGATGTTAAGGGTTGCGGTTTTAGAAATCCATTTTTGCATACAATTAGGATGCTTATTCCACATCCCAGCTTGATCTTAGATATACCACTACAGCCCTGAATCTGAGACAGTTCCTTGACTGCAGCAAAACATGTTGAGATGTTGTTGGCTCTAAATCTCAGTTATCTCTTTTCATATACATTACCTTTATAGCATTGAGATACATACATGCGTAAACAAGTTGGAATTTGTTCCAGTTAGTTGATACAGTGATTCTGGGAACTCTAAAGTAGGGTTGCTCAGTGTGCCTTAAATTATATGATGAGGTATGGGGGACTAGGAATTGTTTTAGGTAATCAGGATAATTGAAATGAATGCATTTGAAAATAAACTGCAGCTCTGAGATTATCTTCTATGTTCAATTGTTAACCAATTAAGTGACTTGTATATAAAACAATGGTGGATTCTACAGGGACACCTCAAGATAAATCTGCAGATTATTATAAGTGACATAAAGTGGGTGAAGAGTTGTATCTGAGGTGTTCTGGTAGATAATGTCTGCATAATCTACAGTAGAATGGGTAATATTAACTGTGAAATTGATCTTTTCCTGACCTGAAAAGTAAAACAGCTGATTGACCAGTATAGTATTCTCAGGCTGCAGTTTACTCTCTGAGTAACAGAACTGACATGGGACTTGAAAGAGAGTTGGGGATCGAGCCAGAGACCCGGATATTTAAATTTCTCCACAGTTTCAAGTTGTGTCCCATCCAAGCATTCAATAGACAGAGGGACAGAGGGAAATTGGTCTTATGGCAAACAGCATACAACATGTCTTCTTCTTGTTCAGAGATAGTTTGTTAAAATGAAACCATTTTTTGCACAGCATCAAAGTTCACCTGGAGTGTATGCTGAATCTGAGAGATGTGCGAGTTTGAGGAATATATGACTGTGTCATCGGCATATAATTGAATATTGCAGTCAGTGCAGCTATTAGACAGGTCATTAATAAATATAGAAAACAGCAATGGCCCCCATGAAGAACTTTGCGGAACTCCTTTCTCCACAGTCAAAGAACCTGACTGAGTGCCCTGATAGGAGACACACTGATGTCTAAGATGGAAGTAGGAATTAAACCAATGTAGGGTTTGTCTTGACAGACCTATTGCATAGAGTTTGTCAAGAAGGATATAGTTATCAACCATGTCAAAAGCCTTAGAAAGATCTATAAATATTGCACCTGTTAACATGCTGTTATCAAAGGAAGAGAAAACATCATTGGCAAATTTCAAGTGCAGTGGATGTGGAAAGGTTAGGTCTATATCCGAATTGAAATGGCGATAATATATGAGACTCATTGAGGTACTGTGATGGTTGCTTGAAGATAAGCTTTTCAAATACCTTAACTGTACTATTAATAATAGAGATGGGTCTGTATTGTTGATGTCATGCGGATAACATGGCAAGGGGATATGATAAAACATGAGGTGCAGTCTTTATAAACCTAAGCTCTAGACCAGGGGTGGCCAACCAGTCAGAGACCAAGAGCCACAAAAATCACTGTGGTAGTACAAAGAGCCACATCATACACGTGTGCTTACAAATGCACTCCCTCTCTCACACAAACACGAAATGACATAAAATCAAAATCCAAAAATATAAAAAGATAAATCACTTTTCTATAATACATCACTGATATTTCAATGGAATAAATTACTTATTGACTTATTCATACTACAAAAACAGCATCAATAAGTGATTACCATAGGGGGGATCAAAATAAAATAAATTAATAAAATAAAAATCAACCAGCCAGCCTCCTCCCCTGACAAGTAAAGAACAGTCCCTAAAGTGCGGTGACGTTTGTGGGCCGTTACCTCACACAAAGAGAGAAATGTGAACGGCTCGTTTCTCACTATGGCTGTTATTGGCTAGCGCGTGGACACTCGCCCTCCTTTGATTGGACTTTGAACTGATCCCACAGTAGTGGCACCATGTCATGTACTGTGGTGTTTGTAGCAGCCTACTGTGGTCTACCGTTGGTATCAGTATACCGTGCAACACTACTCCACACACATCCACACACAGTCTCTCCCTCTCTCATACTCTCTCCACACATACACACACACACACACACACACACACACAAAGACACACATTTATTCCCTGACATTTTTTGTTGTGCGATATCACCACCACGCTGCAGTCCTGCATTCCTCCCGAACTCCACACCCTCTCACCTGCCCCTGCGCACATCTCTCTCTCTCACTCGTTCCACTAAAGCCTGTTACATTTCTTAAAAGGGCCATACGCACTCATAACAATAAATTGATTTTTTTATGATGGAACAGCTGCACGCCGATAGTTTTAATTAATGGATCGAAGAGCCGCACAGTGATAGGCAAAGAGCCGCACAGTGATAGGCAAAGAGCCGCATGCGCGGGTTGGCCACCCCTGCTCTAGACCATCTAGGCCAACAGCATTACCTGAAATTAATTCACGGATCACCTTTTCCACATCAACAGGACGAATCCTTTGGAAGGAAAAGGAGCTGCCACATTTAAGATTAAAAAGGGGAACATCAGAGTAGGGAAGATCAGAAAATTGGGAGCTACAGACAGAAGAAAAGTGCTAGGCAAAGCATCAGAAATTGTAGAGGGATCATTAGTTAAATTATTATGAACTCTGATGTGATTTGTGTTTGAGTTAGCTTTATTAAAGTAACAATGTGTATTTTTTCAGGGTGTTTATTAGCAAATATCAACTATTGCTTTCATAAATATATATTTACTAAAGTGTAATGCAATTCACATACAAATGGAAGCTTTCTCATAAGTTTCTCTATATATACACAGGCAGGGCGTGGTCTGCTGGAGGCTGCCCTCTTGCATCGGCATATTTGAATACAATGGCCGAAAGGGATATACGCGCTTCACCTTTTGCGTTTACCTAGAACTTGCTGTCACTGGAGATGGTTAAGATGAAGATCAATCCGGGGCGTTTCTGTGTGAACCTGCTTTGTACTTTTATGATTCTGTCACACTTTAAATGGAGGAGCACACATATGTTTTGCCCCATAAGAGGGAAACCATGCCACCAAATAAAAGAAAAAGATCAGATAAGCGAGGACGGGACAAAACGCGAATGAATATCGGTGTTGCTTATTCCAGGTGGAAAGAACTCCTGAAGGAGAAGGATTTCACAAGGGATGCGGACGTTGCCTGCTTTCTGCTAGACAGGTAATTCAATCTGATATTTTAAAATCATTTTGGCCATTTATCCCTGAGCTACAGCTAAATAGTTAACCTAGCCTACAGCCTAATCTGTTGATTCCTCTCACGCTGCTGCGAAGGCTGACCCTCTCCTCCTCCTTTTCCCTCTGGGTAGCCGAGACACACCTCTTCGCCTGGCCGTTCCTGCACTGCTTCTACCCCCTCGCCCCCTTCCTCTCCCTGGTCTTCCTCCTCTCCCTCTTCCTTATCTCCCTGTGTCCTGTGGAAGAACACTCACATATATTATAATCGTACCAACCTATATTTGCTGCACTGTGCCATGACTATCACATAAAACGTGTTATTTTAGCATTACTGTGCTAATACTCGTGTTACCAAAACAATTAGAAATAAAACACTCCTAACATATATCTCACAGATAACCTGTTTCTCACTGGTAAGCTATAACATATTGTAACATGGTTTAGATTCCTAAATAAATATTCACTTCGTCGCTAGAACTCTGCTGTCTGCGCAAGGCTTTTTGTCCTACGAGGCCACTGTCTACTGGCTTAGAGTGAGTGCTGCAATCTAGAATTTGACCACTGATGTCACTGTTACTCACCATTTTTACGCATTGAGGCTTTAAATAGACTATTAATTCTATTCCAACATTGTTTCGGGTTGTTGGCATTTCTTATTTTGGATGTGCATTATGTTTTTTTTAATTGTTTGTATATAAGCTGATCAGCAGGATCTTTTGTTATATGATACTTTGACCAAGCCTTACCCCTTTGTTTAAAAAGATGTATGAGGTCACCATTAATCCATGGTAAATGCCTCCCTTTAAGTTTAATGGTTATCCAAGGGGCATGCCGGTCAATAACGTTAATCAGCTAGGTATAAAAGAAATTCCAGGCATCTACAACAGATGGAATTAGCTGCAGCCTGTTCCAATTAATGTATTTCAAATCCTGAATGGAAAGCTTGGTGTTCAAATTTTTAAGCTGCCTTACTCTAATGTATTTTGGGGGAATGCGAGGCAATTTGATCTTCCAGACACAGAAAATAATGGAGTGATCACTGAAACAGTCAGACAGTACCCCAGATTTTTGGATGCGATCAGGATGGGTGACTAGAATCCAGTCTAGAAGTGACCTAGTCAAATGAAAGGGGTCAACTCTGGTAGTGAGTGAAATTAGCACTATTAATAAGGTCCTTTGATGACCTCACAGCAAGAGGGTTGCCGGTTCGATCCCGGGTGTGGGAGCCCTTCTGCCCCAGACTAAAGTCCAAGAACACAAAATTGAATCCACTCTGACTGCTTCTCTGTGCTCCACGCTCACGTGAATGCAGAGCACAGAGAAGCAGTCAGAGCTACAGGCTACAGTGAGGCTAAAAACAGATATGACGTTTTTCGAAACAACTTTTTATGTCGGGGCTGCAGAACACTTGGATTGTTCTTGGACGTTAGTCTGGGGCGCTGTCTGCCATTAGGTGTGCTAGCTGCTCCCCCGCCGATCTCTGCAAGGGATGTGAGGAATCTAAAACTACAGCAGGGCCTCCATATGGGTGAGTAGATGATGGCTGAATTTTCATTTTTGGGTGCACTATCCCTTTAAGCCCTTGGATGCGATTCACCATCCTGCTCTTATTTTCATCACTGATGATGTCTATGGCACTCATCACTGCATCCTGTATGAAAAGGCTGGGGGGTCCTGTCTGTCTGATAGATATGATAAGCATATGTATCCCTTTATCTATACGGCCCTTATTGGGAAGCAACCATTTTATATAATGTTTATGTAACAGTGGTCTTGGACAACATAATGCTAGATTTAATGTTTGGCTTATACTGCAAGTCTCTAGAGTTTGTACCAGACTGAGATCTGCCTTCCGTTCTTATGCTTGGACTGCCTGAAACTCTTTGCAGAGTACCCTAAAAATGAATTACCTGGTAACCCTTGGTAAATTTAAATCTATGATTTCTGACCACTTAACAGTGTTTGTACCTGTTTTAATGACTGTTATTACTGATAGATTAATATTGTACCTGTTGATTTGCTTCTACAATTTGTGTCTTGTATTTTCTTATTTCAATCCATTTTCTATTTTTAATGATTAAGTGTTCTTTGCATCTTGTATGAACTGTATTTGAGTTTTATTTTAATCTTTATACTTGACATCATTGTAAATGATTCAATTCACTCAATAATTTATATGGTTGAGAAGTGCAGGTAAGCATAATGCTTTGAATACATTCACTTTAATTGTAAGTCATCATTTCATCGTCATTTATTTAGTTATACATACAGAAAAGGAGTTAAAAGTAACATTGTGTGTCACAGATAAAACTGGCCTGACTCATTTAAAAAGTGGTTTTCAGCAGGTTCCTGCTATGCAACAAAACCACATTACAATACAAAATACAAACAGGAACAGCAGAGGCAAAACAACAAAATGTAGGCAGCTACATAGACATTGCAGAGTAGTGGACTGAAATGAAGTGAGTAAATGGAATATGGGATTTATATCAGTGGTTGCTGGTCTGTCCTTCCATCAGATAGTGTTTAAATGCGTGTTTGAAATGTGTAAAAGAGGGTATTGCTCTAATGTAGTGTGGGATCTCATTCCAAAACTTAGTGTGGGGGTGACAAAATGATCTCTGACCGTAATTGTTTTGGTAAGGTAGTACAGGAATAAGTGCATGCAAGATTGATCTAGTGACATGTTGCTGTCTTGTGTTCTGACTTGGAAGTAGTGCAGTAAATTGGAGTTATTGTGTAGGATTTGGGGCTTTGACAGTTTTCCTTCCTATTGAGGTGTGGATTACTCCTGCCATTGTGTATTTAGAAGGTGATAAGTGAATATAAGGTCAAGGACTGAACTGCAAGTGTTAATGATTCTGGTAGGCCCCTTGATTAATTGATGGAGACCAAGCTTTACTGCAGTTGCTTTCAATGATTTTGAGTGATTAATTGATTTAATGAAACCAGTGAGCGGCGATAAGAAATCACTTGTACCAATACTGGGGGGCTTATAGGTGACAATGACTGTAATTGCATGTTGATGTGTGAACAGAGTGGTTTTCGTGAACTTCTGTACAGTGCAGCTGAAGCTGAAACTGACTTACTGTGTCTTTAGTAGTGTTGGCATTCTCCCTGTGTGTTATATGGGCAAACTCCACCTGTATTGCAACTGGCATGAGGGGGAAAAGATGACATTTTCATTTCGGGATAACTGTTTCTTAAAATTACAATATCAGCTTTAGATAGAAATTGACAATATAAACCATGTTTTAACCCACTTAGGAGTGCTCCACCTATGGACATCAGGACACAATATGCTATGGGGATTGTTGCACTTTTCCCTTCGCTTAAAGATCCCTACTCAAAAAAGGATATGTGAATGCACATTTGTATGCACGATTAAAGGTAAATGCAAAGCTGAGTTGAAAATGAAAGCAAAATTGTGGAGCAGTAGTTTGATTTTGTTCCCTGATGTTTTTCTTTTGAAATGAAGTACTTGCTAAAGGCAAGTGTTTAATATGCCATTACAGTCACAGCTGTGATTATCTTTAGGAGCATTTTTTTTATGATGGCAGTAATGAGGGTTACATCGCCTGGAAGTTAAAGAACATGTAGCTAGAACTCAGTATTGGAGAGGAGAAGCAGCTCCAATAGGGACACTTCAGAGAGAGGACCAGAGTTTGAAAGAGAGGTGACTACAGCTCATCAGTTGGATGGAGACCAGTGTAGGGAGGCCATATCTCTACTGAAGCACAGCACAGACACCGAACAGATCATTAAAATGAGACAAACCCTCCAGTCCAGACAGAAATTGATTCATGATCCCAAGAAAACCAGCATAGTGCTCACAGTCTTCCCAAGATTCCTTGACACAAAGGGATTGTTGAGTTCATATGGAACCACAATGGTGGATATAAGAGAAATGATCAATGTAGTTATAGTGCAATAAGAAATGATTTATTGACTTTAAACACACAAACTGGTTTTACCATAATCTGCAGATGTACCATATGATGATCCCACCCCTTCAGGTACCACCAGACTTCCAGCTGCTGTTTGGAGTAGAGGCCTCATCAAAGCTTCTGGTGGGGAAAAGTGGGGAACATTCCTGAAGACAAAAGTCATAGAAGAAGCAAACAATCTCACCAAGATGCTTATGCTGGATTCCCTCATCCATGCTGCAGAAGAGAACCCAGATAAAGGTGCCACGGATACTGTCAGTTGTGGTCAAATCACTTTATGTCCATCCGCTGTTTTCAGAACAGATTCAGGTTGCTTTAATTACTCTATGACATGAGTGTTAAGATTTGTAGTACTGACAGATACACTGCTTTATTGCATGTTTGACATGCTGAGATTTTTCCCCCTACTTAAGGTTGGGATAGTGACATGGACTCACTGATGCTGTTGATTTATCTCCTGCCTTCTTCACCTGGTGGGAAGAAGAGACCTATGACGATCAGTGTACAGGAAGCTGTGGATCATGTTTTCAAGTTTCACAAGGTCAGTGGTCATTTTCAAAGAAGGAAATGAACTGGTCCTAAGGAGAGCAGGACTTTCTGGACCTTGTTATCTTTGACCCAAGAGTATTTTAGATACACAGTATGCAGGCTAGTTATATGTTTTACTAATGAAACTATCTAATTCTATTGATTTTCTGGGATCCTTTATTGATATTAAACTATATATTGAAACTGTTATTAGAAAACATTGGTGCATCACTGAATCTGACCCAGCACTCAGTAACCTTTTTCCACACTCGCCACGCATTGTGTACAAAAAAAAACATCTAATTTGCGAAATAATCTAGTGAGAGCTGATCTCCCACTACTCTCAAAACCTCACTTTTTAAATGACATCCCACAGGGGAATTACAGATGTGGTCAGTGGGCTCAATGCAACTTCACCTCTAAATGTAATACTTTCCAACACCCACGGATGGGAAACAACTTTAAGATTAAAGGCATAATTACATGTAACACCAGTAATGTAATTTACATTCTTAAATGCCCTTGTGGTCTTGCCTACATAGGCAAAACCTCCAGACCTCTTAAAACTAGAATGTCTGAACACAGATCAGCAATTCATAATCATGATATCAAGAGCCCAGTTGCTTTACATTTCATACAAGCTGCTCATAATGTTCCTTCTCTGAGGTATCTAGGTGTCAAACATGTTAAACTTCCCCGTTGTGGTGGCAATATAAATCTATTTTTGTTGAAATGCAGACATATTGGATATATACTTTAGACACTCTGTCCCCTAAAGGGCTCAATGAATGATCTATGGCCATTTCTGTAAATGAGCCCTGTAACTTGGTGTCCATGTAGAGCAACAGGGACAGATTGCAATTTTCCAAATTTTCTCTTTTCATTCTGTTGCAGTGCTCCTCATTCATCACCAGAGCGCTCCATATACCAAAATATTCTTCAGTCCTTTGGTTTTCAATCAGTAAAAGTGGCATTTAAGATTTCAGTGTGGCTCTGTGTGTGCACGGTCAAATGACCACCCCTTTCGGTGGTAGACCTCGAGTTTGCACTCACTGAGCTATGCCTGTTGCTTGTACCCCACGTTGATAACAATTGTTTCATTGCTGTGGTCTAATTCTATTTACACCTAACTTCAAGAAACAAATCCCAACTTCACCACTGTATATTTTTTAGCATTTCAACTGTCTTTTAACCAGATTGAGGGCTCTGCTTAATTTAGTGTTAAAACGGTTAAAAATCCTGCGTTAACTCCGTTAACTGTTAACAGCAGCTCAACAATCAGTCCTTCATCTCAGAAAAACAGTGGTTTCAAAACTGCGCTATTACCTGTAGCCACTGGGTCAGTTTGCTTTGCAGAGGAGGAGACCTCGACTGATATATTGCCCATAAAATCACATTACCAACATACCGAAGGCATCCTTAATCTCCACTATTTGACTTCCGCGCTCCTCTCACCCACACCTGAGCACCCATTCTGGAATACACACTGTCGGCTGGCCCGGCCTGACCTCCGTGCTCCTCTCCGCTCCTCTCACCCACACTTGAGCATCCGTCCAAGCCGCGGATGTCAGGCTGGGGGGCCGCGGAGATCAGGCTGGGCGGGATCATAAGTGAGTGGATACCAGTCTCGAGCCCTGATCGGGACCACGGGTGGCAGCTCCGGGCACTTCCACTTCAACCCAAAACGAGTGCTCACGATAACCAGATGAGCAGATAGCGTCAGCTATGGAAAATAAAATGAAAACACCACAGTTGTAGCCTGTTAGCTAACATGAGCTAAACTAGCTAACAGCGAACGAAAGATAACGTTAGCTGGTGGGGACATGTGCTCACAAAGTTGTGCCTTGCCACTCACCAGGAACCTCTTTTAACAGTCACATAATAAACATCATAGCTATTTTCTGTCAATTTATTCCAGTTAGCTTACCTGAAACCAACTGATGAGATGCTGTGTCCTGCGAGCTCAGTGCCAAACAGACACCGCGGAGATGAAATTCCGCCTTCAGTGGCGACTTCTGCATGTGGGCAGACATTCTACGACACTGGGCCGACCCAAAGCCGACGTAACAGAGACGTTTGATGAACTGGCTGACGCTGCTGCTGGGATACAGCTGAGGAGGAGCCGGCTGCTAATGCTATGTACCGGGACACTGCTAATGCTGCTGCCAGTAGGGTTGCCACCTTGGATTTGTGAAAAAAAGGGACACTCGACCAAATGTTTGAGGCGGAAGGCTCGGCCTTTATTACCAGTTCAGACTGACCAATGAACATGAAATCTGGACATAGGAGACCAGATTTGCCATCATTCCACGTCCTTCTATGTGCCTGTATTTTATATTAATTTTTATATCAATGAAAAAAACAAATCTGTGTGACTAAATTCTTACATTTTTACATGTATCTCAGCATAGCAAGTTGGAAGTTGACATATTCTGCCATATATGAAGAGGGGAGACTCTCTGGAATCTGGCAATATAAGAACCATGATGGTGGGATATTCTGTCACTTCACAGCTGTCCAAAACATGTGGTTTGTGCCAGGCGGACATGATTGCCATATTTTTTCATTATTGCAAGAAATTCCATTGACTCATTCACAAGTCAAAAATGTGTTTTATCTGAAAGAAACATGCAATATTTACATTTAAAATAATAGAAAAATAGTCCTGCAAGTGCAAATGCAAATGTCCTCCAAGATAATATTTGCCACTTTGATTGCAGTAAAAAAAAATAATTGGGCATTGGGGGGGGCACATGTCCCCCTCAATGTATATCGTAACTACGGCCCTGTCAGCATGCATAATTAGGCTAGTTGTCTGGGTGCGCAAAGGTGAAGTGGCTGGTCATACAAAGTTTGATGGAGTGTCAACTGGACAATATGGAGATATTTGCATCTTGAAAGCTGGACTACAAATGTGGATAGACAGGGAGAAACACAGGCAAGCCTAAGACGTGGTAAGATACGATATTCCTCACTATATGAAGTGACTGATAACAAGATCTGTATAATGGGTTGTAAAGACATTCGTCAGGATTTTATTTGGTAGACAATTGATCTGTATTTATAGCATGATGGGATTGTAGCGTGATGCAGAGTGAAGCTGCCCTCCACTACACATTTAATTTGAAGTCTTTTATTTTGTTCTGCCAAGAGCAAAAATACATCATATTAATCATTACAGTTCGCCACACTCACAGTAACTTTACAGTCAAGTGTGTGTTCTCATTTTCTGAATGTATTCAATATCCTAACACAGGAATATTATGAACATGTACACCAACATCAAAACAATAAATCATGAATGTTACATCTCTATTCCAGACCAGTTTCATCATGTACCTTTAATATTAACTTGTCCTGCAAATAGAACAGTCAGCCAATCATGTCTAATTAACATTGTCACATTAAACAAATCAATCATGTATCTATTTTAACATCACATAAGTTATTAATTTATTCACCTATGAACTGTACACAAACAGTGTGAACTCTTATGACCAGCTCATAGTTCTACTCTCCAGCCTTATGCTCACTCGAGGCAACGAGGTAACCAGGCACCCAGTGCTAACTACTGGCTAGCCACCATTTTCAGAACGTTACGTTCGCTAAACAAATAACGTTCTTAAACATTTTCTTTGGAACCACATTAAGTCCAACCGAGATTGTAAATTACCACATAACATTCATTTATCACTTATCCAATTCTAACTCTCCCTGCTTACCTGCCAAGAGCAAAAATACATCATATTAATCATAACAGTTCGCCACACTCACAGTAACTTTACAGTCAAGTGTGTGTTCTCATTTTCTGAACGTATTCACGCGATACTTCCCTTGTCCCTGCCCACACAGTGTAGCGAACGCGCCCTATGCCCTCTAGACAATGCATACTGCTAGATAACAGTACATTTTTCAACCAATAAACCACCCTCTTACCTTATCAGACAACACCCAGACAATAACACCACACTCTGAACACGAGCTGTACAACATGAAATGCAAATTAAACATATGAATAATATTTATGTAGGTATATCAACCCACTGACGGCTCTGTACGCCACAGGATGACAGCACAATGATTTGTGGTATCAATGGAAAGCTCTGCTCCTGCGCTGTCATGTGATATGCATGGCATTTCTGTGCGACCCTGCATTCGCGAGTAATTCATCCAAGAGTAATGTGTGTGCAAAGCTGTATGAAAGCTCTGTTATACATCATTTTAGTGTAACTTTATCATTTTTTTCACTCGGAAAGCTACAATTCCTCTGTTTCACGTGATATGCGTGGCTTCTCACTATGATGCACGGTCGCGGAGAAAAACCATAGAGAAGAACAGGTGTGAATTTGGACGCACTATGGGTCATTCTGGATGGACTCCCTGGCCTGCTGTTGCTTCATTTCCCCCAAAAAACTGGACAAATTGTGTCCCGGGAGAGATTTTTTTTTTTCCGGGGACAGCTGATGAAAAAAGAGAACAATTCTGGGAAAATCAGGACGGGTGGCAACTCTAGCTGCCGGGATACAGCTGAGGAGGAGCCGGCTGCTAATGCTATGTATCGGGACACTGCTAATGTTGCTTGCCGTGCTGCAGTAGCTCAGTCGTAACTGTAAGTGATGCTGAGACTCTACTGACTGTGTGACTGGTAGACAGGCCAAAACACAAATTCAAAACATAAACATGATTTCCGGACTGTAAAAATGTTTTTTAAATGCAAATATTCTGGCTGTACTATTGTTGTCAGTGAGATCAGTATGTTATATTAACATTATTCCTTAGTCTGTGTGACATATCAGGATGATTTTACAACTATTTGCTTTAGATTTCTTACACATAGCTCATTTAAATCATATCCAACAAGTTAAACAGTCTTGCTTTGCTTGTACGACTGTCATAAAGCTATGCCCCGTTGTTATGTTACCAATCCATGAATGGATGGGGGGAAGAGTTGATTTGAGGCGTGCTGCTTTTGTTAGCTGGCAGAGGAAGGCTGGAAAGAGCTGTTGTTCCAGAAGCAGTCTTTGTTGTGTCCTCGTTCCAAAGATGCAGATCTGAGGCAGCCGGTCGCTTGGGGTCCATGCAGAGTTAGACACAGGGGTGCTAACTCAACTTGCTTCTCCTTGTTGCTGGCAGGTTAGTTGCAAACCTTGGTTTGGTTCCAGGTTTTTGCCCTGCTGTGGGCATGCAAGTCATGGTCCAGGAGAAAGAGAACAGAAGTCTGTAGAGCAATTACCCTCCCTTACCCCATTGGGCCCTAGGCCTTTTTGGTATTTTTACTGCCTTTACTTTTAAGCTCATATCACAGTCATTATAAAGGCTACATACACGTTATTTCTTGTTCTTGACAATCTGGCCCAGAGTTGGGTATAACGTGTTACAAAGTAACGTGTTAGTTTGCTGTTTGGGTAATCAAATACTTAAGTACATTTTCAAACAAGACATCAGTTACTTCCAATACTTTTAGAACACTGGTCCTTCAGCTCTGACACAGCAACGGCTGTCCTTTGGTTCTAATAACAGAGATAATGTTAAACCTATCAGAAGTCACAGAGCTTGTGGCTCGCTACGTGGTCAGAGAAATGCTGCCATTGTCTACATTTGAAGCGCCATACGTAAACTATCAAGCTACTGTATCCTCCACAGGAAGTTCTGACAAATGTTTCAGAATAAAAGTCTATTTAGAAAATGGAGGGATTCTCTCAGCCGAGGTTATAAGGGGCTTTTAATTTGAAACAAGTGTTGAGTTTGAAATGACAACAATGGAGCAGATAAAAAGTAAATATATAAACACACACAGAGGGATTAATAAATAACGGACCGTCTATAATGTAGTTTGTTTCAAATGAAGCTGGGAGTCTCTGCAGTTGTGGTGAGTAAAAGCCCCGCATCTAATTATTAATGTAATTACTTTATGTCCGACTGTGAGGCTGTACCATTGTTTGCTAGCTTGATGCTAATGACAGTAACGTTAACTCAGCGGGTTGACAAAGTGCCTCTGCTGTTTCACACCATCATTTCCCCCTTTTACTCTGTGTGGTAACATCCCTAGAGAAAATATTAAAAATGATAGGGTGTTGTTGTCATACAGTTGTCTATGGCAGCAGATCGTTGTGTGTTTCTACTGGTCAAAGTGACAGCTGTGATAAGAGAATTGGATGTCAGTGAAGGGCAAGTGGTCCATAACTTTAATTTTAGAGACAAAAAAAATGTAGGCTTATCGCCCTGTGGTCCATTGCCCAATAGGAAATGTAGACTACAAAAGTACTTTAAAAGTGCTTGAGTTACTTTTCTCAGGGAGTAACTTGGAAGTACTTTTAAAGAAATTGAGTTACTTTACTCAGGGAGTAACGCAATTAAGTAACTGGTTACTTTTTAAAAAAGTAATGCAGTAATGTACTTTGATTACTTTTAAAGTAACCCTTACCCAACACTGATCTGGACTATCCAGATTTGCCATCATTACATGTCCTTCTATGTGCCTGTATTTTATATTAATTTTCATATTAATGAAAAAAAAAAACAAATCTGTGTGACTAAATTCTTACATTTTTACATGTATCTATCTCACCATAACAAGTTGGAGGTAGAAATATTCTGCCATATACTGTATGAAGAGGGGAGAGTCTCTGGAATGTGGCAATACAAGAACCCTGATGCTGGGGAATTCTGTCACTTCACAGTTGTCCAAAACGTGGTTTGTGCCAGGCGTGATTGCCACCATTTTTTCATTATTGCAAGAAATTCCATTGACTCATTCACAAGTCAAAAATGTGTTTTATTTGCAAGAAACATGCAATATTTACATCTAAGATAATAAAAAAAAAAAATAGTAATAATATTATTCCTCACTATATGAAGTGACTGATAACAAGATCTGTGCCATGGATTGTAAATAAATTCATCAGGTTTCTATTTTGTAGACAATTGATCTGTATTTACAGCATGATGGGATGACAGCACAAAGATGTGTTTGGTATCATCGGAAAGCTCCGGTCCTGCACTTTCATGTGATATGCGTGGCGTTTCTGTGCAACCCTGCATTTGCGAGTAATCCATCCAAGAGCAATGTGTGTGCAAAGCTGTGTGAAAGCTTTGTTATACATAATTTTAGTGTAACTTTATCATTATTTTTGCTTGTGAAAACATTGGATTACCAACAAGTGATTGGTCTTGCCGGAAAGCTGCAGTTCTGCTGTTTAACGTGATATGCGTGGCTTCTCGCTCGGTCACGGGGAGAAAATCAGTAGAGAAGAACAGGTGTGAATTTGGACCCACTTTGTGTCGTTCGGGCCCATAGGGTTAAGTGGTTCGGGGGCAAGGGTCTCTGAGCTTGTCAGAACCCAGGAGGAAGAGGTCTGGGCTGGTCAAGGGGAGGGGAGCAAGAGGGAGCACATCTGGGCTGGTCAAGGGCCCAGACGTAAAGAGAAAGAGTGTGTGAGAGAGCACAACTTTTCCTGAAGTTTGCTTGGAGACATCACAGAGGGGCATGTCACTGTAAAAGTACTGTCCAATCAAGTTTGATGACTGGTCTCACTTGAGTGTGACCATGAGGCATCCTGTGGAGATGAGTGACATGAGTGCTGTCTCTGTTTGGAGAACAAAGAACATGAGGTCTCTTACCATTTCAGATAACAAGAGGAGAAGCCTTCACATGTCCAGTTTAGATTTTTTTCAAAAAGGACAAATCATCTGTGGTTCAGTGAATCTCAACAACTGTCAGCATTTAAACTCTCAGTGGTGTTCATTAAGCTCTAAATTTACCTTCAGTAGTTCTAAAGTTTGCAATCTCACACCACAATGGTGTCATTTGTAGCTGTAGTTGTACATACAGACTATAAAAAAAACGCTGAATTGAATTTCATTTTTATTCTATATAGTGGCCAAAAAATAATGTGTTGAAAAATATTTTTACTCTTTATAGTGGCCAAAAACACTGAGGTGAATTATGTTTTTACTGTTGAGTGTGCATTTGAGAGTACATTTATACACTTAGAGTGGCAGTCATTTAACTTTAGATTAGTGTATGTATTTAACTCTGAGAATAGTATTAAATGAACCCTGACTCCTTGGACCCAAATACATGTACATTATACTCCTATTGTGTTTTAAATACTCTATCAATTTTGTAGTGCAGTCACTGCCCGTGAACTGTGATCAAACTATGCAACGCTTATCAAATATTAATTAAGATTCTGTTACTGGATTGCCGATTTTTCTCCTTAAATGTTTTCAGAAACATTTTTAGTGTACTGTTTAGTTGTAACATGAGAAATGTATATATACCCTTACCCTATCAAGCACCTCCACAAATCTCAATATATATCTATATATATATCTATATATATGATATATATATACATATTCTTAACAGGAACCGGTTCTCGATTCCCACCCCTAATTGTCACCACTGCTGTTCTGCACAGGCCTTAATCCCCTTAGTCAGATCATCAAGAAGACTGGCTATGGATACAAATTCCAAAGTGAGGCAACAATTAGCCAACTGCTCTACATGGATGACATCATGCTGTGCGCCAAGAATGAGTGATAAATCGACACTGATCCACACCACCGGGATCTACAGTCATGGAAAAAATTATTAGACCACCCTTGTTGTCTTCAATTTCTTGTTCATTCTAATATCTGGTACCACTAAACGTATAATACAATGAACACAACAAAAAATGCAGCTGGTCACATAATACTTTATGTCCTATTTGACATTCTTAAGCTTAATTGATTCCCAGGGTATATAAGAGGCCATTTCATGTCACAAGCAGCACTGCACATGCAAAGGCCTAGAGTGGTTTCCTGCTTACATTCAAGCCGTAGCACAACTCAGAAGTTGTCAGCTCTCACATAATGCCTAAAACAAAAGAATTATGTGAAGCCACAAAGGCAGCCATCTTGGCACTGCTGGAAATTGGCATGAGTGAGAGACAGGTAGCGAAAAAACTGAAGATCTCCAAGACAGCCGTTCATTACAACAAAAAAAAACAAGCTGAACATGGCACTACCAAATTGCTACCTGGCCGTGGCAGGAAACGTCTTTCTACCCCACGAGATGACCGTGCACTCATCCGTTCCTGTGTCAGGAATCGTCGTCAGACCTCCAGGGACCTTAAAAATGAGTGGGCACTGTCGAGAAATGTGACTTGTTCGGCAAGGACAGTTCGAAACCGACTTGTTGAAGCTGGTTTGAAGTCACACAGAGCACGCAAGAAGCCCTTCATCAATGAAAGGCAGAGGAAGGCCCGGTTACTCTTTGCTCGAGACCACAAGGATTGGACTGTTGATGATTGGGCTAAGGTTCTCTTCAGTGATGAATCCAATTTTGAATTGATGCCCACTCCAGCCAACTTACTGGTTAGGAGGAAGCCTGGAGAAGCTTACAACCCAGACTGTCTTGCCCCTACAGTAAAACATGGGGGTGGATCAGTCATGATCTGGGGTTGTTTCAGTCTGAGTGGAACAGGGCAAATGCAATTGTGTGAAGGCCGAATGAACCAGGTCATGTACAGGACTACCCTTGAAAACAGTCTTCTTTCATCAGCTGGAAAACTCTTTCCTGCCTCGAATGACTGGATTTTCCAACAAGACAATGCCCCTTGCCACACGGCAAGGTCAGTTAAAGCCTGGATGGAGAACCACAACATTCGCACCATGCCTTGGCCTGCTCAATCACCAGATCTTAATCCAATTGAAAACCTGTGGAAAATCATCAAACTCAAAATGGAGAACCACAAGCCCAAAAACAAAGAAAATTTGTTTGAATTTGTCCAACAGGAATGGGCTGCTGTGACAGCAGAACAATGTCAGAAGCTGGTGGAGAGCATGCCAAGACGCATGGCTGCAGTCATCAAAAACAATGGTTATGCAATCAAGTATTAACTCTTGTGTGTATCATGTGTTTAAAGCAAACAGAAAAGAAAACATGGAATGCTTAAAAGTCGTGTTTTTGGCGGTACAATGCCATAGCTATTGATGTAAGAATTTAAGTAATTTTGGTTATTATCAAGAAAACCATGGAAAATGAATAGTTCTTAGTTCTTAAATTAAACTCTCATGAGCTATTTTTGTTGTTATCATTATAATTGTCCAAACAAATGTACCTTTAGTTGAGCCAGGCATTAAAATTAACAAGAAATTGAAGAAAACAAGGGTGGTCTAATAATTTTTTCCATGACTGTACAGCAAGGACATAGGGATGTCATTCGGATTACACAAGTGTGGCAGGATGGTATCAAAGAGAGGAAAGATGATCAGAACTGAAGGAGCTGACCTAGCAGAAGGTAACATAAGAGTTATCCAGGACAGCTACAAGTACCTTGGGATCCCACAGGCTAATGGAAATCATGAGAAGGCCGCAAGGAAATCGACCACAACCAAATACCTCCAGAGAGTAAGGCAAGTCCTGAGGACTCAGCTGAATGGTCACAACTAGGTCAGAGCCATCAACATGTACGCACTGCCAGTCATCAGATACCTAGCTGGGATCATAAGCTGGCCAAAGGAGGAGATAGAGGCCACAGATAGCAAGACAGTAAAGCTCATTACCATGAATGGAGGATTCCACCCCAAGTCCAGCACCCTGAGGCTATACACTATGCGGAAAGAGGGAGGCTGAGGACTAGTGAACATCAGAGCCAATATCCAGGATGAAACATCCAAAATTCAGGAGTACATCAAGAAGATGCCCCCAAAGGATGAGTTGCAAAGTGAATGCCTCAGACAACAGAAATCTGATGAGGGCAAAGAGGTGGAGGAGCAAACAACATGGAGGGACAAGCCCCTACATGGTGCATATCACCGTCAGATAGAGGAAGCGGCTGATATCAAGAAGACCTCAAAAAGGCATAAAATATGGCAACTGGACTAACCTCGTGTGAGTAGAAGACGTTTCGCCTCTCATCCAAGAGGCTTCCTCAGTTCTAAAAGAGTCTGGTGGGGAGTAACAGATATTTATCTACCAGGAGGCTAGTGGCAAAAAAGGGTCATGTGACCCAAAACCAATAGACTCGTTAGGTGTTAATGTGAGTCGTTGGCCTTGATGGGCGGTCGTTACCCCTCCCAGCCCTCTTAGGAGGGTCGTTGGGGGTCACCTGGCTGCAGGTGGGAACGATGACTGCACTTCCTTGGGAGGGCTCTAAGGACAGCATTGTACGTAGGAGACAAGTGGTGTCTGAGGCCCCCTCCTCTGTTTAAAGATGGCCGTTCTAGTTTGACATGAATGGCTTCTTCTTCCCTTCTTTTCCCATCTGCTTCAGATGGGATATTTTGTGCCCTGTGTTTTAAAGTGCGGATCACCCCCAACTTGTGTTCCAGTGGGTGGTGTGAATCAAACAGTAGGTACTGATCTGTGTGGGTGGGTTTTCTGTAGACCCCAATGTTGAGTTCCCCATTAGTTTCAATGCGTACCACGCAATCTAGAAACGCCAGACAGTTGTCTTTGACATCCTCTCTTGTGAATTTGATGTTCTGATTTAATCTAATCTGTTGTGTCTGTTGTGCAAAGTTTTCATTACTTGTGATGCACTCTCTGCGGCGGTTTTCTCCCCAGCGATGGTAGCACCGAATCCCATTCTGTGCAGGAAAATGGGAGCGGAGGATTCAGCCTCTCTTGTCGCCTGCTAAACATCAACACATGGAGTTCCTCATCTGTGTACTCCAGCTCAAACAGGTATGGCTCTGGATCTGTGTCCGCTACAAGAAACTCTTCAAAATCGCGTTCAAACTCGTCCATTGCAGCTGCTATAGTTCGGAGATATCTCTAGGCTAAATAAACAGCTGAGTTTCGTTTACAAGCTACGTCTGTGCCTGCTCACCGGTGTGTGCCTGTTTACCGGTGTATCCCTCCGCGGATCACAGCGCAGGACGTACTGACCCTCTATCAGCGCAATGCTAACCGCTGAGACCCAGCCACTGGACGTACAGACACAAAAAAAGACATTGATCATGTTGTCTCAATATGAAAATGATAGAGAAAATCGTCGGAGTATTCTTTTATGTGAAGATACACAGTGAAGACATAACATAATCCTAACACACCAAAGCTGTTACCTGCAGCCTTCCCTTGCAAAGCTAACGCTACTAACGTTAGGTCAGTCCAAGTAGTAAGTGGAAACATGCTAACATGCTAACATGCTAACGTTACACACAAATTAGTAGTAAGACCTGTTCATAAATGTTCTGGTGTAGCTCTGAATTTCTTATAAACTGAGGACAACTGCCTGCTGTATATTTGTGTTCATGGTCACAGTCACAGATAATTTTACATGATGCTCCTTCATTATCCGCCATGACATCAAAAGTACAACCAAGTCCTCATAGATACATCTCTGGTAAAACTGTTAGGTGTTATGTGTTCAGCAATGCCCGTTGCGTACTGCTTTCTCGAGGAACACTGTAAGCACGGCTCCTTCTTCTTCTGTGGTTTAATCGCTGCGGGTCGCTGCGGGCGAGCAGAATCACTTCCAAGCCTCTAGCTTGCAAGGCTATTCACATAGCAAAGAAGTGCTCTCAAAGCTGCAGTTACCTATGGATTTGCAGTAAACCCCAGGCTGCATGTCAGATTAGCTGCTACATGCTAGTTGTTAAATTACACTTGACGATAAGACCAGGTTAATGATAGAAACAGAAAATGGTGTCCCACAGCAGAGAGAGTGAGTAATGATTCATTGATTTGTGACAGGTAAGTTAACTGTGTGGTGACTGCTCCACTGCAGTGTGTCAGCTCTGGATAGTCACACGTTTTCTTTAAATCCTGTAAACTGTGAAGAAGAACTTGTTTTTTGTCAAGTGGAATACACACTCCATTTTTAAAGGGGTGTACATGTTAAGAAGAAATAAACTTCATAATCCTCAGAATTCTGACTGCTTGCTTTTTTATTACTAGCATTTACTTGTACTTTTGCTGTCAATACTTAATTACATTTAATATAAAATTACTTTTGATACTTAAGCACAGTAAATATCAGATATTCAAGTAATATTCTAATAGTTAACTTTAACTTCTACTGAAGTCATTATCTGGTAAGATATCTGTACTTTTACTCAAGTATGGCTTTCAAGTACTTTATCCATTGGAGCCAACAAGGTGGCTCCCCTCTCCTGGCCCCTTCAGCAATTGATCAACCAATGTCATTTTTTTTAATAATAAGGTATTAGGAATCAGATGCATATGAAACAATGAACAAGAAAACTTTAAAATTTAAAATAATGGTTTAATGATTTAGTTGCAATAGAGACTGAAAGCAACTTAGATTCAGCATACAGCAGACTGTGCAATTGCAACTCTTGCTATGTTTTTTATCAAACCAATAGCAAAATAATCCTAATTTACTGACAATGTTTTGTTGTCTTTTCATGTCTGGGCCAAGTGATTTTGAAAGTTTGACTATTAAATTTAAGGATTATTTAGGTCCCATGTCTGTCCGGGACAGGACAATGTTTTTGTTACATAATAGACTATTTGCTTAAATATTATCTAGTTGCAGTGTTTTATGGATGTTTCAGCTGCTTCACATTATGGTTGGTTGTTAGTTAATAAGGTTGAGTCCCTCCAGCTGTCACTGACCTCCCAAATACAGTCCAAGCTAAAACAAGCTGATTGAATCGACTGGCCCAGCATGAAATGGCAAAGGGCCGAAATGAAGGAACGGAGCACAGATCCAGCCAAACAGAGTTGGATGGGTTTCTCAGGACTGTAACCAAACTAAACAAAACCTTAATGTTTTATTTATTATAAATTTAGGGCCAGTAGTTTCCAGATATCTTTATTACTGGCTCTACAATGATTGGAGCATTCTTCTTTGCAGCAGTACAAGTTGAAATTTGTACAACAGGATGAATAAGTGTAAAAACCTGCTAAAATAGCTGGCAGACTTGCCGGCGTTTGAAGTGCACCGAAGCTTTATTTAGGAAGCAGCTGCCTGGGAACTTCTGTTGACCAGCTGTGTTTCTCTGGCTCAGATTCACTGTGACACACACATGCATAGACAGCCTCTCGCTGGTTCAGCAGTGTAAATCAGTGAAGTGTTTCAGAGCACAGCAAGATGCGACCCATCATCAATCACACACACGGACTGACACACACTCATACACACGCATGCACGGACGCACACGCGCGCGCGCACACACACACACACACACACACACACACACACACACACACACACACACTCCTTGACGACTGTGTGTGTCACCAGGCCAAGAGAGGGAAGCAGGTGGTGGGCAGACAGTGTGTGTGTGTGTGTGTGTGTGTGTGTGTGTAAAACAGAGCTGTGGTGAGGATGAGATGGGGTCTTTTTCCACACGAGTGTGTTTACATGCACTAGTAGTTTGTAGTTGCCTGAATTTACAGTATGTGTGTTTGAGTCTGAGGCATGAAGTGTAAAGCAGTGTGAGGTGGGGTCAGTGTGCGAGGTAGGGTGAGCTGGGGCCAACAAAGGTTAAGCCGAGTTCATACTCGACGCAGTAATGCCATGAAGTGCACCGATTTCCTGTGGAGTGTTGCCCACCTCTTCTCATCAACCACCTTAACCAATTGGGCCACTCACACTAAACGGACCGCAGTTCCGAGCTCGTAATCTGCAGCAGTAGTTTTGATGTCTTGGCCCATTTTTTTGAGAGCGAATCTGGCAAAAAAGCACACTTATAAACTATTATGAATGCTATAAAGGATATATAACATGGATGATATAAATTATCTGATTCTTATAAATTACGGAATATGTATCCCAGGCTTACTAATCAGTTGAGTCGAAACAGAGAGAGACACAACCAGACACCCACACACAGACAAGCAGGTAGACCAGGTCGTCCTCCAGTCTGCATGTCGTGGGCAAGATACTGAACTCCAAATTGCTCCTGAAGGCTGTTCGATTCATGTGCGAGTGTGTGTAAATGTTTAACTGAGTAGCAGGTGGCACCTTATACAGCAGGCTCAGCCACCAGTGTGTGAATGTGTGTGTGAATGGGTGAATGTGGCATGTAGTATAATACTGCTTTGAGTGGTCGGATGACTAGAAAGGCACTATACAAATTTATATCCATTTACCATATACGTGTAATTGGTAAAGTGCAGAGAAGTATAATCCCTTGCTCACCTGCGTGGAGAAATGTGCTTCTGGTGTGAACATCCAGGTGTCTGCTTGCGTGACAGTTAACAAATCTGCGTCCAGTGTGAACCCAGCATTAGGCCACACACAGCATCACTAAAGAAATAAGAAATTTGGGGGCAGCCTCTTGCTCAGTGAGTAGAGTGTCTGCCCCACTGAAGGCTGAGCCCTTTGCAGCGACCCACGTTCATTTCCCACCTGCAGCCCTTTGCTACATGTCCTCTCTCCCCCCTCACTGTCAATCTCCAGTTGGACTATAATAAAGGCAATGAAAGTCCAAAATATTATCTTGAAAACAGGTCGCGATCAGATGTAATGATGCTAGGATGGAAAGTTTTTTTGCAGCTCTGTTGATCTTGAAATCACTGATTACTTTTATAACTGCTGTTTCAGTGCTTTGGCTGGTTCCAAAGCCAGATTGATACACATCATACAGATTATGAAGTGATAAGTAGCTTTGTAATTGCTTGAAGGCAACCTTTTCAAGTATTTTACCAACAAAAAGGTTAGAGGAGGTTGGTCTGTAATTGCTAATTATGGACGGATCTATGTTGTTCATTTTCAGTAATGTTGTAATGATAGCACGCTTGAGAGAAGAGGGGACGACTCCAGATTCTACAGAGCTAGTAACGATATTGAGTATGTCAGATGACAGGCAATTGAACAAAAGCACCTTTTCTCCAATAAATAAAAATCCATCTATCTATCTATCTGTCGAGATAGATAGATAGATATAGATATATATATTTATTTCCTCCAAAAGAACAGGCTTACTAGAAACAAACTTACAGCCTAAAACTTGCTTTGGAGTCATGATCCAGTTGTAAATTGCCATTTGCAAGCTGTATTCTTCATAAAATGACATCTTGCACACATGTCCAGTCTGTTGGGCTTACTTTGCTCCAGACACTAAACACATAAATCAAGTTCACTAATTTCTTTTGTAATCTTCTACATAAAAAATGCCCAAACACTGAAGTCATAGACTGGTAAGTGTTCAACATCACCATGAGCCATGCTGCTTCACTTTAGTCACTGGTCTTAAATAAATGGGACTATTTTCAGACATTCTGTATCTGAGCCTTTTCATCCAACACCAAAGAAAATCAATGAAAGGACCAAGACAGTTGAGGGTCTTTTTTTTTCTCGGATGTGGGCGTTTAGTCTGTGATAGTCAATTAGAGACAATAACAGCACCAGTGGATTCAGTTAATGAGAGAGCTCTTTATCTAGTTGTTGTTTTTTTTATTGTTGATTATTATTGTTATACTTAACATCTGTCTAATGAACAGCTGTTCTTCATTTGCATTATGTGTATTTGTATGGAGTCAGATAGGCTGCAGAGGAGGAATCTGATGTGTGGGTCACTGATTTGCTCTGACTGACATGTTGTAACTGCTTGTATTATTCTGCTTGTTTATCATGTTTTTATTGTCTTTATTAATTAACAACAGCTTTATGATCACAAACAGGTAGATAGGACTCTGTGTGTGTGTGTGTGTGTGTGTGTGTGTGTGTGTGTGTGTGTGTGTGTGTGTGTGCATCATCTCTAGCTGGTTGTTCTTTTCTGTCTTTAATGAGCCAGAGATTGCTGTTTTTATCATCTGTGTTGTTTCTTCAGCTCACACATTCCTAATGAACAGCTGCTCTATGTCTGAGAGTGCTAGCCACACACACACACACACACACACACACACACACACACACACACACACACACACACACACACACACACACACACTGCCCTGGGGCAATAGTGAAGACCTTTTTGGACTTAAAGGACCATTCCAGTTTTTTGTGTTACTAAAAAACACATTGGAAAGGTGTTACTGTTTTGTTGAAGATTTAAGATACCACATTTGTGCCAGTGCCAGTCCAATTAATGTGTTACAGATACCAATACTCATTTGATACCTTTTGTTTTCTACTTCATGCAATACCCATTATGTGAATAGAAGCAGTGAGCTGTGAAAAATGCCACCACACTTTCAAAAGGTTTAGTGGCATCTCAGCCAGTGAACTGCATACTTCATCAGATACCACCCTTGACTTCACTACACACTGGCTGTTTGGCTTGTAGCAGCTGCAGTAGTGGGCTAATAACATGTTGCATTAAATTCAAGAATGCTTGCAGTGATTGGCTGTGAGCAGAAAAAGAAAAAAAACCCCACTGTGTTTTCATAGCCCACAAATTGTTAGCCAACACGAGGAAACATACATTTTTTATTTGAGGAACACTTAAAAAAGCATGAATTTCTTAAAATAACACAAACAGAAATACGGGTATACTTGGTCCATTGATCCCAATTACTGTAAATTCAGTTACTGTGCATCCCTCTACTGACCAGAGTTGTAATGTATCTAAGTACATTTACTCAAGCACTGTAGTAAAGTACAAATTTGAGGTACTTTTGCTTTACTTAAGTATTGTAACCTCATGCCACTGTCTACATTTACTCCACTACACATCAGATGGAAATACTGTACCCATTTCTCCAAAACAATTATTTGATAACTTAAAGGGATAGTGCGCCCAAAAATGAAAATTCAGCCATTATCTACTCACCCATAGCCAATGGAGGCTCAGGTGAAGTTTTAGAGTCCTCACATCCCTTGCGCAGATCCAAGGGGAGAGGGGGTCGCAACACAACTCCACCTAATGGAGGGTTATGGCGCCCCAGATTCAAACGTCCAAAAACACATAATTGAAACCACAAAATATCTCCATACTGCTCGTCCGTAGTGATCCAAGTGTCCTGAAGTCTGTTTAGGCCGCATTGTAGCCTGCACACTTGAACACGGTGTAAAGGGAGGCAGTTAGAGCTACAGGCTACAATGAGGCCAAAAACAGAGGGTGAGTAGATAATGGCTGAATTTTCATTTTTGGGTGCACTATCCCTTTAAGCCACTAGTTACTTAACAAATTAAGATTTTTGCACATAAACCACATAAAAACAATACAAGCACAGCTAACACAATTAACGATCAGATGTCATTGAGAAGTAACCAAAAGGGCCTAAACTACGAATTGGAGGAATATATTAATCATTTTATTGTTGAGAAGGTCAATGAAAAGCTTAAATTACAAGCCAAAATTTACAGGTCACAGCGTACGCTTGTAAACCACATATTGCCGTTGCCATTAACAGAGACAGCAAATGACAGTGCCACTGAAGCTAAGCTCCAGAAGTTAACGTTAGTTTAACTAGAGCCCTTTGGAGAACAGCTAACAATGATGTACGATCACCAAAGTACAAAACTAGAACAAAATAGGCTAATACACTCCTAGCAAACAAGGTGACATGATGAACAATGCAGCTAAGAGCTAATGTTAGGCTAGCTAACGTTTGCTAGAGATGTTAAAGATAACTATTTCTTTCCAGCAAAGTGACAATATGTTGCCTCAAACGTGATGCTGACTTACTTTAGAACAGATAAAGACATGCTTGTTAACCTTATTTACGTTGAGCTGATGTTGTGGTTACCGCACAACTTTATCCAATGGAGACACTTTTCTCGGTTGACATGTGGTTTAGGAAAGGGTAAAAAATACAAAAATACACGCCCAGCCTCTCAGGATACCTTGTGTGGGAATTGCATGTACCCCATGCACACTGTTTTTTCAAACTTCAAATCTCTGGAAAAGCTCATAAAACTGAACAAAACTGACTCTCTGTGATGCATTTCAATGAACGTCCAGGCAGAGAATGTCCGAGTGTACGGGAATAGCTATATGCACTGTGATTGGCTCATCGCGTTTGAGGGCAGGACTTTGTCATAGGTCAGTTGTGTTTTCAGTTTCCTCAAACAGTGTAATCCTTAGCTTTCACCCACTTTTCACAGCATTGCACCAAACTGAATTTAGAAAGATTGATCATTATTATTAACATCATTTAGATAGTGGTTATGGCCCAATAGTGCTAGCTACACAATTTGAAGAGCAAAAGGAACCAAAAAAATCCACTCTCTCTGGCGGCTGCAGGCCTGCAAAGAAATTGACCAATCACAGCCATCTGGTCCGCATGGGAGTTACTCCCTGCTCAAATTTGCACTCTGAACGTCGATTTAAATTCTAATTTTGTTTTTAATGCAGTTGTAAGCGTAAATCATTTTGTGGGGGTGGACTGCTTTGCCACACTATTATGTCCTTCTTATCTGCATAAATGTGGGAGGACAAAACATTTCAAACATCTTTCAAAAAGCCTTACATTGCATGAGACTGCACAGACCTGTGCATTTTATAAAGTGGTAACTACAGCCCCCCATTCTGGCAGTAAATATTCTGTCACTTGACTAATTGACCCTTAATTCACCCTAAATTAAGAAATAATTAAGTGCACAACAATGTCAGTTACTGCGTGTCTCTGCTTCCCTCCCAGCCCCCTCTGTGGTCTCATTAAAGAACCATAAGTGAGTGACAGACAGGAAGTCAGATTGTAAAGGTGTTATGGTGTCACCTCATGTCTTCTGCTCCCATTTCAATTAACAGATCACTCCTGGTCTGTATTGCCAGGACAGATTTCCCAGCATGTGGTCTTGCACTGCTTTTATTGGCTGCTGTTTCAGAGGTTACTAATCAAAATGTTTTAACAAAAGGGGTTACATCCATATTCTTTATGGTAAAAACGTATATGTGGTATATAATATTAATTCTGTTGCCTTGCATCTTTCCAATGT
The DNA here is from genome assembly GCA_026686955.1 of Epinephelus cyanopodus. Classification (NCBI taxonomy): domain Eukaryota; kingdom Metazoa; phylum Chordata; class Actinopteri; order Perciformes; family Serranidae; genus Epinephelus; species Epinephelus cyanopodus. The sequence goes on along the minus strand of CM048917.1, from coordinate 42,065,385 downwards.
GCAGGAATGTCTTCTTTTGCCAAAGCCAATTTGTGGACTTTTTTCAGCTTTATTGACTGGTTGGCTGAATGTTAAGGAGGCTACATCATTTAATCTCACCAAAGCACTGTTTCAATGTCAATGTCAATCCTTCGAATTAACCAAGGACCAGGTCCTTTCTTTAGAGAATTTTCAAGGATGCATGCATGTCTTGTCAGAGAGAGAGCAATCGTAATCAGCGCAAGGTAACAGCGGCTGTGGAGGAACACAATGGTCACTTTCCTATCCCTCAGAGGCCAGCAGACTAACTGGGTCAGCCTACCGTCCACTGGTCTTTGTTACAGATACAGATGCTTCTATTTTAACCTGGCCTACTAATATCAGTCGTTTTCCACTTAACATTTGTTGTCTTGAAGTTTGTTTTACCAGTCAGTCATGTAATAGCTTGTGAATTTAATGTATAACGTTATGCATACACCATCATGGCAATAATCAGAAGTAGTGGCGACCCAGCTTGCTAACATTAGCTAGCCTTATTAACCCTACTCTGTATAGTACTGTTAAGCACTAGAGAAGATCAATTGCTGATTTATTTTTATCTTTTCAGGGACCGACAACAGTTTATTACATGGTTAAGAAAGTGGTAAAACAGACTTCAACATGTCATTATAGGTTACACATATACAGCAGGTTGTGATTGAGTAGCTCTCTTTCCTCTCATCCGTCTCGGTGTCCATTCCAAATAGTCCATCTGTTCCTTTAGCTCAATGCATGATGGGGTATATTGCTTGGTGAGTAACCATCAGTTTTTCACTGTGCATTGTGGGATACTTTGAGTCCACTATATGGTAGGGTGACCATGTTTTGATTTCCAAAAAAGAGGACACTCGGCCCAGCCACGACATAGCCTACTTAAATGATACTCGCAGTTTATTTAAAGATGCCTCATAATTTTGATATCTTTAAAGTTTATATGTATGGATAGAAAATTCAGTTATATTACAAAATAATATCTCTCAAAGATAGAAATTTAGATAGGCCCCTATAAAGGACACATACTGTACACACACTAGAGGGTCCCGACTGGTTGGGCTGGGTTCGGTCAAAAATATATAAATTTTTCTGTTGGGCTTGGGTCGGTTTCGGTCAGCTTTCAGTGAAAATGTAGTGTTAAAATAAATAAAATCCTATTGTCTGTCCTGTTTATTGCTTGGGGACTGTTATTTACGTGACAACACCTGAACATAACACGCACACACACACACACACACACACACACACACACACACACACACACACACACACACTGGCTGTTTGTTTCTACCTCTTCCCTCGCTGGAAGCCTAGGACCTCCTGCCGCCTGCCTCCGTCTTGATTAAACGCTGAAAATAAAATAAAAGAGGGAGACAGGTTTTTCCTATTTTATCTTATTTTGTTATATTTCTCCCTCTCCCCTCGCTGGAAGCCTTGGACCTCCAAACACGGAGGTCTACCTCTCCAGGTCATTCCTCACTATTGGTAACATTCCAGTCCCTGGGACAGAGCCCCTCGTATCTTACTTTACATATACCAAATTTTAATATGAAAAACATTTTATTACAGATAGAGGTTTCCCATGTAATATTAACACAGAATATTGCCTGAAAAAAATGTATATTTATATTTATATACCTCTTTTTAGGCACAAACACATGTTTTTACCATGTCCCCAAGGCAACTTTTCATATTTCAATGAAGAATATTTCATTAAAATAATAAATAATTGCAAAAATAGTTTTATTATTGTATATATCAAGATTAAATAATTAAAATTCTAAATATATGTTTGTGGCTATATTACTGTTATTTAGGTGTTCTATTGAATTTACTGTGTGTCCCCCGAATTGCGTTCCACCCTGTTACATTAGCCTACCAAACCAGGTAAAACTACAATTCCCATGATGCAACACGCAGGAACAGGAAGCAGCCTTTGGGCGGGAAATTTGAAGGAGAAGTCAGAGATAAGAATCAACATCTCTTGCCGTTTTTGCATGTTTTATAGTGTAAATCCACATGTCCTACTCTTGTTGAGAAAGTAAAAACAAATGTGAAATTTTTTTAAATATGTTTGATGTCCCTATTTATGTATTGTTTAAATCTGGAGAGCTAGCTAGTCAGGTCTGGAGTGCTAGCTGGTCAGGTCTACTTTGGTTGGAAATATTCCACCCTGTTATTTGAAAAATATCTAATAATAATACAGAATATGCACTCTCAGATGATGATGATGATAGTAATAGTAATAATTATACTAATAATAATAACAATAACAACAACAATAATAACAATAACAATAATAATAAGTAATATTATTATTATGTATTCTTATTATGACTATATTAGCAACTATCGTTATTATTTAATAATAAGAATATGATATTTCATTATCATTATTATATATTATGATATAATGAACTAATTTGTAATGAATCTGTTCTTTGCCAATATAAAGCCTATAGAATATTTTTTTTGCGGAATGTGGGCATTAATTGGGCTTTATAATTTTAAAAATACTGAATGAATTACTCTAAATGGATGACTATCTCTACAGTTAGAAATGAAAATGGAAAATTTCGTATTATTTACTCTAAATGAATTGATTAGTCTGTTATATGGTTATAAATGAAATGAAAATGAAAGACTGAATGAATTACTCTCTCTTTAGAGTCCAAATGAATGAATTCATCTTCTGTAAATATGTTTAACTGTAACCTTGACTAGTACTGCTGGTGTGTGGTGTTGGTGTCGTTGGGGGGTTAGACTAATGCACTATTTTCTTGATGGTATTGTATGTGGATATAATAAAAATGTTCAATAAATAGCAAGTTAAAGCTAATCATTGTTGGTAATTCCACCCTGTTACGGTACTTTCCACCCTGTTGCGCTTGTTTCCACCCTGTTACACACAGTTTCTTTTAAAATGATCTAAAAACAATGTTATTTTTTCGGAATGTTCTTACGTTAATTTGCAGTCCTGAAAGAGACAATGAGAATACATGTGTTTTATTGTGCACATATCTATTTATCTTGAGCATTTTGGCTAAATTGGGTGTGCACATGGACATTTTCTAAACAAAAAGCCTATATTCTACACAATAATTCCTGTATCTTCATTATTCAAATTTAAAAAACATATGTTATGAAATAAGGGACACATAAGGTATATAAATATTGTTGAATATTTACATTATTAACATTTAGCAATACTTGTGTATATGTCCGTAACAGGGTGGAACTCTAGCACGATCCATGTCTCAGCAATCCATCCATAATTATTATCATTTAAGTGCCTGAGGTCTAAAAATACAAATTCCTCAAGGTTAAACATGTCTTCTACCTAATGACATGTTAAAAACATCAAAAATTCACAATATTATTTTCAAAACTTAACACCTTGAAAAGTTACCAATAGCGAGGAATGACCCCTCCGCAGAACACCCACGGCGCACGCCCGGCCTGTTAAATAGCCTGTAACCATAACAACTGTGTGACACAAACTCAGTGCTTTAGTCATTAAATAATGTCGGGCTCGGTTCAGTTTTGAACATAACAAAACAGAATGACTGTCAGGTTCGGACAGAAACACACACACACATACACACAAACACACACACACACACACACACACACACACACACACACACACACACACACACACACAAGGAAAAGCGGACATTATCATCAATTTATAAACATCCCCCGGACGCCCCGAACAGGACATCAAAAGTGGACATGTCCAGGCAAAAGAGTACGTTTGGTCAGTCCACTATATGAGAATAATAATTCCCACATATTCAGAAATTGCAAACCCACTATAGTGGACTAGAGTGAGTCGTGAGTGATTTCGGACACTGCCCTGGTCGCCTGTTCCAATGTGCATTCACTGAATGCTCGGAAGGAGTGTTGCCTAGACTCTGTAGGACCTGACTTGGATGGATTTTCCCTACCAAGGAAGCATCCTTGACTTTGAGAGGCACCAAGTATGTAAATTGCTTAGGTTGTGTGTAACACCAAGCAAAACTTTAGTGACTTTATTCTCTAGCTGGCTTTTGGTTATACGCCTCAACAATCAGATGTTAGGAATTAAACTTGTACAAACTGCATATTTCATTGTATGTTTTGTTATTTTTTGTTGTAGTTGTAGTGATGACGCCTGTATTTTAAAAAAGAAAAAGACCGCAAGTCTTGATTCTCGCCAGCGGAACTCAGGCAGCAGGCGGAACAGAAACAACAGTGCACTGTTCAGGGGGAACCATAACATCGTCGGACACTGTGTAGTCTCTAGGCTGACAGCGTTTTTGAAGGTATGTTCAATGCCTTACACCCGCAACACAAATGTTAAATGACAGCACTGATAAACTGAAAGAAATGTTTTTATTGCGCTTTGAGCAAAATTACCGCATTTCCAGCTTCACGTGTGTTTGGCTCACTGACTCATACTTAACGTAGACTCACACACACTGCATCCACGAGGGTGTATTCTGGTTTATGTTCGTGGACCAACCAAACATTATCACCAAATATTCATTTAACGTTACCTCTATAACACACTATAACGTTAGATAATGGGACAGTAGAACGTTGACGTTTAGTGACATATGGCAGACGACAGACAGTCGTAGTTTCGTCCAGTAAGCAAGCTGCTCCCTCTACTCATGTCAGAGGAGTCTGTGTGTAACTTACCAGTATAACAACACATTGTCTGTAACTTACTGTCATCGTAGCTCTTGGAATTAGCAGGCCTTAGTGAGACGCTTGTAAAAACCTTGTAAATGTAAGTTAGATTAACGTTAATCGTAGACCTAGTCAGAATTGTTAAGATCTCTAAAAAAGAGAGGCTCAAAATTCAGCCTAGCTTTGTAGAAAAACGTCAATGAGTATAATAATTTTCATTTATTGTTCAATTAAATTGTTTTTAATTTTGGTTGTGAGCCAACTTTTAAGTCTCATAAACCCAGACATGTGAACTTCAGCTTCGTGACATTTGACTTGTGTTACTGTCGCCTTTTCTCTCTCTCTCTCTCTCTCTCTCTCTCTCTCTCTCTCTCGCTCTCTCTCGCTCTCACTCTATCTAATAAAACACAATGCAATGATACTGTTTGACGATACAATATTGCCACACAAATATATGAAAATACTATGATTTATCGATTTTTTCCTCAATCCCCGAATAGATAGATAGATAGATAGATAGATAGATAGGTAGAGGGCTGCTCACAACAAACAATTACAAAATCAATATTTTCATTATCAGTTACTCTCTTGAATAATTTCATATTTAATCAATTATTTGCTTTGTCTTCAAAATGTCAGAAAATTGTGCAAATTGCCTGTCACAGTACCTCAAGATGTCTTGTTCGTCTGATCAGACGTTAACCCAAAGATATTTATTATTGTATAAAATATACCATGCAAATATATAATATTCACATTCGAGAATTTCTGCTAAAAACAAAAAAAACAATTAATAGTTGAACAAAATGGTTGCCGATCAGTTAACATTGACTAATGGATTGATCAGATAGTAGTTAGATTGCAGCTTTGCTCACAGTTGGCTATGCTGTATAATAGTCTATAAGCAAGGGGCATTCAAAATTATGATGTGAATATTATGTTAGTGAGCCTCTTCTACAGATGTCCATTCAGTTGTTTTTTTTCCCTATTTCCATTATTAAGTGTTGAGATTCAGGAGTCATATTCTCTCACCTAATCCAGCTGCACAGTGTACACTTACTCAATAATAACAATAAGTAATTTAACACACATATTTCAGATAGATGTTTGTCAGCTGATTCAGCTCACTGATAGTGTATAGGCTACATCCCACCTCTTAACTTAAATTATTTTTTTCAGTGTACTGTAGCCTTACTGTCTTGTATGTTTTGTATAATATTTGTATGAAGCTGTGGAGGAGGAGTTGGAAAAGATCTTCAACTCAAAAGACATGACATGTTTCTGAAGAGGCATGAATGACCATGTGATGATTGATTGATTAATGAGATTTGTAGATTGCTCCTCTTCTTGTGCTGTTAATTCATTTGCAGTTCTGACTGTTACAAATACACATATTGATGCTTTAAGGGGGGACTTGAGCATGTTTAGAGGACTTTCAGCTGAATACCTGATGCTAATCTTGAAAAACAGTGACTCATTTGGCAGGTTTGCATTGCACATATGCTTTGAATGAAGCCATCTGATGCTTCAGTATAAAGGCCTGAGGGAAGAGCATGAGCTGTACCAGTACAGGTTTGTGGTACTGATACGTCAGTCTGATGTCAGTGTTGTGTTGGAGCAGGGATGTGTGAAGCAGCAGAGAAGAACCTGTATGCTGTCTTGGGAGCCAGCCCCTCAGACTCAGTCCAGCAGCTCAGACACAGGTACCAGCAGCTGGCCTTACAGGTAAAAAAACTGCTCTGTCTGTCTCTGTATCAGTATGACGCAACACAACCACCACTACATACTGTTTGAGAGCAAGCCTCTGTCTGTTGGTCTGTACAGTTCTGGGCTCAAATTAGACAATAGTCACAGCCGGAATGAAGCCCAAACAAAGTCACTTAAAGGGCCAGTGTGTAATATTTGGCATGGTTTATTGTCAATCTGAATCTGAATCTGAATCTTCTACCCATTAATATGTTTATACAAGTGTATAATCGCTATAAAATAAAATTCGTTTGGTTTTCGTAGCCTTATAGTTATGCTTTTATATATATATATTTAGCAAGGGCCTTGCTTTAGAGAGGTCGCCATCTTGCGCCGCCATGTATGTACGGCAGACCAAACAGACAATCCAGCCAGCCAGAGAACGTGTTTCGCGTGTATAAATAAACCAACGAAGACAGCGGGAGGAAGGAAGAAGGAGGAGGAAACAGCAGAGTGTTAGAAGTTCGTTGATAGAGAGTAGTGAAAAGTTTTTTTAGTTATAAAGTTTGCGAATGGACCACACTTACCACGCAACAGGAGAGAATGAACCCGAACCGTCATCTGTGAGGAAAAGAAGACGCAACTTCACTCCTTGTGATGCACTCTCTGCGGCGCTTTTCCTCCTGGTGATATATCTCCCCAACAATGGCAGCAGTAGCACCAAATCCCATTCTGTGCATTCAGCCTCTCTTCTCGCCCGCTCAGCATCAAACACATGGAGTTCCTCATCTGTATGCTCCGGCTCAAACAGGTATGGCTCTGGGTCTGTGTCCGCTACAAGAAACTCTTCAAAATCGCGTTCAGAGTCGTCCATTGCAGCTGCTGCAGTCCGGAGATATCACTAGGCTACGTGGACAGTCAGCGTGCGGGCTGGAGATTGGTGGAGCGGAGAGGGGAGGGGGTCCCCACTCGGTATTGTAAACGAGTATTTGTGTAAAGTTATGAAGCATGTCTGTTACGCTAAGAGTCAGAGTTTGGGACGGAGTGGAGTGTTACCGGAGTTTCTGGAGTGCTCAAATAAACGGGCCTTTTTCCCGAACGCTCCTCTGGTCTCCTGCTCGTGATTCATTACAATATCGTAACATGGCTTAGATTTCTAAATAAACATACAACTCGTGGCTAGATAGACCTACTCCTGAAAAACTTGTGCGCAAGGCTTTTTGTCCAGCCGTCATTTACCCGATGGGAGGGTTGAGTGAGTGAGCCCTGCAATCTAGAATTTGACCACTGATGTCACTGTTTTCAACCCATTTTACACACTTGCCCTATAGACCTTTCCTATAGAACAGGTCTATAATGTGTCCTTTTATTAAACAAAGTAAATATCCCTATGTTATTTATCTTATTTACATGAGGGCATGTCATTTCTGTCTCTACATGGTCACGCGTTTACAATTCTCCTCTGCTTTCTGTATCATGCATGGCGGAGTTCCACCCCAATGTGCACACACACGCACAGACACGTGTGCAAACAAACACACAGGTGAGCACACTACTCGGGCCACATTTTCTTGACCGAACTCGACCCGAGTCGGAGACAATTATAACCGTACCCGACCTGAACCCGACGCAGTTTGTTACCTGACATAGTTATTGTTATGGACAGTGTGGCTGCTGTAACGCACAGTCAAACACGCCACTACACACAATCAATTGGAACACAGTTTATAATGTTGTGATTTTCAATTAAGTTGATTGAAAAAAAAAAAAATTCAATCAATTGGAGCAGAGCCTGTGTTGCGTTCAGGTGTTTTCACGTAAATAACAAATTCCAGCACTTGAATAGGCCATAGCACAACACAGCAGCATGTCAAGTGGGCCAAACCCGAGCAAAATTTTTGAGTTGCTTTCTGACAGCCCCCCCCAAAGCTGTAAACCTAGGGGAAACACTGCAGAGTGTACATCTGACTGATATCAAACATTATTTGTCTAAATATGTAATACTAAATGTTGATCCGAACCCTGACTTGTTACAGACCAACTTCACATTTTGTCACGGCTGTCCTAATACAACAAAACATGCCTGTGTGTATGCTGAGGAAGTTATGGGTCACTCCTGTTCATACTGGCCGTAGAATGATCCTTTCATAGCACTGTTACATGGTAGCAGATGGGGAACAACATCTGTGGTAAAATAGATAATAATAATAATAAATCCAGCCAAAAATATATTTCTAGTTTGAGTTTAAAGAATCCATTTGTCTGTGTGTTGTATGTGTATGTGCATGTACAGTACCATCCAGATCGTCTCAGAGGTGAGTGTCCTTCAGAAGCAGAGTCTGCTGTGAAGAAGTTTCTAGAAGTTGATGAAGCTTGGAGGATCCTTGGTGACCAGAACACTAGGAGACAGTATGACCTGCAGAGGAGAGGTAAGAATACACAGTTCACTTTATTTGCTTCTGTATCATAGACATGGTCATTGTTTAGTTTCTAAGACATGAAAAACTTTTTTCTTTTACTTTCTTTTATTTGTGTTGATATGCAGAGGTGGTCCTAGCACATTTGATGCCCTTCTTTTGTGCTAGGAAAACACAGAAATCTACACTATAAAGAAAAAAGTATTTTTTAAAGTCATTCAGTCCTTCATTACACTACCTCTGAATGAGTGCAAATTTAATAATACACATTTATGAAACAGCGTTTAACAATAACCTTTTACATGAAAAACATAAAAAAGTAACTGCTTCAGTAACCTTTTTAATGTATAAAATATGTCATACTTCCCTCTGTAATATCTATTTGACAACATCAGCAAACTTCTCCATCAAACAGATGGATTTATTCAAGTTTCTCACCAAAAGCTTAGAAGATTACGCAAAAAATATTACATTAAACACATGAAAACATTTTGATTAACCTTCACCTAATACACATTTTTTCTGAATAAAGCTTGAATGCATTATAAAATAACTCAATGCAACATCTGTCAGTAGTTAGTTCTGAACTCCAGCTGCTGACAACCAACGTTAACTAGCTCTCCTCCTGCTGATGTCAGCACGGATTTGTTTCTCACAATGAAGCATTATCAGGGAAACAGTAGGTGCTTCACCTGACTCATCCATAAGTAGTTAACTGCGTCCTTTCGTCCTGATGATGTCCCAGGGAAGATCTCTGTTTGTCCTTGTTTTCTATTGTTCCTGAGACAACCAGACGCTCTCAGTCTTGAGCCCCGCTTTTCAGCCTGCACAGAATTGATATTCCACAGTAAAAAACATTGGCCACTGCCATCGATGAATGTCATCTTTTTTTGCTGATAGGTCTATAGCAGTTAACAAGGCAAAAATTGGCCGATGTGTGGCGGTTAAATAGGCACATCCCTCGTATCTCATGTGGATATGTCATGTGGTTGGCAACACCCCATTCACAATAAGGTCAGCATCAGTTATAATACTATTCCAGTGTATTGCATCAGTACATCCCTACACTCTGGCCCATCCATTCATATACCAATATTTGTGGTGTCTTGAAAACGAATAGACAAGCGAAAAAATCTAACCATTTTTAACACATGAAACCCTGCATAAATACTGTCCTAGAATATGTATAATATCACAAATCTGCTGCCTGTTTTATAACATATGACAGTGCAGAAATGTTGATTGACAGGATGTTACTTTGGGACTTTGGTTTTAGTCCTATTTGCTGATATACTGGTATAAAGCCTTTTATCCCTGCAGCTGGCATGAATAAAAATATAGGGAGGGAGTGCTGGTCAGTTCATTACTGTGGTTGTACAAGGGTTTTTAATCCATTTTGCCCAGGTCACACTAGGGATGGGTACCAAAACCTTGTATTAAACGGGCCCGGGCCCAAATTATTGAAGACCATAGTATTGATGCTCCAAAGTGTGGTTAAACTTTACAAGAGCTGATGCCAACACTGCTTGTTACAGCAAGTTCAACAATGCCTTTGCATGTAAAGGCAGAAACACGAGCAATCTGTCCAAACATCTAATGAAAGTGCATCACATACAAACAGAGAAATGCACCGTTTTTGACGGCCTATCTCATAGTTCATCTCCGGTTACCCCATCCTACTCGGGTATGTTGTAGTATCCCGAAAAGCGCTATATACTGTAAATCCAATGTATTATTGTTATTATTATTGTTATAGTAGTTAATTCAGGTTGCTTTGGTTTCTAGCATTTTTTATCCTGTTGAAGGGTTTTTTTGGGGTGTCTATCCTTATCCGCTGTGAGTCCAAGGACAGAGGGACGTTGTATGCTGTAAAGCCAGGCAAATTTTCATTTGTGATATTGGAGTTAATAGATAAAATTGAAAATTGAAATTGACTTCAAAACAGTACTGTCGTAGAATGTTAATTTATGTACTGAACTTATATCCATAGAAAATAATTAGTTACATTTTTTTTCTCATAAAATCCCCCAAAAAGAGCTGACAAGAGTACCACATGGATGCGCAGTATCAGTGAGAGTAGTAGTATCACTAAAATCCCATTCCTAGGTCACACTCTGAGGGAGATAATACAAATACAATACAGCTTGTAGTGCCTGAAAGTTTTTATGATCAGTGGTTCAGACACTTCTGAGCCAGAACCACAAAAATATGAGGGTTTGATGCACAGCTCTACTTTTAAGTTTTGTTGGCTGGAAAATTTATATTTCACATACCAATATTGACCCAAAGTTGCTGTGAGGAAAAAAAATCTCCTGATATAGATAGATATAGATAGATATAGATAGATTTTCAACTGTAAGAAATAAAATAGATATTTGTTTTCCGTTGTTGTGTGTGTAAGCCCAATGCTCTCCCTTATCATTAGTCCTGTTTTGAGTTATTACCAGTTCAGCAGCAATTGAGATGCATGGGCTTACATAGCATACGTACTGTCTTTCTCTCGTGTTTTTAATTGTTGTGTCAGTTGCTGTTTGTAGTAGTTGTTTTATCCCTGAGAAATCTAACCAGGGACAAGCATTGCAGATTAGTTACGGCAAAAAGTCCCATATACATTGCATTGGTTGTATTGTATTTATATGTAACAAATGAAACAATATTATATATCGTCCTTGTCAAAAAAGTGAATAAGACTTTTTTTTTTTTTTAATTATTCCACACACAGTGTAACACTAATTAAAATCCAAGCAAAGTTTAGCACTAATTATTCATGGTTCAAGTCATTATCACTGTCAAGCTGCACAACTTGATAATGACTGTTTCCTCAAGAGTGAACTGAAAAAAAAATTAAAGTGTGTGAAATCCATCTGTTAACCTGTCTATCCATTGTTCTATCTCTAGTCCATCTGTCAGTCTATCCATTTATCTGTCCTTATATCTATTTTCATCCATCTATCCACTGATGGCTGAGGTTCTGTCCTGGATTTTTAATTTTTTTTAGAATGTAGAATATTTGTTAATTCATTAAAAAAAAAATCTCAGTTACATAAGTATTGAGGCCCTTAATTCAGTCTGTTATAGAAGCACCTTTGGTAGCAGTTTTAAGCTTTGAGTCTTCTTAGGTAATTCTCTACAAGCTTTGTACTCTTTGATTGGAATGTTATTCCCATTCTTTCTGGCAAATCTTTTTTTATTATTGTGTTTTCACAGATGTATCAACAGTACAAACACAATGACACAAAAATAATACAGTGTGGCACAAACACCAAATAAAAATACAAGTAACAATAATTCATTGTCTGGGGCATTGTCAGTATTCAAATAAGTGTCTTCAAGGTAGGGATTCTTTTAGTTGGTGCCTTGTCTCATATGGATGTTCCATTTTTTCCAGTTCTTTTAAAATGTATTCTCTTTAATTGTCAAAACACATGTCAACTTTTCCATCACTTTGCTGCACATGGTGCTAATAAATGGACTGAACATTGGAGCCCTGCGATGTGCGAGCTGTTTCTTCTTTGCCAACTTTTCCATCCCTAAAATTTCTTGGTCAATTTCTAGCCAGTGCTCCTGTTTAAGGGGGCTTACCTTGAGCCAGTACCTGGTAATAACTTTCTTATTTGCTCCAAATAAAACTGTAGTCAAGTAAATATCTTTTCTTATCACAACAACTTTAGTGTTCCAGAAATACATCACAAGGCAGGTATTTGGGATTTCATATACCAGAATATTTTGAACAGCCACATGAATATTTTCCAGTATGACAGATCTTTGTACAGTTCCAAGAAATATGAGAGTGGTAGGCCTCCATGCTCCCTCACAGCCTCCAACATTTTTACTTTTTATTTTTTTTCTCTTTAATCTTATTGTATTTAATGTCCTTTGATTTTGATCAATAATGTATATCTTATCTTATCGTATCTTATCTTATCTTCCAGTATTGCTTTGATGTAAAGTGTTGAGTCCCCTCTAGATCCCCCAAAGCTTGGTAGGAAGCAGAGATGAACTGAGAACCCTTCTGTTTGTATACTGCAATCACCTCAGTCATATTTTTTGAGATTTCCTCTGATCCCTGGCTTAAACTTTGAATCATATACAAACCATCATAATGTATGAATTGCTCTTTTTAATTTGCATTTTTCCATGATAACATTCCATATTTCTAGAGTAAATGCTACTACTGGATCCATTGCATGTCTCAAAGTTTCTGTCAAATATTTGTCTCCCACCAAGATCTGGCTTTGGTAGCCCTCCGTTTCCATTTCTTTCCATCGAAAAATGGAAAGTGTGTGGTCTACACCAACAGGCCAGGGGTCTAAGCTGGGCTCCATAAAGGTATTCCCTAAGATTTGATAAAGCCATTTTACCTCTACTTTTAGGCAGCTGAAGAGTCATTAGTCACGATTCTAGGGCTGCCACGATTAGTCGACTAATCGATGACTAATCGACTATTAAAATAATCGGTGACTATTTTAGTAGTCGACTAATCGGTTTGAGTCATTTTTCATGGAAAAGTAATATAAAAGTGCCCCAAAATACTCTTACTGCAGCTTCTTACATTCAGATATTGGCAGCTTTATACACTCTCCCATGACGGTGAATTAAAACCCTTTGGCATGAGTATGAAACAAGACATTAGATGATGTAATTTTGGGGTTTGGGCGAGACAGACTGACATTTTTCAACATTTTAACACATTTTTTGATGAAATGATTAGTCGACTAATCGAAGAAATAGTCGACAATGAAAATAATCGTTAGTGGCAGCCCTACACGATTCCAAAAGAATTGAGAGATCATCTTAACGCCGGCTATAAAATTGGCTTGAGGAACATTGATTAGGAGAGATTGAAATAAATATAGTAGCTTTGATATTCATTTTAACCGTCTGAATTCTGGCAATGAAATCTAAAGGAAAATATTTATTTATTTTAGTTTTTAGGAGGCAGATCTCTTTTGTTTCATAGGGATGTGTATAATTAATATACTCAGAGGTGGAGAAATTATTCAGATCACTTACTACAGTCTAAGTACCATACTATAAAAAAAAACAAAAAAACTTTGTAAGAAGTTTTAGCCCTGCACTAAATTGTCACTTAAGTAATAAGTATTGTCAGGAAAATGTAATTAAAGACTATACTTTAAGTAAAAGTACTCAAAAAAAACCCTCAATGCATTGAAGTGTCCCCTGTGACTGTTATGTATGATGTCATTAGATTATTGTTACTCATGCAATAATGTAAAAGCAGGGTTTTGCTGTTGTGGCTGGTTTAGGATAAAGTTAAATTTTTAAACTATTTTGTATGGGATTGCAATTAATGATCATTATCTCATTATGTGGGTGGGTATTTCATTTATAACAAAACCTCATACTAAGTTCTCTCTTTTTGTATGTTTTGTATGCAAAGTCACTAAAGCTCTCAAATAATTGTATAGGAGTAAAAAGTACAATATTTCCCACTGAAATGAAGAAGAAATATAAAGTAGCATGTAAAGCAAAGACTCAGTTACAAGCACAACACCTAACTGTAGTTAATTACATTCCACCATCAAATATACTGATAAAAATAGCGTTACTGTAAGTGATCTTACTGCAAACAATCGTTTCGCTTAAGGTGTGTTCACACCGGACCTGTTTTTTTTTTCCGCTGTTGCTCGGTTCGCCCCTTTGATATGGCTTCATCGCTCAGTTGCAATCGCTTGTCAGTGTGGCAGAAATCAACAGACTCACTTTTTCACTTTGATGACGATATGTCTCGCCACAAAAGGTCCTGCTTGTCAGTTTTCTTGTAGTCATTTATTGTGTGGTCCCACAGGATTCTGTGGGACGACACGAGAACATTTAACTTGTCCGCGTCCACTGCCATCAAAACATCCGCCAGACGCCGGTGTAGCAACAGATGACCAAAGTAAGACGGCCACTTCCGGGATTACAGCAGCCAATCAGCGTAGCAGCATGTTTGACTGTGCATAACAGCAGTCTGTTGATGGTCATTTAGACTGTCCATTACAATAACTATGTCAGGTCAGATCAGTGCCCCGCTAATATAATGTAGGGGAAACACTGAATCAAACAAGAAGACTAATGATACCATTTTTTTTATTATTATATTGTAATCGCAATCGCAAATCGCGATATTGTCCACTCAAATTGCAATTGCACATTTTTATCAAATGGTGCAGCACTAAATTTAGCCTCTTTGTGGCATTCTCTACAGATTACTTGGCTCAGCTGCTCATCTGATAGTTTAAATCTGAACAATCTCCAAATAATTGAACCATTGTTTTTCTTTTTACAAACCAGTTCTTCAGCAATAGTATTGTAGACCTGTGCTTCGGCTCCCTCTATGTTGCAGGACTTGAGCGAGCAGTGCTGTGTTAGTGAGCATGCACAGAGAGAGGGGGACCGGGGTTGCACAGTGAGGGGAGAACTGCAAACACTGGCAAGGCTCAATAGTGATATAAAAGGTATTTCTTCATCCTATACCTTGTTTGTTTTAGCTGTAATATTAGTTGTTCCACTCCATAGACTGTAAAATTAATGGATGCAACTACCATTATGTCACCCATTAAGAGTTCCATTTTGAAGCCTTGAGTTCTGCATTTCAGCTGTTGCCATCTTGTTGTTTTTTTTTTGGAGACTGAGAAGCCGAGGGCACTATGAGCAGACAGCTTGTCACTGAAAGCAGCCTGCTTTCAAGTATGCGTAATATTAAGCCTTAATAAAATGTAGTCAGATGAGTTATATATAAATTTATCCCCCATGCAGTTGTCATGAAGGGGGGAATTAGCTAGAGAGACCAAAGCAGTTTTTTTTGTACCAGGCTGTAAACCTGTTTATATCTGCTGTAAAGTTAGACATTTTAACATGGGGGTCTATGGGGATTGACTGGAGTAAGCCTCAAGTGGCCATTCAAAAAACTGCAGATTTTGGAACTATAGTGTTGGCTTTTATTTTTCCAGCCCCGGAGGTAACTGCTTGTTCAAAACTCTGTATTTCCATTGTCCAGTGTACTCTCTGTTATTTTACACTCATTATTTCTTTTCATTGGTTTGAGGTTTGACTGGGGCTCTTTCAGTCACATTGTCTGCACCCTGTTCTTTGTGGCATCTGACTTGAGAATTAGCACCTCCTCCTGCTTATCTCAATGAACAAACGTCCTTTCTGTAAATTTTTGCAGATTCTCTGACAATTTGGTTAAAATTTGCACAACCTTTGGATGAAAACCCAACTAGAGACTTGTCCTGAAGCCACTCCAGCATTGTTTTGGCTGTATGCTTTACAACTGGACAGTAAATCAAGGGGGCTTGTCACGACACCTGTCACTCACAATGTGACAACAATGATTGGAAGCTGATTCTAGGAGTATGGGCTGTAAAAAATCATCCCATTTAGATAAATCCTGCGTTTTTGTGACTACCAAAAATAATCAGTTCTAAGGTTCAGTAACTAATATTTTAATATTTTCTTTAATTTAATAATTTTCTTGTCTGTATTGTAAAAGATAGGCAGGGCTTAGCCCTGCTAGCCCATTTATACCAGCCGTCTCTGATTATCATGTTACAGCTGAAATATAAGACAGCTACAAAATAGCTTACCACTATGAAACATCCTGCTCCAGTCTTAGTTGTGAAGGAGCTCGGAGTCTATTGGCTCATGTTTCTTCACTCAAATTGATGAGGGCCAATGGCTGCCATTGTTAGCTTAGCCTCAGTTGTTGTTCTTTTCGGCAGGTGAAATCAGATAAGCTAAGGGGCGTGATGTTTCCGATACACGCTCTAAGCGTTGCACCAATCACAACAGACTGACTGAGGTGACCAGACAGATAGTGTGTTTTAAACATTTAAGCACATTAATCTATTCCACCTGACCCCAATATTACATATTTATATCAATATGACCCTGAAAATAAGCATAACGGGTCTCCTTTAACTGGACCTCATGGCATGGTTTTTGACCTGACATGCAATTGTGAATTGTGGGACCTTAAATGTACAGGTTTGTGCCCTTTTTTTTTCTTTTAAGATATTTTTTGGGGCATTTTTAAGCCTTTAATTGATAGGACATATGAGCATGAAGGGGGGAGAGAGAGAGAGAGAGGGAGAGACATGCAGCAGGGGGCCACAGGCTGGAGTCGAGCCTGGGCCGCTGCGGCAACAGCCTTGTACATGGGGTGCCTGCTCTACCACTAAGCCACTGACGCCCCAGGTTTGTGCCCTTTTGAATCTAAGTCCAGTCACTAAAGTTGTCTGCAGATGGACTCCAATCAAGTTTAAGATAATAGGATGAAGGACAATTAAAACAAACAGGATGCACCTGACCACAGTTTGGAGAGCCACAGCAAAGGGCCCGAATACTTAAGTAAATGAGAGATTTCAGTTTCTGAATTCTAAAACCATGTTTTCACTTTGTCATTATAAGTTATTGAGTGTATGGGTAAAAATAGTAATTTTATCAATTTAAAGTTACACTTGTGCTTGTCCTCCTCCTGCTAAAATAATGATGTAATGCTTAATGCTTCACCAGCACTGGAACTGAAACAGGATTGGCCTGTGGATTCTACAGTCTATCTGGACGACATGACCTGGGACCCAGGTAACTACACACCATGTACACGAAAACACTCATGCCTCAGAAAAGGTCTCTGAAAAACTACCTTTATGGTGTTAAAGAGTGTCAAAGTCAACACCAAGCAACAAAGTGGTGTTAGTGGCATTCCATCATTTGAGAAACTTTTCAAGGTTAATATAAAAAGACATGAATGTCCGTTTTGGATAATCCAATTAACCCATTTAGCCTGGAACCAGCATTTGTGTGTGTATATACCTTTAAGACTGGCTGCAGCATCCATGTGGATTGACGTTTATGATAATCATGCCCTCATGTATTGCAGGTAAAGGTGACTGCACATACAATACCTAGCATGCTCAGTGTCAATGTAAAGTCTGTCACAGGCAATGTACACCTGGTGTAAATAGCCAATAAAAAAAATACCGTCATTCGTCCTTCCTCTTCTTGCAACCATTTCCAAGAAAACAGGTAAAGAGGCATGTCAATTGATTTTTCAATTGACAATTTCATTTGATTTTACATTGCAACTAACTTTAATGATACAACCTGCTTTAGCAAAGTAAAAGCATTGCATACCATAAAACTTGACTTAATAGCCCGGGTTATTATTTGATTAAATTACTGAACTCAACAGGCTTTGGGACAAGCATCTACAGTGCCCTCCAAAAAGTATTGGAACAGTGAGGCCAATTCCTTTATTTTTGCTGTAGACTGAAAACATTTGGGTTTGACATCAGAAGATGAACATGAGACGAGAGATCAACATTTCAGTTTTTATTTCCAGGTATTTACATCGGGATCTGATAACTGAGAAGATAGCACCTTTTGTTTTAACCCACCCATTTTTCATGTGAGCAAAAGTATTGGAACGTGTGATTGATAGGTGTGTTTTGTTGATCAGGTATGTCCTATTACATTGATTATTTAAACAATAAATAGCACTGAATGTCTAAGCTCAGTTTCAGATTGGGTAGGATAGGTTTTGCCTGTGCAGACTGCATTTAGAGGTGGAACCAATATGAAAACCAGAGACCTCTCTATGGGTGGAAAAACAAGCAATTGTCAATCTGAGAAAATACGGAAAATCAATCAGAGCCATTGCACAAACATTGGCCATAGCCAGTACAACCATTTGGAATGTCCTGAAGAAGAAAGAAACCATTTGTGTATAGGGTTGGATCGGTTCTCAGTAATACCAATTTGGTTCGGTACTCCGTCTTGGACCAGGTTTTTTTTTTTTTTAGACCGACCGGACCGCATACTCAGGTGGAACGTATGCGGAGGTCCGCCCGGTAAAAGTGGACGTCTGCAAGCCCTGTGCGCGCAAAGCACGACTGCACGCACTCCGCTCCACACACCAGTGTCACACAAAAGACTGTTCGGCATGTATCCGAACAGTCCGCTCTGCTTATAGTATGCCCGAGTCTGTGAGCACCTGTGTCTGCCTTTTCGCCAAGCGCACAGCGAGCAGGAGTGAGAGGGGGTGGGGCTGGGACTGAGCTAGGGGGTGCGCATGCGCCTAGGCCTCTACTGTAGCCTGGAGTTTGTTTAATAGTGACGGGGAGTCGATAATGGCGGACAATTTAGTCTCAAAGAAATCAAAGAATGCGCCACTATGGCAACACTTTGGCTTTGAGCCAGACGAAGGAGGCAACCCTTGTTTGCACTGATTGAGTAAGCTAAAAGAAAACAACTTGTTACTGTCACTCTGTTGTCCTAAGGTCGTTTTTTTATTTTAAATGAGTCAATTGCGGCCCAAGTGGTGAAAATCTGGTATTACTGACTTGATGTGTTTCAAGTAACCCGAACCCTAACCCTAACCCTTTTTTACAAAAACCGGACCGTTTTTTTTTTTTTGTTTTTTTTTTCCTCATAACAACCCAACCCTACTGGTGTACTAAGCAACAGACATCGAACGGGTAGACCAAGGAAAACATCAGCAGTTGATGACAGAAACATTGTGAGAGCTGTAAAGAAAGACCCTAAGACAACTGTTAGTCTTCTGTTTGCAGAAGACTTCATGAACAAAAGTACAGAGGCTACACCAGAAGATGCAAACCACTCATTAGCAAGAAGAATAGGAAGGCCAGGCTGGAATTTGTCAAAAGGTACAGAGACGAGCCTTAAAAATTCTGGGACAAAGTTTTATGGGCTGATGAGCCCATAAAGTGATGGAAAGGCTAAAGTTTGGAGAACGAAAGGATCTGCTCATGATCTCAAACATACAAGCTCATTTGTGAAACATGGTGGAGGTAATGTCATGGCTTGGGCTTGCATGACTTCTTCTGGGACGGGCTCATTAATCTTCACTGATGATGTAACACATGATGGCAGCAGCAAAATGAACTCAGAAGTCTACAGAAACATTTTGTCTGCTAATTTAAAGAAAGATGCAACCAAACTGATTGGGAGATCCGTCATCATGCAGCAAGATAACGACCCAAAACACACTGCCAAAACAACAAAGGAGTTCATCAGGGGCAATCTCCAGACTTAACCCAATAGAGCATGCATTTTACCTACTAAAGAGGAGACTGAAGGGAGTAACCCCCCAAAACAAACAACAACTGAAAGAGGCTGCGGTGAAAGCCTGGAAAAGGATCTCAAAAGAAGAATGCAATAGTTTGGTGATGTCAACGGGTCGCAGGGTTGATGCAGTTATTGAAAGCAAAGGATTTGCAACTAAATATTAAGTCTTATTCACTTTAATCTATTGCAAGTCTTTATGTTCCAGTACTTTTGCTCATCTAAAAATGTTGTGTTCCTTTACAAATAATGCTATCTTCTCAGTTGTATATCAGATCCAGATGTAAATACCTGGAAATAAAAGCTGAAATGAGAGAGAGAGGCTGGACTTTTAAGTGAAGTTTAAAGGTATGCTTGTATGTATGTATATATTTGTATCATTTTCATATATAAAAATGGTTTTCTTCTAATAGCATGAATAGCAAAATAATCTTGTCATCATATGTCGTGATTTACGATTTGGGTTAAATGTCAGTCATAATAATGGAACATGGTCATGCTCACTATCTGATTAAGGCCGGTAAATCTATAGTTTTCCCTCTAAAATGGGACTGTGTGTTGTTTCAGATGAGTGTGTGTATACATACAGCTGTCGCTGTGGAGGAGGATTCAATGTCTCAGAGGAAGAAGTGGAGGAGGAGACACAGAGGAGGCAGCTGGATAATGAAGAGGAGGACACAAAGGACGAAGAGCACAGAGGAGTAGTTGTTTGCTGTGATACATGTTCCCTCAGTGTGTATGTCACATGGTCATTACATAGAAAAACTCAAATGTTAAAATGCCAATAATAATCCTTGTTCGGAAACCTGCCGAGCCTGGCTACCTAACAATTGTGTCAACATTACCCTCTATGGAGGAGGACACCAAATCATCAATGTGTTGGTCAGTGGAAGTAAAAAGTGGAAGAGTTCTCTCAGTGTCTCAGACTTTGCCTTCACTGTCTCCATCACTTCTGTTAAGGGCCCCATGAAGCAAGGCACCAATAAAACTGTTTACTCATGCTCTTTTTCGACTAACTTGGAATCGGTTCTGTTCCTGCACGTAATTATGAACCGTTCCGAGCATTTTGACTGATTAATAAATTGGTTCAGACCCTGAAAAGTTGGTTCTCAGTTGGAACCAAAAGCAGGTTTGTCTTCACTGGAGTTTGAACCATGACGACATCAATGGCCATGTCATACTCTACAGGTTGGAAAGAGGATGGACATGGAAATCATCAAAGAGAGTGCAGTGGTCTCATTAATAGTTGGTCCATGCTTGTTTTTTTTTGTTTTTTTGGTTTTTTTTTGCGTAAAAAGAAATGTATGTACTAAGAGAACAAACCTTCGCAGGTAATCGAGATAATCTGTGATTTCTGTTGTGCATTGTGCAACACCCTTCGCTGGTGACACGTCCTTGATTGAAACGGTTAAGAGTAAAACTAGTGGAAATGCAGGCTGATTCACTAAGGATCACAGAGGTTCCAAGAATCCTGAATGGAACCAGTTCAAGAACCAGAGCTTGGTGGGAAATTGGAATCACTAAGAACACACTGTGTATGTGGGGAAGTTTGTAAATTGACTTGTCAAGTGATGCTGCTTATAGCCAACCTTCTAATAGCTTAGAATGTGAACATGTCTCTGACCAGGGCTCCTCAGCCATGGCAGCCAGCCATAGTCTAATTTGCCCCATCATAGTCTCCAAAAATCGGCCAGATATAAGTCCTCCAGTAAGTGAATGTCACTCTGTAGCACATGAACACGAGCACCTACTGAGAAATTTTTGGCTTACTTTCCATTCCTGGTCAAAACTGATCTCCGCAACAGGCTGCAGGGAGAGCATCTAGCTGCCTACCTGAGGGTTGCCATAAATGGGCCTGTCCCAGACGCATTCAACTACGGGTGGGGCCGGATAGCAAATCAAAAATTTTGCTTGGCTTCGGCCCACTTGATATGCTGCTGTGCTGTGCTATGGCCTGTTCAACTGCTGGAATTTGTTATTTAAGTGGATCAGGTTTGATCAGGAAAATGCGGCCTGAGACGCACTCTAATGTGCTCACCTGTGTGTGTGTTTATGTGTGCGCACGTGTCTGTGTGTGTGTGCGCATGTGTCTGTGTGTGCACACATCGGGGTGAAACTCTGCCGTGTGCAGAGAGCAGAGGAGAATTGTAAAGGCGCGACCATGTAGAGACAAATGACATGCAGTCATGTAAATAAGATCAATAGCAGAAGGCTATTTAGTTAGTTTAATAAAAGGACAAGGTATAGACCTGTTATATAGGCCTGGATATGACGTGTCTGTAGTGCCAAATAATATAACTGTATAGAGTTCACTTTGACAGAAAAAAAAGAGGTTTTGCCACAGGCTCATACTCAAGATCAGAAAGACTTGTACCTGATTATGAACTGACTCAGTTACTTACAAACGCAGATCTGTGTATTTTCTCCTACAAACTGTTTTACTTAAACCCCAGTAAAAAGTGTTTTGTTTTTTGGTGGCCGGTGGTTAGCTGAAGTCAAAACAGCTCTCCACAGACATTAGCTAGCGCTAGCTAGCTAGTTCCTTTGGCTTGTTTTCGACAATGGAGGAAGATGATACGAGTCTCTCTGAATAGGGTGCGTGCAGAAATACTAATTCCAAGTGCCGGAGCACATTCTGGCACAAACTGGACTGTTTGTAAATACAGAGCACTGTCTGAATGTACCATTCAGTTATCCAGAGCACCACACTTTTGGAGTGGCAGAGCACAGTCCGGGCAATCTGTCTGGGAAGATGGAGCAGCAGAGAGTGAATTAATGATGAACTTAATTCATGTAGAAATGGAATGCTACATTTTTTTCAATCAACAGGACTCTCAGTTTAGTGTAGGTCATCAGGTCACTCACTCTAGTGGATGGATGGATGGATGGATGATTTGACAGGATTTTTTATCCTTCACACTGCTGCAACTCTTAAAATCTCACTTTATTTTATTTATAGTTTTACAATTGTATGATTCTATAATGTTATTTTTATTAACTTTTTATGATTTGTTTCACCTTATGAGTTTTTAAAAAAAATGATTTTAAGATTGATGGTTTTGCTGTGATTAGTGAGTTAGAGATTTGACGGAGAAAGAATGTGGTGAGTTCTATTTGATCCACAGTGCTACTACAGGATGGTAGATTCTGGGGCAGCTGTTGGCTGTACCCGGGACAGACAATACCTGCAGTGAGGTTAACTCTTGAGAAGACATTCGGTTAATCTATGTCTGTTGGTGAGTCTGTGCCTGTAGGGAATTGTATGTCCTGATTGTTAATGACAGAATGCCTAAAAGGTGAATGTTGTAAGGGTCATTGAAAAGTGACTAAAGACTCTGTGGCTTGTGACAACCTGTGTTTTTCCATTAGGTTGCACCTCCCGTATAGACCCTTTTAAGACTTCACAATGACATCAGTTTGTTAGCTGTAGGCAAAACACAACTCGCCACCACAGGGCTGTAGGCTACACAGGAGTCTTGAAATGTCGTCTTGTATTATTGGGAGCCAGAGTAGATAGAGTCATGGCTCAAAACTTAGATTTCATCACATACCAGTTGCCACTGCCCGTCAACTATTTTGGACTTCTCTGTTATGCTAACTTTCTAGCACATTAGCTTGTTATGTGTAATAAGGGTTATCATGTCCACATAATCAGAAATTGGGGAGGTACTAAGAGGAATATTGGATTTCTCTGTAATGCAAACTTTTTAGTGCATTACCTAACGTTTGCTTTGATGGCAAAACAAACTGTAGGAAACCGTTCAAGTGTCATCCTCCTTTGTAGGACTGTTATAGTAATCATTCACAAAGCCTGCCATCCCACCAGCACATGGTAAGGCCAACCTGGTCCCTTTGGTCAGTGTTTACTGACACGGTCCGGAAAGTGAGTGACCCGACTATACAGTGGTGGAAAAAAGTTTTTGGACACCCCATGCATTTGTGAAATATTGCATTAAGAATCACTCTTAGGTCTTCAAGTGCAATTTCTTTTAGTACAGTCACAGCCAAAATACTAAATAAATCCTAAAAGAGTCATCAAAAACTTAAAATTGATTGGTTCCATAAAAATACATAAGAAATTTTGAGTATTGGGTCATTTTGGTACCAGTGATAAAGGTCGTTCTTTTTATTAAAAGACACATTTTTTGTTGCCAAGCTTCGTGTCTACATAAAGCCAGCACATTTGAAAGTTCTTCAGACACAAAAATGGCTAAAACAAGGAACCTAACGCAGGAAACACGCCTGAAGATAAAGATTCTCAGCCAGGAAGGGTACAGCTGCCGCCAGATAGCCAGGAAGTGCAGATGCAGTCCTTCAGCAGTTGGATACACTCTGCAGAAATACAGACGAACCAACAGCTTGGAAGACAAACCAAGATCTGGGCGTCCAAGGGTTTCTTCAGCAAGAAATGGCCGCATCCTGATCTGCATGTGCAGGCAAAACCGCCGAATGACATCATGGGAGCCTCAGCAGCAGTGGTCAAACCAAACTGGTGTCCAGTGTTCCACCCGCACTGTACGTGGCCGATTTTTAGATCATGGCTTAAGGTCCTACAAGGCTATCAAGAAGCCCCTGATCAATGAGAGACAGAGGTTAGCCTGGCGTCGTTGGGCCCAGGCACACAAGAACTGGACAGCCAGGAATTAGAAGAAGATTTTGTGGTCCAGTTTCCAGCTTTATCTTCCTCCTACTAATGTGAGGGTACGCAGAAGGCCAGGCGAAGCATTATCTCCAGCATGTACAGTACCTACTGTCAAGCATGGTGGAGGCAGTATCATGGTTTGGGGATGCATGAGTGCTGCTGGTGTTGGTCATCTCACCGTCTGTGATGGCACATTGAACTCTACCAAGTATTGTACCATTCTCGAAACCCACATGCTCCCTTCTGCGCGTGCACTGTTCCGTCGAGGTAAAAGCTGGATGTTTCAACAAGATAATGCCCCTTGCCACACATCCAAGGCCAGTAGAACTTGGCTGCAGGAGCACAGTATCCAGGCCTGAGAGTGGCCAGCTCAATCCCCGGACATGAGCCCCATTGAAAATCTGTGGTGGATTATCAAAAGCTCTGTTTCAAAGCATAAACCAAAGAATTTAGAAGAATTAAAAGCAGTAATTCAAGAAGAATGGGACAAGATTACCCCTCAACAATGTGAAAGGCTCGTAGGGAACATGCCAACCAGGATTAGAGCTCTATTATGTGCCAATGGCAGGACTACTAAATATTAGTTTGATGACGTGATGGCTTAATTATTTTTTGTTCAGTTTTGAACACATTCTCTGTTATTTGTTGACTTTGATACCGACAATGTTGAGAACTGACATATTGAAACTGTCAAGAATTCAGTTTTGTTAGTTTTTCTTGTAAACAATAAACAAAAAAATATAATTTGTATTTGTTTGTATCTGTCTAATGCAGCCACACCTTTTGAAACACAAAAAAGATTTTTCCACAAATATTTCATGATAATATTTGAGATTGTGTAAAATTTTAAGGGTGTCCGAAAACTTTTTTCCACCACTGTAGGTGCGGTTACATGATTGCTTCTCATTCAGAATGAAATAAATCTGAATGAAATCATTTAGAATTAAAGTTTTTCCAGGTAGATTACATGGGAAAATTATTATTCCAAATTAGGGCTTACATGGAAGATCAGTTTAATCGCCTTTATTCAGGTCTGCGCAAGGTTTGGGGCAGGGAAGGTTTCTGATTGGATAGGGGGCGGGGCGGATGTTACGTTTAACGGAGGAAAACACTGTAGCCCTCGCTCTGGATAACAAGATGCTTGACGACGCCGTTTTTAGTGCCTTTTTCAGGCTAGTTTTGCTTATATTCTTGAAGCAGCAGTACGACAACAACCTTGTTCTGCTTATACTTCATTTGTTGAGGAGGAGAAGAGAGGTAGAAGGTCGAAGAAGGGAGATAGAGGACTGTGCTGTGGCGAATGGAAACCGGTGAGTGCAACGAGTCTGACCGCTCAGTAGGCTTGTTGGAGATGAACTGTGCCTCGCCTGGAAAGTAGACAAGCAGGCGGTCGCAGCGGGGGGCAGTGACAAAAAGCTGGGGTGAAGTCGGACAGTTTCCAGACAGTTTCCAGCAGCCTTCAGTCCATACAGAAGTCACAGAAACTCTAACATCCTGTCTGGAATGATGTCAATTCATTAAAAAGTGATCAGACCCATATATCAGTTTGTTCTCACCATCAGTCACACAACATGTTTTCTGTTCACAGAATAAACCTTCAAATCAGACAAATACAATATTAATCTCTAAAATTCAACAAAAATGAGTAGTCTATCTAAAACATCATATTGTTGAGTTGACATCTGAACCAATCAGCTGTTAGATCAGGTGAGAGCCAGGCGGTGCAGTCGGTGGAGGGCAACTGCAGCGCCTGGCTCTACAAACTGTGGCCGCCTTGCTCTCGCAGCTTTATTGCTGTCCACTTTTGTAATACGTCAGAGCAAGTCGGGATGAAGTCTGACACAAAACTAACCGGCATGCACTGTGCGCCGACCACCGGTGATCGAATCTGTGCAGGACTGGCTCATCTTGAACGAACCTTATGTCAGCCTGTTGCTATGCATGCTGTATACGTCATCGTGCTAGAAGGGCAAGGAAACGAGCATGCGCAGAAAGAACGGAACGGCTGGAATCGGGTAGGAGGTGTGTACAAGACAGGAAAATTCTTCCATTCAGGTTCTAATAAGGAATATTCCACTCCACACCTGATCAGATTTCCTTTTGGGTTGGCTGTTAGATTAGAGCCCTGATGATAGAAGAAACAAAGTATTATATTTCTGTGTAAATTACAGAACGGATAACTTAATCACGCACTCTGTGTGTGTGCTCTGCCACCTAAGAGTGCGGTGTTCCGAATAACCAAACAGTATGTTCAGACAGCGCTCCGAATCTAGTTTGTGCCAGAGTGTGTGCTGGCACTCAGAGTGAGTATTTCCGAACGCACCACTCGTATCGTCTTCCTTCATTGTCTAAAACAAGCCAACAGAACTCACTACCTAGCGCTAGCCAATGTCTGTGGAGAATTGTTTTGCCTACAGCTAAGCCCCACCCACCAAAAAATGTCATACTGTTTACTAACAGTAAAAGGGTCTATACACACCCCAAGAGCTCCCACAGTCACACCCACCTACTCACCAATTTGTTGACTGATGGCACCACTATTCAACTTCCCTTTATCCCTCATTCATGTCGGGGGCAGAGGCAGCAGCAGTAAAGAGTCTGTATGTCGGTGCAGCACACCCATTGATAAAATAAGAAGCTTTATTGTCATTGTACAAAAATATACAACGAAATTTCTTTTGGCAGCAATCTCTTGTAGCAGCACTGTGCGGTATCAGAAACAAGGCTAGTTTCACCTCCCATCCTCTGATCAACCTCCACTCCAAAACAAAGTTCACATTCTCTGGATTCATTGCCATTCACAGCCTGTCATCTGTTTCTCGAAGTTGGTCAATATCCAAACACCAACAGCCTGCAGCAGCGAAAACCCGGACTGGATCTGCTGACTGACTGGACTGGACTGACTGACTGACAGACTAAACTAACAGAGAAGTAACAGACTGTAAGGACTGTGAGTAAACTTTATTCTTTTATTCTTCTTTCTTTTTTCTTTTTTACATTTTTTAGGCTAAGTGAGCTACATTTGTGTTACCAACTAAACTGAATGGATTTTTTTTTATTGCATTGGACTGTGGGGGAATATTGGGTTCTAATTTTCCCCCAAATGTAATTTGCACTCCTTGGTGTTGAAATTGCTATGTGTTGTTGTGTTATTCTTTTTGTGCCATTACTCAATATAGGGTATATGTTCTTGGTGAAGTACATCCTTTGTGAGGTTTTGTGTTTAAAACAAACAACTAAAATGCAAACAGAAAAAACCCCCACAACTATCTTACATGCTGGGAGAGAGACATGGCTGGCACCCCAGAAAAATAAGACTTACCTTAACTAAACAAATTAAAACAAGAATAAATATACTTCTACCTCAAACCGACACAAGCTGAGATTAAGCAAATTAAAATATGTCTGCTTAACTGAAAGACCCAAATTTAATTTATTCTGTCCACCAGATTTTCTTTGTTTACCTGTCAACACCATTCCTGTGTAAGTTATACCTTGTGTGTGCTGTCAGGCTCTCAGCAGTGATATTACAGTGTTGCGGATGGATGTTGTATGGTAGACCAGTGACACCATCATGGGGATTGTTGTGAAGTGATGTGATGGTCTGAAGAGGCTACTTGTGAGGTTTCACTCAGGCGGAGTGAGGGGTGTCTGTATACTCTGGGGTCCTCGTTACATGTCTGAACCTGCCTGATAGCTGGCATGATGCAGCATACCTGATGCTTATCAAACCCATCACACGCAGATAACCAGCAGCTACCTGTCTCTCAGGAGCAGGGTTTAAACCTCATACGCATCCTGAAAAAGTCACCTAAAAAGCCTATCCAAGGCATACCCAAAGTAAACTGGAAGCTGTACTTGTTCTATCTTTCGTACATGTACATGCATAGTCTCATTTGGAAGGTCACACTCCCAACAGCCTCACATAGTCCAAATTCAAAGTAGATTACAATAAACATTTTACACGTGTCTCTTTAAGGTTTTGTCCAGATGCTTTTCAAAAAAGGGAAAACAATAAACTGAATGTGTGATTACGAGAGGAAAAACTCATTTACACAGACAGAAATGTTGTTTCAGGAGCTTACTGTACACAAAAACACTTTATAAGAACTGCTGTGGACCTCCGAATTGTCATTGACTACAAGACCCATAAAGCCTTGGTGGAGGTGGGCCAATCGCTGGCTCTTCAAACACCTCAGAACTATAGAGAATGTGTTCCTTGAGGGCAGCCCTGGTTGGCAATGGAGGCCATATCAACAGCAGTGGAAGCTCCTATTGGCTCAAGTGAAGTGTCAATGGAAAGGCCAGAAACTCGCCTCCATTTTGAGACATGCCACTTGCTTTGTTTATATGCAAAACAGGGGAAATTATGGATAATATGTGGAGAAATATGAACATCTGAAATGATGCAGTGGCAATTAGTGAATATCTATGGATGTAATTATGTGTTTGCACTATATGTTTTGCTTGATTTAGATCATCTGGACTATGGGCAGTGTGTTTAAAGAGAAATGGGAGCTGTGTAAGCTGTGATTCGGTAATTTCTAACTGTGTTTCTGTCTGTCAGAAGGGTTTATTCAGCCTGCTGTGTTGGTTTGAAGCTTTTGAATGGAATGTCATATGAGTAAACCACTTAAACATAAATAAATACAGCAGTTGTTTTACATGTCATAGTCATAAAAAAAACAGGGGCCCTATATGGGTTGTCAGATTTCTAGGTATAAGTTAGAGCAGATGTGGGTACATCATCAGTATACAGTATATATTAGGAAATAGTATATATTACAAATTACTCTGACAATAAAATGAAATCTTTTTTTTAATCTTTTTTTTTTTTTGATTTCAGAATGTAGACTTCTACGTGGTACATTACATCTCTTGCTTAACTGATCCTTATGTGACTTAAAGGCTAAGTTCGGTTTTTTGACACCTGGGCCTTATTTTTAGGAATAAATACGCTCGTAGACTCACCCAGATGATTTTGGTGGAGCTCGGAGCCGTTTTCGAGCAATTTAGATCCATCCGACGGCGTCTTCTCTCATGCCATAGAAGCGGACGGGGCCAGACATCGAAGCCCCTAAATTAGACATTATCTGCTGCGAAACTCGCTCATTTCACCTACATTTTATAAATGAATGGCCAGTGTTATCACCATGTCCGCTCAACTTCCTTGTTATGGTCATCCGGGGCTTTACAAGGATGGGTCACTTTTGGTGACGTCATAGACGTGCGCCGCAGGAGCGCAGCTGAGTTCCGCCGGCGCTAGGCTAGGCTATACAGCTATACAGCTATTCTTGTGCAACATGACGGAATATTTATCCGATGTAGACGTGTCTGATGACGACTCTGAGTATGATGGATGCCCGTATCGTTTTGAGCCAGAATACACCGACAAGGAGCTATTTGAAAGGAGGATGCAGAGGGAAAGAGCCGAACAGCTGGCCAGAGAACAAGCGACCACTGCACGTCCACGAATGGGGGCTAACTGGTGGTGTTGTTGTTGTGGACGCTGCACGCCACAGACAACAGAAGAGGAGAGCCTTTGCTGCTCAGAGTGGGACTTGAGACCAGAGGAAACACGTATTGATGCCCCCCAAAATACGTGTCTCACTACACTGGAAGATTTTTCTGCCATGACAAACCGGGCTGTGGTAGAGACTTTTTTCATGTCCCGAGAGTCAACTGGCAGACGCAGCCGAAGCCAGCAGGACCGAACGGACAACTTTCGATAGAGTAAGTAGCCCATACAAATGCAAAAAGGGTATATTTTCTATGAGTGTTTGCTTTATAAATAAATAACGGTCGAAACAACTGACAATTAGTTTTGGAGAAAGCATATGACTACTTGTAAGTGTGCGCTAACAATGCAGACCCGCAGTGATTGCAGCTCGAGTCACAATTTATTGCCTGCAGAGAATAACCATATCATATGCATTGTGAGTTAATTTTTCAAAAACTAGCATGGACTAGAGTAAATTATATTGCGTTACAGTGCAGTATTCTTTTGCAGGAATGTATTTTTAGAAGGCTACTCCTGCTCAGACATAGGTCGTGAAGATAGCTATTCATTTTATACAAGGAGCTTTATACGCTGGCCGACGTGTACTGGTTATCGACCAATATTATTACATCTTCAAAAGAAATGCATTACCTCCGCTGCGTCTGTTTTGCCCTCTGAAACAATCGGGATGGCATTCCTCCTGAGGTACTGACGCTGAGCTTCCTGGCCTTTTATCTTTGTCGTCTTCGTAATGAAGTCTTCTGGAGCGAAGTGAGCGCTGCAGACCCGGTGACTGACCCTCCTCAGTTCTTCCATAGCAATATTCGGGTCCATTTTCAGGACAACAAGCAGAGCTTTAGTAACTCCGGGTTTTTCAAAGGAAGCCTGTGGAATGTGAACTTTGTCCACCTAGTCATTTTGTTTGGACAAAGTGGAAAAACGCAATGACAAACCATGTTTGTACCCGTGTAGCTGTATAGCCTAGCCTAGCGCCGGCTGTACTGCGCTCCTGCGGCGCACGTCTATGACGTCACCAAAAGTGACCCATCCTTGTAAAGCCCCGGATGACCATAACAAGGAAGTTGAGCGGACATGGTGATAACACTGGCCATTCATTTATAAAATGTAGGTGAAATGAGCGAGTTTCGCAGCAGATAATGTCTAATTTAGGGGCTTCGATGTCTGGCCCCGTCCGCTTCTATGGCATGAGAGAAGACGCCGTCGGATGGATCTAAATTGCTCGAAAACGGCTCCGAGCTCCACCAAAATCATCTGGGTGAGTCTACGAGCGTATTTATTCCTAAAAATAAGGCCCAGGTGTCAAAAAACCGAACTTAGCCTTTAAGCTGAGGATGCACCAGTATGGAGCTAGAACAGTCTCAAAATGAATAAATGCACACAGAAATTAGTAAATGCACACAAAAAAAATTCGGTTGTTACATTGATAATATGAACTGTCTCACTCCCTCACAGCCAATCACGAGTGCCTCCCCACGAGGAGTGTTATATGACGTCATTAAAACGCGTGCAGGTGGCCAGAGGCTGAAGGAGGTTTGTAGTCCGCCAGTATTATAAGAAAAAGAAGGCTGGACTGCAGCAACATGGCGTCTGGTAACGGGAACTGTGTTTCCCCTATATGCAACTAGCTATACTATAAGCAACTTTTTTTGTTTTTTCCCCTTAGCTCTTTGGACCGTTTTATAATTTGACGCTGCGGACACTTCATAACCAGGTCAATCCACACACTTGTGAGTAAAGCATATAAGAGGAGAGGAGAGTTCTGTCCTACCTCTTCATGAACTAAAGTTATATTATTTTGTGCGACAGACACTTCATATAATAACATAATATACTATTTATGGTGTTATGTCATCGTGTCATTTCTGTCTCTACATGGCCATGTGTTAACAATTCTCCACTGCTCTATGTATCATGCACGGCGGAGTTCCGCCACACATACAGGTGAGCACGCTAGAGGATTTTCCTGACCCGAACCCAGCGCAGTTTGTTACCTAACAGATATTATTATGGCCAGTGTGTAAATAACCATCAAAAGACTGCTGTTACGCACAGACAAACATGCTGCTCGCACAGCAGCGCAGCATGGCACTCATTTGGTGCAGAGCCTGTGTTGCATTCAGGCATTGTCACGTAAATAACAGCTTCCAACACTTAAATAGGTCATAGCACAAAACAGCAGCATGTCAAGTGATTTCTTTTATTATGTTCAATACAATTGTATTTTCCTAAATCTTGAGACACCTCATATGTAAGCTAGACAGACATTTCACCTGCTCATTACTGTGCACACATGTACTGTATGTACTTAGTCCTGAAGAGCCCTTCTGGTGCCAGTAGATACATAGAAACATCCCAGCAGGCTGTGCTTTGCAAGCATACAAAAAGTTTGGCGCGTGTGAAATATTTTTTTCGTGCACATGCTTCCCCTTCGCTATAACTCCATCCTAGGGGAAACACTGGTAAGTGAAACATAACATGTTTTAATGATTTTTTTTATGTAAGTCATGTTTTGGAATTATGAATGATTGTGACGTCAACCTGAATTGACGTCACAATTTAGGAAAAACAATCATTCATAATTACACTTAAATTGCCACGGCTCCCGCTACCAGATGCCATGTTGCCGCAATCCAGCCATCTTTTTCATGAATATTGACGGACGACAAACCTCCTCCCGCCTCTGGTCACCTGTGCGCACTTTTGTGACGTTCATATAACACCCCTCTTGGGGAGGCACACGTGATTGGCTGTTAAGGAGTGAGACATCTGATTGGCTGCAGCCAATCCGCTCTTAGAAAAAATGCAGTTGTGAATCAAGTCACGTCAGGGGAGTCTCAAAACTCACACACGCAAATGCAGGGAAGTTTACAAATTAAAAGCACTTTGGGTGCTGCAGGTTGATGTGGTGCAGGTCCCCCTTATTTGCTGTGATGAGGTCAACACTTGAGACATTTCCCAGGTCATTCCCACCACAGTAGATGAGGAGGACATCCGGAACTACTGTGGCTCGTAGACACTGGATGAAGATGGGGAGAAGGCTCATTCACCTCAGACCCATCTCAGCCAAACCAGTGGATGTAGATATCATCAACACCATGGCTGTTCCACATGGTATCTGTAACTCTCTCAGAGACCATGTGGAAGAGCAGGACTCCACTCAGTCCGGACTGGAGAAGGTTTATGGTTTGATGTTGTTTGACAGGCAGGTTGAAGGCACAGTTGTCTGTGTGTAGCTGTGCTGTAAGTAAACAGTCTGAACTCAGATCAGTTTTCTCTGACAGAGGATCACCTTTTCTGTGAGAGGACGCAAGTTTAAACCTCCAGAATAATATGTTGCAGATTAACAAAGAATTTGGGATTTAATTAAGTTATTTTTCTGCTTCTGAACAGTGAGATGGAGAAGGTGGAGTTTACAATGAACCTGGGTACAAATCCTTGTTGTCTCAGATTAGTTATTTGTGTTGTCAAAGTTTTAACTTTTTAATAACTCTAAATCTAAAATAGCTGTAAAGATTTACACTGATGCCAACTCCATCCATCCATCCATTTTCTAACTGCTTGTCCTCTTGAGGGCCACGGGGGGCTGGAGCCTATCCCAGCTGACATCGGGCGAGAGGCAGGGTACACCCTGGACAGGTCGCCAGACTATCGCAGGGCTGACACATAGAGACAGACAACCATTGACGCTCATATTCACACCTACGGACAATTTAGAGTTATCAATTAACCTATCCCCAATCTGCATTTCTTTGGACTGTGGGAGGAAGCTGGGGTACCCGGAGAAAACACATGCTAACCACCACACCACCGTGCCGCCATTATATTATATTGTATCATATTCTTATATCATTATTATTATTGGAAGTAACTGCTTTTAATTGTGAACATATCCTCTCAAAATAACATAATAATATTATATTAAGTTTATGTGACATTACCTTGTGTGACAATTTACACCTCAAACTGTCATTTGTGTCAAGATACATCAATAAAGCGTTCCTCAGAATTGCAGATATAACACTGCATTATTAAAAACACATTTGTTTTTATTTTCCGCATATCTTCAGTGGTGATCAGTGAAACTGAGGAATAAATGTCTGTTTTTCACAAGGTTTCATGTGATTTATTATGGAAAGAAGACAACAAGAAACAAAAATAGAGGGAAATCAAGAGGGAGGCAAATCATAGTAAAACTATATCCTATGACCCTGCAAAATGATCCTGTGACCACCTAGGGGTTGTGACCCCCAGGTTGAGAAGCGGTGCCCGAAATGACAGAGCTATTCTCCTCTCAGCAGGGCTGCGACAGGCACACAAAGGGATAAAGGCTGGTAATGACTCTGCTCTCTCTCTGGTCACTCAGCCTGCAAAGGTCACAGCTGACAGAAGCTCAGAGCGATGATGATCTCTCATCTATTATCCCCCCTAATCCATCTGTCCATATCTGCCTTCCTCACAGAGAGGAAGTGAAGAAGAAGGGTGGAGAGCAGAAAAAGTCTGGGACTGACAGAAAAGAAGGAGGGGGTGCATTGTCTGAAATCTGCACTAATTATTTTCTCTCTACAGTGTCGTCAGAATCAGCAAAGGTGGTCAGCAGTGAAGCAGAGTTTCTACTGGTACACAGAGAGGGGTGGGGGTGGGGGTAGACAGCTGATGTTTAAATGAGGGGTTGGTAGAATATTGATGTGACAGACACAGAGACGTGCTGGGACACAAAATCACTTTCACCAACACACCATCTACAATTAGAGCGCTTTAGATCACTTTCTACCAACCTCCCCTCCAGAGCCCGCCCCTCCCCTCTTTTACACTGTAAAATCTTATATCAGTCTAATTAAATCAACTCCTCTTTTATCAGTAACTCATAATTGGTTAAGGGATAATTCCAGTTTCTTACAATTTGGGAGTTACTTTTGTAAAGTTGGCCATTTTTCTCTAAGTGATATCAGTGATATAAGTTAATGGCAGAGGAGCACTTAAGATAACCACCCAGGTTGTAAACTTTCCAAGGAAGCCAAACTCATTTAAAAAAAAAAAAAAAATGAAGGTGGGACTGTCAAGGCAGCTGCAATTTTAAACATGGTCTTCATCAAATGGGCTATGATGTACTGTTTTCCTGGCTGCTGTTCAAATTTAAACTCAGTAGTACTATAGACCCTTTTACTGTTAGTGAGCAGTAGGACATTTTTTTGGTGGGCGGGGCTAAGCTGGAAGCAAAATAATTTTCCATAGACATTAGCTAGGGCTAGCTAGCAAGTTATGTTGGCTAGTTTTAGACACTGGAGGAAGATGATTGGAGTCTCTCTGAATAGGGTGTGTTCAGAAATATACATTTTGAGTGCCGGAGTACACTTTGCCACAAACTGGACTGTTTTTAAATTTGGAGCACTGTCTGAGTGTAACGTTCTGTTATCCAGAGCACCACACTCTCAGAGTGGCAGAGCACACTCTGGGCACAGCAGAGTTGAGAGAATGTGTGATTAACTTAGCAGTTTTTAATTCATATAAAAATATAACGCTCCTTTTCTTCAACCAACAGGGCTCTCATTTTAGTGTAGAGCATTCGGCTAAATTAACGAATGCACCATGTCAGGTCACTCACTCTCTGGGACAGCAAGTGTTACCTGAATAAGTAAAACACCATAGACTGCCGTTTTTTAAGCCTCGAGTTTGGCATTTTTGCTGTTGCCATCTTTAATTTCTGGGGCCAGACATGTAAAGTTTTTGGATGAGAGGGTGAACGTGATTGAACGCTACACCTGGCTTGCCATGCTAAATCGCCGCTAACAAAAGCAGCTTCCATAATTCAAGGTAAAATTTAGATGTAAGTATTTAAAGGCTAAGTTCGGTTTTTTGACACCTGGGCCTTATTTTTAGGAATAAATACGCTCGTAGACTCACCCAGATGATTTTGGTGGAGCTCGGAGCCGTTTTCGAGCAATTTAGATCCATCCGACGGCGTCTTCTCTCATGCTATAGAAGCGGACGGGGCCAGACATCGAAGCCCCTAAATTAGACATTATCTGCTGCGAAACTCGCTCATTTCACCTACATTTTATAAATGAATGGCCAGTGTTATCACCATGTCCGCTCAACTTCCTTGTTATGGTCATCCGGGGCTTTACAAGGATGGGTCACTTTTGGTGACGTCATAGACGTGCGCCGCAGGAGCGCAGTACAGCCGGCGCTAGGCTAGGCTATACAGCTACACGGGTACAAACATGGTTTGTCATTGCGTTTTTCCACTTTGTCCAAACAAAATGACTAGGTGGACAAAGTTCACATTCCACAGGCTTCCTTTGAAAAACCCAGAGTTACTAAAGCTCTGCTTGTTGTCCTGAAAATGGACCCGAATATTGCTATGGAAGAACTGAGGAGGGTCAGTCACCGGGTCTGCAGCGCTCACTTCGCTCCAGAAGACTTCATTACGAAGACGACAAAGATAAGAGGCCAGGAAGCTCAGCGTCAGTACCTCAGGAGGAATGCCATCCCGATTGTTTCAGAGGGCAAAACAGACGCAGCGGAGGTAATGCATTTCTTTTGAAGATGTAATAATATTGGTCGATAACCAGTGCACGTCGGCCAGCGTATAAAGCTCCTTGTATAAAATGAATAGCTATCTTCACGACCTATGTCTGAGCAGGAGTAGCCTTCTAAAAATACATTCCTGCAAAAGAATACTGCACTGTAACGCAATATAATTTACTCTAGTCCATGCTAGTTTTTGAAAAATTAACTCGCAATGCATATGATATGGTTATTCTCTGCAGGCAATAAATTGTGACTCGAGCTGCAATCACCGCGGGTCTGCATTGTTAGCGCACACTTACAAGTAGTCATATGCTTTCTCCAAAACTAATTGTCAGTTGTTTCGACCGTTATTTATTTATAAAGCAAACACTCATAGAAAATATACCCTTTTTACATTTGTATGGGCTACTTACTCTATCGAAAGTTGTCCGTTCGGTCCTGCTGGCTTCGGCTGCGTCTGCCAGTTGACTCTCGGGACATAAAAAAAGTCTCTACCACAGCCCGGTTTGTCATGGCAGAAAAATCTTCCAGTGTAGTGAGACACGTATTTTGGGGGGCATCAATACGTGTTTCCTCTGGTCTCAAGTCCCACTCTGAGCAGCAAAAGCTCTCCTCTTCTGTTGTCTGTGGCGTGCAGCGTCCACAACAACAACAACACCAGTTAGCCCCCATTCGTGGACGTGCAGTGGTCGCTTGTTCTCTGGCCAGCTGTTCGGCTCTTTCCCTCTGCATCCTCCTTTCAAATAGCTCCTTGTCGGTGTATTCAGGCTCAAAACGATACGGGCATCCATTATACTCAGAGTCGTCACCAGACACGTCTACATCGGGTAAATATTCCGTCATGTTGCACAAGAATAGCTGTGTAGCTGTATAGCCTAGCCTAGCGCCGGCGGAACTCAGCTGCGCTCCTGCGGCGCACGTCTATGACGTCACCAAAAGTGACCCATCCTTGTAAAGCCCCGGATGACCATAACAAGGAAGTTGAGCGGACATGGTGATAACACTGGCCATTCATTTATAAAATGTAGGTGAAATGAGCGAGTTTCGCAGCAGATAATGTCTAATTTAGGGGCTTCGATGTCTGGCCCCGTCCGCTTCTATGGCATGAGAGAAGACGCCGTCGGATGGATCTAAATTGCTCGAAAACGGCTCCGAGCTCCACCAAAATCGTCTGGGTGAGTCTACGAGCGTATTTATTCCTAAAAATAAGGCCCAGGTGTCAAAAAACCGAACTTAGCCTTTAAGTCATCTTGGTGATGTTAGCTAATTGCATACATGTCCACCTATGGCAAATCTTACATATAAAAGCAGTAATGTTAACCTTGTAAAATTATTGTAGCATCAGCTTAAGTTAATGTTTACGTGTATAGGTTAATGTTAAATTGTGTTGGTTTGCGGTTAGCGTAACTGCAGGAATGCAGTGGTTAACACATAAGGTGTCTTGGTGTGCTAATAGCTCAAGGCCAGCAGATGAAATTTAGCTTATTTAACCAGTTACGTTCCACCACACAAACTGTTATTAATTTATGTGTAGTATTCATCTACCTAAACAGAGTAATGTTACAGTTCAACGTTTAGTGAGTGTGTGTTAATATTAACATGTTTTCTTATAGGTCAGAGTTTCTAGGCTATGTTTTGCATGCAGGTCCTGTTCATTTCAGTGTTGATGGCAGTCGTCAAAAACACCTGTTGCATTGATTCTTTCTCTTTCAGAAAAGGTGACAATATTCAGTGTTGCACCATTTCATGTGCACCCACACAGAGCAACAGAAGCGTGCTCTCTTCTCAATAAGTTTGTGTGGTGTAATGAGAAAAATAACAAAAGAAACAACACTTATTAGATGAGCTCCACACAGTTACATGAAAATACACTATTCCCTCAGTTTAGATGTAAAAAAAAAAAAAAAAAAAAAAAAGTCTGCTGTATTATTTTACACTGAACAGCAACAGAAAAGTAACTATAGTCTCACACACAAGGAATTATAATGAATAGTGGCTCCTGTACATTTTACACCTTACCTCCATTACAAAGGAACTGCTGCAATAACTTTTTCACTGACTGCTGTGCTATCCTCAAATTAATTGTAATGGCAGCTTTTGGACTTTACTAAATCCTGCACCAAGCACTGTAAGCTATACATTGAGTATTCTTTTTATATTGTGGTTTCTCATGTCTACCATTTTTACTGTAATTTTTACCTGTTACTAAACTTACAGTATGTTGCACTGGGAATTCAACTACCACTTTTCATTTTGCAAACTTGTCTTGTTACAATTAAGTTCATCTTTTGCTTGATCCACAGCTGCAATGTCACATTATTTAAATAATCCCTTTAATCACATTCTTTAAATAACTTCCTGGTGTTGTTGATAGATAATACCAATTTTTCAAATTAGTATTAATGAAGACCATGCCCTGAGTTTGTTGATGGTCTTTATGGTGCATATCTGGTCTAAATGTAAACAATAGCCAACATATATAGTATTGTAATAATGCAGCAACTCATTGATGGCTTTGCTAGAATTTGTAATTAATTACAATGCTATTTCTATGTTAGCTTTACTCAACATCATAAATGATAGAACAAATGTTGCTGCCCATGTACATTTGACAATGAAGGATAACACGGTATTATATCTTGTTTATCTTCTTTTTTTTCTCCTGACATTTATTATGACACTGAAAAACACTAATTCACAAAAACGTCCAATTGGATTCATTACGAGGCATACAGTGAATCTGAAATAAACCAGACGAGCATTCTGAAGTGATTAAAAAATAAACTTAGTACCGTTTAATCACGGTGTGTATATTCAGAATTCAACGAAATAGAAAACTATCATCACAAATTACAAAGGTCTTAAACACGTTTTTTTCTTTACAGTTGTAATTACTGTAATTTGGAATACAACAAATGTACATACGCTGTACCATGCTGACAACTTGCAGGTCTCAATCAAATGAAAAAACGTAAAAGGACATGCAATATGAATTACTAAACCTGTCTGCTATGAAATTAAAATCTAATTGTCAAATCTTATTACACACAACAGAGTTTGTATGCCTAATGAATACTCAGCACACATCTATTAGCCTACAGGAGTCACATCTTGCTCCTGGATGCACTTCTGGTTTGGCCATTTCCAGCTGTTTCGTAATGAAGATCCTTTTGATGTTAAAATAAGGGAATACCTTCACATGTGAAGGAGGTGACCGTGAGTTGATCCATCACTTGATTCACTTGAACAGTTTTAAGAAAACTGTTTTTTTTTGTTGTTGTTTTTAAATGTTACCACTTCCATCAGCTATCTTACAACAGCAAAAATTAAGTCAAAGGTAAGAAACAGAATCTCTGAATATTAAGGACAGAGAATAACAAACAAACCTTTTATCAGAGGAAGATGAACTTGAAGTGGTTTTCTGGCATCATAATCCCAACCTATTTGAGAACTTGAGAGCCAAGTACACCATTCCATACATGAGGCCTGCCCTCTGCTGGCAGCAGTCATTCTGGTTTCAATAGTGTGGATACCTTTCAAATCACAGTAAAAGACAAACACTTTTGTTGAGACATGGTGGATCACAATAAATCATATACCAGCGTGACAGGACAGGTGCATGAATGGCTGCTTCAGTTGAAGACTCAGTACCTTGTGGACTTACAGTATTTAGGTGAACAAAACTCCTAAATAAAAAATAGTCTTCTAAACATTGTACTGTACATGATAATAATCAGTACTTCATCAATTTAAAACAGTGAGTTGCTTGATTCTTTATGAGGTATAAAAAAGGTCTTTGTAAACTGAGGTAAGCACTGAAGTGAGGAGTCTCAAAGTGCTTACAGCACAGGCTTGAAGACACAGGCTGAGCATCCACTGGGCTACCTGGTCCACTGAATCACCAGAGGAAAACTTTAATCAGACAAATGGATATGTAAAGGAATATTTGTATTAGGTGACCTCCCTCACAGATTTTTTTTTTTTACATGAAAACATTACATTTCTTAATGTCAACAGGTCAACACTTTATTTTAGCTTAAAAGAGGTGGTGGACATCACAGTCCTCATATCCAATCTGTTATATTTCCACTTCATATGTGACAGTCAAACGTATAGTTTTGTCAAACCATATTCACTCATGTAACGCACGATTAATTTCAGTAAGTGTTAAGGACCATGTCAAACACTGAATGCAGCGGACAAGCTGCAAATGTTTCATGTCAACGTTACAGCCTACAGACAACCAGTCAGTCACCTGTTTTAGCAATGATGTTGACAAAAATAACAACGTTGGGGTTTGTGGACTGACAAATTTTATGTTAACTTGCTGTATAGCCTCAGTAACGAACTCCAGCTTAAGCAAAAACGCAACATCTAGTTAGGATAACGTTAAAACCATGCTGAAACGTAACATTAATATTTCTAAGTTACACACATACAGCTTATTGTAACTGTACACAGTCTGCATCATTTTAATCAAGTCTATCATTAACATTATCTTCACATTACATTGCCTGTATGGCAAGTGTATCGCTTACATAGCATAATTTAACTAATGTCAATGTAGCTGAGCTTTTTTTTCCAACCACACACAAATGCCCTTCATTAAAAAGTATTATCACCCTAAATACTAACACTTCTGTATTACACTTGGACTTGGGTGTATGCCAATTAGCAGGTAGATAGGTGATAACAAGCTAAGCTAGCAAGCCAGACAAACAACGATACATGCTAATTAGTGCTAACATATACATAATAGAATATCACACAACAAAAAAATGAGCACTGGTGTCTTCAACGGTCAGTTGGTACAGTTATCTGCACAGCAAAATATATTATTTGTCCAATATTTGTGCAAAAGACTCTCTGCGGGGCTCTAGGCTGCCGGCTCCAGCACCTCAAAACATACAGTCATGGAAAAAATTATTAGACCACCCTTGTTTTCTTCAATTTCTTGTTAATTTTAATGCCTGGCTCAACTAAAGGTACATTTGTTTGGACAATTATAATGATAACAACAAAAATAGCTCATGAGAGTTTAATTTAAGAACTAAGAACTATTCATTTTCCATGGTTTTCTTGATAATAACCAAAATTACTTAAATTCTTACATCAATAGCTATGGCATTGTACCGCCAAAAACACGACTTTTAAGCATTCCGTGTTTTCTTTTCTGTTTGCTTTAAACACATGATACACACAAGAGTTAATACTTGATTGCATAACCATTGTTTTTGATGACTGCAGCCATGCGTCTTGGCATGCTCTCCACCAGCTTCTGACATTGTTCTGCTGTCACAGCAGCCCATTCCTGTTGGACAAATTCAAACAAATTTTCTTTGTTTTTGG
The DNA here is from genome assembly GCA_026686955.1 of Epinephelus cyanopodus. Lineage (NCBI taxonomy): Eukaryota > Metazoa > Chordata > Actinopteri > Perciformes > Serranidae > Epinephelus > Epinephelus cyanopodus. The sequence continues at coordinate 42,023,459 of CM048917.1, read as the reverse complement.
GCTTGTGGTTCTCCATTTTGAGTTTGATGATTTTCCACAGGTTTTCAATTGGATTAAGATCTGGTGATTGAGCAGGCCAAGGCATGGTGCGAATGTTGTGGTTCTCCATCCAGGCTTTAACTGACCTTGCCGTGTGGCAAGGGGCATTGTCTTGTTGGAAAATCCAGTCATTCGAGGCAGGAAAGAGTTTTCCAGCTGATGAAAGAAGACTGTTTTCAAGGGTAGTCCTGTACATGACCTGGTTCATTCGGCTTCACACAATTGCATTTGCCCTGTTCCACTCAGACTGAAACAACCCCAGATCATGACTGATCCACCCCCATGTTTTACTGTAGGGGCAAGACAGTCTGGGTTGTAAGCTTCTCCAGGCTTCCTCCTAACCAGTAAGTTGGCTGGAGTGGGCATCAATTCAAAATTGGATTCATCACTGAAGAGAACCTTAGCCCAATCATCAACAGTCCAATCCTTGTGGTCTCGAGCAAAGAGTAACCGGCCTTCCTCTGCCTTTCATTGATGAAGGGCTTCTTGCGTGCTCTGTGTGACTTCAAACCAGCTTCAACAAGTCGGTTTCGAACTGTCCTTGCCGAACAAGTCACATTTCTCGACAGTGCCCACTCATTTTTAAGGTCCCTGGAGGTCTGACGACGATTCCTGACACAGGAACGGATGAGTGCACGGTCATCTCGTGGGGTAGAAAGACGTTTCCTGCCACGGCCAGGTAGCAATTTGGTAGTGCCATGTTCAGCTTTGTTTTTTTGTTGTAATGAACGGCTGTCTTGGAGATCTTCAGTTTTTTCGCTACCTGTCTCTCACTCATGCCAATTTCCAGCAGTGCCAAGATGGCTGCCTTTGTGGCTTCACATAATTCTTTTGTTTTAGGCATTATGTGAGAGCTGACAACTTCTGAGTTGTGCTACGGCTTGAATGTAAGCAGGAAACCACTCTAGGCCTTTGCATGTGCAGTGCTGCTTGTGACATGAAATGGCCTCTTATATACCCTGGGAATCAATTAAGCTTAAGAATGTCAAACAGGACATAAAGTATTATGTGACCAGCTGCATTTTTTGTTGTGTTCATTGTATTATACGTTTAGTGGTACCAGATATTAGAATGAACAAGAAATTGAAGACAACAAGGGTGGTCTAATAATTTTTTCCATGACTGTAGTATGAAGATCAAGTTGAGTGGCTTGCAGTGAGGCAGAGCAGATAGCCTGTCAGTCAAAGTGGCCACACCCTTAATTATGCAGAATTTTAAGCCTTAATAACATTTAAATGAGATTGTTGTAAAAAAAAAAAAATTCACCCCATGTACAATTGTCATGAATGATGAAATAAACCATAGAGATCAAAACTGTATTTTGTTCCAAGCTGTAATAAAAACACATGCAAAAAGACAAAACACAAGAAAATTGAGAAAACATTTTCATCAATTTGACAACACGTACGCAGCATTTAGAAAAGCGCTGCAAAGACCACAACACAAGACATTAGAAAAACGCGCTGCAAAGACCACAACACAACACATTAGAAAAACGCGCTGCCAAGACCACAACACAACACATTAGAAAAACGCGCTGCAAAGACTACAACGGCCGCAACACAACGGAAGTGTTTCCAGGGGACACTTAAATGTGATGCACACTTCCGGACAGGCTTGTTGTTGATGCGGATTTCGAGTCATAGCTCAGTCACCGTCTCTTTCCGTCAGTGGTGTTGGAAAATGAGATAAAAAGTAATTGTTTTTTATTTATTTTAACATCGTGATCGCATGATTCAGCCTATTGCAGTGATCTGCTGCTAAACTATCGTTAGCCTTTTGCTTGTAATTTGCCTGCCAATTCTAATAACCTGATAAAATAAATACAAACGATTAATTCATTTTGAAACCATAGACTGTATATAGTGTGAAACACGCTGTTAGCTGGGACAAGCAAGTTATACTACCAGTGGGTTTTGCTGACATGGCTAATAAAATGACTTTGAAACATAACTGACGATCTTTAAAGTATCTTTAGATACCATGTTACATTGTCTTCTGCTGTCAGTTCTTTCTTTATAGAATGGGTCGGTATACACTTTAAAATATTATTCCTGCAGTCAAACTGCAGCTTTCGAATTTATTTTCGTCCTTGAACATTACTTGGTGACAGTTCTGAGTAACTATAGTAAATAACTATAACCAGCTAACAGCGTGTTTCACACTATATACAGTCTATGGTTTCACAATGAATTAATCGTGTGTGTATTTATTTTATCAGGTTATTAGAAATGGCATAATTACAAGCAAAAGGCTAACAATTGTTTAGCAGCAGATCACTGCAATAGGCTGAATCATGCGATCACGATGTTAAAATAAATAAAAAACACTTACTTCTTATCTCATTTTCCAACACCACTGATGGAAAGAGACGGTGACTGAGCAGTGACTCGAAATCCGCATCAACAACAAGCCTGTCTGGAAGTGTGCATCACATTTAAGTGTCCCCTGGAAACACTTACGTTGTGTTGTGGTCTATTTGCAGCGCGTTTTTGTAATGTGTTGTGTTGTGGTCTTTGCATCGCTTTTTTCAATGTGCTGTGTTGTGGGTCTTTGCATCGCTTTTTTCAATGTGCTGTGTTGTGGTCTTTGCTTCGCTTTTTCTAATGTGTTGTGTTGTGGTCTTTACATCGCTTTTTCTAATGTGTTGTGTTGTGGTCTTTGCAGCACGTTTTTCTAATTTGCTGTGCTGTGGTCTTTGCAGTGTGTTTTCTAAATGCTGCGCATGTGTTGTCAAATTGATGAAAACGTTTTCTCAATTTGCTTGTGTTTTGTCTTTTTGCATGTATTTTCTTAAGTTGCAGTGCTGTGACCTTTCAGGGCCACCGTAGATTTGCTCTGTTTTGGAGGCAGCCTAGAGTGGCCAGTTGATGAATTGCAGTTTTTGGCACTTGTGCATTGGCTTCACTTGTCAGCCCTGCCACTTGGTAATCACTGACCAACGGGACCAGACTGGCTGAACCATATGCTCTCACTCAGTAGATGGATGATTTGACAGGATTGCCCAAGGTTGGATGACCGGCTCTGTGGCTGATTACTATGCCAATCTTTCAAAGGAGGACGACACTTGAAAGGTTTCCACTGGTTTGTTTTGCTATCGGACCTAAGGTAAGCTAATGTGCTAGAAAGTTAGCGTGACGGAGAAATTCCTGTCAATAACTCTCCAATTTCTGATTATGTGGACATGACAACCCTTAAGACACATAACATTCATCCCTGCAACAGTAAATACTTTTTCCCTACCCTGATATGAAGTGTTCACTGCACATGTGAGCATTTTTGATGATCGCCTCCGTCCACTCCTTACAGTCTTAGTAGTTAGTTGTCTTAGTTTTTGTTGATGGGTAGTGGCAGCTGGTATGTGATTTAAGTTTTGATGAATGTCAGCTCTAAAAGGATCTATAGATACATTTAAATATCTACAATTCAATGACAACTGAGCAAACTCCATCTGCTGATGAAGATTAATAAATTACTCAAACTATCTGTTGTAAATGTCCATTCTTCTTCATCTTTTCTCGATGTTTACTGATGTTTTTTTTTTTTTTTTTTTCGAAAACCTCAACCTGGCTAGCTAGCAGCTAGCTAGTAGACGTTGGCAGGAGGAGAGTTTACAGACTGCTTAGTTGATTTTCTCATCTTGAAGAGTGACCTGCAGTCACACGCCACCACTGCCCTACACCAACCACAAAAACACCAACAAGACTGAAGAGCCTATATTTAGCACAAATTAAGCAGAGCTTACAGGAGATGACTGGAAGCATCTTCACCTACATCACTGATAACATTATTAGATTTTATCCTACGCAGCTTACAAGGAGTGCAATCTCCGTGGGAACTGCCCATTGGTTCGACATCCCATTGTTCTGACCATATTAAACTCAAGTCCGTTCCGAAATCATCATGATGCCCTGTGGTTAAGGTCTGGTTAGGTTTAGGCACAAAAACCACTTGGTTAGGGTTAGGGTCAGGAAAAGATCATGGTGTGGGTTAAAATAAAAATGAAAGTGACAAACACATAAGCCGTGAGCCTGCTCCACCTCAAGCCGGTTGCGGCGCACCATACGCCCGCCGCGAGGCTTTCGGCATCACGGACAGTCGGACTAATGGGATGTCGAATCAATGGGCTGTCGAACCAATGACATGGACCCACCTCCGTAACAAGAGCTATATTTCTTTAAAGTTTGAAGTGCATGTCCTCCTAACAAACTAAGCGTTACATGTGATCAAACACTCCAGAAAAGTTACTAAATAGGCCTTGAGGTGAGATTTTTCTTTTGTCTAGAATGAAGGTTCAACCTCAACTTTTAAGCCAACACAGTTGAGATGTCCTGAAAGTGATCTGAAAAAAAAAAAAAAAAACGGCTATTGCACCATCAGCTAAATATTAAATAAAATGGTTTACATCATCTTTCACTGTTCACAAACATACCTTATCCAACATCCAGTCATTTTCAGTTTAGATAAGTTGACAGAAAAACTTTTGCGTAAATCAAGCAAACCATTACTACTTGTTACAGCATTCTGGTTGCAACTTGATAATTTTTACAGTGTATCCTGTCTGTCTCTTTCAAACCCCAATCTTTCTCTATCCTGCAATTAGAGCCCTTAGATCACTTTCTGTCCCAAACCCCCAACCTCTCCTCTTCCTCTTATCCTTTCTCACTCTCTGACCGCCTGTAAATAGACCTATTTAGTCCTTAGAATAATAATTGTAAAATGGTGGCATTGCCCTTAAATAGTCCCTGGAAGGGTGGGATGAATTTAGTGCATTCACAAAGTATTCAGACCAGGGCTGGACTGGGACAAAAAAATCGGCCCGGGCATTTTGAACCCAGACCGGCCCACCAGGTATTGATGGAAAGACAATGAAGCCTATAAATGAAAACAAACTTTCTTGTGACACCGCTTGTACACTGTCTTGTTGGTGTATATGTACTTGTCTGATAAATTTAAACCTACACCATCCTCCCAGTCCCATTATTCTATACTCTATACTTCTTACTTAAAGGAACCCAAAAGGCTGCTTGGTCTAGTGAACCTCCTGAACAATGTACAACATATGATGGGATCCTGAGAATAGGACATAGAGGAACAGAGATGAGATGAATATTAAAATGTAGATTGTGATTTAGTGATATTTTCATAGACTATTTACTCACCATATCAATAACCACCTTAGACCTCCACAGCAGCAATACTCAGCACAGCAACACAGAATATTTCCTCAAACATGGAAACGTTTAAAAAGTGAAAGGAGATAGAGAGAGCAAGGTGTGAAATATGACATTTGATAGACTTGCTTAGATGATCACAGTGCTGGTATTTTTACTCTAGAAACATAGTTGCAACATGTATTCTATACAGTACTTACTTAGAGGAACCCAAAAGGCTGCTTGGTCTAGTGAACCTCCTGAACAATGTACACAATGTAACAATGTAACAATGTACAGCTGCGGGTCTCTCCTCCTCCTGCCTCTCCTTTGCCCAATGGCCAGTCCAGCCCTGATTCAGACCCCCTCACTTTTTTTTACATTTTGTTATATTACAGCATTATGCCAAAAATTGGTGAAATTTGTTTTTCCCCTCATAAATCTACACTTAATACCACATAATGACAAAGAGATAAGAGGAATGTAAATTTTTATTTCTCAAAGTTTATTAAAAAGAAAAAACTGAAATATTACTTTGATGTATGTTTTCAGACTCTTTATTTTCTGCACCTTAATTCATGTCCATCTGTGGTAAATTCAGTTGACTGGACATGATTTGGAGAAGTGTACATCTGTCTCTGTAAGTTCTAGCAGCTCTGTGTCTTGAAATAGCACAGGAACGTACTGTATACTCAGACCATTCTCATGCAGTCATCAAATACCACTGCTTTGTCAGTGATTCCACTGACACAAAAAGGCACCTTTTGTTACACTGGAGGGTGGGTGGGAGTAGGGGTAGATTGAGGATTGACTGTGGATCCAAGAGACCTTGGACTTTCACCTGGAAGCCTGATGTTCACTTCTCATGTGAATGTTGAGCCAAACCATGATGCTTATTCCTAAATCAAACCACATGCTTTTGTTGCACAAGGAAATAAACGTAAATATTAGGGTTGGGAACGATTAACCGATACGACCGGATATCCGGTTTTACAAGCGAGAGATACGGCTGTGTCGGTAGCAGCCTCCTCAACCGATACAAATCAGCCATGAATCCTTAGATGAATTGATTGTAGAGTCATGGCTCGGGTATCGCAAGACTGTAATCGGTTGACTGGCTTTAACAGTTTGCATCTCTAGACCCAGCGGCATGCTCCGTAGCAGGCATTACTGACAACGATGGATGTAAACATCAGCACCAGCTTGACCAGTGGAGATGAGGAACAGAAGCTAATGCTGGTTGGATAAACCAGGGAGCAGCCAAGCCGCCAGTTGTGGGTTGAACAGGGGTCACAGACACAGACAGAAATACGTATTCCTGTCAAATACGGTGGTCATAGTGCTCGGCGGCACAAAATAATGGCTTACCGGCGACCGAGAAGCCCGGCTTCAGGTCCAAGAAGTCTTCGTCGATTTCATGATGACTGCCCAGAAATACCTGAACAGCCGAGCCGCGGCAGCACACAGGTATGTGACGTGTCAGGAGAAACGAGCCATTCACATTTCCGCAAACCTCACTGCACTTTAGGGACTGTTCTTTACTTGTCAGGGAGGAGGGTGGCCGGTTGATTTTTATTTTATTTATTTATTTTATTTTGATCCCCCCTATGTTAATCACTTATTGATGCTGTTTTTGAAGTATGAATAAGTCAATAAGTAATTTATTCCTTTGAAATATCAGTGATGTATTATAGAAAAGTGATTTATCTTTTTATAAATGACGAACACAGAGAAATAGTCTGACATGCTGTCAGTGATAAGCTGCTAGTCATTACAATCCATGATATCAACTAATAACAGGAGATGTCAGATTCTGCCCCTACACTGCATGTTATTATTTTATTCTGCTTTATGTTTATATTTGTACTGCGTTATGATAAACTTTATTGCAGAGTCAAGTCCATATAAGATACATACAAAAACACAGACAATACAATAAAAACAACACAACAAGTAGGTTTAAAACACTTAAATTTTACTGAAAGTTCACTTCACTTAAAGTTTAAAACTTCTTCTCATATTTATATTGATCCCATCCAACAAAATGATGTTCATTTCAGCAAGTCATTTTTTGGTCCATGTCTAAAAATAAATACATTTGACATGTGATTTTGTTGTTGTTTGTCTTTTTATTTTATTTTTGCCAGTGCCATACAGCAACAATGCTCGGGGATGTGGTCTTTTACAAATGTGCAAATACTGTAAGAACGTCACTTTTATAGAATTCTTTATTTTATAATGTATGATTAATGTCTGCATCAACAAATGTTAACCATAGAATCATATCGAATCGTATTGAATCGTATCATTCCTACACTGTATCGAATCGTATTGAATCATATTGGTCCTACACTGTATCGAATCGTATCGAATCGTTCTGTATTAAAAATATTTTGTTTTTGAATTGTATCGAAACCCGTGTATCTAGATACGTATCAAATCGTCTATCACAGAAAGATTCCCAACCCTAGTAAATATAGTGGGTCTCATTCATAAAACGTGAGCAGAATGAATCTGTGTGTAAACTGTTCTTAGAAGGACATTTACGTGTATTTTGGCATTCATCAATTTGTCAATAGCTCTGATCTTTTCACAGGTACTAAGAGAATCCACACCTGCTCCTGATTGCTTGTAATGCTTGTGTAAAGGATTGCACATACATATATCTTGTCATCATTAGATTACTATTTTAATTGACATTGTGCTCTGTTATGTTCACAATATGCACACTACCTTTGAAACATGTATGTTAAAGCAGCTGTGTGGAACTTTTCGTTTTCGTTGATTATAGCACCCCTTTGGTCAAAGTGGTATGACAACCACAGCCTGCTGTCGTAAAATTCCGGAAATTACCGCATGCATTTGTTTTGGAAGGCGAGAGGATTAACTAACGTCAGGTCAGTCCAAGTAATTAGTGGAAACAGCAAAATGACTTAGTAAATTCTCCTGTCGTGTTTCTGTTCTGATCTAATCTACTAAGGCTACCGTAGTAGTGTGAGCCTCAAGTTATTCTGGGTAATGTAGTAACCATTGTTGTGCTACTGGAAACAATGAGAAGCAGCCGTGTACCTTTGGTATTAGGAGGGGGATAAACAGTTAACAAGTCATCTGCTGAGTCCGCATCATTATGTGAAAAGAATACTCCGACGATTTGGGAGTTATGCCCTTTGTCTATCATTTTCATATTGAGACAGCGGCAAGCATGGCACTAGGGCGTCAGTACATCTTGCGCGGAGAGATACACCGGTGAGCAACAGCTGCAGCTGGCTCTGGGACAGGTATGCCAGGTCAATCGGTAAAAGCAAACAGAGAGACGACACGGATATTACTCACCCGACTGAAAGCTGTCCATCAGCTCCTGCAGGCCTGGAGCATTTTTTCCAGTTCATCTTAGGAACATGGAAAAAGTTTCAATCACGCCAGGATTAGTGATTGCTGCAAAGTTTTCACTCCTTGTGATGCACTTTCTGCGGCGCTTTTCCTCCTCTGATGATATATCTCCCCAACGATGGCAGCACCGAATCCCATTCTGAGCGAAGGGTTTAGTCTCTCTTCTCGCATTCAACACATGGAGTTCCTCATCTGTGTACTCCGGCTCAAACAGGTATGGCTCTGGATCTGTGTCCACTACAAGAAACTCTTCAAAATTGTGTTCAAAGTCGTCCATTGCAGCTGCTAAAATCCGGAGATATCGCTAGGCTAAATAAACAGCTGAGTTTTGTTTACAAGCTACGTCTGTGCCTGCTCACCGGTGTATCCCTCCGCGGATCACAGCGCAGGACGTACTGACCCTCTATGAGCGCAATGCTAACCGCTGAGACCCAGCCACTGGACATACAGACACAAAAAAAGACATCGATCATGTTGTCTCAATATGAAAATGATAGAGAAAGGGCGTAACTCTCAAATCGTTGGAGTATTCTTTTATGTGAAGATACACAGTGAAGACATCACATAATCCTAACACAGCAAAGCTGTTACCTGCAGCCTTCCCTTGCAAAGCTAACGCTACTAACGTTAGGTCAGTCCAAGTAATTAGTGGAAACATGCTAAGGTTACACACAAATTAGTAGTAAAGTAAGACCTGTTCATAAATGTTCTGGTGTAGCTCTGAATTTCTTATAAACTGAGGACAACTGCCTGCTGTATATTTGTGTTCATGGTCACAGTCACAGATAATTTTACATGATGCTCCTTCGTTATCCGCCATGACATCAAAAGTACAACCAAGTCCTCATAGATACATCTCTGGTAAAACTGTTAGGTGTTATGTGTTCAGCAGTGCCCGTTGTGTACTGCTTACTCGAGGAACACTGTAAACACAGCTCTTCTTCTTCTTCTGTGGTTTAATGGCTGTGGGCCGCTGCGGGCGAGCAGAATCACTTCCACCTCGGGTGCCGTATTCTGCTTTGCTGACTTCCGCTGTGTGTCCAACCCGAGCAAGGCTACGCTAAATAGTCATATAGAGAAAGGCTTTTTTGTCGCTGTTGGGTTCAAATAAATATGCAGATCTTCAAGGGGGGGTGATACGAACTAGGGGCAGTTTTATTAATGGTAAAAAGTTCCGCACAGCTGCTTTAAACATGAAATTAGCAGATTAAAGCTTCAGATTAGGTTTCTTAAAAATGTGAATGGGTTATTTAAACCGACGTTATCAGGGGTGAAAGTAAGCTGGTACAGTACTGCGTACCACTTAAAGATTCGGGGGGGGGTGCGCAGTACCAGGAAGAGGAGAGAGCAGCTGCCACAGAGCTGTAATTGCGAATAAAATGACAGTAGAAGTTGGCAAAGCCCAAGAAATGTTGCAGCTGTTTGCGGGAGTCAGGAACAGACCAGGAGGTAACAGCTGATGGGTCCATCTGGGGGCTGCCCTTGGCCAAGATGTACCCCAGAAATGAGACAGACGGGGAGTGGAACTCACACTTCTCAGCCTTAACGTACAGGGAGTTCTCAAGGAGATGCCGGAGAACAGATCGGACATGGCGAACATGCTCATCCTGGGTCTTGGAGAAGATTAAGATGTCATCGAAGTTGACAAACACATAGCGGTTGAGCATGTCCCAGAGTACATCATTGACCAGAGCTTGGAAGACGGCAGGAGCATTGGAAAGGCTGAAGTCATTATCAGGTACTCATAGTGTCCAGATGGTATGTTGAAGTCTTTCACTCGTCCCCCTCTCTAATGCGGACCAGATGGTACGCGTTGCGAGTTTAGTGAAGATGGTGGCCCCCTGGAGCAGCTCAAAGGCGGTAGAGGTGAGGGGGAAAGGATTGGTTGTTTATGGTGATGTCGTTCAGGCCGCGGTAGTCAATGCAGGGTCTCGATGTTTTATCCTTCTTCTCCATGAAGAAGTCTGCTCCGGCAGGTGAGGAAGAGGGGCGGATGATCACTGCTGCCAGGGAGTCGTTGATGTAGCTCTCCATGGTTTTTCTTTCAGGGGCAGACAATGAGTACAGGCGACCCTTGGGCGGAAAAGTGCCAGGCAGGAGATAGGAAGGTAGGTCCTTTATTAACCCCCTTGAGGAAAAATTTCAGCGCCACAGCAGCCAATAGAAACAATACAAGGTTGATGACACAGTCATACAGCCGATGAGGGGGCAGAGATGTGGCTTTGGCCTTACTGAAGACTTGGCGTAGGTAATGGTATTCCGGGGACACCTCAGGGATGTCAGGCGGAGGGCTGGAAGGTGGCAAGTGGAGCGACGGAAGTCTATGAAGTAATCACTCATGGTGCGGTTCCCCTGCCGCAACCCAATGGGTTCCTGAGCAGTCCCGGGTCTGGAGGACCCCAAGCCAAAAACCTTGCGCAGCTCCTCAGCAAACATCTGGAAAGAGGAGCAGGCTGGAGACTGCCTCTCCCACTCTGCAATTCCCCTCTGCCTGTGAGATGGTTGATGGTGACAAAGGTACGAGGCTGAAGGGAGAACAGTAAGGAAAAAATTGTCAGAAAGGGGCCACAAGTCTCTGGGTAACCATCATAGCGTTCAGGGGTTCCCACCCGGGGCTCTGGGGCATCGCTAGACTGAGGATCAGCCGGATCCGGTGCTGGAGAGGCTGACACAGGCGCTTCATTGCCTCATGATGTTGAAGGACACTCTCAATCTGCTCTAGTCGGCACAGAGGTGATGGATTGTGTTCTGGGTCCATAATTGGCCAGATTGTACTGTCGCAAATTGAGGCAGGACCCAAGAGCAGCACAAAACACCAGCAGTGTAATTGCAATAATTTTAATGCATAGCTCAACAACCCCCATATAGATAAGGATTACCAGAAAGGTCATTATTTCATCCTCATTGATGGTGAAAGTGGTATTGATGTCCTTCTGAGCAGCGTATAAGTTGGTTTGGTGTGTTATGCCTGATGATTTTGGCATCACAGTACCTCATAAGGTACTGAAAAGGGGTTTCAGTGTAGTCGGGGGGAGTGCTGGTATTCAGGCAGGGCTGTGTTGTTCAGGTCAACTTTGTGCCAGGTGGTTGGCCTGGCTGCTGACTTACTGGGTTTGTTGGGCTTCTTGGCTTGTGGTGCTGGCTGCTCATTATCATTATCAGCATTGTCTTCACTGTCCTTACTGTAACTGTCACCCTCTTGACAGAGGGTGGCAACATAATGTCCTAAGTTGTATTGCCTTATTTGTAAAGAAAATGCACTAAGTATGGCTTGTTAGAAGTAGGGATGTCCCGATACCACTTTTTTGCCGACCAAGTACAAGTACGAGTACTGACATTTGAGTACTTGCCGATACCGAGTACCGATACAAGTAATTAATAATACCATAACAACAAATTTAAATTATGATTTTTTAATTTTTTTTCAGCACATGTCCACCAATAACAAATCTTTGGCTTTGCCTCTATGTATTTAACTTACAAAGTTATTGGAGGAAAAAAAGGTACTATTTAATAGCATGCACTTAAAACATTTAAACATTCTGCTAAATAAAGATAATTTTAAATGACATCTATCTTACTGCTCCCAAGTCAGTAACATTTCACACAAACTGAAACACACAATTTGCCTCTACTACTTTGAAAGTATTTTGCAAAATCAAAATAAATAAAGTTATAAATAAAAAGATGGATAAATAAAAAGACTGCACCTTTCTCGGCGTGTCCAGAAGGGAACTCCTGATTTGCAAAACTCTCGCGAGATCCCTTGTTTCCATTAAATGATCAAACTTGCGCAATCTTCACAGATCTAGGGTTCCCTCCTAGATACGACCCTCTCTGTGTCTCCGTCTCTCTCTCTCTGTCAAAGTACTGCAGACTGCAGGGAGGATGTTATACTCTGCTGTGTTTCACACACAGAGACTTTATTTGTGCAGACACTCAGGTATAGTTCGTGACCCATTTTGGCATTTTTATTTTTTTAATCAGTCCGAGAGGACGACGGCATCTGCGATTGATTAGTGATCAATCTGCCCTCCTCCGCCCTCACCTGTTCGCTCTGCTGTAAGAAGCTCTGACAGTTTCTGACAGAAACACAGACTCTCCTGTTTAATGTAAAGGCCTCCTTATACAGTTGTATTATCTTAAAACTGCAGCTGGTTGGTGTCGATGTCATTCACCATCACGTTAGTTTCGATTAATAAACTCCGTCATTAACAACAAGTCTCCTCCACATGCAGCTTCTCTGCTGCTATAATATATATATATAAGTCGCGGGTGAATTTATATGTGGAAAAAAAAAAAAAACGCGAGTTGGGATTTTTCTAAGATGATTTTATAAAACATCCTGCTGATGAAGAAAATCTAATGATCAGACAGAGACAGGGTAAGAGAAACGCGCTGACCTCGCTGTGTCTGTGTACTGTATGTGTGTGTATGGGGGAGTTGTACTGACACAGAGGAGAGACGCTGCAGCCGTGTGATGATACATTATATCAAAACATATATTGGAGCTTGTCAATACTCTGGTTTTAAATAATTCACCAGTTTAAGGTGCAGCATAAAAAGTTGATGCAGTGGAGTGGTCCGTTGTGTCTCTCTCGCGCGCTCTCTCTCTCTCTCTCTCTTGCTCGCTCTCTCTCTCTCTCTCTCGCTCACCCGCTCGCTCGCTCGCTATAGTAGGTATCGGGTGCTGTCATGAGCGAGTATTTGACGAGTACGAGTACAGCAAAATAGGCCAGTATCGGTGCGAGTACCGATGCTGGTATCGGTATCGGGACATCCCTAGTTAGAAGCATCGGGCATATGTCCAAAAAAGGACATACCATATTAACTCTAGTTTTTAAGTGTATGATCAAATATGGTGCCCACATTTTTCATGCCGTAATTTCACTCATTTCACTAAGTCCTCCACAAATAACACATATGTCATCACTTGGCACAACTAGTCAACCATAAAATGTGTGACTTTCATCAACTTACCATGGTTAGTTTCGATGTTTTGACCGTGATTGTAAAGTGAGCTGCATGATCATCTTTTTCTGACTTCAGAGAAAACGTTGGATGTGTTCCAGGTCTCTGCTGATTGGTCAAATGCCACATTGAGGTGTTCTGTGACAAAGGGTGATCTTTGCTGATTGGTTGGGTGAAGACCACATGTTTTTTGACCTCACTGATGGCACGGGTTGGGTGCCATATGTGATGTGTGTGGAAATTACCAAATATAGTTCCTCGTGGAGCATGCGCAGTGCCCCTCAGCCAGATGGGCCTCATAGTCTTTCTGCAATGTCTGGGTGTGTCAGTCCAATTTGGAGAAAATTCAATCAGACTCACAGTCCAGTTTTAGTTGCATACAATAAACTAACACAATAAATCTATTTTCTGTAATTTCATGTAAACGTAAAATAATTCAAAGCACTGGGCAGCAACAAATAAATGGGAGATTGACATCTTAATTTCCAGCATGGTTTAGTATGGCTGTATAATTTTTCAGGTTGCTCCAATCATTAAATCCTTGTTTTGTTAATGTTTTGTCTGACATTTTTTATTGCACTAGTGGGTAGACTGCACTACATATGACACCAGTGACAAGCCAAAATAAGACTATACTGTAATCCCATAATCTCTGAGGGGTTCTGACACTGTGCCATCCAACAGCCACTGTGTTAATAAGAAATGATGTCCTAACTAATTGGCTGTAGCAAATAGGTTCTCAGAGACACTCCGACCTTTGTCAACTCATTCTGATGTTATTAGCTTAAAGCTTGTTTAGCTTCTCAGCTTGATGAATGCCCAAGAAAGCAATCAGTGGTCTGCTGATGAGACACACACACACACACACACACACACACACACACACACACACACAGAAAGTGAGAAAGAGCTATTGTAAGTACCTTGCAATGGTTCTTAGAAGACAGGACAGTCTGTAATCTAAACTGTATTTACAGAATGCAAATTAACTACTTAGTTTTCATGCTGCATTGCAGTTAAATTTTAGACTAAATTCAATGCTGTCAAAACTGTACAGAAAGTCGTATCAGTGTTAGGATGTTATAACATAAAGCCCTGGATGACCCCCACCCAGCAGTCACATGCTATATGGTTTAATGACATGTAAGGTCTGACTGTCACAGCAAGGATGAATAGAATCAGATTTAAGTGTCAAACTCTCTCAAGATCATCTTAATTTTGCTCTTAACAGCTCTTTGTCTTTGTTATTACCTCACAACTAAGAACGCCCCCCCCCCCAGTCTTGAACCTTGAACCATTCAGATTGAAGCAGTCCTTGTTTCTGTTTGTGTGTGTGCTTCAGTGCATTAAATGCAAAGATACAGTGAGAGGAGCCGCCTGAGGCAAATCTGAGAGACACAGGGGCTATAAAGCTGTCTCTCAGGGGAACATGGAGGAATTATACAATAAGGTGTCGTAGACACAATGATAGATTGTGAATGGTATTATTTTGGACAGTTTTTAAAAGTATTTAAATAACTAGTGCTTCAGGTGAGAAATGGTGTTGGCATTGATCAGCCACTAGAGGGATTTGGTGTCATTCAACAATGTGCCCATCATCTCAGGCTTTGTTCTGTTCTTATCCTGTCTCTGGTCTGTTGAGAATAAACTGAGCCACATGGTAAGGGTCAGTCAAAGTGAGTGTGGGGAGACCACAATCCCTTTCACTATAGCCAGGCCTCACTCTCTATGAAAGGATCAATAAAAGTATTATCTGCTGCTGATGTGTGGCTGTCTCTGTGTCCTTAAAGCCCAGTAAAGGCTGTGTGATTTTGATCTGTCCCAGATGAAAGAAACCTAGCAATATCTTTTGTCATAGCTCTAAAACGATGGTCCTACATCTCACAGTGAGAGAGGTTCAAGGATGGCTGTTGTCACAGACTTGCGATCAAAGACAGCCTGGGAAAAAATTCTGACAGTGTCAGAAATTTGGGATAACCATCTCACTGTGTTACTGCTGTTAGGACCTACATCTACAAACCAACCAATAGAAATGCAACATGAAATGACACACTGATCAGCATGACAAATACCCAAGTTTCTTAGATCCATGTCACACAGCATAACTTGCATTAAACATATAAGTTTGCTTAAATCTCACAGTCTGTAGGAGGCTTTAGAATCAGAGACAGATGCCGAATTGCTCTCCCACTTATATGTGTCTTTATAAACTTAACTTGAAATAATGTTTGTGCCTCCCACGCAGCGGCTCTGATAATTCGTTTAAAGAAACCTGAAGTGGTTTGGTGCTGCAGGAACATTCTGTGTGCAAAGAGTGCAGGAGGAGAGGAGGAGTGTGGAATAGCAGCTGCTACACACATCTGTTCTCTGGGACTTGCTAAGAATATTTAGAGCATATTTAGAGGATAAGTATAAGAATTAGAGCAGTTTTCTCTGATACAAAACTTCACTATTTACAGATTTTAAGACAGTGGATTGAATGAAAAAAAAAAAGAATTTAATTTTATTTATGAACCAACAGGGTTTACATGAACAAAAAAAATATGCCCTGCAGTAAGGCATGTAGAAAAGATACATGTTTTTAGGAGGCTGAATTGAATATATAAACCAAACTTCCCCCCAAAGATTATTTTTGTCTTCTGCACTCTGTGGATTTTATATCTAATTAAAGACCTTTGACGTAAAAATTGTCCTCAGTGTGTCTGTGTGTCAGAGCAGCATCAAGACATTTCCACCATATGTTCCATTTCCACAACTGTTTGATGCTTAAAATTTACTGGGGTAGGACCTCGATACCTCCCGCTTCATGTGTCCCCACCAATGTAAATGTTGATGAATGACGCCCTTGTCTGCATGACTATAAGGGTACTGAAATAGTCTACATAAATATAAGTAAAATATGTGCTACTGTATGTAACTTAATGTTTTTACATATAATTATTTGCTTGAGCACCAGCCCCCAAAAATGTCTGCTTAGCTCCATGTTGTTGGATTTAGATTAACAAACAGATACAGACAGAAACCAACATGCTTCATTAGACATCACCTGTGCATTAACCCTCTTCACCACCCAACAAAGTCATCCACCTTGAATCTGTATTTCTCCTCCTGTTGTCCACTGATACATCACAATCAGAGAACTTTTGCAGGTGGTGGCTCAGTTAAAGCTGAAGTTACAGGTGTATAGATTAAATAGGTTACTCATCACAGCTCCTGATACACAGTATGCAAACTTACCTGCCTTATCATTTCAGGGCCTGTATAATATTCCTATATGGACATAGAACATAATATTTTAAGTTTAGTGACTTTACAGAGAGTTTAGCATACCCTCTGACATGTCAGTTATAATGTCCCTTTAAAATGAAGTATTCACCCAATATGTTATGATACTGCTGTGACATCAGTGAAGTATTTATACCTTGTGGCATTATCCAACCATACTATAATTTTGAATTATCATATACTCACAACCAGAGACTGGAAACAGCATTTTGTTGCCAATACATGGTGCCCTTATTCTGCCTATGTGAGTAGGATACTGAGCAAGTGACAAATTGACATCTTTAAGTTCTGCTGCAGAAAAAAAGAGAAGCTCTCCCATACATCGGGGGTGTTGGCTTGGGGGTGTACAGAGGGAGGGCTGCCCCATGAATAGAGCAGAATAGAATAGAGAGCAGTGTGTCCTAGCCAGAGCTAAGCTGCTTCAGTCCAGGTTAAGCGTGAGTAATCTGTGTTGGCTCACAGGCCCCCAATAGGCCCCGGGCCCCCACTCTCTGACTTGTCCTCTCTGCTTAATCTGCCCCTCACTACCTGCCCCTCTGCCCTGCCCAGCTCTGTCGACCCTCACCTCCTGCCACACTATTGTCTCTGTATTATGAGTGAGAGCCACAGTGGCTGCACAGATGAGGCCAACAGGCTCAGAGAACACTTTGATTCTCGTTTAATAATGAATAGATTACTGTCTTATTGATAGATAAATCTCTGCAAACATGGTGGATAGCGATGAAATGAAATTGATTGTTTATTGTGTTTGTATGTTTTACCTTGCATTGGTGCTGCCGGACTGTACCAAATAAGATGAATTCTCTAATGATAAACTGGTAAGAGAATGTATCAAGGGATTACCAGTGAGAATTAGGGGCAGCTGACCCTTAAATCACAATGTTCACTTATTAAGGTTTCAGTAGCAAAATACCCTCTGTTTGTCAGGTGCCAAATATGCTGCAGACATTGCAGCTTTATCTTGAAAGTGAAAGTGATACATATTGCTGGTGAAACTGTACACATTTTTTCTATGTCAAAAAATCCCATGTACAGACACAAACAACACAAAGTACTGCTAATGAATATTGTATATGTATCAAAGCCTGATTTATCTTCCTCATCTGTGCCACAGATCATCACTGTTGTCCAAAAACTGTTAAAATCAGTGAGCCATTGGGGACATGTTACTTCATTGAACAGAAAAATGATGAATCCGCACACCAAAATGAGCTCCCGTGTATTTTAATAGCGTGACGTTTCGAGCTCAACGCTCTTCCTCAGACTGCTGAATATTGTTGTGGAGTCGCCATCTTAAATACCCATAAATGCACAGGTTACACCACGTGGTACAGCAGGTAAACATTTCTGCCGGTTTGTTTGAGAGGGTCACCTAATACATGCAATTCAGTACAAATACATGATATATAAAAGAATAATATGAAAAATAACATGAAAAAAATTATTATTATAAGAAGTATCTATGTATGCACGTGAAGCTGCAATAGCCTGCCACATAAATATCAGAAGATACAATATATGAGCCAGGTCATCGCAGCTCCACATGGACACAATCAAATACACAACATGTCGCATATCCATCCAAAAAACCATAGCCGTGGTGTAACAAATACATATAGTGATACACATATAATGATACACATATATACACATACATACACCCATATACTCATGATACACTATATATATATATAATAATTATAAAGTATGTGTACCTCACATAGATGAGTACTCCCTAATAGGACTCAGGCCATCATACTGTACTACCTATAAGAGGCGCCTCTCTTTAACTGACTGCTCAGTCCTGTCAAAGGTATATAACACCAGAAAATCACAGTATAATAAGATAAGAACATTATATAATAACAAAGTATAATAACAAAGACATGATAACAATCAAGGATTCAGGACCTGAATGAAAATGTATATTTAAAGAAAATGTGTATTTAAAGAAAATGTGTATTTAAAGAAAAGGACGAATATCAAAGTCTTCATTAAGGCCTTTAGGGGCCAATGTGCCTAATGTATGTATCCAAAATGCTTCACGTTTCAATAATAAAGAGTTAATATCACCCCCTCTCCGTGGACATTTCAATGTTTCAATACCCACATATCTGAGGGTAGAAATGTTGTGTCTTGCTGCAGAGAAATGTACCGCCACTGGGCTCGAGGTAACTTCATTCCTAATGGTGCTGCGATGTTCGGCTATTCTAGTCTTTAAAGCTCTGGTGGTCTTACCGATGTATGCTAGTCCACATGGACATTTTAACATGTAAATGACATTGGTAGTGGAACATGTAATAATACCTTTAACGTTATATTTTTTACCTGTATGTGGGTGGTTAAAAGAAACAGTTTTTTGTGTTAAGTGGCATTGTTGGCAGCGACCACAAGGGTAATTCCCAGAAGCTACTGAGCCCAGGAAATGTGAGGGGGGAGGAGGAGGAGGGAGATCAGCTCTCACCAGCATGTTGCGCAGATTGGGAGGTCTTTTATAGACCACCCTAGGAGGTTTGATAAAAATGTCCTTCAGGGTTGGGTCTGAGTCAATAATGTGCCAATGTTGTTTAATTGTCTTGGTTATATCCTTGGCAACAGGTGAGTATTGTATGGCACAGATCACCCCCTGTTCGGTCTGCCTAGGTCTGGTGTTGGTGAGGCATTCCGTTTGAGACATGTTGCTAAAACGTGACACAGCCTCCTGGATCCAAGGCTCCTTATATCCTCTTTTTCTGAAACGGTTCATCTGTTCATTAGATTGTACAATAAAAGCCTCATCGGAGCTGCAAATCCGCCTGATTCTATTGAACTGTGAGATCGGGAGGCTTTTCTTAAGAGATGTCGGATGATATGAGTCACCATGAAGCAAAGAGTTTTTGTCGGTGGGTTTACGATATAAGTCAGTTTTCAGGTGGTCCTCTTCTTTTATCACCATTATGTCCAAGAAGTTCATTTTAGTCTTATCAACCGACATGGTGAATCGCAGATGTCGATTCCTGGTGTTGATGAAAGTGTGGAACTCCTGTAAAAGATATTCAGGTCCTTTCCAAATAAAAAACACATCGTCCAGGTACCTCTTCCAATGTGAGATGTATTGGAGAAATGGATTCTCTAGTTGGTTAAAAATCAGTTCATGTTCGAAGAGTCCAACATACAGGGAAGCAAAAGTGGGGGACATCTTAGAACCCATGGCAACACCTGAGACCTGAAGGAAGAAATCATTACCATAAAGAAAATAGTTAGAGGTCAGTACTTCTTTTATGAGGTCCAAGATGCAATCTGTAGTGGGATTACATTCACGTCTATGGTCCAAAAAGAATTTAGTAGCTCGTAAGCCCCCATCAAAAGGAACATTCGTGTATAGGGCCTCGATGTCCATGGTGACCAGGGAGTGTGTGTCCTCCAAATCTTGTATTGCCTTAATGGTCTTAATAAAATCCATAGAATCTTTGGTGTATGATGGCAATGTACTGGCCAGAGGTTGAAGGAAATAGTCCACAAAAGCTGAGATTTTTTCAGTAACTGACCCTACTGCTGCAACAATGGGTCTCCCTGGGGGTGTCCCTGTGTAATTTTTGTGGATTTTAGGTAAAGTATAGAAGACTGGAGTGATGGGAAATTCAACAGTCATAAATGCATGTTCAGATTTTGTGATGTCTCCCTGTATCAATAGGGAGTTTAATTTACTGTGAACCCGTTCTTTTATTTCCAAGGAGGGGTTCTTGTCCAGTTTTTTATAGAATGTGGTATTGGACAGTTGTCTCCTCACTTCCTGGTCATACATGACATGGTCTAATATGACAATTGCACCCCCTTTATCCGCGCTTTGGACAACCAATGATTTATCCTTCTGTAGTGTTTTTAAGTGATACCGCTGTTCATTAGTTAGATTGTCTGCCATTCTATATTCCCTTTTCTTTTTGAGAATGGTTGTAAAGTCTCTTTCCACCAGGCGACAGTATGTGTCCAAGGATGAGTTTCTGTGTTTAGGTGGTATGAAAGTGGATTTACCTCTAAATGGAGTAGACGTCCGAGTTGTAGATAGAGGATTTACTGTTGGATCCCTAGAGCTGTCATCTTGTCGGTGCTCTCTTCTCACAGCCTCCTGAGAGGTAACGGGGGGGAGACATGTTCAAGTTTGTGTTTTGTTGCCTCTAAAAAATTCTTTCAGTCTCAAATGACGAAAAAAATTTTGCAGATCAATAATAGTATTAAATTCATTGCATTGAGTAGTAGGGACAAAAGAGAGGCCTTTACTGAGGGCAGATATACAGGTGTGTGAGAGGGGCTTACTAGAGAGATTGTGGATGGTCAGTTCGTTTTCTTGCTGCGGGTACGATGCATGCTGCGCGGGGGGGAGACTTCTTGCCGCGCCTGCATTTCCTCTTCCTCGTTCGTGGCGTCCGTTGTCCGTTCGTAAAAAACCACCGGTCCCATCCACATTGAGACTGTACGAGTCGGAGTCCAGGGAGGAGGAGCTCTGTGTTGATATGGCGTTACCGCTCCATCTCCGTCTGTAGGCAGCTCCGCGTCTCCGTATTGCCCCGGATGTAACAACCGCTTGGTCGGTGGTAGCCGAGCGCCATCTGTAAACAGCGCCTCTCTGGTAGTCCTCCATGTCTCTCTCAAATTTCTTTTTCTTGTAGGCTGTGATTTCTTTCTCCAGTTCTTTTTTATGGAGCTCACATTCGTCCAGGAGTTTTGAAAGTCTATCTTTATCAGGAATATTCTCCGCCAAAAGCCGTTTTTGTGCGGTGATTTCATCCCGTACCTTAGTGAGTTGCGATGAGACCTCTTGTATAGTCAATGCCATTAGGTCGAAAGAGCATTTATTAAGGATTTCGCACCAGCGTTCACAGAAATTCTCATTGTCTTTACTTAACATGGGAATCTTGGTGATTCTAAGGCCCCTTGGGATCTTCTTACTCCTCAGATAGTCACTTAGAGTTACTGCATGGAGGAAGAGGCGTGTTTCCCTCTCTTGCAGTTTTCTCAGTGTTATAGTAGACATTCCACTCGTATGCTCCATAGTCGGTACACAAAACAGAGAATCTGTCAGCATGATGCGGGAGTAGTCCTCTTCAGTGAATTCAAATGTCTTTGTTACCTCGTTCGTCATATTAGGCTATTGCAGCTTCACGTGCATACATAGATACTTCTTATAATAATAATTTTTTTCATGTTATTTTTCATATTATTCTTTTATATATCATGTATTTGTACTGAATTGCATGTATTAGGTGACCCTCTCAAACAAACCGGCAGAAATGTTTACCTGCTGTACCACGTGGTGTAACCTGTGCATTATGGGTATTTAAGATGGCGACTCCACAACAATATTCAGCAGTCTGAGGAAGAGCGTTGAGCTCGAAACGTCACGCTATTAAAATACACGGGAGCTCATTTTGGTGTGCGGATTCATCATTTTTCTGTTCATTGTTGATTTTTTAGATCCAGCACCCAACCCAAACGGGCTTTTGGAGATGTGCGCGTCCTTTCTTCTGTTTTTGTTGACATGTTACTTCATCACAATATTTGTGCGTGAGCTCAATGAGAGTCTACACCGTAATCTACACAGGTGGCCTATGCCACTGCAAGCATGGCATGGTGGTGTATCTGTGTCACTCTACAAATAGGCCTACATCTACAAAACACTTGTCAGCAGTGGGGGTTGTGTGAAGTGCTGTTAAGTTTAGTTGGTTCAAAACACACGTGAAACACACCTTAAACATGGCTTAACAGAGACAATTTCAAACACAAGTGCACAAATCAGCTTCACTATAACTTGCAGCATTTCCAGACAATGCACTTGTCTTTTGCTGGACTTGCTAATGGTATTAGCACAAGCCTATGGCATTTTATATTGTAGAAATCAGCCTAGCAGCTAGCAGTGATTTCCTGTACTCATATGAAGCCAGGGACAAGAGCAACATTTAACAAAGGTAAGGTTTCAAACTTTAGCTCCATTACAACTCACAAGGTTCACCGACAAAACAATGGTCTTAAACTAAACATGTTTTCCAAACAAATACAACATGCTAACATTAAGGAGGTCTGGTCTCTTGATATCCTTAGGATAGTTCCTCATATATAATCCCCTTCTTTTTCTGTAACATCAATGTTCAGATCTGCTTTCCAAGTTAACATAGGAGCATCAGATACAGATACAGTCTGCTGAAAAATCATTGCCTAATAAATAGATACCTCATGTCCCAGCCTCATTATTTTTATAATCCTTTTCAGGTTGGAAAATGCCACTCGTTTCCTCTGCGTCTTGAGGAAGATATCTGGTAAAATTATCACCTCTTCGATATCCCACTTCAGCCGTTTCTTTTGCAGTGCTGCATCCAATGACATTTTGTCAATCTTTGTCAGACACAGAATGGGCCACAGTGGTTTGGGCATTAGTCTTGTCCCGAGACGCCTGATGTGTGCCAATCCTGTGAGCGCGGCCCATTTCAGTTCCATCAAGGGGAGGATCAATACCCAGGGATTTTAAGATAAATTTGTTTAGGAACTCAGAAGTGTGGTATTTCTCTGCCCTTTCTGGTATCCCAACAAATCTGAGGTTATTGCGTCTCCAGATGCAGCCAGCCTGTCCATCAATAGTATGTCGGCCTTTAGCTGCAGGACGAGCACTCTTGCTAGCTTGCTCATCCTTCAGTCTACGAACTTGTTCCTCCACCTCCACAATGCATCAGATGAGGGAGGTTATCTTTGTATCAGCGGAACACAATAACTGTTGTATTTCTTTTAAAGTTTGCAGTTCCTGCCAGTATTTTACTCAGCATCCCGTGAATCTGAACCATATCTATGTTATGCTCTGATGGTTTGCTAGCTGCAGGATCTTTGCTAGCAGCTATGGCCTCATCTTTATTAGCGGTAGTAGACACGTGAAGTTGTGTCTGTGTGGCCGAGCGAAGTTTTCTTTTCTCATAGTGTTACAGGCAGATGAACCATTTAAATCTTCAGACATATTTTGGTTTCCATTAACCTTTGCCCATAAAAATACTGCTATCTGACCACGGTTGAGGATGAAAAAGAGAATATTAACCTCAAAGTAAGGGAAAGCACAAATTCAGGCTACCATCGCTTATCGCTGCGTCACGTGACCCCAATATTTCTACATGTCACTGTGTATCATGTTTTTTATTGTGTTGTTTTTTGGCTGTAACTTTACTTGTATGCTGCTGTCCTGGTTAGGTCTCCCTTGAAAAAGAGATTGTTGATCTCAACAGAACTAAAAAATTAGTTTAAATAAAATTACAAATATGGCATCAATTTGATGCAGAAGTATGAGTCTGGCTTTAATCCCAAATACACCATCCTGCTGCCACAAATAGGGGAGGTTTGCTGGCACACTTGCTACTCTCTAGCATAATTTATGTTAGAATATTCTTACCAGCAACAAATGAAAGGTTAAAGAGGCAACAGATAGGATTCGGGTTTTTTAAGCTTGGCGCCACCTAGCATCAGTGTTGTTGCGTCGCACTGTCGCAACGACCAAATTGACCGTGGGGATCAGAGGTAATCAATAAAATGTAGGCTGTAAAACCACGGATACACCTCTATATATATGTAGAAAGGTGTGTGGACACTAGAGATGCGCGGATGGCAGTTATAACGGGTCGGGTGATAAAAATGAACAATGTGATTAATGGCGGATGGGTTATGGGCGGGTGAAAATAATAGCCTAATAATAACTTTTATTTAAATCGCACCCTTTATAAACAAAGTTTACAAAGTGCTTTGACAAACATTAATGAGGGGAAAATGTATTGCATGCTCTAAAATGTGAACAACACATTTTAATATTTATATTTAGTCAGGCACAATCTGGCCGGCGGCCAGACTCTCATTGAGCCTAATTGAGAACCCCTGTGTATGGACCAGAACACCGGAGCATGATGGAGGGCGCGAAGGCAGTCATGTGGAAGGGTTTATTTAACAGTGATCCCCGCAGCAGCAGAAATGAGTGTCTCCTCATTAAGAGTGCCAATGTGCGCCCTTACGCACGGAGTAACGGCGCCATTTTATTGATTATTTTAATGTCAGTCAGCTGACGGGATCGGCCAAGATCTAATCTTTCCTGATAATATAAACATGCGGGTGCGGGTGGATGTGGGTCTGTAATTATAGAAAATTAATTTGCTCGGATGGGTGGCGGATGGATGATTGATGGATAGATGCGGATTCGGGTGCCGTCAGAGCCCATCCGCGCATCACTAGTGGACACTACTCAATAAATGAGTAAAGAGACCAAGCAACAATTATCAGATTTATCTGAAGATAAAACAAATAGTAATGCAAATAATTATACCAGAATGCACAGTACCAGTACAAACAACTCACAGTAAATTATACCAATATGTACAGTATCAGTTCAAACAACAGTAGACACAGTGGAATTACACCAATATGCACGTGTAAACAGTCCCGATTCTAGAATAAACGGTACCTTATGGAAACGATGCGGCCGGTTGGAGCTCAAATTGCATGGGAAACAAAGTCCAGTGTTCACTTAGCTGGGCGATGTCCGTCGATAGCTGCTTCCATGAGGAGAACAGAAGGAAGAGAGGGGGGTTATCCATAGACATATATACATAGACGCCGCATTGACTGCCTGACTGCCCAGCCGGCTGCCATCTTGGATGGGTCTCGCTTCGCCTCCACAGTGCATTCACTTCTATTGAGGAAGGAGCTGTATGCATAAGTAAAATAGAATAACTCACTGAATTTTCAACTGATTTTCACGCGGTTTGGTTTGTTACAAATGGCACACATGTAGTGCAGAGGAGCTCATTTTCTTTTGCTAGGCCATTTTTCACTCGTCTCCAAACTTTGTCAGTCTGCCACTGTGCTCGTGACTGAACTATCTCATGCCCAACTCCTCATAAGGACCGGCTCCAGTCCCTAATTGACTGACCAACCAATTTTGCAATACATGACGCGTTTCCTGCCATAAAGCAGATTTTTTCCGCGAAATTTCGGCATCGGTGGCAGAAGCTTATTGCAAAGCCGCCAAGTAACCTACGTAAATGCTGATAGTCGGATTTTACTGTGGCCACTACCCTGTGTAACCCACATTATTTTCATAATGATATATTTAGGAAAAGATGCTATCTGTTGCCTCTCCAAGGTCTATGTTGTAGAAAATATTGATTGTCACATAATTTATCATTTATTCTGTGGCAGCATTTATTAATTAAATGCTCGCTGACATTCTCCACCATTTTGTATGAAAAGTTTGATTGATATGATTCATTTAGTGTTTGCATTCTCCACCATTACATATGTAAGATTTATTTGATTATAAACAGTTTATTCAGGTGCCTATGTTTCTCACCGTGAATACTGTAGGGTTTGATTAGCTCAATATTAGCAAAAAGTGACGTTAATAAGAAATACTGAACATAACCACTTTAATTATTCGTCCAGTGATATAATTTCAAAGTCAGACTAATAAAACCACAGCTCTTGTTGATCAGACAAGAATTTTTAACGCACTTTGGGGAAATTATTAATTATCAATTGTCAATTCAAATAGAGCTCAAATAGCCAGGATCTTTGCACCCGTAAAGTGACTGAATGTAATCCTACAGAAAACGAAGACAATAACTTTATAGACAAACATTTATTCTAAACTACTGACACAGGAGACCAAGACTCAATACAACTAACAACAGACAAGACAACGAGTAAATGCAACTATGAGTGCAATGAAATGAATACAGCGATGCTAATGAATGAATGAATGAATGACCAGAGTGAACCAGATGAAGCAGTGAGCAATGGTAATTTTAATTATCAGAGGAAACTTTGACATGAACTGTGAAAAGCACCATTCAACAGCTGAGAGGCATGGGAAGCAAAAAAAGGAAACATCTGAAAACTTAGGGGAAATCCTAGTTTTATCTAATGCTCCCTACCATACTGATTAAACTACGCAACCCCAGCACAGGAAAATTATGTTGTTTCACCTGAGTTGTAGCAGACCAGAGAGAAGATGCTCTGGAGGGGGAAGAGGAAAAGGCAGCGCTGCTCCTTGTTGTGAACTGCTCTTGGTGCCGTCCTTTTCTTCTAATGTAATTATGTAGATATTTTTTAATGGCCGCACCGGCCTTTAAAGCACGGAAAAAGGCCCATTGGTTATTTTTCTTTACTGACATTGGGCTGGCCCAGTGAAATCTCTCAGCCCTTCCTCCTTGGCCAGCCCCCTCCCCACTCATTTCCTGAATTCTCCTGAGTTCACGTTGTTGGCTATTGGCCTTGTGCATAATGGTGGCGTGCATAGCCTACTAATGTACACTGATGGATAAACCAGCTACGGGAGAGAAGGCGAAAGAATCTCCAAGCAGATGCAGTCAAATGCACGAAAATATCTGACATATTTGCTGTAAGATCTGGTACAGCAGGGCCGTCCTCACCAAGTGCAGTACATCCTGTTGCACCAAATATAAATGTGGACCTGCAAGAGAGTAGTTCAGGAGAAGAGGTGGCTGCTGTTGGAGATCATTCAGAGGAGGAGGAGGGGGAGGAGGGACAGAAAGATATGGCCCACGGACAAATTGAGGAGAACAGAGTAGCCACTGCCGGCCCGGTAAGGAGTAATATCAGCAGAATGAATGAGAGACTCTTTCATGTAGACTCTTTTAAGGCACCATTTTGAGGAAGTCTTTATTTTACATGATGGTATGGTCTAGCTGATTTATGTATCTTATTTGCGCTTGCACACATTTTATTAAAACTTGAAATGATAAATGTTGTAGAGTTTCTTTGGCAAGTGCTTTCACCAAAGTACAGGCATTGTGTACTCTGTGGCCTTCTACTACCACCAGGATGTATATAAGTAGTGAATGAGCATATTGATTTTCTAGCCTTGGTACTCTCTTCCACGGCACATAGGGTACTACCGAGATTTATTTTACTTTTGGTAACAGCGTAGTGTGTGCGTATGGCATTTCACCAATCATAGTGGGCCGCCATGGCCAAAAATGTCAGGGCCATTTTTCTGTCCCAGTCTAGCCCTGACTGTAAGCAATTCAGTGGCAGGAAAGTCTTTTGCCATTGAACATTCAAATTAATGAGCAATATAAACATTTTAAAGCTTTCAACATAGTTTAACACTGTATCCTGGATGTGAGTGTCAGACTATCACATTACATCAGACACTCTCTGTCCACACTGGATCCGTTAAATATGGAATTCTGTCACGTCATGTAAACAAACCACTTACCCAGCAGTTGTGGTCTCAGAGTAACCACTGAAAAGACAGGCAAGTATGTACTTCCTTATTATTCATATTCACAACAGTACTATCACAGGAAACTTATAGATATCACTGTTGTAGCCCCATACTATATCATCCCCATTTCCACTTTTAAAACAAGCTGGCTTGCTAGCATCCCACACAATTCTTTCTTCTTCAACAAGAAACGTTCATCTTCCTGGTGATCTCCCTCCAGCCAGATGCCAACTCATTTAGGGCTCGTACACATAATGCATCTTTAACCACCTGGAAAAAGTGAGGTCAGGTGCTGGGCACTAGCCTACTCTATGCCAACTTTCAAGGACGCAGCGGCCAGTTGCATCTGAGGTTGCTAAGAAACCATGTCAGTCTCCATATCACAGCCCACAGAAATTCTGAGTGCAGACTTAATCATATTACAGGTGTTGTTTTGTAGTGTGTATTAAGCCAAAAATGTTGTTCGTGGGACAGATGTAAAGCTCAAGGTAGCCCTGCACCAAAATGATTAACTTCTCCTCCATATTTACGACAGAGTAAATTTTTTGAAACAAGAACAAAGAAAGATATTTACCAGCTGTGGTTGGTTGTTCCTCATCACATGGCATGCGGTGCGCATGCCATGTACTTTGGTCAGGGCAGACAGACCAATCAAACAGAAAAGCTTTGATAGGAGCAACTTGTCAGATGTAATCTGATGACTTAGAGTGTCTGTTCTGTCATTAGTTGCTCTTCTTCTGCATGT
The DNA here is from genome assembly GCA_026686955.1 of Epinephelus cyanopodus. Lineage (NCBI taxonomy): Eukaryota > Metazoa > Chordata > Actinopteri > Perciformes > Serranidae > Epinephelus > Epinephelus cyanopodus. The sequence goes on along the minus strand of CM048917.1, from coordinate 41,994,631 downwards.
GCTGTCATAATAAAGTGAAGCACAAGGGGACAGGACCTGTCAGCTGCTGCTCCTCCATCTCTACAGGCCTGGAGAGGAGATGAAAAGAGCAGTGAAGGATCTGTCAGAGGAAAGATGTCTTTATCTATTTCCTCATCTTTATTTTTTATACTCCTTCACTCAGTTTGTTGTCATTTTATTGCTTTTAAAACTATGTTTTATTATTAATTAAATGTTTATTGTTAAGAATGCTTTTGGTTACTTTGTCACACTCACAAAAAAAGGTGTAATAAGGAATATGAATATATTTTATATACTTAAATGGTATGCTTGACCATCAAATAGAAAATGTTAAGAAATAAGAAATATTATTTGAACAATTATTTTGTCATTTTATAAACCCAGAAAAAAGGCCTCTCTGTTATTTAGTACTATTTGCTATTTAGTTATGTTGTTGTGGCGTTATGTAATATTTCCAAATAATAGTAGCAGTAATAGTATAAGTAAAAATAGTACAAGATTAATATTAATATTTTTTTCTTCCCCCATTCCCCCAATGATTCCTGCATATAATTATTTCCCCCAAATGCTGCATGCAATGCAAGCTGTTGATTGCAAGCACTGCTGAGGAGCATCACTGCAAATTTCATCCAGATCTGACCACCTCTATTCAGAATACCTTTCCATGGAATAAAGTGTTGACCAGAGCATCTCAGAAGATGAGAAGAGCTCTGGGGATGGAGCTCTAAGATCCAGTTGCTCTGCACCATATTCTGTTTGAAAAAATCATCTCTCTGACGGACAGGACAGAAGCAGAGAGAAATGGGTTAAACTATTTCTGCCTCCGTCTGGTAACAGTGTGATGTAAATGTGAGGTACATGTGTGGACTCTCTAATTGTTTCACTTCTCCTCCTGTTTCAGTCCCTTCACACGTGTCTCTTGTCATCATTTGTTTGATGAATCAAACACTCTACAATTACAAGCAGAATCAGAGCAATGGCTCCATTGTGCCGACTCCACCAGGCTGTGCAAATGTGCAGGAGTGGTCGACACAAAGACACTGTTTACACTGCCTTTATTTGGTGACTCTCTGCTCAGTGGCTCAGCATAATCACTTGTTGTGGAAATTACTCAACACTTCACTTCCATGTATTGTGTGTGCGTGTGTGTGTGTGTGTGTGTGTGTGTGTGTCTACAATGACTGACTATGTAGTCTGAAGTGAGAGATAACTGCTGCTTTACTGACTGCACACTGTGCTTTTTTCATTTGCATTGTTTAAACCACTTTATACCTGATGAAGAGAAGCAGACTATCTTAAAGTACAGCTGAGTACTAGTGGTTCCTTGTGGCCCCCAAACAAACTGAAAATGTGAAAACAATACAAACAAGTACAAAATAATGTTAAATCTAAATGGAGAAAAACATAGTCTGAACAGGCTGACAATAGTGAACCCCTGTTTAAAACTTAGTAGAAGATGATCTGATCTTAAAAAGGCATGAAGTTAAAGATGAAACATGCTTTTCAAATTTAAGCAAGTTCGGTGTACTTTTGTACAATTTTAGAGTGAAAAAAAGGTAAGGAGTAGGCTACCATCCAAAAGTCTGGGAACCCGAAGACACATGAGCTCTTAGGCAACTTTTGTTGTGTTTGTTAATGTAACGTGAAGGTAATGTCAAATTTCAGCATGGTTCGATAAATAACTTCATTCTTGCTAGATTTTGCGTTTTGGTTTTTTTTTGTTTTTTCACAGTTTTTTTTTGTTTTTTCTTACTGTTACTGTTTTCTGGCAATACTGAACAGTGTTATGGCCACAAGTATTAAATTGGAAAATTAAAGAATAACAAAAATAATACACACACATACACATACACACACACACACACACACACACACACACACACACACACACACATATACATATATTTAAAGCCACAGTGTGTAGGAATTTTCCCATCTAACGTTGAAATCACATAATGCATTCAAACAGATGGTGCACTCTAGCGCCTCACTGTTTCAAACACATATTGCAACAACTGTAGCCGCTGTGTACCAAAAAGCTATGATAACACTGATGAAACCATGTCATCCAATACTACATGTAGTATTCATTCAGGCTCCTACACAGACACATGCGACGCGAGTTGACAAACTCGCTCCTCATCATGCTGGCTGTGTTTACAACGTAGGACTGTTGGGGCGGAAGTAAATTGAAAGAGCTGATAGTGGCCAGCAGCACTACTGCCACATAACCAAGTCCCACTCTTTGAGCATAATGCAGGATCATGTATTATGCAGCATCACGGGAGACAGAATCCTTGTCGCCAAGAAAGTGCAAAAGGGAATCAAAAAGGCAGCGTGACCGGCGAATTAAAAAAACAAGGGTCAGCACTGGGGTTGCCTTTCCCAGCAGAGCTGCAAAAGGAGAAAGGTAATACAATCGCATGATCCTGCATTATGCTCAAAGAGTGGGACTTTGTTTCAAATTTGCCAGGGTAGTAGCGAAATGCCTCTTGCTCCTCTCCTTCGGCTCCTCAGTCACGCAGTGCTGGCTTGGTTCTCAAAACGCCAAAGGCGGTGCTGTATGTCCGTTGCTGGCGGGTGTATTCTCAAGATGGCGAACCGTAATGGAACCCCACAGACGACTTACCCGCACAATGTACAAACAAATCCTAAATTCTCCTTTTACGAGAATAAGTCAGATTATTGGTGGAGGTAATAATACACCAGTGATGACATATTTATGAATGCAGATATCAATTTTTGCCAATAAACAACTGAAAATGTTACACAATGTCCCTTTAAGCAATATCACACGAGAGGGAGTGATGTTGTACCGGATATTGTCACGGCTGTGATTCAGTCATAGGCACAAGGCCGCGTCAATATACAGTACAGTACCAGGGGACCTTCTATAATACACCCTTTCCTTGGCCTTTGTTATACGGATTACTGTTTGGTTTTTTTTATTATTTTTTATCATGTTGATCTGTTCTGTACGACATTTATTGAACATCAGTTGCTCTCCCTGAGGTTTCTACCGTTTTCCCTTATCTGCTGTGAGGGTCCTAAGGACAGAAGGATGTCATATGCTGTAAAGACCTCTGAGGCAAATTGTTATTTGTGATATTAATAAATAAAATTGATTGAAAAATGTATTCATTTTGTGTCTTAGTGGGGTTATTTTATGTCTCTTTGGGGTTACTTTGTGTCTTTTGGCAGTCATTTTTAGTCTCCTTGAGGTAATTTTGTTTCATTTTATGGTCATTTGGTGTCTCTGTGGTCATTTTGTCTTTTTGCTGTCATTTTGAGTCTCTTTGTGGTCTTTTTTGTTGTTGTTTTGTGTCTCTATGGGGTCATTTCTTTCTTTTTGTGGTCATTTTGAGTCTCTTTAGAGTCATTTTGTTTCTTTTACTTTCATTTTGTGTCTCTTCGGGGTCAATTTGTGTCTTGGGGTCATTTTGTGTCTTTTAGAGGTCATTTTTAGTCCCCTTGGGATCATTTTTTTTCTTTTTGCGGTCATTTTGTGTCTCTTTGTCGTCTTTTTTGTTGTAGTTTTGTCTCTATGGGTCATTTTGTTTCATTTTGTTTTGTAGTCATTCTTTGTCTCTGTTGTCATTTTCTTTCTCTTTGTGGTTATTTTGTGTCTCTGTTGTCATTTTGTTTGTTTTGTGGGTCATTTTGCGTCTTTTGGGGGTCATTTTGTTTCCTTTTGTGGTCATTTTGTGTCTCTGTGGTCATATGTGTGTTTTTGGGGCCATTTTGTGTCTTTTTGGGAACATTTTGTGTCTTTGGGGAACATTTTGTGTCTTTTTGAGGTGATTCTGTGACCCTGTGGCCATTTTGTGTCTCTTTTTCGTCATTTTGTTTCATTTTGTTTTGTTGTCATATAACAAGTGTAATTGACATGGCATCCTGGAACATCAAGACGCACCCAGGTTATCTACTGCACAAGATGTAGACGTGACAGTCTACTTAACAAGCAACAATATGAAATGGGTTGGGAGCTCAAACTGACACATGTTCACTTCAGTTCAAACCACATAGACCCTACATGCATCTGTTCACATTCACTATAGTGTTTTTGTGGACTTGGCTAAATAATCAACTTTTTGTGCTTTACTGTTTTTTTCCAAAAGGTTTAGCAATTTAGCAGTGTAGCTCACTGGCTAGCATGATATTTGTTGAAAAACCTAGAGTGTTCATGCTCCCATTAATGGCGATAATAATAGAATTCGGTAAGAAAAAATGTCAAAACTTGATTCAACCTGTGGAGAGCTTTTAATTAATATTTTAAGGACAAGGGGAATCCAAGCTGCAGGTGAAATTTTCTGCTGAAGAGAACTTATTACCAATGTGTCACTTTGTATCCTTGTGATAAAACTCAGCTGAAGATCTTTTTATTATTTCCCCCTCTTCAGTAAGATATAGTCAAGCCATTACCATTGACAAGATAATGATAATGATGATCATCACTCTGTGTGTGTGTCTGTGTGTGTGTGCCCCTCAGGGAATAGGTGTCTTGTCAGACACCCCCACCCTAGGGTTTCTATAGCAACAGGCATGTCATAACAGTTCCCTCCAGTGGCGTCACCAAGCTACACACTCACACACACATACACACAGAGTTGTTTTCCATTGTGTGAATGTGTGTGTATGTGTGCGTGTGTTTGGCAGGCTGAAACATGGTCGAGCCTCTGGAGTTTTCTTTGTGTGTCAGTTTGGTCCCCAGGGGCCTGCAGGAAAACAACTGTACTCACCAACTAAATGATGACAAACACTATCTTGGAGACTGATTGTGTGTGTGCATGTGTGGTTGTGTGTTCTTGATAATATGTGAGACAAAGATTTCAGCAGCTGGACTCTTGCTAGTCCTCCCCATTAGTTATCAGTGTTTTACCCCGGGGGCGCCAATTTTCAAGGTTCTGAAAACCCTGAACAGGTTTGGTCAGCTACTATGAGTGACCCCAGGTCATCTGATTATATTGTCATATTTTAAATGTTTCTGTTACTGCGATTATTACCACTACTTCTATTACCAGTACTACTCAGTAATTTGACCAGTAACATCTGGTCATTGTAATTTTTATCAAAGAAAGTACTGTAAGTGACCGAACCTGGCCCGACCCGTCGGGTAGGCCTACCCTCGGGACCCATCGGGCTCGGATTGGGTAGCCACACTCTAGTGTGTGTATGTGTCCCTTGTCTATAGGGGCCTATCTAAATTTCTGTCTTTGAGAGATATTATTTTGTAATATAACTGAATTTTCTATCCATACATATAAACTTTAAATATATTAGTTGTAGTAATACGTCTCCTGTACATTTTTTTGATTGATTACCACTTGTACATACCAAGAGCTACAGAAACCATCTAAATGTTAAAATGTTAAAGGTCCACTGTTAAAAGGACATTTATGCTTGTATTAGACTTTTTCTTCTTTTTATGCGTTTTAAAGTATGAAGCATTTCTTTTCAGTTAATTTGAACTTTCAGCTTTGACAGTATTACAATTTAGCTTCCAGATTTTCTGGTAATGTATCTCAGTTCATAGCTTCTTTAGGTAATGCATTTCAGCCTCAATTTCCAACAGGCAATGTGTTTCATATTTCTGCATTTTGAGCCATGGTTTTGAATTTATTTCAGCTTCAAGCATCCGCATGCATTTTCTGCAGGAAATACATTTTCTAATTAAATATAATATAATTAAATAATGAATTAATTCTCCACTTTATAAACAAGTTAGGACTGAATGTATCCCTGAGAGTCCTGCCAGATTCCCAGGGCACTGAGACCAGGGACAACCTCAGTAATGATTAACAATGACGCAAGGTCCTTAGGTCATCCTGGTCCTGTATGAGAAAGCTTTATTGAGACACTTGCTGCAGCCTTTTGTTGAAGGTCAGTCTTTTAAGTATGGGTGGGCTGGATGTCTTCATCACCTCTCTGTATCTAGCTGTCTATTGTCCTGAGGTCTTGTATTCAGTGAAAGCCTCTTACAGGACCTCCCTCCCTCATTTTAGCCAGTTAAGGTTAGCCACAGTCAGGACAACAGTTGTATTGGGACTATCCATGCTCTCTACAGTTGTTTAGTGTTTAGCTTCCATACAGCTTGCAAGTAGCCAAAGCCTCTTATGCTGCCAAAGGAGCCTGTGAGTACAAGCACCTAATGGGTGACTGCCCTCTTTTCACACGGCTCTCACATGAGTAAAGCCTCCAATTAGAGCTCCTTTTGAGCTTCAGCTCAAACTGTGCACAGTAAGTGATACTTCAAATCTCAAAACGCTGCTCATTTGGCAACAATATATGCTAAAAAAAAAAAAGATGAACAATCTTGTAATGTAGTTGCAGGGGTACAGAGGGCATAAGCTTTTGATTTATTGTGAATTATGTGTTCTCTTTTGGAAAAGTTCAAATAATTACTGTAAATTTCTGTAATAAATCTGTTGATATGGCCAACTGATGCAATGCTAAGCTTATTTGTACAACATCCAGAGACAGGAGAAATTCCAAGTGCGTCATAAATATATTAATTAACAATTAAAACAAAAATCAAAGAAATTGGTTGATTTTTTTTCAGAGAATTTTGGAATTATCAGTGTACTCCATGTGCAGAGCCAACCATCTATGTGTTAGTCCAGCCCATTCAGTTTCTGAAGTAATCAAATTGTGCCACTTTGCCAGTGATTTTGGCATCTGACACTGATGCCAAAAGCCATCTGTATGTAGCCAGCAGTATGATATGCCATTGGTTGGCAGGATGTCACCTGTCGCAACAGTATGATATGCCACTGCAGCATCAGTTTGAAGCCGGTCATGTAATATAAATAGCTGCAAAGTCCCTATATGGTTGGTGGGAGGAGTGGTGGATGGAGGTCCAAGAAACCCCAGGCTTTCACCTGTGAGCCCAGACGCAACCTGCTGCCGCAATCTTGAAAGCTGGCACAGAAAAGGCACAAGAGTAGCACCCAGTGCCTGACCATGCATTTTCCAGGCAGTTAAAGACACAGCAAGTGTGCGGCCCCCAAAGGATGCCTTATATACAAAAACAAAATTTATAATTTCATCTTTGAAAACCCTCAGTAATTTGACCAGTAACATGTGGTCATTGTAATTTTTGTCAAAGAAAGTATTGTAAGTGTGTTTGTTGGGAACCATTTTCCACTGTGGGTTAATCCACATTTGGTGCTCTGGGACTGTAGTATGTGGGATGGAGTCAAACTGTGTTCATAGTAGTGAAGGAAGATGCCACCCACTGCAGCAGTGAATCATCTCTCACTCATTATGTCCTCCCGATCAGGCAATGTCGGCTGTAATAAGTCAGTATTGTCAACGCCCAACTTCATTCTTCATTTCCATCTTCAGTCTCGATCTCAGTGATGAGTACGGATTCAAAATATGGGCCCAAACTACATATAACATGATTTGTTCTTCGGGACACTTTGCATACATTCACCTGGATTGCCATGCGCAGTCCGCGGCTCACCTTGCTTTAGTCCGTGGATATGCCTCAGCCTCATCACCGCAGGCCTCCACACACATTGGACATCCACTCACAGCCGGCCTGCCAACAGCCCTGGTGCACCCGGATCCCTCACAGATGTTCAAGCAATCACCAGCCACCCTCACAGTTTAAGTTAAGTGTGTCACATATGATCTGTCTTCTAATCCAGTCAGTGCTGCAGACAAACATCATCACTGCATCATTATTGTGATGATGTCGCCCCTCGTGTCAGTGGGAAAACAATTACCTTAATACTGTAATAGCAGCGAGCCTCAGTTTTTGAGTTCATTGGGTGTCATCAAAGTAAGCATATTAAGCAGGCACATTATGCCCTCTGTTTTACAATGTATTCGCTCATTTCAAGTGTAACCGAGTCAAGTGGTGAGGGGTTAAAGCCCCAAATAATTAATGAACTGTTACCATAGGTTCCCCACAATAAATAACAGACATAACCTTTGACTGGTAGGGCAATTTATTGAATGTATGCTAAAAATCAGGTTTTGGGACAGTTTATTCATGAAAAACGATAAAAGCTCGAGCAATAGGGTAGATGTTATGCCAACGGTACTAGGGGTGTTACGAGGACAAAAATGCCAATAGGGCACAAATGCTAAAAAGGAGAAAAAAGCACAACTGTTACTACAAGAGCTGGACATGTAGGGGGGGTTACCTGGGTGCTCCCAAAAGGCCCGGACACAGCCACCCCCACCCACACACAGAACTAGACTGGCGCACAGCTGTTATACACACCACCACATGCAGTGAAGGGGCACCCACAGTCCACCCTGTCTGTCTCGCAGGACACTAGAGAAGCTGGGATAAATCACAGCACAAAAATTCGCAACTCTCTTAACAAGACTTTGGCAAAACATTTACAAACAGCCCATACACCTGTAGCTGAGTCGAATGGTAAACATTCACATACAAAAGCAAGGTATAACTGGCAACAGTTTGTCCGGCAGGCAAAACAGCAGTGGCTATACAACCCTAAAATGAGAATTTAAAACAATTAATACATATAGCCGCAGAACTACAACATTTATTGTTTCTAAATACCTTGCACTTCATATTAACCTCAACAATGCAGTATATAATGAAACCCAGATCTGGCTCCCGCTCATACAATGACTGGTTGTTTAAGGTAACTGCAATGTAAACCAGTGTTATCACAGGCAAACAACATACATGTGTTAAGTTTCACAGCTGGACCAAGTAATAACTTTCACCTCAGGATATTAGCTTCCGGTCTCATCCCTGTGGTGAGCTTAGCTTAACCGGGCCTACAGGGTCTGGGCGACAGGTGGCTTAAAATGCCTGTAGTAAAAACAAAGTAAAACTGATCAATAAAAACATATTTTAAAGTGTTCACAAAGTTAAAACAAGTAGCCTCAAATCATACCTTCAGGAGACTAACATGCTCCTCAGCCACCCTGGACAGAAAATGCATCAAGAGACATCCTGAGTGCTCCCTGAATAGAAACTCTTAATGAGAATAGTCTCCAGGTGTGTGCCTGCTAATGGAGAGGCAGGGGGTGGAGCTTCCCTGAGAGGGAGAAAGTGGATGATGGCCTTACTAAGCCAAAATCCTACCTATCACACAAGAAAAGCAAGTTCTTTTCCTTGTCTTCATTCATAAAAATAGATAAATCCTTGTGCACATCAGGCCTTATCTTACCACACTTTCCATATAATTTCAAATTAAACGCCCCTCAGCAATTTCTTTGGTGGGGTTTTATAGGTGACCGCTATAGAATATACTATTTTCTAACACAAACACTTAAAAACGCAGTCATTTATAGTACTTATAATATCAACTCTCTGTGCTTTACTTTTAGGAAGTGTAGATGCGTGTTAATGCATGTGCTCTCACTTGGAGAGGGACCCAGCTGCAGACATGATGGCGGATATGGGCGCCGCCATATATCCAATCCATACCGGAAGTCCACACCGGAAGTTGGTCTGTGTGTGTATTATTCGCAGAAGAAGAAGAGGAAGAAGACAACGGAGAAGACGAAGAGAAGAATGCAAACAATACGCGCACAACTAAGAGAAAGAGTGGTAAGGCAACAAGTCTTTTAATTATTAAAATTAGACAAATTTATTGTCATTGTACATTGTACAACAAAATTCTGTTCGGCACTTAGCACTAGCAGTACTAGCTAGTAGCTAGCACTAGCATAGAGTGCCAAGCTGCTGCGTTTATACGCGTCGTCATCTTTATTATATTTTAACACGTGTGTTATGTTCTGTAAGATGCAATTCTACGTAATGTATCAAATCATTAGGGGGGGCATCTATGTGGGGAATCTCGGCACCCACCAGATGGTGGGTTTAGCTACATTTGTTGTGTAAAAACGAGGGCATGATTGGTATTAACTTAACGTTAGCTGCTCAAGGTCTGTTGTGCTCCCTTTCATCAATGTCTGTGTGTAAACAGTGTTAATGTTGGTCAGAGACTATTACTGCCCTCGCTTGATGCATTGGTTCATTTCGATAAATATGTGTTCCTCTGCTTTTTGGTGTGTTGTAGTGTAAAACATCTGTGCACACACTCACTGCACACAAGACATTTTTCCCCCCCAATTTATGGTTCGCCTGGTCTCCTTGTGTATTAATGCTTGTATAACCTCAACCCTGCACTACTCAATCAAGTTGTATACAGCTTTTTTTCCCCGGAGATATTCTAAAATTGGTAACAAGAGTCGTTTCATGTGGTATACGACATGAGCAACCCCCGAGGGTTAACTGGGTCAGATAAATAACATATACATAGCCTCGAGTGTCTGCTAAAAATACATTTGTATTATGTTTTAGTAATGCAGAGCACTAATACACATACACATGTGGATACATAAATAGCTGTAGTGCCTCCTCCACCATGAGTCCCTTAGATTGGTAAAATATGGTTGATGTTCAGAATGTTTTCCAGCTATCAATGTTGATTGACTTTTCCTTTTTTCAGATGCACCCCTCTATTTTGAGTGATGAAGCGAGTCTGGGGCACACAACCCTTTCACCATCCGAGTTTGGGCGTCCTCTCTGCCCCAAATTTAAAACCAAAAATGAGAGCATGATCCAGAGCCACCTGAAAAACCATACGGAAAATGCAGTTCATTTCCACGGTATGTTGATGAGAAGTACCTGTTTGAGATCATATACTTCTACATGTAACAGTAATGTTTAATGATATTTGTTTGGGACAAAACATGACATTTTAGGTTGCACGTGGGGATCTTGTGATTTGTGGAACAGTGGTTGACATTTTATGCCATTTTCTTACATTTTATAGACCAAACAAATTAAACAAATATTTTTCCATTTTTTTTCTTTGTTTTTTTCTGCTTTTGAGATTGATATGGATATCTGGAATAAAAAAAGAGAACTCCAAGTCTCCGTCTTTATGTTGCCAGTACAATAGTGTAATATTGTGTTTACATGTGTTCCAGAAATATAATAGAATACATCCGACAATATGACAATCTAATTATTACATTCATTTAATAGTTCAGTAGTTACAATTAACCATACTGATGTAAGAGTAAGTATGACATTTGTTGTGTCCATGGTTTTCAGCTGTTTTGAATGACATGATAGTAATCTGCATGTTGCAACTGTAGCCCAATGAATAAAAGCGCTTACCTTATTTAATCTTTGTTAAAAATTAATCCAACTAAAATTCATGTGTTTGCTGATTTTCTGCAATTTTTGTATACGTATATATATATACATGTATAGATATGTGTGTGTGTGTGTGTGTGTGTGTGTGTGTGTGTGTGCGTGTGTGTGTAATAAAGTAATAAACGCACCTTCTGATTCAATGAAGGATGGTGTTGAATTGCTCTTTTTGCCCATGATATTGATCAGTGTATCCCAGAGCTTTTTTCTATCATGCTTTATATTACACATCTTACTTTCATAATACATTTTCTTCTTTTTTTCTGTTCAGTTTGGTCACCTTGTTTCTAATTTTACATTATGTCTGCCATTCTAATGGACTGCCAGACCTAATTGCCGCCACTTTTGCCCCATCTCTCTTGTCCATACATTTCTTTAACTCCTCATCAATCTACTGTGCACTAACAGCTCTGACAGTCATCTTCCTGACAGGTGCATGTTTATCAACCATAGGACACAACAATTTCATAAAAACATCAAGTGCAGCATCTAGATCCCTCTCTTTACACAAATCAGTCCAACAAATATTTTTCACATCGTCCACATACGAATCACAACAGAATGATTTATATGATCTCTTGAACACTATTTTAGGTGCAGCCTTAGGTACCTTGGCTTTCCTGGATATAGTTACTACATTATGATCACTAAATCCACCAGGTACAGATACAGCCTTTGAACATAGTACTCCAACATTAGTATAAATGTGATCGATACATGTGGATGATGTGACTCCTGTGCTATTAGTGAAAACCCTTGTTGGCTGATTAATCACCTGATCCATATTACAAGCGTTTGTTACAATAAGAAGTTTCTTTTTCAGTGAACAGCTTGATGATAGGAAATCAATGTTCAAGTCTCCCAGTAAATAAATCTCTCTATTTTCATCACATACTTTATCAATCATTTCACACAAAATATCTAAATATTCACTGTTAGCACTTATATATAACAACATCCCAGTTAAAGAAGTTTTAAGTGAGGCACAGTGCTTGACATCAGATCCTCTCTGCGTTTGACAGGAATGTGACTTTGGATGTAAATTGCAACTCCTCCTCCATAAGTGTCCCCGTCCCTTCTATAGATATATCCATTTACTGACACTGAATCATTGTCAAATGAGTCATCTAGATGAGTTTCTGAGCAGTGTAATAACTAGTTTGGCTTTACTAGATATTAGATATATTCAGTAGATCTATGTTTTTACAACCCTATTTTACAGCAAGCCGCAAACAAACCTACTGTCCCAAAAACACAGTTTCTAGCGTATTAGCTAAAATATTGAAAATTAGACGACATCTTTACTTTTTCTTAACATAGTTCATCTAGGTGCAATGTATCTACTAGTTCGGCTTTACTCGATATTAGATATTTTCAGTAGATCTATCTTTTTACAACCCTATTTAGAGCCCTACTTTGCAAATCAGAAGACCTACAACTATGTTACTGATATGTATCAAGCTGCATGACGTGGTCCCAGGGAATTGTAGTCTTTAAAAAAGATTAGTGTTTTTCCTAGATTTGGAAGTTGTAAATACTGAATTGAGAGTACACTGTGGACTTTAAAGAGTAACTAAACCCTAAAACCATTTTTTTCAGCTGATAATCATTGTTTCTGCAAGCTACACTTCCTAAAAGTAAAGCAAAGTGAGTTGATATTATAAGTACTATAAATGACTGCGTTTTTAAGTGTTTGTGTTAGAAAATAGTATATTCTATAGTGGTCACCTATAAAACCCCACCAAAGAAATTGCTGAGGGGCGTTTAATTTGAAATTATACGGAAAGTGGAGTGCCCTCTACAGCTTGAAACCTGGTTACTACTTTTGAATTTACATCACATTACATTGGAGGCAAATGACTCTTTTTCGAGGCGAATGACATCACTAACCGTCCACGCTAAAGCCTGCCCCCCCCCCCAGCACCGACGCAACCACTAATGAGCCAGCGTCAAACCTCCCCCCCTCCACCATGCTCACCAATCAAGGAGTTAGTTAAAGCTGCCACACTAAAGCTCAGTCAAATTGATGAACTCTTAAATAGTATCCCTAGACATCATCACTCAGGTGCCTGTCAGAGATGAGTCAGACCCCATGCTGCTTCCTTAAACATACCGGCAATCTTAAATAGCTGGTGGCATGGTCAAACACATCTTGAAACTGAAAAGCATCAGCCAGAGTCATCTCCAAGGTCTGTCATTCCTGTTTTGACTAGCATCAGGAAAAACAATGTGTACTCGAAGCGCACAGCTACTCTATCTAATCTGACTCCAGTTATGTGTCAGCCATAGACTGTGTCAGACAATGTTAGTACACTAAACTTAGCTTTATTAAATATCAGATCACTGGCTGGCAAGTCACTATTAATTAATGATTTTATTATCAAGAGAAACCTTGATTTTATGTTTTTAACTGAAACTTGGTTAAATGAAAACAACAATGCAGCAGTACTTATTGAATCAGCCTCCCCCAAACTTCCATTTTATCAGCTCAGTTAGAGAACTCAGGAAAGGAGGTGGAGTAGCCACTTTATTTAAGGATGTTTACCAGTGCAAACAGTTGTCATATGGGAAGTTTGAGTCTTTTGAATATGTTGCACTGCAGTTGAGATCCTCCTGTCAAGCAGTATTAGTAACCATTTACAGGCCTCCAAAATATAGTGCACACTTTGTTGATGACTTTTCTAAACTATTGTCTGTTGTCTGTATTGATTTTGACTGTGTTGTTATAGTGGGTGATTTTAATATTCATATTGATAATCCCAAAGATGGCAGTGCGAAAGAACTTCTCTACATCCTGGAGAACTTTGAACTTTCCCAGCATGTAACAGAGCCAACACACAGGGACATATTTTAGATCTAATTATCTCCAAAGGGCTCAACATTTCTGAGGTTGTGGTGACTGATGTTGCCTTTTCTGATCATTACTGTGTTTTCTTTAAAATGGCCATCTCGGCTGACACCAGTAAAATTACAACAGGAGTAATCAGAAAACGCTATATCAATGAAAACACCTGGACACTGTTCACCCAGAATTTTATACCCACACCAGCTCTGCCCTCAGTCTCTGTCAATGATCTGGTTCATAGTTTCAGCTCTAAAGCTATGAATATTATGAACAATATTGCCCCCATGAAGGTCAAAAGTTGTCTCTGGTAAGAAAAAAACACCATGGAGGAATGCCACACAGGTAAAAGCTCAAAAAAGAGAATGCAGAAAAACAGAACGCAGGTGGCGAAAAACCAAACTCCAGGTTCATTATGACATCTATAAGGAAAGTCTGCACATCTATAGCTTGGAGCTAAAAAAGGGCGCAGCAGTCCTTTTTCTCTGAGATTATCAACAAAAATAACAACAATGCACAGACTTTATTTCCTGTTGTTGACAGACTGACAAACCCATCAGCTTCAGTCCCTCCTGAACTGCTATCCACCAAGGCATGCAATGACTTTGCTTCTTTTTTTCACAGACAGGGTTTTAAAGATAAGACAGACAGTCTGTAACTCCAACATAGTGGCTATTTCACCTGTGCCTCATAAGACTACTCCAGTTAATTTGGCACTTTTTCACCCATTAAATTATGCTGCTATGACAGACACAGTTAGAAACCTTAGGTCCACTACCTGCTGCCTTGACAGTCTGCCTACAAGCTTTTTTAAAGATGTTTCTAACTGCATAGATAGCATCAGATATACTACAGATAGTCAACTGTTCTCTTCAGTCAGGCCTTTTTCCAACGGCCCTGAAGACTGCAGTCATTAAATCTCTCTTAAAAAAGCCTAATCTGGATGCCTCAGTAATAAATAACTACAGGCCCATATCAAACCTGCCATTTTTAGGGAAGATCATTGAAAAGGTTGTTTTTCAGCAACTTAACACCTTCTTGGAGCAAAACAATTCCTTTGATGCCTTTTAGTCTGGATTTCGATCACATCACAGCACTGAGACTTGTAAAAGTTTTAAATGACATTCATCTGAGCAGTGATGCATCAAAGATTTCGGTTCTGGTATTACTGGACCTCAGTGTTGCATTCGACACAGTTGACCATAAGATACTGCTCGACAGATTAGAAAAGTTTGTGGGACTTTCTGGCACTGTGCTAAATTGGTTTAAATCTTATTTACAAGTCAGGGATTTCTTTGTGTCACTTGGCAATTATGAATCTGTGCGAAGAAAGATTACATGTGGAGTTCCTCAAGGGTCCATTCTTGGGCCTCTTCTGTTCAACACCTATATGCTCCCTCTTGCTCAGATTATGGAATATCATAACATCTCCTACCATACTTATGCAGATGACACACAACTTTACATAACAGTGTCACCAGATGACTACAGTCCCCTATATCTACTAAATAAGTGCATTGATGAAATCAATACGTGGATGTGCCAGAATTGTCTACAACTAAACACAGAAAAAACTGAGATAGTTGTTTTTGGCCCCAAAGAACAAAGATCAATAGTCAGTGCTCACCTTGAGGCCATGACACTAAAACCTACAAATCAAGCAAGAAATCTTGGTGTAGTTCTGGACTCAGACCTAAATCTCAATAGTCACATTAAAACAATTACTAAATCAGCCTACTACCACCTTAAAAACATAGCAAGAATAAAAGAATTTCTGTCTAAACAAGATACAGAAAAAACTTGTTCATGCTTTCATTTTCAGCAGGCTGGACTGTCCTCACCAACACCAAGAGAGTGGAGCACATTACACAAGTGCTTAAGTCACTGCACTGGCTTCCTGTGTGTCAAAGGATAGACTTTAAAATCTTGTTACTTGTCTATAAAGCACTAAATGGTCTCTGGCCTAAATACATCTCTGATATTCTTGTACGTTATGAAGCATCCAGACCCCTCAGATCATCTGGAACAGGTTTACTCAGTGTTCCCAGGATCAAAACCAAACAAGATGAAGCAGCCTTTAGTTTCTATGCTCCCCGCCTGTGGAACAAACTTCCAGAATATCTGAGGTCGGCTGAAACTGTCAACTCATCTAAATCAGGGCTTAAAACATTACTATTTACTGCAGCTTACCAGTGAACTAGATATGTAACTTATTGTTAGGATAATCTGTAGCTATTGTTTTTATATTTGTCTGCTGTTGCTTTTGCTTTATGTTTGCTTTTTAAATGCATTTTCTGCACTGTTTTTCTTGCTTTTAGCTTTTGTTTTCAATGCATTTGTAAAAAGCACATTGAATTGCCTTGTGTATGAATGGTGTTATATAAATAAAATTGCCTTGCCTTGCCCTCCTCCTTTTACTCCTCCCCTTACTATAAAACCATTCTGTCTGCAGTTATCAAACTGACAGCGAGTAGGTTGGATCAGAGCAGAGGGAGTAGTAGAGCAGAGAGAATAGCTAGTAATTTGTCGAATTGTATTGTTAGCATAGTGTATTTAAAGCCACAGTGTGTAGGAATTTCTCCCATCTAACGTTGAAATCATATATTGCATTCAAACAGATAGCGCACTCTAGCGCCTCACTGTCTCAAACACGTATTGCAACAACTGTAGCCGCTGTGTACCAAAAAGCTATGATAACACTGATGAAACCATGTCAACCAATACTACATGGAGTATTCATTCAGGCTCCTACACAGACGCCAGACGCCTTTCCCAGGTGGAGAGAGCTCTTGAAGGAGAAAGGTAATACAATCACAGGCCAACGCTAACAGCGGCTAGCGGCTAATGGCTAACAGCGCCGCAGTGATGCAAGGAGAGGGATTAGGCTGTTAGCGACTGGCCGCAAACAGCGGCTAACAGCCAACAGCGGCGCTGGCCTGTGATTGCATTACCATTCTCCCTCAGCAGCTCTCTCTACCTGGGAAAGGCTACCCCGATGTGGGCCTTCGTTTTTTTAATTCGCCGGTCACGCTGCCTTTTCTATTCCCTTTTGCGCTTACTTGGCGACAAGGATTCTGTCTCCCATGATGCTGCATATGCCTGATCCTGTATTATGCTCAAAGAGTGGGACTTTGTTTCAAATTTGCCAGGGTAGTAGCGAAACGCCTCTTGCTCCTCTCCTTCGGCTCCTCAGTCACGCAGTGCTGGCCTGGCTCTCAACGAAAACGCCAAAGGCGGTGCTGTATGTCCCTTGCTGGCAGGTGTATTCTCAAGATGGCGAAACGTAATAGAACCCCACAGACGACTTACCCGCACAATGTACAAACAAATCCTAAATTCTCCTTTTACGAGAATAAGTCAGATTATTGGTGGAGGTAATAGTACACCAGTGATGACATATTTATGAATGCAGACATCAATTTTTGCCAATAAACAACTAAAAATGTTACACAATGTCCCTTTAATGTAGGTTTACAGTTAATTGTGTGTTTATAGTATTTAGGTTAGTTGGTCAAGGAGAGACGCCGAGGCTCGAGTATATATGCGGGGCCGCGAGGGAGGGAGGGGTGGATGGATGTGGTGGGCTGCTGCGCGGTGAGCCCAGGCTCCCAGAGAGGTATAAAATAAGTCAAAATGTGCAGAAGGGGACCGGCTGAGTTCCAGCCACCTTCCCTTCTGCCCGTGTGACACAGTTAGGGGGGGTTTTCCAAGCCACCATCGGCACCATGAAAAGCTCTCCTCTCTCCCCCCTTCCTCAGCCGCTCTCCGCGGCTCTTCCGCTCTTCATTTTTTGGACACAAGCCATGTCAGGTGTAGTTTCAGAGAGCACTTTGAAGGCCCAGTGTATAAAATGATTTTTGTTTGTTTCTTTGCTTGTTTTTTTTTTTTTTTTTAAATCTTTTTTACTGTAGATAGTTACTAACATGAGTCATCCTCAGAGAATACAGTACTACTAAAAAGTAAAACCAATAATAACAATAATGAAATAAGCAAAAATAATATTAAAATTATATTGAAATTTTAAAAGCTATTTACAGAGTAGAATGGCAGCCTAATAGATAACTTAGATACAATTTATTACTGTTTAGACACTTTATTATTGCTTAGATACTATTTAGCCTATTATTGTATTTACTTTTAGCATGTTTTACTTTTGAGTAATTTCTGAGAAGTTATGATAAAATAAAATAAAAATATTACAGACTATAGAATAGGACTGACAACCTCTCCAGTGTCTCATGTCAATTAATTAACATTATTTATTTATTTATTTATTTATTTTGCTGCTGTCTCCAGCTGAGAGTGGTGATTTGCTAAATACATTCTGCAATAATAATTAGATTAACTTTTGGTCTATAATATTGTTGGCTATATTACGCTTTTTTAAAAAAAACCAAAAAACAAAAAAACAAAACAATGTAAGAATAAAAGATATGCTGTAAACACCGAAATAATTACTGGAAACTTTTTTTTATTGATACTCCTCTCTGACACAGATACATACACATTGAACATTGAATGAATGAATGAATGAACATTGGATCATTCAGCCACAGTCCCGCTGGCTGGCGCGGCCACAATGAGATTACATTTGTTTTTTTATTACCAACAAAATGTTTTTTTATTGACCGTATGAATGGCTTTGTTTTCAAATAAATATTTGGAAATGAAAATATGCTTTGGTGTACTTTTACAGAGTTTTGCAATATGTATATAGCCTACCTGTATCAAAATGTATAATTTTGTGTGACAGCTGCCACGGACGGAGGTATAACCAGAGGTGGCGGCCGCTGGTTCTGTGGCGCTGGCTTGGGGTCCGCCCTCCCTTGGTGGAGTGGAGGGTGGCCGGGTTGCCGGGGGCGGACGGCTCCATGTGATGGTGTTTTCTCTCTGGTTCTCCCGTGCTCAGCCTTATTTTTTTCTTCTTATTTATTTATTTATTAGTGGCGTTTGGATTCGGTTACGGCAGACGGACGGCAATCTGAAATGGAATGAAGCTCACAGAGGGCAGACAGTAAAAACAGTAGTGGAACGTGCCCCATCCGCCCATAGCACAATGCTCTTAAAGCTCTACGCTATCAAAAGCTGGCAAAATACATTTATTTTATTTTATGGCCTTGACATTAACCTGTCATATTGTTGAGTTATCAAGGACACTTCCGTGTTTTTGTGTGTATACAGGAATGTTAAAGATGTCATTGAAGAAAACGAGGTTGACGTGATGTAATTGAATCAGGGAATTCGTGTGTCCACCACGGGAAAGGATCCTAATTGACTTTACATTGGCATTGTTTCCGTGGTGGCAGCACGTAATTTCAACCAATTATGTGTTGCCACCACGGTAGAGCTCTGCGTGGGACTGTTTTCTTCATCCCACTCCTGCCCACTCCCGCTGAATTTCTGACCATTACCGCCCGCAACCGCAACGTGTGTGTTACACTCCCGCCCGCTCCCACAGTGTTTATGACTACTCCCGCCCGCTCCCGCAAATATCTGAGAATTTATGCCCGCACAGTAATAGAGATACGTTGATTTTGCGTCTTCTCCCGTCCCGCAGGAGAAAACGCGTCCTTTTATAGGCTATTAATAAAGAGATTCATGGGGTTGTTTGTTTCGTTTCCCTGGTCTGCATGTCTTTTGACGCACTGGTCAGGAATAGCGCTCCTATTTCATTGTTTTCATTTAGTTTTTAATGAAATAAAGGCTGTTTCATATTCTATTCTCCTCCTCTGTATTTATTTATTTTTCTACCTTTATATAATCACGCAGTGATTGGCCAGGATGAAGTTACTGAGGGGGCAGTTAAAAATTACGAGGGGGGAAATCTTTATTATGCAACATACGTTCATATAAAGAGCGCGCAGCCGTGTGTAATAATCGCGTGTAATGACAGCTCATGGTGAAACACAATAAACTGCATGTCTTTCGTGTTTGTCTCATGACAGATGGAGCTGACAGACAGACAGACAGACAGACAGGAGGAGCAAGCGGCAAATTGGTATGAAAGCTGATTCAGGGCATATTCGTCCATTTATCATTAATGATGAATAAATATGGAGTGGAAACGCTCATGCATGAGCACCAAGTTCCTACATTCATTGAGAGGCTTTACAAATATGCCGAAAATAATATGTATTTTTCTGGCTTTCTGTTACATCCCCGGGGTCTGCCCATTGGTCCGACAGCCCATTGTTCCAACCATATTAAACCCATTGTTCCGAAGTCCGTTCCGAAATCATCATGATGCCCTGTGGTTTAAGGTCTGTTTGGGTTTAGGCACAAAAACCACTTGGTTAGGGTCAGGAAAAGATCATGGTGTGGGTTAAAATGAAAAAGAAAGTGGCAAACACATAAGCCGTGAGCCTGCTCCACCTCAAGCCTTTCCCAGCTGACCCAGAGCCGGTCGCGGCGCACCATCAAGGCAGAAATATGACCGTCGGGAGCCGTTCAGCACCGCGGAGAGCTCCCCACACAACCCCGACCCCAGAGTTAAAAACAGGAGGTTATGGTGTTTCACTGTCTCCTCTCTATGACACTTGTATCTCGACCAGTAGCCTGCTTTTGTTGCATTATTGATCCTCTATGGTACACAAGTACAGTGTAGCCTAGTATAATCACATATCGGAACAATGGGACGTTGGACTAATCCCGCATTGGTTTTTTTTTAGCCGCCCGTTCCTGCCCGCAGCAAAGTTCAAACCGTCCGCTCCCGCGATATCTGCGTTGGGTCCGGGACCCAGCGGGACCCAATCCCAATGCAGCCCTCTACACCACGGAATGCAGTGTTAAGAGGTCGTGGTCATTTCACGTATTTCTGTGAGATCAGGGGCCTGTATCACGAAGCAGGATTAATGTTTTAGCGAGGTAAATTCAGGGTTAACCCTGGGTTTTCAGTCTAACAAAGCCGGATGAGTTCTTATCGGGTCGATCACCATGGTAACTTATTCTGAACGGCTATCCTGCTCCGGAGCAGGGTAAGTTCAGGGTTGAATCTGATCTTATAAAAAGCACCACCCACTGGCTAATCAGCTGTTTGGAAAAATGACTCCGCTGACAGAAATGCAGCCCAGCCTTTGTGCTCCACTGTCACGCAGGTTAACTCATATCGCAGCGGTGCCTGGATAGTGTGACGTGTGTGGTTGTGCTGCTGCCGTGGTCCTGCCAGATGCCCCCTGCTGCTGCTGCTGCCATCATTAGTCATTAGTCATACTTCTACTGTTATTATACACATATGATTATTATCATACATGTATACTGCCAGATACTAATATATACTTTCAACATATTGTACCACAGTAGCCAGAACTATAACGACAATATTATTACTTTCATGAATGTTGTTGTAAGCTACTGTCATTACCGAGGATGTCATACAGATTACTGTATTGTGTCATACAGATTACTGTTAATTTGTTATGCTGATCTGTTCTGTACGACATCTATTGCACGTCTGTCCGTCCTGGAAGAGGGATCCCTCCTCAGTTGCTCTTCCTGAGGTTTCTACCATTTTTTTTCCCCCGGTAAAGGGTTTTTTTTGGGGAGTTTTTCCTTATCCGCTGTGAGGGTCTAAAGGACAGAGGGATGTCGTATGCTGTGAAGCCCTGTGAGGTAAATTGTATTTGTGATATTGGGCTTTATAAATAAAATTGATTGATTGATTGAATTCATTTGACTGATTTTGATTTGAAAGTTTATTTTGACATTAAAAAAGAAAAGAAAGCAACAACAAGAGACAATGAAAAGACTGTTCAGAGAAGAGTGGAAAGAAGTTGAAATTTCATCCCATCCCTTCATAAGGAAGAAACTGATAATTTGCAGACACTTAATAGCACCATTAATTAGTGCCAACATTTTTTGTTGTTGGAGGAAATGATCCGTGTTAAAGATAATGGGCCTAATTGACAGCTTTGCTGCTGGAAATGTGGAAAGTAGCCTATCACGTCTACACTTCATGGTGTTTGAGGAATTTTCCTTTTTGTTTTTTAAAGAGGGAGACTAGGTATATTTTTGCATAGCTGTTAATTTCTAACAGCTCAATATCAGGATGATTTTATTCAGACTATCAGTTTGGTGTTGATATGATTTAATTGTGGCGTCAGCTTTAAGCTTTATTGTAGCATATATATAAGACCGATTTATCAGCAATGATGTTGATAATTGTAATACACGCAATTCATCTGCGCAGCATTGATTTCATGGGATTCACCAGTGATGAGTAATTTAATCTATACATAATTTTATTTGCTACCTTGTTTAGTCTTGATTTTTCCCTCTCTCCTCTATTTCTTCTTTCCTGACCCGTTTTTTTTCTTCTCTATCATGTGATTTCATTGATGTTTTGACAAGGGTATTTCTTTGATAAGCTTTTAGTGGCTTCTAACCTCTCCCACACTTTTCTTTTTTTTATCTTGTAAATTTTATACTGTCTGTTTTTAACATTATGTGCAAATAAACTAATCTAAACTAAAACTAAACATTATTCATCCCGTTATGCATTGCCATGCATGTTTCCTCCTCCTGCAGCTGCCACGGTGTTGGCCTTTTCTGTAATGTTGCTTTTCTCCGCCTCATATTTTAGTAGAAATAATCTCTGATCCTCATGAGAAATACTTTTTTTCCCCTCACATACGGCACTCTGTGAGGACGCTCAGTGACACTCAGTGACGCTGCGCTTCTCTCATGATTGTGATTGGTCCGCTTGCGTGCACGTTCACGGCTCTTGATAAAGCAACCCTGGGTTGAGTTATCAAGCTGATATCCAGCGTCATGATACAGATTATCCTGATTGCCATTGTTAGGGTTAGTCAACCCAGGATAGGTCTGGTTAACCCAGGAAAGGTTGATCTCGCTTTGTGATACAGGCCCCTGGTCTGTCCAGCAGCCTCCCACGCCATCTGATCCAACTCACCACCAGGTGGTGATCAGATGACAGCTCTGCACCTCTCTTCAGCCGAGTGTCCAAGACACACAGTCACAGATCTGATGATATAACCACAAGGTCAATCATTGATCTTTGGCCTAGGGTGTTCTGGTACCAGGTACACTTATGAACCTCCCTGTGCTCAAGCATGGTGTTCGTTATGGCCAGTCCATGACTCGCACAGAAGTCCGATAACAAAACACCACTTGGGTTCCAATCAGGAAGGCTGTTCCTCCTGATCACCCCCCCCCACATTGCCCATGTGAGCGCTGAAGGCCCCCAGGAGAACTATGGAGTCCCTCGCCGGCACCCCTTGCAGGATGCTGCAAAGTGACTCCAAGAAGACTGGAAACTCCGCACTGCTGTTCAGTGCATATGCACAACAGTCAGAGACCTTCTGTTTGCGACTGGCAGTCGCATCGAGACGACTCTCTTGTTCTTCGGGGAGAACCCCAACACGACAGTGCTCAGCTTGGGGTTTGTGAGTATCCCCACACCTGCCCGGCACCTCTCACCCTGAGCAACTCCAGAAAATGTGAAAGTCCAGCCCCTCTCCAGGAGTTTGGTTCCAGAACCAGTGCTGTGCGTGGAGGTCTCCCCCCAGGTCTGCCTCCAGGATGGAGTGGTGACCCTCTGAAAAGTCTGTGTCATCAAGGTCTTTGAATCGCTGTTGTTCTGGGCCCTCCCGCGGGACCACTTTGCCTTGGGAGACTCTACCAGGGGCTATTAGCCCCAGACAACACAGCTCCCAGGTTCACAGGGACACGCTGGGCCTTTTATTTCAGTTGGACCTTGTTGACCTTTTATGATGTTGAACATATAGACACCCATGGTCTGCAGAATCATGCACTTTTCAGCCTTCCTTTCTGGCATATCACCATTATTTCTGTTGTCACAGCATACTTCATCTCTGGCTTTTAAATCATTTGGTGGTTAGACCTCAATATGTTTCCTTAGTGCTTTCCTTTTCAACACTTGATTGCATCTATCATCATCTACTAGTTAGTGGTTCCCTAGCTGTCATTCCAGACATATTACTACCACACATTTCTCATCACAGTTGTTCCATCTTATTCAGGGCTTGTTTCTGTCATATACTTAACTATGCACATATCCATTCCATAATCTTTCTCGTTTTGATTTATGCGTGTTTCTCTAGCTACGCATCTCCCCTTAATTTTCTCTTTACTTATTTATTAGAAGCCTGTTGCCTGCTGGTAAGGTAAAGATCTCATATCAAATGGTTGGTTGTCCCTCTCCCTTCTTACTCTTCTTTTTGGGGGGGTTCCCTATTCGACGATGGATCCATGACCCTCCTTAGATCATACCATCTCTATAGGGTCTAATTGGCAAAGACTTTCCATGTTTTTATTCTTATGCACACATGTTAATAAATATTATTTTACTATTAAAAAAATGAGTATCTCCAAATTAAGTGCTTGTTAGTTGATACATTTATTGTTTGGATTTGAGGAAAGACAATTTTAGACAAAGAAAGCATTTTGACACATTTTGGGGAAGTTTCAGTGAAGTTTCATAGTCTTTGTCATTAAATAC
The DNA here is from genome assembly GCA_026686955.1 of Epinephelus cyanopodus. Taxonomy (NCBI): domain Eukaryota; kingdom Metazoa; phylum Chordata; class Actinopteri; order Perciformes; family Serranidae; genus Epinephelus; species Epinephelus cyanopodus. The sequence goes on along the minus strand of CM048917.1, from coordinate 41,970,154 downwards.
ACAATAATTAATAACTAAAAATTAATAATACTCAAAATACCATAATTTTAAAAACTACACATTGTCATAATCTAAATTTACTGTTGTTCTGGAGGCTCACCTCTCAGTCATTATCCTCATATTCTGAGTGAATTACAGTTATGGCTGTTCAAGTTAAGGGAATCAAAACCACTTTGTTAATATTAGGGAAGGATAATAGTCATGGCTTGAATGTATTGATTACTATTGTCATTGGAGTCACATTCATCGAACTGGTACAAAATAGGTAGCTGCATTGTAGGGATTTTTTTTTTTTACAGCATTTTATGTAAATCTTCAAATAAAGCTGAATGCTGACCTTGCCTGGTGCACAGGGATAGAATATTCCATCATATCAAATATGTGGTTGATCAGTGAAGATTCTGTATTTGACATTAAAAAAATAAAACCTTATATATTGAATATTTGTATGATTGGCCATATCCCACCTTCCAATCCATCTCTGCTCAAAGTTCCCTCACTTCACTTCACTCACCTCATTCTCTGCGTAGCTGGGTATGCATCTTCCTTTTGCCTGTCTTTTTCTCTTCCTGCATGTGTAACATATAGTTCCTGCAGTTCCAAAAATTTCCAAGGATTTGGTTTTTAATCTTTATTGCAGCTCCTCTCCTCCTTAGTAAATCCCTCCATTTTGTTAATGAAGTCTCCATCACAGTAATGAAGCCTTCAGTAAATTCTGACACATCTGAGTCTGCGCGCGCGCGCGTGTGTGTGTGTGTGTGTGTGTGTATGCGTGTGTGTGTGTGTGTGTGTGTGTGTGTGTGTGTGTGTGTGTGTGTGTGTGTGTTTGTGTGTGTGTGTGTGTGTGTGTGTGTGTGTGTGTGTGTTGATAGGCTTCAGATCTGTGTGTCTATCCAGGTGAGAATGTAACAAAATCAATAAGTCACTGTTTGCTATTTTGTGTAAATAAAAACCTTTTAACCCAGCCAGTGTCATGTCATTGAAAAGTGTCATTGTTAGAAAAAATGTAAACAAATAATGTGTTTCAATATTTATCTCACGTGTTGAGGCTATGTCACATCTGCTAAATGACAGTGGGAATTAGGGATGCACGGAAATGAAAATTTGTGGCCAAAGCTGAAGCCGAATAAAATTAAACGCTTTGCCGAATACTGAATACCGTTGTTTAGTTTTTCATTAGTTTTTGCAGATGAACCCCCTCCAGATTAGTGTTGTCACGGTACCAAAATTGGGACCCACTGTACGATACCAATGAAAATATCACGGTTCTGAGTAGTATCAGGATACCACAGCAAAAATGAGGCAGATGTGCATTTTGTCATTTATAAAAAGATAAATCACTTTTCTATAATACATCAATGATATTTCAATGGAATAAATTACTTACTGACTTATTCATACTTCAAAAACAGCATCAATAAGTGATTAACAGAGGGGGGATCAAAATAATATAAATAAATAAAATAAAAATCAACCAGCCACCCTCCTCCCCTGACAAGTAAAGAACAGTCCCTTCATAAGTAACGAACAGTCCCTAAAGTGCGGTGAGGTTTGTGGGCCGTTACCTGCCACAAAGAGAGAAATGTGAACGGCTCATTTCTCCTCTGACGCGTCACATACTGTGTGCCCCCACAGCTCGGCTGTCCAGGTACTTTTGGGCAGTAATGACGCCAAGAAGAGGACATTATTGGAGTCGGACTTCTCTGTCGCCGGTAAGCCTTATCTTGTGCCGTGGAGCACTATGGCTGCCGTATTTGATAGGTGACCCCAGTTCAACACACAACCGGTGGGATTTGCCTTTCGTTTCTGCTGCTAGTTCAAATCTGTACTCACACAACATGCGGAATAATTTATTTTGCTCGCTATTTTTAGTCGCAAATGCGAGTGCGGTGACGGACGGTGTAAAATATTGCCACACTGCCGACATTTTACTCCGTCCATCACCACACACTGTTTGATTACCTTATCAAGACATGCTGCAATTATTCAGCCTTTTTTTATAACTTATTCCACTGAATATCGAATGTGTGGGGTTTTTTTTTCAATATTCGGCCGAATGTATTCGATTACCGAATATTTAGTGCATTCCTAGTGGGAATACTTCAAACACGTCGCCGTATTTAGGTTGACATCACCCTAATGTGTCAATAGGTGGGACTACGATGACAAAAATAAGGAGCGACACACAGACTTCATCCTAATGTCATACACGTACCATTTAGGCAGCCATTCCCCACTGATTCTGATTCATGAGACCCTCCTCTGTAAGATTGTATGAACGTGCTAAATGCATTCAAATCCCAATAAAGTGTTCCTTCATGAACCCATTTTAGCAAGACCAGAAGTGCTAGTTCTTATACATTCACTAACAAAGACCACACCAATAAGATAAAGATTTTGAATGGTTTATTGCACACAATGAATTATGGGTTTGGAGGAAACGGAAGGGATGAGGATCAAGGGATTAGAGAAAGAAGGGATAAGAATGGAGGGATGGAAGGATGATAGGATGTATGATGAATGGATGAGGGGATGGAGGATGAAGGATGAAGGGATAAGGGTTGGAAATGAAGGACAAAGGGATAAGGGTCAAGGGTTGAAGGGTGTAAGATGAAAGGATGAAGATGGAGGGATAAGGGGGTGGAGGGTGAGGAAGTGAGACTGAGAGGGGAAGTTGTCGCTTCATGAACTCTGCTTAGCCCCCAAGAAAAGCTTCAAGAGTGCATGCGTGCGTCAGATGTCTTTTGGGTCACAGGGCGTATGATGTTCACTAAAGAAGGCAGCGCCCTAGAATTTTAATGTGGTCAAGAATTTTCTGCCTATAAGCGGTTGAGGTGGCTCCATTGCAAAGAGACAATTCAAGTCAAAACAGTCAGAAGAGGATCTGAGGCTGGTGCCAATTTTCAGAATTACTAGACTTAATAACAGGTAAGTGAGTTGGCAATTGAAGATGCTCAGATTGATGAATTGGTTCGCGTCTGAGGCCAGGGTGAGCTCCTGCATGAATTGCATGATAGTTAGTAAATGCAACTGTGCACCCCAAAAGAATGGCTGTTATGACTTCGTGTTGCAGGTTGTGGACAAAAATGTATAATTTATCAACTCAAAAGAATTTTGAACAAAAATACATAAATAATTGGAATAAAATGCAATGATTCACAATCCTTTTCAACATATATTCAGTTGAATACAGTCCAAAGACAGACGCTCTGAGAGACACTGACCACAGACGGTCTGCTGGTCCAGACAATCTGGATCCTTATCTCTCAAAGGTGGCGGCAGATATTATTGCTGAGTACATTACTCATTTTTTTTATTTGAGTTTTCTCTCCAGTGGCCTGAGTTATGATTTAATGGTCAATAAACCTCATTTCCATGAAATTATACCAAATTTTAGAGTAAAAACGAGCAAGCATAAATTCTGAATTATTTGATCTATCGATAAGCTTAGAGTGACATACAGGCCAAAAGTTTGGACACACCTTCTCATTCAGTGCGTTTTCTTTATTTTCATGACTATTTACATTGTAGATTCTCACTGAAGGCATCAAAACTATGAATGAACACATGTGGAGTTATGTACTTAACAAAAAAAGGTGAAATAACTGAAAACATGTTTTATATTCTAGTTTCTTCAAAATAGCCACCCTTTGCTCTGATTACTGCTTTGCACACTCTTGGCATTCTCTCGATGAGCTTCAAGAGGTAGTCACCTGAAATGGTTTTCACTTCACAGGTGTGCCTTATCAGGGTTAATTAGTGGAATTCCTTGCTTTATCAATGGGGTTGGGACCATCAGTTGTGTTGTGCAGAAGTCAGGTTAATACACAGCCGACAGCCCTATTGGACAACTGTTAAAATTCATATTATGGCAAGAACCAATCAGCTAACTAAAGAAAAACGAGTGGCCATCATTACTTTAAGAAATGAAGGTCAGTCAGTCCGGAAAATTGCAAAAACTTTAAATGTGTCCCCAAGTAGAGTCGCAAAAACCATCAAGCGCTACAACGAAACTGGCACACATGAGGACCGACCCAGGAAAGGAAGACCAAGAGTCACCTCTGCTTCTGAGGATAAGTTCATTCGAGTCACCAGCCTCAGAAATCGCAAGTTAACAGCAGCTCAGATCAGAGACCAGATGAATGCCACACAGAGTTCTAGCAGCAGACCCATCTCTAGAACAACTGTTAAGAGGAGACTGCGCGAATCAGGCCTTCATGGTCAAATAGCTGCTAGGAAACCACTGCTAAGGAGAGGCAACAAGCAGAAGAGATTTGTTTGGGCCAAGAAACACAAGGAATGGACATTAGACCAGTGGAAATCTGTGCTTTGGTCTGATGAGTCCAAATTTGAGATCTTTGGATCCAACCGCCGTGTCTTTGTAAGACGCAGAAAAGGTGAACGGATGGATTCCACATGCCTGGTTCCCACTGTGAAGCATGGAGGAGGAGGTGTGATGGTGTGGGGGTGTTTTGCTGGTGACACTGTTGGGGATTTATTCAAAATTGAAGGCACACTGAACCAGCATGGCTACCACAGCATCCTGCAGCGACATGCCATCCCATCCGGTTTGCGTTTAGTTGGACGATCATTTATTTTTCAACAGGACAATGACCCCAAACACACCTCCAGGCTGTGTAAGAGCTATTTGACCAAGAAGGAGAGTGATGGAGTGCTGCGGCAGATGACCTGGTCTCCACAGTCACCGGACCTGAACCCAATCGAGATGGTTTGGGGTGAGCTGGACCGCAGAGTGAAAGCAAAGGGGCCAACAAGTGCTAAACACCTCTGGGAACTCCTTCAAGACTGTTGGAAAACCATTTCAGGTGACTACCTCTTGAAGCTCATCGAGAGAATTCCAAGAGTGTGCAAAGCAGTAATCAGAGCAAAGGGTGGCTATTTTGAAGAAACTAGAATATAAAACATGTTTTCAGTTATTTCACCTTTTTTTGTTTAAGTACATAACTCCACGTGTTCATTCATAGTTTTGATGCCTTCAGTGAGAATCTACAATGTAAATAGTCATGAAAATAAAGAAAACGCATTGAATGAGAAGGTGTGTCTAAACTTTTGGCCTGTACTGTATGTTGATGGATTATCAGAGACATGTCAAAGATTTGTCAGAAATTTGTTTTGAAACCATTTTTATTTTTTGAAAGGCAGCCAATAATGACACCTGCTGGTCAAACTGACCAGGCTTGATTTGGCTATTTGTAAAGCATAATGAGTTAGTCATTGTCCAATTAGTTGTTTCATTTTTTACATGTGTGCACATGTGGTGTGTGATTTGTGTTTTCCTATCCTGATGGGGCCCATGACATGACATATCACTCACCCCATGGGCTCCAATTTTGCCCTTGGGGTCCAAAACCTCAGAGGCACGAGCATTGCAATCAATACAAAATGGCCTCCTGATATGCCTAGTGCGATTTTCTTAAAAAAAAAAAAAAAAAGAAGAAGAAGGACCCCATGAGATCGCTTTTTCATGACACAGTATGTTACAGACAGCATCCCCAGTGGTCATAGTTGGGTACTGCAGTGTGTAGTTTTTTTTTTACTTTTTTCTGGAGAAAGTGTGTGAGTGTGTATCTGGCAAAAAACTTAATATCTATTAAAGATGAATACATTTTCAAGTGGTAACAGTTTAATACTTAATTATTTGGCCTAAATTCAATATGGTTATGTGTCTTCACTCTACACCATTAGGGAACCTTAAATTACAAGGAACTGGGGAATGATTTGGCAATGTAAGAAAGTGGTCCTCTTTTGAGTCATGCTGTATTTTCCTCACGGGGATCAAGCTCAGACTCAGCAGATACACTCATCATCATCATTGAAAGCTCACACTCTCATACTGATATTGATGATGACCCAGATGTACCAGCCCTGGAGAGAACTGACAGTGTACTTGTAAGTTTGCATTCTGAAATCTGCAGGACACCTAACTAGTGCTGCACGATTTAAGAAAAATATGCGATTGTGATTTGAGTGGACAATATCTCGATTTGCGGTTGCAATAAAATGTAATACATAAATGGTATCATGAGTCTTTTTGCTTGATTCAGTGCCCCCCTACATTACATTAGGGGGGCACTGACCTGATCTGACATAGTTATTGTTATGGACAGTGAGTAAATGACCATCAAATGTTTGCGTAACTGTGCTTGGATGTCGTTTTATGAGGCTCAGGTGTCCTTCAGTTGTCCCTTTGTCTTTAATGTTACACAACTTGGCTTTCTCTCGCATGCATTCTTCCTACTTTTCTCTGTGCTGTCTCAAGTGCTGATATAGATTGGTTGTGTTGCTGCGGGACGTGGCGACTTTAACTTTTAAACTTTTACACATCACGTCTTTCTGTTCAACGTCGTTATAGCTGAATCCAAAGTATCGCCATTTAATAGACGTTGCGGTTTTTTTTCGCCACCAACTCAGCCTGTTCATGGTCGTGCTCATGCTCTTCTTCAGAGTCTATGTTGGTCACTGCTGCACACTGGCAGGTCACCTCACCATATGTGCTGCACACACCAGGATAGCTTGTGAGCATGATGTCAGCAAACTCCACACACTACAGCAGAGGTAGTCACGTTAACAGGCAGACACATTAACATCCATTTACATTAAATCGCAAATCGCAGCCTTTAATGCGGTTATGTAATCGCACAGCCTGACATCATAATTGTGATTAGATTAATCATGCAGCACTACACCTAACTCTTACAGTGCAAAACAAAGTTAACATCTTAAATTAGTCCCCCAGTGAATAAAATAATCAGTGGACTTACCTTCTGTGGTCTTTCATTCTTTTTGTTTGTTTGTTTTGTTTTAACTCAAACAGTGCATAGCTTACTCTATCCCTTTATAACACATTGGTTTCATTGTCAAGGTTTTAAGAGTCTAGGTTTTAAGAGTATGATATGTATTTAAGATTTTCAAATCTAATTAACAGGATCATCGAGCACGAGGAAAAGATTTCAGCCTGAGTCTGACAGTGATGAGCCTCTAACAGGTATCTCTCATGGGCCAAACAGTTGTCTGTTGTACTGTCTGTACAAAAGAGAATACCATACCATGTGACTACCAACTGCTTTTGAATGGAATAAAGTAAGTTCTTTTTGATTATTGAATAAAATTAAATTAAAAATCTGTGCATGGAGCCAGTCGAGCTGGGCTCTACTTCACATGGCTAGAGCCTTAGCTACATGGTAGAGCTAGCTGAACTACAACATATCTGCTTCCTGCTAATCTGAGACTGACAGTATGTGTGGTCATTGTGTCTGACCATAGTGGCCTGGACTTTATATTTACCAGCTGCCACATATGCAGCACTTGAGATACAGTCATGAGTATAGGATCATGTGAACCTTTCTTTCTTTTTTTTTTTTTTAATTTTTTCATGTTTTTGTGTTTGCATAAATGAAGATGGCAACATTCACTCCTAAAGCTTTTCCACAACCATTATCAGGAATTTTTAATAAAGCATATTGACCCAGTGGTACAAATCAGTTGTATGTTCCTTTCTACTGGAAAATGATACAGGAGCGGCAAGCTGAATTATTTCATTCATTCAGGATTTGCTTCTTCAAGCAGCAGCTCTGTTAACTATTCCAGAAAGTCCAGCTAAGAGAGGTAGAGCCCAGCTACCTGGCTCCACTCAGATGTTTAATTGACAGCCTGATTTACATACTGAGTCAGGTGATTATTTTTGAGACTGGGTTGTAATAGAACAGGTGGGGCGTTTGAAGAATTGTCATTTCATTGTAATATACTTAACATGATGCAATTAGCATTTCTTGTGTTATTTTTTCTCATCTTTGTTTGTCCTGATATTCCACAGTTTTGTTCCATACACTCTTTATTCTTTTGACAGGAGGACAGGAAAACTCAGACACGCCTGGCACTGATGAACGTGGCACTAAAGGTAACCCAAAGACTGAGTTATGCCACTTGGTTGGCACATGCTATAGAAATTATTGTCTTGTATTAATATATGTGTTATTCCTTTAACAGGTTCCTCGAGCACTAGGTAAAGAGCTCAATCTGAGTCTGAAAGTGATGAGCCTCTAACAGGTATCTCTCACAGTAAATGCATTGAATTACTCTGGTACTGGCATTCATTCAGGCTGTGGAGGTTTGTTGTCAGGTAGCTGCTTTTTTTTTGTATTGATAGTAACAATAAACATCATTCCTTATTTTAACAGGATCCTCAAGATCTGGAGGAAAACAGAGACTTGTTAATGATGGCTCTAAGAGAGGTATTTCAGACACTGCATGTATAACTATTACTCACTTATTTCTTAAACAGGGCAGAGAAATCCGGTTACTAAATAGTTGAAAGTAACTTCAGGGAATTTGGAGATTCTTAGTGAGAGGCTCCAGTCTCTGTCAGTCAGTGCAGACAGCACAACACTTCCTGCTTCAATTTGTAATCCTTCTGAAGTTGATATACTGTATAATGTTACAGTACTGAGCTTTTGGTACAAAATGTCTAGTGTAGTAAAGTCCAGTTCAGCTCTCATTGTAAGATGGTTGGGTATTTGTATGTTACCACCATGGTTACTGGTGGACAGCAATAAAATCTTTGTAGATTGATTTCAAAAAGTCTGTCTTTTGTCTAGTAACACTTCCTTACAGAGAGGAATGAGGAATGTCCATCTGCTGGAAAGCACAGTGGTGTGACCCCTTTTACAACCGGGTCAAAGTGACCCGGGAAAGACACAAGAGGTTGCTCACTTGAGTAGAACACCCACAATTCATTTAAAAGTTGTGATAATGAATTTTATTTGCAAAGGGCATGATAGGGTACCACCCATGTAATTTTGGTGCATGTAGATGAAAAAACACAATTTTTATAAAGCGACTGTAGAACTCGGGTTAAATGGACCCAGGTTAAATGGACCCGAAGATAACAGACAGGAATGGTGGGATTTCTGAGAGGGTGTGATAACTAAACTCTCTACATTTCTGTGAACTGGTACACTTCCATTGATACTACCATATTGTTGTCCATTCTTCATCTGATATGCTTATATATCCTTCCTTCTCCCGTTTTATTTTGACATAATCAGTTGAGCAAGCTTTTAGATTTGACAGACCCTTGTACAAACGTGAGATAACTCCACCACCAGTATCTGAATTATAGGTTTTTCTAAACATTTCTATAAAACATGTACTGGCCTCTGTAGTCTCTGACTCTACATTCAGTGAATGTAGAGTCTGTATGCAAACCCTGGAGATCTTGCCTCTGGAAGAAGAGCCCTGGTTTCCGGTTGTAGGCTGTTTGTAGTCCGTGTAGTATTGACCAATCACGTTTGAGTCAGCTGCAGTTGTTAACAGGTTAAACGGTCAGTGCAGTGAACTAACGAGGCGGAACATAATTGGCGTCACTGCAAACTCTGAATTCATTGCAGTGGTTCAGCATATTTACTTATAACGGAAGTCGGAAACGGAAATTCACCCCCTCCGCCCAGATCAAACCGCAACGCCAAAAATTGGGGGTCTGCCCCCAGAGGCTGTATGGCTGTCTGCCGGAAGTCAGACACTGAATACAGCTGATGGGTTACGAGAATGTGGCCTTGGTTACATTTTTTACCTTGACATGAAAATAATGCCACATCTGTAGATATCGAAATAAGTCCTGTTTCTCTTATAATGGCTTTCCTCTAAGCATTTCCAAACTGGACAGTGTTTCTTCTTTTATTACAGTGCACAGAGCCGTTATTCCCTTAGCTGTCCAATCCTTAAATCTGTTATCCAATATATTAGGTGCGAAATCTGAGTCATATACACACCATTTAAGAATTACAATGTCTCCCTCTAACTTGTATTCTTTAACAACAGTTTTCCATATTTTAAGAGTTAATTTCACCCATGGATTATCCATATTATTTATATAATCTTTATATTATATATAATATTTATATCTCTGTAAGTTGTTATCAGCTAGGACTGCTTGCATGGGAATCGAAAGAGTCCTCTCTTCAATACTCTTCCATTGAGCATTATATGATAGATTGCCCCAAGATATCACAGCTCTCATCTGTGCCGCAAAATAATAATCCCTAAGAGAAGGTATGCCCTAGTCTTGCCACCAGACAATCAGAAATCTCTGCCTTCTGGTAGTCTGGGGACACTCCTTTCTAAAGTATGTTTAACACACCGGAGAAAACGGCTGCCAACAAAGCAACGCCTCTTGCATTTTTGAAAAGGACACGCCCTCCCGGAAATGTGCGCTCCCCCTTTTCTCATCCGCAAGGAAACAAACACACAGAGAGCATGAAAATGGATGCCGAGAGATTTAACTCCGTTTTATCAAACGTGTGCTCAGTCAGGACTTAGAGCGACTTTGTTTAAAACTTTTAACACAGTCGGACTATGTTTACGAGCACAAGAGTTCTTCAAGAGCCCCATCTCCCCTTTTCTTTGGCCAGTTGAAAAGTTTTGAGATGGACCCTTCGTCTTTTACCTCGCCATATATACCTTGATATAATTTTGTCCCATTCATTGAATTGGTTCTGGTTAACCTCTAGTGGTAGGGTCTGAAATAAATACAACAGTCTAGGCAGTATATTAATTTTGAGTGATTCAGTCCTTGAGCTGAAACTGGAGAAAGGAATTAGATTCCATATTGTTATGTCTTCCTTGATTTTTTTTTATGTATAGGTAGATAGTTATATTCCAATATCTTACTAGCATCATTTGGAATATTGATACCTAGATATTTGAATGACTCTGTTTGCCATGATAAGGGATACTCCAGCTGAGTCATCAAAAAGCTTTTTCAGCATCTAGACTCATTACTATTGCTGTGATGTTATTTTTTTGTATATGATCCATGATGTGTAGTGTCTTTCGTATGTTGTCTTGTGTTTGGCATTGTTGTATAAAGCCTGTCTGGTCATTATTTATCAGTGTAGGTAGAAACTTTTCAAATCGTTTAGCCACAATGGAAGTATGTAACCTATAATCTATATTGAGAACGGATATTGGGCAATATGACCCACATTGCATTTTATCCTTGCCTTCTTTTAATATAGCTGAAATTATCGCCTCCTTCCAGCTAGGTGGTATTTGTGCCTCTTAAAGAGCCCAATTCAGAGTGGGGAGTAGAATAGGAATTAAGTTGTTTTTAAATTCCTTATAACCATCTGATCCAAGTGGCTTACTTAATTTAGGCCTACTAATTGCAGATTTTAATTCCTCCTCATTTATATCAGCAGTCATCATTCTGTTTAGTTCTTCATTAAGAGTGGGTAAATCCAGAGAATTCAGGTAGGTGTCAGTTTTATTTGCTCCTGGAACTTTGTATTCCAAAGTTCCAGGAGCTAGTAGTTTCCAGCAGTTTCCAGGCTAGTATTTTCATAGATTTAGATCCACTTTCATAATGCCTGTGTTTCAGAAACATTAGATCTTAATTAGTTTCTTATGTGGTCAAATCATTAATTTCATTCCTATTTTTTTTAATTTCCTATAGTGTATCCTGGGCTAAACTCAATTTATGTTTTCTTTCTAGTTCCTTTGACTTGTTTTATAATTCCTGTAGTTTTCTATTCCTAGTTTTTCTCTTATATGCAGATATAGCTATGATTCTCCCTCTCAGGACAGCCTTCAGAGTATCCCACAAAATGGGAGGTGATACTTCTACATTATTAATAAACTCTAAATAGAGGCTAATTTCTTTTTTAATTTGTTCTTTAAAATAGGATCATTTAGTAGACTTGAGTTTAGTTTCCATGTGTTATTTTTTGGTGACAGATTAAGATCAATGGATAGATATATAGGTGCATGGTCACTGAAATCTATGGTCCCAATTGTAGGCCTATTTTGTCTTTATCTTTTCCAAACATTACAAAACAATCTATTCTTGTATAAAGAGAGTGGGGGGCAGAATAGTGAGTATAGCCTTTTTTGTTAGGAAAGAGGTCTCTCCATGGGCTCTAGTTTCCCGGCACGGCGCAAGGTGGCGCAGGGTGGCGAACCCCCGCGCAGAGCTAGTTCCGAGCAGCGCAACCCGAGCCGCGCTCAGTTTGGTAGTTTGGCAGACCGAGGTGCGCTGAGATGTGTATGGCGGCGCAGCAGGGGGAGGTGTCGACAGATCCAGCTCGCCAGTGACAGTTTCGTGCCAAAAGGCTTCGCCAAAGGTGTGCTAAAAGCTCGTCAGCTGAAACCAGGTCTACTGTCAGCGCAGGTGGAGCGCAGCCGGTGTAAGCCGAAGTTTGGCTGACCGGCAGACAGTGCGCACACGTCACCAAAACCTCACAGGCAGGTTTCCAGAATGTCAGGCACATTAATAACGTAATAAATACCCACAAACACAAACTATCTGCAATCAGCACATAAATGTATCTCTATATCGACTGTCCTGTCACATCTGATGTCAGATCAAAGGGGATTGGCACCATTTGGCACGCATAATAGAAACCCAACCTGATTTGATTAACACAGTTGCAAACTATTGAGTTCACATCCCTCTCAGCCAACCACAAACAGCCACAGCATCAGATAGGGATATATTCAGCACCTGTCATCTTAGAAAAGTCAAAAGAAAAGAAACAGAGTGAGACCGCGAGAGAGAAACAGACAGCGCAACAAGAGAAATGCAACACTGATTTATAATTGTGGCGACCTCCTCCCAGACTACCTTTGCATCATGAGCCCGTGGAGGTCTGCCCGCAGTTCCGTATATTTGGACACTGCGAGCTTGGACCTCCCAGACCAAAACATCAGTTTCCTCCTGGGAGAAGTTTGGCCATCTGATGTTGCTGCTCTCTGCTGCCATGGCGAATTGAGTAAACTGTCATTATGCCTTCGCGCAGTGCATTTAAGGGTGAGGAGAGGGGCTCATTTGATTGGTGTGATATGTGTAAAACCCACTCCCCGCCTTCTCTCCTCCCTCTTTCCGACTTGCGCAGGTAGGAGGGACGGATGTCTGCCAAACTTGCAAAATCCGCCTGGCCACACCCAGTTGGTGAAGCGCAGGTGTGTTGCGCCCCCGCCACCCGGTCTGCAAAACTAGAGCCCATATGTCAATTACACCAACCTCCTCAAAAAGTGTGTTAACTTTATTGTATAAAGAATCATAGGTTTTTCCACTGGAGGAATTTTGGCTGCAAATGTATATTTAGGTCTCCACCACAAACCAAAAGACCTTGTGTTTCTGTTACCACAATATTAGTAATTTTCTGGAAGAAGCTGATATCACTTCCTGGGGGTGCATATATATTCAACAAAGTAACCAAGTTCCCATCTATATTCCCTATATTTATAGTAAAATAAATCTGCCCGCCTTGTCTCCCATTTCATATACTTTTTCAAAATGCAATTTACTTGAAATGAGGATAGCAACTCCTCCTCCTATGACCGGACTTATATGAGGAAAAAAACAGATTAGTGAAAGCCATTCTCTTTAGCTTTCCATGCTCATTGTCATTTAAGTGAGTTTCTTGTAGATGTACTACATGGGCTTGTTCTTTTTTCACTTTAGATAGAATTTTATTGTGTTTGATCGGATTCAATCGCCCATTCACTTCATACGAAATTAAATTTACCTTGTCACGGGCCATGTGTATTTGACTGTTACTGTATCCTTGAGATTGGCAAAAGATAACATTACAGATCTACTCCCTGAGCAAACAAGGACACGAACAAACAAAAAAGAAAAAAAGTAAACAAAAAGATGTGATTCCAAGGTAGGGGTCTCTAACAAATGACCCTGGGTTGAGCTAGAAGGAACATCTAGCTGTGGGGGAAAGCCTCTCCTACCCATGGGTAAAGGACCCTCACTGTGGCACACTGAAATGTAAAAACAGAAATCTCTGTCCACATATAAAACAGTTGAAACTCATGAATTCCTTTCTAAGGGGGTAAGTGTATAAAAAAAAATTATGTTAACATATGTATTCCCCGGAATAAAAAAAAGCACTGTCTACCTTAAATTTCGTTTAGCTTACCAACACTAGAGTTCATCAGAATTTATAACTCTTCTGAAGGGGATGAGGGCTATCATCTGAATGCTCTCAATCTCTCTCTGATGCTCTTGTCCCGCTCCTCTCCTGTTCCCCACTGTCTCAGTCCTCACACCGTGTCCCAGGCAGTAAGGGACAGCTGCTCCACTAGGCTTTCCCTCGATGTGATCGCTTTGACGGGAAGACCTCTGTCCTTCATATCTGTAGTCGCCTCCTCCACCATCTGATACTGCCGTGTCCCATCCTCATTAAACACAAGTTAGCAGGGAATGGTGTCTGGAGGCGGATCTTGCTCTGCTTCAATCCTTGCTTCGCTTCAGAATACTCCTTGCGTTTCTGTTGGACTGCTGGGGGATAGTCCTGGTCAAAATATATTGGTCTCCCATTCCAAGACACTGACTTCTTTCCCCATGCCTTGAGCAGTAGGCTACCTCTTCTTTTGTTTTGTAGCAGAGAAATGATCAGGGGAATCTCCAGCATGTCTCGTAGCAGCTTCTCCACAAACTCCACCATAGATGGATAATGTTCCGTCCATTCTTTCAGGAACATTATATTTCCTTAAATTGTCCCATCGAGATCTCCCTTCTTTGTTGAGGATTTTATCTTTTTGTTGGCTAATCACTTTTAGCATCTTAGTTAGCACTTGTTCCATGTTTTGGACACGGTCTTCCACCTTTTCAATTTGTGTCTCCATCTGCTCTATTCTTTGGTAAACTTTGGTAAGCTCAGATTTTATATCATTTGGCTGCTGTTTTGTGTCTTTACGAAAGTCTCATATCTCCTCCAAAACTTTTGCTAAACTTGCAGCCTCATGCAGCAGGTGAGGATTATCGTCCTCATTCTGTCTTGGCCTGTTCTCTGCATTTGTGGGCTCTTCAGCTGTGCTTTTTTTTGTCTTCCCCATTCTTGCCCCGCGTATTAATTAAAATATCGTCATAATAAGTCTGTATTTTATCGTATAGCGGGGCAAAATCTGTATTTTTCGGAGGAGCCCCTACCTTAGGCTGCCATTCAGTGCTATGACGTCACCGGAAGTCTGTCATGTTGGTTTTTAAAGCAGTGCAGCCTGAGGGGTCAAGGGTCATGTGCATTCAGTGTTGTTTTACAGCCTTGATCCTTGCATGCAATGTTGTTTTACAGCCTTGACCCTTGCATGCAGAGATTTCTTCAGATTATCTGAAATGATATTTTGGATTGTAGATGGTGAAATCACTAAATTTCTTTGACTGAAAAACATTCTTAACCGATTGTAAACTGTTCACTTTTCACAAAGTGACCATCCTTGTTTGTGAACAACTAAATCTTTTAAGGATGCCCCCTTTCATATCTATTTTTGATACTTAAAGGGATAGTTCGGGTTTTTGGACATGAAGTTGTGTGAAACGCTAACCATCTGTAGCTCTGATGTGACAGTGTCACTACTGTCAACGAGCCTCCTGCTCTGAGAAATGGCCCGTAGCTTACCAGAGAAAAAGTAGTTCTTAAGATTTAAGGGGGACACGTAACCAAAAGGTTTTAAGCGACAAAAAAGTTTGCATGTGTTTTGTTAGACTATTTCAGTAATTTTAAAACATCCCCGCATTACATCAGACCTTGCTATCAATTGGGACTATTTTCTGACCAGTATCACTCCACCATGCAGGCCCGCAAGAAATCAATTAGACAATTCATCACTACGCCGTGCAGGTGCGCAGAATAGCAACGGCTAATGAAAACTTCATCGGCTGTTTCCAACAGAGAACCAGTAGGCTATTATTAGTGAGGAAGAAGATGTACTAGCCCTATATATACCTACTACTACAGCGCGAACACCGGCTCAGGCTCACGACACACCCTCATCAGCTGCTGTATTGATTTCTGTTGGCGTGCTGTCTTGCGGGCCTGCACGGCGGAGTGATACTGGTCAGAAAATAGTCCCAATTGATAGCAAGGTCTGACGTAATGCGGGGATGTTTTAAAATTATTGAAATAGTCTAACAAAACACATGCATACATTTTTGTAGCTTAAAACCTTTTGGTTACGTGCCCCCATTATATCTTAAGAACTACTTTTTCTCTGGTAAGCTACGGGCCATTTCTCAGAGCAGGAGGCTCGTTGACAGTAGTGACACTGTCACATCAGAGCTACAGATGGTCAGCGTTTCACACAACTTCATGTCCAAAAACCCAAACTATCCCTTTAATCTTTTATCAATTTACCTGTGGAATGTTCCAAGCCAGTGTTTTCTGACCATTCCACAACTTCCCCAGTCTTTTGTGTGTGTGTGTTTGGGTATTAATATCAGTTTGTTTTTTATTGTGTGCCATTGCATGGTATTTGTGTGGTGGTTTTTTTTATGATCTTTTCTTTCTTCTTCAAATGCAAAGCACATTGGGTTTCTTTGTAATGAAATGTGCTCTATAAATAAGGTTGCCTTGCCTTTGTTGCCTCTGTTCCAACTTTTTTGTAATGTGTGGCAGGCATCAAACTCAGCCTTAGCGTAGATTGACAAAAAATAATACATTTTATCAGTTTCCACATTAAATTAAGGGTTGTAAACTGAATATGTGCTTGAGAGTATATATGGCATATTAAAATAGTAGACAACTTCAAACAGCATAATAGGGGTCGAAAACAGAATCCGGAAATGGATAATTTTCTATTAGATATAAATGTGCTGTGTCCTATTTATTAGAATTTATTTTAACCCTGTTCCTTTTTTTTATTTCTTTTTCATAATTCAATTTATGTGTTTTTACATTATTATTGTTATTATATTCTGTACCTTCATGTGAATGTATATATGTATAGAGGTTTGAATGTACTGTAATATTACTATAAGACAATAAAAAAGAAACTTGACTTTAATACAAAAATTTCTAAATTCATTCTCTATAGCCCATTTTGGAGTGCCCTTTTCAGAGTACTGACAGTGTGGCAGGCGTGGTGCACCATATCCAATGCACAGACACGAGGTTAAAAGCAAACACTTTTCCTTTAAATGAGGTCCACCTGATAGTTACAGGCTTAGTCAAAGTGTTTATTCTTCTTTTCAGAGCTCAGGAGAGGACAGTAAACACTGGCACACATTATTTGGGGTAAATGTTGATCCAAGGCGGTGTTAGCCATTCTTAGGACATCCAGAGCCAGCCAACATACTTCAGTTAGCAACGCTGACAACCATTCAGTTTGTTTAGCCAGCGTTAAGCTCCCATCGTTATGAGTCAAGCTGAACTCTTGACTGAGCATCCCGACTGGAATTCTCTCCATTCTGTCACTCATTCTTCCACAGCAGCAACAAACTGAGGCAAGCACGCTGAGGGTTTCAGGTAGAGAATCGGAGCTGCTGAATGGTCTCATAGAGCAGCTCTGAGGATGTATTTAGATGTGCTGCAGCTGTATTGAGATGTACTGAGCCGTATTAAGATGTAGAGACGGAGTATTGAAGCTGCATTGAGAAGCACTGAGGTTGAATTGAGATGTTTTGAGCCATATTTAAATTTTACTGAAGCTGTATTGAAGCTGTATTGAGATGTATCAGAGCACAGCTAATTGAAGCTGAGCAGCAGAGAATGTTGTGCTTTGTTGTTGGACGGGATTGTCCATGCTGCAGCAGCACGGTATTGTGGTGGCAAGGGATCCTCCATGCTATTGTGGTGTAAGGAGATTGTCCACAGTAGAAGGTAAGAAAAGGAGAAAAGCCATGAAGAGAAGGAGCACTTGAGCTGCCAGAGGTGATGTAAGTCTGCTCGGCTGTGTGTTGTCTGTCTGAGCTCTCTGTCCCAGTAGGAGAGCTGGGTACAGATTAAATGTGTCCAGTGTGTGGCCCAGTACAGCCTCGCTGTGTGATGTGTGGCCTGGGCCAGCCTCTCTATTTACTACGTGCATCAGTTTGACCTCCACATTTGATGTGCAGAGCAGCCTAACCCTTCTTTTGTCCTAAAGAAAAGCCTCTAATACTGAGAACAGAGACCTTTACAAGGCCTCGCTCAGGAGTTAGTGTGACACACCAAAACTCTGCCTGATGTTCACACTGAATGGCCATTTGGTTATCACTCCATTAGGCAGTGTAACAATTCAATCAGTGTGGCATTTGAAAAATTCAACAGCAACAGAACACACTGTCAACAATAAAACCTTAAAAGTTCATTTAGGAACAGTAGTTTGACGACCAAACTCCAATGCAACATGCACTTACTAACTTTTTATAGAGCTTTTAACAATATCATACTGTCTTTATCAGTCCTAAAAGTCCTACTGTTGAAATCAGCAGTCACAGAACTTAAATTTCAGTACAAACCTCTCCATTACAACTGAGTAAACACCATCCTTTGATGCTCCATGAAGACCCAACCCATTCTCATCCCAACTTGTCAAATATTGCCATTTTCTCTGTGGACATAAATGTCTACATACTACACAGTAATACACACAGGTGGCTGGAACAAGACACAGGTGAAACACATAAGTACAAAAAATACTAACACAATGAAAACACGTTTCAAAATAAAACAGGAACTGTACACAAACACATGAACATAAAGTTGACAGTAACTCACATTTGGTTTGGAGAAAAGTGTCATGGTTTGGCTCAACATTCATACAGGAAGAAAACAGGGGTAAAAGTCAATTAATCATATTTCTATATTTATTTTGATTCTGCTTGTACTTATATCTACTGTTGAGATCTTCTTTCCTGATTTTGAGAAGCAGACGTAGTCACGTGTGTTCTATGCCAAAACACTGCCCTCCAATGAATGATTATAGAAAGGTCAAATGAAACAGTGATTGAAGAAATGACTTCAAGGTATTAAATCAAAAGATCAAATCAGGAATGAACAAATACTTTTTTCCTCATTTATTAGTTCAATCCTGAGACTACTTAAATCAAATATTGGTCAAATTATATGCAGAAATGAAATAGGGTAGAGAGTATATGGCCCCACAAATGACGTTAAGTCCTTAATGTAAAGTTACATAATTAACTTAAAGTTCTAGAGATTAGGTTTAAGCATGCAGAGTTACTGTGGTTAGGTTTAGGGAAAAGAAACATGGTGAGGATTTACTGTAAAATGACTCAGCATATATTCAAAGTTCACACAGTTCTAAACATGTGTATCCTGAAGAAAGTTGTGTGTTTTGTGACCCATCCCCCACCCGAATCTGGCTCAGGATCGCTTCCTTGTTTACTTCTGTCAGAGTATTGGTCACGTGATCACAGCCCTCCACAATATGTGGGTTCTATACAATTAACTGGTTCATGATCACGTGGGATATGTACAGTGATGGGAATAACGGAGTTATAAATAAACAGCATTACTAACGGCGCTACTTGTTTCAGTAACAAGTTATCAAAAAAGTTACTGTCTCCCTCCTTATAACGCTGTTACCGATATTAAAGATAGAAGTTTTTTTTCTTTGGTGAGGGCAGGTGAGGAGGTAGGGAGGGAGAGATAACCACATAAGTGATGATGATTGGCTTAGGGAGAGTAAAATTTCATCATAAACCAATCAGAGGCAGAGTAGGGTGGGTATTCACAAGCACACAAGCAGGGCTGTCAGGTCTGCTTATTAGCCGTGACTTTGGGCTTGATTTTTGTAAAGTCGCTTACAAATATTGGTAGTCATGGGTTGCCTTTTTTGGGCTTGTTTCTAAAGTGAAGTTGCTTATTTGGGCTTGCTCTCTAAATGTCGTCTTTCTCTCTATATATCTGTCTGATAAGTTATTTAAACGCATGTTAGTATGTCAGACTGCAGGACATCTCCACAGCTAAGCTCTCTCCGCCCCTCTCCTTCTCTCCATACACACAGGTGACGGTCAGTCAATAAGACTTTTCACATTTAAATTGCGCGATTAATGGAGGTTCTTTAACTATTTCACCAACAAGTGGGCGTAATATGGAAAGAATCCAGTCAAGACTTGTAGAAAGAGAGAGGATTAAAAGATTCGACTTCAAGAGGGGGACGATTCAAAGGCAGTGTGTAGATCCAGTTCCACTGTATAATACTGAATTTGTGTGTGTCTGTTACATCGTCCCACACAACAATGCAGTGTAGTGTCGATAAGTGTACAATGTTTCATAATAATGATTTTTTCTATTAAGTGTCAATTTCATTCATTTAACATATTCAGTGTTGAGTTTCATTACATACAGTTCCATTAAGGGGGGGTGTCCATTTGACATATTTGATAATTTTATAAAAAAGTAAGGCTACAGATACTTTTCCTGGTAATTAGTTACTTTTATAGTGCTGTAACTCAGGTACCAGCTCAGTTACGTTTTGGGGAAAGTAACGAGTAACTGTAACTAATTACTTTTTTAAAGTAATGTTCTCAACACTGGATATGTACAAATTTTGGTTAGGTTATTACTTTTTGTAGGACTTTTTGTACAAACAGTTTATGAAAACAGCCTGTAAAAACAAAAGCTGCTGGAAACACAGTGTCAGTCCCTGTAGCCCTTGAATGGGGCCCTGTCCCTGGCCCTGTTCCCTCTCTGTGGGGCAAAAACACAGAGTAATGAGGGGTACTGCGCAAAGGATCACAGTCAGTTGAAACTCCCATCACCAGATATCTTGATGTTCACATATGATCTGAAAAAGATCTAAAAAATGTAAGATTCCACAAGTGCATAAAATAAATGTAATGTGTGCCAAATGTTTGAGTAAAAATAATTTATCTACAGTATATTCAGTAAATGTTTTTGAGGAGCTATGAGAGTACTCAGCCTTAAA
This sequence comes from Epinephelus cyanopodus, assembly GCA_026686955.1. Lineage (NCBI taxonomy): Eukaryota > Metazoa > Chordata > Actinopteri > Perciformes > Serranidae > Epinephelus > Epinephelus cyanopodus. The sequence goes on along the minus strand of CM048917.1, from coordinate 41,949,478 downwards.
TAGCATCAGCTAAGTGAAGTGATTTTTTCTTTTAATTTCACAGTGAAGAACTAAGTGGCGGGAGACTGAATAAGGGAATAATTGCTTTGATAGGATTCTTCCATTGATAGAATGATTATCTATTGACAGTTGACAAGCTTCCATTGTGATCACAGCTTCTGTAGTTGTTATCAGAGGCTGCAGGACACCAGCGCTCACCACGATGAGAGTTTATTTATTGAATCCTGTGTGTACAGTGGTCTCTGTGGAAAAAAACTCCCCCTGACTGAAATAAAGATGTCAGAGTGAATGAGACAATGAGCCGATTCCCATCTGCTCTGTGTGATTTCATTTCACTTCGCCTTTATCTCTCTGTCTGTCCGCTCTGTTTGTCTGTCTCTTTATTTGTCTGTGAAAAGGCAGAATGCGTCCCTGTCACAATACCATCGTGCTGTGATTACCATGCAAATGTATTTCATTAGGATGTAAATGATCAACATAATGATGATTTTTAATTAGAATGTAAATGATGATTATTTGTATGAAGATATCAGCAGCTGTGGGAAAGGACTGTGACAGCGAGCTGTTGTCTCTCTTACTGACTGACTGAATGGATGGATGGCTGCTTTTTCATTCATCTACTAACAATATTCTGTTCTTCCCTCCTCATTCATTACTCCCTCTCTCTCTTTCTGTTCTTCCTGCCTAAGGAGGAACATCACACGCACACACACACACACACACACACACACACACACACACACACACACACACACACACACACACACATTTGGATGGAGTTCCATTTCGGCTTGACAGGCTAAAACTGTTCCTATATAGAGACTACACTACTTTAAATGATTAAGGGAGCACTTAATAGTCATAGTATAACACCAGGTCAGTTAAACTTCAGGGATATCAATCTGTCCATTTAGGAAGCACAATTGATTGTGTATCCGTTTGGTGCAAATGGAAGTGTCAACAGGTGCAATGTAGAGGCAAAAACAAGACAAGAAAAAGGGAATGGTTTTTATACATGGTGACCACAGACAGTTGCTCTCTCCTTATCCCTCCTGACTGACTCTTCTCTAATTTTGTGTTCTGCTAGTGTCCTTGTCACTACTGGTAACATGAGGTGGTACTTGCAACCCAATCAGGTTGTACAGGTAGTCCAGCTCCTCCAGGATGGCACATCCATATGTGCAGTCGCAAGAAGGTTTGCTGTGTGTCCCAGCACAGTCTCAAGAGCATGGAGGAGACACCAGCCGTTAAACAAGGAGAGCTGGACAGGGCCATATAAGAACATCAACCCAGCAGCAGGACAGGTATCTTCTCCTTAGTGTGAGGAGTAGCAGACCAGTTCAGACCAATGATTTGCAACAAGATGAAATGAGAAAGAGTTGCAGCTGTGTGAACTAGCTGGTCTGAGCTTGACACAAACCGGCTGATGGTGTCACCTGCAACTCAGCTGGTCAAAATGCTGGAGGCTGGTTTTAGAACATAAAGCACATCACCTGTTTCTACAGCCAATCAGCTTGTAGTGAAGTCTGCTGATCTAGTCAAAATGACCACAGAAGCTGTGTTCACTTGCTGCGGCAAGTGCTCTCTCCCCGCCGAGCCCTCTGTTTCCATCCTCACAGTGTGTTGGTGTGGGAAGGTCAGTCGCTGCTGCTGCTCGTTGTATGTGCTTCTAATCAACTGCATAAGAAGACTTGTGTGAATCTCAATCGCTTTATGTGAATTTTGAACATTCTTCATGGACAATAAACGAGGTGCAGACATTCCCTGCATTATCAGTGATGAGGAGATACAGCGAGAGCTGGATGGAGCAACATGGCCATTACCATATGGTCATCTACAATGAAAACACAAAACAGATCTGCAGTTCAGGTACATGTCTGTATCGTTTATGTACGGTTCTAAGGGTACTATACAGAAAGAGATTTACGGAAACAGCTCTTGGCTCTCTCTTCTTATCGAGTAGAATAATACTGGGGCATCGGTGGCTTGGTGGTGGAGCGGGAACCCCGTGTGCAGGGCTGTTGCCACCGCGGCCCGGGTTCGAGTCCAGCCTGTGGCCCTTTGCTGCGTGTCACTCCCTCTCTCTCTCCCCCTTTCACACTTGTCTGTCCCATCCATTAAAGGCTTAAAAATGCCCAAAAAAATCTCTAAAAAAAAAAGGAGAATAATACTGAGTAAGACAGTGCTAGACCAACATTAGCACTGCATGCAGCCCTCTCATTCATTTCAGTAAAGCTACTGCTCATGCAGTCCTGACACAGATGGCCCCTTCAAAGAACCAGTGGATCCTCTTATGTGAATGGTGTAAATCTACTGCATTATGCTCAGTGGATGAAATGAGTTATAGAATCCTGTCTTGTAATATCATAACCCTGCAGACAATGTTTAATCATTTGAAACAAACTCATGGATTTACACTCAAACAGGCCTGCCTGGTGTGTATTTCATTCTCTCACGTGTGCATAAACATTCTTATTCAGTGTGAACACCACCTGATAATGGCTGAAGCCACAGCAGGAGTTCAAACCTACCTAAGAAAGAGAACATTTCATTGTCATTGTGTTAGATAAGGCAAGTATGAATCATAAATTCTTGCCTCTCTTGGCTGAAGAGATATAACAGACAATACGTTTGTCCCCAACCAGTCATCACTAGATGCGTGTGATGCCATCAGTGAGAAGGTGCTTTAGAAGAGACTTACAGGAACAAGAATATAAACAAACAGTGTAGTCCAAGCATGTGTGTAATATACTGGATGTTTTGTGTCTGGAAAAGCCTAAAAACTGAACGCACGGAAAGGACAGTATGGGTTGTCAATCCTAGTGTAGCATAGGATTGACAACCCATACTGTTGACAACCAATTGTCTTGCCTGATGCCCATTATTGTTCTTGACACAACCCAACGTCCAATGTCTGCTGCATCCGACTTTAATCAGGCCGAACCATCTTTAGGTTACAGTGACAAATGAGAAGAAATGCTTGTTAAGTGCACTCAGCTGGGGCTGTCCATTCAGCGCCACAAACCAGACATAGTTTTTCTTATTTTTATGTTTTCAGGTTGTTCATCCGCCCATTCACCCATTCATTCATTCATCCACCAAACTCTCATGGATGCAAAATCTCAAGAACGCCTTCCAGAATTTCTTCAGATTTGGCACAAATGCTCACTTGAGCCCCATATCCACCAAACAATTTCGGTATGGTACCTTTGGAACCAGAAGTAACCCTTCAGACATGGTACTTAGGCCTTAGCATTTCCACTGCAAATCATACCCTTAAATGTGGGCAGGGGTTGTTGTCACTCACTGCTCCATCCTGCACTCACTGTATTTCCTCATTACCAGTGACACAGACAGAAGTCTGCACATCGTCCACAGACCAAGGTTGCACGGCAACATTTTTCAGAACAAAATAAAACAGGCTGCAGTGGGAGTCTCTCTCCATGGGATTTTTAAAAAATATTGTGTTGTTAGTTAGTACACTCAGGGCCGAATTCACAAAAGGATTGCGTGGCTTTTGCGGCCGCTAAACCGGTAAAAATGGAGCAAACAGATACCGTCTAATTCACAAAGCACACGCGGAGGGTGAAATGCTCCACTAACTAGCTGCCAAGCAGATTATGTCTCGGTGCTCCGGTGTTATTTGCACGTATTTAAATTAGGTTATATGCATATATTTGGCGCAAAAATTGCCCCTTTCTATGCAAATGAGCCTCATTGATAAGCAACGTCTAATTCACTAACACCAGTGCTAATAGCCACACGCAGTTTGAGTGAAGTAAATAACGTCTTTAGAAAGCTGGTGCAAACTGGGCACTCCTCTGTGGAAGCCTCTCGCGCAGACTTTCCAGTGATTGTGGCAGCAGTGATTGTCTGTTAAATCAGTCTGTGAATAATATTTTGACATTATTATTATAATCATAATTACTTTAATGGCATCCGAAGATATTGATGCGTTGAACAGGTAACAGTCTGCGGTCGTTCTCAAAATGCATTTCTGTCACGCACTTCAAAAGCAACTTTCAATAATTTATTTTATGAAACGGGGGCAACAAATGTGAACAAAAACGGTTCCATAATTTGTATTAAATTCAAAAGATAACGAAAAAACAGCTACAAGTGAGAGGGAGTAGCGATAAAGTGGTCAAACTTGGTCAAATCCACAGCCTCAACCCATCCGACACTGTTAGACTGACTCACCAGCAGACATGAGGATATACAGTATTCAGTAGCCTACTTTGTCAAACAAAGTCTGCCATTGTTCTGCCACGGTGTTCTTGGCGCAAAGCCAGCATTTATACTTTGCCATGTGTGGCTTATTGCAATCAGGGGGAAATCAGGGGCAAACTGCACTTAGCTGCCAAACTTTGTGGGCGTGTTTGCACTGGTATATTATTAGCGCAATGTCCTTTGTGAATAGGACGTTAAGACGGAGCAAACTGCAGGTGCAAATGAAGTGCAATTAAAGGTACTATCAGCGGCCGCAGTTCATTCTTTGTGAATTCAGCCCTCAGTCCTTCTCAGGCAAGCTTGGGGGTTTAGTGATGCCGTACCCTGACACCACGCGACCCTTTTATTTTCTCCAAGTGAAGATCAGAATAACCCACTTGAAATTAATAAATATAAATGTTTGAAGATCCACTCATTACTAAAAGTGTATGTCATATAAAAACTAAAGTAATGGTCAGAGTTGTCATATGGAATATTTCAGGTGTGTTGATTGAGTCATGCCTTCAGCTTGTGCATTGAGTAACATTACAAATTAATGTTCCACAACAATAATAAAAATACATTAGATTTATATAGCACTTTTCAGGATACTCAAAGAGGCTTTACAAAGAGCAACAACAGCAATCAAAAAAAAAAAAACTGAATTGGTGACACTAATTTTGAGTGACAACCTTGAAAATGCGCTGATTGTATCGATCTTCTGTGCTGCCGGGGGGAAGATGTGTGTGAAGCAACCATGTTTAAAAATTTGAAGCTTCTTTGCAGCAACATCTTTATTTGAAGCGTTGTCAGCTGTCATGGCTAAATTTGAGACTGGACAGACATGCACATAAACTGTAACTGCGAGCTATCTCAGCACAATTTGTTAGTGTTGATATGAGCTATATCTCTGTTCATGTAGGTGGTAAAAGAGAGATGTCTGTTGATATCTTTACCTTGGCTGGAAACCGAAAAGAAGCTAATGTCAAGAAGACAAATTTATCTTTCAAACAGCTGGATTAGATTGATCCTCACAGATGTGCACCCCCAGGAATTAAGTGCTGCTCACCCACTCTACAGCAGCACCGTTGATTGTCAGTGGGGATGGTTGAGTGTGTTCTCTCCTGAAGTCAATAACATCCTCCTTCGTCTGATTTACATTCAGGAGGAGACTGTTGTCCCCTCACCATGTGGCGAGCTGGCTAATCTCACACCTGTAGTTAGTCTCATCATTGTTGGAGATAATACCCACCACAGTTGTGTCATCCACAAACTTCACGGTGTGATTGGTGCTGAATGTTGGTGAGCAGTTATGGGTCAGCAAGGTGAAGAGGAGGGGGCTGAGCACACATCCTTGAAGGGCCCTCATGTTGAGGATGATGGGGCTAGATGAGGTGTTGTGGATACATACTACCTGTGGCCTCTCGCTGAGAAAGTTCAGCAGCCAATCACACAGGGAGGTGTTGAGCCCCAGCTGGGTGGGTTTGTTAATAAGCTGAAGTCAATCAAACTTTATTGCAGAGTCCAACGTCCAAATAGACATACAATCACATACAGTACATAAAACAAAAATACAGTGGAAAGGCGTTATATCACATAATATTAAAAAAGTACTTGTGCATATTCATTAAAAAGGCATCTAATAAATAAAAGCAGAAAAAAAATACAATTTAAAAAGTGCTTATACACATTTTAGAAAAGGCACAAATACCAGTGTTTCCACATATAGGATTGGTATCTAACAGAACTGCACCTTGGATTGGTCATCTGTATGATAAGATTATTCTGGGACCCTTGCAGTCTACATATAAACTTAAACATCAGTCTTCTCAGTGTGGCCTGGAAGGTGTTTATCCCTAAATCACAAAAAAGCTTGCTGGCACTACTACCCCTGGGCTGCTTGAGCAGGATTCTGAGACAGTCATTATATGCAACCTGGAGTTTACGCAAGCTCTCTTTCTTATACCTCACCCAGAGGAGGGCCGTGTACATAGGGGTGCAGTAAGCTCCAAACAAGTTCACCTTCACTTCACCAGAGCAGTAGTGAAATTTTCTCACTAACATATTGGCTTGGACATATAGCATTCTTCTCTGTCTAAGTATGTCAGCATCATCCTCCATTTTGTCATTGATGATGTGGCCTAGATATTTTACATTGGTACACACAGACAGGGTTTGACCAGACAAACAGAAACTTGGGAAATTAAGATGTTGATCCTCCTTAGTCCTACATATCATTATCATACTCTTTTTGGCATTATACTTGATATCAAACTTGACTCCATAGTCTGCGCATATGTTGAGAAGCTGCTGGAACCCTGCACTACTGGGAGATATAATGGCCAAATCATCAGCGTACATGAAGTGGTTGATTAAGGTGTTAAGGAAATGATTACTCCGTCGTTAAATTCAATACCAAGTCCTTTAGTAACAGAGGTTTCCCGCACCGACTTTAACCTCTCCCGAATTGATCAATTTGTTGGTAGCGCCGTAAGCTCCCTGCGAACAACACTCGACTCTGTAGCTCCTCTTAAAAAGAAGTTAACAAAACAAAGAAAGTTCGCTCCTTGGTATAACTCTCAAACCCATAAATTAAAACAAATATCGCGAAAGTTTGAAAGGAATTGGCGATTAACCAAACTGGAAGAATCTTGTTTAATCTGGGCAGACAGTCTCAAAACTTATAAGAGGGGCCTCCGCAATGCCAGAGCAAACTATTACTCAGCTTTAATAGAAGAAAACAAAAATAACCCCAGGTTTCTTTTCAGCACTGTAGCCAGGCTGTCTGAGAGTCAGAGCTCTATTGAGCCTTGTATTCCTTTAGCCCTTAGCAGTAATGATTTTATGAGCTTCTTTAATGACAAAATTCTAACTATTAGAGGCAAAATTCATGACCTCCTGTCCTCAGATAGTACCTATCTAACCTCAATCACAGCTGTAACACCTAATATTTATTTAGATTGCTTCTCCCCAATTTCTCTTCAAGAATTGACTGCAGTGATTTCTTCATCTAAATCATCAATGTGTCTCTTAGACCCCATCCCAACTAGGCTACTCAAGGAGGTCTTACCTTTAGTTAACACCCATATATTAGATATGACAATAATCCTTATTAACAGGCTATGTACCACAGTCTTTTAAGGTAGCTGTAATTAAACCTCTACTAAAAAAGCCCACCCTGGATCCAGAGGTGTTAGCCAACTATAGACCAATATCTAATCTTCCCTTTATCAAAGATCCTTGAGAAGTAGTCGCAGACCAGCTGTGAGATTTTCTCCATGATAATAATTTATTTGAGGAATTTCAGTCAGGATTTAGAGCGCATCATAGCACTGAGACAGCACTAGTTAAAATTACAAATGACCCTCTGATTGCTTCAGACAAAGGACTCATCTCTGTACTTGTTTTATTAGATCTTAGTGCAGCGTTTGACACTGTTGACCATGAAATTCTGCTACAGAGACTGGAACACTTAATTGGCCTAAAAGGTTCTGCACTAAGCTGGTTTAAATCTTATTTATCTGATCGTTTTCAATTTGTTGACGTTCATAATGAATCATCCGTACTAAAGTTTGTTTTGGAGTTCCGCAAGGTTCTGTGCTTGGACCAATCCTATTTATTCTAGAGGCCAGACGTAGGTGCCTGTCTCTGACAAACTTTTGTGATTTATTGAGACCGGTATTATAAAAAAAGCTATACTGCAAGTTACTCAGTGCTAGATTTGTATATATTTCGATTTCAGTGGAAAATATCCTCAAAGACAAGTATGGGCTGAAATATGTGCCACTAGAAACTGAATTTGAATTACATAATTTGAAATTGAATCATTTATATTTGAATTTGAATTACTAGAAACTGAATTTGAATCACATAATTTGAAATTGAATCATTTATATTTGAATTTGAATTACTAGAAACTGAATTTGAATCACATAATTTGAAATTGTATTGTTAATTTGAATCATTGCATTGAAAACTGAATCTGAATACTATAATTTGAAATTGAATTCATTTCTATATATATTCACATTCAGTTCTCACAATTCAAATTCAGTTCTCACAATTCAAATTCAATTTACTGTGACAGACATCCGGGTCATTTAAGACGAAGGAAGAGCAATCGAGCGCAGATACACAGGACTCCTCTTCGGCCAATCAGCACCTACGTTTTTGAGCACGTAGGAAGAAGCGCTTGCTCGCCTTGACCAAGCAGCAACCTCCAGGGGTGACGAGTGACGGTTTTAGTCTCTATAGTTAATTTCCCCTTTCATATGACAACGGGGGGGGGGGGTTTATATCTCATCCGTTTCAATGTTATTAAGGTTAAAAATTGCACATAATTAAGGGCGTCGCCACTTTGACTGACAGGTGGCACTGTCACGGGTGGCTAACTAGCATGCTAACTAGCCGCTGGCTCTGCTGTGCGGAGCTGAGCTCAGACTCGGCCGTCTGCTCGGCATCATCTCAGCCAGTTCGTGTCCATGTTCAAGGCATTGAACCTGTCCTCTCAGCCGGGTCTGTGCCTGCTGGATATGTTTTCAGGCAAATATTGGAGTAATATGACTTGCTGTTCGATTAATTATACCAACAGACCGTTCAAGAAGTCTGTGCTCCAGGTTTTTTGGTAAGTGAAATTCGGAAATTCTAGTATCGTTTATCGTTTATATGTTAGCACTCATTAGCGGTATCGGTGTCTGCGGTCACCACCTAGTTTGTCAACTTCTTGTTATAATTATTAAGCCTTTATTTAGGACATGTAAAATCACGTTGATACCGGAGGTCTCATTTTCAAGTGCGACCTGTATCACAGCAGCAACATCCACATCAAGTTACAGAGCCACAGACAATACGATTCAACACAAGCTTAGCTCGTTAACTAGCTAACCAGTCAGCTAACATTTAGCCTTCAAGCAAGACGCCAGTCCGGGATGTATCCAAGTCAGAGCCTGACAGAGAAGTGTTAGGATTTAGGCATTTAGGGAGAGAATATTTTGAACAAAAGGCGTCTGTGTGAGTTCTGAAAATAAAGGTCCACCACGTTAGTTAGCTAACGTGATGCAATGTTAACTTGTTAAAAAGTGGCGAACTGTGTGAAATTACAATAAGGTGTGTAACGTAATTAAAAAAGGCTAATGTGACATTTGACTGTCACATATAAAATATTAAGAAAATAAAAGTATGATATAGGCCTGTAACTACACAATAGATAATGCACAGACAGAATATGGGGACTGTGATGGTCACCACCTTTTTGTTTTGCTAAATTAAATTGATTATGATCTGTTTAACACTGAAGTAATTTAAGTTGTATTGTTTGCATGTAAAGGTGTCTGTGAAGTAGGTAGCTAACACATATATTTTAATATCTATTTGTCTGTGTAAAGTTTTCCTCTAGGTGACCCAGACAGACTGGATCAGTGGACACTCAACAACCAGAAGACAGAACTGGACTCCAAACAAGACTTCCTGACTGTGCAGTGAACACTTTGAGTCATCACTTCAGCACTGACTCCAGAATAAAGACACCTTTTTTCATACATTACCTCACAAAGAGTCAAGAAACTTATTAGTTTAAAATGATAAAATTATTGACCATAATTCATTTAAATTCATTGTATATATTACTAATTTTCATATATTAATAAGTACTCGATAGGGCACAGCTTGCTCTGTACTATTACTGATAAGGTGAAATTACTGACACACCAGTGCAGTTTAATCTTCCCCTGATGCAAAAGGGAAAATGAAGATTTTATCAATCAAGGAACATGACATGTATTTACCGACTTTAACATTTTAGTGCATTTTATGCAAACCCTTTATCATAGTGAGAAATTACTACCTTTTCCCCCACACACAGTCTGTGAAGAACCAATGGAAAAACTATTCTCATAATGAGATAGCTGAACATAGCATGATTCCACAGTGGCAGTGAGCTTTGAGAACAGTTCAGTTTCCTTTTGATAGCAACTATTATGTTAATGTGGATGAATTCCATACTGTACATTCATACTCCAATTGTCTTGGTAGTACACTGTTAAATTTAAAATCACATTCAAATATAAAGTTGAATATCTACAGAACTTGAACACAAAACTATTTTTATGAATGACAGCCACTTACTCAGCAGTAAGATTATTTTGGTGATGAGTGTTTTTTTAACCAAGACAGGCTGTAGTCAATGTTTTCTACCTGTGTTTTTAACCTGTCATCTTTCTCTCTTGTAGGACACTTGAGGAAAGTTACAACGCCTTGACCAATGATATGATATTTACTCCACAGTAAAGAAGTTGTTTCACAAGAAATTACGACTTTGCAAATTATGACACTGGGTCCTAATTCATAGGTTTTATAATTACTGTTATAAATCTTTTCATTTATTTTCATGTGTACTTTTGTAACCTTTTAATAGTGATGATTTCATGAATGCAAGCTTTGACTTAATTTTATTAACTGTTTGTGTAATGGTTTTAACTTTTGCTATATAAAATGGATCAGACAAAACTTACTTTAGAGTAAAAGCACATTTTTTGAAAGCTGTCATCAGTTTCCTGTGATGAGTGGAAATATAGTGGTGATTTAAACCTTTAACAAAATATAATAGTTATTAATGGCATCTTAATGTTTCATTTATGTTTTTAACATTTACCCAAGTTTGCATTTATCTTAGCAAAATGTAAAGAAAAAATGAAAAGCTGATGTTACATGCTGGTTTTGTTTGAACATTTCTTTAAGACAAATGAAGAAAATTCACTGAATAACGATTCTCCTTTTGTGAAAATCAAGGAAATATCTGCACACTGAATAGTTTTTAAGCCCCGTAATAGATATTATTTATTTGTGACATTGTGACATGAGAAGGTTCTGCTCGGTATTGAGGCTTATATAGTGAGGCTAAAAAAAACATAACACACTTGGCTGATATGTTTATATTTGCCTCACTATAAAAACGTCACAGTACCTTTGCCTGAAGGAGACCCTCTCAGAGTTGGCGAACAAGTGATACCTTGGGGGCTTCAAAACTGTTGTGTCCAGCTAATTGTTTGTTTTTCACTTTGAGCCCTTTTATCGAGTCACATTCTTCTGTGTTAAAACTAGACTTCTAACAGAGCAGCAAACAAAGGTTACTCTCCAAAATCTTCTCAGGCTCTGCTGCTGGGTCTAAGGTGCTTAGTTACCTTCAAGTACAAAGTTAAATAATCAGGCCCACACAGAAATGGACTGCTTAATTATTTGCCAATGACAGTGTTGAACATTAATGCTTTAGGGTTTATCTGTAGTGTATGATTTGTTTGTTTTTCAGTTGACAGTCAGATTCAGTCAGAAATAAAGACAAAGGAGTGCAACTGTAAATAGAATTTATTGAAATTTTAAACAAGTTATAGATGAATATCAAAAACTCAACATTGGCCATGTCAGCCTGGGCTATGTTCAGGCCTAACAAAATGTGTCCTAAAGGCCAAATTCAAAAGCAGTGACACTGCCAACTGTAAGCAGTTCACTGCGTTTGGAGGTGGTCTTTAAGACAATTAACTAATTTACTTAAAAACATTTCATTTTCCCTAGGTGTGAAATGAACTCCAGCTTTCAAAAATACCCCCTGTCATGTCTGATGTGAGGTGCTCAATTATGGCACCATTTAAACTGTGAACAAATGTAGCCATAAACTATTAACAAATTTCCTGGCCTCAATCTTTGCTGGATTGCCACCAGCCTCCCACCTGCACCTTTGGGCCAATGAAGAAAATAGTATCTTAATGCCAGGATGCTGGAGGTGAAGCTGGTGCAGGTCCTCCTTCATCATGCTGACCAGCTTGACACTGCTGACCTTCCCCATGCCATTGCCGCCACAGTGGATGACGAAGACATCTGGTGCTGCTTCCTCGCAGGGAGTGGGGAAAGAAGGAGAGAAGGCCTCTCTGCAGTCCACCCAGCCAAACCAGCAGACATGGACACCTGGCATGCTGAGGTTGCTTCCCAGAGTCTCTGCAGCTCTCTGACATAGCTGTCACCAATGATGCACACTGTGCCTATGAAAGTAAAATGAGTGTAATAACTGCTTTAGGTAATAAAACAGTTAACTATAAAGGGTGAATCACTCCTTTTTGTTGACAATACTAGTATGTCACATCTGTAGGGTAAAATAAAACAGGAGCAACACCTCAAAATATACATGACTTGATGATGTCTTTTAAATGCTTTTTTTGTCCTTGGAAGACAATGTAATATTAGCTGTCTAAATCAAGTAGCTAAAACTGGTACTTGCAGTTCTGCTGTGTGTAGCAGGCATGGTGCAAGTGGCCATGACCTCAACACCGGCGATGTACTGAAAGAAATTAACATCTTGTAACAAGTATAACACTGCCTTTCTTTTGCAACTTCTACATTTCTTTAACATGTTCTATGTTCATAACAGTAACGTACATTTCAGTCCCTTCGGACTTTAATCAATGTCAAATCATAAATATGCGCACTGTTTGCAACAGCAGTGTGGGTACAAGGATATAATCTTTACTGTCAGCCGTTTATGCACATTGCAAATCCAACTACTAACTTGAATTTCTTGTTTGCTATCAGCAAAACATTCATGGTAAGAAAGAACACTACCGTTAAAAGGGTAACATCACATGTGACTTGTAGACTAGCTCCGGCACTCGTTGCTGCGTTGCTAAAAATGATAGCTGAAACAATGCTAACGTGCTAGTCGCCTAATGTAAACATGATTTGTTATGCTCGCTGACGAAACGAAACGTTCCTACAAAGTAGCTGTAACATTAACAACAGTTAAAAAAGGTCGTTAAAATATATGGTAAAATGCCAAATTACCATATTTGTCCCAGTGGTATCCATGGTCAAGCCAGTATGGGTCAAGGCGAGCAAGCGCTTCTTCCTACGTGCTCAAAAACGTAGGTGCTGATTGGCCGAAGAGGAGTCCTGTGTATCTGCGCTCGATTGCTCTTCCTTCGTCCTTAAATGACCCGGATGTCTGTCACAGTATTGAATTTGAATTGTGAGAACTGAATTTGAATTGTGAGAACTGAATGTGAATATATATAGAAATGAATTCAATTTCAAATTATAGTATTCAGATTCAGTTTTTCAATGCAATGATTCAAATTAACAATACAATTTCAAATTATGTGATTCAAATTCAGTTTCTAGTAATTCAAATTCAAATATAAATGATTCAATTTCAAATTATGTGATTCAAATTCAGTTTCTAGTAATTCAAATTCAAATATAAATGATTCAATTTCAAATTATGTAATTCAAATTCAGTTTCTAGTGGCACATATTTCAGCCCATAGACAAGTCTTAATGGCTGAAAAACCAATTCAAACGTGCAATCGAGCGCAGGACAAAGATGAGGACAAAGAAACAAATGTGTTGCTGAAGGAGATGAAAGTCATACAAATGAAAATAGACAATATTGAAAAACAGCTTAACAGCAAGGTGGATGGATTGTATGGTTCCCTGGAAAAGATTCTGAAAGGAGAGCTCAAGAGATGTGTGAAAGAAATACAAGAAAATTTTGATTTAGAAATCAGTGCATTGAAATCACGCCTGGACCAGTTGGAGTACAAGCTTCAATCAAGCAACTCGAGCGCTTCCAGAAAGTTTGATCCCGACGTGTCGATTGTCGTTATGGGGTTACCATATGACGAACGGGAAGATCTGGCCGAAAAGCTAAGAGAGTTATTGGAGGTGTGTTGTGCTTGTGAACAGAGCCCAACACCGATCGCAATGGAGAGATTGTGAACCAGAGGCCCGGGCCCAGGAGTTGTGAGAGCTGCATTTGCCTCGGTGAGGGAGAAGGTGGACGTGTTGCGTGGGAAGCACAACCTGAAATCCAACACGCAGTTTGCAAAGGTGTATGTCCGTTCAGCCAAGTCTCACACGGATCGAATTATGGAATCGAACTTTAAAACATTATTGCGGGATCTGCCGGCTGGGAAGGATTTCTACATATCGGGTAATGGGAGGCTCATTAAGCAAGATTCACGGGAGGCAGCTGCAGGTGCGACAGGTGAACGTCGGTCCGCTGCAGCTAGGAGACGCTGAGAAGTTGCAGCCCAACCCGAACCAGAAAATGCAATTGATTTCTCTTGTTTGTCTTTGGTTCACTGGAACATTAATGGATGGACTACCTCAAACTGTAAGCTCAGAACTTTACTATTACAGTCTCTTAATCCAGATATAATTTCTTTAAATGAAACACACTTATCTCGTGATAATGTGATTGAGATAAATGGTTATTCTTGGTTTGGAAATAACAGAAATAGACATGTAAGAGCTCCAAAGGGTTCTGGAGGAGTCGGACTTTTGGTTAAAAATGAACTTTTTGAACATTTCAAGTGTTCTAAGCCCTATTGGAACACCCATCTTAAAAAGTTGTGGAATGAAAGGAAAATGGCTGAAAGAACATTTTTAAGGTGTACTGATCATTCGAGTAGACAGCAATTAAAAGATAAATACAGGCAAGCACAATTTCTGTTTGATAAGAATTTACAATCCTATAAAAGGAAATTCTGGAGAGGACAGTCATAATAATAATACTCTTGAAACAAGAAAAGAGCTTGTACTTAAAAAATGGGAGCAAGATTTTGCTGATTTATTTTCAGGAAATCAAATTCCTGTTAATTTTGATGATAATTTTCTTAGAGAAGCATGTGAATTGGAGAAACGAATGAATCAATATGGGTATTCATCAAATATATTTCTGAATTCTGATATTACTCTGGTGGAAGTGAGAACTGCTGTAGACCAGGCAAAGGTGAAGAAAGCCGTAGGCGTGGAGGAAATTCCAAACGAAGTATTAAAGTCACCATCACTTCTAAATGTGCTTTTCTGTTTATTTAAATTTTGTTTTAAACATAGTATTGTTCCTTCTAATTGGTTTAAGGCTATTATTAAGCCTATTCCGAAATCAGCCAGAAATGATCCAAGAATACCCCTAAATTACAGAGGAATCAGCCTTCTCAGTACAGTGTATAAACTATATTCTAATATTTTGAATGCTAGGCTAACAAAATACTTGAAATCTATTGAATATTTAGTTGATGAGCAGAATGGTTTTAGGAAAAAAACGAGCCTGTATTGATCATATTCACTCACTTTCAACTATTGTCAGAACAAGGCTGGCTGAAAATAAATGTACTTTTGTTTGTTTTGTTGATTTTCAAAAAGCTTTTGATTGGGTTCAGCGAGATTTACTTCAGTTAAAACTTCTAAATGCAGGGGTGGATGGTAGATTTTATATAAAGCATTAAAATCATTGTATAGTTGCCCACTTGCTTGTGTAGAAGTAAATAATATACAAACGGATTGGTTTAGTACTCCTTTTGGTGTTAAACAAGGTGATATTCTTTCTCCTACTTTGTTTACCTTATATATTAATGATTTGGCTCTTGAAATCAAGGACTCTAATTTGGGTTTACATTTGGACAATTTAACCCTGGGTATTTTGTTGTACGCTGATGATATTGCTCTCCTGGCTGAATCTGAGGATGATTTACAGAAGATGTTAAACTTGTTACAGGTCTGGTGTTGCAGATGGAGATTATTAATAAATCGAAGCAAAACACAGATAATTCATTTCAGGAAAAAAAGTATTCCAATAAGTCGAAAGATAATAACTTTTGGTTCTGCAACACTGGAATTTACACCTGAATATAAATATTTGGGATTTATTTTTGATGAATTTATGACTTATGAAACAGGAACGAAAGTCCTGGCAGATTCAGCTGGGAGAGCACTAGGGTCTGTTGTTAACAAGCTTAAAGTATGTAAAGATCTTGGATATTCTACTTATTCAAGACTTTATGATGCATGTGTCTCCCCTATATTAAATTATGCTTCAGGGATATGGGGTTTTAAAGAATGTAAAGCAGCTGATTCCATACAAAGTAGAGCTGCACGCTGTTTTTTAGGTGTTCATAAGTTTGCTCCTATTTTGGCTGTTCAGGGTGATTTGGGTTGGATTCCTGGTCCAATAAGACGTAAATGTGAAATGATAAGAATGTGGAATCGTCTGCTCAATATGTCTGATAACAGGGTTAATAAGAAGGTTTTTCTTTGGAGTAAATTGCATAAATCACCATGGGTTAAGGAGATTCATTACATCTTTGGAGAAGTTGATTTACAATATATATAGTAATAATTTAACATGCAGTATTAATACTATTAGAAAAAGGTTACTTGATGGATTTGAGATTAAAAGGTTAAATGAGATTTTATTAAAACCAAAATTACGAACATATATTCAAATCAAACATAACTATGGCCCTGAATCTTATGTTACTGCAAATTTAACAAGGAGCCAAAGATCTTTAGTTGCACAGCTGAGAACAGGAATCCTCCCTCTGAACCTGGAAGTTGGCAGATTTAAAAACATCCAGGAGGACGATAGACTATGTGAATTGTGTGATTTAGGAGAAGTTGAGAATGAATCACATTTTCTTCTGTACTGTCCTTTCTATGATGAGCTAAGACTACAGATATTTAATGATATGTTTGTCCAAAATCCTGACATGTTCTGGTGGTCCGATGATGACAAAATGGAATGGTTGTTTAATTTTAATGTTTATAAGTTGGCTAATTTTGTTTCCAAAGCTTGGAAGAAGCGTCAAGATGGTTTATTTGTTTAATTAATACTAATTGTAATTTATGTTGCTACTCTGGTTTCTGGCCTGTTTTGTTTAGCAATGGTGTCTTGTAAGCCTGTTTGGGCTGGGCACTTTGTGCATGACACAATAATAAAAATTATTCATTCATTCATTCATTCATTCATATTCTATATATGCTTCCTTTAGGCAACATCATTAGAAATCACTCTATAAATTTCCATTGTTATGCGGATGATACACAGCTGTATTTATCGATGAAGCCAGAAGAAAGTGATCAATTAACTAAACTTCATAATTGTCTTAAAGACATAAAAACCTGGATGAGCACCAATTTCCTGATGTTAAACTCAGACAAAACTGAAGTTATTGTTCTTGGCCCCAAACAACTCAGAGACTCTTTATCTGATGACATAGTTTCTCTCGATGGCATTGCTCTGGCCTCTAGCACTACCGCAAGAAACCTCGGAATAACATTTGATCAAGATTTGTCTTTTAATTCTCATTTAAAACAAACCTCACGGACTGCATTTTTCATCTGCGTAATTGCAAAATTAGGCCTATCCTGACCCAAAAGATGCAGAAAAATTGGTCCACGCTTTTGTTACCTCAAGGCTGGATTACTGTAACTCTCTATTATCAGGTAGCTCTAGTAAATCATTAAAAACTCTCCAGCTAATTCAGAATGCAGCAGCACGAGTACTAACAGGAACTAAGAAACGAGATCATATTTCTCCTGTTTTAGCTTCTCTGCACTGGCTCCCTGTAAAATCCAGAATTGAATTTAAAATCCTACTGTTAACTTATAAAGCTCTAAATGGTCAAGCTCCGCCATATCTTAGAGAGCTCATAGTGCCATATTATCCCACCAGAACTCTGTGCTTGGGGAATGCAGGGTTTACTCGTGGTCCCTAAAGTCTCCAAAAGTAGATCAGGAGCCAGAGCCTTCAGCTATCAGGCTCCTCTCCTGTGGAATCATCTTCCTGTTGCGGTCCGGGAGACAGACACCGTCTCCACATTTAAGACTAGACTTAAGACTTTCCTCTTTGATAAAGCTTATAGTTAGGGCTGGCTCAGGCTTGCCTTGTACCAGCCCCTAGTTAGGCTGACTTAGGCCTAGTCTGCCAGAGGACCCCCTATAATACACTGGGCACCTCTCTCTCTCTCTCTCTCTCTCTCTCTCTCTCTCTCTCTCTCTCTCTCTCTCTCTCTGTCTCTCTCTCTCTCGTATCCTATTACTGTATCTTGTTAACTCGGCCATTCTGGATGTCACTAACTCGGCTTCTTCTCCGGAGCCTTTGTGCTCCACTGTCTCTCAGGTCTCTCGTATTGCAGCGGTGCCTGGATAGTGTGACGTGTGTGGTTGTGCTGCTGCCGTGGTCCTGCCAGATGCCTCCTGCTGCTGCTGCTGCCATCATTAGTCATTAGTCATACTTCTACTGTTATTATACACATATGATTATTATCATACATGTATACTGCCAGATACTAATATATACTTTCAACATATTGTACCACAGTAGCCAGAACTATAATGACAATATTATTACTTTCATGAATGTTGTTGTAAGCTATACTGTCATTACCGAGGATGTCATACAGATTACTGTATTGTGTCATACAGATTACTGTTAATTTGTTATGCTGATCTGTTCTGTACGACATCTATTGCACGTCTGTCCGTCCTGGAAGAGGGATCCCTCCTCAGTTGCTCTTCCAGAGGTTTCTACAATTTTTTTTTCCCCGGTAAAGGGGTTTTTTTGGGGCATGACCAGCCTCTCAAAACACTTCATAAAGATGGGGGCCAGTGCGACAAGGCAATTGTCATTAAAGCAGGATGAAGAAGGCTTCTTTGGCACAGGGATGATGGTGGTGGATGTGAAGCAGGAGGAAACATCAGCCTGACTCAGGGTTGTATTGAAGATGTCGGTGAAGGCGTCTTTGAGCTCCTCTGTGCATTCCCTCAGCACAAGACATGGAATGTTGTCTGGACCAGCAGCCTTGCAGATGTTGACTGAAGACAGTGTTCTTTACACACTGGCTGCAGACAAGCACAAGACCTAGTTGTGGGCTGGGGAGGTGGTCTTCTGCCGAGGTGGGTTGTTGACTGCCTCAGATCATCCAAAGAAGCTGTTCAGATTGTTCAGCAGAGAGATGTCACTGGCACAAGTCTGTGGCAGAGATTTATAATCTGTGATGGCCTGGATACCCTGGCAAAGGCTCTGTGCATTTTTCCATGTAGTCGCGTTTGGCTACCCTGATGCCATGGGATAGGTTGGCCCTAGCTGTTCTCAGGCCAGCTTCATCCCATCCCCAGCTCTGAAGTCAGCATCTCTGGCTTTCAGTAGTCTGTGGACCTCTCCTGTGACCCATGGTTTCTGGTTAGCCCAAGTGGTGATGGTCCATGTGTGTGTGACATCAGTGATGCATTTACTGATGTAGGAGGTAACAGTCTCTGTGTACTCCTCATTGTCTGTGTGGTTGTTGTGTGTGGCAGCTTACTTGACCATGTCCCAGTCTGTGGTGTCAAAGCAGTCCTGTAGAGCAAAGATGGCCCCCTCTGGCCACACACAAACCTTCTTCAAAACAGGTTTGTTGACTTTCACCTTGGGTCTGTATACTGGTTTTAGCATAACAGTGAGATGGTCAGAAAAGCTGATGTGGGGAAGGGGGACACCCTGTAAGTGCCTGTGTGGTTAGTATATGCCAAGTCCAGAGTGTTCTTTCCTCTTGTTGGGAAATCAATATGCCGGTGAACCTTTGGGAGGACAGACTTCAGGTCTGCATGGTTGAAGTCGCCAGTGACCATCATAAATCCATCAGGGTGTGCTGTCTGTTCTTTGCTGATAGCTTGGTGGAGTTCACTCAGTGCTTCCTCTCTAACTGCATTGTTGGTAGTGGGGGGGATGTAAACAGCGACCAGCAGTTTGGATGTATATTCCCTCTGCAGACACAAAGGCGGACACTCCACATGCAGTGAGCAGTGTTGACAAACCACCACAGCATCGAGGCACCAGGCATCATTGATGTAAACACACCGCCTCTAGACTTTCCTCACCAGGCCTGTCCATTTGGTGGAAAATTAGCCACTTGAGCTGAATAGTGGAGTCCGGAGTGTTGGTGTTGATCCATGTCTCAGTAAAAACAGAAACACAGCAGTCACTCATGCTGGGCAGACCACCACAGACATATAATCTCCAGTTTGTTGTCCAGCAATCTTATGTTTGCCAGGAGAATGGTGAGGATTGCTGGTCGATACAGGTTAGCTGCTAGCTTAGCCCCGAACCCCCTCCCTTGCCCCTCTTCTGCCTCCTCTTACACTGCTTGTGGCACAGCAATCAAGTCGGTTGTTGTTGCGGGCCGGCTACGCAGTAAGAGTTTCTGTGCTATAGATAGTCCAAACTGTACCGTACAGCATCGTTGATAAATAATAAATAATGAAAACTCAGAGAATTACTAAGAAAAACAAAAAAATGTATCCCAGCTGGCTCAACAAACGCAAAAATAACTCAAAGCTGAACTATGAAACTCAATGACAAAATGATAAGCAAAAATGGGGAAAAAAAATCACAAGCCAATAGTTCAGCAATAATTAAAGCAATAAGTAACTGAGGAACAAATTTAATAATTAAGGGCAAACAACTAAACTAATAACCAACAAACAATGAAACAATAATGGCAAAGCAATGAACAAAACAAATGGGCAAAGCAGCAGTGGTCAAAAGGGCAGGAGAACCTAAAAGACGAGAAACCACAATTAGAGCTCACCAAACTATATGATTGGACTCTGATGAGGAAGCCTACTCACCACCTGAAGTGTGGGCTCTAATAATGCAGGAGGGCAGTCAAATGGCACCTGGCCAACCAACATATTATACTTGCTAGAACAAAGGTAGCATTGCAATTCAGGTAACATTGTATACAAAAATTTATGCTTTTGGCACATACCTGGTGCAAACAAACAAAAGCAGCCACAGCAGGGACAGGGCATGAGGCAGGAAGAGGGATAACAAAGGCCACAGGTCTAGCCCTGATTAGGAGGTTGGCCAAGGAAGACTCAGGCCCAGGCTGCGTACTGCCTATGCCACAGGCCAAGGAGCCTTATACAAAGTGACTATATTTAATATTATAATAATAATGATAACGATAATAATATTTGTTTTGATTTACTACTGAGTATCTGACTATACCAAGTTCAATATTTACATTTATTATAGTCTTATTTAATTCTTATTTTTTTCCCATAAAATAGCCTACAGCCATACAGTGCATGCACAGAATACAGTAAACTTACATTTAAATGAAGACGAGTATGAGTGCTGATCTGTTGGGGCTGGAGGCTTTCAGCAGGAGTTTGACAGCCTGTCTTCATCACTGTGATCCTTTTTCAACAGAACTTGTCAGGTTGAGGGGTTACAGTGAAAGTTAAATTACCTTGAATAATCATTTCTATCCCTTCAGATTCAATTCATTTTAAATCGTATTTTCTAAGGGTGTGGCTGATTCAATTAAAATATCGATCACATGTGTTATAATAAGTAAATATGAAATAAGATGCAACAGAAGTCATGTAGGATGTAGTAAAATAAGCTGAATGCTTTAGAAAACCGTTTTCTTTGCAGGGTGTGGTGCATCATCTTGTGCACAAACACACACACACACACACACACACACACACACACACACTCAAAGGTACACCCAAATTTAATACTCTACAAATTCAGAGTGAGGCACTGTTGAATAGAAAAAAAACTATTCATCTGCCCTCTCCCTGTTTTATTCATTCATTCAGCCCATCATTTCTTTCTGTCTTCTATCGGCCAGCGGGTGGCTGCAAAATGAGAATGGGGTCAACCCCTCCTCATTTACCTAACAAAGGACTGGAAAAAAGAGAGAGAAAGAGGAGCTGACGGCTGTCACAAAGAGAAAGAGAGAGGGGATCCAAGACAGATGACCTGGAGCTTCACTCTGAAAAGTTTCATTCCATTACATCTCACACAATCCACATCATGTCAGCACCTATCAATTACTGTCTGCATCAAACAGCACAATAGGAACTCTAATCATCACAGAGCATTTGGAGAGTGATCAATAATGGCTTCCTACCTTCCACCACTGAAACAAGAGGGATGACAAGATCATTAGGTTATTCTGGTCATAACGGGACAGTGATGTGTGTGTGTGTGTGTGTGTGTGTGTGTGTGTGTGTGTGTGTGTGTGTGTGTGTGTGTGTGTGTGTGTGTGTGTGTGTGCGCGCGTGCTGCCAGTTTTCATCCCTAACCTCACAGAGGCCAGCTTCACACAATACTGGTAAAGACTAGACATGAGCTATTGGTTGACTATATAAAAAGTTGGTAGTAAATGCACAATGGTGAAAAAAAGAAGGAAAACCCTTCATAAACATAAACATTGGGGTAGCTTTGGCTCAGGAAGTAGAGCAGGTCTTCTTATAATCAGAGGACTCGTGGTACAGTCCCCAGCTCCTACAGTTCGCATGTTGAAGTATCCTTGCCAAGATACTGACCCCAAATTACTTCCAATGGCTGTGCCATCAGAGTGTAAGTGGGTCTGAATCTTTAAAAAACTGAGTAGCAGGTGACACCTTGTATGGTAGCCTTGACCACCAGTGTATAAATGTGTGTGTGAATGGGTGAAGGTGACACATAGTGTGAAAACGCTTTGAGTGGTCAGAAGGCAGTGTGCAAGTCAATTTACTATTTCCCATAAATTAATTATGGATGCAGGATGTTGTTCCACCACGGTTCCCCAGACAATTAATAAAATATATTGGTCACAGCCCCGGCTGTGAACTTAAGCCCTGTTTCCACCAAACATTTTTGGTATAGCAATTTAGAACTTAAAGTAACCCTTCAGCCCTAGGTCTGTTTAGCATTTCCACCACAAACAGCGCTCTTAAGTGTGGGCGGGGTTGTTGTCACTCTGCACTCTGGCAAGTGCTGTATTTCCTCTTCACAGGTGACATAGATGGAAGTCTGCACCTCATAACTTTCACAGAATGAAGTTGCACGCCAACATTTTCAGAACAAAATAGAACAGGCTGCAGTGAGAGTCTCTCTCCATGGGATATTTAAAAATAGCAGCTTTATGCATTTAGTCCTTCTCAGGCAAGCACAGGGGTTTAGCGTTCCTGGAGCCCACAGGAAAGATGCTCTGCAACGTTTTTTTCCCTCGAAGTGAGGATTAGAATATATGCAGTTCACATAATCTGGTTGAAATTAAGTTTTAAATGCTTGAAGAGCCACCATTACTAAAAGAGTATGTCATCCAAGTGAGACAAGAAACACTAATGGAATGGTCAGAGTTGTCAAATTGAAATTTAAGGTGTGCTGATGGATTCACATCATCAACTCATTGGGTAACATTGCAAAGTTTGCCAGCAGTCTGCCCATTGAATTGAATTATTTTTTCTCAGTCTACAGCTGCTGAGAGGCAGAAGAACATCATTTCATTTTATAATAATAGTTTACTAATACTTGCCACGGTATTAACAATGGTTACATAAGCCTCAAAACCAGGCGCAACTCAGCCCTGCGCAATTGTGGCCATCCTTTATTGGCCAATCGAAAGACTGCAGTGTTTCTAGCGCCGCCTTTTAGTACCAGATCTGCATGCTAGGTACCCCAACACAGGGGTGACCAAAAATGGAGACGGTAAGGAACGGTTCTCATTGGTACCATCTACAACTTTTCATAGTGGAAACGGTAAAAATGCATACCGAACTGAAGTGAACCATAGCAGGCTGCTTGGCAAAAATTGGATTTTTCCTTGTGTTTCCCTGCTCCCCCTCCCATTTTTGTCTCTGTGAGTATGTTGATGCTTCTCAAAATTAAGGAACTCTCCTTGGTAGGAAGGATTTGGGGCACTCTGGGGCAAATTGTGATTTATGATATTGGGCTTTATAAATAAAACTGAATTGAACTGAATAATGAAGTGATGACATTTTATATACAAAAGGTCAAAGGTCAACATTATAATGTTCTCCATTGAACACATAAAACACTGGGGAAACATATTGTCAGATGCTGAATTGGTAACACTAATCTTGGGTGTCCACCTTCAAACTGTGAAGATATGTGTAAAGCATTCATTTGCACAAACTTGAATGTAAATTGTAAGAGAAACTCAACTGGATCACAGAGGCATACAACTGCAGGACACTAATTCTAGTTTTGAATATTAATTCCTTGTATATGCATCTCCCACTTTGCAACACAGTCACTGATAAAGTGTTCATGCCATTTATTAGTTTTTTAGAATAAACTGAAGATGGGTAGTTGTGATATTATGAGATGCTATGGGCCAGCAGGCGCTCCCAAAGGCCACTCTGGTTACAAGAAGATAGAAGACAGTATTTCTCCAAAACAGCTTTAGTTTTTTTTTCTAATAGATTCTAGATTCTCTAAGTGTGCTTAACTCTACTGGAGGGATAAACAGCATCCTTCAAAAAGACATTCCCATTTGGAGTTGGTGCTCAAGGGCAACAACCAGCTTCCCAGTGTTGATGTCCATTAATTCTCCAGAAAAGCAGCAATTTTATCCTGTTCACTTCTTCCAGCCACCACACCTTAACTACTTCTATACATCTGCATGAGTTCAGTATTTGACAGGTGTCACATGACACTACACAATGCGGTGTGGTCTGTTTGTGTTGTAGTTAACACGTTGTTCCAGACTTTCCCAAAGGTGTTTATTGGACTGAGATATGGTGACAGCGATTGCTATGATTATTTTCAGAAAGCCCCATATGGAAGCATTCAAGCTTTCAAGCGTTTTCCTTTCGTTTGTCACCTGTCTGAAGGTCTATGTAAACAGTGTTAACTGGTTCACTTTTCAATGGTTCCATCACGGGAAGAAGAGGTCCTGAAAGTGATGCAGCACCCCATATTATCAGGAATTATAAAACAATCAGATTAAAATATTAAAGTTTTAACTAATACTTTTCCTCCTTTTCATATGCACAAAGCTGCATCACTCCTCGTTCCCCCGCAAACCATTCAGCAGGTCATGGAAAACAAGGCTTTATTTAGAAAACTCATTGCATTGGGCAACCTTGTCGTCATATCATAACTTGTTAATGTGTTGGCACAGTGCTACCATTAAAAATCTTGAAGACAGCAAATAGCAAAAATGCCTTATGTTGTTGTACATTGAGTTTATGTGCCCAGCATCTCTGGCTAGAATGGTTTTGACTTGCCTGTGTTGCTTGAGCCTCGCGATCTTCAGTGTACTGTGTGCTGGTTTTATTCTTTGCTTCTGTTGGTTTTGTTTCACTATTTTGTCATGTTAAGTGAAACAGCAGCAGGCAAAATGGTTAAGTTACAGTTAATTTCAAACCCGGGCTGCACAGATCTGTCCCATTTATGCATTCATATACAGTGGTTACCACTTTGTATTAAAATCCCCTGCTTATATTAATAAGAGTGTGATGATATAGATCAATTAAATAGCCTAGACCTTTTAAAGGCCTAAAGAAATACCTTTAGACACAGAGATGATCAAAGTATGATAATTATGAGATATAGATAAATATCTGTGGGCCTGTGATATAAAACACAATAAGCAAATGTTGAGGTTACTAGAACAAACGGAATGGCATGTGATTAAGTCACTATGATGAGTGAGAATTAAAACTCCAGAGCTGGAAGACCCACCTGCCAATTCCCATTGTGCTTGTCAGCTATAACAGCACCAGAGAGAGAGTTATGCATAAGAACGGCTAGTGGATGGGTCAACTTTCAGCACAGCATGTTTACCTCTCGTATGAATGTAAAGCCAAACCCTCTTCTTTTTCCTAAACAACAACATGCATGTGTTGTTGAAGGGAAAAATTGTCAATTTGCAGTGTTGCATGGATGTAGTGGGTTAATTTTGAAGGAGACTGTATGTTAACAGTATGTTTCCTATGAAAACATAAGTGTGTTTTGAAAAAAAGATGATGCATATAACAGGCTAAATTTGACACGCATTACAGAAGTCGGAGTGAGAATGTATTGTTGTAGATGTTGCCGGTGTATTAATGGAAATACACTGAACATGATAACACACCATACAGCATCACCCAGATGTCCTGATCATCGGCACCCTTCTATAATGACAACACATTTGTGTTGTCATGTCAACAACCTTTGGATATTTTTTCTGGTGGTGTAGTGGTGGAAGTAGAACAGTGTGGATCAGTGTAGATAACTTAAAAATGAAAACAATCAACAGTATATTTCAGGTGGTAACACATTATGTGACATTGTAAATGTAATAATATTATCCCATATCCTGTTACTAATGTGTTATATGTTACTTCTTTACTGGTCATTTCTGGCCACTCAGATGCATTACTTTTGTAACGTGTTACCCCAACACTTTTGATGGGCATGCTGACTGACTGCTCTGATAAGGAAATACCATCTTAAGCTGCTTTTGATGTTCAGCATTTGTCCCTTTTTGCACGAAGCGTGGTTCATTTCTGTTTTGCCACTTTTTGGTGAGAATGTATTTATGTTACTCTGACAACCTTCACAGGCTTTCTTCTTGGATGAGCTGTATAACAGTTTTTTAGGAATAAAATGAAAAAAATAATTATCTTCTTATCTTATCTTACCTTGATGACTTAATATCTTCACAGTGCAGATGGAACTGTGTCTTTATAAGATGTTCCACCATAAACCTCCAGAGCAGGTTCAGTGCCTTTTGTCAGAGATTCACCAGGGATGGCTCAACAAATGAAACACATGCTATACATAAATCCTTAACAATACTGTAGTATTGAATGTACCAAGGAATATAATTGAAATAACTTTATTATGGAAACCCTCCCAGATCACTGGAGACGACAAATACTTTACACTTTAAAATTAGAAACAGATTTACATCCCAGACACAATCTTATGTTCACTTTTAATAAGCTAGCAAAGTGTTTGTTCTGCATCCAGTCTTTCAATAATTGGTTTACTGTTGAACCTCTGGACAAAGGAGCTTTGGAATGAAAACAAACTAAACAGACATAGTTTTCATAGTCAATGAGTCCATTCTGATTAGCAGATCAAATGCAGGTCAGGGTTTTTACATACCAAACACACATCACCAGAATCCACATTCCGAAATTCTATACACATACTCCAGGCCGGAGATTTTAGAATCTGCTGATCAAACAAATTCACAGCAGAGAGTTCATTTAAGTTCTTCCCTTTATGTTTCAGTCAACATATTTTTGCTACAAATACACCAACATATAAATTAGGAACTGAAAGTGGAGGTAATATGTCTGCACAGAATGTCCAAATGGACACTGAGCAGTTTATTCCTGTCTGGAGTTTAGTGTTACCAAAGGATGGGCAACCTTCCTGAGCATCCTGAGTACAGCTCAGGCTAGTGCTTTTCATTCTGGGCTTGTGCCAAAGTGTCTCCACCAACCAGACTTTGAATTGCAGCTGGAGATGATGTGGAGACAGAACTCTCTGTATAGTAAAATCCTTAAATCAGAGGAATGCTCAAACTTCTGTCCTTGTCTCAAGAATTTGGTTTGAACGTCGTCTCGCAAACATTAATGAGAATAATTCCTTCGTATCCATTTGCTGAGGTGCAGTCTGTTTCAGTCACTGACAGGTCCTTTTTGACATTCAAGCTGTTGGAATAGGTCATTCCTTTATGTCCCATTAAGTCCAGTTGCAGCAGTGCTGTTGATCACTGCAGGTAAAAACAGTTGCCGTGGGAAATGACATCACTGCAGACGTGGCCAGTACTGTGACATGTCCGCTTCATTTCCTGGAACTTGGACTGGAACTGAGACACCAGGGGAAATCAGGCCTGGTAAAAAGAGAACAAAGTGGTCATTAGAGCCGACAGATATGATGACTCAACAAGGTTTAAAGGTGTGTTTTGAGTGACCACAAAGCACATTTTAGCAGCAGCAGCACAGTTGCAAATAAAGAGGATATCGAAGTCTTTCTATACTGAACTCCATACAAACCATTTGTACTAAAGATACTGAGCTGATGTCATAAAAAGAGCTAAGAGAAGGCCTACATGAGGATGCAACATAGGTTGCAATCAAACCAACACTGAATAAAAATAATGAGATTTTTTGATATAACCTTTTTTTTTTTATCTAATTTTGTAAAAATGGTTTGTTTGCATCTTTTATTTATAATCTGAAAACCTCTGCTGGACCTTTCATTGTCTCAAACTAACATGTTAAAGCTAAGCATTGTCCAAACCAATGGAACTTCACTTTAATTGCTAATGGAGGTTCCAAGGTTTCCAAAAAAGTCAGTGAATCTTGGGGAAATGTGTATAAAAAGATGCAACATTTACAATATTTCCAATGGATGGAATGCTGCAGAACCTTAGATCTTGTACTGTGTACTGTGGGTTGGTCTCCAAGTCTTCCTTTTTGTTAGTAATTTGTATTTGGTCAAATATGGAGCATGGAATAGTAGCTGGAGAGCTGCCAGTTGCCTCCTGGGCACAACCATGGTGCCCTTGAGCAAGACACCAAACCCCCAACTGCTCGGAGCGTGTTCATGGGCAGCCCCATGGGCATCTTTCCATTTACTGCATGTATAGGTCCTGTTTGTGCATGTGTGTATTTTGGGTAACAGAGTGAAAACACTGAATTTCCGCTTGGGGATTAGTAAAATATATCTTCTTCGTCTTTATGATCCATTCACTGACTGTTTGCTGTTGACTTGAAAAACTGAATCACTTGAAGTGACAGTTCAAGATATACAGTTGTTTAAGAGTTTAGGAGTTTAACTTATCCATCTTTAATGTTTTCAATGGGTCTACCAAAGTTTGCCTATTCCAACAATCCTTTCGCACAGTGAAATCTTTAAACCCAATTTAATGGATGCATCTTTGATCATTAAAGAAGCCTATAAATTTCTGCCCTGTCTCATTTAATTAGGTATCAACATCCACCTTATCAACAAAGGCAGAGGGACAGTTATATGGAGAGTCAAACAGTAGTTGGTAACTTCCTACCTGTTGACGACGCTGCAGATGATGTCATTGACTGGCTGTTGATGTGTGGCTGCATGTGTGGAGGAGTATATGTCTCATAACTTCTTCCATTTACAGTGGGGCTGGTGGGCAGCATGCAGGAATAAGAGGTCTGACTGGATGCCTGGAAATATAATTTAATATAGCAGAATTTAATAACCTGATGGGCTCTTCACCCAGTGGTGCCATGCAAGATTAACAGTGTTGTTATATGAGCTGTAGCCAACATTCATAGAATTAATACAGCAGCAAACCACTATTTGCTATGAAAAGATATCGTGGAGAAATAGCATCCTGAGCAGAGAATGAAGTCACACTCCCTGTAAGTGTGTTGTAATCTGAGCCTCTCTATGGATTAAGTGGTGGCCATGCCAACAGTGCATGTTAGTGTGCTGCTCTGCACTGACATTGTGGAAGTATAGTGCTCACCCTCCAGTTTCCCCCATAGGCTAACAATGTCAGCTCCGTCAGCACCGTTGCCATTGTTACTGCTGCTTATGGAGGTAGCACAGTTAGCTGCTAGCTAACTTCAATTAAAGGCCTAGTCCAAAGTCCCTTTTACTAGCCCAGTGTGGCTACAAGTTTAAAAACAAAACAAAACATCTGTCTCAATTAATCAATTAATCAGTCTGGTCAGGTTGCCAAGCAGTTCTTTTTTTTTTTTTGTAGAAGTTCTTCGGATGTATGAAAGCGGGTTGTTGGCTACCTTAAATTATGTGTCCATTCCTTGATTACCTGGTAAGTTATTCATATTTGCTTAGTCTGAAAAGGGCCCCCAGATCAAAAGAATCAAAAAGGGTTTTCATAAAAAGTTAAGGATAAAGTGGTGTTGAGTTGGTATGCCAAGTGCCATTATCCTCAAGTGGCGTGACTCTCTCTCTCTCTCTCTCTCTCTCTCTCTCTCTCTCTCTGATGCTCTTTCTGTGGGAGCTAGATTAAATGAATGATTCATTATTGTATTATCTGAAGCCTAATTTTTATACAAGTAATAATTGTACTCGTTTATATAAGCAATTTGATTGTATTTCGATATCTTTCCAGAGCAACAGTTTTGTGAAAGGAATTAAAAGCCTGTCTCATATAGACCCCTGTCCCAAATATAGACCTGTTGATTTCAGTGACTTATGCAAAAAAAAGCCTGGGCTATTAATTGAATTTTCATGGTAATTACTCAATTCATAGCAATATCCCATAGGAGAGGTCATGGTCAATTAGCCACATTAGGGTAAAGAGGCATTTTATATTGTTTTAATCTTACACTTCCTCTATATGTTCAATGAGATCCAACATCACTCTCCTAAATAAAAATGAATACTTTTATTTCCGTAGGACATTCAGTGCTCTGTCCGATATGCCTTCAGCCATGCTGGTGGTCTCAGATCTTTCCAAAATATTAATGTATACAACACATCATGTAGATTGTCTGGCTTCATAAAGTAGGTGCTCAGACCAAATACAGCCCAGTTAAAAACATGCAAGGTGTTGCTTTGGTATGGGCCTGTGGCTACCTGTCAGGATGTTCTCACACACTGTGTACTTATATTTATAAGTACACAGTAAGTAAGTAATGCACTGTACGTAACCCATATAAGTATGAGCCAGGGGGCTGTGATCAGGTGACCTATTTGCTTCAGGCTATCGTCCCCCATATGACAGGAGCAAAGGAGGATGTCATGGTATACAGAGCACCAAAGTGCACTTAGGGAGATTGTTGGGGTGGCAGATGGGTCAAACAAACACAGGATTATCACCCAGGAGACAGGGTTTGGGTCCTGTCTAAAACCAAATGTCAACGTTAATATGTAAGTTATGCACATAACATCCCGTCGTCACCGCACATCATGTCATCACATTGTGTCACATCACGCTGTGATGTTACATTAAGTTTACATCCCAGTACTGATTCTTTTCCTAAACCTAAGCTGACTGGAGGAGGTGCTAGTTTCTAAGATATCACACAAGCAATGTACATAACTTTTTATAAAATATCATATCAACTGCTGTATGAATATATTTTTTACACAAAGGGCAAGTTCTGGAGCTGAAAAATGAAGCCAACATTAAGTGCCATAAACTGCAGTTCCTCTAATGTCCACTTGAGGCTGGCTTTGAAAGTGAGTTAATCCCCATAGACCCCCATGTTAAAATGCCCAACTTTACTGCAGAAATAAACATGTTTAAGGCCTGGTAAATAGTTTTGGTCTCTATGGCTTATTTCTCTGTTCATTACAACTGTACAGGTTGTGAATTTTGTACAACTTATCCATTTAAATTTTATTAAGGCTTAAAGTTACTTGGAAGGCGTGGCCATATGAGTGACAAATTATCTGCTAGGCTTTAATTCAGGCTCTCAGTAAGATCCATCCATCACTCTTCCCCAGCTCCACCCCCTCATTCATATATAGTCACTTCTAGCTCCAAAAATCCAAGATGGTGACGGCCAAAATGCCAAACTCAACGCTTCAGAATGGTAGTTCACAAACCAATGGGTGACATCACAGTAGCTACATCCGTTATTTTCAAACAGTCTATGGTTGCACAGGTACAGGGGAAAAGATGAAACATGTCCCGGGAAGTCTAATTTGAGCTTTTGTGCTGTACATCAGCTTATCAGACACCAAAACACTGCACAGCGGTGTGTGTGAG
This sequence comes from Epinephelus cyanopodus, assembly GCA_026686955.1. Lineage (NCBI taxonomy): Eukaryota > Metazoa > Chordata > Actinopteri > Perciformes > Serranidae > Epinephelus > Epinephelus cyanopodus. Next base: position 41,917,985 of record CM048917.1, on the reverse strand, counting down.
AATTTTACAACTCTGGAAATTCAGCCACATTTTTTTATCTTCTATCATGACAGCTCTGAGTTAATTGGTAGATTCCCTATGCAACTTCAAAAAGTAATCTACCAAGAATTTGGGCTTGCTCATATTTATTTGGCCAATGCAATGCATACCCACAAAGTCACATTACAAAAGTTGTAAAAGTTGTAAACTCTTGTGCCTGGACTGCCTGACTCTAAGTTGGAGGTTCATGATGAGCCATGTCCACCACAAACATTCCCTAAAAGATGTTCTACGCAAGTGTAGTCATCAGTAGTTGACAAATATATCAGCCAACCTGAACTGAAGCCAGAGACTGACACACATAAAGATGCCATCTCTAACTTGAGGTGCTCCGTACTTGATAAGTTGTCTATTGTGCTGTCTTGTAATATATTCTTACTTGCATAGGCAGGCTGGCAGCCATACTGAAGCTGGGCATGGCTGGTAGACTGTAGCTGTTGGACAGAACTGGGTCCGACCTTCCCAACATGGATCCAGATGAGAAGGACACTAAAGAGAGAAGGATGGAGAAATAGAGAGATCAAGGAGGTGTCTCAGACCATATACAATAACTCATCATACAAGCTAGTACAATATGACATTGGTGGATGAAGGAAGATGGTTGGTCCACGTGATTGTTTTGTAAGTCACAAGTAAATCTCAAGTTATCAAACTCAAAACTCTACCTTCTGAGCTCAAGTAGTGGAGCAGGTAACCTAATGGTGGGGTTCATGGTTTTGACTCTTGGCTCCTCCTGACCATGTGTTCAGAGCCAGACACCAAACCCCCAGAAGTGTAAATGGGGAAAATTACAAAAGCATCTGCTGAGTAAATGTAATGCAACTTCATGACTCTGGCCCTTATCAAGATCAAAAGCAGCGGTGTAAGTCCTTAGAACTCCACTACTTAACCCTAGTGTCAGAAATATTATTGGAATTCATGGTGTATGTACTTTTACTACTTTTATAGGAAAGGTTCTTTTCAGAGACGTTTATGAGTATGGAGCTCTAGATCTGGTCTCACTCCTAAGTCGTTGAAATCCAGCACTTGGTCAATGACTTCCGGCGTGAGACACTGACGAAAAATAATTAAGTAGTGTTGTGGAAATAGCCATACAAGAACTCTGAAATACATTCTAAAACTGGCAACATGATGATGTGAATAATCTGATCAATGAGCAAGTAAACAAGAAAATGAATCTGATCAGACATGTGCCTGCTTCTGGTAATTCACATTTTTTCTTCAATGTACCATGTATATTATGTGACATTTTGGTTGGTGCCAAAACAGAGAGAATGAAAATGGTATCCAGGCAGTCATTAATGTCACTCCAGGAATCCACATTGTGCATGATAGCTCACTGTCATACTCCCCTTTACTGGGTTTATTGGGACAAAATTCTAAAAAATAAAGTTTTTGTGAACTAACAATTAAAATTATGCTCATAGAGGGTGCAGGTCAAATATGCAGTATATGTACTTCCAGCACAAGTCCTTGCTAGTACCTGGAGTAGTAGGTTGTGGTATAGGCTGGTAAACACTGGTGTTGAAGCTGCTGCTTATGGGAATGTGGTTGGAGGAGCTGGACACCTGACGACGCTGATTTCTCAGCTTCTCTTCTCTTCTCCATTTTGCTCGTCTGTTGGAAAACCAAACCTGCACGTGCCAGACAGAAAAGAAAAAAAAAAAACGTAGGTTGGTATAAGGTTTAAGGGTGGGTTCACATTTTCTCAAGTCTATCTTATATAAAAAAAAAAAATGCTGACATGTCCACATGTAAACTGGCTTACAAACCATACATTATTACAACACACACTCACTGACTTGTCTAAACAGTTATATCTAGCAGAGTTTACCTGTATTCTTGCCTCAGGGAGGTCTATTTTGTTGGCAAGACGTTCTCGGGCAAACACATCTGGATAGTGAGTCCTTTCAAACTCTGGAACAAAAGCAAATTGTGTCATTACAAGAAAACATTAGTTGTGCCATGTCAAATTATTTGCTCTATTTTGTCAGGTGGACATATTTTATTAGGAGCCGGGCAGCCTAAGCTCAACAACACTGTAAATCCCATTATTTTGTACTGATGAACCACTCCCAGTTACCTTTCTCCAGTGCCTCTATCTGGTCCTGTGTGAAAGAAGTTCTGTTTCTCTGCAGTTTCCTCTTCAGCTGAAGCCTCATCTGAGTCTCCTCTGAGTCTTCACCGTTGGAACTAACTGATAGAGTGTTTTCCCCTCCCTCTGTCTGTGGACACTCTGCACCAAGGAAGGAAGGCAGAAGGAAGTCGGGTTGGGCTCAAAGAGGTTTTCACATCTTATAGTACAGAAGAAGAAACTACGTGACACTGTAAAAAATGTTCTATTAGAAGTTAAAGACATTCATTCATTCATTCATTCATCTTCTAACCGCTTCATCCTCTTGAGGGTCGCGGGGGGCTGGAGCCTATCCCAGCTGACATTGGGTGAGAGGCAGGGTACACCCTGGACAGGTCGCCAGACTATCGCAGGGCTTACACATAGAGACAAACAACCATTCACACTCACATTCACACCTACAGACAATTTAGAGTTATCAATTAACCTAATCCCCAAACTGCATGTCTTTGGACTGTGGGAGGAAACTGGAGTGCCCAGAGTGAACCCACGCTGACACGGGGAGAGCATACAAACTCTGCACAGAGGGGCTCCCACACACCACCACACCACTGTGCCGCCCCCTCTTTGGTTTCATTTTATTTATTTACTTTCTTTTTATTCTAAAGACTTTTAATACTATTGTTTATGTTAGTTTGTTCTATTCTATTTGGTTTGCTTTTTTCAATTTGCAAAACTTTATGTTTGTGTTTTCCATTAAATTGTGTCATTCCAGTTTTGCCATGTAAAGCACTTTGGGCTGCATGACTCTATGAAAGCTGATATATAAATAAAGTTGAGTTGAGTACAATTGTATGTGGCATTTTAATAAGGTCACACAAACTGGAAATATTAGATATTCCACTGTCTTTCCTTTTAAAGTTTCCCACAGCCCAGTCTCACTCCCAGCTTGTCAAATTCCAATGCTTCGTCAGTGACCCATCAGCACAGACACACGAAGCACTGTTTAGGCAGTATGAGAAAACCCAGGTGGTGGCATTTGTTCGGCAACTACCATAGTATACAGTCCACATACACTACGGCGGGTGTGAGGGGAGGTCGACAGGTCAAACAAACTGGACTTTTGTTTGTGTCCAATGTAAAACCAAAACTCACTGGAGGTGTTCTAACAATGATGTAGTGTGCTGGTATTATTTAACATACTATGCTAGTGATGCATGTCACCACCATGTAACATTATGTTAGGTTAGTAACAAGTGCACTTATTTTAAGCCAACAAATGACCAGATGTTTGTTTTTTCTTTTCTTTTCTTTTCCTAGTAGGTGTTGCAGGCACAAAACAAATGAAAGGCACGACAGGGACAACACTATGTGGGAGACAAGACAGGTATAAAAAAAAACATTTGACACAAAAGACCAACACACAGGCATATTGCCACATTGGTACAATATTTACAATATTTGTTGGCATTTTGTGTGTGTGTGTGTGTGTGTGTGTGTGTGTGTGTGTGTGTGTGTGTGTGTGTGTGTTGATGACATTGATGAAGCAAGAGAGAACTATAAATTAAAAAGGATAAATAAAAAATTTATTGAAAAAAAGATTTTGTTACCTGAGGAAGTAACACATTCTCAGTTTATTTAGAAAAAGACTGTATGCATGTAATGGGTAGAAACTGTACATTACCTGTAAAAATGGAAGTTAATTTAAAAAAAGAGATGATGCATGTAATTAATATAAATTAACATGCTGTCCCTAAATGGCCCATTCTAATGCAGGAGGGGTACCAAGCAGTGCTTAATTTGAGCTGGAACGTACTGGAACGCACAACAGGATCTTTTCAGAAAAGGCCCCAGTGCGTTCCAGAACTAATTTGCATGGGTCTAGAACTTTTCACATCTAAAAACTACATACAGTGTTGGCTGATGTCACTAGTGTTGCACATCTGCCTCATTTTTCCTGTGGTATCCTGATACTACTCAGAGTCGTGATACTTTCACTGGTATCGCACCGTGGGTCCTAGTTTTGGTACCGTGACAACACCAGATGTCACAACCATTCCATTCGGAGTTGCGCAGTGAGGCAGCTCAGGTGCCACTTTTCGGAGTGGGGGAAACACTGTTCTCTCAGAGGCCCAAAGTGTTCCCTACTTCTAATTTTACAAACTAAGCACTGGTACCAAGTGTTAAATTTTGACATGACAGGCCACTGACCAAGCATCAGTATTTGACCAATTAGGAGTGAGAATGTATTGTTTCCCACAAGAAATGTGCTAACTGTGAAACACCCTTCCATTGGTATTTAAAAGATATGAATAAAAAGGAAAGAAAAGATTTATCTTTTTAACCTGACTTTAAGTTGGGTTTATTCAAGGTTTCAGTTTTAATCTTTTATATTTATATAATTTTTCAACTTAATCGTACTGGTATTGTTTGCAATGTTTTATTGAAGTGTTAGCATTTTTTTTAATCATTTTACTCACTGCTATTGTTTATTTTTACTTTCACTTTAGTGTTTGGTCTGACATTGTATTAAATCTTGTTTTGAAAAGCCCATAGGTCTGCACCTTTGCATGACAGGTGCTGTACAAACAGTGGCTAACACATTTGCCAGCACGTCTGTCCATCCTGGAAGAGGGATCCCTCCTCACTTGCTCTTCCTGAGGTTTCTACCATTTTTTTTCCCACTGTTAAAGGGTTTTTTTGGGGGATTTTTTCGTAATCCGCTGTGAGGGTCTAAATGACAGAGGGATGTTGTATGCTGTGAAGCTCCCAGAGACAAATTGTGATCTGTGATATTGGGCTTTATAAATACAAACAAAAAACAAAAAAAAAATAGTTGCTGCAGCTCAGCAGTCATAGTACCACACGTTTATTACCAAAATGCAAATAAAAAAGCTAGCTGACATTAAAAAAAAATAAGATTAATATATGTGCTAATTTGCTTTCAGTAGCATGTTGTACATGTGTTAGAATAATCATATGAATCAATATCATTAAAAAATACAAATTAATTAGCTCTGAAGAATAAACAATAAAAATGTACAAATTAACTTGTTCAGAAGTATAAACAATAAAATAATAAATAACATTGTGAAATAATAATAAAATGTACAAATTAACTTTCTAATTAAACTGTCAAGCATAACTTTCTTTCACATGAAAAACATAGTATAAAAAATAAGCCTAAAGCCTTTTTACTATGTATGATACATTATAATTCCAGCTCTAAAATCTATTTTATAGTGCTGTGAAAACATCAACACATCTCTCATTTAATTAATTCTGCTGGATTTTTCCAAGTTTCTCACCAGCAGCTACATTTTCCAAGATTATAATGAGAACTCGCCTCATACTCATTTTTACTGAGTAGAGCTTGAGCGCTTCACATTGTAAATCAATGCAACCTCCGTGAGCTGTTGGTTGCAGCCACCGGCTGCTTAGAGGAAACAATAAATAGCTCCCCTGTTTCTGATCACTAGTTCCTTCTCTCCACATCCACTCCTCTCAGTAGGGTAGTGGTAGTTGAGTGGACACCAGAGAGCTTTTGTTTTTTTGATATGATAACGATATGTTTCAGGGTTCAAGTGACACAATCTAAACATTAATAACACCTGCTTTTAGGATACAGGGCTACATATTCCTCTACACTAATCAGTATAATGTGCCTGCTGCTCTGTAACTGTGAATACTGCAGCTGACTAAATCTTAAGTCTGTGGTTAAAACACGTGTGTTATCTGGACCGTTTAAACCAGGCTTAAATTAGCATGATCTCATTAGCTCTGAGTTGGACCCGCTGGATATCACCCTGGCCTCAATCTGTAAAACTGATCAATTTTGAAACAAAGAAATGCCTATGTGAGTCAAAACTCACAACATGCTCAAACATGACTGATTGGGCCTTTTTTTTTTTTCACTGGCCCACACATACTCCCAATTATTGTTTTTTTCTTTTTTCAATTTATTTTAAAATTAGACTCTTTTGTTTTATACTGTTATTTTCTCTTTCAATTTTAATACATTACATTTTAATACCATATGCAACTTGCATAAAATGAAGCCTTATATGTTTGATGATTGATCCAATTAATCTTTAATTATGTCACATTGTGTAAATATCAGTATAATATAATATTAAGATAAATTATTCCACACTGAGTGAGACACTGTTTCTGGAAGAACTGCAGGTATTTTTGCAATATCAACTACATTAACAGCGGCAGTACTTTAATAAAACCCAGGTCTTCATCAGAGTAGAAAACACAATATATAATATTCAAATCCATGCAATGAAACCATGCATGTGAGTTAAAGATGAGCTCTTCAGAGTGGAGATCTCCAACATGTGATCCCTGAGCAGACAGACGCTTGATTCCAGCTCCCTGTGGAACTCATGTTATTTGTGGTGCTAGCCTAATTATTCATTATCCCCAGCAGACAGAGACTGCAAAACAGAATGAAGCCATTGCTCAGTGTCACAGTCAGTCAGGCAGAAAGAGACACAAATAAGAGCAGACGCCCCTTCTCCCTCCCCTACACACACTCTGACTCACACACAGGCACAAACATGCTGTGGACTGATGAGGAGGTAGCAGCCGTGGTAGTATAGCACGACTTTGTTTCACTGTTGTAATCCCAGGGTGCTGGAGGAGAAGCAGCAGCATATGAGCCTACTCTATACAGCAAATGAGGCCCTTAGACACACACATTAAAGGAAAAGGAGAGGAAGCTCCTCATGAGTTCTCTGTCCTGTATAATGTCAATTCTGAGTACATTTTGCAAGCAAGCATTTTAGTTTTGTTTTGTTGTTTTTGACATTTTTGTAAATAATTCAAACCAAAGCAATAACACAATGGGACAAATCTGAGTTGCATGTGATGTGAAATCAAGTCACCAACATATCTGAATCTTGGTATGTTTAAGACAGTACCAGATTCTGTAACAACAGAAATATCGTTGTCGAAACAATAGTTATCAAAATATTATCAGTTGCCAGTTTATGTAAAGTAGGCTCACACGACTTTGATACAGAGTATCAAAATTCTAATTTGTTTATTGGTTTGTTTGTTTTGGTTGGTTGGTTGGTTGGTTGGTTGGTTGGTTGTTTTTTTGTCTGTGATGACTTTTAAATGCAAACTCTAGCAGGCAGAGTCACACTAACAGCCAGGGGCATAGCACTAAAATCTGGGCCCTATAAGCAGTCTATATGGGCCCCCTGTCCTTACTCTCTTGATCCATGTCTTTCTCACGCACCTTTTTATTTTATTTTATTTTTTATTTTATTACAACATAAGTTTGCTTTCTTTTTCTTTCTTTACCTCATTTCTTTCCTATTTTGAAACCCTGATTTCTCTTTCTTGGGGAAACACATAAGCCGTGTTTTTATTCACCCTCTAATCTAATGTAAATGCATGGCAGCGGTGCTCAAATGCTGTTGCAACTCCGTTGCGATGTGCACGCATTCCCTTGCGCCTATATTTTAAGACATGGCGGCTGTGCCCTGAGATAAACTGAGTTCATCTTCTAGTTAATGTGATGAGGAACAACCAATCACAGCACCTGGAAGATGATCATCTCTGCACTCAGGATTGCATGTAAGTAGGCTGGTGCTTGTTATGGCTGCTTAGCAACTTCAGATGCAACCTGCCTCTGCACTTGTGAAAGTTGGCACAGATTATGCACAAGAGTTGCACAAAGCGCCTGACCTCGCGTTTTCCAGGCGGTTAAAGACGTGGCATGCACACAGCCCCAAAGCAGTCACTCATTTGGCTGTAGCTGAGTTTATAGATTAATCCTAATGCAGGAGTGGACTAAACCATTTTTAGCCTTTCAGGATTGAGAGGGGCCTCAGAGAGCTTCCACTAGTTTATAGCATATAGCCTATAGCTTATTATAGCATTAATTATTTAGAAAATTAAAAAAATAAATAATTACAAACAAAAGTTTTTTGAGGGCCCCCCTCCCATTGGGGCCCTTATCAGTCCCATTTTTCCCCCACTATGGCCCCCTGTTAACAGTGACACTAATACATTAAATGGGTGCACTACAGGGCGCTGGTGGCTTAGTGGTAGAGCAGGCGCCCCATGTACAAGGCTGTTACCAGATTTTACAAAGACCAGGGATCTTGCAGGTCACTTTTTTCAACACTACAACTGGATTCCCTCTGAGACCATTTTCCATCCTGCTCCTGGTGGAATATATCACAACAAACTCCAAACTTACAGAAATATGACATATCAACAATTCCTTAGATATTTGCAAAAATACACTACTCTAGAAACACAAGATAAAAGGCATCATATGTCAACGGTATTCTTGTCAGTTCTGTCACCAAATAGTCTTTAAAGATAAAATACATACAAACTTTATGTTTTGGATTTTGTTGCCTAAACTCACAAACAGCTTCCATTCGTCAGATGCACTATTTTAATGTTGTATGTAATCTTTTAATTATTAGAATTAGACAACTTTATTGTCATTGTACATTATACAACGAAATTCTGTTCGGCACTTAGCACTACCAGTAGCTAGCACTAGTACCAAGCCGCTGCGTTTATACGCGCCGTCATCTTCAATATATTTTAACACGTGTGTTATGTTCTCCAAGATGCAGTTCTACGTAATGTATTGAATCATTAGGGGGACGTCTATGTAGGGAATCTCGGCATGCACAAATTACTACCACCAGATGGTGGGTTTAGCTACATTTGTTGTGTAAAAACGAGGGCATGATTGGTATTAACGTTGGCTGCTCAAGGTCTGTTGTGCTCCCTTTCATCAATGTCTGTGTAAACAGCGTTAATGTTGGTCAGAGACTATAACTGCCTTCGCTTGATGCGTTGGTTAATTTAGATGTGTAGTTTGCAGCGGGGTTAATATGTGTTCCTCTGCATTTTGGTGTGTTGTGGTGTAAAACATCTGTGCACACACTCAATGCACACAAGCCATTTTTTCCCCAATTTTTGGACCCTCACAGCAGATAAGGAAAAGTCCCTTAGATCGGTAAAATATGGTTGATGTTCAGAATGTTTTCCAGCTATCAATGTTGATTGACTTCTCCTTTTTTCAGATGCACCCCTCTATTTTGAGTGACGAAGCGAGTCTGGGGCACACAACCCTTTCACCATCCAAGTTTGGGTGTCCTCTCTGCCCCAAATTTAAAATAAAAAATGAGAGCGCGATCCAGAGGCACCTGAAAAACCATACGGAAAATGCAGTTCATTTCCACGGTATGTTGATGAGAAATGTCTGTTTGAGATCATATACTTCTACATGTAACAGTAATGTTTAATGATATTTGTTTGGGATAAAACAAGACATTTTAGGCTGCATCTTGGGATCTTGGGATCTGTGGAACAGTGGTTGACATTTTATACCATTTTCTTACATTTTATAGACCAAACAAATAAATTATTTTACTGTTTTTCCATCTTTTTTTCTTTGTTTTTTTTCTACTTTTGAGATTGATATGGATATCTGAAATAAAAACTTGTTTACAAAAAACAGAACTCCAAGTCTCCTTCTTTATGTTGCCAGTACAATAGTGTAATATTGTGTTTACATGTGTTCCTGAAATATAATAGAATACATCTGACAATATGGCAATCTAATTATTACTCTTTCCTGTCAACATGGCTTTGACACCTGCGTCTTTTGAGGAAAAAAAATGCGATGAACATCAAATGAGACGATGCGTACATCACCAGTGGTGGGTTTGATTCGAGCCTCACATGAACCGCTCGGACGGGCTACAACGACAGTCTGACACCAGTCTAACACCGGCCAACCCGGAGACTTCATCATACGCCCGGGCAGGGATCAGCACCGAGACCCAGTATTAAACAACCCAAGGCAAGTTTAATAAACACCGTAATAACAGTAAGCTCCGCCATTATCAGCGTTACTTTTTAAAGTTTAGGTCTGTAGGTTTGTATCATCATTCTGCAGCAGTGGGGCCGCGGTGCAGATGAAGGGAATATAACTTCAAGATGACTCTAGTTAACGTCAACTTGTTACTGTGAGTAAGTGCGATAAAACCTCTGCCAGCCAAGCCAATACTTTATCAATACAAGTGATCAGCATGTAGAATATTTCAATCTGCTCTGTCCACAGTCTCTCATTCTCCGCTATTATGATTTATGATCGCGGTCGACACAAGCACATCCCGCTTGCGAGGCTAACAGCAAAGTGTTATAGACTTAAAACTAAATGAAAGCTGTCTGTATGTAGGCTAACACTTTATCTGAAGCCTGAGGCAGCCGACCTGCAGACAGTGAGTGTCCTCAGTAGAGGAGGGACAGAGAGCAGGATGAATGACTGATACTGATGTCTTCATGCTGAGATAACGTGACTTTCTTCACTCAGTATTGTGATGTCAGGAGGAATATTTATATTCCAGTGAGATATTACTGGGTTTTCAATAGTGACTAAAATGGACTGTATAAAACTATATCCTGTTTAACTGACCTATAAGGAAAGCATCAGGAGGTGAGGTGTTTGCATGTGTGTGTGTGTGTGTGTGTGTGTGTGTGTCTGCATCATGTTGAGGAGGGCCATGCCTGTGTATATAAAAATATGCAAAAAAACAACCCTGCTGTAGTTTGTTTGTTTGTTAGCTATCTAACAACACATCAAAAATAATTGTAAGCCGGTCTTGTTCAGTGAATCAGTTTATCATGTACACTCAAAAAATATTTAGGCCTAATATTTAATATAAAACCTAAGCCTATTTTATAGGCCTCTGCTCAAAAATTGCAAACCCATAACGAAATGAATATATCTCTGCAACCACAAGGTCTATTTGAATACTTTTGGTGTCATGGTAAAGGGAACATTTGTGAGATTTGTTAAGATGTGTAAATTTCAGTATATGTGTTATATGTGAAGAGTAAATGAAGATGGCATACAACACAAATGAAATATTTTGAGGTTCGCCTACAAAAAAAAAAGCATTTTCAGGATGAGTATCCCTTTGGAATGATGCAGCTGCAGCTCTAAACCTCTATCAAATCATAGCACAATATGTGAACATTAACTCTGCAAAGGCTGATTCTGATAAAGTGAAGCAGAGCAATATAAGAGAAGTTTTAGTACAGGCGAGCTCTCCAAAATTGCATCATGTTTGCATGTGATTTTTGTCATGTACAATCCTTTTTCTTTCATTTTTTGTTTATGTAAATCCCTACTGATGTTTAGGGTAAACACATAGAACTGTCTGTTTCGTTGTTTTACTAAATTTCCCGCTCCAAACTGACCAATATGCACCTACTACATTTGAACCTGAGTTTCTATTCTGAGTTTGGAGGCCGGTATCTCCACGACGGCTTGGCCGATTTGAGTGACTGACACCTTGTTTTATTCGTTAGAGCCAATAGAATGATGCTATACCCACCAAAATGAAATTGACAGTACTGTAAGGCAATCAGAGTCAGCAGAACGTGTTGTGGGGAGATATTGGTTGCTGTGAGTGGTCATTGTTTTTGTTCCCCCGGAACCTTTTTTTCTGCCCGGATTCATTTGAATGGCTGGTAGTATGTGAACGGAGCGTGAGTCAACAGCAGAATGCACATTTTACGGCAAAATTAATAAGGTAAGAGCCATATTACAAATATATTTTGGCAAAGAGATTTCTGTTGTTGTTGTTCTTTGGGCTGTAGCTCTGTGATGGTTAAAGGGAGAGTGATTTGGGATTTGTCGGGATATCGGTGCTGTTTTGAGTTGTTGGAGTTAGTTGTTGTTTATTTAGTTGATGTTAAAACTGAGTTTGGGGCATGTAAAAAGTTTTATTACAGCCTTGTAGCTGAGGTTCTGCTGTTAAATTTGATGGGCAACATCACTATATTCTTCTGATCAGTGTATTGATACACACCAGGTCTTTATTAGCAGCTCTAGAGGTCCCCCAAATTGATTTAAAGATTGTTTGCTTATAAATACATAAACCTGGTTGTTCGATATTTAAAACACATTGGGTTTATTAGTGCTGTTAAATAAATAAATCACATTATTACTTATTATACTCATTATTACTACTTGAGCTTGTTTTATGTGTTCATTTCACAGATAGTTATACATCCTTAGTCCTTAAATTAAATTCATTATGAACTTGGACTTAAAATCATTGTTTTATTTTATGGCCTTGCTGCCCTGGTTTTTGGCCTTTGTGCCCTCAAAAAATTGACAGCACGAAAGGCCAAGTGGTCTTGCCCCTAAAATGACGAAATTCCAGGCCTGCCTATAACCAACAAAATCTAATCAGTTTGTTGTTGAGTCCAAGTGGACATTTGTGCCAAATTTGAAGAAAATCTCTCAATATGTTCTTGAATTCTGTACGACATCTATTGCACGTCTGTCCGTCCTGGAAGCGGGATCCCTCCTCTGTTGCTCTTCCTGAGGTTTCTACCATTTTTTTTTCCCCGGTAAAGGGTTTTTTTGGGGGAGTTTTTCCTTATCCACTGTGAGGGTCTAGAGGACAGAGGGATGTTGTATGCTGTAAAGCCCTGTGAGGCAAATTGTATTTGTGATATTGGGCTTTATAAAAAAAATTGATTGATTGATTGATTGAATTATCACATTAAGGGAAATGAGACAGAAATTTAACCTAGGACCACCAAAACTAATCAGTTCATTTGTGCCAAATTTGAAGAGAAGACCTCGAGGCACTAAGATATCATGGTCACAAGGATGGACAGACAGACGGATAACCCAGAAACATAATACCTCTGGCAATGGCTGTCGCCAGCATGGAGGCATAAAAATATAAGCGGTCTCTGCAGAAAAATACCCCACCACATACTGAGAGTGGACCAAGTGTTGATTTAGAAGTATTATTACTCTGTATGAGTCTATACCTTTTTTCTTGGAAAATCCTTCACAGTTTACCTTTAAGACAGCTTGAACTCAGTTTTATGACCCAACTTACACCAAATGATCAAGGTTATGGAAGCGTGCACCAACTAAGAGAAAAACATTCATGATTTTATTCCAATGTTGTAAATTTGTCTGCAACAGTGAAACTGCTTGAAATATCATTTTGTGTAAGGCCAGTATGAGTAGAGTAGATTGGTGTATGATGCTTATGACCACTGAGCCTTGTTTCATGTACCAGTTCCATTTGCTGATAAAGACTGTGAGTTGCAGCTGAAAGCTCCAAAAAGTTAGTTAGTGGATCATGATTTCTATTTTTTGATTTTTTTGTACTTTTGGTCAAGCTAAAGAACACTAAGGCTATTGGTTCCAGAATGAACTTTCATACTCAAAAATACAATTACATCCATGATTTTTTTGTCACTTTATCTCACAACTTTTAGAAGGACATTATCTGCTATGGACAGCATGTTTTAGGTGATATATACAAACCTTTGGGGTGTTCATGTGCTGTATGTAGTGTATCTCTGTGTACTGGGACATGTCAAAATGTCTCCAGTGAAAAGGCCTATTTGTATGCTGTTTTAAAATAGGATGAAAGGAGCTTGGGTGATTGGTCATTGCGGCTCTAGAGATTGCACTAATGCACTCAGTTTTAGAAAAATAGAGCCCTGAGTATCTCACAGGTGGTAGTGAGTGTAGTCCCAGTACTGTGGCAGTAGTAATGGTGGCAGTAGTGGTGGTAGTAGTAGTAAAGAAGAAGTAGTTGTGGAATCAGTTTCTTACCATTGTTAGTGAGTGTAGTCCCAGCGTACCACCCTGAGCGTCCTCCCCAGGTGGTTTGTCCATTGAGTATCTTGAGTTTGTCAAACATCCCCTCAGCTCCCACTGTTCCCATTTGCTGCTTGTCACTAGCCAGGTTCCTGAGCACTCGATTTATTGATGAAACCTGGTGACAACACAACATGGTTATACAAGAGCAACTATGTTGTATGAAGCCACTGGTGGACAGAAACTACGTAATTGAACCAAACATTGTGAAATGCACTACACCACTGTACTGCTGCCGACTCATCACTGACCTACTGTCATCCTTCAGCCGGCCTTGTCATGTCCATTTAAAGAAACACTACAGATGAGTTCTATTACATCTGTATGGGTAATTTCAAGTCACCACTGAACCTAATCTACATGTTTCCGGACTGTGGGAGGAAGCTGCAGAACCCAGAGAACACCTATCCTAACATATGGAGAACATGTAAACTCCAAACAAAAAGGCCCCAGCAGGCTGGCGGATTGTAACCCAGAACCATCCTGATGTGAGGTGACAGTGCTAACCACTAAACCACCGTCATTTTTCAAAGTTCATTTTACATTAGACTATTAACCAGTAGGGTCTAACAGGAGTTCTGTCTGATTGGTTAATGACTTTTTAAAGCCCACTGCACTGAATGCCTGCTGTAACAGCACACTGTAATAAGCATCAGCATTTAGGTTTAAACTGGCAGGACTTGGCTGAAGAACAGAAGGGTCTTACGCTGGGTATATTGTCGTTGGTGCAGACTCCCTCTGCCAGCAGTCGGTCTCTGATCTCCCAGGCGAAAATAGATGGACACTCTCTCTTGTACTGAGCAATCTTTCCCACCACCTCTGGAGTGGCCACCCTGGGTTTACTCCCTCCTATGGCCCGAGGACGGATTGAACCTGTCTCGTAATACCTGCCCAAGATCTTACTTACACAGCCGTTAGACACCTGAACACAAGAAGAGCACATGTCACACACATTATTTATAACTGGGCCAAAACACACTACCTATATGAAAAAATTACACACACACACACACACACACACACACACGCCTACATACACACGCAAACACTTTGTCAAACCCTCCAAATGTATTTTTTAGAGTAAAAGTTAGCTGTATTTATGTATGTTCAGCTAATGCATTGACAGTATGAATGCAACTTCTGTTATAATTGTGCCCAGTGTTCCACGATTCAAGCAGTCCATTCCAGCAGTCCATTCTAGCACTTCTATCAATCTACCAGCATGTAGAGGCATGTCTCAAAACAACAATGTGTGCCAGTAGCAGGAGCAGGCTGACGGCTGAGCCTGATTAAACGCTGATCTTCTTGAAAAAGAATCTCCACATCATGCTTGGACCAGAGTAAGGGGAGAATGTGGAGATGGGGTAGCAGTGGACGATTTAGTTAACTGACTGATTTTTGCTCATGTTTTTTCCAAGACGAGCAAGGTAAGGAGAAGGGACACTGAGGTAGACCGACAATAGCCAGTAGCTTATCAATATACCTTTACCTCTCTGATAGGCATAGTGTGCTAAAATAATCCTTTGCCTTTTTATTATTTGCTAATTATTAGCTAGCTATAGCTAATAATTTTAGCTAGCTATCTAGCAATTCAGTCGTGGAGACTTGAAGGCACGGCTGCGGAGGCAGGAATGATATGAACGAGGGGAAAGTGGGCCTCGTTTCCCCTTTGGGGGTGTGGCTTTCAGATTATGACACATTGTGCTTTGTGTCTATGCCAAAGTCAGACTGCATTCTTCTTTGTTTCTGTGATGATACAGATGAACAGTGCAGCTGGATGCTGAACCCCTAACCTCTAACCCTGTAATGTTTCTACTAAGTCCCTGTTTTCTGTAAGAACTGTGATTCATATTGACATGGTTCTGCAACCAGCTCATCATTCCTGTCAGTGCAGTATATACTGCCACTGTCAGTATGACTGCTGAGAGAATCAGATGTAAGCATGATGAGTTTACCTGCAGTATTCTGGATATGTCACAGGGTCGAGCTCCACTGTGTGCCAGCTCCACTATCTTCTGCCTTGTAGAATCAGGTAAAGGTCTCCCGTTCACAAACACACCTCCCAGCTGGTTTACTCCACTGTGACCTACACAAACACAGTAGTAAGTAATGAAAAGAGAACTCAAACTATGATGAGCTAAAGAGCCAAACTTATCAGGCACATACAAGGGAAGCGTCTGTGTGTCTTTTCGGGGGGGGGATACAGCCAGGAACACAAGTTAGAGGCAACTAAAACAAAAAAGGTATCTTAAGCCAGAAACTAAGGTTGCGATATTATAACCCAAGTTTGATTAGCACAGGCTCCGCCCTCTACTGAACTCAATGGGTAATACTCTCCTCCAACCCCGAGAGTATCAGAAATACTTGCCTATTTAGGGTTGCAATATCATAACATCTGTTCTATCTCACACAGGCTCCACCCTCTACTAGACTCTTTATATACGATTGGTGGAGCCCGATAAATTAATGCCTTACTACACACTTCCTGACCAGCTAATGGTCAGTTGCTGCAGCCCACCTACTTCCTTATAACCTAGGCCGCCACAGCAGAGAAATAGGGGGCCCCAGCCAATGCAGGTGGAAAGCAACTAAATTGGTCAGTGGGCAAATCACCGATGACTGAAGAAACTGGAATGCAGAGACCGAGGGAAAGCCCCTATTTACAGTGTGGGCTTCACATGTATTTGAATAGGCACGTCCTGATTATTTGCCTAGGTTTATGTGAATTTCAGTGGGAGAATTAAAGCTTGTGATTGGAGGAGTGTATCACCTGCAGAGTCCAGTAGAGTGTGGAGCCTGTGTGAGATACAACATGTAGTTTGGTCTGTTTCTATGGAAGATCTTTCAGCCTTTACACTACATGCTACTGTAGATTTTAACATTTCAATATGTTATAATCTGGTTTCTAATGACATGAAAAGCATGCTGATACTGCTGATACATGAGCTGATGCTGAATTTTATTGGTTATTACAACAATGTTGACTGATGCTTTTATGCCTTTGGCCCACCCCCTTTGAAAGGACTGAAACTAAATGTTGACAGGCACATTCTAACTCCCAGCTTTCCAAATACTGTCACTTGATCTGTGGCCCTATACCTCAAAATACGATGCTCTAGGTAACCCTAGCGTTAGTTTTGAAAACTCAGGGTTCAGGCTTGTTACATGCTCCATGTCTTTTCAAAATAAACTTTATGGTTTGACATAAAATAAGGTTGTGTTTGTTATTAATGAATGTAAGGTCTTGTAACATACATCACTAGTATGCAACACATACTAGCACACTAGATTGTTATTAAAATAAATCAGTTGACCTTTGATTTCACAAGGCAAACACACTGCAATCTCCCAGGTGAAAGGCCGGCCTTTCTTTGACTCATCCACTTCCCCTCCCATCCACCCTATGCAGACTTTCTCACTCTTTATAAGACGCTGGCTGCTCAGAGCATCAAAAAAAGTGCATCTCATATTGCCATGAAAGGGTGCCTTAGTACGCCGCTATTTGATGCAAAGGGCCACCGACCAAATATCAGTATTTGACAAGTTGGGAGTGAGATGAGGATGAGGCTGATGCCCATTACATTCTCATTCCAACTTGTCAAATGCTGCTGCTTTATCGGTGGACCTACACATCTAAATCTGATGCCCTAGGTACCTTCCTGTATCAGTTTTGGACATTCAGGGACAGCGAGTCAATTTTTTGCTTGTTCCATGCATTGTGTCTTTTCAAAATACATTTCCATTTTCACAGGAAATGTACAGTTTTTGCTCATTAGATGCATAAAGTCGTCTTCAAAATAAACTTTTAATGTTGGTAAAAAAAAACACTTCATTTTTAGGTTTACTTCCCTTGGTTTAGGCATCTGTGTCTGATCCCAACATTATTGACAAAGTGGTGGTATTTTATGACTTGGGAATGCGACCTGGTCTCTCTCGTAGAATATCAACTGGATAGTGACTTCCTGCATCCTTTCATGTTGGTGTGATACGTGGCTGCTAGCCATTATTGTGTAACGGTGCCCAGCAGTGTCAGGGGGAAATGTGGCAGGACATAAACGAAAGTTAAGGGGGTGAAAGTCCGAGTGGGGTGGGTGGGAGTAATGGTGGATAGGTCCAACAACTACCAACTTTCACAAAAGAGGCTGGTGTTTGCTTCCCGTATGATAGTAAGGCCAAACCCTGTTCTTTAATGTGAGGGGAGTGAGAATGTGCTGTGATGCCATAAATTACCTCTCACATTGCTCTGGCATCTGTTCAGGTTTCTGGCTATATTGAGGTCTACAACTTCATCAATAAATTTTATCTTTAACTTGGATGAAGGAATATGATCAACATACAGGCAGCTGTTCACTATATACTATGTATACTATTCTTTTTCAGAAAGGCCACCAAAAATACAGATTTTGTGTTAATTAATTCATCCAAACTAGCCAGTGAATTTCACATGGATATGGACTGAATCAAAAATAAAGTTTTTTTCTGTGATATAAATTCAGTAACATTTTATCTTACCTTCTATAAAAAGAAATTATTATGGGATTGCAGACCCAAAAATTCACATATCAACAGAAGTGAAAAGGACTGAGCTGCCCTGACACCTCTGTAGGATTTTGTGTAGAGCTTAAAATGCTCTGTCTGCTGATCAACATGTTGCAGGTCTGTCTGACATGTTTCTCTCAGCAGCAGCAGCAGCAGCAGCAGACCACAGTCTGTGCTGTGACACTGTGCAGGTTAAGTAGGGATTTGCTTTGAATCAATTGTCTATTGTCTGTTAATGGCTCTGTGGGGGAAAGCATATTGCAGATTTATAAACCTCTCAACAGGACATTAATAAATCATACAACCAGCCAACACACACGCATGCACACACACACACACACACACACACACACACACACACACGTTAAGCGATGAAGTGGGGCTGCTGCAAATCAAAAGATCAAAATGGGTTTCCCTATAGACACTGCGTTCAGTCAACATCAGGATGACAACAAAAAATATGAATAGCAGCAATATATTCATGTTTTTTCCACGAAAGAATAAGATATAAGCAGGGTGGGAAATATGTCGCAAAAATCCCAATCAATTTATCAAGTAATTTCTGTTCATCACTAAGTCCTAAAACAATATTATCTGGAGAATTTCACCATTTTTATATAAATATCTGCTTATTCAAACAGTTTTCCAGAGGTGAGTGTCTTTTTCTTTAAACAGAAAATAAAAAGGCACATTGCAGCAATAGAATAGTAAGTGGCTGGCATGCTGACGTTACTTATGTCCTAAAAAAATGAGAATATGCAAATCATTTTAACATGCATGATCTAGTACATGTGTATAGTTAAAAGATATTGTTCATCTCTCACAGACACTGACTGTTGGATCCTTCATGTAGATGATAAGGTTCAAGGCTATCAAATATTTGAACCTGCACCTACACTGCTGGTGCTAAGGGACTGTTATTTATGTAGGGAAGGAGGTGGTGCTTTTTCTAAGTACTGGGGAGGGACTTGTGTTTTTTTATTATTATTTTGGCTTAGAAGAAGGGCAAACAAATGTAAATGGTTGTATTTTGTAGCATACCTGTGGATATTCTCATTTATCCAGGTCATAGTTATCTCAAGGCAATTGAATCGAACGCAACTGAACTAGTTCTGACAAGTCAGACTAGTTCTAGCCTAGTCAGACAGGCATGAACTGATGAAGCCTCTTGGATAAGAGGTGAAACGTCTTCTAAGACAAAACTAAGTCCAGATGCGTTCGATTCAATTGCCTTAAGGTTGTATTTTGTATTTATTTTGCTGCTGATTTTTAAAGAAAACATGCCTTCAAAACCCCCTTGCAGTATGTTTTGTATAAAAATCGCCAGAAATTACACCTTTTATTATGGCCATAAACTGTGAAGACAGAAATTATTATTGGCTTTTCAAATTTCCAATGGTATTTGGAGACATTGTGTGTGATGAACACTTCCATCAGAAATAATAACAATACTAATAATAATACTAAAAAAAATTCATCAAAATCACTTCACTCTAGGTCTCTTTAACATTCATCCAAAAACAAATTGCTTGCAAAAACTAACCAGTATGCATGACAAGAGTGAATAACTGAGGCAGGATTTTGTCTTCATCTTTTAACTTTCAAACATCAAAGAGTAAGTAAGTGATTTATGGTGCGTGGTGGGTCATATATTTTCTGCCAGTCAGTCAGGGAAACTCAAGGAAAAATATATGTAGCTTTGGGGAAGGTCACAAAGAAAACTGACAAGTAAAGAACAGTCCCGAATCACTGTCATACTGGAATTGCTACTAACAGGCAAAACATAAAAATGGTGGTGGCTGGATGTTCTTCTTAAGAAAACACATAGCACGAAGCAAAAAATAAAATAAAAACTGCAGATAAAAAAAATGCAAGGTAAGAAACACATTCACCATACACCAGAAAACTGGCTTACAGCACCACAGAAATTTACTAATGGATACTAAAAAACAATGCCATTTAGCTAATGTCTGAAAAACTATACCTAAAAACGAGAAGAAACATTGTTATCTCATTTTCCAACATCAGTAATGAGTGTTTTACTTTTTTGAGGTTGCGTGTCTGGCCTCTGATTCTTTAGTTTTAGTGTCCCAGTAATTCTTTTGTTCTGTACAACTAGAGGCTTTTACCATTGAGACTGTCCTTGCAAGAAAAGCAATAGCATCCTTTTCTCAAATACAATATATATGACCTGTGTTTATGTTTGGCTGACAGGCAAATGCTAATGAATATGTGAATTCCAATAACAACAATAAACAATAACAATAAAGGTGGAATAATTGTGTTATTGAACCACTGCAAACCTGACTGGGTGGAAGTTTGGATAGATGATTACTGTATGTCAACAAAGCAAGTAATTTGAAAATGGGAGACAGCAGTTTCCTATTTTTCTGCCAACAGTCAACATGACCATGATTGTTCCTAGGCTGGGTGATATGGCTTAAAAATAATATCACAGTATTTTTATCTTGATACACAATAAATATAGTGAATCTCCTCCAAAGTACTTAAAACCACTAAAATACAAAATTATTAAACATACTACAGTTACAGTCACTACTGTCATATTAATACAAAGTACCGTTATAATAAAGTTAAATAAAATACTGTTATAATAAAGCTAAATGAAGTACTCTTGTAATTAAGTTAAATAAAGTATTATTATAAGTAAATATATCAAAGTGGAACCACTGGTGCCGGGTTGGCCAGGCCAGAAGTGTTGATGTTTTCGCTAGCAGTTAGCAGTTTGCACAAAGTTAAAAAGTTGCTATTGTGCCTTTAAACTTTGAGGATTTATTCACTGTGAGCTGGTAACACACTAATAGCTCTCCAGTCCATATATTAATAGTATCTGAAAGTCACACTGGGGCTACATGGTCGCAAAATGTGACTTAATAGTCACAGTCTGGAACCCTGCAGGTTAGTTATGGGAGGTCTGGCTCTTTTCAAAGATTCGACTCTTTTGGCTCGGCTGCCTAAGAAGAGCCGGCTTTTAAGGCTCCAAAACGGCTCCCAAATGGCTCTTCATTTAGTATCATGTGGAGCCTTCTATTTTAGCCTAATTTAGCAATTATGAATGTTTTGTGTGTTGGTAAGCAATTTGTCATTCAGTGTTTCCATAAAAGCCTTATTTTCATGCTATTTTTTGTTACAAAAAAAATACACAGTTACTATTGTTTAACATTTTAATCACACCTTTAATTTAACAACTGAACACAGAACCACAGCAAACAAATCAGATGCTTGCTCTGTGTGTACCTGGCCTGCACCACTACAGTCGTTGTCTTTGGAGCGGCTGCCCCCCTTCCTTCTTTCACATAATGGTATGATCCTAGATTGTCCTCGCATGTGATTGGCCGCCTGGTGTGCCCATCACAATAAAGTCCCACCCCTGCCTGCATGGATTCTCAGCAGAGCTGAGTAGGAAGATTTGGCTCGCCCCAACAGGAGTCGGCTCTTCTTGGTCATACAAATAATCGGCTCTTAGAGCCGGCTCCTTCGCAAGCGACGACATAAATACTGCAGGTACAAAGAGACATGCTTACTCTGCTAACGCTAACATTAATTTCATAAACTGTTACCATGGCGCTATTAAACTTGATGATTTATTCATTGTTTGCTAGAAACACACCCACAGCTTTCCAATCCATTTAGTAATTATATTTGTAAGTTGCAGTGGTTTTCCATGGTTGCAAAATGTGGCTAAATGGTAGCGGCCTGTAGTGCTGCCGACAGGCCCATGCTTTGCCTGCTCATATACTGCTGCTCAGGAGAAAATGACCTGCATAGGCGGAGGAGTGTGTTTGAGACTTATCGTGTTTGTGAGTCTTCCTTTATGTGTGTGTGTGTATGTGTGTGAGATAGAGAGGCATAGGAGAGAGCAGTAGAACCATAACATTGAAGCAAGTCTCATGCCGGTGGCTCCAAAAAAAGACATGACTATTTATACTTGGTGTTTGCGATAAATTACCATCTTAGATATTGCACATGGAGTCTATCAAATACATCATTACCCCTAACTGTTTCTAATAGTCATGCAAATAATTTTTGCAACGACACCGACAAAGAAAGGGTGTTGGATCCAAAAATTTTCATGTGTTGGCACACAACATATTTTGTTATGGGCCGTGTGTGTTGTCAAATTGTATTAATGTGTTGTTGTTGTTTTTTTATTTAATACTAGTCAACATCAACAATGGCTGCATAATAGCATTAAAATGGAGCTAAAGGTAATCTGTTTTATTCATTTAGATCCATACATAGGGCAGCGGCCCTCACCCCAACCCCCACCCCTCCTCTTCTTTAGAGAAGAAACAGATGCATAACCCTAATCACAGAGGGTTTACCTTCCAGTACACCTCACACTGTCATGGCTTTGAACTTCTCTCCTGGTTAATTAAATTATAAGGAGAGTCATGGCCCCCTGTAGAAGCTGCTGTTGACTCTGAGTGTGATGGTGGATTATTTCACCCTCTAACTCTCCCTTGTGCTGCCTCACATCATGTTCACTTTGTGTTCCGGGGTCGATCGCTTCGCTGAAGAAATGTTAATCACAGTGTCATTTCCCAGAGGAACACACCCAGGCTTTCCTCTGCTGACACACAATTAATAGACAGACATATGGAGTCAATTTGGCTGTGGTCCCTGTGTGACACACACACACACACACACACACACACACACACACACACACAGAGTAGGTGGGCCCCTGGGTGTAGCTCAGCAGCTTTCACTTTCCCACTGAACCTGACTTCAATTAACTTTCACTTTAACCATGGACTGTAATTTTCAGTGAGTTTTCCAAATTAGAATTAAAATATGTTGTTTGCTTTTTTGTTTGGTTTTGGGTTTGTTTGTTTGTTTTTTGTTGTTTGGTTTTCTTTTTTTTTTTGGTGTCCAACAGTGGTCTACAGTGTTCTGCGGACTGGCAGGTGTTAACAAAGTAACATGCTATCCCCTCCACCTTCAGATGACAAAGACAGCTCATACACTACCTCACTTTAGCCCCCTATGATACCCATTATGATGACAGTTGGTAAAAATAAATTAATAAAAATAAAAAAATGTTTGTTTGTTTTTTTGTCACAAAATAGACAAAATATAAATATGTGCTAATTTGCTTTTAGTAACATGTTCTACATGTGTTATAATAGACATAAATCAATAATTAGCTTGTCCAGAAGAATAAATAAAATAATATATGACATTGTAAAATAATACTATGTACAAATTAACTTTCTAAGTGAACTAGGGATGCACCAATTTTGAAAGAAGTATTGTGTTTATTATGTTTAAAATAACAATTTGGGCAATAACCCATACCAACATTTTTGTATTAGTGTTTTTTTTTTTCTTTCTTTTTTTTTAATAATTCTTCTTTTGTGCCAGGCAAACACAGAAATCTACACTATCAGCCTACATAAATAAACACTTTTAAAATCATTCAGTCCTTCATTACACTACCTTTGAATAAGCACAAATTCAATGATACACATTTATGAAACAACCTTTAACATAGCCTTCTTTTACCTGAAAAACATCTTTGAAAAATAAGCAAAAGGCCTTTTTACTTTATATGATACAACATAATACCCTCTCTAATATCTATTTTATAGTGCTGTGAAAACATCAACACATCTCTCCTTCAAACAGCTGGATTTAAGTTTCTTTAAGTTTCTCATTTTCTACATTTTACAAGATTACATTGAACACATCATGAAAACATTAGAAATTATATTTGCCCAATACTAATTTTTACTGAACAGAACTTGAATGCTTCACAGTGTAAATCAGTGCAATCTCCGTGAGCTGTTGGTTGCAGCCACCTGCTCCCTATAAGTAATGATAACGGCAGGAACCCAGATTTTATGTCCTTATTTAATATTTCAAAATAATAGTGGCAATAGTATTAGTAATAAATAGTAAAAGATAAATATTTTGATTGGTGCTACCTATTGATGATGGTGCCCTTAGCATCCGCCTATATTGCCCATGCCATGGGCTGGTACTGTTTAGGGTATACTTTTGGGTATGTTATCTAAAGCAACACCAGAAATTAAAAAAGAGGGTTGTTGTTTGTTTAATTAAATGTATAAAGTACTTGTGGCAAATATTAAGAAACATTTGAGTTTTAACTTCATGTCATTTAATATTGAAAAACATTAAAAATGAACTTTTTCATAAGTTGGTCTGTCTCAACGTTCCCCTCAGACAACAGCCTACCACTGTGGAACAGCCCAGAGGAATGCATTCGTTAAAGAGCATAAACATATTCCAGCAAACTTTACATTAACAATTTATCAAATTAAACTATCATAACCCTCTTCAAAACAAGATGGTGATTTATATTTCAGTGTTTGATTATTGGTTTTACATGTTTAACCTGTTTTCAGTGTACTGCTGCAAATGTCCTGCTGCAAATGTTGCCACTATTTGTTGTGTTGCTGTTGGGTTGATAGCAGTGTGTTGTCTTCCAAACAACTAAATTCTTATTTGTCCTCATTAACATCATTAACATCAACTAGTAGCGCTAATTTTACCCGTGTCTTCTTTGAAGAGCTCTAGAATAATTTTGTAATTCTGTAAATGGAAAAAAATGTGTGTAAAATATAGGCATACAGTTTGCTCTGCAGAGAGGACTTACAAAGTGCACTGTTACATGAGACTATACAGTGCCAAAGCCTGAACTGTATTTCCACTAACATTATTCCAGGTGAATTTGTTGAGATAAAAAGAAAATAATGATGACTGTGATGTATTTGAACAATATATAAACCTAAACACACAGTACCAATAACTGTCACGGTGGAATTCATAAACATACGATGTTGCTCAAGATAACATTTGCATTTTAACAATTTTCTATGACTTAATTATCAAATAAAGTACATTAAACAATCAAAAATTAAACCTTACTTATTTATTATTGTGAATCCATTATTTCCAGATTGTAAAATGGCAGAAAAAGATTACTTCAGACCCTTTTTGTGGAGAGAGATGATGGAGCTGAACCATGCAAGGAAGGCCCCCAAAAAGGGATTCAACATTGCCTCCAGAGAGTCATGTGACAATATAAACAGTACTACTGGTTTCCATGGGGCCCTGGCTCTTTTTTTAAAGTATTGCAACATAATTGAGGATGTATCGTGTGTGTATAAACTACCCAAAATAGGTATGTTACACAGATTCAGCACAGTACCATTGAGGATTAGAAACATTGATATGATATCTATAAAATGTATCGTATTCATGATTGCAGATATGTGCAATGCCATCATTTTGTTCTGGTGACTGGACTGTTAGGATTTGGTTGGGCACAACAATGACTTGGTTAGGTTTAGGAAACATTGTGGTTTGGGTAAATATGATTACTTTTTTTTTTTTTTTAAAGATTATTTTTTTGGGCTTTTTGCCTTTAATGAACAGGACAGAATGAAATGGGGTGAGAGAGAGTGGGGATTGACATGCAGCAAAGGGTTGCAAGCCGGAGTCGAACCTGCAACCGCTGCAGCGAGGCATCACCTCTACACATGGGGCACCGGCAATATCCACTACGCTACCGACGCCCCAAATATGATTACTTTATTAAGGGTTAGCAGAGCTTTGTCATCATGGTTACAATTATTAACACCTGGTTAAAGTTAGGGAACAATTGTGGTCATGCTTAAATATAACCAAAACTCCCATTGTAAATTCTGATGTTTTGTTGACCAATCCATCCACCCCAAATTTCTTGCTACACAGATTGTGTTACTGTATAATAGCATCACCTAACTTCCTCCTTTGCTTTCATCAGAATAACTCGGCTCACTAATAAACTTTGTCATTTGAGAACTAGCTTAAATGAGTGTTGCTGTCATTCCTCTTGAGAGGACAGCCTTGTTATTATACCTTTGTTGGGAATCATAGGACCACTGGACATTTAAAGGCTTCCTTTTCTGCATGCTCTTTGTTCTTCAAACAAAGAACAAAGAGCATCTCCAGGATGTCTCACCTCACACCTCAGTGAGACTCAAGTCTCACAACTTGATTGGACAGGACTTTTACAGTGACATGTTACTCTGTGATGTCACAGGCATCTGTAGAAGGTCTGCTCCCTTCAGACAGTCTGTCTCTTACTTGGGAACTGTGAAGCAGCCCACACCTCTCTTTCCGGCTGGGCCTGGACCAGCCCAGATGCTCAGACCCTTGGTCCTTGCCCTGAAACATCAAAGGTGGGGCAATTCCTCACAGACTGTCTAACCTGAACCAGAAGGTTAGAGGTGCAAGCATAAAGTTTGCAACTAGCTTTCCAGCAACAAGGAGAACCAAGTGAATTAGCACCCAGCGTCTAACTCTGTAAAGACCTCAAGCGACCAACTTCCTCAGAGTTCCACCTTTGGAACAAAGGACAAACCAAAATTGCATCTGGAACCACAGCTCTTTCCGTCATTCTTCCGCCGGCTAACAAAGCAATACACCACCAAGTGACTCTTTCTCCCATCCATTCAAGGATCGGTAATGTAACAACTGGGCATAGCTTATCACAGCTTTACAGGCTAAGCAAGACTGTTGTTGTATGTGATTTAATACTGTCATTGAGTTATTGTTGTGATAGACTGCAGTTAGGTCATTGATTAGTTGACTTCGCCAAAGCTAAGTGTTTGTTTTCCTAATACTGTTCACAAACAGATTCTTGCACACAACTAAACAATCTCTGCACTAATTCAGACCATTTGCAACACATGTCACATTCACAGAGACTCATTAACAAATAGGCTTTCAACAGAGCTACACCCAAACAGGCATCTCAAAGTTACCGCTTCTTTTCCTTTGTCCTGACCACACGGTCAGACAAACATCTCACCCAATGTGAAGCCAGCTTTGATTCGGCCATCTTGTAGTTCTCTGTTGTCAGCCATTTTGTTTTGTAGGCCAAACATCTCTTTGATCACCACACCTGCCTTTGTCTTTCTCTCTCTCACGTGCGCACACACACACACACACACACACACAGCTTGTATATTGTTAGAATTTGTGTGTTTGATTTTGCTTTGCTTACTTTGTGAATAAATATAATTCTTTGGAATCATACCTGCTGTCTGTTTAATGTTGCATAAGAGTGAATGAATAGTCAACCTCTGCTGTGTCAAGAACTCCAAAATCCTTCAGGCTTTAATTTAATTATTAATCAAAACTCCAAATTAATAGTTTAGCACATTTTATGAGACTAATATCTCTGGCTATCATTTTCCCTTTCCGCGAATGGTGCCCCACGAGGTGATTTAATGTTAATTAAGTCACATTATTTAACAATTATTAATTATTATTAATAATTATTAATTATTTCAGATAGCCAATTGACATACATACAGACCAACATAATTGGTGCCTCCATGTGATGCCCTAAAATATGTTGCCCCTTGGTGAGGCCTAATATATTGATCATTACACTTTTATAAGCTATATTTCTTATTTTTTTCACATCCTACAATATGTATGTCATACTATGTCTAGTCTAAATCATACACTACATTAAACTGAATGATTGCATGTACTGGTAGCAGAGAATGAGTAGCTGCAGATGTGTAGAGACAGTGTTTTCACCTCTGTCGGAATAAAGATGGAAGGATGTGGCTGTACAGACAACACTGTCATTCATTTTTTAACATCATTGGGAAAAAGCTTGAAACCTATGGAGACACTGAACATTTAAAATCCTACAGAGATTTTCAATGTTCTTGCATTACACATGATCAGTCTATGTTGCAACCTATGCCACAATGACATACAATTTCCAACCTATTTACCTCAGAGAACCAAACAATAGACTGTATAAAATGATGGATGTCACCCATTGGTTTGTAGACTCCCATTCTGAAGCCTTTAGCAATGGATCAGCAACACAGCCGTCACCATCTTGATTTTTCTGGAGTCATAAATGACCATATTTAGACAAGAGGCTGAAGCTGTGGAGGAGCGAGCGTGTCTTAATAAGCCAAAACACAACTTGAAAAAATGTTTACATCTCCCACACAAGGATAACAATTCTTTTAAACAAATGTGACAAGCACTTTGGTTCTGCTCTCACTTGCTGTGTGCAGAGAGCGCAAAAGAGGAGAGGAAGAGCGTGGAGATGCAGGTGCTGCATGAATCTGTTCTCTGGCATCCTTTAAGAATCTTTAAAGCTTATTTATAAGATAATTAAAGAAATTAGCATGTGACTATTTAAAAAATAAAGTGGAGAAGAAAATGAGGAGAGATGAAGAGCTGATTGAGAGGAGGAGAGCAAAGGAAAGTTTTTGAAAGTAAAGTGACGAGGAGGGCAGAATGCACTTAGCCTGATTGTTACAACTGAATGCAGGCCTACTTTGTAGTTTGGAGGGTAGATATGTTGGTTTATTATTTTATTTATTCAGATAACAGCATTTTCATATTTTGTGTACAGATTTGTTGATTGTGATGGTTATTAGAGCATTAAAGTGTGCACAATATGGCATTGTTTTATATTCTATTCTTTCCTGTGAATAAATGATAATTGTAAAAAGTGAATGTGTATGTATAACAGCCGCTAGGTGTAGATATTTAGACCCCTCATAATATGAGTAAGCTAGACAGACATTTCCTCTGCTCATTATTGTGCACACATGTTCTGTATGTACTTAGGCCTCAAGAAACCTCCTGGCAGGGTACATATTGTGTGTGCACTTTTTTTTCTCTCTCTTTGGCACCAGCACTTTGAGCAAAAAAAGGAAGGGATGCCCCTTTTTTAACACTTAAGCACCTGCCCTGCAAAATGTCAAATGCACAGCACTGTTAGAAGTCAAATTCATCTTTAACTTTGTTTATTGTGCCTTTTGTCTCTTTTTTGGCAATGAACTACACTCAAAAAAACAGTGCAGGTGGAGAGAGAGTCTGTAACTGTACAAAATTGTACAAAAAGAGCAGTTACACTCAATAGATAGTGAAAAGGCAACCAGAGGAGGACAAAGCGAGAATGTAAAGAAATGGAAAAGAGTTGACAAATGCTGGATTATTTACTCTATATTAACATGATATTGATATTGTATTTTTAAATACTGGTTATCATCACTATTTTATTGGGACCCCATTACCCCAAATGTAAATGCATTTGAACTTATATTGACATTATCATTCTCGCTGTGCAGTAGTGACTTATGGTAAATTATTATTACTTTTTTTTAACATGTAATAATTGCTGCGATAATTCACCTGCTGCAATAATCTGTGCAATTACTGAACTGCTCAATATTCTTAACACCTCTTGAATGTATACAATTATTCAAACTACAATGCAAATAACTGTGCATACATCTTATGTTTATTATTCTTTTTTTTAGTCTATTGATGTTATATTTCAGAATTTAACACTAATTTTTACACAGTAATGTAGCGCAGTGCACATATTTGTATATTTTTACACACTTACAGACACAGTGAAGATATGTATTTTATTCCCACTATTATTAAGTATTAGTGTTAAAATGTTCATTATGCTACAATGTTATTTCTATTTTATGGAATTTATTACTTTATACTGACATACTACTATTTCATACCCTTATTCTTACTTCTTATAATTCTATATTCTTTACACCAGAGTGACTGTAGCAAATGACACTTTCCCCTCAGGGATCAATAAAGTATTCTGATTTTGATGTTTTTGGAAAGGTCTCTGTCCACAGTGAAAGTTGGGGAACCTGCTTGGAAATTAATTACAATTAACTTTTGTTCATTTTTTTTTAACTCAATGCATTACACTCCTGACTTTTACATAATTCCTGATCATATTACTATTCAACTCCTCATCATTCTTTCGTGTTATTGGTTCAGGAGTCTCTATCTATGGTGTATAAAACAGAACTTACAACAGCCTTTGTTGGCCTTTTACATTGAAACAGCTTTGCAGAGAACAGCTACATTGAGAGACACTTGAGTGCTCAAGTATGAGGTGCATGATTATTATTGAGAATACTTTGGGTGCAGACAGGAGCAGATTATGGCAGTGTGCACTGCAGGAGCCTGCTAAGCATGCAAACACTAGTAAGAATCAAGCTCAGTCCAGTGATAGTTTTTAGTTAAGTTGGGTTCTTATACTCTGGCATTCCTGTTATCTGTCATGTCTAGTTTTGTTAGATTTTGTTGGCATTTTTGGCATTATGTGTTTGTATCAAATACAGAAGTAGAACAGACATGTGTGAGGTATAGAGAAGGGGATGACATGGAACACCAGTCCCCATGCGGATATGCGGATTCTGTTGCTGCATTGGTTCAGAAATTCAGCTGTAATTTATTTTACAGCAACACCTTAATGGTATCATTCAAGTCCACACAGTACTTGGAGAACACATTCCGCTGCTCTTGTTACACAAACTAGTCTCTCTCTTACACACACACACACACACACACACATACACACACACACACACACAGACTAACATATATCAAAAAAGAGTTGGGTGCTGCAGAGCATGTCAGCCCTAACTGACTGAACCGACTTTCATTCCAATCAATTCCTAATGTAACCTGTGCTTCATTCACTAATGATCTCAGCAAATGAATATTGGTGTTCACCTTTAGTAACTCCTCAACAACCTCCAGCTGCTCCATTGTCACTAATTGGAGTTGATTAAAGTGGAGGTGATATGATAATAGCACCCAGTCTGACATTTAACCCAATGCTAGAAACCTGGCTGAAAACTAATGTCAAGCAGTATCATCTAGAATCGCAGGGTGTAGAGGCAGTGCAGTGCGGGACTGTTCAGAGGAGAGATGCAGGACAAAGAAACAAGCACAGACACAGAGAGAGAAGTAATTCACACACCTTCACCGCAGACAGCATGGACCTCTTGTCCCGCAGTAAGAAAGAAGAAATCAGGTGGAGTTCATTGTCAGTTCCACCCAAAATATTTTATACAGCCCAGCATTTTGACTTCATCATTTACAATGATATTCAATGGTCCAATCAGTAACTTTGGATGAGTATCTAAATTTAAGTTACATTCAAATACATGACTGAAAAGTTTGAGCTATGATGGAAGATCAGTATTTTGTATGCAAATCATAAATCAAAGTACAGATCTGTTTCACATCAATTTTTTTTCTTTTTACCCAGAAATGGTGCTACTGTGCCACTACAAAGTCCTTTCTTTATGTTGCATTTACATTTATTACACAGAACCAAATGATGGCAGCATCATGCTGCTCCAGTGGATGATTTTAGACAGCATGCCGGCATTCAAAAGAGTCAAAAGAGGCGTGACTTAACATATGCGTCAGCAGTAGATTATAAACAATAACAATGACATGAACATGGCAATAACAATCATTTACCATTTCTGATATATGGCAGCTGATCTCATCCTCTGATCAGAGGGAAAGGAGCTCCTAAACCTCATTGTTTTATCAATATGTGGACATTTTCAGCCACTGTTCTTGTTTGAGTTAGCTGCTATCAACTACTTTATAAATCACCTGCAGTGGGTCGCATGCATTATGTTGTGTTCAAACTGAGCACGAATATAACAATTCGCATAAGCAAATTGCATGTAAAGTCAACATAAAGATGTGATTAGATGTGAATTCCCATGGGGTGGCGCAATGGATGTGATGGACGCAATGCGATGGACATGAGATATGTAAATTAAACGGCATGAATTAAGCAAGAAATGCAATTTCGCATCATATGCTTTTGTGTGAGAGTTTAAAACTTTGAACTTCAACAACAAATTCACGCCACCATAGCCAATCACCATTGAGATCCTCCAGGGACATATGATGCCAAGGATGTACCGGCAGAAGTTCTTTCATCAATTCAACGATTTCATGTGTGTATGACATGAGTTATTCACACGTATGAAACGAGTCAACACAAAAAACTCTAGTGTTCAAACACGCACAAGTACCACAACGCGAAAATTTGTTTGCTGTGAACACAACATAACACACTGTCAAAACGTCACACCTGACCTGCCTATGATCCCATCCTGCCAGTTGTCCTGTTTATACAGACAATGTTTGCATGCTGTTACTATCTCCCATGGCTGCTTAAAGGCGAGACAACTTTGTCCCCCTATTCCATGATCATACATTATATTCAGTACAGTTAGACAGAATAATGATGCAATATTCCTGCCATGGACAGGCAGTGTAAGAGGGGCTGTTATAGTTTATTACAGCTTGGGCCTTATGTTTTGTCCTTCATTCTTATCTGTAATATTAACACTGTATTCATCAATCCACATCATGTACACATCCAGCAGATACGGTCTCTTTAGCTGATAAATGCTCCACTATGTTCAGCATCTAGCCTCACTGTGTCTGTCTGATGTTTGCTGTTGAGCTTTTTTCTTACTGAAAACAGCAGTTGCTGTGGAAGAGAACCACACTATGACAGGAGTGAGAGTGAGCTGAAGCTCAAAGCTCTGTAAAGTTCAGAGAAACTCCAGACTCTCTGTGGGTTCATCACTACAAGTGACCCCATATAGATTCTCACATTGTCATTTGATATGTTGTTATCTTAAAAATATCAATTATAGCCACTTTAAGATCACAGTTATAACAAACTCAATTGATTAATGTTAATTGAAATCTTACAGCATCAGTAAATATTACTAGCAGATTTTCAGATGGTCCAAATGACCAGTAATGAAACAGAGGTTCCAGTTTTGAATGAGGTGGAGCTATGCTGTGCTTCGCATTTGATTTTGTCAAATCAGCTTGCCATTTTTATTGACGGTTGATTTTATTTGACCTGGGCACCTTTGTCCTTGGCAGGCAAAATTTTGTCTGACCCAACGCATATTTTATTTGAAGAGTATCAGTTGTTGCATCCAACAGGAGATATAGAGTCCCCAAAGTTAGATTAAACAGACTGAGGAACTCTTTTATTCCTCAGTCTGTTAAAATGTTGAATAGCTGTTAGTGCAGGGACTTGGAGGCACCACAGCCATTTTGATGTTGGATATAGCACGTCACATGTCTGATGGTTTATTTTGTCCGATGATATGTCTTGTCTGATGGATATTTAATGTTATATTTATATATTATTTATATGTGGCCTGTTCTCATTTCAGACCTGACGAAGATCCCTCTAGGATCGAAACGTTGTTTATTAAAGATTGTGGCATGGAGTAAGTGTGCAGGCTCTACCTTTTTTTTCATTCATGTTTTGTGCCGGCCTTGCACCTTTTTCGATGTGCGTATAACTACCCTTTGGCACCCTGTTCTCATTTCCACCCCATCAAATACTGTGGCTTTATCAGTGATTTTGGGGTCACGCAAAAAGGCATCTTTTGCCAACACGTTCTCCTTCTGACCTTGTCACATAGAATGGAATTTCGTGGAATTTCCACATTGGAAAGTACCCTGGGTGTGTTGGTTGCTGACGTTCTGGGACATTGTGTAAATTTCAGGCTGTTACATGCACTGTTTGTTTTTAAATTACACTTCTGTTTTCACAGGAAATTTACATTTTGCATACGGTCTCTTTAAAAATAAACACACTACATCAGTACAACTCTGCAAATTGACATTTTTTCCATCAAAAACAAAAGCATGTGGTTGGGTTTAGGAAAAAAGCACAGGGTTTGGCTTTACAGTCTTATGGTAAGTGAACACCACCTCCTGGGTGAAAGTTGGTGGTTGTTGTTAAACCGCTAAACAAGGCAACTGGCCTCATATCACGCCGACATAAAAGGATGGCTTTTTTCGTCAGTGTCTGACACTGGAAATCACTGACCAAGCACCAGTATTCGATGACTTCAGAGTGAGAACACGTTGCTTTCGCTGTAATATGTTACACCACAGGGCAGCGTCAGTTTATAACACTGCAGGACAGCGTCAGTTTGAAACACCACCAGTAACAATGAAATATAAGGGGCTGGAAAGTCCCTATAGGGTGGGTGGAAGGGGAGGTGGATTGATCCAACAAACACCAAACTTTCGACCTCAAGCCTAGTGTTAACTTCCCGTATGAATATTGAGCCAGGATGTTTTTTTTTTTTTTTTAAACCTAACCAGGTGCTTTTGTTGCACAAGGAAATCAATTTTACCGACGTTATAAATGTACTTTTAAAAAGACTGTTTGCATGAACAAGCAGAAACTGTACATTTTCTGTGAAAACAGAAGTGTATTTTGGAAAAAGACAATGCACATTACAGGAGTTACAGCGTCCTTGAACGTCAGCAACAGAGGCAGGAGGTTACCTGGCGCATCATATAGAGGTCCACTGACAAAGTGGCGTTATATGACGAGTTGGGATGAGAACGCATTAAAATACAAGTTGTTTATGTATGTATATAATGTATTATTAAAACATTGTTTAATACAGTTATTCACTGCACTTATAGAAACAGTAACATGAAAAGCATAAATGATAATAACAATACATAATGTTGAGATGTAACTCACTGTTTTGCATCATGGAGGCCACACCAGTTTCCCAGCTTGTTTGACTTCTGAAATCTGTGCAGAGAGAGAAATACAGTTTTACTGTGTGATAATATGGAATACATGGATAGACAGTACAGCACACACATCTCTCCCTACACACTGAATCAGAGTAAAAGAAGAGAAAGCATCCACTTGAATCTCCACAGATCTACAGCAGTGAGAAAGACAAACACACACACACACACACACACACACACACACAAATATATATTTCTTAAGGAATGTGTCTGTGTATGTTAAGGTGGAATGAAACCCAAAAACTGACTGGAGAGAATGGCCGAATGCCAAGCCATCCTGTGATTGGTTCATATGGTAATGTATGCTAATGTCCATAAAGTTATGAGCACAGACTTTAGTCCCACTCTGGGAGTCCAGCTTTCACAGTCACAAACTGAAAAGCACCACAGCTTCTCGCACAGACAAGAGGTTGCTTTTTATTTTTTTTTAAAGATTTCTGCACCACCCTGAAGTTTTGATCCACGTTTCTGTCTCTGTCCTTTTCTATTACCTAACTCGCTGTATTAAGCATTTGTATTCTTTCTCTTAAAGACATTACAAACTGTCAATAAAAGACAGCCTTTTGTTTATCAGTGCAAGCTGTCCACTTCTGCAGAAGAAATGCACTCTACTCTTTTTCTGTCAGTTAGAAACTGATTCTGTGTGTGTTGCTGCACAGCTGCATACATGCAGCATATAAACTAGCATTCCAACACCGTATAGGAATATAGCCTGTTTTGGTAAAGCCTCCTGATAGCACCTTTCTGGCTGATAGCTGGCTTGGCCCGGTTTGTCATGATTGATCGATCAATTACATGAAATAAAATAATATAAAATACATGGTTGTCTCCAGTATATTGTCTTATTTATTTACTTATTTAATTTTCAATTATCTGTTTTTACTACAAAAATTTGCCAGGTATCACTAGAGGGGCAATTTAAAAAAGAAGGAAATCAGAGATACTTCTTAATGAAATCTTAGTCTATTATTATTAATAATAATAATAATAATAATAATAATAATAATAATGTAGAATGTCCATATTTTGTGCTATTTCTAAAAAAATAAATGATAAATAAATAAATAAATAAATAGAATTACTGATAATGAAGAAACTGTCTGTGTCCTGGTGGAATAGTTGTTGAAGTGTGATCGCAAAGTCCCCAGTTCAGTTCCGGCCAACAACCTTGTTTCCTGCCTCTCTATACTAATTTTTAAAAAAAAAAGTAAAAAAAAAAATAAAAATAAAAAGACACGACAGACAGATAGTTGATATTATTAACAATTTATAATTTATAATATTTATATTGTATGTAACGGTCCTCCTTTATTACTAAAACTGCACTGTTGTGGAAGGATGATTATAGGCATACCAAATTCACCAGTCTAGCCATTTTTAGCTATCTTGTCATTAATGCATGTAGAAAGCACATGACATTCATTATACCTCATCTCAATACTCTAAACCAAAGCCCTTTTAGGTTGGCTTAAAAAAAGCTAACCAATAAAGGCTTCAAAGGAGCTACTTCTCTGAAGCTCTTGTCATTAACAACCTGCATAATGAACATGAAGCAGCTCTACACACGCACACACACACACGCACACACACACAGTCCGGCTATAGGCACCTTCTACCCGCTATAACTCAGCGCCTTTCTGCCTGTGAATGGAGACAAAGAGCCGGAGGAGCGGAGCCGCAGCTCTGCTCGGTAAATACCCGCCAGGCTTTGTGTGTCCGCGGGATTTTGGTGTCGTTGCCTCGTTAGTTGCGGCTCGTTAAAAAACTTGCGACACAAAACCGCGGCGGGGAGCCCAATTTGACCAGTAAAACTGACATAAAGGAGTTCTGTTGAACACACTGATGACAATATAAAAGTTTCATTCAGCCGCATTCAGCGCGCTGATATGAGGAGAAAAGAGCCCAGAGAGACACACAGAGGCTGCTGCTGCCGAGCACTGACCATACTGCTGCTACTACTGCTGCTGATGAGTTAGCCTGCTTTAAAGCACTGCATCAGTCCCACTGCATGTTCATAATAATTATAATCATAATAATAATAATAATCATCATAATAATGATTACTAACAATTTTAATGATTCATGGGGTTATAACACAATGAAGTTTTTCAGCATTAAAAAATAACGTTAGTTTCATTAAGATATTTTAGTCAGTTGACAACCTGTTTTAAGAAGTTCAAATCACAAACGTTTTGGAGTAAGATGGAATTAAAATAAATGTTATATCTTAAATAAAATAGTTTGATCACTATTTTGAGCCTGATTTTGGATAAATATTAAATTGATTCAACTTATTTGAGTTTTTCAAGGACAGAGAAGATCATGTTGGTTGTACTTAACTAACTGAATTTGCCAGATTATCAAAGACTCTCAATATGCCAGAGTTGGAGCTGCTTAAAAATGATGCATGCAAATTGTTACGTATTTTTTTATTTATTTTTTTGTTAAATTGAACAACTGCATTCTTGAGTGTTGAGAGTGAAGGCTATGCTGCAGGCAATTAGACGTTTCAGGTAAAATGGGACAAATAAGGTTTTTCATCTTGGACTCTTTAAACATCATCAGCCAGTCACCAAACATGTTATTGTACTGTTACTACAAATGTGCATTTTTCAGAAGTGAGTCCAACATGTTTTTAGGCTACCAAGTGCCATAACTTGTGCTGTTGTGCCCTACAGACAATTTTAAAGTATTTGTTGCTATTTAAAACTGTTAAAGTTTATGCAGTGCATCCATATCAGCCACAATTGTGCAGAATTAGCCATAATCGTTACACACATTGATGTCCTTGTAGACAATACGGCACCAAGGAAACAGGGAGTAAAAGAACAGGGCAGGAAAGTTGGATGATCTTTTTAAAGGAATAGAAACAGTTTAATTATTTAATGAATTAATTGATAAATAGATTTAACCATTAAAAAACAAACAATCTATCACATTTTAGTTGTCCAGTGGTGTAAGGAAGTTACGACGGGCCCCAGTGCACACTATTATGACGTGCTCTAGTGCATGCTATCATGCAGGTATTGTCTTGACACAAACAGAGACTTGACATTAGACATTATTTCCCCAAAATACTCACTGCATATCTGACAAAAATATCAATATAAGAAATTAATCATTTAATTGAATAGTTTTATAATAGGCTATATTTATAGATTTTATACCTTATATAGGATAATTTTGTTTTAGATAACTACTGACTCTTCAAGAGAGAGAACCATGCCTTTTTGAGGACATAGGCTATAATGGCGCCATTCTTAAATTAATAGGCCTAATTATTATTATTATTTATATATATATAATTATATATATATATATATATATAATATATATATATATATATATACATATATATAAAATCATTTTTCTTTGAACACAAGTATATTTCAAAGGTGGCAATGGCAATCTGAATCACTTCCAAGGGCCAGTTCTCTCTACGGGCCCCTCAACCCCAGTGGCCCCAGTGGAATCACACTACCTGCACTGTCTATATCAATACGCCTTTCAGTTGTCCCATTTCAC
Source organism: Epinephelus cyanopodus (assembly GCA_026686955.1). Classification (NCBI taxonomy): domain Eukaryota; kingdom Metazoa; phylum Chordata; class Actinopteri; order Perciformes; family Serranidae; genus Epinephelus; species Epinephelus cyanopodus. The sequence continues at coordinate 41,879,646 of CM048917.1, read as the reverse complement.
CTGAATATGTCATTGGAGAGAGGTAGTAGCCTAGTTCTCAATGTGTTTAAACACCCAAAGTTTCTAAATTATTTTACTTGTCAACATATTTTCATTAAAGAAATACAGCAGAGAACCAGAACAAGTTCTAAAAGTAAGAGTCTGAGGTGGTTTTCTTGATAGTGTCCCACATTACCTGACCTCACCCCACTGTTGGTATTTTACCTTACATTAGTGGTAGGCCTGTAAGTTATCCAAAATTGTGAGCAATTGTGAGCCGTCCAAAAGAAGTGCGGTGGATGTTTTCTCTTCAATGCTAAATCTGCACTGAAAAAGTATAAAATTACAAACAAAGAAAATGTTAGTTAACCTTACTGGGATATATTAACTTGTATTTTTTTTTTTTTTTTAAGAAATAGCATTTATTTATTGAGTTTTTCTGTATTTTTAATATAATTGTTTCCACGATGCTGCTATGGTGTCCTCAACAAAGCAAGTTGCTTAAAGCATTTTTTGGACTGATGGCAATACATTTAATCAACTTAATTTCATTTGAAAACAGAGCGAAAACAGTAAGAAAACAATAAAAAATATTTACAGGGAAATGAAACCAGCTGACTGAGCTGAATGTGAACCTCAGTGGATCAAAGTCAGGCTGTAATGCTATGTATGCTCTACAGTCTTCAGCCTAATCAAGATGAAGAGCTTGGATCACCCAGCGAACTTCAATGTATTTAAGAGGTCTGTTTCCTACACTTACAAAGCTGCTGAAAAAAAACCTGAACAATTCTGGATGATCAAAGCTTCTATGAAGATAGTCTGGATTTAGATGATGAGGTTATTTTATCGCTGTTTTAAGTGTTGACATGATATAAAGTAGCAGCCAATAGATCACTTATTCTGTAAATGAGTATTTGATTTAATTTAGTGTTTTAGTGCCCACACAATAAGCTTTAGCGAGAATAATTCATTAGCCTAATCTGTATTCAACCAGTGCAACTTTTAATGATAAAATCAAATACAATTTGAACATTTCAAAAGAAAGCCAGTGCAGAGTTCAGAGCTACTTCTGAGTTCTGTGTTTTAACATATGAAAGTGCTTGTCGGTAAGGTTGGACGTTTGCCCTGCTCTGCTCCTCAAAAATAAACCGTGGCTCAGGTGCGCGCGGCAGATACACAGAACATCTCGTGTGCTCACCAGAACATATGGGAGCAACGCGCTCGCGTCCCTCTGACACACACACACACCACACACACACACACACACCACACACACACACACACACACACACACACACACAAAATGCTCCAGATTCACATGTTGGATGAATTCATTTCTGACCTGATTAATCATGCAGTTAATTGGATTCGATTTAATTAAGACGTTAATTAACATCGGGCTTAATTAGATCATCAATTCTTGTAGATTTGCTGGTTCGGGATTTTAAAAAGAGCCCCCCTCCAAGACAGCACGCATTGTTGTAGCATTTTCGTATTCATAATCACATTTATAAGGATTTTTTTTTAAATGTGATTACATCACCGAATATTAAAATGTTGTTTAACTTTTTTTTCTTATCACAGAGAGTTCGTGCAGGCCTTTCACTTCTTTTAGTCTAGGCCTCCATAAAATGCATCTCCAATAAAAAAAAAACAAACGGAAGGCCTTCGCTGGATTACCTGATATCTTAATATAGATTGAAATAAAGTGATGAGGGTTAAGACTTAAACCAGTCAGAGGCTATCCGTTTTCATATCAATTCAATCAAATATTTTAGATGACAATAATAAACATGAGACTGTATTTATAAGCTACAAATGATAGATTTAAATGTGTGAGCTGGAGTTGAGGTCAAATAAAAGTGTTTCCTCATAATATTAATGATGAGCTGTTTGCATGTTTTAATAAACAACAGAGCAAAGAAACAGGCCTGCCGACTGCCCGAGAAGAGCTGAGAAGGAGTTTCAGAACAGTCACTTGACATTTCGGCTTAGTCTGCAAATACAGGCAGACACTGACAGTGAGTTCATGCTCATATATAAAATGTGAATTTAGTCATGTAAATAATTTCCTCAGTACAATTGACTAAATGAGATCTAAGGGATGTCCTGGTATTGTAATGTTCACTCTTGAATGTCATACATGATGGCTGAATCACTGGCTCAATTATGTTTTGATTTTCAAGGATGAATCAACGTAGTTTCAAAATTGTTTCAACGCTGAAACAAATCTTTCGGAAATCTCAAAGTTGATTTATGATAATTAACCTTTTTACAACCACAAGATTTAAGCTTTTTTTCAATGTTCTTGAAATGCTGAAACAACTGACATCATCTCAACCACATTTCAAAGTTGAGGGTCAGTCGTGTGCCAGCTGGGATGATGAGTCAGGGTGGACGACAGAAATGGTTAGTTAGATATGTATCAGTAAAAGGTGAAATACAACAGTCCTACATGTTTGATAATCGGGTTCAATAAAATCTCCAAACTTGCAATGATCCAGTAATTTTATTTACAGATTAAAAAGTGGACTCAAAGAGCAATGAGGCGGGAAAATACCCAGTACTTAATATGTCTTAAAGTATTTTTAGGTGAAAAATCGCGACAAGCGTTCTCCATGAACGAGGACTCAAATAAAACACATTTCGCGTCCTCCTTTTTCTAACATGGAGTTTCTCTGTTTCCTCCAGCCGGGCCGGCCGTTATAATCCAGCAGAGAACACGCTGTGAGTTTAGGACGAATCCACACTGCTGAATGAGCGGGCGGCGTCACCAAGCGCTCTCAGCACGAACGTCAAAGCGTCAGGAATTTGGGTTTGTTTGTTTGTTTGTTTGTTGTTTTGTTTTGTTTTGTCAGCCCTGAATTGTGAGTTTGCAAAAATCAGGAAATAACCCCGAACCGAGGACCGCAGTCCGCTGGTGAGCACTAGATGCAAATACAAGAATTCACGTACTATTCACCCAACAATCGTCATCTCTCTGTTTGGCTGCTGATGATGGGAAAGCGACTAGACAGCGCGTGCTGAGCAATTTCTTTAGGCTTTCATGATTATGCGGGTTCTTTTCAAGGTGATTCAGTATCCTAAGAACTTCTGCAGCTAAGCATCTGCTGATTTCCAGACAATTGGTGAATTAGTGAAATTAAATAAATTCTGAGGAAATCCCAACTTTTTCCATTTCCTCTGTCGTTGTCTATTTGAACGGTTGCTTCCTAAAACATTTCTGCCACCACAGAGGCAAACTGCCTTTCTTCCCTCCTCATTGCGATTTTGTTTCTCTGTCCTTTAAAAACAGTCACCTGCACCTTCTCTCTTTTCTCCTCTGTTGTTAAAGCTGCTGAAGTGCTCACGTCATATTTTAATTCCTAAATTTATCTTTTTTTATTTTCCCCATTTCTTTCATTTTTCTGTCTTAAATATTTTTGTCTTTCGTTCTCAGCTAGGTTCCATACATGTCCATCTTGTTCTTATCTGCTGGATAAACTTTTTAACTCCATGCTCAAAGTGATGGAGTGAGATGAAAAGGAGAGAGAGAGATGAGAGGGATAGAGGGGGAGAGGGAGTGAAAGAGAGAGAGAGAGAGGGAGGGAGTGGAAAGAGAGAGCAAGCTTACCTTTCTGTGGCATGCTGTAAAGAAGTAAAGTTTTGGTTCGTTTAGTTTTCCAACAGCTCTTTTCTTCTATTCTTTCCTCCAATTAGTTTCTCCTTGACTGAGGAGACAAGTGCAGAGAGAGACAGAGCTGCTCCTCTGTGGTGGAGGAGGAGGGAGGAGGAGAGAGGGAGGGAGGGAGAGCAAGTGGGAGGGCCAAGAGAGAGAGGATGGAGAGAGAGGGAGAGAGGAGGGGAGGAAGGGTTTGAGCTGGAGTGGTGAGAGCTGAGAGTGCGTGTGTGTGTGTGTGTGTGTGTGTGTGTGTGTGTGTGTGTGTGTGTGTGTGTGGTGAGTGTGAGAGAGGAGAGAGAGAGAGAGAGAGAGAGAGAGACACTCCTGTGATCACTCTCCCACACTTCATCCCTCGATCAGCTTCAGTTCACTGTGCTTTAGTGGCGTGAAATAAGTAGGCTAAATATTCAGGATAAAACACTACAGATACAGTTCAAATACAACTAACAGTATTTAAACATACTATATAGTAAAAAGTATGCAGACACATGCTCTTGTGTACTTTCAATCTGGGGGCCTTTTCATGGTTCGGGTCAGGTATCATAAGGTCTCAGTGTGCTTCAAACTAACTATAGTGGCATCCAAAAGTTTGGGCACCCCTGGTCAAAATATCTTTAACTGTGAATAGTTAAGTGAGTAGAAGATGAACTGATCTCCAAAAAGCATAATTTTTAAGATGAAACAAGCTTTTCAATCTTTTAGGCAAGATTAGTATTGTGGGTTTTTTTGTTTTTGTTTTTTTTTTTGGGTTGTTTTTTTTTACAATTTTAAGGTGAAAGAAGGAAAGGAGCACCATTCAAAATTTTGGGCACCTCAAGACATTTGAGCACTCAGACAAATTTAACCAGGGTCTCAGACCTTAGTTAGCTTGTTAGGGCTCTGGCTTGTTCACAGTCATCATTAGGAAAGGAAAGATGATGCACATTTTCCAAGCTTTACTTTGACTCCTAAGACATTGTCCCAACAACCAGCAGCCATGGGCTCCTCTAAACAGCTGTCTGCACTCTTAAAACTAAAATAACTGATGCCCACAAAGCAGGAGAAGACTTTAAGAAGACAGCAAAATGTTTTCAGGTTTCCTCATATTGTAATTAAGACATAGCAGTGAACAAGCACTGTGGAGGTCAAGTTGAGGTCTGGAAGTCCAAGAAAACTTCCAGAAAGGGCTGCTCAAAGGATTGCTTGAAAGGCAAGTCAAAACCCCTATTTGACTGCAAAGGACCTGCAGGAAGATTTATCAGACTCTAGAATGGTCGTGCTCTGTTCTACTGTGCAGTGACACATGTACAAATATAGAAGACTCATCAGAAGAAAACCTGTCCTGTGTCCTCACCACAAAATTCAGTGTTTCAGAAGTTTACAAAGGAACATCTAAACAAGCATGATGCTTTTTGGAAATAAGTTGTGTGGACTTGAAATAGAACTGGACTCAATGAGCAAAGGTATGTTTGGAGAAAAAAAAGGAGGAAGGAAATTTCAGGAAGAGAACACCTATTCAACTGTTAAACACAGGGGTGGATCGATCATGGTTTGGGCTTGTGTTGCAGCCAGTGGCACAGGGAACATTTCACAGGTAGAGAGATGAATGGATTCAGTTAAATTGTAGCAAATTCTGAAAGCAAATATCTTAAAAAAAAAAAAAAAAAAAAAGCTGAAGATGAAAAGAGAATGGCTTCTGCAACAGTATGGAATAAAATTTGTTTCACATGTATTGTAAACGTGTGGAAATGTTTTGTAACTGTATGGAAAAAGTTTTGTATGAATGCATTCAAATCCGTGAATGTGTAAAAAATATCCATACAAATATATTTAACTTTTGAATCCGGATCCGTAGCTGTACATGATATTTTGTGAAAAAATGAAAAAGATTTGCACATTTACAAAAATATTTTGCAGTTATGGATCAAAGTTTTACAGTTAGAATTTTTTTTTACACTTAGGCCTACAATTTTGTTTTTACAGTACAAAAAAGTTTTACAGTGCACTGAGTCCACAGTTATGGGATCAGACCTACAGGTACAAATCAGAGCTGCGAGTACAAGTCAGTACAAGTAGTTTTGACTGTTAATTCATATAATAATAATAACAATCTAAGATAGACAGATAGACCGCAAGTTGGCGTTGCAAAAAGTTTTACATTTTAGCAATCAATAATATGTTTGTAACGTTAGTTAATGAAGACGTTAAGGGTATGAGAATAAGTTAATGTTGTCGTGGTTGAATGGCAAACTCGCTAGTATTCTCTGGTAATGTCTTCACTGTGTTAGAAGGCTAATTTAGTAAAGTAACGTTACATTGGTTTTGCTGTAAGAAATTAAAGTAGCCTATTTGATAAAACCACACATCATTCATATTTACATTTGGCTGCTGGTTTAGTGTTCGTATAAATGTCTTGTGTGTGCTTATCTTCTTAACAGTTAGCTACTTTTCTTTTTAACTACAGTCAGACTGCATGTGTCAGTGTGTGTTGCAATGGATCCTCCGGGAGACATGCTATCTGCCAAAGCACAGGTAGGTTGCTGTCTGGTCATGCTAACCAAGCTAGTTCGATAACGTTAGCCGTCTTATTTAAATAGCCCCCTTTATCATAAGCCATTTACCCACATAGATAGCACAGTACTGCCACAAAGAAGTGCCTTCCAGGGCCACTGTGTGGTCAAGCTATTCGTGGTCAAATTAGCTGCCCCTACATTTCGAGTGCATTCGTATTGGAAGCGTTATGGTAACTGTATTGAAATGGATCAGAAAGAGCAGATTGCCTCAGTAAGTAACTTCTTCCTTTCCTTTTTCAGACTTTCCAGTGACAAGTGTTGCTGTATGAAATCTGAACTGTATAAGACGTGAACATAATATATGGGGTGAATATGGTTAAAGTGGGACAGTGGGCAAACTGGGACAGTTAAGCTTAATCATATTTAGCCTATCTTTACATGTGTAAATTGTATTACTAAAAACCATCATTGAGCTCTAGGTAAGTATGGGATTAAAAAATATTGGTGCTGTGTCAATGACATCACTTCTGGGGGCATGGCCCACCATATTCAACTCCCTCTGCAGTGAACCAAGATGGTAAGTAAAATGACATAGCGTTCTGAGGTGAAAGATGTTAGTATTGTAGAAATTATAAAACTGGTGGATAGTTTGTAATTGTGATATATTTTGTTAAGAGGTGTAATCTGATTCATAATTTTTAAAAAATCACATTAATTTGAATCTTACTCTTTTTTTTAAATGCTATTTTGCTACTGTCCCACTTTAACAAATGGGACTGTGGTATTGGCAAACTGGGACAACACATAAGGAATTTGACTTGGTATGTCGGTGCTGAACAATTAACATAAAGTTGTAAAGATAAACACACAAAATCACACTATACTTTGAGGAGTATAAAACACAAAAATGCAATTAACAATTAAATATAACAACTAAATAGAAATATAATATATATATGTACAGTAGTTATATAAATAGACTTCTGCAGTATGTGCAAAGTGTTCTTGTGTTTATTCTGACAGTTCCAGTTCTAATGAGTGAGTAGTGTAAGTGTAAGAGTTGATGTTCGTAGTTTGCATTTTATCATTCACTGCAACATCAATTGTTTTCGGTTATGATTACTGTACTCCAGTTGCCTTTAGGCAGTCATAGTGACGTTACACATGAATTTAATAGTATCTTAGTACTGTATGCAGTTATTTAGCTACCTATGAAGAGAACATTTCTCCATTAGGATTTCAGGAAGAGGTAGGTGATGGTTGCTGAACGAAGGGTTAATTTCTGCTTTATGCCACAAGGGGGAGTATACCATTAAGTGAGCGCTTCCGTCATGTGGCAAGCCACATACATTGGACTATTAATTATGTTACCAGAAAGCTTAAATTACACAGCTATATACCTAGTATATTAGTATATTAAAGCTATGCAGAGCCCTATTTTGCCATACATGACACTGTAGTGATATTTACGATCTGTGTTACAGGCTTCAGTACCAACAGCCTGCTCTGAGGCATGGCAGCAGCCCTTTAAAGGTCAGCTGTTAGACAGAATGAAATTCAAAAGTTTAGTAATTTAAGTTAACCCTTTTTTTTCTCCTTTTAAATTTCTTAAAATCGGTTTCACTATTTTTTATACTGAAATTTGCCATTAGAACCTGTGTATGTTTAGTGCTGATTTTATAACAAAGTGATACTTTGTGTACACTGTATTTACACTGTAAATGATTAAGTTGTGGAAATGAATCAGTGTTTTTTCTAACGTTTAAACATTAAGGAGAAAAAATGTTAGCCATTTATTAAATATTTTGCAGAGATTATCAATCATAATGTCACAACATTTCCTGTGTGCGTCGTGTAACGTTAGCAAGAAACAGAGACATTTTGAAGTCATATAATACTTAATTCAATACACTTTACACATTTCTCCTGGACATCTTGTCAGGCTCATAAACCTTGTATATCAGCAGTTCAGTGACAAAATCCCCATTCCTGCTTAAATTTGCATTTGTAGTATAATCTGATGTGATGTAGGTGATGTAATACACTTTTCCTGGAATGTTTAATTTTTTTATGATTTATTGTCTTTCCCCATGACAGAGCCTTTAACAATGACGTATGAACTAACCAAACCCTGCTTTTTTTCTCCTTGTCTTTAGGTCCTTACAGACCCAGATGTTGACAGGGAGGGGGCAGTGATGACCCATGATAGTAGAGAGAGTGGAGTTCTGTTCACTGAATTTGAGTCAAAGTTATGCAGGAGGAGAAGACAGCACTTTGGTCTCTGGCAACCCCATATCACCTTTGGATTCACATGGTACTTGGAGATGCTGCAATAGCAGCAGATAACATAAACGGCTTTCTACACTGCACAGTACTGTAGTACCAGTCGTGGTAACATCAATGTTAAAATGTAAAGCCTATAATGGTCTATGTTTATATGCATAGATAACAAAGATGACATTAGTATAACAGTAATCCAGTTATTGCCTATTTTGCATATTCATGTGAAACTGGAGTTTGACTGGAGTTCTTATAAGAAAAAAAGCAGAATACTCCTTTAACCTGAAGCCTTCAAAACACACACACACACACACACACACACACACACACACACACACACACACACACACACACGCACATACACAAATGTATCAATCTGCCAAAGCCTCTTGGTGTTTGAACGATATACAATTACTTTTAAGAACTCAGAAATTAATTATTATTCATCTACCCAGAAATGGAGAGTGTTTATGAAATGTGGATAAAAAAAATCTTAGTTAGTTAGTTAGTTCCCTCATGATTCATGTTATAAGTGCATGAACAACTATGTACAATATATACTTGTTTACAGTGCCTTGTGTTTCATGCAGGTAGTATGAATATATTTTATTTAAATTCAGTTTTTACACAGGATACTGTGCTTGTGCAGGCCAACCTGTGTTTACATACCCATCTCCATGCAGTTACCCCTCGTCAGGCACAGCATGATGAGTTAATGTACAGTTTACATTTCATTTTCTGCACAAAACTGAATATTTTGTTCATGTCTGCTGTGCATTCAACCCTTTGCATGCATACTTTGATGATCCATACCTGTATGGAAAGATACCTCACATAGGGTTCATGTTAATATTTTTCATAATCCTACAGGTTGCTTTTTTTCTTTATTTTCTTTTTTCACCTCACCTATGTAAAGTTGTTATTTTATCCCTTCTAATGTGTGTGTACAGTGTGACACTGTAATTTACCTACAGACACTTGACAGTCTGTAATCGACCTAGGAGTTGGCTCAACATTCAAAAATATCTTTAAGCACATTTTCACAGACAGTATACCCTCCAATTTACTTCTGCCTTCAGCACATCCAGCATGACATATGACATTCTGACATTTTTGCAGTCTTTACAATAAGTTACACTGGTCAGACCTTACATCACACTGTCTACAATCAGTTATGATAAAAGTAATGAAACCATGATCAAACTGGATGTCTACTTGTTATGGTGTTTGCCAGTCACTTTTTAAGTATTTATTATGTCTGCAATAATGGGGATTTCACCAGTCATTTTTCTGTGCTCTTTTTTCTAATGATAGGTGTCAAAGTAATTTCACTTCATGGGCCACATACTGCCACATTTGATCAGATGTTGGCCAGTCTGGTCAATCCATTGAACATTAACCAATAAATAACACATTCCAATTTGTTGCTTTTCTTTTAGTGTCAAGAAAAAAAATAGCCTACATTCTTAAAGTATTAGCCATTTATGAACCATCCATTTACAATAAAAAATATAAAAAAAAGCCTGACAAGTTGACAATGTAAGACTTTCATTTAAATTGGAATTACTTTTCTGCAATTTTCACAACACAACCTCAGTCCATGGGCTGGGCTACAGAAGTACATGTACCACAACTATTATGAAAACATGTTTGTATGTCTGTAAGTTTCTTGACGTGACTGTATAAGCATAATACATTTCATGTACAGCGCAGCAGTAAAGCCCTCAGAGGCAAATTATAATTTATGAATAAGCTTTCTATGAATTGATTTAACAAAATAACACAAGAAACATACATGTCAAGTAACAGGATAAATATTTATTCAACATTATTATACTGACGCGATGAATTGAACATATGGGAATCAGGGCACACACACTCTCCCTCTCTCTTCATTCATACATTATTGCATTGTGACAATGGGCTATTCAGTTAATTTAAGGAAACTTATTGCCTTAAACCTTTAATGTCACATTAACCTAAAATAAACACTCAAGTCTGACACAACTTAAACAGATTATTTTGTTGAATCCTGAACACACATTCTGAACACACTCAGATCTATATAGGCTGAATCAGTGGTGTAAAGTGGTTACGATGGGCCCCAGCGCATTCTATTATGAAGCCACTGTGAAGCAAAGAACACATCCCTCAATGGCTTAAATCTGCAGCAAACAGCATTAGGCAGACCAAAAAACACATACAGGCTTAAACATGCAGTCGACTCTGCCACTCTGCAATGTGTTTCGAGTCAAACTCTTCTTCTTCAGGCAGAAATAGTTGATTTACAAAATAGATGATTTATAGTTAGAAAATAAGCATATAATTTTGTGATGGATGCTATTTGCTATTCTACCAAAAATTAAACATATATTTATATATACATATAAAGTAAGAATACACCAATTATTAAAAAAGCCCTGGGTCTAATAAGGTGTCTCTCCATTCATGCATGAAAGCTTAAAAAATGTATATATTGTAGATAAAAATGCAAGTTTTGGGTCCTCTGTGTCATTCAAAGCATTTGATGTCATAAGCAATAATTACTTTCATGTTGCAGCTGGTAGAGGTGGAGCTCATTTTAAATGCTTTTAATACTGCTTTGTAAGTAGTACACATCATCATTTATTAGCTGATTATGTTGTATTATTAATCTAACTTTAAAGCAGACAAATAAATGTAGTGAAGTAAGAAGGAGCCTACAGTGGTTCTCGCTGAGATGTGGGGAAGTATAAAGTAGCACAAAAAGCACAAGGGCCTCAAAATTCTATCTTTACCTGCTATCAGAAAAAGTTTTAATGAAAGCAGATGCAATGTATTCTGTTTCTACTCAATACTGATTACTAACAACTATTAATATATTTAACATCACAATGCATAATTAATCTGGAAAATATAATTGACAAATTGTTTTTTAAGGATTAATAAGATGCCAGAGTGCATAAAAGAGCAAAAAAATAGAGCATATCTATCCAGAAAATTTGTGAAGAGGAATTCCCTGGACCCAACAAGGGTTTTTTGGGGGGAGTTTTTCCTTAACCGCTGTGAGGGTCCAAAGGACAGAGGCATGTCGTATGCTGTAAAGCCCTGTGAAGCAAATTGTGATTTGTGATATTGGGCTTTGTAACTAAAATTTATAAATATAAATTTGATTGATTGAACTACAGAGATCTGAGCTACTTAACTCCCCAATGTCTTGAAATCCTTGAAACGCCCCTGATTTCAATATTCAAACATTCACAACAGTGCCAGACCAAGCCCTGAATGTAAAAAAAATAGTTTTTCCAATTTTCCCCCACTGCTTTGCACCCTAGGCTGCTGCCTATGTTGCCTCTCGGAAGGTCTGCCACTGATTCACAGCTCTCAAAAAGAACTAACTCTTCTCCATTTATTTTTTAACCTATTGATAAAGATTTAAGAAATAAGCCACATAAAAGTAAAAAAAAAAAAAAAAAAAAAAAAAATTTAAAGGGAGAGAAAAATGGTAGAAACCTCAGGAAGAGCAACTGAGGAGGGATCCTCCTTCCAGGACGAGACAGACATGCCATAGATGTCAGACAGACGTGCCATAGATGTCAGACAGACGTGCAATAGATACAGAACAGCGCAACATAATAAATTAACAGTAATCCATATCACACAATGAGACAGAAAGAGAGACAGAGAGAGATGCAGGACAGACGGTAATGATAATAGCTTACAACAACATTAATTAAAGTAATAATATTATAATAATAATTCCGGCTCTTGTGGTACAATATGTTTAAAGTATATATTAATATCTGATAGTATACATATGTGACAATAATCATGTGTAACAGCAGCAGGATGCATCAGTCAGGACCACGGCAGCAGCACAACCACACATGTCACACTATCCAGGCACTGCTGCCATATATATAAGTTAACCTGCGAGACAGTGGAGTACAAAGGCTCCGGAGAAGAAGCCGAGTTAGTGACATGCAGTACAGCTGAGTTAGCGAGATGCAGTTACAGGACATAAGTGTTAGCAAGGGAGAGAGAGAGAGAGAGAGAGAGAGAGAGAGAGAGAGAGAGAGAAGGAGAGAAGATGCTCGGTATATTATAGGAGATCCCCGGCAGACTAGGCAGCCTAACTAGGGGCTGGTACAAGGCAAGCCTGAGCCAGCCCTAACTATAAGCTTTATCAAAGAGGAAAGTCTTAAGTCTGCTCTTAAATGTGGAGACGGTGTCTGCCTCCCGGACCACAACCAAAGATGATTCCACAGAGAGGAGTCTGATAGCTGAAGACTCTGGCTCCTGATCTACATTTGGAGACTTTAGGAGCCACGAGTAACCCTGCATTCTCAGAGCGCAGAGTTCTGGTGGGATAATATGGCACTATGAGCTCTCTAAGATATGATGGAGACTGACCATTTAAAGTTTTGTAAGTTAACAGTAGGATTTTGAATTCAGTTCTGGATTTTACAGGGAGCCAGTGCAGAGAAGCTAAAACAGGAGAAATATGATCTTGTTTCTTGGTTCCTGTTAGTACATGTGCCACTGCATTCTGAATTAGCTGGAGAGTTTTTAAAGACTTATTACAGCTACGGGATAATAGGGAATTACAGTAATCCAGCCTAGAGGTAACAAAAGTATGGACCAATTTATGCAAAAAGCACAGTCCGTGAGGTTTGTTTTAAATGAGAATTAAAAGACAAATCTCAGTCAAATGTTACTCCGAGGTTTACGGTAGTGCTAGAGGCCAGAGCAATGCTATCCAGGGAAATTACATCATCAGATAAAGAGTCTCCGAGTTTTTAGGAAAGATCATTGAAAAGGTTGTTTTTCAGCAACTTAACACCTTCTTGGAGCAAAACAATTCCTTAGATGCCTTTCAGTCTGGATTTCGATCACATCACAGCACTGAGACTGCACTTGTAAAAGTTTTAAATGACATTCATCTGAGCAGTAATGCATCAAAGATTTCGGTTCTGGTATTACTGGACCTCAGTGCTGCATTCGACACAGCTGACCATAAGATACTGCTCGACAGACTAGAAAAATTTGTGGGACTTTCTGGCACTGTGCTAAATTGGTTTAAATCATATTTACAAGTCAGGGATTTCTTTGTGTCACTTGGCAATTATGAATCTGTGCGAACAAAAATTACATGTGGAGTTCCTCAAGGGTCCATTCTTGGGCCTCTTCTGTTCAAAATCTATATGCTCCCTCTTGCTCAGATTATGGAATATCATAACATCTCCTGCCATACTTATGCAGATGACACACAACTTTACATAACAGTGTCACCAGATGACTGCAGTCCCCTATATCTACTAAATAAGTGCATTGACGAATCAATACGTGAATGTGCCAGAATTTTCTACAACTAAACACAGACAAAACTGAGATAGTTGTTTTTGGCCCCAAAGAACAAAGATCAATAGTCTGTGCTCACCTTGAGGCCATGACACTAAAACCTACAAATCAAGCAAGAAATCTTGGTGTTGTTCTGGACTCAAATCTAAATTTCAATAGTCACATTAAGACAATTATTAAATCAGCCTACTACACCTTAAAAACATAGCAAGAATAAAATAATTTCTGTCTAAACAAGATACAGAAAAACTTGTTCATGCTTTCATTTTCAGCAGGCTGGACTTTTGTAATGGTGTCTTCACAGGCCTGAGTAAAAAATTAATCAGACAACTGCAGCTCGTCCTGAACGCTGCTGCCAGAGTCCTCACCAACACCAAGAGAGTGGAGCACATTACACAAGTGCTTAAGTCACTGCACTGGCTTCCTGTGTGTCAAAGGATAGACTTCTTGTAGGATAATCTGTAGCTATTGTTTTTATATTTGTCTGCTGTTGCTTTTGCTTTATGTTTGCTTTTTAAATGCACTGCGCTGTTTTTAACTATTTATTGTCTTGCTTTTAGCTTTTGTTTTTAATGATCTATTGTTCCTTTAATGTTTTATTTTAATGCATGTCCCTTGTAAAGCACACTGAATTGCCTTGTGTATGAATGGTGCTATATAAATAAAATTGCCTTGCCTTGTCTTTGAACTTTCCCCTGGGACCTCAGGCCCTGACAGCAGTCCACAGGGTTGGATGTTGTTGCAATACAATGTCCGAGTGGATCCCTCCTTAACTCCAACATAAACTGGTTGGTCTTGACTTGGATGAGACACTTTGATAAATGGTGAGTGTATCCACCTCTGAGCAGCAACACTCTTTCCCCAGGTAGAAGAGGTAGGTCCCTTGCCATGCGGTTATATCTCTGCTGATCTCTTCTTAGCCCACTGGTAGGCTTTCAGCAATGTTGTTGATGGAGCTATACTTCCAACAGCTCCCTGTGTTTTGAGGGGATGCCAGGATGATGATTAGGAGGTGGGCATGCCTCCCAAACACTACAAAGTTTGGAATCATTCCCGTACTACCATGGACAAAATTTTTATGTGCCTGCACCAGTGCAGGGAGCTTAATGTGCCATTGGCCTTCCTCCAAGGCTCCAAGCAACCCCAAGAGGGTCACATGATCTTTCCACGGAGTGGTACAAATCTTTGTCATGTGGTGTGCAGCAGGTGGACCCAAACACAGGACACTGCAGGCAACAGGAACTCAATTAAATCTCTCTTTATTCAAGGTTCGAGCAAACTGAAGATCCCATGACAAAACAAGGATTCAAAAAGACAAGTGAAAACCAGGACTTAAATACATACTAGTGGCTAGTACTAGTGACAAGGGGATAAAGTGCAGGTAAAGAAAAGGACAGAGAAGCTCAGGTGAAGGGAATAAGATGATTGGGCATAAGAACAGGCAGGGAGCTGATTGGCTAAGTCAAACTCTGGGGCAGGGAAGGGCTAATGTGGCTGCTGCAGTGCTGGTGTGTAGATGAC
Organism: Epinephelus cyanopodus; assembly: GCA_026686955.1. Taxonomy (NCBI): domain Eukaryota; kingdom Metazoa; phylum Chordata; class Actinopteri; order Perciformes; family Serranidae; genus Epinephelus; species Epinephelus cyanopodus. Next base: position 41,864,373 of record CM048917.1, on the reverse strand, counting down.
CAAATGCAACACAGGAACACAGGAGGGAGGAACAAAATAAACAAAATCCAAAAATCCAGAAAACACAATTTCTGGGTTTTTGCAAAAGCTAGTTTCAAACAATCAATCAATCAACTTTATTTGTAGAGCGCTTTTCCTGCATGGACATGCAACACAAAGTGCTTTGCAGAATTAAAAACAATTAACACAAGAAAGAAAAACAGTTACAAAGAAAGCCCCTCCCTCCCACCCTCCATACTAGACACACACACACACACACACACACACACACACACACACACACACACAATCTCACACACAATAGGGAGACATGGCATGGCACTGAGGATCAAGGAAACGCCACCTCTGGGGTCGTCCACACTGGGAGGAGCAGCAGACCGTGCCATCGGGGAGACCAGCACCCAGGCCCCCCGACTCCGACAGACAGGTGGACCCCCACATCGAAGGGAGGAACCACCAGCCGGCTGGGCCGAAGGGACCCAAGGACAGCACCCCCACTAGCAGACCCGACACAGCTCCCAGTGTGGAGGACCCCCCTGAGGAAACACTGGAGTTAAAAGCTAAAGACTAAAAGCATAAAATAGGACTAAAAGAATAAACAAAATAAAATAAATACAGTACCAAAAATAAAATACGTAAAATTATAAATAAAATAGAATAAATAAAGTACCAGTGATAAATAAAAACAGAAAATTATTAAGATTAATATCGTCTTAAAAAGCAAGATAAAAGCAGCGAAATAAAATACAACAGAACCAGATAAGAACATAGGAAGAGTTTAAAATTTTAGTTAAAATTTTAGTTAAAAGCCTGATTAAAAAGGTGTGTCTTTAAACTTCTTTTAAAAATATCAACAGTCTCTGCAGTCCTGAGGCTCTCCGGCAGGCTGTTCCACAGGTGGGGGCCATAGTGGCTAAATGCTGCCTCACCATGTGTTTTTGTTCTGGGTTTTGGTATGGTTAAAAGGCCAGTGCCGGAGGACCTCAGGGTCCGCGAGGGTTGATATGGTAAAAGCAGATCAGATAAATAAGAGGGCGCAAGGCCGTTAAGACATTTAAAAACCAGTAAGAGAATCTTAAAATCGATCCTGAAGCGGACGGGGAGCCAATGCAGCGACTCTAAAACCGGTGTAATGTGCTCCCGCCCTCTGGTCCTCGTCAGCACGCGTGCGGCTGAGTTTTGTAATAATTGGAGATTTAAAATACTCTTTTTGGGAAGACCAGAGAGCAGGGCATTACAGTAATCTAAGCGACAGGAGATAAAAGCATGCATCAGCACCTCCGTACTGGCCTGAGAGAGAAACGGGCGGACTCTGGCTATGTTCTTAAGGTGATAAAACCTATTTTCGTTTTATTTTTGATATGTGGGATAAAATTCAGCTCAGAGTCAAAAGTCACGCCCAAATTTTTTACTGATTGGGTTGGTTTAAGATCCTGTAGTTTTGGTAAAAGTTTCTCTCTCTGGCCTTCAGGACCTATAACTAAAACCTCAGTTTTGTCCTGGTTGAGCTGTAGGAAATTCTCTGCCATCCATGACTTGATGTCTACAATGCAGTTAAAAAGGGCATCAATTGGCCCTGTGTCATCAGGAGACACGGCGATGTATAGCTGTGTATCATCGGCATAACTATGGAAGCTGATGCCGTGTCTCCTGATGACGTCCCCAAGGGGAAGCATGTAAAGATTAAAGAGAAGTGGACCTAAAATTGAGCCTTGGGGAACCCCACATCCAATTTCATGAGTTCCTGAGGAACATGTATCCATACTTACGTAAAAGCATCGGTCTGTGAGATAAGAACAAAACCAGTTAAGGACAGTACCAGAGAGGCCAACCAGGTGTCTGAGTCTTTTTAATAAAATGTGATGGTCTACCGTATCAAAAGCGGCGCTTAGATCCAGTAGAACCAACACTGTGAGCTTTTTGTTATCTAAATTCCACCTGATGTCGTTTAAAATCTTTAGAAGGGCTGTCTCGGTACTGTGGTTCTTCCTAAAACCAGACTGATGCCTCTCTAAAATGGTATTTCTGTTTAAAAAGTCATTAACTTGGTTAAAAACCAGTTTTTCTAAAATTTTACTTAAAAACGGTAAGTTGGATACAGGTCGGTAATTATTAAGAATGTTGGGGTCTAAGTTGCTCTTCTTCAGAAGGGGCTTCACCACCGCTGTTTTAAAGGCGGTGGGGAAGACACCCGTCTGAAGAGAGCAATTCATGATGTTTAAAAACTGCTCCTCAAAGAAACCATAAAACGTCTTTAAAAGTGATGTGGGAATTGGATCTAAAAGGCAGGTTGTTGGGTTTACTTGGGAGAAAACTCGACCAAGTGTCCTTGCATCAACCAGGGCAAACTCTCCAGTGTTTCCTCAGGCAAGGACAACAGTCCAGGTTTGTAAACAGACAGAACTTTCTTGGATAACAGACTGGATCTGATGTCCTTGATTTTAGTTCTGAAGTGGTCTGCAAAGTCTTCACAAAGATCATCTGTTGGTATCTTAAGAACTTTATTAAAATCAGTGCCTGTTAAAATATTAAAAGTGGAGAAGAGGAACCGGGGGTTGTTTTTATGGTTGGTGATGAGTTGTGAGAAATGGGAAATTCGGGCCTTTTTGACTGCGTTATTGTAGGTTTTGAGTTGTTGACGTAAAATCTCATAATGAACGGTCAGTTTACTCTTTCTCCATCTTCTCAGCACTCCTGCATTGTCTTTTCAGTTTATTAATTTCATTGTTTTTTCTCCACGGGGGTGTAGGTTTTCTTTTTATTGTTTTCGTTACAAGTGGAGCTACTGAGTCGAGAGCTGACTTCAGTTTACTGTTAAAATTATCAACGATAAAATCACAAGGTGCAGGTAAAATTTCTGCAGGAGTGCTCTGTAAAATCTCAATAAAATTTGCAGCCACTTCAGAAGTAAGATAGCGCCTCCTCACTGTTCTCACCGGGGCCTCCTCCTGGTTAAAACTGGTGATGTTAAAAAATACACAGTAGTGGTCAGACACAGCCAGGTCGACAACAGAGGACACACCGATGGACAGGCCATGGGTTATGACCAGGTCCAGGGTGTGTCCTCTGTTGTGAGTTGGCTGTGTGACGTGCTGCTTAAAATCAAGACAATTTAAAAGGTTTAAAAACTCTCTGGATATTGGATACGAGGTATCATCAACGTGTAGATTAAAATCACCAGTTATTAAAACCCTGCTGTAAGAGGTGTGAATGATTGATAAAAGTTCAGAGAATTCGCTGATAAAAGAACTAGAGTCTGACTAAAGAACTAGGTCTGTAAACAGTGATGCAAAGAATCGGAGGGCTGCTAAAAGTAAAGGCATGGTGCTCAAATGAACTGTAACTGTTAAAAGACACTCCATTTGAGGTCAGTGTGTCACTTGTAATCGATGCCGTCCCGCCTCCTCTTCTACCCTCTCTAGTAGAAAACAAAAAATTAAAATTTGGTGGGCAGGCCTCGGTGAGTACAACAGGTGCGTCAGTGCCAAGCCATGTCTCAGTTAAAAGAAGACAGTCTAACTTATTATCTAAAATCACGTCATTCATTAAAAAAGTTCTATTTAAAAGAGAGCGAACATTAAAAAGTGCCACATTGATGGTGACAGGTGGCTTGTTGATCACGGAGGTGGGTTGTGGGTGTTTTGTGAGTGGTCGAAGGTTATGGAGGTTCACAGAGTGAGTATGGTGGTGTCTAATGTGTTGATGTTGTGTAATGATTACCGGAATGGATGAGGTGTTGATGTGAATATGAGGTCCAAGTCCGGTACTGTGTGTATGGTGGTCAGAGGTGGAACTGAGTGGATAGGAGCATGGACCTGGGGGACATCAATTTGTGTGGGACAGAGCAGCTGGTGCGGATTTGGGGAAAGTTGCATGCTGAGCACCGTATGCCAGGTTAGTTGAGAGCATGCGGGCACCTGCCCTGTTGAGATGGAGCCCGTCTGGCCCAAAGAGGTGTCGTCTCCCCAGAAAAAATCAAAGTTGTTGATGAAGCCGACGTGGTGGGAGCTGCAGGCAGAGGAAAGCCATGTATTGAGGCTCAAACTACGGCTGAAGGTGCCAATCCCTCTGCCGCAGGTGGGGGTGGGGCCGGAGATAAAAACAGTCACCTGGGACTGTGAGATGGAGTTAAAAAGGTCTCTAAAATCCTGCTTTAAAAGTTCGGACTGTTGCCTGGCGATGTCTTTTGTACCTGCGTGGATAATAATCCTTTTCGCCTGCGGATGGGAGCTCAGGATGTCCGGTATTTTCCCGGTTATATCGCTAACGGTGGCTCCGGGGAACGACAGGGTTAACGCCTCCCTCATGCGGACGTGCCTCACGATGGAGTCCCCGATAACCAGGGTTGTGGGAGCGTCCGCTCGGTCTTCGGGGGAGCAAGCCAGCTCAGCCACCCCGCCACCCACACCAGGACTCCGGGTGTGATGCCTCGCCAGGCGGGGAGAACGGAGGAGTGCCAGCGCACCGCGTCCCTCACGAGCCGCTTGCGCTGGGATGAAGAGCGGGTCGGCGCCGGCGGACGGCTCCCTGTTGGACACCCTGCTGGAGGGCAGCTACCAGTGAGTGGAGGGAAGGCTGTGGTGTCCGTCAGCGGGGGCACGGTGTCTGTGGCCGCAGGAACAGGTGCAGTCTCTTGGTGTGGGTCCCGGGTCGCCGGCTTCTCGCTCACGGACAGAGCCGCGTATTTGTTGGAGAGCGGTATCGGGGGAGAAGGAGCCCCGCTGTGAGCCCCGCTGTGAGCCCCGCTCGGAGCCCTCTTCCGCCCGCGGACGACCACTTCGGTCCAGGGAGTCCCCCTGTTTGGAGTGGAGCAGGCGGGCCGCTGACAGGAGGAGGACGGGTCCCAGAGAACTGTTTGCCCGAGCGCGGAGGTGGTGTTCTGCGGAGCGGACTCACCGGTCCGTGAGGTCTCCAGCCAGTTGGTCAGCGTCGGGAAACGGGACCTGAGGGTGATCAGCAGGGAATCCTTCCTCTGGAGCTCATTCGACATCCGCTCGATGTCCTCGAGAAGGTTAGCGATCTTTTTGTATGCTTTGTTCAGCATTTGTTCCAGTTTTCCAGGTGAGTCGGAAGTGTCCAGTGTCGCCATGGCGGCTCACCAGGCCTTTCTTTAAAAGGTTAAAATCCAAACGTCCGATGACTAAAAAACTTTCACCCAGTAAAAAATAAAACGTTAAAATCAAACATTAGCCAGAGGCATAATGTTTAGAGTGATTTAAAACGTTTTAAAACGGGATTAAAACAGGCTTACGGAGCTCTGTCGTGTAGCAGCAGTAGACGCCAGCGCATGCGCAGTCATCGAGCGCATGACCCAGATGGATCCAGCTCTCATATCAGGCATATGAGTTTGAGCAGGTAATTTCTGTTATGCTGCTGACAAGACCTGAATCCCGGTCACCACAAAGTAGAAGGCAGGAGCTTATGTAGTTGAGCTGGAAGGCAACACATGAACATCAGGTTTTGGCAAAATCAGGCATTCAACCCAATAAAAAAACAAAAAACAAGTAATGCTAATACAATAGTAAAGCAGTTCCTGCAATCAAATTTCTCTAGCCTGATATAAAATAATATGTCCTTAATTCATTTATTGTGTTAAGTTGGCGATACATGTATCCATTTAAGAAATATGAGGCATCTAGCTAGAAGGGAGGTTAATGACACAATACCCTTAAGGAATGGGAGTGTTTTAGTCCTGGGGGAGGACTAAACATGACTGAGAGGGGTGAGTGAAATGTCAACACCAAATATGTCCCTAAAGGGTTTAAAAATATACCAGATTCAAATAAGCAGGGGCAGATCCACAACACATGGACCATTGTCAGCAGGTGATTGTCCAGAGCGGTCATATGCATCAGCTGTGCCAGTATATACCCTTGCTAGTCTAGCTATGTTTTTCAGTATAATAAAAGTAATGTTAAAGCTCACGTAACATAAGACTGTATCTGGCATGAAAGGAGGTGTATATGGGAAACGTCACATTCCTCAGCTCTAACCCCAATCCTGCTCCCAAGCAACTTAAAGATTGTTAAGCGTTTCAGGCTTAATGGTAACTATTTCAGTGTGCATAACTGAAATTAGGCTCTTTACATTGTGGTTCAAAGAGAAAATGGAATAATTTTCAATAGGCTGGTTTGGAATTTTTGGAAATTGCTCAGGTCGGAAAATGACGGGAATAGTCCCTTTGCTATGACAGTTCTGATTCCCTTGTAGGAGCTGATTTGGAAGGTGACATCATTGCATGGTGGTTTAAACAGGTGATTATGAAATACTAGGGAGTGAAAGCATAGCCTGTTGAGAACTCAGGTATGTGTCTCCATAGAAAGGAAGCTATTGCCTGGTATATGTTGTAAGAGGTTTAAACATTAACATAGGACAACCATTTTGATAAGGTTATTGTGCTGCCTTTAAAAAGCGTCACAGGGAGTGCTTTGTTTTTTTTTGTTTGTTTGTTTTAGAAGTGAGTCAATCAATCAATCAATTTTATTTATAAAGCCCAATATCACAAATACAATTTGCCTCACAGGGCTTTACAGCATACGACATCCCTCTGTCCTTTAGACCCTCACAGCGGATAAGGAAAAACTCCCCAAAAAAAAATCCTTTACCGGGGGAAAAAACCCCCCAAAAACTTACTTACTTATCTGTAAGTGTTCTGTAAATTATTCTGTTATAATCTGTAAATTAGTAGACATTTGTGTTTTTATTTTAAATAGCAAGTGGATATTAATGTGATTATAGCTCTGTTCATTTATTGATTGATTGATGATTCATAGTGATACGTTTTATGTAATGCTAATTTAAGTTCTTGTTTTTGCTATGTTTTTCAGTTTTACAAAAAAAGGCAAAATAAATAAGACTGGTAGAACACAAGAAAAGTCAAACCTTGTCGTTCTTATTGGGGGACTTTGTCTGTTAACTGGCTGTCTAGCTGGGCATAAGTACATGTGCTGCAAGGGCAGTACAGTTATTATGGCCAACTATTGAAAGGGGCAGAGTGGACCAACTGCTTTATTGTTCTTTACGCAGTTAGGACATTTTCTGGGCATATGAGGGAATGATTTAGTGATGATAATGCCCTGATATTTTATCTCACTATCCAACCATTTCGGTCCCTCTTAAAAAAAGTCACACCTGTTCCCTTCGGGACGTTTTTCGTCCTTGCTGAAAAGTAACCATAAAACTCTTGAATATTAATATCTTTTTCTACTGTTTTTGCTTAAATCTTTTAACCAACTCCTACTCAGATTATTCATATCAAAAATTCATTCATTTTGAGGATTTTTAACCCTTTATATGCCATTTTCTTTTCATAATGTCAGTGTTACTTTTATGAAAAAAAAAACATGAATTCTATATTATTTTCTATATACTAAATGCTGGATGGAATTTTTTTTTTAAAATTATCACAGTCTGGAATATGTGAATGAATAGTGACAACACCAATTTTGATGCATCATTATTTTTTGTGCAGTTTCAATTGGAAATAAAAGCCGACACCTGTCCCCTTCGGGATGTTTTTCGTCCTTGCTGAAAAATAGCCATAAAGATATAATAAATTAATGTTTTTTTCTACTTTTTTTGCTTAAATCATTTAACCAACTCCTACTCAGATTATACAAAAAAAAAATTATACAAAAATTCAGTGTGTGAGTGTGTGGATGAGTGAAAGTGGATGCATGTGTGTGTGACAGAGAGCGAGTGAGAGAACAGTAATGTAACCTTGCAGCAACCTTGCAGCAACCTTGCATAATTTTTGCTCCATAATTACACACATGCACATGCACACACACACATAGACACACAATATTTTTTTAGTAGCTACACAGCCACAGCCCCCAGACATCCATATAAACACTAACCTAGCATTTATTTTAATTTTTTTTGCAGCAATGGCTTATAAACCTGAATAATGGAAAAAATAGGAGAAAACTACAGGCAATTTTACTGCTTATTATTTAGTTTGTGTTTACTCTGCTGGGGAAGCAGGAGAAAATGTATGATTCAGCTGGATTTTAGTAAAAACAATTTTGGTGTCCTAACTCTGGAATGCATGACTAATATCATCAACTTCATGTTTCTAAGTTGCCATGAGGATGTGATGAAGAAATATGGTATTTATGGTTTTACATTTAGCTATATTTTCACATAGGGATTTTTCCAAAATGGAAAATGGCCCCATCTGGTATTTTTTTTTTTTTTTTTTTCATAATTCTTGGGTCTCTCTAACCAACCTGATTACCAGAGATAGAAAAAAATCACGTTTTTTATGTAAATTGAAGGGAAATCAAAAAATGTTGTTTTAATGGGTTTCAATGGGGACAGTTTTGGGCCAAGGGGGCGAGATGTCGTAAAAGGTTGCCATTTGTGTATTTTAGGCCTGATTAAGGAGTGGCTTTAAAATTTCAAAATATCACCGAAAATAAGTTTTCTGACCAAATGTCATGCTGTATGCATGAACACAGCCAAAGTTATCAAAAAATAAAAACTGAAAAATGGCTGAAAAGGACGTTTTTCGTCCGAGAGGGGAAAGCATGAATGAAGCATTACTTGTGTACAAAGTACGGAACCTCAACCCCAGAACTTCAGGTTCGCATCCAGACTACTGTCTTGGGTTTAGGCAACAAATGCACTTTGGATAAAGTTGGGGGAAGACTGGGATTTTATGTTATGTTATGTATTATGTTATTGTATGATTGTGAAAAAAAGGGATATAGATAATGTCGTAGTTACTATGAGTGCAAACTGTACTGCAAGACTGAGATTTGAGCAGAAAACTGGAATACCCTGAAACTGAACATTTTACTAATAACTGATACACATTTTCAGTGAACATTTTGCACATATGTTTAGTTTCAGTTTCCTTTGCAACTTGCAAGATTCATTAATTAGCAACATTTCCTCACTATGTTTATAAAAAAAAAATTAAATTAAATTTGCTTGGCATCACATTTCTTTAAAAATGTATTTGCTGTTTCAAATTAGTTGTGTATCAACATAATTTCTAGAAGACTGGGCTGCACACACAATGCACAACTATATAGAAATAACAACAATAATGATAATTGGTATCATTATATAAAATACTAAGTAAATGCAGCACTGCCAAAGAAAGTTGTACAAGGTAAGAATAATACAGTGTAGTTAAGAACATTTAAGGAAAAAAAAAACAACAACAAATAGCCAACACATTTCTACAAATTATTATAAAAATAAAAATAAAATCATTAAATACAAATCCGAAAGAGGAGTCAGACTGTGTTGGACTTCTATACAGTTTTATGAGTTATTCTACTGGATTTCCATTAGGCTGATGATGATGATGAACCCAACCCCATGCTTTTGTTGCTTAAACCCAACCACGTGCGTGTGTTGGTTGAACATAACCATGTGCATTTGTTGTTGATGGAAAAAAATGTTAATTTGCGGTGTTGTACTCATGTAGTGCGTTTGTTTTTGAAGGAGACTTTATGCAAACTGTACATTTCCTGTGAAAACAGAAGTGTATTTTGAAAACAGACAATGCATTTAACAGGCTGAACCTGACACAATTTCCTAGAATGTCAACCACTAATGCACCCAGGATACCTTGCACGTCAGTTCTCGACATGGAAAGTACATGACCAAACACTGATATGTTATGAGGTCGGAGTGAGAATGTATTGGGATTGATGTATAGATTCTAAAGATCCCATTAAATACCGGCATATACTGAAAGGAGAGCTATATACTCTACACTTCACATGATACATTTCCATTTATCTGTGCAAACTGCTGCTGAACCACACTGTGGTGACGGCAGCATGGTTCAAAACATGGCTGCATTCAGATCTCAGGGGCACGTGGGCTGTTTTCATTTCCAAGGACCTCACTGCAACAATGCTCATGGGGTGTGTGTGTTATGCTACTCTACCCAAAAGTGCCATGTGTAAGTCTGGAAAAAGATTGTTGATTGTTGAGGGTCATTCCCAGGCTGTCAAACAGCAACACTTTAAGTTGCTAGCCAACCCAAGGTCATCCGTATATGTTGACCTGGATGATGACTCATCAATCAAATGTATATCTCCAGAGTCACACTCAGCACGTTAAATGTACACAAATGTATTTCACAGTCTGATGTAGGCTTTGGTTGATCATCATAAATCTAAATTTATTTTTCTATGCATATAAATAGTGACAGTTGGAGCTGTATGAATATATCTGCAGTGATGCAGGGACTATTAAGTGAGTCCTAACTTAACTAAGGAATTAAGAGTGGGGTTTTTTTTAACCTTTTTTTTTTTACACATGCATGATGAAAAAGAAGGTTTATGCAAATGGTGATTAGAGGACCATGTCATACAGAGTTTAACGCACATTTATGATGACATGGGATTGGACACAATGGTGTACTGCAAATATAGGTTGGTGTAAGGCTGTTTATGCAAATGTATTCAAATGTACTGCACAGCAATCACATAGGACTGTAAGACCCTAAGCATAACACAATGCACATTCATGTTGTGATCTGAATATGTGTGCATGCTAGGGCTGCTCTCGACTAAGAATTTTCTTAATCGACCAGTAGTTTTCATCTAGGATCATTAATCGACTAGTCGCCAGCATGTTTACGCTATTAATTTAATTATTAAATTATATATTTTAGGCAGGGCAACACATTGGTTTGAATTCAACGTCTGAGAATGAGTTGTATAGGCAACATTGTTAACACTGTGCTACATTACAGAGAAATATAAAACTGTACCAATGAACCTTAATTAATATAGGCCTATACTATACCTACAAGTGCATGTCACACACTGAGCGAGCCACCTGTTAATTACGCTGTCAGTAAAGCAGTAATGATTGTGCTAAGTGGCTAATGGGCATGTAGCTACTTACATGTTTCAGATGATACGTCACGTTTGTCGATGAATAATAGGCAAATGTTTGCCTGCAGAGTTTAGATATCACCTTGGGTTCATCCTTTACCTTCTCCAAATGATCCCACACTTTGGATATCCTGTGAGAGGCAGGGTACACCCTGGAGAGGTCGCCAGACTATAGCAGGGCTAACACAGACAACCATTCACACTCACATTCACACCTACGGATTGAATTTAGAGTCACCAATTAACCTATCCCCAACCTGCATGTCTTTGGACTGCAGGAGGAAGCTGGAGTACCCGGAGAAAACCCATGATGACACAGAGAGAACATGCAAACTTCGCACAGAAGGGCTCCCTCCAGGGATTGAACCAAGAAAACTCTTGCTTTGAGGCGACAGTGCTAACCACCATACTACCATGCAGGGATCAAAATTAGCAGTCGCCAGAGGCGACTAATTTTAACCCTTTGGCCAGTAAATGAAGTCACCTAACCAGCCACTCTGGCGAGTGAAAAAAATAGGGCCAAACTACTGTTATTGTTGTTTCTCCCACCAGGCTCGGCTCCTTTCAAAGACTCCTTGCGAAGCACTCCAGCGACCGGATCTTTGCTCTCAAACCACAAAAAAATGTGATGGCACAACAGTCTCCTTCAGTACATTATTCTATGTTTTCTTTTGATTGTCACATTGGCTAGTCATCCTGTTTAATTTGTCTTCTGATTAAATCAGAACCATTGAAACAAGTTGTAGGAAGCCTCTGCAACTAATTGGTTGCTGGCAGACACTCTGTGCTGCAATAAAATGGTTAATCAGCAGTGCTGTGCACTGTAGAGCCGATGCGCTGCTGATTCTGCCGGCCTGAATAGAATATAATGTCTATAGCCTTTCTGTTGTGTACAGCCTTATAGACTGAGCTGAGTAGTGATGCGTGGGTCAACCCTTAACCTGCGGGTCCCCCGGGTCCCACGGGTCTGTTAAATTTTTTTAAACAATAATCGGTGGAAACAAACGTTGACAAAAACGGTTGCATAATTCATATTATATTCAAAAGATAATGAAAAAACAGCTACAAGTCAGAGGGAACAGTGATAAAGTGGTAAAACTTGGCATTGATCCACAGCCTCAGACGGATGCGTTCAAACGTGCCATGCACAAGGTCCATTGGTAGGCGATATTTTCACATTTTTAACAATGCAATTTAAAAGTTTTGATTTTTACCAACAACAAAAAGACTACATTTAGCACCAAAAAAATATGTAAAATAAATAAATAAATAAATAATAATAATGATAAAAAGTAAATAAAAAAACCAAATATCGAATACCAAATTTTCATAAAGAGTACCTACCCATAGAAACAAATATTCGAATATACGAATATTTGGGTACAGCCCGAGAAATAACTGACCAAAAATATTGAAGTTTTTCACAATATTGTGATTTACTGAGATGCGCTTGTATACAATAATGAGTTGATACATTTAATGTAAAGCTTATTAAGCAAAGTATGTTTTATTAAAGTATTTTAAACAACCGAATTTGACTCATTCCTTAATTCCACACAAAATTATGCTAATTTTGTATTTTAAGAATTGCTCGAGTTTATTATAGTAATAACATATTGAAAATATACCAAAATGCTATTTATGATTTTTGGCTAATGAAAAAAAGATTTTTAAAGCTTACTAGCCACTAGGCTAGTAAGCCAAAAAGTTAAGTTTGAACCCTGCTACCATGCCACCCCCATGCAATCTCAATTCAATCAATCAATCAATTCAATTCAATTTTATTTATCATGCCAAATATCACAATTGCAACTCACGAATTCCAGTTTGACCCAGAAGGCTTTACAGCATACAACATCCCTTTGTCCTTGGAACCTCACAGCAGATAAGGAAAAACTCCCCACCAAAAAAACCTTTACAGGGAACAAAAATGGTAGAAACCTCAGGAAGAGCAACTGAGGAGGGATGTTGTGTGTACAGAACAGATCAACATAATAAATTTACAGTAATCCACATGACAAAATTATACACAAAGAGAGACAGAGACAAGCAAGCAGTAATGACAGCAGGGCAAGCAGTAATGACAATAGCTGCAATAAGATTAATTTTAGTAATACTATTATACCAAAAAGTATGGAGAAATTTCAGCACACCAAAAAACAACAGGTGCGTAGGAGGGAGGCTACAACCCCGAAATATATAAAGGTCAAAAAAGGCTCCTGCACACTATCTCTGAAGAAGGTCACACAGACTGAAACGTTGCTTAAATGCTTAAATAAAATGGGAAAGAGTGAGACAGTGTGCAGGAGCCTTTTTTGACTTTTAGTGATACTATTATATTAATCAATCAATCAATCAATCAATCACTCAATCATAAACATTAACATAAAGGTCAGTCCTGGGCATGACGTTAAACTGCATCCGGCAGTGGGGGGGCCTAGACCAAAACCAGGGGACAGAATGAGGGTACCCCAAGCCACTGTTACTTCCAGGTGGCCTCTGGCAAGGGCCTTGCATCTGACAGCCCCCAACCCAGGGTTATGGTGAAGTTCTGGGCAGGTGGGACTCAACAGCCTAAGAAGGCAACCTGCCTAGGAGAAGGAAAACTCTGAAACTAAACCTCCACTGCCTTGTGGCTATACCCTTTCATGGGACAGGCTTCGGGAGTCATGCCCAAGAACAAATCAGGAACTGGAGTCCGTACAGGCAGTCGACTGCTACCTTCAGCAACATTCCGACAACTCCTGTGACAACATTTGTGCCAAGTTGTTTTGGCTTCTGCCTCTCCCCTGGATCCCACCAGCAGAGTGGAAAGACAGCTATCGGTCCTACGCTGCAGAAAACTGCACCCCTTAAGTCTCCAACAGGAGCGATCATCAAAGACAAGTGGAAGCAAATGGAGAGATGGGTGGAACATGATTCAGATCTTTACTCCAGGGAGAGCACCATCTCCGATTCTACAATGGAGGCAATCAACAGTCTGCCAACCATGGAAGAGCTAGATGAAATGCCATCCCTGAAGGAACTAAGCAAACCATTGATGGTCTACCTTTTAGAAAGGCTCCAGGCCTAGATGGAATCCCACCTGAAGTTGTCAAGTGTGCTAAGGGGCCCCATGCTACATCACCTGCATGAACTTCTCCTCCAGTGCTGGAAGGGGAGTGCAGTACCAAAAGACATGCAGGACTGCAGCATTGTCACCCTCTATAAGAACAAAGGGGACAGAAGTGACTGCAACAATTATAAGAGCATCTCTCTCCTAAGCATAGTGGGGAAGGTACTGAATAGGCTCCAGAAACTCGCAGAGAGAATCTATGCAGAGTCTCAGTGCGGTTTAAGGTTTGAGCGATCCATGATCGACATGATCTTCTCTCTACGCCAGCTGCAAGAGAAGTGCAGGGAGCAGAGGATGCCCCTGTATGTTGTGTTGGTTGACCTGACCAAGGCCTTTGATCTGATAAGCCATGATGGCCTCTTCAAGATCCTGAATAAAATATAATGCCCCTCGAAGCTCCTAAACTTATGATATGAGATATGAGAGGCATTTTTCAGTTTGATGGAGCCTCCTCAGATGCTTTCAACATCCAGAGTGGTGTGAAGCAAGGCTATTGATTATTAAATGTGACAACAATAATCATATGTGTATAATAATGGTCTTCATTTTATTAGCATTTTATTTTTAATGAAAGTAGGTTGTCTTTAACCATTTAGCACATTATTAACTAACCTATGTAATAACCGCAGGTACCAGCCCTATATATTAATGTGACTCCTGTCTGACTGCTGAGTGTCTGTCCTTTCAAATTAAATTCCCATATGGTCGAATTATAGACTTTGATTTATTTTGACATGGTAATGTCCTACTAGAGATTCATGTTTGTTTGTTTGTTTTTTGTGACTAATGACCAATGAAAACTTGATGGCTAACTTTTGGGCCACTATTAGGGACAGTCCTGATGCATACAACATTAATAAGTATTTATTTTTACATAAAGAGTTTTATTTGTAGTTTGTTTATTGTTGTAGTTCCTTTTTTGTTTTGGTTTTTGCACCATGCATGATATTCATTAGTAGTTTACCTTTGAATTATCTGGAGTATTACACCTATTACACCTAAATTTACAGAAATATATATCTGTGAGTCTAAAATCTTGTCTTGTGATGAGTTTAAAAAAAACATATATGAAAAAATTTATTTTGGGTGCATGTAGTCTGTAATGTTTATACTCACTCACACATTCTCACTCCAACTTCGTCACATACTGACGTTTGGTCAGGGACTTTCCACATCGACATATGATGTGCAAGGTACCCTGGGTGCGTTGGTTGTTGATGTCCTGGGACACCATGTCAACTTCAGCCTGTTACATGCATTGTCTGTTTTCAAAATGCACTTCCTTTTTCTAAGGAAATGTACAGTTTGCATACAGTCTCTTTCCAAAATAAACAAATAACACTGTGAATTGACTTTTGTTCTTTCAGCAACACACTCATGTGGTTGGGTTTAGGAAAAAAAGATCAGGGTTTGGCTCTGCAATACCAGAATCCCTGATGAAAGTTGCTGTTTGTTGGACCCATCTGGCACCCCTCCTACTCACCCTACTCGGGCTTCCACCACCTTAACTTCTATTGTTGTCCCACCATGTTTCCCCCTGACACCACCGGTGCCATTAAACAATAACAGTGACCAGCCACAAACAGTATCATGCCGATGTGAAAGGATGGCTTTTTCAATCAGTGTCTGATGCCAGAGGTCCCTGACCAAATGCCGTTACTTATTCACACAACTGTAAAAAATACATTTAGATTAATTGACTGAAGAATTTCTTGTTAAGAGACTCTGCTGGCATTACCTTGCTACGATCTTTTTGACTTCATGTCAGAATGTATTTTTTTACATTTAACTCACTTCCAGTTTAGAAAAGGTTTTCCTCTCTTCTCTTTATAGCTGACAGATTAATAACACCTGCTGCCTGGTGATGTTCATACTAATCACTAATTTACCTTGATGTTTCATGACAACACAGTCTTTATATGATCTATATATATACATATCTATAATCCTTAGCACACTTTTGCTCTTCTCTTTGCTCTCCTTCAGGAGAGCAGTCATTCAGTTTAAAACAGATTGTGTTTTAAAACAACAGTATTTCAATTGTCTACAAGAGCCAGTCAGCCTGTTCTTATATTGATGGGGCTTGGAAACAAAAAGTGTCCTCACAAGGAAAACACTAACATTGGTTCTTGTTACTGCCTGGGGGCTGACACACACAGATGTGTGAATTATAACACCTATACAGTGTGATGTGCTGAACTGAAACACGAAATGATCAAAGTTGACTTGTTACATCTAGGACATCAGCAATGTTTCATAAATTTAACTTTTTTTCACTTTAAATGGTCTAGCAGTTTACCATCAGACAGAACCGGCCCAATAATTTGGTCTAAACAGTCATACGCCCCAATTATATTAATAATCTGCAGGGGTAAGATGCACCAATTGTCTCACAATGGTGAAACGTATCAACAATAAATTATTTATATTGTATCATCCTGTAAACTCTACATGAAAGGTACATTTTCAGCTGTTTTATTTAACATCCATCTTTGGGGTGTCATTCATACCATTCTTAGTTCCCCTAATTTCAGTGTTCCTCAGCAGTGGGGCAGCTCAAATCAGACTTAGGTCCAAAATCTGCTGCATCAGCTCTCTACACAACTACAGATCCAGTGTGTAGGATTTAGGGGAATATATTGGCAGAGAGGAAATATGATATATGTATGTTTCCTTTAGTGTATAATCACATGAAAATAAGAAATGTTGTGTTTCATTACTCTAGAATGAACCATTTTGCTGTGACTTGGCTGAGAGACATGAAAGACCACATGATTGTCCACAACCAATCATCCCTGTTCATCTTTCATGACGTGTGTGATGTCATCAGATTATTCTTGTCCTATTTTTATCATTATTAATATTATTTCAGTCACTATGGCTTTTCATGTTCCTGCAAAACTGTTTTCGTAGCAATGTAAAAAGTGCCACAAGATGGCAGGAACTACATTTGAAGCACCCCATGCAAACTATGCAAGTCACTGAATCCTCCCTAAGTTCCTACAAATGTTTCACAATAAAAGCCTTTTTAGAAAATGAAGGGATTCTCTCAACTGAAATTATAAGGGGCTTTTAATTTCAAATGGATACAGGAAGCGTTAAATTTGAAATGACGGTATGATGATGTATGATGTCATATCAGATTTTTACTTAAGAATACAAATAACCAGCCCATTCGCACTCCAAACTTGTCAAATACTGCCATTTTGTCAGTGGCATTGGTGTCAGATACCAATGCACAAAGGTACTTTTAGCAGCATTAAGATACTCACCAGGCGGCGGCTATTTCTGGCACCGTCAGCTGCTACAGCAGTATAAAGAGCGAGAAAGACCAAATAGGGCGGGGAGGTGGACAGGACAAACAAACACTGGACTTGAATGTGCTGAAATAACATAATGTAACTGGCTCTCAGTAAAACCTCCTGAATGTCTGGAATAGAATAAAGGTGAGCACACATAACAAGTGCTGGGCCAGTGGCCTGTCTCCAAAGTGCCACACAGCATAGGAAAACACTGATTTGTAGTGTAAAACTACTTTATTCACTGTTTTTAGCAGTTTTAATCACCTGTTGCCTTTGTTTTGGAGAGAAGGAGACCTCTGTGGATAATTCAACTCCCAGTAAACACTGAAGAAGAGGTTTCAGCTGGTTGCAATCTGCAATCCTTACAGCTAGACGCCACTAAATCCTCCTTAATCTTACACACTGATCTAAATAGCAAAACACATAACTTATCCATACCTCCAACACTTAGCAGAGTTTTCCGATCCGACGCCATCAACAGTACATCATTTGTCTGTGCCTTCCAAAACTGTCACAAATCACATTTAAATTTTAATCTATTTCATGATGTGACAACACTAGGGTTAAAGTTTGGTTAAACTTAGTCACAAAAACAACTTGGTTAGGTTTAGGAAGATTTCATGGTTTGGGTTAAAACAGCAGTCCACTCCTCCCCACAGGCACTTTGTTGCTTTTTAACCATACTACCAGGCTTTCTACATTGCCACGGCCACTAGAGGACTTTGTCCTTTTGTTGCAGGTGCTAAAAGCGACCAAGTCTGTCATTATTCTTTGAAAGACTGTCTCAGTGCTTCACACAGTCATTTTACACAGCATTTGCATATGCCAGGGGTCGGCCCTGCAGTTAATTTGATTCAGAGCAGCAGTGTTAAAAGCATTACTATAATTGGCAGTTGTGAGGGCGCTCATATTTTAGCCAGTTCATGTCAGCCACACATTGGGATGTGGTCTTCTTCTAGCAGTCTGTCTCTCTAATGTAATGTGAAGCTAATGTATGATCAGATGCTGCTGACCTGAACATTAAACTCTGTCCTGTCTTTTCTATTAGTCTTATTAATGTTTTTTAATTCACGTCTGTAACAGGGTGATATCTCAACATTCCCTCCTCCATCCCTCCCTCCTCATTCTCTACCCTTCCTTCTCTCTTCCTTCATCATTTTCCCCCTCTGTCCATCCATCTTAGCTTTGTACCAGTCCTCACATCAGGATCTGCAATGCAGTGATACCTCTCTGTCCCTTCTTCCTGCTCTGAGGCAGTCACTCAGCACACACTGTACAGTGTGTTTGCTATATGAAGCTGTATAAAAACTGATTGAAAAAGACGTATGAGAGATACAAAGTGTAAATTTAAAAGAACATTTTGTTTTATTTGGGGGTTTTGTTGTTGTTTTTTTCATGTGTTCCATCACTTTTATTTGTCTGGGCCATGATCTGGTATACAGCATAATGAAAAGGATGACAGCAGCTAGAGATGACATAGTGCTTGTTTGTGTGCCAAAATACAGAATACAGATTACAGAAACTGTCCATCCCACTAAGAACAAACTATTTATCTTGACTTCCTGTGTCACCTCACAATTCAACTTTAGATTTTACACACAAGTTCAGTTTACTGTTGATGGACAGGCCTATTCATCCTGTAAAAACAGCTGTAGAATTTCTTCTGTGTCTCTGGCAAGCTTTGTTATGTCTGAGAAAATAACCCTTGAGAACTCATAACACAGTTTTTGCTGGGGAATATAAATAACCAGCCTGTTCTCACTCCGAACTTATGAAATACTCCTGCTTTGTCTGTGATTTTGGTGTCACTTGAACTGTGCAGTGAGGTCCTCTGGAATGGGGATGGCCAACACAGCATCTGTGTATGGTGTCAAGTCAACCGCCATGTCAGCCACATACCCTGTTTACATGGTTTTGTTTACTTCTAAAACAAAATTGTGGGTTTTTTTTTTTTTTTTTACAAAATAATGACTAAAGTCTGTTCCTTATTCCCTCCTAACATTGGACACTTTATTTAATTAATTATTTTCACAAGTTCGATTTTTCAGTACTATTATTATTAGTTTTTTAAACTGTTGTAACATCTGAGTGCAATACTTACTACAATTTGTAAAAAAGATAATGTTTGGGTGCACATAAAAGAATGTAACACTTGTAGGAATGTAGGCTCAGTCTTAAGTGGTTTTGGCACAGATATGAGAGGAAACTGGCGTTGTTTGTTCACCGCCTCTCCATCTGGATTGAATTTGGATTGAATTTAATTCTTGAGCTGTCTTAGTGCAGGTTAGCACTTCAGCTGACCCTGGCTTTTCTATAGTTTCAATTCTACTTTACTAACAAACATCTGTGTGGATTCTGCCGTTTGCTGTTTTGATCGATGTCGCTGTATACCCACCTGTTGATACCTCATGCAGCTCTGGCTACACATTGCCACTCTGTATCGCTAATCTGTATCGCTACTCTGTATCACTGCTCCAACAGCTCCTCGATGCAGTTTATTAAATCCACTGCTACTGGCATCTGCCACCATCTGGCAAATCCTGGCATCTTCTTCGTAATCAGAGTACCCCCTCAAACAACAGTTCCCAATGCTTCACAGTTGATAAGTGCTCCCCTTTTTTGTAATTTTACTGTCTACAAAGAACTGGCCATTACTCTATGTTTCTCTGCATTCATTACTTTGTCAGTCAAACACACAAAAAACTACAGTATATCCAGAAGTCTGCTGCTTGTCTTCTCACACACTCCCACATCCGTGACCACTTTACCCCTATCCTTCATAACTTCCTCTGGCTCCCCATCCCCCAGCGTAACCACTTCAAGCTCCTCATCATCGCTTACAAAGCTCTCCACAACCTGGCTCCTCCCCTACCTGTCTGATCTCCACCACCAGCATACCGGCACACTCCCTCCTACACTCCTAGGTCTGTTGATGCAAATCTCCATTTTTTTAGGGCAAAACAAAGGATGATGTTGTTAAAAACCTCCACAGATGAGGGCTGGTAGTGGGGCACCCTCCCCAACTTGTAGAAGGCAGGAGTTGTTAAAAACACCAAAAATGTGTATTTTGCAACACAATATAGTAATAATTATTATTGACAGTATTTGTTATGAATTTCTGAAAGTTACTGAATCACTAGTCATGTGATAAGGTTTTAGTCCATATATTAGTAACACTCTTGTCCCTTGTCTGGTGCAATGGATGTTGAGACTGGAGGAAATGAGGATCTTCCTGTGTATGCATGTCTTGTATATGGTTGAGGATTGAATCCCACGTTGCCATTCTCTCCGGCCTGGTGGCTGAGGAAGCTGCTGTCCAGTATATGTGGTTCTTGATATTTCTAATCCATTCCACTTCCTACAGTGCATATAAAATACATTTCTTTTCAGTAAAAAGCCCTAAATTGAGTGATATGTCTAGAGCAGCATTTCAAAATCAGAAAGTATGAGGTACCAATAGTTACAGCTTTACACTGCAACTGTAAGGACACCATGTTTCTTTCATTTGTTACTCAGATTTAATGTGCAATCATACAGAATAATTCTTAATGTCTGATGCACTTGTAGTAGCCACTACTATGTGGATGGACAGGCGATTGCTACAATATGCTTTTTGTAAGACAATTATCCATGCAGTCACAATTATATATCTCTTGTTGAAAATAGGGAGTAAAAAAGGCTTCTCTGTTCATTTGTGCAGCCAACAACAAAGTAACTGACATGCTTAGCTCCTGCCTTCAACATCTTTGTTTCACCTGAGCCAGGGAATGAAAGACGGCAGCAAAAAGGCGGATTCAGTGGGCTATAGGAACACCTAGCTGGGGGCGTGTCACCCTCCTGGGTGGGGGAGGTGTTTTTTTCCCTGTGTGACGTCAAGCAGGGAAAATCTCAGATTTGCCTGAGTGAGCACAGGGGATGGACTTTTCTCATTTTTAAGGGGTTTGTAGACCGGCTAGGCAGACATAATATTGTTAGAAACCCATGGTAAATTGCATTTTGTCCTTTAAGACCTTTTATTGCTATTGTTTGCCACATTCAGATTCTCAGTCCATTGGAATCAACAGAAAAATTAACACACAATAAGTAATATAATCAAAAACAGTATTCTTGCTAAAGATTGCATCTTGAGTAGAAATCCACCATTTTTCAATTTGTGTGTGTGTGTGTGTGTGTGTGTGTGTGTGTGTGTGTGTGTGTGTGTGGGTGAGTGCATACGTGTGTGTGTGTGTGTGTGTGTGTGTGTTTAGTACATATTTGGATTCTGAACAGAATATTATGCTAAATTAAGTTTTCCACCATTTTTTTTTTCAAATCCATAGGGGCTAACTGTTATTTGTTTATGCCAGTCACACCCTCAGCTATTAATTGAGACTTTTGCTGTGTCTCAAATCGCGCACTTCTGTACTTACACTTAATATTTTGAGTGCATAAGTGCGTTCACACTGATGAGTATGGAAAAATGCAGTGCACTGAGTACCCGGATGGTGCACTCAAAATGGTCAAGAAGTTGAGTGTGGAACTATGGACACTCAGCCTCAATGGTTGCCATCTTGGCAACGTAGCGGAAGAGGAGGGACCACTTTTCAGACTGGACAATGTGTTTGGTTTGAGACAACACTACCCTGTCAAAATTTGCGCACTACAGCAATGATCGCATAGTACACATAGTATACTACATAGAGGTATACTAATGGAAGTATGTGATTTTAGATACACCATCAGATATTATTTAACACTGTTTTGTATATGACAGTTTATTACATTAATTATGATAGGAGAACTGTATCTCAATACACATCAACAACATCACAGCAATGAGTAATTTCAACAGCAGAAAATGATGTGTGAGCCATTTCTTAACATTACCACCTGACTATCTCATGACTTGTGAAAAAAACAGCATCATTGCCATTAGAGAGCAGATCAGTAGCCCTGCAATTACTGCTGCTGTCAGAGGTCTGCTTCATCTCTGCAAATGAAGAGGAGATTAATTCAACCGCTCTCTCTGATGGACAGCAGCTGAAAGAAGAGACAGCAACCGCTTGACCCTGGCTGACAGAAACACATGTCAACACTCTGCTCTCTGTCCCTAGTTCCTCCTCCACCTCCTCCTCTGCTTCTCCTTCTCCCCCCATACCCCCACTCCTCCTCCTTTTCCATCACTTCCTCCTTTTTATCCTCCTACTGTCATCTCCCCTCCTTACACCTCTGCCCCCTTCCAACTTCTCCTCCATTTCTACCTACCTCCACCTCCATCATCCTCCCCGTCATCCTCCTCATGTCTCAGAGGCTGAGTTTCTGTCTAGTGCTGACAGCTAACAAGTAATTACAGGTAATCATCTAAATGGACAGTAATTACTTCAAGGAGGGAGGGGCTGGAGTTTGTCTTTACAATATTGTGAGTTTGAGCCTTGCCCTTGACTTGCTTCTGTGAGTCCTTAATCCAGCAGCAGTGCACATGCCTACACACACACACACACACACACACACACACACACACACACACACACACACACACAGCTTGAATCTGACTGATTGTTGTGTACAGCAAATGCTCGCTTTCACACACATATCTTCATTCAGTCTACTCCACAGACCCTCTGTACCCACTGCAGAGAAAAATTCTTGCCATATTCAGGAAGACGTGGTGACCTCTGTCTTTGTTCAAAGATGGTCTGTAGTGTTGTATGTGAATGTCCTTGATTTTTCTCTAGCCATTCACTGACTCTGACTGATGAGTTACCCATGCCACCTTCCTTGTTGATGCAGCAAGAGTTTGGTCTAATGCAGACAACTGAGGTTGTCTGTTTCTGCTCTGTTTCTGGTCTTCATTCAGTTTCTTGTCCAGGCTCCTTTTTGTTTCACTGATGTAGCATTCAACACAGCTGTCTCATGTGATGTTATGATGGATGAGTTACTGAACAGGCCTCCTGGGCACAGGCCGGGGGGCCCTGCTGGTCTTGACCTGTGAAATGTCCCTCAAAAAAAAACACATACAACAAATGACCACAAAGAGAAATAAAACAACTACAGAGATGAAAAGCAACTATGAAGAGAAACAAAGTGACCACAAAGAGGAATCGAAATACTGTGCCGTGCCTGTGCTAATAATGTTAGCATGTTGTAATGATTTAGAAAATATGTTTAATATAGGGCAGTTGTTTTGTTCTTGAACCTTTTGAGCTGTAATGGAGCCGAGTTTTGTAATGTTACCTTTGTCAAATATTGCTGTTATCCCTGGCTTCATATGAGTAGAAGAAATCTCCATTAGCAGCTAGGCTAGGTTACACAATATAAAATGCCATAGGCTTGTGCTAAAGAAATCAGTATGTTGTGTTTGTGGGGAAAATGTGTCCAGCAAATAACAAATGCTTTGTCTGTGAATCTTTTGAGTTATAAATTAATTTGTATACTTGTGTTTGAAGTTATCGCTGTTAGGCCATGATTAATGTGTGTTTTAGCTGTGTTTTGAATCTGAACTAAACTTTACAGCACTTCACAGAAACCCCACTTCCAGCTAGTGAACATTATGCTGCCTGTACCATCATCCAGCATGACTGGTCTCACAGTGGGTCAGTGACGGTTTGAGGAGGCATATGCTTGGAGGGACACACGGACCTCCATGTCATAGCTAACAGTACCCTGACTGCTGTTAGGTACCGGGATGAAATGGTCCGGGTATCATCAGATAATTCGTAATTCATTCGTAATTCAAAAAACAAAAATGGTAAATCTGTTATTTGATTCAAAACAAAAAAACAAGAGTATCCAAGAAAAACGTTTTTGGTGTCAGAATCAAATAACGAAAAACCAATCAAACCCGGCCCATTTTTTGGTTTTTGCCGATTTGTTTATTCCTTTTTGGATTGAATATTGAACAGGTCTGCGGACATTCAGCCAATTCATTTTTGCGGTTGAAACCAAAAATGGAAGTCACGTGTTTTTTTCCTTTTTTCATTTCAAACCAAAAAACAATATTTTCTTCTTGCAAATTCCTTTTTTCTTTTCTCATTTGGGACAGACAGTAGCGTGGTGGGCAGACAGGAAGCAGAAGTGAAGTGTAAAAACGTCAAAATAAAATCCGAGGGTAGAATCATATATAAATATATGTATATATATATATATATATATATATGTACACACACACACACACACACACACACATATATGTATCTATATATATATACATATATATATATATATATATATATATATATATATATATATATACATATATATAGGGCTTAAGGCTTCAGGTTGGCTTAAACCATGAAATTACAATTTAACATATTTAAACAAAATCAACAACAGCTACCAACAGTTACAGTCCTTACAACCTGAAGCCTTAAGCCTATGTATCTATATATATATATATATATATATATATATATATATTATATATATACATATATATATATATATATATATATATATACATTATACATATATATATATATATATATATATATATATATTTATATATATCATATATATAGGCTTAAGGCTTCAGGTTGTAAGGACTGTAACTGTTGGTAGCTGTTGTTGATTTTGTTTAAATATGTTAAATTGTAATTTCATGGGTTAAGCCTGGCTCACACTACAGGATTCTCTCGATGATTTGACCCAGATTTGGCCCTCCCGACGATCGGCGGAGAAATCAGGTCTCGGACCTTAACTGGCCTTGATGTTCGGCCCAGATTATCTTCTAGTGTGAGCGGGTGACAGATGAATCTTAAACTCCATGATCAGCTCGCAGACACGTCGAAGCCGACCCGATAATTTTCAAATATGTTTGATTTTTATCGGGATGACATCGGAAGTGGATGCCAACTACCGTAAAAAAAGCAGACAAAGAAGAAGAGGCCGGATGTAACGTTACCTCGAGATGGAAATGGTGACCGCGAAGGAGCAACAGAGTAGTAGGGAGCGTTGGACAGCGCATAGACATAATAAACTAAATAAAAATAGACTCTTTATTATGTCTATGGGACAGCGGAGATGGCGTTTCTTCCTCTTGCCTTTTTCGCTGAACAGAATAGCATGTACTGTTGACTTCCGCTTCCTTGTGAGATGACGTACATTACGTGGTGCACCGCTCTCTGGTCCGATAATATTGATGAAATTCTGTAGTGTCTGCTGGTCATTATTTTCAAATCTTGTAGTGAGTGCGTAATGAAGATTTTAGATAAGATAATCTCTGAAAATTCTCGTTATGTGTGTGATACAACCTGATTTAAAAATCTTGTAGTGTGAGCCAGGCTTTATTGTTTGTCGGACGATTGAGCTAAGCTAACTAACACTAACGTCAGCTGTCACTTGTTGCCATAGCAACGGTAAACCCTCACGTATGGGCTAATGGGGTGTGGGAGTGCAGAGTCAAGCTTCACTGTAAATAGTTAAGATACACTGTAGGCCTATTTAACACAGAATGTGGGATTCTAGTAGGTAAGTAAACTTTTAGAAAAGAGCTTAATTTGCAGTACCATTTAATTTATTGTAATCTTTGGGTTCATATAAAATATACTAGTCATAAGAATTGGGACAGTGTACAATTTTTAACATA
Organism: Epinephelus cyanopodus; assembly: GCA_026686955.1. Classification (NCBI taxonomy): domain Eukaryota; kingdom Metazoa; phylum Chordata; class Actinopteri; order Perciformes; family Serranidae; genus Epinephelus; species Epinephelus cyanopodus. The sequence goes on along the minus strand of CM048917.1, from coordinate 41,838,525 downwards.
AAAGATGCACTGCACCAGAATTAGCTTAAAGGGACATTGTGTAACATTTTCAGTTGTTTACTGGCAAAAATTGATATCTGCATTCATAAATATGTCATCACTGGTGTACTATTACCTCCACCAATAATCTGATTTATTCTCGTAAAAGGAGAATTTCGGATTTGTTTGTACATTGTGCGGGTAAGTCGTCTGTGGGGTTCCATTACGTTTCGCCATCTTGAGAATACACCTGCCAGCAAGGGACATACAGCACCGCCTTCGGCGTTTTCGTTGAGAGCCAGGCCAGCACTGCATGACCGAGGAGCCGAAGGAGAGGAGCAAGAGGCGCTTCGCTACTACCCTGGCAAATTTGAAACAAAGTCCCACTCTTTGAGCATAATGCAGGATCATGCATATGCAGCATCATGGGAGACGGAATCCTTGTCGCCAAGAAAGCGCAAAAGGGAATAGAAAAGGTAGTGTGACCGGCGAATTAAAAAAACGAAGGCCCACATCCAGGTAGCCTTTCCCAGGTAGAGAGAGCTGCTGAGCGAGGATGGTAATGCAATCACAGGCCAGCGCCGCTGTTGACTGTTGGCCCGTGTTAGCGGCCAGTCGCTAACAGCCTCATCCCTCTCCTCGCATCACTGCGCCGCTGTTAGCTGTTAGCCGCTGTTAGCGGCCAGTCGCTAACAGCCTCATCCCTCTCCTCGCATCACTGCGCCGCCGTTAGCCGTTAGACGCCGTTAGCCGCCGTTAGCGCTGGCCTGTGATTATATTACCTTTCTCCTTCAGCAGCTCTCTCCACCTGGGAAAGGCAACCCCAATGCTGACCCTTGTTTTTTTAATTCGCCCGTCACGCTGCCTTTTTGATTCCCTTTTGCACTTTCTTGGCGACAAGGATTCCGTCTCCCGTGATGCTGCATAATACATGATCCTGCATTATGCTCAAAGAGTGGGACTTTGTTATGCGGCAGTAGTGCCGCTGGCCACTAACAGCTGTTTCAATTTACATCCGGCCCAACAGTCCTACGTTGTAAACACAGCCAGCATGGTGAGGAGGGAGTTTGTCAACTCGCGTCGCGTGTGTCTGTGTAGGAGCCTGAATTAATACTCCATGTAGTATCGGTTGACATGGCTTCATCAGTGTTATCATAGCTTTTTGGTACACAGCAGCTACCATTGTTGCAATACGTGTTTGAAACAGTGAGGCGCTAGAGTGCACCATCTGTTTGAATGCAATATGTGATTTCAACGTTAGATGGGAAAATTCCTACACACTGTGGCTTTAAAGATAATTTACATCCGCAGTCCCCCACAACCAAAACATACAACAGCACAACAACAAACAATACAAAGCAAAAAACACACAGAACACACCATACAAAATACAAAGCTACACACATATACACACATGGGGCGGGAGGCTTATTATATTCTACAGTCATTGTTAGTTCAGTGCCGATCAGCTCACGAAAACCCAAATTTGCACATTTTACAAAAAACTGCTTCTTTACGCTGTTCAATCAAAAAAAGTATTGCTACTGCTGTGATGGTTAATTTTTCATCGTTCGTTGTGCAGGGAAATACATCTGGTTGTGACTGTGGTTCATAAATGGCGCATAAATAAGCAGGTGAACCCATAGCTGCAAGAACGTGATTTCAGTTGGAGGTGCGGGAGTGCTGACTATTAAACACCCCCTCCCCAAAAAATGTTTGAGTTTATTAAATACCTGCAGAGATGCAACCGTAGTAGAAACGATAAGTGCGTCTCCCCACTGTGCGCATTTACGCACGAGACACAGCAGCCCAACTTCTTAATTAGCCTATCTTCATCTAATGTATCAGGATCCAATGTTAATTAATGTTCTGTGTTCTTCTACACATCCAAAAGGTCACACACAGTTCAGGTTCATACAGTGAAATTGTTTGGAGTAAAGCAGCGTCCTCCTGATAAATCCTGAGCTCTATCAGAGCTGTCTAAATAAATACTTCAGAAGTTAAAAGTTTAATGCAGACTGTGTAATGAGTTAGTATACTGTACAGGTCCTGCAGAAAATATAACAGTAGTCTGCTGCTAATTCTCAAACAGTTTCAGTTGGACGCTGCATCTCAACTGCTCACATGTGCCACCTGCTGGTTGTTGTTGCGCACTGCAGCTGCTCCTGGATCAGTTATTTCGAGAGAGGTCTGTCGGTGGCCTGCAAGAGGGGGGCAGAACCTGTACAGTGGGCGGACCGTGTAGGGGGCGTGGTGTGTAGTTGTGTAAATCCGATCACGTTGAACCACGCTTGATGTAAAATGAGACCCACCAAAAGCAAGAACAAAACAAGGAAATAAACGAGAGAGGTCTAAAAAAAGAATGATGTGTCATGGTTCTGTTTTGACCAGTATTATTGTTTTGTTGTTTTCTGCCTGCGGTTGCTTCCCCCCCTCTCTGCTCTCCTCTCACTCTCCCTCTGCAGAGCTGGATCATGGCAGGGGGCGGGGCTGAACTCGTTGGCTGAGCCTCATTCACCACACCTGAGCCTCATCTGGCTGATTAGCATGTAGCTTTTTAAGCCGGCTTTACCCCTGGTTCGTTGCCAGAAGATTCCTTTGTCTTGTACTGTGTCTCGCGACGCTTCTGCCCTCTTCTCCTGCCACGCATTCAGTCTCGAGTTTTTGCCTGTGATCCTGTTGTTCTCTCATCACGAGTATCTCCCTGAGTAGGTGATTTTCTGTTGTTACTTTGTTCCCTCAAGTGTCTCCCTGTTTAAGGTGACTTTAAGTTGATACTTTGTTTTTCCCTTGTTACGTTTCCCATAACGGTGATGTTGTGTTTTCTTTGTGTTGATACTTTTGTGCTTCTAGCTTCTCCCTGTTTAAGGTGACTTTAAGTTGATACTTGGTTTTTCCCTGGTTACTTTTCCCATAACGGTGATTTTGTGTTTTCTTTGTGTTGATACTTTTGTGCTTAAATAAACTTGTGCTCTGGTTCTCTGCATACTGGGTCCTGGCCTCGCTTTTTGCCTCACGGCACGTAACAGGCGGATCGCCTGTTACGTGCCTTATATTTTATTTAGTAAATGTAACACACTTATACAATTGCTTCACATAGTTATATTATTACCCGGGGCTATGAACTAAGCAAGTAAGTTATATATTTTAACCACAATATCAAATATTATTGGGCAGACAGAAGGAGGCTAGCCCACTGCTGTGTAAACTGAGCAAAACAAGGTAGCAAGATAGGTTCAGACGGGGGGGAAATTGTGGCTGTTGTAATTTAGCCACTTGGAAATTGTGAGTCCACTGTAATAATCAGGGCAGGAATTATACCACAGCATGAACTGGCATTCAAAACTGCATGCACCACAGTGTCTCTGTCTCTTTATTAAATGCACATTAGTTTCACAGAAAATACTAAGAAAATTCACTAAGCATCAGCACACTGCTAACTAGCCTCAGTTTGTGCCTCATACAGATCTGCTGGTAAAGTTAACTTAGCATTAGCCAGCGTGAAAAACGATGCCAGAGAGGTGACGTGCAAATAAACCAAAGATTTATTAATTCTCTGCAGCAGTAACGTAAACGCATGGGCCGATAACAAATGTGTTAACTAACTATTCTAAAGCTTTACAAGCTATTCAGGGCTGCTGACGATAACATTAACATGACTAGCAGACAGCAAGGCTATGGCTAACAAGTTAATGTACTGACACTCCTCAGACACACACACACACACACACACACACACACACACACACACACACACACACACACACACACACACACATATAAACACACACACACCGGACATCCTCTCAGTCTTTAGCCACTAACGTTAGCTCATGTACAACACAGGTACCACACAGAAAGGGTCATAATGTGCTTCTTGTGACTGTCAAATCGGTAGCGAAAGTTGTTACTGCGGACACTGTGCCTGCTCTCATGGGACAAGGATCCTCTGAGAAGAAAGATGGTTCACTCTGCTCTGCCGCCAGGAACAAACTGAGAGGCAAAGATCCTCTCTGAGGAAGAGGGTTCACTTTGCTGCAGGGTTCACCAAAACGTTTTTTTGACAGTGAATTGAAAATGATGCAAAAAGACTTGATGGGGCACTTATCAGAGGAGGCAACAGAGAAGCTACAAGCTTTCAAGGATAAAATGCGAAGAGCACTCTCCTCTGAGGCATTTCTTAGCCAGCTATAAGGTGTAATGGTTTCACAGATAAGATCCAATAAAATGTGTCACGGCCCTACTGGGGGCTTTAACCATTCTCTTCTGTTTTGAAGTGGAAATGCTGCTGCTGCCCATATTTGGACGTCCCGGCTCAGCTGATTAGGGGCACCTGGGTCGGGCGTTCCAACCCCCAGCGCAGTTCACTCTCCCAGAACGTTTGGTTTCTTTGTCTTTTGGTTTTGCATCCAACATGACACTCACACAAACCCTCAACCACACGTACACAACTGATAATAAAAACACACCTCATCGATTTGGTCCTCTGTTCTAAATCGTTTCGTTTGATGAAAATAAATAAATTGTTTTATTTATTGGCACTTTGGCGTTACGTTGTTCCTTTTGTCAGAATGGAGGTATTCACAAGATCCTTCATATCTACATCCATTAGGCTTTGAGCTGCCAAACAAATGATTCCTACTTTGGGGATTAATAAAGTAACTATCATCTTCTTAACTCATTCTCATATAAGCTCTTGTAATTTACTACTTTGGCATAATGGCCTGCCATTTTACTCATTAGTTATGTAGCTTATCCTTAAAATATAAACAGTCTGTATAGTAATAATAACAATATTCGACAATCAGCTCACTTTCCATCTCATGTAAGATGAATGGATAATACATTTTGCTGAATAACAATAATAATAATTGTACACTTTTGAATACATTTATTATAGGGCAAAGAATGTGTAAGCAAAAACATTGATGTTTGTGCAGTTGGACTGTGGTCAAACTGTATTAGGACCTATTTGGGCTCATATCCCTTTAAAGGCCCGTTTCCACCGCAGGAACTTCAGGGTATTTTTATAGGGCCGGGGCCGTTGGTGCGTGTATCCACCTCATGGAACCACCCCCAAAGGACAGAGTTCCGGAACTTTTACAGGGGCTAAACAAGTCCCTGCCTCGGAGTAGGTACTCAGAACGGCCCCGAGAAACTCCTGGCTGGGGCTTGGGGATTACTTAGTGCTGATTGGATATACTCAGGGTGGGATGTGACGTTTTGTAAGTAACAACATGGTTATTGTAGATTAGCTGGGCTAACCGTTAGCTGTTAGCGGTAATAACTCCGGTCACGGTCCGTGAGAAAAATATTTTTTCCAGCAGATATCCTAGTTACAACATGATTGAGCTAGCAAAGTTTTGTGTTGCTATGTGTGGTATTTATTCAGTTTTGGGAAATCACGATATCTAGAAAGCATCAGCGGACAGGACGTCATCTGTTAAAAGCCTCCCGTTGTCGGATACAACATGAAACTACTCCAGTGAGCTCAATCATGTTGTAACTAAGACATCCGCTGGAAAAAAAACATTTTTTTCATGGACTGTGACCAGAGTTATTACAGACACTGCTAACAGCAAACAGCTAACAGTGTCCTTACGCCCCTACGCCGCCCGGGTCAAAATGGTCAAGCAACAATTACGTCACATCCAGAGCCCGGTAACTTTACAGGAACCTTCCTCCTACTCCGCTCTCTCAGTGGAGACACAGAGGTTGAGAGGGCCGAGTGAGAAGACGTTCTTGTAGTAGTTCCTGCCCCCCAAATAGCACCAGGAACTTCTTCAGTGGAAACGGGCCTTAAGAAGCGTGTATAGTGGGCGTGGCGTGTATCCGTGACGTAACTACACACCATGCCCCGTGCCATTTACGCCCCTCTCTTGCGCACTGCAGCTGCTCCTGGATCAGTTATTTCACCCACTTCACCCACTACCCACTGTGACTGTGGCATTGAAATGAGTAACATCTGTATGTGAAATGGTTAACAAAGGACGACAGGCTTTTTCCACCTATGTAATTAGTTAGGCTATTAATTCACACTACGCAACTAAATAATATATCACACATTTTCTGGATAAAATATATTTTATATGCATAGCATATGTAGGCCTGTTTATTTATTCTATTAGATTCTGCTAGCATAATGTTGAGTGTTATATTTTTAATAGAATGGCCATTCTACACAAATATCATTGTTATGCCCAGTCTAGGGGTGTCTGAGACACAACATGAAAGGCCCGATCTTCCCCAAGTCCCAAGTAGCCACAATGAAAAAGATGTGTGGAACGATCAATAGTACGAATTTATTTACAATATTTAAATAACAGAATTAACTGAAATAATACCTTCAGGGTGGACTAAGGCCAAAATAACTAACAGAACAATTCTATCCAGGTAGTAAATAACCTAACCAAATAATAAGACATAAATGACAAAAATCTTACCTCCCTAACTAAATAAGCAGGAGAAAAAAGGGTTAGCAACAGAACTGGCAGTCCACCCCTACTATACAAAAAACCCGAACCCGAACGCCCTTGGCGGCAGCCAATCAGGAATGAGCACAGATCCAATGTACCAATCACTGCCGTTTCATTTATTCTTTCAGGTGGGTAAATGCCACCTAAGCACCTTCAGATTTTATCAGTAGTGTACCCTTAATAGATAACTTGTTTATATGGTTTGTATTTTGTTTCACGATATTGTTTGAGGGAACTGTAACATAAGGTAACTGCATATGAGTGGATGCAACTGTCACTAATGCTAGCGTAATTCCTCAGGGATTTAAGGTGTTATTACTTTCATTTTGACAATCTAACCTGTGACAACACATTAGCTAAGGTTGTAAGGACTGTAACTGCTGGTAGCTGTTGTTGATTTTGTTTAAATATGTTGAATTGTAATTTTATGAGTTATTGTTTGTCGGACGATTGAGCTAAGCTAACTAATGCTAACGTCAGCGGTCACTTGTTGCCATAGCAACGGTAAGCATTCACGTATGTATGGGCTGATGGGATGTGGAAGTACAGAGTCAAGCTTCATTTTAAATATGGGTCTATTTAACACAGAATGTGGGATTCTAGTAGGTAGTAGGCCTAAACTTTTAGAAAAGAGCTTAATTTGTAATACCATTTAATTTACCATTTAATTTACCATTTTATCTTTGGGTTAAACTATTGTTTTCTATAAAATATACAAGTCATAAGAATTGAGACAGTGTACAATTTTTAACATAAAAGATGCTCTGCACCAGAATTAGCTCAAAGATAATTTACAACCGCAGTCCCCCACAACCAAAACATACAACAGCACAACAACAAACAATACAAAGCAAAAAAACACACAGAACACACCATACAAAATACAAAGCTACACACATATACACACATGGGGCGGGAGGCCTATTATATTCTACAGTCATTGTTAGTTCAGTACCAATCAGCTCACGAAAACCCAAATCTGCACATTTTACAGAAAACTGTTTCCTTCTATCAAGAAAAGTATCGATACTGCTGTGATGGTTGATTTTTCATTCTTGGTTGTGCAGGGAAATACATCTGGTTGTGAATGTGGTTCATAAATGGCACATAAATAAGTGGGTGAACCCATAGCTGCAAGAACGTGATTTCAGTTGGAGGTGCGGGAGTGCTGACTATTAAACACCCCCTCCCCAAAAAATGTTTGAGTTTATTAAATACCTGCAGAGATGCAACCGTAGTAGAAACGATAAGTGCGTCTCCCCACTGTGCGCATTTACGCACGAGACACAGCAGCCTAACTTCATTAATTAGCCTATCTGGATCTAATGTATCAGGATCCAATGTTAATTAATGTTCTGTGTTCACATCCAAAAGGTCACACACAGTTCAGGTTCATACAGTGAAATTGTTTGGAGCAAAGCAGCGGCCTCCTGATAAATCCTGAACTCTATCAGAGCTGTCTAAATAAATACTTCAGAAGCTAAAAGTTTAATTTTATGTTTCATAATACGAATGGTTGGTTTAAATATCATAGTATAAATGTCCTTTATAAAATTAAGACTGTGTAACGAGTTAGTATACTGTACAGGTCCGGCAGAAAATATAACAGTATTGCTAATTCTCAAACAGTTTCAGTTGGACGCTGTATCTCAAGTGCTCACATGTGCTACCTGCTGGTTGTTGTTGCGCACTGCAGCTACTCCTGGATCAATTATTTCACCTCCTTCACTGTGGATGCGGCGCTGTAATGAGTAACATCTGTATGTGAAATGGTTAACAAAGGACGACACAGGCTATTTCCACATATGTAATTAATTAGGCTATTAATTGTGTAATTACGAGATCTTTTCTCGTAATTACGATAAGGTGTTTTTTTTATCCAGTTAATACAATGTGCTTCCGGGTCACGCAAGTTGGATCAAATGAAAAATCAAAATCAAATTTTAATCGTGGCCCATTTTTCGATTTGCTATTTTTGATGTGAGCATAAAATCAAAAATAAGAAAAACAAATCGTTTTTTGTATTTTTGAATTTGATTATTAAACGAATAATGAAAAAACAAACCGTTTTTCGTTTTTTGATTTTTGATTTTAAATTGAAAATGGAATGAACGAATGATACACAGATTGACCCCAGACCCGTGACTTCCGTTTTTGGTTTCAAACACAGAAACGAATTGGCTGAGTGTCCGCAGACCTGTTCAATATTCAATCCAAAAAAGAATAACGGTAAAACCAAAAACGGGCTGGGTGTGATTGGTTTTTCGTTATTTGATTCTGACACCAAAAACGTTTTTCTTGGGTACTCTTCTTTTTTTGTTTTGAATCAAATAACAGATTTACTGTTTTTGGTTTTTGAATTACAAATGAATTACGAATTTTCCGATGATACCCGGACCTAAAATCCTCAGAGCAACTGTCAGACCTTGGGTTCCTCCTGGGGCAGGACAATGCTCAGCCTCAAGTAACAAGAGTGTGTTGGCACATTTTGGATGAAGGGCTACATAAAATATCCTCAACCATAGGTCATCGCACTCCAGTAACACCGTCTGTGTGTCGCTTCAGAGACCTTTTCTCAGTTGAACTGCCATTGAAATATGAACAATCCATACTGTTTGCCTCATCAATAAAAAAAAACTTACTGTGCTGGAAAGACAGAATTAACCTGTCCACATCCCAGTGGCACCTTCTATTATTCAAGTCTACATTTCAACAGACAAATAGCATTAAAAACAACAAATTACTGAAATATTTACATTAGTCTCGTGAAAGGTTTTAAGACAACTACCACTGTCGTGTGAAAGTCTTCTGTCAATGTCAACATTTATTCTCTGTGTGTCTTGGTAAATGCAATCAGACTAATTAAAAAGACATTACATTATACAGAGCTCATCAGCTAATCAAGCTTCTTATTTAATAGTTCTAATTTTTCATATGCTGTGATATATCATGTCCAGCTTTTATGTGTTACAGTAAGAAACACATATAGTCATATTGATATTCATCAAGAAAATGAAATGAACCCAATCAGCTCTAACAGTCTCAGAAATATAATTCTATTATTGGTGTCCTTTTTTTAAGAATGTAGACAAGATTATCATGCCATCACCCAGTCAATTACTAATATCATTTGTGTGATATCAGTGTTGTTAATATGTCCTGAGTGACAACAGGATGAAACAGCCGTGTGTAACCTCCGCTGTATGACTATGAATTGGAGTCACCCAAGGTCAGATTGGACCATTAATGTAAATTGGTCACTGTTGTCATCATCTGAAGATGTTGCAGTTTTGGGGTTTACATACCACCATTTAGAAAATGGATATTCATTCATTCATTCATTCATTCATTTTCTGTAATCGCTTATCCAGTCAGGTGTCGTGGGGAGCTGAAGCCTATCCCAGGTGACATCGGGTGAGAGGCAGGGTACACCCTGGACAAGTCGCCAGACTATCGCAGGGCTGACACATAGAGACAAACAACAATTCACGCTCACATTCACACCAACGGGCAATTTACTCTTTAAAAAACTTTAAAAAACTCTGCACAGAAGGACTCCCCTGACCCAGGGAATGTTCTCCAATGGTGATATAGCTCTTAATGGGCTTAATACATAAACTGTGACAAACTAGAATTACTGCCCTGCAATTGTTTCTCTTTACATGCTTCACACCCATCTCCCTCCCAACAGCTCAGAATATTATACAATCAGCACAGTTTCAAGGGGGACACCCAAGATTAGTGTCACAAATTCAGTATCTGACCAAATGTCTCCCCTTCTGTTCCTGAGATATGATATTGAATAATGGCCAGAAAAGCCTTTTTGCAGAACATTATGATGTAACAGTGAAGCTGACCTTTGACATTTTAGATATAAAATGTCACCACTTCATCGTTTTATCCTAGTAGACATTTGTGTGAAGTTTTGTCATAATAAGCATATTAATTCTTAGGCCCAAAACATTTTATGTGAGATCATACTGACCTTGATCTTTGACCTTCACCGCAAATTTATAATTAGTTTATTCTTCAGTCCAAGTGGACGTTTGTGTCAAAATTAACGAAATTCCCTCCCAGTGTTCTTGAGCTATCATGTTCATGAGAATGGCACAGATGCAAGGTCACATTGACCTTCATCATTGAGTCCAAGTCAGCCTTTGTGCCAAATTTAAAAAAAAAAAAATCCTCGAGGCATTCTTGAGATATTGCATTCACAAGAATGAAACAGACAAGGTCATATCAACCTTGACCTATGACCACCAAAACCTCAGTTCATCATGGACATTTGGTTATCCAAGTGGACATTTATGCCATATTTGAAGAAATTCCTTTGAGGTGTTCTTGAGGCATCTGTCCATCTCAGAACAGATGTACATACAAATATATGGGCAGACATACTGAAGGATGGACAACATAATGCCTCTGGCCACAGTTATCGTCAGAGCGGAGGCGTAAAAACTAAAACTGATCTTATCCATTTCATTTTGGTTTCAAGTTAGCACACCTGAAAAGTCATAATCCCTCATTGGACAGAAAAACTATGTGTACATAGGTACAGTAAGTACAGTAGGTCAAAATTAAAACTCAGAGTCGGTCAGCAAAACATGATTGATGTTTACAGCAGAGCAGGAGGTAATCTTAATGTTATGCTTTATTTTCTCTCTCTCAAAATAAGCCGTATACAATGGATTGCATATAGCAAAAGTCACCCCTTCTCTCCATTCTACAGTTAAAGTTGCTGTGCACAGTTTCATGAGTACACTGACTTAAAACAACAACCATAAAATTAAAGTGAAATATCATAATCCAAATACAATGCAAAAACAATGTATTTACGAAAATGTTCATGAAAGGTTTTGCAGAGAAATACCATTATTTTACAGTTCTTATATACAATCAAACACCTTTAATAAAAAGATGGCACTAAAGGTTCAACAGGAAAATACTGTTATTTTACAGATTTTTCCTGAATTGTCAGATCAAATACCTCCCATGAAGTAAAAAAAAAAAGAAAGAGTCAGCAGCGGCTGCCAAACACAAGACAAAAAAAATAACAAAATCATTAAATGTTTTGCAGAGAAACACTGTTAATTTGAGGATTTTTACCAGAATATAAAGACCAGACACCTTCAATAATGTGATTGCACTATAAGTTTTGCAGAGTAACACTGTCATTTTACAGATTTTTCCTGAATTATTACAATGAAACACCTTGAGTTAATTGAAAACACATGCTGAAGAGTGTAAAATAACAGTCTTATTTTTGAAGACAAAATAAAGTCTAAAAAAATACTATATAAATCATCTCAACCTTCAACTTGCAGTGTTTGTGCTTAGATTTAAATATTTAAGGTCTTTGGAGTAAACTCTTTGGGGGGTATGCAATGAGGATTTGTGGCCCTTCATTTCAGTCAAATTGCATTTGTCCATATTCACTAAAGACAATTACAGATTGGATGTTTGGGCTCCTGCAATACATACTTAAACACATTTCTATTTATGACTGCAGGGAAAATTTGAGTGGTCGGATGACTAGAAAGGCGCTATACAAATGCAGGTTCATTTACTATTTACCATTGGTAATGGTTCAGAAAATAAAAATACATTTAGCGATAGCAGTAAAGAATTTATGATAAAGACTTATGTCTAAAACTGTTATAACATAAAACAGAAAACAGAGAGAGACATAGAGAAACAGAAAAAGTAAAATAAAATACAGAATGGAGGAAAACAACACACTGGGTAAAACGTAAACAGGAGGAGGGGTAGAATTAGCAAAATCTAGGTGCAATAAAACAAAAATGAACTGAAAGTATGTTTTGACATGAAGTGACTGGAAGACCTGAGAGATATTGCGTGGTTTTGCTATTCGATCTCTACATAAAGATTTACAGGCATATCAACAGTCTATAGGCTGTGTCTGTATATAAAAGAATTAAGGTATATATACACACATATGGAGACAGGAGTATCAGGTACTAATATGAAAAGTTTCTCTTGAAAACATGCTGTTTTTCATGTTTTTACAAGATATGTTCATGTTATTATGTCATATAAACTAATCATGTTATTACAAGAAGCTTTTTTGGAAAACAAAAAACTTTTCTTGTTATAACTAATTATCTTGTTAGAGTGTGAAATGTCAAATCTAATTTCACTGTAGAGCTGCATGCAGCATGTTTATTAGCTTTGCCCCTCCTTCTCTCTCTCTCTCTCTCTCTCTCTCTCTCTCTCTCTCTCTCTCTATTTTTTCCACATAATGATTATTATGAAACAAAAACAGCATACAACTGTCTGTACTGGATGCTGGGCAGTTGGAAAAATTAAGTAACCTAACTCAGCCTGTATTAAAGTTACAGGCAATATTAAAATAATCCAGTTAGATGCTTTCATTTAGATTGAACTATGGCTGTAAAATGACATCTATAGACTTTATTATTCCCATGAAGGGCAATTTATTTGAGCAGCTTGCAACACACACACACACACACACACACACACACACACACACAAAACAAAACAAAATGCAAAAACATGTAGGCTATCTAATGTATGTAATCTAGTGGTGGTGATACAGAACTGTAGGTAATTTGGGTCAATGTTCTGTAGTTGTTGTTTTAAGTCTTTCATTAATGTTTTTTTTTTCATTTTGGGATTTTACAATAAAAATTACATTTAAACTGTAAAAGATGGCCTTTAGCACATTTTTTATGGTGGCTTTTAATCTTGCATCAAATAGTGAATTGCATACTGTATGCTGACTGTTGCATGTATAACTCACTAGCAGTAAATATTGTACTGGTAGTATTGAACTACAAGAAGCAAGACAGTTGCACGCCTTCAGAGTTAGAGTTATGTAAAGCTTTTAATGGGTCAGTTAGGTCCTAGAGATGAGGTGACAACAGCTGCGCAGGGGGGGCCCAATGTGATTTTTCCTCATGGGGCCCAAAATTCCTGGCGGCCTCATGCGTTTATTATAGAAGGGGAAAAAAAGCATCTGTTCGCTGTGCCTTACGGATGTAGTCGGTTTATTTTGAAAGAGACTGTATGCAAATGCTACAGACAGACAAAAAAAACAGACAATGCATGTAACGGGAAGAACTTGACAAGGCGTCCCAGAACAAAAGTCTGTGACCAAACGTAGTTATGTGAGGAGGTCAGAGTAAGATTCTCTTGTTTTATGACTCGGTGTTCAATGTTCGCTCCTGCTATGTTAGCTTGTGCTTATCGGGCAGAGAGACACACAACATGCATCGCAATCTTTTGGAAAAGCTGCCATGAAAGCGCACACACACACACACACACACATATATATATATATATATATATACATACATATACACAATACATGCATATATATATATATATATATATATATATATATACATACACACACACACACACACACACACATATATATATATATATATATATATATATATATATATATATATATATATATATATATATATATATATATATCGGTCCTACACATGCCTGATAAAGACCTCTGTCAGTCTCACCGGTAACTGCTTCTCTGCAAATGCGACAATGGGTAAGGTTTATTTCATTCTTCCACTGCACAGAACATTCATTTAGCTATTTGCTGTCCCTCCTTTCAGAACAGTGCTGCCATCTTCATCCATTTCCTTCATTCATGCTCTGTGCTGTCATGCTCTTGACACTGAGAGCCATCATTCATCTTTGGAGCTGTGACATCTGCTGTCTCAGAGTGATGGGTGATCTCTCTCTTCGCTCTAATGACTATTATCTTTAATTCGCAGAGTCTCAATTAACGGCTTACTGCAGGTCAGTGATTAACAATTAGCTGATAAAGACCCTGACACACTAACAGGACCATAGAAGGGGGCTAAGGGGCCACATCACTGAAAATGTTTCAATTGATGGGATTTGTTTTTTCTAATGTTTACAGCGACAAAGCTCATGTGCATGATTTTCAAAGAAATTTATATTTTTTAGCTTTTGTCACAGTTCACTGCTGTGTGTATAACATGGAGTTGCCAAAATCCCCCAACAATCCTCTCAACAGGCCTCTGCTTAACTTGATACATAAAATTACTTTACTGTGTACTGTTAATAATAAATTTTATTTTTTGTTTGTTCATTCTGTTCAGCATTTAATGGCTTAAGCTTTAATATTTTCAAATTTGTGTTTCCAATGGAGATTGAAACACTCTTGATGGGTTATTGTTGTGAGACATTCTAAAGTGCTGCATTGCTCTGATGAGAGAGATCCAGTGAAGACAATATACACGTTTTCTGTTGACTGCCTGCAGAGAATAAAATAAATGAGAGGCACATGGTTACACATACAGGTTTTTCATTTACTTTATGTTGAACATGTTTGTTGTTTAGGTTTTATGCATTTACTGTAAGTCTGCCAAAATGAATTTTAAATAACCTAATGTAGTTGCATACCAATTCAGAGACTAGTCACTCCAAAGCAGCTCAGCAGAGTGAGGATCAAGACCACTGGAGAGGTGTGCACAGAACCTCACTCTTCCTCACTCACGCTCTTCTTTTCAGCACTGAGGTTCCTCTGATCTGGATCATTGGCTGTCCAGGGACATCTCTCTCCTTTTTTCCCTCCTCATCTCCTCTTCCTATACCCAGGACTTGGGCCCAACCCCATGTCTTAAGCCCCGCTTTCACCAAGCATTTTCGGTATGGTATCTTGGAACCAAAAGTAACCCTTCAGGCATGGTACCTAGACCCTAGTGTTTCCACTGCAAACAGTACCTTGTGTGGGCGGGGTCGTTGTCACTCACTTCTCCATCCTGCACTCATTGTATTGCAATATTTGCAATGAGAGTCTCTCTCCATGGGATATTTAAAAATAGTGGTTTTGTGCATTAAGTCCTTCTAGGTCCAGCTCGGGGGTTTAGTGTCGTTTTAGTCCGATGCTACACAGCGCTTTTCTTTTCTCCGTGTGAGGATTAGAATATATGCAGTTCACATAACCTGGCCGAAATTAATGAAATACTTGAAGATCCTCGCATTGCTTTTTTTTTTTTTTTTTTAATGATATTTTTTTGGGGCACTTTCAGCCTTTAATGGACAGGACAGACAAGTGTGAAGGGGCAAAGGCAGCAAAGGGCCACAGGCTGGAGTCAAACCCAGGCTACTGCGGCAACAGCCTTGTACATGGGGCGCCTGCTCTACCACTAAGCCACCGACGCCCCAGAAGATCCTCTCATTGCTAAAAGTTTCTGTCATATAAAAACTAAAGTAATGGTCAAAGTTGTGATGAAGAATATTTAAAGGGATAGTTCAGGTTTTTAGACATGAAGTTGTGTGAAACACTGACCATCTGTAGCTCTGATGTGACGGTGTCACTACTGTCAACAAGCCTCCTGCTCTGAGAAATGGCCATAGCTTACCAGAGAAAAAGTAGTTCTTAAGATATAAGAGGAGCACGTAACCAAAGGGTTTTAAACTACAAAAAAGTTTGCATGTGTTTTGTTAGACTATTTCAATAATTTTAAAACATCCCCGCATTACGTCAGACCTTGCTATCAGTTGGGACTATTTTCTGGCCAGTATCACTCCGCCGTGCAGACCCACAAGACAGCACACCAACAGAAATCAATTAGACAGTTCATCACCACGCCGTGCAGGTGCACAGGATAGCAACGGCTAACGAAAACTTCATCAGCTGTTTCCAACAGAGAACCAGTATTATTAGTGAGGAAAAGTTAATGTTTCACCTTAAAAATCCCAGCAGTCAGCCTGCTGAATTACGTTATTTGCTGGAAGAGGCAGCAAAACATCTTTTTATTGCATATTTACAGTTTACTAATTAAACTCCATGATATGAACAGTGGATCTGCCTCAAAACCAGCCACAGCTCAGCCCTGAGCAGACTGACCGTTCACTACTGGCCAATCAACGGATTGCAGTGCTCATAGCTCCACCTTTTAGTACCTGATCTGTGTGCTAGGTACCCCAACAGAAGGGGTACCAAAAATGCTAACAGTTAGGAACAGTTCCATTGGTTCCATCCACAACTTTTCACAGTGGAAACAGAAAAAAAGCGTACCGAACTGAACCGTATCATACTGCTCGGTGGAAACTGGGCTTCATTTGCCACGGAGACAGAATTGGAACCAACCAACACAACAACACATAACAAGTGGAATTGATCATCTCAGAGCTCACACTCTGCCGTTTTATTTAGTCTTACATTTCATGAGTTCTTTTTCTTTACAATTTCAACACATTCTCACTCCAACGTCGTCACATATGAACATTTGGTTTTTAACTTTCCATTTCAAGATACGACGTGCAAGGTACCCTGGTGTGTCAACGTCTGCCTGTTACACACATTATCTGTTTTCAAAATACACTTTTATTTTCACAGGAAATGAACAGTTTGCATACAGTCTCAAAGTTACAGTTTCAAAACAAACGCACGACAGTACAACAATTTCAGTTTAATTTCAATTTTATTTATAAAGCCCAATATCAGAAATCACAACTTGGCTCAGAGGACTTTACAGCATAGGACATCCCTCTGTCCTTAGGACCCTCACAGTGGACAAGGAAACACTTCTTCCCAAAAAAAAAACTTTAACAGGGGAAACAATGGTAGAAACCTCAGGAAGAGCAACTGAGGAGGGATCCCTCTTCCAGGACGGACAGACGTGCAATAGATGCCGTACAGAACAGATCAACATGATAAATTAACATTACTACTGCTACTACTGAACATCACTGTGAATGAAAGAGAAACCTTAGATGATGATAATAATATTGATAATAATGATGATGACAGTCATCATCAGTATTATCATCATATCATACTGACGTGAAAGGACAGCTTTTTCTGTTGGTGTCTGACGCCAGAAGTCACTGACCAAGCACTGGAGTAAGATCTGGTTGACAATTTACGTTGAAGATTTTGTATTAATTAAGCAAAGTTACCTATATATACAGTACACCAATGACACATGCCCACACACACACATACAAAAACATTTTTTTTAATTTTTTTTGTTTTCGCACACAAACACATAAAAAGCGTTTAAAGGTAACCATGTATGAAACATGAGATATGTCTGTATATGTGTATGTCTATAACTGAATATATTTTTCTACTTTGCTGACTAATTTAATTACCTATTTGATTATTGTCATTTGTAATCAGTTGTAAATTGTATTCACTGCCTTTTAATTGTATTTGTGCTTTGGCACATGTTAAATATCATGCCCATAAAGCCTGTTGAATCGAACAATAGAAAAGCAGGGACGCTTGTGATTTCTTCACAGCTTAGGTTACACACTATCACTCAATCAAACAAGTCATTCAATAAAAAAGAACACCACTTCAATACTGGGCCACTTGTGGTTCTCTGTAGGCTAATGTTAGCAACCCATGCTCCAATCCTGCCGTTCTGCGCTGACTGGGGAGTAGCAAGTACAAGTAGCTTATAACAACTTTGCTGATGGACTTAAGTTCAATTTTGGGTATCATATGCCAATCAGACACAAATCACCAACAACAATGTAACATTGGCTAGATGGTTATCTACGGAGACATCAGAATACTAGGGATTATTTCTTTGTTGTACTCACTATAAAGACAAGGACAATATTACATTTAAAAAAACACTAAGATAATACAATTGTTATCATAATTTTCAAACCTTTATTTATGGAAAATTACACTTGTGGGTTTCTTTTGTTGCCTGTGCAGCTACTTTGCCGATGATTTCACTTGGTTTGCCTCTGAAAAACCTCCATTTGGAAGGCCTTGTAGCTCTAACACATCGCACCATCACTCTGTCCCAACAACTATCAGGATACCCTCACTGCGCTGGGCTTTGAAGCCAATTTATGTAGTGGCCTAACAGTAGAATTACACCATCAGCCCAAAAAGCCCAAAAAATGTACAGCTGTAAATTAGTGGATATATTTTTTGGCACATCACAACCCATGAGATATGGTTCTTTTTAACTATCAGGATTTTTTTTGTTTTTTTACAGATTTATTTTTTTTTTTAGCTTTTTGCCTTTAATTGATAAAGAGAGCGTGAAAGGGGGGAGTGAGAGAGAGTGGGGGGATGACATGCAGCAAATGGCTGTGAGCCAGATTTGAACCTGTGACTGCTGTAGTGAAGAATCGCCTCTGTATATGGGACGCTGGCACTATCCACTACGCAATGCCCCAACTACTATCAGGATTTGATCCATACAGCAGAGATTACATTTGGAAAGTCTGAAAGAACCACACAATTATATAATTTTATCTCCATTCAAGTACATAGAGCGCTAAAGCGGAATCAGCTGATGATGCCAACAGAAGTCTCGACTGTGGCTGCTTTATCATGTTTTAAAGTGGTGGCTCCCAAACTTGAGGGTGCAGCATGGAGTTACAACCAGTGAGGATGTACAAGCAAATCATGGGAAGTGTTTGAATGGACTGTGAGGTAATGCAAAGCAGATGATGATCCAACTTCAAGTCACACACAACACCGCAGGTACAGACTCAAAGGCAGACATATGATGAGACATAAAACGATAAAACATGAGACCTGCTGATCATCAGCCTGGTGTCTTGACTGTGCTCCTATGGATGAGCCATGATTGTTTTCCTCACAAATCCCACCTGAGTGTGACTGACAGAGCTGTTTGTCTCAACTTTTTCCAACTTTAAAAAACAGAGGGTTTTCTTTATTTTCAAACACCAAAACATGCTGCTCTGATTAATTACCGCCGAACAAAGGGACGGGTATTGGTTACCTGAGTTACCTGCATTGCGTTCTAAAGAATTCGAACTACAAAAAAAATTCTACAATCAGAAACAGTGGCCTGTGAACTTGATAGCATTTGGAGAATTGAAACATCCACACATACACATACACACAAACACTCACACAGAACACAAAAAGACTCTGCGATCCCCCTCCCCCTCCCTGTCACCACACGGACACACACACACACACACACACACACACACACAGTTAATAGCTGCAAAGAAATCACATTTGGTAAATTGCATTGTGGCACTAACCTTTTCTCTAGTAATTAAATGAGTGAGGAGAGGAGGCCTGCCTTAATGAAGTCAGCAATTTACAACTACACACACGTACACACACATACACACACATCTACCAATAGTCGGCTGAGGAGGATCAGCTTATGAAGTTTTTTAAAACAGGGGTTTTTAATTTCTCGGTAATGAAATTTGCATGTTGTTTCTGTATTTTTTCTTCACCATTAAGCTGATAAACTATGAGTCATGTTGAGTTTCAAATCATAGACAGTAAGATGGGAGGAACTTTGGGGATTGCAGAATGATTGGAAGCAACAACAATGACAAAGAAAAATTAGTTTTTCTTCTTACTTTAAACTTTAAAAGGAGTCAAGCACATTTTCAGTGGACATGAGCTCCATCATAGTTCTGTGAGCTTTGCATGGACAGAATCTCAAGGCCCAGCTGAGGTCAATCAAGAATCAAGAATCAAGAATCCTTTTTTTTTTTTTTTACTATGTAGCCAGGGGCAGTCCACCTCCTCAGGCTCAGCCAAGGCTAATGAATCAGGTGAGGGAAAAACTGTCACCATTATATATTTAACTTCTAGTCAAATTATCTAATTAAGATATACTAATATAAGATATAATCATATGACAAGGGACATGTTTTTCATCTTAGGTCCATCCACTGTGCCCACTGTCCCCTCTGTGTTGCAGTTTATTTAAAACAAAAAATAATAAAGTGTTTTACAGTAAATTACTGGTTTATTTTGTTACTTTTAGTTGGCCTAGATGACATTTGGTATCCCACTTAGTACTATATCACTTTAAATATTAAATGTAAATCAACCCTAGGCTGCTCTTGTAGCTGAATTTGCTACCATTTCAAATTAAAAACCATAAAAGGGTAAAACATGCCAGGCTGCTCTTTGAGGTTTTATGTATTGATTCTCTGTGACGCCTGTAGGGGGAGTTGCTGACTTTGCCAAATATTAATTGAAGAATTTTTCAGCAAGTTTGCAAATCTGTTGTCTGGTTCCATGGCCTTAATCACTGTGGATCAGTGCTTAATTTGAGCCGGAATGTACTGGAATGCACAACAGGATCTTTTCAGAAAAGGCCCTGGTGCGTTCCGGAGCTAAATTGCATGGGTCTAGAACTTTTCTCATCTAAAAACTACATACAGTATTGGCTGATGTCACTAGTGTTGCAGGGTGGAGTACCGTAGTACTACAATGCCTCACGTACCACTACTGTGGGGTAAGTTCAAAGTCCAATCGCAAGAGGGTGAGTGTCCATGCGGCGTCCAATAATGGCGTGCGCTGGTCAATAACGGCGCGCGCTGGCGTCCTGACACTCAATATGCTGCTGTAGTGGTTTGTTTTCCAGACATGTGAGTATCTTTGAGCAGTGAAAGTTATTATTTATTTCTTTTTACTTGTCGGCAGTGATTTGTTTTCCACAGAGCTCTACGTGCGAGCATTTTACTCGCATTTGCGACTAGCCTACAGCAGATCCGCGGCGACAGAGAAGTCCGACTCCAGGTCCAGTAGTCTAATTTCCTCTTTCGTTGGCGTCATGACTGCCCAGTAGTACCTGGACAACCGAGCCATGGCGGCACACAGGTATGTGGCATGTCAGAGGGGAAACGAGCCGTTCACATTTCTCTCTTTGTGGCAGGTAACGGTCCATAAACCTCATCGCACTTTAGGGACTGTTCTTTACTTATGAAGGGACTGTCAGGGGAGGAGGGTGGCTGGCTGATTTTTATTTTATTTATTTATTTTATTTTGATCCCCCCTATGTTAATCACTTATTGATGCTGTTTTTGAAGTATGAATAAGTCAGTAAGTAATTTATTCCATTGAAATATTATTGATGTATTATCGAAAAGTGATTTATCTTTTTATAAATGACAAAAGGCACATCTGCCACATTTTTGCTGTGGTATCATGATACTACTCGGAGCCGTGATACTTTCACTTTTACTTTCACTATCTTACCATGGGTCCCAATTTTGGTACCGTGACAACACTAGATGTCACATTCCATTTGGAGTTGCGCAGCGAGGCAACTCGGGTGCCACTTTTGGGAGTGGGGGAACACTGCTCTCTCAGAGGCCCAAAGTGTTCCCCTACTTGTAATTTTGCAAATTAAGCACTGCTGTGGATTACAAATAACTACAACAAAAAGTTCTCACATCTAGTTTTACAAGTGATGACAGAGTAGAACATGAAATAACTTACTGTAGGTGTGTGTGAATGATCAAAAATCAGTACTATTGGCAGTCATAGAGGGCCGCAAAATCAAATTTTGCTTAGGGCCCCATGGAGGCTTGGGCCGGCCCTGGTGTGAAGCATCCATGTCTCAGAATGTGTAGCCAGACAGCCATATGAGACAGACATTGATGTAAACATTAAAATGATTCGGAAGTTACACCTTAAGTTCCACGAATTACATGGTAAGTGGCCGTGAGATGCTGTAAGACTGGAGAAAGTAGGTGGGAAATGACCATAAGGTCCGGGCAAAGTAGGACGTAAGTGAGCGGGAGGTACACTCTAAGAAGCAGCCTAGTTATACGGTAAGACACGAGGAAATACGTGTGGGAAGTGAGCGGGAGTTACACCAGTGTTGTTTTCGTCAACGATGACGATGACGAAATTATTTCGTTGACGCCCCTTTTTTTCATGACGATAACGAGACAGTGACGAGATAAACATGGCTCTTTGATGACTAAAACATGACGAGACGTGTGTGAGTTTTCGTTGACGAGACGAAAATGGACGTAAATGTTAGTAGGTGGTCTGTCAGACGTTTAAAATACATGATATTTCTGCTTCTTGTACGTGTAATCTAATGTCCGGTTTTCCGCGTGTGTGTGTGTGTGTGTGAGTGCAGCACGGGCCGCATATTTCTGTCCGAACCCGAACCGAGCCCGACATTATTTAATGACCAAAGCACTGAGTTTGTGTCACACAGTTGTTACGGTTACAGGGTATTTAACAGGCCGGACATGCTCAGCTGAGAGTGAGACCTCCGTGTTTGAGACGGGAGCGGAAGGTCCGACGCTTCCAGCGAGAAGAGAGGGAGAAACAAACAGCCAGTGTGTGTCTGTGTGTGTTATGTTCAGGTGTTGCCCAAGCCCCAACCTCCGGTGGAGACGAGTGAGACCAATGCGGAAGTGCCAAAAACTGCAGTTCACCGACTGTCCACTTGAGGCTGGCTCCGGAAGTGAGTCAATTCCCATAGACCCTCATGTTAAAATGCCCAACTTTAGAGCAGAAATAAACATGTTTACAGCCTGGTACAAAAATTGGTTTTGGTTTCTATAGTTAAGTTCCCCTTTCATGACAACTCTGAGGGGGGTGAATTTTTTTCTAAGTCTTCCGATAAATGTTATTAAGGTTTGAAATTGCGCATAATTAAGGGCGTGGTCACTTTGAGTGACAGGTCGCACCATCACGGGTGGCTAACTAGCAGCTAACTAGCCGTTGGCTCTGCTGTGCGGAGCTGAGCTCAGACTCGCCGTCTGCTCGGCGTCATCTCAGTGTCTTCAAGGCATTGAACCTGTCCTCTCAGCCGGGTCTGTGCCTTCTGGATATTTTTTTTCAGGCAAATATTGGAGTAATATAGCTTGCTGTTCGATATACCAACAGACCGTCCAAGAAGTCCGTGCTCCAGGTTTTTCGGTAAGTGAAATTCGGAAATTCTAGTATTATTTTAATTATGTTTATATGTTAGCACTAATTAGCGGGTATCTGTGTCTGCGGTCACTACGGTCACCACGTAGCTTGTCAGCAGCGTGTAGCTATCGGTGTCTGTGGTCACCACCTAGCTGTCAGCTTATTATTGTATTATTAAGCCTTTATTTAATACATGTAAAATCACGTTGAGATCAGAGATCTCATTTTCAAGTGCGACGTGTATCACAGCAGCAACATCCACATCGTTACAGAGCAACAGACAATACGATACAACACAAGCTTAGCTCGTTAACTAGCTAACCAGCCAGCTAACATTTAGCATTCAAGCAAGACGCCAGTATCGAAGTCAGAGTCTGACAGAGAAGTGTTAGGATTTAGGCATTTAGGGAGAGAATATTTTGAACAAAAGGCTGAGGCTGTGTGAGGTTTGAAAATAAAGGTCCACCACGTTAGTTAGGTAACGTGATGCAATGTTAACGTTGTCATATGAGCAGTGTAACGGTAACGTAACATTAAGGCTATACTTGTGTATGTACATTAAAAAGTGGCGAACTGTGTGAAATTACAATAAGGTGTGTAACGTAATTAAAAAAAAGCTAATGTGACATTTGACTGTCACATAAAATATTAATAAGATCAGTGTATGATATAGACCTGTAGCTACACAACAATAGATAATGCACAGACAGAATATGAGGACTGTGATGGTCACCACCTTTTTGTTTTGCTTAAATAAATTGATTATGATCTGTTGAACATTGAAGTAATTTAAATTGTATTGTTTGCATGTAAAAGTGTCTGCAAAGTAGGTAGCTAACACATATATTACTTTGAATATCTATTTGTCTGTGTAAAGTTTTCCTCTAGGTGACCCAGACAGACTGGACCAGTGGACACTCAACACCAGAAGACAGAACTGGACTCCAAACAAGACTTCCCGTCTGTGCAGTGAACACTTTGAGTCATCACTTCAGCACTGACTCCAGGATAAAGGCACCCTTTTTCATACAGTACCTCACTACACTTATTAGTTTGAAATGATGAATTATTGTTCATAATACAATTAAATGCATTACATATATTACTAATTGTCATACATTACTAAGTACTCGATTAGGGCACAGCTTGCTCCGTATTATTACTGATAAGGTGAAATGACACACTGACACACCAGTGCAGTTTAATCTTCCCCTGATGCAGAAGGCCAAATGAAGATTTTATCAATCAAGGAACATGACATGTATTTACCAACTTTGACATTTCAGTGCTTTTTATGCATAGACCCTTTATCAAAGTGAGAATTACTACCTTTTCCCCCACACACAGTCTGTGAAGAACCAATGGAAAAAATATTGTCATAATGAGACAGCTGAACATAGCATGATTCCACAGTGGCAGTGAGCTTTGAGAACAGTTCAGTTTCCTTTTGATAGCAACAATGATGTTAATGTGGATGAACTGCATACTGTACATTCATACTCCAGTTGTTTTGATAGTACAGCTAAATTTAAAATCAAATTCAAATATAAAGTCAAATATCTACAGAATTTAAACACAAAACTATTTTATGAATGACAGCCACTTACTCAGCAATAAGATCATTGTGGTGGTGAGTGGGCTGTTAACCAAGACAGGCTGTAGTCAGTGTTTTCTACCTGTGTTTTTAACCTGTCATCTTGCTCTCTTGTAGGACACTTGAGGAAAGTTACAACACCTCGACCAATGTGATATTTACTCCACAGTAAAGAGGTTGTTTAACAAGAAATTAAGATTTTGCAAATTATGACACTGGGTCCTAATTCATATGTTTTATAATTACTGTTACAAATCTTTTCATTTATTTCATGTGTACTTTTTGTAACCTTCATAGTGATGATTTCATGAATGCAAGCTTTTACTTAATTTTGTTAAACTGTTTGTGTAATGGTTAGAATTTTTGTGATATAAAATGGATCAGACAAAAATTACTTTAGAGTAAAAGCAAAATTTTTGAAAGCTGTCATTCATCAGTTTCCTGTGATGATTGGAAATGTAGTGGTGATTTAAACCATTAACAAAATGTAATCGTTATTAATGGCATCTTAATGTTTTCATTTATGTCTTAACATTTACCCAAGTTTGCATTTATCTTAGCAGAATGTAAAAAAGAAATGAAAAGCTGATGTTATGTGCTGGTTTTGTTTGAACATTTCTTTAAGACAAATGAAGAAAATTCACTGAATAACGATTCTCCTTTTTTGAAAAACACGGAAATATCTGCACACTGAATAATTTTAAGTCTCATAGGAGGTATTATTTATTTGTAACATTGTGACATATGAGAAAGTTCTGTGGGTATTGCTTGGTATTGAGGCTTATATAGTGAGGCTAAAAAAAACAATAACACATAATTGGCTGATTATCTTTCTGTTTGCCTCACTATAAAAATGTCACGATACCTTTGCCTGAGGAAGACCCTTTCAGAGTTGGCAACATAGCGAACAAGTGACATGTCCTTGGGGGCTTCAAAACTATTGTGTCCAGCTAATTTTTTGTTTTTCATTTTGAGCCCTTTTATCCAGTCAAGTACAGGGTTAAAATAATCAGGCCCACACAGAAATGGACTGCCTAATTTTTTGTCAGTGACAATGTTAAACATTAATGCTTTATGTTTTATCTGTAGTGTATGATTTGTTTGCCCTTTCAATTGACAGTCAGATTTGATTGTGAAATTAAACATTCAGTCAGTAACAAAGACAAAAGGAGTGCAAATATAAATAGCCTGGGCTATGTTCAGGCCTAACAAAATGTGTCCTAAAGGCCAAATTCAAAAGCAGTGACACTGCCAACTGTAAGCAGTTCACTGTGTTTGGAGGTGCAGCACCGAGCGAGGTGGGCGTGTTTAAGCAGCCAGGCTTCCTTCGGCCCGCCTCTTTGCCTATTTTTGATTGTCCAGGAGTTGGGCGGAGTCAGGCACTGCCAAGATGGCGACGTCCAGAGTGGAGTATTTTGAGCTTCAAATCCACTCTTCAGAAACGGACGTGTGACGTCACGGTGACTACGTCCATTATTTCATACAGTCTATGGTGTTGCCACGTAAATAACAGTGCCCAAGCAATAAACAGTACAGACAATAGGATTTTATTTATTTTTACACTGCATTTTCACTGAAAGCTGACCGAATCCGACCCCAACCCGAATACAATTTATAGCTACATTTTTGTCTAAATCCGGCCCAACCCGTCACAATGTGTTGAACTTATAGATCTGCTATTTTCACAACTTAGGCCTAGGGCATCAATTCATGAAAAAAACAGTTGAAATATGTTTTTTTTTTTTTCTTTTTTCTTTTTTTACTAAAACTGACTAAAACTAGACTAAAACCTTTTTGAGTTTTCGTCGACTAAAACTGGACTAAAACTATCACATATAAAAATGACTAAAATTTGACTAAAACTAGTAAGCATTTTAGTCCAAAAGACTAAAACTAAGACTAAATCTAAAATGCCTGCCAAAAATAACACTGAGTTACACTGCACATCTGTGGAAGCTGAGGTAAAGTGAGGTAAAGGTGGTAAGTGAACAGGACGCACTAAGGACGAGGGCCGTATTATGTAGTTTTACCAAAAATATGAATATTTCTTTTTAATCAACATTTTGTTTTTCTGTTCCAAAATAAAACCCCTCTGACAATGTGTCTTTTTACCCAAACATTTTTCAACTCTCATTTTTAATCAGAAAAGCAGACATATAATGAAGTAGACATTCAGTGTTGGATTTATCATTATGGATTTATTGCACTAAGTCTCCAAAAAGACACTGTAGTTCAAGGCTGGATTACAAAGCTTCTAAAAGGGATACAATCACACCAGAGCCCTTGTTGGAGTGGCAGGATAGCTAACGTTAGCTTCTGGGCTATGAATAATTAAGTTTCTCTCTCGCATGAAGGTTACAGTGATATTTAACATTATTAATGGTATGTTGTATATGACATGGTCAACCCCTAAGTTAATAGTGTACAGTATGTCAGATTTTTCTGATCAGTCCCGTTCAACACTTAGTGGTGAGACAGACTTGCACACAGCATATCGGGTAGAAAAGTGCTAAAATGTGCACAATTTATTTTTGGACATTGTTGCATCAAAGATCACAATTAAAGTTCATTCAGGGCATTCCAAGTGCCTGAACACAGAGTTTACTTGCCCTGGGCAAGTGTTAATGTTGAGCCCTGTGACAGGAAGAAAAAAAACGCTTTGGTGGACACACAATGCCATTAGGGAGAGAGTGCACTTGGTGCACTGTGGCAATTTAGTTAATATTAAGATAACTTGTGGAGATTTTTTTCCCACATCGACCAACTGATTGGTCAATGTAAAGGTAGAATTTCAATAAACCAAGATTTTCTTTACAGCTCTAGTTGATTTAAACCCTACACCTTAATGAAGGGTGCTTTATTCAGCTGTGAAGGTAATTACTAACAGTTACACTCTGTGACGGAGTGGGAGTTGGGAGGGTCCAGTTTGGAGAGGGACCCAGCTGCAGACAAGATGTTGGACAAGGGATGGGTATCCACAGTCCATACGGGAAGTCACAGCAGAATTTTGTCTGTGTCTGCGCTGAAGAAGAAGAAGAAGAAGAAGAAGAAGAGAAAGACGAAGACGACAATGGCGACGACAAAAACAAAAACAAAGAGAAGAATACGAACAATACACACACGGGTAAGAGAAAGAGCGGCAGGGACAAGTCTTTTAATTATTAGAATTAGACAACTGTATTGTCATTGTACACTGTACAACGAAATTCTGTTCGGCACTTAGCACTAGCGATACTAGCTAATAGCTAGCACTAGCATAGAGTACCAAGCTGCTGCTTTTAAACGCGCCATCATTTTCATTATCTTTTAACGTGTGTTAGTTCTCTTAGATGCAATTCTACGTAATGTAGGCTATCGAATCATCAGGGGGATGTCTATATGGGGAATCTCTCATGCACAAATTACTACCCCCCAATTTTTGGTTCGCCTGGTCTCCTTGTGTATTAATGCTTGTATAACCTCAACCCTGTACTGCTCAATCAAGTTCTATACATCTTTTTTTTTTCCCGGAGATATTCTGAAAATACTAACAAGAGTCTCTCATGTCGGATACAACATAAGCGACCTACGAGGGTTAAGCGGGTCAGATAAATAACGTATACATAGCCCTGTGTGTCTGCAAAAAATACATTTGTATTATGTTTTAGTAATGCAGAGCACTAAGGGGCCGCATCTTTTGCGCACACAAATCCATTAGTTTCAATGTAGACGTGCGTCAAGTGCGCTCACAATCCAAAGCGACGCCATAGTGGTGTGCATTCGGTGCGACGTGCCTGTTTTTTCGTGTTTTTTCAGCAAGTGCACTGCATGTCATGTGATAAGAATTAACCAATCACCTCCACGGACATGCTTCTTCCTTTCCGTCCAATGGACTTCACAACATCCGGTGGTGTGAAAGGCAGCAAGCAATGGAGGAGCGACTGATCATTCTTGTCCAGGGATACACAGAGTTATATCACCTGTCTTTGTCATACTACTTTGACCCCAACAGAAGAAACAATGCCTGGAGAATTATTTGCTCGGAGCTTGGGATAGCTGGTGAGCATGATGATATGCTATTTTTATGGCTAACGGTTGTGCTAAGTTAACAGCTGAGTAGTTTGTTCTGGCGTTAATGTTTGCTCATAACATTTTCTTGCAAGGATAAACATTTCCAATGTCCTTCAAATGTTAAGCATGTTTCCTCATTATTAGAGATAACAATAAATATTAAAACTATTCAACAGTAACGTCCTGTCAGTCATTAACTGTATTGTTTACAACAATGTAGCTCATAGCTAACTTAACATTACATGCATACGTTAATTGCCGTTATCATATGTTTGATTTGATTTGATTTTATCATATTTTAATTGCAGTTATCTCAACATTACATCATATTTACACAGATGAAGAGGCCAGAAAGAAATGGAAATACTTGAGGGACAAGTACATTAAGGAGAGGAAAGAAGACAAGGAGAAGAAAAGTGGCTCAGAGGGAGGAAACCTAAGGAAGTGGAAGTGTATGAGCACCCTTAGTTTTCTGGAGTGTTTTGTTAAGGAGAAGCCAACTTCTTCCACTATGCCCAAATCCCCTGATCTGCCTGTCTCTGAATTCACTGAGGTAGATTATAAAAATGAAATTATCCACAGATCTAATTTCAGTTTGTTCCACAAGTTTTTATGTTGTTGACAGTGGTGTACCTATTTATTATTTTATTTTTATTTTTTGGGTGCTGTAAGGTGATGAAACAGTTTGGATAATTCAAATATATTTACCTGTGCAAAATATATTTACACATTACATACGTATTTGCTCCATCTTAAGACTTTTCTGCTGAAATGAACTTTGACTTATCCCCATAGGAGAGCCAAGGTGAGACCCTCATAACTCTCACCCTGGTTCCAGTTGAGCCAGACACCCAGCCAGCAGGCAGCAGCCAGCCAGCAAGCAGCCAGTCTGTGTCACCCCAGAATCCTCTGCCTGTCACCCCTGTCTCCACTGAACGTGCCACCATGGGAAAGAGGAAAAGGAGCACAGAGCCAGACCTCTCTGAATTTCAGAAGAGCATTCTGGGCAACCTGAATGAATGTGGTTACAAGACTATGATGAACTCTATTTCATGAGTCTTGTTGGAACATTTAAAAGATTGTCTCAGCAGAAAAAGGCAGACGTCCAGATAAAAATTGAGCAAGTTCTCTATGAGGCTGAGTTTGAATAAATTGGGGTTACATTCAGTAGAGACAGGGGTGACAGACACAAACACATTGTGGTATAACATGTTTTTATTTTTTCTCTTTTTCTTTTATTTATTATTGTAGTCCTTGCCTAGACCAAATTACTTATATTATATACTGTATTTATAGATGCTGTATGCTGTTAAGATATTAAATAATGTCTTCCTGCCATGGCACTGCACCCTCAGCAGACGAGAAATATTCTGTGAACCTCTCTCTGATGGCAATAGCCTCCCGTGAAGCATTGTTGCTGCTCAATCGGCTGAGACCCCCCATCGCCCTGGAACTGCCTTGAGGTTCTGATGTTGCCTGTGGATGGTCATCTGACAGACCTGCCCTCAGAGGGTTGTGGAGGATGCACGTGGCTTTGACAGCTTTCTCTGCAATTTCTGGTGTCACTCCCAGCACTCTTCTGTACAGCCGCCATTGTGTTGCCAGTATGCCAAATGTACACTCCACCATGCGTCTGGCCCGGACAGCCTGTAGTTGTACAGTCTTTTTTCACTCCCTATGTTTTGGCCAGGGTGTGGTCTCATCATGTATTTTCGCAGGGGAAATGCTTCGTCAGCCACAAAGGAAGGATGGGATGCACCCAGACACAGCGAGTTTTTTTCTTCTTTTCCCCAAAGAAATCAAGCAGTAAAGCTGCTGTGAGGGATTTACGGTGCTGGAAATCCATTGAACTTTTTTGTAAACTGTGTAACTTCTTTACTCCCCCTGTGAGTGACAGGCAGTTGCGGTTGCGGCAGGTGCGACAGTAGCACAACCTCCGAAGCGCCTTGGATAAAAGGATGGAAACAGCACAGCTGGTGTTTTCCACGCGCTTTTAGGCGCTACTTCTGAACGGGGCATAATACACATACACATGTGGATACATAAATAGCTGTAGTGCTCCCTCCACCATGAGTCCTTTAGATCAATAAAATATGGTTGATGTTCAGAATGTTTTCCAGATATCAATTTTGATTGACTTTACCTTTTTTCAGATGCACCCCTCTATTTTGAGTGACGAAGCGAGTCTGGGGCACACAACCCTTTCACCATCCAAGTTTGGGTGTTCTCTCTGCCCCAAATTTAATACCAAAAATGAGAGTGTGATCCGGAGCCACCTGAAAAACCATACGGAAAATGCAGTTCATTTCCACGGTATGTTGATGAGAAGTATCTGTTTGAGATCATATACTTCTACATGTAACAGTAATGTTTAATGATATTTGTTTGGGACAAAACAAGACATTTTAGGCTGCATCTTGGGATCTTGGGATCTGTGGAACAGTGGTTGACATTTTATACCATTTTCTTACATTTTATAGACCAAACAAATAAATTATTTTACTGTTTTTCCATTTTTATTTTCTTTCTACTTTTGAGATTGATATGGATATCTGGAATAAAAACTTGTTCAAAAAAGAGAACTCCAAGTCTCCTTCTTTATGTTGCCAGTACAATAGTGTAATACTGTGTTTACCTGTATTCCTGAAATATATTAGAATACATCTGACAATATGACAATCTAATTATTACATTCGTTTAATAGTTCAAAAGTTACAATTAACCATTCTGATGTAAGAGTAAGTATGACATTTATTGTGTCCATGGTTTTCAGCTGCTTTGAATGACATGATAGTAATCTGCATGTTGCAACTGTAGCCCAATAAATAAAAGCGTTTACCTTATTTAATCTTTGTTAAAAATGAATCCAACTAAAATTCATGTGTCTGCTGATTTTCTGAAATTTGTAGGTTTAACTTGTTGGGGTCAATGTTATTCTAAACAAAACATGATTGTATTTAAAATAATTGCTGAAATAATTGTATTATTATTATTTATTTTTTTTATAATATATATGTTTATAATTGTTGACTGATTCAAAGTTTGTAAATGTATTGCTAAAATAAATAATATAAAAAAAAAGGCCGACTTCTGGGGGGAAAAAAACAAAACAAACAAAAAAACGACTTCCGGCACGGACATCCGGTATGTATACAACTTCCGGTATGGACTTCCAATATGTAGACACGAAGAACATTAACTTCCGCTATGGACTTCCAATACGTAGACACGAAGAACATTAACTTCTGCTATGGACTTCCGCTATGGACTTCCAGTATGAATTGGATATATGGCGGGGCCCTTGTCCACCATCTTGCCTGCAGTTGGGTACTCTTGCCCATTTGGGCAAGGCCCACAGAGACAAGACAGAGGGAATGTTTACCGCTTAGACAGATTTAAACCATAAACTGTACAGAATAATGGACGTAGCCAGTGATTAAAGCCAAAAATGATCTTTTGACTGAAATCTTTTTATATATGCCTCAGCCAAATCATATTTCCCCTCTGCAATTTGTACAACATATAACACCAAATTATGAGATTTTAGCACCATTCCACACACAACCATTGCTGAAGTTCATCAAGTTTAAATCTTAAATACTCTGAACCAGGGCTATTCCGTTACACATTCAACTGGGCCGGATTTTAAAACCAGGAAATGTTCATGTGCCAGACATTTTCAGCAGCAAGCCACCTACTGAAAACTCTTTTTTAGCTTTTGGTAATGACACATTTTAAACAAATAAAAAATCATGTTTATCATTCCACATTTGAAATTCCAGAAAATATTCTTAGTCACATATCTGACTGAAGAACATCACATAATGCAGAAAGAGCGATCAATGTGCAGTAACTGTGCACTGATATCTCACAGTAACAGTAACTACAGTACAGTAACACACACACACACACACATCTCCTGACATTTTCCGTTGAGGTAAAGTGTTTAGGAAAATACATAGAGTCTGTGGCAGCAACAGTCATGTTTACAACAGCAAAGTCATTGTATAAACTCAATAATATCTCACTGGAAACAAACCTAACATGTCAGTAAAATAAATATTATTCCTGACATCACAGTACTGAGTAAAAAAGTAACATTACTTAAGCATGAAGAACACAGACATCAGTATCAGTCATTCAGCCTGCTCTCTGCCTGGCTTTTATTGCCAAACATTTGTAAGAACTTTGTTGTGGAGGATACAGTAGCTTGAATGTTTGCCTACGGTACTTCAAATGAAGCCATCTGCTGACACTTTTAGGTGACTACAACAACATTACAGCTGGCACATGAACAGACACACAGTGACTCAAATAATAGTAAAAGTAATAAAAATAGGACAACCCAATAACATCACACACGTCGGTGAGTACCATCGGCCAAGTCACGGCACGATTTTTTCATCACAATCGTGTAATGTGACATAGTGACTATCAGAACGGGCAGAAAAGTCGTGTAGTGTGTACCAAGCATAATGCAAGTCCTGAGTCTGACCTGTCTGTCAGCGAGTCCTCCTCCACCTTTTTATAGACTCCACCGTAGACAATGGCAGCATTTCTTCAACCACGTAGCGAGCCACAAACTTCATGGCTTCTTTCGGACTGATAGGTTTAACGTTATCTCCGTTATTAGAACCAAAAGACAGTCGTTGCTGTTTTGGAGCTGAAGGACCAGCGTTCTAAAAGTAACGGAAGTAACTGATGGCTTGTAGAAAATGTACTCAAGAATTTGATTACTCATACAGCAAACTAACGTGTTAGGTTACTTGTCACTGCAAAAAGTAATCAAAGTACTCTAACGTGTCACTTTGTAATAGGGTCGACTTATCTGTCAATAAAGTCGAAGTCGAGTCGACAAGTCATTTGATGACGTCATCACATTGCAACGGCGGAGGAAAGTGAAGTATCTCCACACGTGATGTGTATCTGAAGGCCCAAACATACTCGGGTGGAACGTACGCGGAACGGACTCTGCGGACGTCCGCAAGCCTTGTGCGCGCAAAGCTCAAGGGCCGAATATACTCGGGTGTAGTATAAGCGGAGCGGACTCCGCGAGGAATGCCGAGCGCGGTCGTAAAATCTGAGCTTTGCGCGCACAGGGCTTGCGGACGCCTGCTTTGAGTCCGCGCGGGCCTCCGTTGACTCCACTCCACGCACCAGTGACTGCTCTGCATGTATTTTTCACATAGGGGGATTTTTCACGGACATTTTTACAGGAAACTACAACGCGGAAGTGTGCTCGACTATGAAAGCCCAAATGACTGCGGACATTCCTCGAGTCTGCTCCGCTTATAGTATGCCGAGTATGTTCACTTAGTATCAGCATAAACACAGAGAGAGAGAGAGGGAAAAAACACATGACTTGTCGACTCCTCCCGGGGGGCGTCGACTTGTGCCACTGACGTCGACGCATCGACAAATCGACTTTTCTGTTAATGCCCTACTTTGTAACGTGTTTTACCCAACTCTGTTCATGATGTCTCCCATTGGTTGGTGGATTCCCATTTTGACGCCTCAGCTTCAATGTTTTGGTTGACCTCATCTTTGCCAGACATCATCAGAGCTAGAAGTGGCTATATTTGGATATTACGTCCCCACCAGAGGTCTAGGACATGGGGGGACTAACACAGTGAAATGGAGTAAATGATGTAAGAACAAATTGTAAATAGATACTATTCATGTTCCTGTTGCCCTCACTGACCCAAACATCAGATGACTATCTGACAACCCCCCCCCGCCCACACACACACACACACAACCCCCCACACCCCCAAAAAAGCAGATGAAGATGATGGCAGATTGAGACTGTTACAACGACTGTGTGTGTTGGCACACACTCCAGCTCTCCACTGACTCTGTGTTGTGTCTTCTCTCTCTGGGTCAGTGGGCCTCCAGCTGCTCCAGCAGTCCCTCTGTTGGTGTTTTGTTTGTGTTCAGGGTTCCTGTGTGTGTGCCTTGTGTGTGTGCGTGTGTGTGTGTGTGTGTGTGTGTGTGTGTGTGTGTGTGTGTGTGTGCCTTGTGTGTGCCTTGTGTGTACGTGTGTGTGTGTGTGTGTGTGTGTGTGTGTGTGTACTGTATTACGAGGGAATAGATGGCATGCTTCAGTTGATGTGGAACAGCTCAGCAGCTTGCCTCTGTCTGTTGTCAGCAGTAGCAACACATTCTCCTTCCTCTCAATCTGGCCCCAGCCCGTAACAAAGCATTACAGGGTTAGGAGAACTGAAGTCAAAGAACAGCAAAGTTAGGTGCTTGGCCTTATAGACAATAATACTAGTATAATGTCCATATGTGAAAGTTCATCCATTGATGAGTCCATGCTGCTCATGTAGTGCTGTGATAAACTAAATCACTATTTCCATAGATGAATTATTGTACAGGCCAACTGGGCACAGGCCCAGGGGCCCAGTTGGCCTGAGCCTGGGAAGGTACAAAATACATTTGACTCTTTTTTATACCCAAAGTTCAAAATCAATTTCTTCCTGTTAGGTTTCCACGAAGAAAAAAAGTTACTAATATGTTTTAATATCTTCATGGAATACAACAACTACAGTTTACATTGAGCTTCTTTTTCTGAAGAAGCTGCAGAGACAGTATGATCTAGTATTCAATATCATCATCAGCCCCTTCATCAGTTTGTGATCATTTTGTTTTGTGGCCAGTCTTTGATATCAGCTCTTTAATCTGATATACTTAAACTGTTGTAATTAAATATATTACATTTTCAGACTAATCAGAAAGATTTTCTCTCTGCATTTTCATCACCCTCTCTGGCTCTGAAAATCAGACTGTTTGTAAAAGACCATTTCATTAACTATCCATTTAGTTCAAAATGGAAAATCTAATTGGGAAATCCTCATGATATCTGTGCGTGTGTATATGTGTGTGTTATGCGTGAGCATGTATGTCCACTGAATAAAAGAAAGCTTTTAATTGCATTGTTCTTTGATCAAGGCATGTTTATTAGTGGGTGAAAGACACATTAACCTTTCCATCGGCCCTGACATTTCCTCTCCCCCTAAATGGAGAATTAAAGACCATTGAAAAGTCATTAGTGAAATTTACTGCTTCTGTTGGCTGGTCAGCCATTAAAGAGGCTGCAGGACCACAGAACACTAGTCACAATCTCCTGCCAAGTCACTTTTTATTGTTTAAAGGAGAAGTGCATGTAGACATAAAGCTTCTCCCTCAACAAGAACACTGATTGCTGTCAGGAAGTTAACAAATGTGAGAATTACAGTTTGATTTGGCAACTCAACAACTAAAAATTAAGAATGCACCTATGGTTAAATTCTGGCAGTGCTGATTCTCATGCTTCAAATAACAATTTGGCCCATAGCCGAGGCTGATACTAATTTTTGTTGTTGCTGTTGTTATTGTTATTATTGTTTATTTTGTTTTTGTTACTCTTGATTCCTAATAACTGAACTATTTAAAATACATTTAACCCCTCATTATACTGTCTTTGAATGAGCACAAATCCAATCATACACAATTATGAAACAAAAATGATCATACAGTATGCCCCCTCTAATATTAATGATAAAGGGAGTCTCATACTTGGTATGATGCATGTTTATCTTTACAAAGATAGGTCAGTATCTCTGCCTTGTTGCAGCTTAGTCTTTTTATCTTTTCCTTCATGATGTGAGATGTAGAGCTAAACAGTCGCTCACTGAAAGCAAACATGAAAACAAATCACGCATGCGAATGGCGCCCGTTGTCCTCTTATGTCATGCCAGAATCATTCCGAGTCAGCAGCTGGATATTGTTCTCCAAATCTGACTACAGATAACCAACACAATCACTGCATCCCTATTAAAAATTCTATGAGATTAAGTTCATTCTGTGGCTACTGATGTGTGTTTTTGAGGGTTACACCTCAGGGAATTGCTGTTAGACAGCCAGCAGCAAAGCTTCACAATATACCACCAATATTAAGAGTCCCTGTAGTCCCTGAACTGAATCATCTGGATCAGCAGACTGTGTGTAAAAGTGGTAAAAAATATATTTATATTTTTCAAAAATCTCTTTTCCTTTACCTCATGTTACATGTGAATGTAAGTAATATCCACCCAATAGGGGAATAATAAAAGAACACGTTTTACTGATGAACCCACACAGACTAATCACCTGAATCTGCAGCTCCCCCTGGTTTTACAGAGCCAGACTCATTCCAAAGAAGTCAAACACTGGAGCTTGGGCAGTGAGTTCTGCGTCAGACACCACTGAAATAGGCTGTCCTTTCTGGTTGGCATAATACATGGCTGGGCTCCAACAGTGTGTAACAGCGCTCAACAGTGTCGGGGGGGAAACGTGGCCAGACAACAACGTCGTTAAGGGGGTGAAAAGTCAGAGTAGAGCGGGTGGGAGATCTGGTAGATTGGTTTGCATTTGCTGGCTAAACATAACCATGTGCTTTTGTTGGCTAGACGTAAACCATGCACATTTGTTGGGTAAACGTAACCATATGTGTGTGTTGGCTAAACGTAACTACATGCCTGTGCTGCATAAACAAAGCTACATGTGTGTGTGTTGGGTATACGTAATCTTGTGCATTTGCTGGTTATACATAACCACGTATGTTTGTTGGGAAATGTAACTATGTGTGTTTGTTGGCTAAACATAACCATGTGCGTTTGTTGTTGGAAGAAAAAAAACATCAATTCCCAGTGTTACACCGACATAGTATGTTTATTTTGAGAGAGAATGTATGCAAACTGTACATTTCCTGTGAAAACAGACGTGTATTTTGAAAAGACAAAATGCATGTCACAGGCTGAGGCTGACACAGCATCCCAGAACGTCAACAGATGCACCCTGGCTACCTTGCACATCGAGGTGGAAAGTCCAAGACCAAGTGGCATTACTGTATGTGAGTGAGAGTGTGTTGTTTCAGACATGGAATATATTACAGAGCTGGCTTTATCAATCCGTAAAGGCCCAGATACACCAAACCAACATCAAAGACCGAGCGGCATTGAAGGCTGTCTGCAGCAGCCAATAATGTAAGAAGACACAAAAAAGTTACAGTTACTAAATTACAGTGCACAAGTTAACCCTTTTACACACAGTGGTCGCAACAATTGGCAGCTATTTAAAAGCCATTTTCTTGTATATGCATGGATTTTGATGGTATTGTTGCATATAAGCCACCACAGTGGATCCTAGTAGATCATACCACACACTGCCACCCAGGGGCTAGGTGTTGTAAGTGCAACACAAATCTCTCAAAACCAAGATGGCTGACGAAATGCAGAAAATGATCAGAGTAACTGAAACCCCCTCAGTCTGCTGAGGGATAACAACGATTACGTGGGGACACTTGTTAGCCTGTTCCAATGTGTGTTCACTGAATGCTAGGGAGGACTCTTACCTTGCCTCTGCAGGATCCTTCCCTTTAAGGACCCGTGACTGCCACATCATTCAACTAGCTCCACAGCTAAGAAACCTCTCTAACAGCCATCCCTGCTTGACCGTCATGACATGTCAGCTTCATTAAAAGTATAGCTGCAAATGAAATGCAACAATAGGCCAGATGTAAAAACACACAGACACAATGCATCTGTGATCAGTTCCCTAATTTAATTTTAACAATTTTTTCAATCTTCTCCAATTTCTTGTTTTATTTTATGGAAGTGATCAATGTAAGTGCACTTGTCCTAGAGACGCCAGTTTTTATAATGCAAGTAACTCTGTTTAGATAAAACCGACAAGCTTCTCTTCCTGTGACTTTTCCTAAAAATGTGTCTTGTATGTTTTCTGAAGCCTTAAGTTACAAAAATGAAACACACTAGACTTCTGAGCATTTATACCACCGACCAAAATTATACATTTTGATACATACAGGATATATTGCAAAACTCTGTAAAAGTACACCAAAGCATACATTTTCGATTCCAAATATTTATTTGAAAATGAAACCATTGATATGGTAAATAAAAAATCATTTTGTTAATAATGAAAAACAAATGTAATCTCAACAGTGACTGCACCAGCTGGCGGAACTGCGGCGCTTGGAGGAGCGCTGTAATCCTGGCGGTCCTAGTGTAAAGCACCATGGACAACGGCAATGCATCTATCGCTGTAGCTCAGACGCTCTGATGCCTGAGTCAGAGCATGTGAGCGGAGTTGGAGCTGGAGCTGCCTCAACTATAGGTTACTGGTAGGAAGAAAAATGGCTTCTGAAAAAACTGTCACTGTCAACTACCTCCAAGCGCCGCAACAATCTGCCAGACTGTCATATGTAACTTCATTGTTTATGCTGCCGTGAGTTCAGAAGCACACAATGAATGCATTTGAGTAATTTCCGAGAAGTTATGATAAAATCATTTTTTTTTACAGACTATAGAATAGGACTGACAACCTCTCCAATGTCTCATGTCTATTAATTAATGCTATTAGCTTTTTATAATGCCTTTTTTTTTTTTTTTTTTTTTGCTGCTGCGCTGCTGCTGCACTGTGTCTCCAGTTGAAAGTGGTGATTTGCTAAATACATTCTACAATAATAAATTAGATTAACTTTTGGTCTGTAATATTGTTGGATATATTACGCATTTTAATTTAAAAAAAACCTTAAGAATAAAAGAAATAAACACCAAATTAATTAGTGAAAACTTTTTTTATAGATACTCCTCCTCTCTGACATACTAACAACATATGAGGGGCCATACAAGCCATAATTCATTCTGGCCCTCTCACACACATACATTCTCCTTACACATGCATATATTCTCTCTCTTACACACATACATTCTCCTTACACATGCATATATTTTCTCTCTTACACACATACATTTTCCTCTCACATTCATTCAAATAAACACAAGAAGTTTGTGCTCTAGAAAAGGATCAACACTCAGTGAATACTCTACTAAACCCTATGATACTCTATTATGGCAAGGCTTAACTATACAGACCAATGAGCAGTGATAACTAACATGTCTTTGGGGTCATCAGGTGGGAACCTCCTTTAACCAGTGTTTCATCTAGTTGGTCCCACGACACCTCCAGGAGGCTAGACAGTGATCTCTGGCGTCCCAGAGACACCCCCCTAATGCCAGGTCTCACTGCTCTCCACACCAACACAACAACCTCCTTAACCTTACTTACACATGGCTTTCTCAGCCCAAACAGCACTGCCACCTTCAATCAAACCCAGGCTCCGTACAAGCAAGCTCCAGGTAGAGGCTGTGCTGATACTACCTTTCCTAGCACATTCACCATACTCTAATTCACACACTACATAACATAACTACAGTGTAAGCTAAAGTTAAAGGAGATAAATGAACTCACAGGATCAGCAAACACACTCACCCTGCTGCATGGCCTCAAAATGGCCACCAAATGGATTCAACTAGGCCACACCCAGACTTAAATAACCTTCGTCTTCCTCCTTACTAACACATGGCTTTCACAGCCCTAATTCACACTCTAATTCACACACTACATAACATAAGCTAAAGTTAAAGGAGATAAATAAACTCACAGGATCAGCAAAAACACTCACCCTGCTGCATGACCTCAAACAAAATGGATTCAACTAGGCCACTCCCACACTTAAATAACCTTCCTCTTCCTCCTTACTTACACATGGTAGTGATGTTACGCTCGAGCCAGTTTGCTCGACACAGAGTCGATCTTTTGAAGCGCAAGTGTTCCGAGGCAGTGTTTCGATCCCTGCTTCGGCACGCCCACAATCACGTGACTACGGGGAGCGAGGCCTCGTTACAGGCAGTCCCAATGGTCTTCCACTTAGATGCAGTTCTGACACACAGCCAGCAGATGTCACCCTTCTGACTGTATGAAATGCTTCGAAGCAGTGTGTCAGTCTTGAAGCAGGTGTGTCAAAGTGGTTCAGTGCTTCATGAAGATTCGATTTCACCATCACTAACACATGGCTTTC
This sequence comes from Epinephelus cyanopodus, assembly GCA_026686955.1. Classification (NCBI taxonomy): domain Eukaryota; kingdom Metazoa; phylum Chordata; class Actinopteri; order Perciformes; family Serranidae; genus Epinephelus; species Epinephelus cyanopodus. Next base: position 41,797,846 of record CM048917.1, on the reverse strand, counting down.
ACAGCCCTAATTCACACTCTAATTCACACACTACATAACATAACTACAATATAAACTAAAGCTAAAGGAGATAAATGAACTCACAGGATCAGCAAACACACTCACCTTGCAGCATGGTCTCAAGCAAAAGGGATTCAAATAGGCCACTCCCACACTTAAATAGCCTTCCTCTTCCTGGATTTCCTCCTAAGAGGAAGTGGATCTCTCCACCAGATCTCAAGGAGTTATGTGCTCTGCTTAGTAGTTCCCCCTGCTGGCCCCCAACTAACATTATTTCTTCTGTAGTAAATGAACTCGCTGGTTCTTATGGCTTCATCTGACATTTCCTTCACTGTCTTCTTCAAACTCTGTCCCCACACTCCGAGTTTCCCCAGGAGCGAGATAGCTGATCTTGCTATAAATCCCCTACACCCCACTTCCACTGGACAAATCCTAGTCTTCCAGCCTCGCTGCTCAGCTTCTGCTCCTAAATCTGCATATCTAAGCTTTTTCCTTTCATAGGCTTCTTCCACTGAGTCTTCGAAAGGAACTGTCAGTTCAATGAAATAAACTATCCGTTGACTCAATGACCACAACACTATGTCAGGCCTCTGCTTAGTACAAACTATTTCCTGGGGAACAATAAGCTTTCCCCCTAAATCTACCTGCATTTCCCAATCACAAGCACCTACTAGGCGGCCACAGCCTTGCCTCCTTACTAACTTATCCCTTCTGTATTTCTCTCCCTCACGAACAAACTGAATTGCTAAATTCCTATCTTTATAACCTTCTGAATTGACCTCTCTTTGTTTCCCTTCGATTCTTAGGATATAGTCCAAATTGTAAACACCACAACTTCAATTTTCCTGGAAGCTCTGATTTATCTATTCTAGCCAATCCTTCAGCCACCTCTTTTCTAAATTTCACCACCTGTTCCTTATCATTCAACTCTACATTGTACCACCTACCTAAACTCTTCACTGACTTTTCCCTAATTGTTGGGATGTCCTCATCATCTATGACAAACTTCCTATCACTTAACTTCCCTCTACATATCGAGATGCTTCTAGATTTACTAGGCTTGATCTTCATGCTGGCCCACTTCAGGTTCTTATTTACCTTCTCTAGTAGCCTCTTTGTACATGGCATTCTTGTGGTCACCAGTGTCATATCATCCATGTAAGCCCTAACTGGTGGAAGATGCAACCCGTTCTGCCGTCTCTCTCCACCTACCACCCACTTAGAAGCCCTGATGATTACTTCCATCGCCATAGTAAATGCTAATGGAGAAATTGTACACCCTGCCATGATGTCTATTTCTAGCCTCTGCCAACCTGTTGTGAAATCTGCTGTACTTAGACACAACCTAATATCCTGAAAGTATGCTTTCACTAAGTTAACAACTACCTGTGGCCCTCTGAAGTAATCAAACGCACTCCAAATGAGGCTGTGGGGTACTGAACCAAACGCATTTGCAAGATCTAAGAATACTACATGTAGGTTCCTTTTGTTAATCTTCACTGCCTGAATCTGGTGCCAGATCATGCTAGTGTGCTCTAAACACCCTGAAAATCCTGGTATTCCTGCCTTCTGCACCATGGTATCAATTAATCTATTCCTTTCTAAGTAGCTAGCTAATCTCTGCGCTACTACACTGAAGAAAAATTTCCCCTTCACATTCAAGAGGGAAATCATCCGGAACTGGCTAAGGTCCACAGACTCCTTCTCCTTAGGAATGAGGACACCTCCTGCTCTACGCCATGCTCTTGGTATAACTTGTTTTTCCCAAACTATTCTTAGCTGTTTCCACAAAAATTTAAGTGTATCAGGCGCACTTTTGTAAACCCGGTAGGGGTCTCCATTAGGCCCTGGGGCTAAGGAAGCCTTTGCACGCCTGACCACCTCCTGAACTTCCTTCCACCTAGGTGGCCTAACATCCATCTCATGCTCTATTGCTCCTAATGGAGGGATATCGGGTGGGAAACCGACTATCCTGTTCTTCTCTAAATCTGAATATGTGTTTCTCAAATATTCTTCAACCTCTAACCTTTCTGCTTTAAGCTGCCCTCCCTTTTCCTGGCTGAACAATCCTTTAACAAACTTAAAAGGGTCCTTGAAAAAACCTGTCCTAGCATATTCCTTCTTCTTCCTCTTTTTCCTAAGATGCTCTGCCCTTCTAAGAACCGCTAGCCTGCTTCTCAGCTCCTCTTGCAACACCTTAATTCCCTCCCTTTCTTCTTCTGTAACCTTTTTCCACTGCTTTCTTTACTGTCTCCTTTCCTTGACTAACCTCTCTATTTCTCTTTGCCACCTAGACTTACCTGCCTGTACCCTCCCACTCCTCTTTCTCTCATGCACCCCAAACCTCTCTACACCATACGAATACATTGTATCTCCCATCTTCACATATATATATTTTCACTCTCACACACATACATCTTCCTTACAGATACATGTATTTTCTCTCTCACACACATACATTCTCCTTTCACATTGATATATTTTCACTCTTCTTTTACATACATATATTTTCAATATATATACCTTACTTTTCAACACATACACATAGGCTGCGGTCGGGACATCTTTTTTGCTTTGGAAGGTTCCTAGCTGAGTAAAATGAGAAATTTAATTATTTAATTATTGAAGGATAGTCCCTTAAGATGAATCATCTTGTTTTTGAGGGAGTCCTTATCCTCCCAAAATGACCCGTAAGTATTTTAGTGGCCGCCATGATAAGAGCTGTTCAAATTCTCTAAACACTAAGGAAAGGAGGTTAAATGCTTCCTTTCAGATCTCCTTTAGCATGGGATACATCGGAGCTTCCTAAACAATAGGAAAGGAGATAATTCCATCCCACAAGTCATTGCAGCGGCAATATTTACGCACCATTCACAAACTCAAATGATTAGGAAAGAAAAAGATCAACATGACCGAGAAAGGAAGGAGATCACCATCTAAGTTATCGCTTTATGAAGCATTATACATCTCATGCCAAAACTTGTTCATATATATTTTTTCAACTTTCAACATTATATCAAACTTAGATGCGAACTATAAACGTTTTGCTACTATTGGTGTACCCTCCATCCACAGTTTTGTTTAACTTGTTTTATAACAGGATAAACAAATATACAAATATACAATGCATCATTTTAATTTTCCGATTTTCGTGTGAATGAGAAAAAACGGAAATCCATGTGCTTTTCCCATTTCGTCTTCAAATGGCTAATTGATATAGAAATTAAACCAAAACCAGAAACCTACTTGTTTTTCGCCTTTATTGTTATATCAATCAATCAATTCAATCAATTTTATTTATAAAGCCCAATATCACAAATCACAATTTGCCTCACAGGGCTTTACAGCATACGACATCCCTCTGTCCTTTGGACCCTCACAGCAGATAAGGAAAAACTCCCCCAAAAAAAACCTTTACCGGGGAAAAAAACGGTAGAAACCTCAGGAAGAGCAACTGAGGAGGGATCCCTCTTCCAGGACGGACAGACGTGCAAAAGATGTTGTACAGAACAGATCAACATAATAAATTAACAGTAATCCGTATGACACAATGAGACAGAGAGAGAGACAGAGAGAGTGAGAGAGAGAGAGAGAGAGAGAGAGAGAGAGAGAGAGAGAGATGCAGGACAGACGGTAATGACAGTAGCTTACAACAACATTCATGAAAGTAATAATATTATCGTTATAGTTCTGGCTACTGTGGTACAATATGTTGAAAGTATATATTAGTATCTGGCAGTATACATGTATGATAATAATCATTTGTGTATAATAACAGTAGAAGTATGACTAATGACTAATGATGGCAGCAGCAGCAGCAGGAGGCATCTGGCAGGACCACGGCAGCAGCACAACCACACACGTCACACTATCCAGGAGTTAGTGACATCCAGAATGGCCGAGTTAGCAAGATGCAGTAATAGGATACGAGGGAGAGAGGGAGAGAGAGGGAGAGAAGGTGCCCGGTGTATTATAGGGAGGTCCTCCGGCAGACTAGGCCTAAGTCAGCCTAACTAGGGGCTGGTACAAGGCAAGCCTGAGCCAGCCTTAACTATAAGCTTTATCAAAGAGGAAAGTCTTAAGTCTGCTCTTAAATGTGGAGACGGTGTCTGCCTCCCAGACCGTAACAGAAAGATGATTCCACAGGAGAGGAGCCTGATTGCTGAAGGCTCTGGCTCCTGATCTACTTTTGGAGACTTTAGGGACCACGAGTAACCCTGCATTCTCAGAGCGCAGAGTTCTGGTGGGATAATAAGGCACTATGAGCTCTCTAAGATATGACGGAGCTTGACCATGTCGAGCTTTATAAGTTAACAGTAGGATTTTAAATTCAATTCTGGATTTTACAGGGAGCCAGTGCAGAGAAGCTAAAACAGGAGAAATATGATCTCGTTTCTTAGTTCCTGTCAGTACACGTGCTGCTGCATTCTGAATATCTATATTATCTGCCCCTACTGCATCTCAAAACATTGGCATTGGCTATGCTTATGGCCTAGATAGATAGATAGATAGATAGATAGATAGATAGATAGATTCAGGAACATTATCTAGACCTGCTCTATGTGTAAAGTGCCCTGAGATGACTTTTATTGTGATTTGGCACTATATAGATAAAACTGAATCGAAAAAAATAGATAGATAATCAATGAAGTAACGTTGCTGTGCCTTGTGCGTAAATGCGCATATACCTGGCATATCTGGAGATTTAAATAATCAATGAAGTTACTGCTTCCCATTTTTTATTCCCCTGTACAGTGTTTCCTTGCAGTGCTACAGTGGAAGGATCATAACAAAAAATACAAAAGACTGTAACATTAAAAGATATCTGCCTGAGGTTAATAAATACCTGCAGCGAGCACCCCACCCCACCTCCCACCCCACAGCCGAAATGATAAGTGCGTTTCCCCATAAAGAGAAACGCTGTGCGCATTTACGCACGAAGCACAGCAGCGTCCCTTTTATTGTTAATATTATTATTTATTATTATTTATCTGTCTATCTATGCAGTAGGGGCACATAATATTGATTTAACAATAAAGACCAAGAAGAAAATGGAAAAAGCATAAGGATTTCCATTATATTATTATACATCTGGCCGATGTCGTTTGATGTATCAAGTTTAGATCGTTCAGACGTAGCAGGGAGAGCGTTTGCTCATTGCCAAGATGTCGCTGAGACATCGACCTTTAATTGAAAATGACCACCATGCGACTTTCAAATGATCAATAAAAGAAGCTGTGTTCAGTGGGCGCTCCTTCATTAATATTCATATGCTTCGTGACCTTGATTAATTTAGATCGGACCTTTCAAATTACAACTACTTCACCATTCAATGTGAGAAATCAATGCTAACATTCAAAAATAGCTGACTGTTTATGGTGTAAGACAACTTTCAAAAAGATGTGTGCATAATTTTAACCATTCGTATTCGTAATGTTAAACATTTGTATGTCAATAAAGTTGTTGTACACAAAATTCTGTGCGGCTTACATCAAAAATTTCTTGATGTAGGCTGTTTGGTCTAAAGGATGATTTACAGGAGTGCAGAAATAGGAAACAGCAACATAAGCTAGCAGCTCCACTCGGTCCGCTGTCATCTTTGCCTGTGGGGCATGCGCGTTTGGAGGAATCGTGGTTCGATTACTTTCCCCTGTGACCTGCCTGTGACCTCAGTGACGTTGTTTCAACACTTTTCTACTTGTACCCACACACTTGAATTGGTGTTCACAGTGAGGACTTCGTAGTTGTAGAAATTAGAGTTGTATGCATAACACTTTGCACTCACAGCTTTTAGATTCATACTCACATAAAAACAATCCTAACCCAAACAATTTCACAGACTCACGTATATGACAGCAGAATTTTGTGTACATCAATTTTATTGACTTACAAATGTTTAACATTACGAATACGAATGGTTAAAATTATGCACACATCTTTTTGAAAGTTGTCTTACACCATACCTGTTACCCTATTTCGTGTGTAAGTGTGCACAATGAAGAGACAAAAGTCAATTTGACAAACTTTATTTTCAAATTTCCACAAACAATATCTGATGGCCAGTCCACTTCTCCTGGCAGCCTGCAAGACACAGAAAAGATGATGAGCACATAACTTCAAGAAACAAATTCCTACTTCACCACTGTATTTTTTTTAACATATCAGATATATTTTAGCCAGATTGAAGGCTTTGGATCCGACACTCTGCTTAATTTAGTGTTGAAACTATTAGTAACGGGATCTGGCGTTAACTCCGTTAACTGTTAACAGCAACTCAACAATCATTCCTTCATCTCGGAAAACAGTGGTTTCAAAACTACGCTATTACCTGTGACATTAGCCACCGGGTCACTTTGCTTTGCAGGGGAGGAGACCTCGACTGATAAATTGCCATAAAATTACATTAACAACATATTGAAGGCATCCTTAAACTTCACTATTTCACCTCGGCGCTCCTCTCCGCTGGTCTCACCGACACTTGAGCACCCGTTCTGGGATACACAGTGTCGGCCTGCCCCGCCTTACCTCCGCGCTCCTCTCCCAGACACTTGAGCACACGTCCAGGGCCCCGAAGGTCAGGCTGGGGGGCCGCAGGACCACAGGTGGCAGCTCCGGGCACATCCACTTTAACCCAAAACGAGTGCTCACGATAACCAGATGAGCACATAACGTCAGCTAGGGAAAATAAAATGAAAACACCACAGTTGTAGCCTGTTAGCTAACATGAGCTAAACCGCTAAACTAGCTAACAGGTAACAAAAGATAACGTTAGCTGGTGGGGACCTGTTCTATATACACCCAGTCGTGTCTCGCCACTCACCAGGAACCTCTTCTAACGGTCACAGAAGAAACAACATAGCTATTTTCTGTCAAATTATTCCAGTTAGCTTACCTGAAACCAACTGCGATGAGATGCTGTGTCCTGCGAGCTCAGTTCCACACAAACATCACGGAAATGAAATTCCGCTTCTGTGGCGACTTCCGTATGTGGCAGACATTCTACGGCATTGGGCCAACCCAAAGCTGACTTAAGGTGTGTTCACACCGGACCTGTTTTTTTTTTTCGCTGTCGCTTGGTTCGCCCCTTTGATATCGCTTCATCGGTCATTTGCAATCGCTCGTCAATGTGGCACAAATCAACAGACTTGCTTTTTCGCTTTGATGACGTCATTGAAGCAATAAGGGTATTTTGTGTTTTTTTTTGGGGGGGGGTGCTTGACTGTCATGACATGTCAGCTTCATAAAAAGTTCAAAAGTATAGCTGCAAATTAAAAGCAACAATAGATGTAAAAACACACAGAGACAACACATCTGTCTGAGCGTTTATATCTCCGACAGCAGCAGCAGCTGGAAATTATACATTTTGATACAAACATGTAGCTATACATATTGCAAAACTCTGTCAAAGTACACCAAAGCATACATTTTTATTTCCAAATATTTATTTGAAAACGCAACCATTCATAGGGTCAATAAAAAAACATTTTGTTATTAATAAAAAAAAAATGTACAGTGATTGCACAGCCGTGTGTCTGCGTGCGTGCGTGCGTGTGTGTGTGTGTGTGTGTGTGTGTGTGTTAGTATATCAGAGAGGAGGAATATCAATTTAAAAAAAAGTTTCCATTAATTATTTCGGTGATTATTTCTTTTATTCTTAAGGTTTTTTTCATGAAAATGCGTAATATATAAAAAACAATATTACAGACCAAAAGTTAATCTAATTTATTATTGTAGAATGTATTTAGCAAATCATCACTTTCAACTGGAGACACGGCGCAGTAGCGCAGTAGCGCAGCAGCAGCAAAAAAAAAAAAGAAAGAAAGAAAGGCATTATAAAAAGCCGACAAATAGTGTTAATTAATTGACATGAGACATTGGAGAGGTTGTCAGTCCTATTCTATGGTCTGGAATAATTTTTATTTTATCATAACGTCTCGGAAATTACTCAAATGCATTCATTGTGTGCTTCTGAACACACGGGCAGCATAAACAATGAAGTTACATATGACGGTCTGGCAGATTGTTGCGGTGCTTGGAGGCAGTTGACAGTGACAGTTTTTTCAGCAGCCATTTTTCTTCCTACCAGTAACCTATGGTTGAGGCAGCTCCAGCTCCAACTCCGCTCACATGCTCTGACTCAGGCATCAGAGCGTCTGAGCTACAGCGATAGATGCATTGGCGCTGTCCATGGTGCTTTACACTAGGATCGCCAGGATTACAGCGCCCCTTCAAGCGCCGCCGGCTGGCGCAGTCACTGTTGAGATTACATTCGTTTTTCATTATTAACAAAATGTTTTTTTATTGAACGTATGAATGGTTTTGTTTTCAAATAAATATTTGGAAACGAAAATGTATGCTTTGGTATACTTTGACAGAGTTTTGCAATATGTATAGGGATAGCCTACCTGTATGTATCAAAATGTATAATTGCGGTCGGAGGTATAAATACTCAGAAGTGTAGTGAGTTTCATTTTTGTAACTTAAAGGCTCTAGGACAAGTGCACTTACATTGATCACTTCCTTAAAATAAAACGAGAAATTGGAGAAGATTGAAAAAAATTGTTAAAATTAAATTAGGGGACTGATCACAGATGTATTGTCTCTGTGTGTTTTTACATCTATTGCTTTTAATGTGCAGCTACACTTTCAATGAAGCTGACATGTCATGACAGTCAAGCACCCCCCGGGATTCCGGGATTACGGCAGCCAATCACCGTTGAGCTGCAAGCAACAGGACCCAGCGAAATACTGCTCCAGATGAGATTTCTCATCTCAAGCGACGAGCAAAAAACCGCTCTGTCGCTCTGACGCTGTCGCTCGGAGCCCGAGCGATTTTTCTCCCGGGCGAATATACCCTCAATCGCCCGTTTGCATTGACTTTGTATGTAAACTTGTCTCCAGCGAAAAAAAAAACAGGTCCAGTGTGAACACACCTTAACAGAGACGTTTGATGAGCTGGGACAAAAGGGTATTAAATTTAAAGATATCCGCCAATGCGGCCGACGCTTGTTAGACGTTATAAATTCAAGGCCGATGTGTCGTCCTCAGGCCGATGTCGGCCAGATGTATGTGTGCTACCTGGTCATCTTTCACCGTGTTGTCCACGTTTATATATCCTGCATGAAACAACACAATGAGAACGTACGCCCCATACGTTCTCATTGTGTGCATTTTGTAGTCCATCTTGAGAACATTGTAGTTTCACCATAGCAGACCACGTCAATAACATCCTTCTCAGCCAATCACAGCGCCATAAATTCTTATTCTTCGTTTGGTTTTATGGTATACTGCCACCTACTGTACTGGAGTATGTAGACGATAAATGGACTGCCTTCCGTTTCCACTATACTCCTTCTGTTTCCGCTATACTTTGACTCTCACATGCATACATTCTTCTCTTACATACATATATTTTCTTTGCACATGCATACCTTTTTCTTATACATACATATATTTCTTATAGTATTAAATGTATACGATTGCATGTACATGAGAGCAAAGTGTATGAATGTGTGCATAAAATATATGAATATGAGAGAAAAATGCATCAATGTGTGAGTGAAAATGTATAAATATGAGAGTGAAAATGTATCAATGTGTGAGTGAAAATGTATAAATATGAGAGTGAAAATATATGAATGTGTGAATGAAAATGTATAAATATGAGAGTGAAAATATATGAATGTGTGAATGAAAATGTATAAATGTGTAAGTGAAAATATATGTATGTGTAAGGAGAATATATGTGTGTGAGAGGGCCAGAATGAATTATGTCTTGTATGGCCCCTCATAACAACACACACACACACACACACACACACACACACACACACACACATATTGACCACGCATTTGAATGAATGAATGAACAATAGAAGCGGTTCAGCTGCAGTCCCGCCGGCTGGCGCGGTCACTGTTGAGATTACATTCATTTTTTATTATTAACAAAATGTTTTTTTATTGATTGTATCAATGGTTTCGTTTTCAAATAAATATTTGGAAACGAAAATATATGTTTTGGTGTACTTTTACAGAGTTTTGCAATATGTATAGTGGCCTACCTGTATGCATCAAAATGTATCGTATTCAGCCGCTGCCGCGGTCAGACGTATAAATGCTCAGACAGATGCATTGTGTCTGCGTGTTTTTACATCAATTGTTGCTTTTAATTTGCAGCTATACTCAGTTTCATCTGCCTACAATCTATACTATCCCAGTCTATCTGACATCACCATTCACACTTCTGACTCCCTCATATTAACACTCCAAAGGAGCAAAACAGACCAACTGGGAGTTGCTTGTCTTTAACACCTCGACTCCTATCTCAGCCCATACAAGCCACTGACCAAATACATCAGCTCTAGGTATGCAGTCAGCGCATCACCTCAACACCCACTCTCTCTCACCAAACAGGAAAAAAAGCCACTCTATTCTGGTTACAGAAACATCCTCTGCATTTTAGGCATATCTTCAAAATACCACTCAAGCCATTCTATCCGCATTGGTGCAGCATTCACAGCAGCCTGCCTGGGCATCTCAGATCAGACAATCCAGATCCTTGGCCACTGGTCATCTCAGGCATATTGCTCCTACATCTGCAACAATCTTAATGATCCACGTTCAACTCAGTTCACTTTAAATCTGACTCTTTTGGAGGCCTGTAATCAACTCGGGTGGAAAAAAAGCTTAAGACGGAACCCCCACACTGAGTCTCTATCTCCAGTACATCCTCCCAGATCAACTTCACCTCCCCCTCACCTTCAACCCACACTTAAATCCATTCTCCAGTCCTCAACAACTAACACCTCCACTACTACAATTAAACATTTAAACAACATATTGTTGTGGCATGGTCCTTGCTAGTGAAAAGAGCTTCAAAGAAGACAAACATTCATTCATTCATCTTCTAACCGCTTCATCCTCTAGAGGGTTGCGGGGGGGCTGGAGCCTATCCCATTTGACATCGGGCGAGAGGCAGGGTACACCCTGGACAGGTCGCCAGACTATCACAGTGCTGACACATAGGGACAAACAACCATTCACGCTCACATTCACACCTACGGACAATTTAGAGTTATCAATTAACCTAGTCCCCAATCTGCATGTCTTTGGACTGTGGGAGGAAGTCGGAGTACCCGGAGAGAGAACATGCAAACTCTGCACAGAAGGGCTCCCACACCCGGGATCGAACCGGCAACCCTCTTGCTGTGACCACCACACCACCGTGCCGCCCCAGAAGACAAACAGACCTTTAAGTGATTGTGTGTGGTGGCCACAGACAGACACATCCATGCGTGCGGTCGCAAGAAGGTTTGCCATTACTCCCAGCACAGTCTCAAGAGCATGGAGGAGACACCAGGAGACCGGCCATTATAAAAGGGGAGCTGGATAGAGCCATAGAAAGGCATCAAGCCAGTAGGCACATAGAGGCGCGTAGTGTGTCACACCACCGAGTCACATTAAAAGTTGCTGTGATAAAAATCATGCAATTTGGATTAGCCTGTGATTTCAATTTTTAACTCTGATTTTCAGAATAATTTTCAAGCCAGCCCTCAATGAAAAAAAAAAAAGATTATTTTTTCACTAAACATGTAAGTAATATGCCAGTATTGTGTCAGTTTACTCCTGTTTGGGGTAATGAACAGTTTGCACCTGGTAAAAATGATGGAGGATTTAGTTTATGGTATAAACATTTCTTTAAATACCTAAAGCTACATGTCATCAAAATTTAAACAAACAATGTGTATGCCATAAAAACTGAAGGAAATAACACTCACAAATTTGGAAGGAAATGGCCTTGTATTTAAATATTAAAGCACATTAGTGGTATATAGTACAGAATCAACTTTAGACAAACTCAATCCCTGGAAAACTGATATAAAAGGAGATATTAATATGCAAGATGGGGATGTGGCTTGCTTAAAAGCACAAAAACAGACAATAAATACAAGGTTTAAATTAATGATTAATGCAAATGTACATAACTCCTGTCAAACCATTTACTTATATATGTCATAAATCCTTTTTCTTACAGGAACTTTTCCTGATAAAATAAAAATTGCCAAGGAAGTTCCAATCCATAAATAGTGATAAACATATTGTATCAAATTATAGACCTGTGTCTCTGCTACCTCAGTTTTCTAAAATACTTGAAAAACGGTCTGTAAAAAGACTTGACAACTTGAGAAATCAACATCTTTAGCAGTGATGGACTTTGTAGAAAATAAAGCACCAGCAGTAGATAAGAAACAGCATACTATTGGTGTATTCATTAATTAACATAAAGTGTTTAATACAATTGATCATTCCCTACTTCTTGAAATGTGGAAACTAAGAGGTGTTGCACAGCTTTTGTTAAGAAGTTATTCAAATAAAGGGTTTCAGTATGTAAAAATCAATAATACTGAATTGCATCTTAGAAGAGTACAAGTTCCACAAGGTTCGGTATTGGGACCTAAGTTATTTCTACTTTATTTTAAATGATATTTGTATGGTATCTAATATGTTGAAATCTGTAACATTTGCTGATGATACAAATTTATTTTGTTCAGGTGATAACATGAAGAGTTATTAAAAGCAGTAGAAAGAAAATTGATCTTATAACAAAATAATGGTTTGCTGTCAATACGTTATCACTAAATGTAATATAAAACAAAATGTATGGTGTTAGGTAGTATTAGGGCTAATTGTGAAATAAAAATTGATTCAACTGGTGCTGAAATTGAAAGAGTATATGAAAAAAAATTTGGGAGTGATTACAGATCATAAACTATTTTATAACCAACTTAAAATTTCAATACATTACAAATTTAAAAACATTGGAAATACTTTTTTGAGTTCTGACTAAAGCCTTCCTGTTTGTTGTTGTTGTTTTAATAATTTAGAGAAGGAAATTATAATTTAAGAGGGCTGTTTATTTATGAAACATGTAAAGTGAGAACCAATGTAAAATACAGACGTGTTTCAGTTTTGGGAGTCAAACTATGGAATGGACTCAGTGATTTCAAACTGTGTTGCTCTCTGTTGGATTTTTAAAAAGCCTTAAAATGTAAAATAATTGAGGATTATAAGTTACAGTATACTGTATTTATATATAAATCTATTTATTTCCTGACTTTATTATTGTTGGCATTCTGGGTTATAGTTTGGTAGATACAAAGATAAGCCTGTTGCTTTTCAGTTGTTGACTGTTAGAAAATTTGTGTGAAATAATCTTTATTTCTCCAGATGTATGTAACTGAAATTTAAAAAAAAATCATTCAAACTTATCATATGTCTGCTAATATTACTGATGATGGTACTAAGTGCTTTAATGTGACAGGTATTCTATTTCGCGGTCAATGGGAATGTCCAAAAATTCAAAACTTCTGGAAAGATGTTATAAAATGTTTGTCAGATATGTGTAATACTAAGATGCCAAACTGTATGTGCTTAGAATATGCCCAGAGGACTTCTTTCAAACATTGAAACACATTAAACGTCTGGACTTTGGACCTCTCCAGACCAGGACAGATACTGTATTATGTCGGAAGAGCCCCATCAGTGTATTGGTATGGAAAGACTTACTTACATTTGTGAGGGCAAGCGGAAACACTTTTTTCAGCTCTGGGATCCAGACATTAACATTATGAAAGGATGAAACATAAGCATTACCTCATCATATTGTAAAAAAATGTAGGGAAATATTTTGATATATTGGTATTGCACCTGATATCTGTGAAAGCAAAGTGTGTGAGTGTATGACTGTGTAATGTATGTTATTTTAGTTTCAAACTGACAATAAACATATAGGGGGGAAAACCTTTGAGTTATAACCAGTAATGACAAGAGTGATTTACTTTTTTCCAACAGCATTATGATGTGGACAAAAGTACTGAGTTTACAAGAGCCAAAGGAGCAAAGCATATCTTTGTAGATCAGTTAAATCATTCTGCTGTTCTGGACTTTCGATGTGCCCATTCCAGTGTTATAACTTAGCTTCTAATACACGGAGGAATAGTTTACTGTTTGCTACAGACATAATCACTGTTAGGTTTTGATGATGATTACAGCTGCATTTTTCATTTGCACTAAATTTCTTTCAGTTTCCACTGAGAATTATAACAGTGTAAATCTTTTCACACTCATATTCAATCTCTGCAGCTCACAGCAGCATGGGGTGACTTTGTGATGATAATTCAGATATAAAGTATACATCTGTTGCCTTATCTTAGAAAACTAAACCAACAATTAACTCTAAGAGAATTAGAAATGCATCATCGGCATTTACTTCTTTCCTCTCTGTTTTGGTTGCAGAAACCTTAGCTTTTAAGTGTTTAATATACTCATCATTTGTACAGCCTCTCATTCTATTCTAGTTGTGTGATTGTATTGACTGAGCTGTCCTTCAGAGCTTTTGGCTTTGCGTTAAGGAGCTGATAAAGTGATGTCAATTCCAGGTGCTGTCACAGGACAGCACTCAACACATCTTACAGTAAACAGGGCCCCCTGCTGGTGAAAACAGGTCACAATATGCTTCCACATGCAAGGCAAAGTGAATGATAAAGCTGCAGATTACCCCGAGTCAGAAAGGGAGAATAAACCTGGACTTTTTCTTCTTTCATTACATTAACTGTATTTACAATTATTTACTCATGTAGGTTTTTTCGTTGGTTGTTTTTTCATTTGTAGTAGAACTGTGTAGCTCTGTCCTGCATTGCTACAGTCTACATTAGGCATTAATGCAGTCAAGATCCAAAATGTAGATGCCACATAGCTTTTTTTTTTTTTTACATTGTGCAAATTCTGAGAAATCCATTTATTTATTAAATGTTTATTTGTATAGGGACACGTATGTAGCCTACATAAATACACACCACAGCATCTAGCTAAGATACAAAAGACTCCATTTTTGTTTTGTACAGCACATTTAAACATAGATGTGTTTCAAATTTCAAGTCAATCGAACTCACGATATGAAGGGTGTGGCCTTTCAAAGTTTTCACCTTTTTGGTTGTTAATAATAGCGCCACCATCAGGCCAATTGGATTAAAGTTGGATGCAAATCATTATGACACAACATTTTCCTTTTTTTTTTTTTGACATTGACACACAGTAAAAACGAACAGCCTTGATGTGGATCCCTTCGGTTATGAGGGGCCAGGCAGGCAGTCCTGCCAGGGCCCTCTTGTTTTCCTGCTCGTTCTTTCTTCTTCTTCTTCTTCTACTTCTTCCAAGGAAATCCTACTTCCCAGTGTCTAAAGTTCAAAACTTTGAAAATTCACAACAAATCGACTGTTTGTGCTACAACTTCGCAACTTTCACCAAAATGTAGCCCCAATATTGGAGAAGTCCATCACTGTTTTTTTTCCTCAAAAAACTGTAAAACTGATTAAGCCTATCTCCTCCCTCAATTTTTGCTCAGATGACACCAAACTTGCTACAGAGCATCTTTAGATTGTCCTCCACAAATTGTCCTCACAGATTTTTGATTTATCAAAAACTGAGCCTGCAGTGCATCAAGATGTTTGACTGTAAACAGTACTGTAAACATATACTTGCAAGTTCTTGCTAAATAAGTTTTCAATGTTCATGAAAAAAATTAACACATTTTTGGAGTCATGGTAGATGATAATTTGGCAAATATCAGAATTCTATATCAAAAAGTGAATTTTTCACAGCATTTTGAATTCTGTCCTCATTTGAACCATTGTTGTCAATGGGAATAGAGTATCTTTACATATCAGTTTTTCACTTATGGAGTAAATCAGTCATTGTTAAAAACAAATTAACAACATCACCATGCTGTTCAGATGCAAGATGTCTATTTTCAGATTTTTGTCTTGATAACTGAATTTATGACAACAGTTTGAAATCTGCCCTTGACAGCTGCTGTCATCCCAGTGGCTGGCTTAGTCTATTTGTGAAGCCACCAATAGAGTCATCACTTGCTAATTACCTCAGTCAGATAGAGGATGGTCCTTGGTGTCAGAGGTTGAGAGTTCAAGCCGCAACTGATGCAAAATGTACATTGTTATGGCAACTTCCTTGTTGTCTTTCTATTCTGCCTCTTGTTGCTCAGAATTGCTTAAACTTGCCTAAAATTGCCCGGCCCCTACCATTGCTGCACAGCAGCTATAATTAGTATTATTGGTATTTAAAGAGTTGTGACCAAGATACATAGCCTACTGAGTTTTACAGTTTAAAAAAACAACTTGTTAGTGTTCTCTGATGGAGGTGGACAAACATGTTTGTGATGGTTCTACTGTTTCCAGATTACCTCAAACCAAGTTTGGCATTTCTGTACTGCATACTGTTCTTCCATATCAGCCAACATATACAGAGGTAGTGATATATCTACAATATATTAATATTATTACAACTGGAGCTAGACCTTTAAATTGACTGGGCAGACACATTGGTTTGGCTCTAGTTGTAATGATATTTAAATTTTCCTACTTTCATTATACATTTTAACAAGATCCAAATGAATATTCTTTTTATCACAGAAACGTTGAAAGAATAACTGAGTATAAGACATCAGTGTGTGGATATTATTTTCTCATTTCATGGAAAAAATGCTTTAATTAACAGAACTTAACACACAGCACATGACACACAGATGACCAGGGACTAGGGTTGTAACTAACTATCATTTTCAAATATTGATTGATCTGCTAAATATTTTGTCTACACAATGTCAGCAAATAAGAAAAAATTCCCACCTTTGATCTTAGGGACTGTAAATTATTTATGAGGGGGGAGGGGTGATGCAAAAAGGGGGAGGCATGTCAAATAATTCTTTTAGCACTGTGGAGGGATTTATGTTTGTATCTTGGCTTAGGGGAGGGGCATACAAATTTAAGTGATTGTATTTTGTATTTATTTCACCTAAGATTTTTTAAGAAAACAAACCTGGGCAGGTTTAGAAGTGTTTTCTTAAAATTGCCAAAATTACACCATTTATCATAGCCACAAACTGCAAAAAAACCTGAAATTGTTATTTTCACATTTTCAATTGTCGTGGGACACATTATGTGCAATGAAAGCTTCCATCAGTAATTAAAGCATAACCAAATCTGAGCTTAAAATGATATTTCTTTAGAATTACTTTATCCTATGTCTCATTAAAATTCGGCAAAAAATAAACTATTTGCATGAACTAACCAGCCTGCATGACAACAGTGAAAAACCAAGGCTTTTTTTTCATTTCCAGGATTTCATCTTCAACTTTTAACTTTCAAACACCAAAGGGCAGTTTTAAAAATCTGATAACTAATTTATGGTGGAGGTAGGGTCATGCATTTCGCCAGTCATTTATTAATGACAATTGTTACCTGGAAAGGTTAGAAAAAGATATACGTTTCTTCCCTGTTCCAAAAATAAAATCAAACCCTGAAATGTGTAGGGTTAGCTATCGAACAACAGGAGGTATAGCCTACTGAATGTATACACATGCTGATTTTGCTTTTTAATGGTTATAACACATAAAATAATAATAAAGATCAAGCTTGCTCCTGACGGACCAGTAAAAGGAAGCAGGAAAACTTTGCAGATATTAAACTAGGTATGTGGCATCACAGTGTGTGCAGAAGAACGGTGTTTGACTTCAACAGTCTGGTGGTGGAGGTCCAACTACCGGCAGTGGCACGGGGTAAGCCACACACTGTTCATCTGCACACACTATGATGGCACACAGCTGGTTCGACTAATCGGTTTGAGTCATTTTTCATAGAAAAGTACTATAAAAGTACCCCAAAATACTTTTACTGCAGCTTCTTACGTTCAGATATTGGCAGCTCTACACACTCTCCGGTGACAGTGAACTAAAACCCTTTGGCGTGAGTATGAAACAAGACATTAGATGATGTAATTTTGGGGTCTGGGCGAGATAGACCGACATTTTTCAATATTTTAACACATTTTTTGATGAAATGATTAGTCAACTAATCGAAGAAATAATCGACAGATTAGTCAACAATGAAAATAATCGTTAGTGGCAGCCCTATCCCACAGCAGAAGGGACCCGCTTTCTGGAGTTAATCCCATTGATTAAACTTCCTTTCTCTTGATTAAACACAACCCTCAGTCAGTCAGGTCAGTCAAAATCCAGTATGACTGGTGGAAGCTGCGCAGCCGTCGGCCACTATCAGAGTGAAGCTTCACAGATATCAGCACTGATTACGAAAGGGGGAATTTTGTTGTTGTGGCCACAATCACGTCGACATTTTAACATGTAATATTCACTTCCATTTCAATCAGTGTCTTGTTTCCACCTACTTTCATAAGGGTGGTGGCACCTGTTCTGACATTGTAACTGAACTAGGCGCCTCTGCAGTCCAGCCAAAAATATCTGTTACTTTGTTTGGAGCTTTGGGGAGGGTCGAAAAAAACAAACAAAAAAGTCACACCTCAGCCACCTCCTCCTCTGACAAGTAAAGAACAGTCCCTAACTGGACGATCACACACTATAACTAAAGAGAGAGAGAGAGAGAGAGAGAGAGAGAGAGGAGGGGGGGGACTGTGTGTGTGTGGTGTGTGTGTGTGTGTGTGAGAGAGAGAGAGAGAGAGAGAGAGAGAGAGAGAGAGAGAGGAGGGGGGGGGACTGTGTGTGTGTGTGTGTGTGTGTGAGTGTGTGTGTGTGTGTGTGTGAGAGAGAGAGAGAGAGAGAGAGAGAGAGAGAGAGAGAGAGCGGACAGAGGGAGGGACGGAGTGAAGGAGGGGCTCCAGGCTTGTCACCCAGCGGGCGGAGCGGCAGCTATCGGAGGCAAAAACGGAAACCCTACCGTTCAATGCTCTCTAATCGGTGATTGTGAAAAAATGTCCACTATTCAAACGCTGAGAGCTTTTATTAACCAGCGCCTTACTGTGGCGGTAGAAGACATCTTCGTGTTGCTAGAAAAAACCATCTCAAACTACGAAGAACAGATCGAGCGCCAGCGCAGACTGTTGGAGGATGTTGTCAAACCTGACATCCACACAAACAAAGCAGGTCCGTAGTTCCTTCAGCCGAATTCACTGATTTCATACAGTGACGGCTGTAACATTTTAACTTAGCTTTATACAGTCCTAGCTTTAAAATGGCTAACAGAATAATGTGAATAACGCAACAGAGTGTAGCATATGATGCTGTTAGCCTCCCGCAGCTGCGTTGAATCATACTAGTTCGGAAGTTAATGATTTAGTCCTTCAGAATAAAAGCTTAAAGCAAGTCTTAAAGATGGAGTGACATAGAAGAGCATGGCTCACCGTGCAGAAAAGTACTGAATCATATTAAGTTAATTTGGTAGTACCAAAGGAGTAACAGAATTGTTGATCCAAGTCTTAGTCTTTTATAATGGTAAACAGAATATCTTTAAATTTTTAAAGACATAAAGACATTTGAAGACGTCGCCATCTGCACAAAGGGATTGTTCTTTACTTATCAAAAGAGGGACTGGCTGAGGAGTGACTTCCTTGTTTGTTTGTTTTTTTTTAATTATTTGTTTTGTTTTTGTTTTTATTTTGACCTTCCTCAGAGGTACAAATATTTTTCCTTGAGCCTACCTGAATAATGCATGGTCCAGCATCCACCATAAAATAGTTATTAGAAATTTATGGTGGATGCTGGGCCATAGGGCCCTGGATTTCATCTTCAACTTTTAACTTTTAAATATCAAAGGGTAAGTTTTAAATTAGTTATTAGAAATTTAGAACTTACCCTTTGATGTTTAAAAATTTAAAAGTTGAAGATGAAATCCAGGGCCCTATTTCAGAAAACGGGCTCAACAAACTCTGAGCCTAATCCCGATCTCTGAGTTGATTGAGCCCGAGCCCCTATTTCAGAAAGCAGGATAAGTGAAAACGCTAGTATGGTAAGCCTTGAAGCCAGTAGCGTAACCCTGAGTCAGTTACTTAACATACTCTGTGATGCAAACCTGCTGGCTCGAAATGTAGTTCACCATTCATAAAAATTTAATATTGGTTAGGCTTTGATTACATCAAAATAGGGCTGAGCGATAAATCGATTTTATCAATTAATTCAAATTTGTAGTTTAGGTCGATTTGTTTTAATGAAAATCAGGTTTCTCTTTAACATCCGCCACCGATGCTCCAGTGTTGCCAACTTAGCTACTTTGTCGCTCTTTTTAGTGACTTTTCAGACCCCTCTAGCGATTCTTTTTCAAAAAAGCGACTAGCGACAAATGTAGCGACTTTTTCTGATGTTATTGGAGACTTTTGGAGACTCTGATGTGAAAGCACATATTGTTCTTATTCTTCTCGATGAGCAGCAGATGCTGCCGTGGGGCGGGGGAGGACAGCCAATAGCTACTTTACTTACTGAGGCATTGGTAACAGTGCGACACTTGGCTCCCATAGTTCAGAGTGCCCCCCCCCCCAATGACATGCTGCTGTGTTGTGCGTGTTTGTACGCCTGCGTTAGTTGCAGATCCAAGATGACTATGTTTTTTCTCTGCCTCACGAAACTGATTTACCTCTTGAAATACATCATGTTAACTGTTATTAAGGCTAAATATGAAACCTCAACAGTTTTTAGGTTTAATGTTTTGGCTGATTGGTTCATAGTAACAGCTGTGCGTCCATATTTCATTTTTCATTGTAGATGTCCATAAACTGATCGTCAGAGAGGAAGAGCGGCAGGAGGACCCAATGCCTCTGCACATTAAAGAGGAACAGGAGGAAGTGTGGAGCAGTCAGCAGGGAGAGCAGCTTCAAGGACTGGAGGAAGATGATATCACCAAGTTCCCATTCACTGCTGTCTCTGTGAAAAGTGAAGATGACGAAGACAATGTTCAGTCCTCACAGCATCATCAAATACTAAGTGAGGCGAGCAGAGAGGCAGAGCTTCCAGCCTGCAGCTCTGCTCAACAGATGGAAACAACTGACAACAGTCATCAGGTGCTACCTCTATATTGTTGTGAATCAGAGACTGAGGACAGTACTGATGATTGGAAGGAGACAAGAGTGCAAGAGTCAGGTTCAGACACACTGAAAAATGAGAGCGCTTTAAATCACAATAAACCCCACACCCTCAAGAGGCCATTTGGTTGCACAGTTTGTGATAAAAGATTTGGATGCAAAGGAAATCTGCATGCCCACATGAGAAGCCATACAGGAGAAAAACCTTTCACCTGCACTGTTTGTAACAAAAGCTTCAGTGCAAAGGTCAATTTGAAGACTCATATGAGAAGTCATACAGGAGAGAAACCATTCAGCTGCTCAATGTGTAACAAAAGCTTTAGTCAAAAGAAGACATTGGTTATACACTTGAGAAGTCATACAGGGGAGAAACCATTCAGTTGCTCATTCTGTGGGAAACATTTTAGTGAAAAAGGAACATTGAAGAGACACATCAGAGTTCATACAGGAGAGAAACCATACAGCTGCAATGTTTGTGGGCGGAACTTTAGTTTGCTGTCACATGTGAAAAGCCATAAGTGTGCTGGTGCCAGCAGTAACAGGTGAATGTGCCTGCAAAACCGCTGCATTCAAATCACAAATGGCATTGCGCTTAAAAAAAATATAAAATAAATAAAATAAAAACCAAGAGGCTAAGTATGTGTGTAGACTTTCTATTAAAGAGCAAATAACATTAAAACAGTAAATATTCTATAACCATGTTGCTCTCATTTGTGCATGTGAAACGTAAAGAAATGTTTATGTTGAGAAGCCTTGCCTATTCTGTCACCTGTGCATACATGGCTAATGGTTGTATGAAATGGGTGTGATTGTTTGATTGTGGGTTTGGCAAAGTTACAAAAATAACTAACCATAGCCACACTTACTCTAATTCTGACAGGTGTGAGATGTGGTACTGATACTGTTGAGTGATGAGACAAGCACCTTGTTTATGTATTCAGAATGGGTGGGCGATATGGCCCTGAAATAATATCAGGGTATTTATGCGATAACGATATTCTTGATGATATTACAAAGTAGTAAAAAATATGTTATTAAGAACATAGAACTGCAACAAAATAATATGATATAGTTTACATGTTAACCTAACAGTTTGTCTTCAATGAACTCTCATTTTTTTAGTTTGTAAACAGCAGCAACTCAGAGTAGGATTCAGATTCTGTATACAATATTAATATAATATATATATGTGTATATATATATATATATTAATAAAATCTACTACAAATTACACATTTAAACATTCCCAAATACAAAAGAATGTACCCTGGGATTTATATAAATTAATAGGTGATTTCCTGGTCTTTTAGCAAAATCCTAAATTATTGAGTAATTTAGTTTTCTATTTTCCATCTGGACCTTTATGCTCTGCCATTTCTCCTCTAATCATCACTCTGTAACCTGTGACAGGCTGTTATGCTACCATAACTACTGCACATTAACATATAAGCATCACATAGGTTAACATTACCAAAGATTTATGACAAAAACACTTGACGACGCCGACCTCCATGTGCACATGGCGAGAGAGGAGAGGGAGAGACCCCGTGCTGCCGCTGAATGAGTTCCCTCTAAGCTGAAAGTCACTAAAAGAGTCTGAGAAGTCCAGGGCTGTTCATCAAACATTCAGGATGCCACAGTTTATTTCACACTACTAAAGCTGCTCCTTTTTTTGGAACCACCGCAGAGTCTGTAATAAGTTTGCTTTCAGTCATGCTTGTTGTTGCTGTGGTAACAGTATGACGTCAATATGTCAACAAGTTGAAATATTGCAAGTACCACCATGTGAATTTTTCATATCGTATTAAAAATTCTACCGGTATTAGCATGAATGAGATGATATGGCACACCCTTAGTGTTTAATTACAAAAAAAAAAAACAAAGTTTATCAGCCGAAACATTAAATATCTTTTCTCTGTATTCTACAGTGAAAAGGAGCTTGATTTGATGGATCCACCAAAGGTTAGTTTTCTTCTTTATACACAAATGAGCTTTATTCTACTGTAGTGCTCTCAGCTTTGAAACAGAAAGTGTACCCATAAACTCAGAACATTCCCCTGGGTGCTGTCAGTGTCAACTACAACATATTTCACCATTCAGTGTATATGGAGCAGCTCCAGACTTGTTACCCTAGGACAAGGATCAGCAACCTTTACTATGAAAAAAACCCAAACATTTTTGGCCAAATAACCACAAAAAAAAAAAAATCTGTCTGGAGCTGCAAAACCTATTTGAGCTTCATAATAAAGGTAACACAGCTTTTTAGGTTGAATTTATCCAATCAACATTACTACCAGATATAATGAGCATTCATTAATATTTTTAGCACAAGGTAGCTATTCTGCAGTGGACTATTTTTGATTATTTGGTACCTAAACTTTGCAGTGTTGCCAGTGAAAGCAAACAGATTTGGCCACACACTATTGCATTCTAGGGTTGCAGCAATATACCGGTTTCAGGGAATACCGTTCTATTAAAATTGATAATTATCGCACCATGTGCATTTGCTTATCTACGATATTGCAAAAAGTGCAACTTTATTTTAGTTTTTTTCAAAAGGGCAACTTTTTACACATACTTCCATTAAAAATAGAATTTAAGTTTCAATTACAGGAATTAAACGTTTATTTAACCAAAAGTAACCCTTCCATTGGAATTCCTTTTAAGGTCATTCTGACTGATAATAATAATTATATAATACCATGATACTGTAAAACCACAATATTTTCTAAGGCGGTTATCATACCATGAAAATCTCAAACCATTGCAACCCTATTTAATGCTCTATTTTCCCGTGAGACTTTTGCCTTTTTAGATTTGGAATCCACCGCTAGCCTAGCCAGGGAGACTCAGTACTAATGTAGCCATTGCTTGTGATGGTATTAGATAAAAAGGGTGCCAGGCCACAGACGTATAACGAACATTTTAGATGATGAAATGTTCCATAAAACATTTTCTTAAAAGTCTAGGCTACGGTTTACAGTTGTAGAATATTTAGCCCCACAATGAAAATCAAAATGTAAGACGAAAAAACTGATTCTTTTCCATATAATTTTGTGTCAGAGCTACTGGGAGCTACAGGAAAGGGGCTATAGGGTCATATGTAGCTCTGGAGCCATCGGAATACTATGTATGAATTTTGAAAATGGACGCAGCCCCCCTTTTAACAAATTAGGGGTTGTGTTGTAGCCCCAGTATGTCTTAAAATAACCTCATTGTGCAGTGTATTGTTATTGATTTAATTTTTTATTTTTTTTTAAATCCCGCACAGCAGAAGTATTTTGAAACATAATCTGTCCACCTGTGCAGATTTAAACGTGTTTCACTAAATTAACATTACGGAAGATGAAGATTTATTGTGGAAGAATGGGGCCGGAAGTCGCGCTACTGTTGCTGCTTGACAAATCACGGAAGGAAGTGGTTTTGATTTAGCTGCAGACAGAGACAGCTTGTTTGTCATTAAACATGTCTAAAGTGGAGCAGTTGAGATCGTTGGTGTGTGAGCGTCTAACTGCGGCTGCTGAAGAAATATTTGGACTGGTGGAAAGAACCATAGCAGAGTATGAAGAGGAACTTTGTCGGTCAAATCGGGAGAACGAGCGACAGCGGAAACTACTGGACACTGTTTTAAAACCTCAAGTTCGGATGCACAGAGCAGGTTGGTCATATTTGCACGCTGTTTAGATAACATTGCACCTTCGTTTACACCAGAGGCATCTGTTCAGATGTAACAACAAAACACGTAGCCAGTGGTTAGAATGTACATAACTGACGATTCAGCTTCTCTTCTTAGTTACATTAATGGTAAGTTACATTGGTAGCCACTGTAACTGCAGGCATTGTAGCCAAACCGCATATTCAGGTTTGACGTGTTGATCCCACTGAGCTCATGTGTGTGTACTATACTGGGTGTACTGCGAAACTGAATTGCCTTGCCTAAAGGATAAATAAAGTTGCCCATGAGGTCTGTCAGCAGTGCTGGACTGAGGACACTTGGCGCCCCGGGCAAGCTTACCTTTCCCCCAAACACCCCACACCATGGGGCCCAAGGTGGCTGATATTGCCCCTTTTACACTGCCTGTTCAAGGTAGGAATATCATGCTATTATCCCACCTTGTTCTTCCGTATAAACGATATGTTAGCAAACTGTGGGGACAGTTGTCTTTCCTCTGAGCAGGGAACAGAGGTAGTAACAGCACTAGAGCAGCTAATCCAAGAACAAGAACAGCAGCTGAAAACGTCCTTAATTGGGGAAAAAACGAAGTCCAGGAGCTCCTTACCCTCTGAGCAGAGGATGAGATCAGTTGTCACAATAAGGGATGGTAAGTGGTCGTTATTGTCATGTTAACACAATTATTCTTGTTAATAAAACACTGTCAACACATATGTTATGTGTCACACTAGAGGCTGACGCTGTTGTGTTACATGTCACGTCCATCGCACTTCCTTTGTGTCTGTGATGGCAGCACGCTGTCTAAAATCACACACTTGAGTGGAATGATGCCACCATTGTTTGGTTCTGTGTAAAGATGCAAAGGAGGCATAAAGCGGAGACTTCATAGCAGCTCTGTAGCATCATCTCTGTGTCTATGTCTGTGTCTGTTGTCTCGTTTAGGAAGGTCTGCCACTGTCTGTTAGAAGTACCTGCTCTTCCACTTCATGTGATTTTTCTTCTTTTGGCTGATTTACCAGTGAGCCATGTTAAGACTACACACTGATCACTTGTCCATCAAACACATGTAAATTATCTCCCTTTGCTTGTGCATTTCCTTCATTGTTAAGCTAATATTTTTCTCTGATGTGGATAACTGTCAACAGGCAGTAAGATGGCTGACCTCACTGAGTGTTTCAGCTGAATCTAACAACTGCTCTGCATTCCTCTGAAAGACCTTGGTGAGGAGTTGTTTCTTCTCATCGTGTTTCTTCAGTTTGTACCCCAATTTCCAGACATTTTGGCCACTGTTCTTCTTCTTTAAGTTAGCTGCTAACTCTCCCACCGAGGGTCGCACACATATTGTGTTGTCAAAATGTCACACCAGTGCTGCTCATGATCTCATCCTGCCAAGTGGCAGCTTAAAGGTAACAACTCTGTCCTGTTAAAGCCCCGTTTCCACCCAACACTTTGGGTATATTACCTTTTGGAAGCAAAAGTAAC
Organism: Epinephelus cyanopodus; assembly: GCA_026686955.1. Taxonomy (NCBI): domain Eukaryota; kingdom Metazoa; phylum Chordata; class Actinopteri; order Perciformes; family Serranidae; genus Epinephelus; species Epinephelus cyanopodus. The sequence goes on along the minus strand of CM048917.1, from coordinate 41,771,793 downwards.
CCTTCAGACATGGTACCCAGACCTTAGATCCGTACAGCGTTCCCACCACAAACAGTGCTCTTAAATGTAGGCAGGTTTGTTGTCACTCACTGCTCCGTTCACCACTCGCTGTATTTCCTCATTACCGGTGACAGACAGATGGAAGTCTGCATCTCATTTATCGTCCACAGCACAGGGCTGCATGCTGACATTTTCACAACAAAACAGAACAGGCTGCAATGAGAGTTTCTCTCCATGGGATATTTGTGCATTTATGTTTGTGCATTTTAGTGCATTTAGTCCTTCTCAGGCAAGCACTTGGGTTTAGTGTTGCTGGAGCCCACAGGAAGGACACTCTACAATACTTTTTTTTTTCTCAAATTGAGGATTAGAATATATGCAGTTTACAAAATCCAGTCGAAATTAATATATATTTTAAACACGAAAAGATCCACTCATTACTAAAAGTGTATGTCATCCAAGAGAGAAACGCCGCTTCGGTACTGTTACTATCTCCAATGCCAGCTTAAAGGCAAGGCAGCATATCAGTGATATTCCCACGTTCAACAGGCAGTGTAAAAGGGGCCTGCTTCTCTCTCTCTCTCTCTCTCTCTCTCTCTCTCTCTCTCTCTCTCTCTCTCTCTCTCGCTCTCTCCCAATAATATGACTAAGTTAAGGCAACTACACCAACGTGGTTAAGGTTAGAGGATGATTGTGATAGTAAATATACTGTAAACACAAATTTTCAGTCAGAGATAACATCACCATTGCTACATTCTGCTATGTTGCACATATAATCATGTTTTTTTCCCCCAGAAGTCTGTATTCATTTGTCTGTTATTCTAGTTGTATCTGCAGACATTCAGCATGACCCAGAGCCACCACACATGAAAGAAGAACAGACACGACTCTGCAACAGATGGGAGGGAGAGCAGCTTCATGGACCTGTCCCTGGGAAGAGTAAAGATGACGAAGAAGAAGCTCAATCCTCACAGCTTCATCAAAGAGAAATTGATGAGAACGGAGAAGAGGCAGAGGTTTCAGCCTGTAGCTCAGCTCAACAGATGGAAACAGAGAGTGATGGGGAGGACTGTGGAGGACCAGAAGCAACCAGGAGCTCAGATCCAGATGGTTCTTTACAACCAGCTAATGATGATGAGATTCCAGACTCTTTCAAACAAGCCGACACTGTGAAATTACAGGAGGCCCAGACAGGTGTATCTGTCAATCAACCAGCTGTAAATGTCAGGTCTAATGACTGTTTTGAGCCTGATGCTCAAAACAGGGCTGATGACTTGAAGAAAACAAGGAAACCTCAGTCAGAGTTAAAAAAACTGACAAACAAGGGTATTCCTGCAGGGGGTAGAAAATGTAAAACTGACAAGAAGTCTCTCAGCTGCTCTGAATGTGGTAAAACTTTTGAACCCAAGACCTGCAGTCCTCCAGGAGTGAAACCATTTGTTTGCTCAGTTTGTGTCCAAAGGTCCACACAGAGTGCACATTTCATCACACAGAAGAGAACTAATTCAAAGGAAAAAACTTTTAAATGTTCAGTCTGTAACAAACAATTTAGCTATAAGTGTGATGCTGTGAGACATATCAGGATTCACACAGGAGAGAAACCCTTTAGCTGCTCAGTCTGTGGTAAAAGATTCACACAGAGCACAGGTTTGGACACACACATGAGAATCCACACAGGAGAGAAGCCATTCAGCTGCTCACTCTGTCCCAAACGCTTCACCCGGAGTGGAATCCTGGCCAGACACATGAGAGTTCATACAGGAGAAAAACCATACTTCTGCTCAGTGTGTAATACAAGTTTTAGTCTGAGTCAGTCCTTGTTAAAACACATGAGGATCCATACAGGAGAGAAACCATTCAGCTGCTCAGTTTGTGATAAAACATTTACACAAAAAGGACATCTGACACAACACATGACAATCCACACAGGGGAGAAATCATTCAGTTGCTGTGTTTGTGGTAGAAAATTCACCAGACAGTCACGTGTGAAAAACCACAAATGTGTCACAAAGAGCTGCAGCAGTAAATGAGACTGCGACTGAATGGCCTACTGTCCGGTTAGTCATTGACAGGGCTCAGTACTCAATACCTTTTAAAGGAGCTATATGTAAGAAATCTAAAGCAAATAGTTGTAAACATAATCCTAATATGTCACAGAGACTAAGGAATAATGTTAATATAACGTATTGATCTCTCCGACAACAATAGTACAGCCAGAATGTTCGCATTTTAAAAAATATTTTACAGACCGCAAATCATGTTTATGTTTTGAAATTGTGTTTTGGCCTGTTGCGCCACCCAACACCGTCTACCAGTCACGCAGTCAGTAGAGTCTCAGCATCCAAGTTGCCAGTAGTTACGACTGAGCTACAATGGCTGACGGTGGGACCAAACCCAAACAACCTCGTTATAAGTCCCAAAAACGGCAAGACAAAATTTGAAGCAAAGCAAGGGTCTACATAAGAGATGCCTTTGAACAGTGGAGACCGTTGAAAGCGCAGAAGAATTTAAAATCGGATGTCGAAGTGGCTACTCTTCTCCTTTACAGGTAAGCTTTAGCCAAAGTTGGCAAGCTAGCATCATAGCTAGACAGGGATGGCCATTTCGAATATTTTCAACTGTTATTCATTTTCTATCATACGTTGTAGCCCATGTGCAGGTGGGTCATCAACCCGACTGATTTTTTTTTTTTGAGAAACAAACGTTAGCAGTACGGCAAGCAGCATTGACAGTGTCCCGGTACGTAGCTTTAGCAGCCTGCTCCTCCTGGCAGCAGAGAAGCCGGACTTGCTCAAACGGTCATGGCCACAGCAGCCGCCTGTGGGCAAACAAATCAGTCTCCAGCGTGTCGCTGTCCAGGCGCTCTCCAGCCGCTGTCCAAACGCTTTCCAGCCGCTGTCCAGACGCTCTCCAGCCGCTGTCCAAACGCTTTCCAGCCGCTGTCCAGACGCTCTCCAGGCGCTCTCCAGCCGCTGCCGGCGTGTTTGCTTTGGTAACAGTGCAAACATTAGCACGATAATACAAAACTTTACATTTACTCTTCCACCTCTCACACTCCTCTTCCTCTGTCTGCGCCGGTCACTTGGCTCATCATCAGCCTTACTTGGTAGTGAATAGCTACAGTCTTTATCAGGCTGAAACAAGTCAAAATAAACATGAAATGATAATGTTATCTAGCGTTAGCTCTGTATCAGGCTGTAACAAGTCAAAATAAATGGGAAATGATAACGTCATCTAGCGTTAGGTTAGCGTCAGCTTGAGAGCGCTGTACTTCTGCTAAAACCACCGTGTTGTTCAGTATTGACAGGAGTTTACTTACAACTTACAGTGTGGGACTCCTCGCTCTGGATCCTTCACCCTATCTGGCAACCTCGAGTCTGTAGGCGAGGAGGGAGTACACAACTCGCGGCAGTATTATTTTGATTTTGAATGCAGTAACCGTTTTGGCCACATTCTTACATACAGCGCCTTTAAGGTATCACCTGAAATAACCCAGTACCAAATAGTGTCAAAACATCTCCTTTACACCCTGGAAGTCTGATCTTGCGACATCCCGCCTCCTCGCCAGATCTGCAGACTTTCTGTTGTAGTGATCATTAGAGCCTCTATCCCTCCAGCGAATGGTCAGTTTAATGTCTGCCTAGTAGACACAAGCTACACAGCTGCAGCTAATATCTAACACCATGCAACCTGTTGAGTAATAATATTAGCCATGTGATGCTAGCCCTGTGTGTACGGCTAGGCGGACTTTAATAACTTTCCCTTGCGCAGAGCTCACCTTGAGTTTAGCATAGATGTGCTGTATGTTGGAGCTAGATCAAATGAATGACGCATAATTGGTTTGTTACAATTTCAATACAAGTAGCCTAATAGTCATACTGGTTCAAATAAACAATTTTCTCAGTTTGCTGAGCTAGAGTTTTTTGTTAAAGGAATCAAATGCCTGTCTCATACAGACACCTGTCCCAAAGATACACTGGTTGAGTTGAGTGATCAAAGCAAAAAATAGCCCGGGCTATTAATTGAAGTTTTTTGGAAAACTACACGCCACTCTGTTCACATTAATGGGTATCACATGATGTACTCTACTGATATTGATATCACTTTAAAGGTACTGGTATTAGTACTGATAATATAGCCAGTCATAGTGGTTGAGGTAGAAACAACGTGAATGCATTTGAAATATGGACACACACATTGTTTCTGCTACTGGAGCAAAGGGCAGGAAAGTAGCCTAGTAAATGACTGATGAGGTCTATGTGACTGAAATATGGCATTTATAATAACAGGAGCTGATTATCAGTGTGTGGATTATTTTTCCAATAAAATATGATCTTTTTCGTAGTTGTCATCTCACAGGTGTTTCATTATTGTGTGTACATATATACGTACATCCATCTCATCTTTTGTGAATATGGTATCTCAAGAACGCCTCAAGTTAATTTCTTCAAATTTGGCACAAATGTCCACTTGGGCTCAATTATAAACTGATAGATTTTGGTGGTCAAGGTCAAACATCAAGGTTACTTTGACCTTGTCTGTCTCATTCTTGTGAATGTGATATCTCAAAAACACCTTGAGGGATTTCTGTAAATTTGGGACAAACATTCACTTGGACTCAATAATGAACTGTTTAGAATTTTGTTGTCAAAGGTCAAGGTGAATGTGACCTCAAAAAATATGACTTTGGCCATAACTCAAGAATACATACTAATTATGACAAAACTGGGCACCAATGTCTAATAGTATATATTGATATGATATTTTATATCTAAAAGGTCAAAGGTCAATTTCACTGTGACACATCATAAAGTTCTGCAAAAATACTTTTCTGACCATTATTCAATGTCATATCTCAGGAACAGAAGGGGAGATACTTGGTCAGATGCTGAATTGGTAACACTGATCTTGGGTGTCCACCTTGAAACTGTGTTGATAAAGATCTTATGTGCCGTTGGGGGGAAGATGTGTTTGATGCATTCATGTTTACACAGTCTTGGAGTTAAACTGTAAGAGAAACTTGACTGGTATGCAGAAGTATACAACCATGCGGTGGTAATTCTAATTTTATTGAAAAAAAAATTATCACACATGAACTTAATAAAACCATTAACTAGCTTTGTAGGTGGGAAAGGATGATACCACAGCAGTGATAGTGAGATCGATCTGTTTTTGTCCTTAACAAGATAGTCCTAGCCAATCCTAACTATCTTTGACAATCAGGCCACTTCAAAAAATGACTGAACCCAAATGAAAGGAGGCTGGAGCACTCGATAAAATTGCAGAGCTTTTAATAAAGCGCAAACAAACTAATGTTTCGACGCTACTGCATCCTCTTGAGAGTCAAACAGGTATTGATAGAACAATGGCAGTTAAATACACACATCATGAAACCAAACAGTCTCTCATTGGAAAATGAGGATGAGGGGAAATTAACCAATTCTGTTGAGGCACTCATCAGACAGAGGGTGTAAAGAATCAGCAATCCAAAACAGAAAACACACCCGCAAATTATAATGAAAAAAATAATGAAATAAAAATACCAATAGCAGACTTATGTTCAGCTATCCTGGCTTTGAGAGGGCATTTGGTCTGTCCCACATAAACCTTCCCGCATGGACATTTCAGAATGTAAATAACATGGGTAGTGCTGCAGTTGATAAATGAATTAATTGTGTACTTTTGCCCCATACGTGGATGACAGAAATATTTAGAGTCAGTTGAGTTTGAAAAGTGGGTACAGTGACCACATCTATAAAAACCTAGAGGTGGGGATGGCAACCACATAGTCCTGGGAGAGGGGACACTCAAGACCGTATGGACCAGTCTGTCTCTTAATGAGCGCGCTCTCCTGAAAGAGATAAGAGGGGGTTCAGCACAGATCTGTTTGAGGGCAGGGTCACTTTGTAAGACTAACTATCTTTGTTTCAATCTTTTTTATACCCCCAAAGTTAGGAATATCCGTCATTAAATACAAGATAATACAGACACATATCTGGGACGCTGAGACCCCTCTATCTCTCTGAAAAGATAATGCTTGGTTTCTTTGTAACCTTGGTTCTCTGAGTACCAAGCGGCCTTGAGCCTGGGGAGATAACCTCCCCATTCAGAGAACCAAGGTTACAAAGTAACCGAACGTTCTCTATCGTATTGAGATTATCTCCCCACCCAGCTGTTATATCATAACTATGGAAACCCTTTAAAGGGCCAGTGTGTAATATTTGGCATGGTTTATTGTCAATCTGAATCTGAATCTGAATCTTCTACCCATTAATATGTTTACACAAGTGTATAATCGCTATAAAATAAAATTCGTTTGGTTTTCGTAGTCTTATAGTTATGCTTTTATATATATATATATATATATATATATATATATATATATATATATATATACAGTATATATATATATAAACAAGGGCCTTGCTTTAGAGAGGTCGCCATCTTGCGCCGCCATGTGTGTACGGCAGACCAAACAGACAATCCAGCCACCCAGAGAACGTGTTTCGGGTGTATAAATAAACCAACGAAGACAGCGGGAGGAAGGAAGAAGGAGGAAGAAACAGCAGAGTGTTAGAAGTTCGTCGATAGAGAGTAGTGAAAAGATTTTTTAGTTATAAAGTTTGCGAATGGACCACACTTACCACGCAACAGGAGAGAATGAACCCGAACCGTCATCTGCGAGGAAAAGAAGATGTAACTTCACTCCTTGTGATGCACTCTCTGCGGCGCTTTTCCTCCTGGTGATATATCTCCCCAACAATGGCAGCAGTAGCACCAAATCCCATTCTGTGCATTCAGCCTCTCTTCTCGCCCGCTCAGCATCAAACACATGGAGTTCCTCATCTGTGTGCTCCGGCTCAAACAGGTATGGATTGGTCTGTGTCCGAAACTCTTCAAAATCGCGTTCAAAGTTGTCCATTGCAGCTGCTGCAGTCCGGGAATATCGCTAGGCTAAGTAAACAGCTGAGCTCTGTTTACAAGCTACGCCGACAGTCAGCGTGCAGGCTGGAGATTGGTGGAGCGGAGAGGGGAGGGGGGTCCCCACGCGGTATTGTAAATGAGTATGTGTGTAAAGTTATGAAGTGTGTCTGTTACGCTAAGAGTCAGAGTTTGGGACGGAGTGGAGTGTTACCGGAGTTTCTGGAGTGCTCAAATAGACGGGCCTTTTTCCCGAACGCTCCTCTGGTCTCTGCTCGTGAGGGATTCATTACAATATCGTAACATGGCTTAGATTTCTAAATAAACATACAACTCGTGGCTAGATAGACCTACTCCTGAAAAACTTGTGCGCAAGGCTTTTTGCCCCTACGAGGCCGCCGTCATTTACCCGACGGGAGGGGTGAGCGAGTGAGCCCTGCAATCTAAAATTTGACCACTGATGTCACTGTTTTCAACCCATTTTACACACTGGCCCTTTAAGGCACACCACAAGGGTCCCCAGGAGAGAGCAGATGCAGGTACACAAGCCCTCCCCTGGTATTCGAATGAGATGTCCCTGCCACCAGGCGCATTAACAACAGAAAATACCCAATAGGTGTGTATATATATATACGGAAAAAAACAATGAACTATAAACAAATGTACAGCATGTTGCACATTCAACGGATGGTGACACCACAGATGCTGTGTGCCACTGTACCGATGCCCAGGCGCCAGACGCAACCATAAGCACGACCAACCCTGCCAGACACAGGGGTTGGGTGCAGAAAGACTGCCAGGTCACTGATAGTAGTATACAACATCACCCTGGCTGGGTGGCCAGTTCGGGGCCACCAGGATCAGCTGCACTTCCTCCTTCCAAACTCTCTGCAGCAGATATGGGAGGAGAGTGAACAAGGGAGAAGCACACAGCAGCCGTTGAGGTTTGGGTAGCCCAGGCCCCCTTGCCTGTTGACATATGCTGCTGTCACTGTGCTGTTGGTTCTTACTAGCACGTGATGGCTTTGCAGACTCGGGAGAAAATGCTGGAGGGCCAGGTGAATGGCTTTCAGGTCTAGAGCATTGATATGCAGGCCCTTCCAGCTGGCGCTCCAGACCCCACTGGTGCCCCTGCCCTCATGAAGTGCACCCCACCCCTCTGGGGACACATCTGTAGAGAGCACCTGGCAACGCAGTACTGGACCAAGTATACTCCCCCTCCAGATGGTCGCTCTTCCTACCACCACCTGATTAATACTAATTTTAGTATTAATTGTAAAAGTCAGTATGTCATTGTTAACACAAATGGAACATAATATATAGAACATGATATATCTATAATATTAAGGATTGTTACTGTTTCAAAATGAGTAGGATAATAATGCACCTGCCGAATGAAGGTGAATATTTTTTTTTTCACATTTTCCATCATCAGTTGTCTCCAGATTAAAGCTGGACAAATATATTTAAGTCTGATTATTTTAAAGCCAATGTTGGCTGATACTTTGGGGACAAACAAGGAGACGACACAAAGCAGCTGCTAAAATCAGAGGCAATGAATTCTGAAAAAAGAACTATAATTGTTCTCCTGAGGACGCTCCTAAGTCCTACGAACTGATGATGTGCCTGGATTATCGTGCAATCATTATTATTATCTTACTATATAATGACAAAAACTCTGTCTGCGTGTCTGTTCCACGTGTTTCTCCTCACCGACTTGGTCAATCCATGTGAAATTTGGCACAGTGGTAGAGAGTCATGGGAGGATGCGAATGAAGCAGTATTACATCAATTGGCCAAAGCAAGCGACTGAATTTGCAAACTTTGAATGGGCATATCTCCTGCCCTGTATGTTGTAGAGACATGACACTTTACACAGAGATGCCTCTCCTCATGAGAAACAAATTTGCTTCAAGAACCCATAACTTCCAGTTATAAAGATTTTCCGCCATTTTGGATTTTTTGAAAAACACTTAAAATCGATCTCTTCCTTGGAAGTTAGACTGATCTGCATGAAACTCTTTGAACATAATCTAAGGACCAATATCTAAAGTTCCCTCTTGGCAAAAGTTGGAAAACTTACTAAAACTGAGCTTCTGTAACGCAATAAATATTTCGGAGGGCGTGTCTCATCACATAAAGGTGTATAACATCTCAAGGGTTTCACTGATCACCACGTGCTAGAGAGCTAATTTCTTATCTAGGCCTAACTGCCACATCCATTTTAACTAAACTTGGTACAGTAGATATTTAGAACAGGACACCTCAAGGTGACTAGAGAAATTTAACTCTAATTGGCAACTGGGTGGCGCTATAACAACAGAAAAATGCTTAAAAAATGGCTGAAATGCGACCGATCGCTGTGGCTCCCCCTGTGGCCGAATGTTGGGGTGTTTTTTTTTCTAATTTTTGGTATGACTAAGTCATGGTATGGTATGCTGTACATAATCATGGAAACTGTCAGTGTGTCATTCTGTCAATCAGTCATTCTGTCTGTTCCACATTTTTCTTCCCCATTTTTAAGTCAATACAACATATAACACTTTAACTATCTGCTTTTCAACGTGCTACCTCAACTACTAATGTACAGTTTTAGCTCCCTAACTATCCCACTATTGGCAATGGTACTACTGTACATTAAATAAAGCAATCGTACTATCAAATTCACAAAAACTCTGCCTGAACACATTGCTCTTCTTACTGGGTTCACTTGACTATTTAATCTGCAATTTCCTATGACCTGCATCCCAAACACACATCATGTGAAACTGCACATGGGCAACTGTGGGTATGGACTAGTCAAAATTATTGTTATTATTATTATTGCAGTCAGTTGTATGTATGTTTATTCCAATAAACAGTGGCATTGATACAATATAATTCTGCAAATTCTGAAAGCCACAGCTATATGAACTGTCACATGCTCACTTATTTCTGTATGTGGTCGACTGAACTGCATTTGAAAGATCACCATGATCATAAAATCAGCAGGTATCAGCATCAGCAACTTACGGTTTTTATATTCAGCAAAGAAGTGGGGTAGTGGAGGGTATACACAGGTATATGGTATATAGCCAACTATTTTTTTGCCCTCATACAATATACCCATGTATCACTGAAATATATCAGAGAGTTCACCCACTGCCCCCTCAATAACCTACCTATCTACCTGGTAGTACGCCCATCTCATCAACCATCGCTACACCACTACAGCTAAGAGTTTGAAGAAATCCTTGCTTTAAGAAATCCAGAGCAAATTTTGAAGCAGCTTCAAAACTGCAGGCATCATTTTGTTGAGTAGTGTGCTGCCCTCTGCTGATGACATCAGTTACTACAGCTCACCAATTTCAAGGTAAATAAAAAGACACTTAAAGGGATAGTGCACCCAAAAATGAAAATTCAGTGATTATCTACTCACCCATATGCTGACGGAGGCCCTGATGAAGTTTTAGAGTCCTCACATCCCTTACGGAGATCGGCGGGCAGAGCGGCTAGCACAATTGCTGAGGGCGCCCCAGACTAACGTCCAAGAACAAGATTGTTACTGTTTCAAAGTGAGTAGGATGATAATGCACCTGCCGAATGAAGTGAATATTTTTTTTTCACATTTTCCATCATCAGTTGTCTCCAGATTAAAGCTTGACAAATATATTTAAGTCTGATTATTTTAAAGCCAATGTTGGCCGATACTTTGGGGACAAACAGGACTCAGATGGAAACTTTGAGTACTGCTGGTTGTTTTCACTTCCTGTCACCATTCTGTGAATTTACGCGAGACCAGCGAAAGCATGAGCTTTGCTTACCCGTGTTTACATCAAGTGACACGTACACCACAGGGAGAGACAACAGTAACCACAGTAGCTAAAACATAATTTGCACTACAGTATTGTAGCAAAGGACAGCCCAACATGTCTGAAGACTTTGAAATTTAGGAGGAACAGCATTTCTTTGTTGAGCCGTATTTGTTTGAGCCCGAGTATACGGAGACGGGACTCAGGCTACTGGATGAAGCAGCCACCACAGCTCATGAGCCTAACCCTCAGCCAGCCGCAGAATACCGGAGTTGAGCACTGGAAACCTGGTGGTGTAGTTGTTTCAAATGCAAAGCAATGGCAACGGATGAGGAAAGTCTTTGCTGCTCAGACTGGGAGTTGGCAACGCCTGCACTTGAGAATCTGGACATCAGTACTGACAAGACTGCTGCTCTATAGAGACCGTGTATCACCGATCACCCTGAGCGCACACACGTGAACGCGGAGCACAGAGAAGCAGTCAGAGCTACAGGCTACAGTGAGGCTAAAAACAGAGTTCATATGACGTTTTTCCAAACAACTTCTTATGTCGGGGCTGCAGCACACATGGATCACCACGGATGAGTATGTTAGAGATACTTTGTGGATTCAATTTTGTGTTCTTGGACGTTAGTCTGGGGCGCCATCAGCCATTAGGTGTGCAAGCCGCTGCCCCTGCCGATCTCCACAAGGGATGTGAGGACTCTATAACTTCACCAGGGCCTCTGTCGGCATATGGGTGAGTAGATAATGGCTGAATTTTCATTTTTGGGTGCACTATCCCTTTAAGTTTTTTTTTTGTTTGTTTGTTTTTTAATTAAATATGAATTTAGTTTGCTTCAGTATTTCTGGAATATTATCAGTGAGGCATCTATGAAAAGTACACCAAACACACACTGTTGAAACATTATTGGCTCTTTCAGCTAGTTGACAGCAGCCTCTCACTCACATATATATATACTTCACACTCATTGAATGTGTTCTTCCTATCTCTTTTCTTTGTGCACTAAGACACAACAGTGGAGATGTTCCAAGCAGATCCATGTATCTTTAAATGAATCAGTGGCTAAAATAAATCTGATCAAAAGCAGATCTTTACTCTGTTGTGTTTTGTCCACCTCAGCCTGACATAATAGCTAGCATTGATCTCCTTTATGACACTTACAGAGCAACATGTCACTGCTTCATGGGCGTCGCACCCGTGGGGGATGGGGGTGTTTTGACACCCCCACTCCCCCCCCCCCCCCCCCCCCCCCCCCCCCCATTTTCCAAAGGTAAACCCGTTTGCCCACCCTGGCAGTGCACCAGCACACAAAAATGGAGCGCACCTCACCCCCCCTTATGCTGCACGAAAAGGCGTTGGTCAAATTGAATGGACATTCTCCCAATCACAGACTGTTGTCTGCGACCGGCCGCCGGCCTGCGAAATTTGAAGTTACGTCAGTCGGAGCTTTTGTCACTCACCGATGGCTGACATTGAACAACATTGACACAGAACAGAGAGAAGAAGGAGGCAGAGATGCCAAAAAGGAAGAGGCAGCAGCAGAAAATTGACTTCTTTTTCAAGTCAAGTTGTCGACAGCCCATTGATTCGACATCCCATTAGTCTGACTGTCCGTGTTGCTGAACGGTTCACGGTGGGCGTATGGTGCGCCGCAATCGGCTTGAGGCAAAGCAGGCTCACGGCTTATGTGTTTGTCACTTTCTTTTTCATTTTAACCCACACCATCTTTTCCTGACCCTAACCAAGTGGTTTTTGTGCCTAAACCTAACCAGACCTTAACCACAGGACATCATGATGATTTCGGAACGGACTTGAGTTTAATATGGTCGGAACAATGGGATGTCGAACCAATGGGCAGTTCCACAAATGAACATCATGTCGGCAGAGACCCTGCTCTCCCCCACAGCCCGCACCACACCACACCACCACACCACACCTACGGTGGGCTCAGGACAATCTTTTCGAGAAAGTTTTCAATCCAGCCGTTAAGTGCTGAGTTTTTTTTTCTCTCCCAAGAACCTCGTAGCCTAGGCTAAACCATAGAGTGCCTATCATATTTTTTCCGATCTAAGGTCCCATGAGCGTCACGTGACTTAGGCACTCTATAGAGGGCTAAACACATAGGTGAATAAAAGAACAGTGTTGTGACCTAAATAACATGCTGTTGCTATCTGCAGAAAGCATTAAAGCATGAAATCCCACATTTTTAATGTACGAAAGCATCCTGTATCATAACTACATATGTACCATTTGTAACAAACCAAACCGTGTGAAAATCAGTTGAAAATTCAGTGAGTTATTCTATTTTACTTGTGCATACAGCTCCTTCCTCAATAGAAATGAATGCAATGTGGAACCATCCAAGATGGCGGCCGGCTGGGACGCGCTCAGGCAGTCAATGCGGCGTCTATGTATATATGTCTATGGCTAAACATAGGACAATGACGACTTCTGGTCAGTCTCTCGACCAATCAGATGCTACTATTTCTTCTTCTTTTGTTTTTTGACGGTAGCATCCAATCAGGAGAAGCCAAAGATCAACTTGAGGCAAGATAGTTTTCTGCCAGAATTGAAAAGAAAGGACTAGCCTAATAATCCTTCATGATAAAATAAAGATAAATTTATAACTGTTAATGTGTGTTTTTTAATTCCCAGTTAATTTTTAAAAAAAATTTCTTTTGTTTTTGTAGTCATATAACTTTTAATTTTCATTTAATGATGTCACATGAATGAATACGTATGCTGAAATTTTCAGCATACATATTCTGATTTTCCAGGTTGTCCTGAAAAAGAAAGATATTCATTACTTGACTGTACTTGAAAGGGTTGAGATTACACATATTGTACATTAATAAAAAGAGAGATTATATGAGACCACTTATTAGTTTTGTAAATATTGGCTATAGTAAGAAATGTGATTGTTACGTTCAAATTAATTTGATAATTTGGCCATCTAATAAAGATAAATGTTATGTTGTTGGTTGTTAACAGGTCACCGCACTCACGACCAAGCCAAGGTGCCAGAAGACCACATGTGAAATAGTGTGAAAAAGAGTATCTGCACACTTGGATCAATGCAAGTATCTTTAATTCACCAAGCTTTTGGTCCGAGGACCTTCATCAGGGTAACAGTCTGCACCCAAGAACAAAGAACAGTCTGATGTGGTTGATCAAGGCGGTCAGCAACACCTGTGCTGTGCCACTCCTGCTCAGATGGGAGATGTAGTTCAAAAGCAGGGTGTGTTGTCCTCTCTGCACAGCAATAGATTTCGAGAACAGGAAACACTCCACGAGAACCATGCACAGATAACAAGACAATAGAGAAAAAATAGAAAAAAAATATATACAAATAGAAAATTGAATCTATGCATATCCCTAAATAAAGGGTTGGGAGTGGAGTGTGTCCTGTACTCGAAATCTATTGCTGTGCAGAGAGGACTACACACTCTGCTTTTGAACTACATCTCCCATCCCACCGACTCTATCTTGGAAGAACCTCTGAATTCTGTCTGGGAGCATTAATTTTGGAGACGGAAACAGCCAAAGGCAGTCAGGATGTGGTGCTCATGTGCCACCCCTGGAACACCCCCACATTTAAAATCACTGCTCCACCCCTGCACTGCTTATATAAATGAAAATTACAGTGCTAATGTGAAAATGATTTGGGTGCACTGATGCAGCTGAGTTCTGACAGCCAGAACAGTATTGAGATCACACCAGCACTGAGAGGATCAGGAAGAGCGTCTAGTCAGCTCCCTTCTTCTACTGCATGGTCTGCCCCCAAAACTGTACACATTTATTTTTGTCTTTCTTGAGGATAACAGTAACTGTGTTTGCATTCTTTCACCGTGATAGAGAACAGTGATCCCAGTGAGCAGGTTTGCAGCAGAAATGTGTCTGCTGGATGTGTGTTACTTGAAAGGAGAGTAGGCCCTACTGAGCCTTTTTTTTTCAACTTCCTTTTTATTGTCCTCATTATCAACAATCTTTACCGCCATCAGAAGTATGACAGTGAGAAAACACAAACAGCCCAAGCCACTCAAGTCCTAATGTGATTACATTTTTGAGAAGACAGCTACAGGGCAATATGCAGGACACAAAGAGGGAGGGTCAGTGTCTTAAACCACTAGGCTATGAGAGCCCAAAAAACAGACATTATATTTCAAAACCCTGGACGAATGCCAGGGTCCAGCATTCATCTCAACATTCAATCATAGTTAAAAATACAACTTAAACGTCTTAATAAGACATTTAATAATTATAAAATCTGAAATATTTTTTGTGAACACCTTTTTATTTCTGGTGACTTGAGAGCAAAGCAAAAGAAAAAACATTTTAAGGATTCCTCGGCATTTTGCTTAAAATCAGCCTATGCATATATACAAAAGATACAATGAATATGCTGATAAATCCAACT
Source organism: Epinephelus cyanopodus (assembly GCA_026686955.1). NCBI lineage: Eukaryota > Metazoa > Chordata > Actinopteri > Perciformes > Serranidae > Epinephelus > Epinephelus cyanopodus. The sequence goes on along the minus strand of CM048917.1, from coordinate 41,756,660 downwards.
TCCTTCGCTTAGATATGTCCACAGAAACAACATTCAACAGTGACAGTTAACAGCCATGTCTGTCTGTCTATCAAATTTGAGAAAACTCTCTCAAGGCCCTTTAGACATACTGTGTTCACGATATTGAGTTGAATGTAAGGTCACTGTGATTTTTGACCATCGAATTCTACTCAGTTATAGTTGAGTCAAAGTGGATGCTTGTGCCAAATTTAAACAAATACCCTCAAGGTGTTCTTAAGATACTGTGTTTATGAGAATGTGTCGAATGGGGGTCACAGTGACCTTGACCTTTCAACACCAAACTCTAATCAGTACATTTCTACCGCCCAACTGCACATTTGTGCCAAATTTGAAAAAATAGCTTTGAGGTGTTCTTGAGATATCGCATTCACAAGAATGAGACAGATGAGGTCAGTGACCTTGACTTTTGATCTATTACCACCAAAATCTAAAATATTTATACTTCATGTGCAAGTGGACGTTTGTGCCAGATTTGAAGAAAATCCCTCAAGGCATTCTTGAGATATGATGTTCACAAGAATGGGACGGACGGATGGACGGACAACCTGAAAGACAATGCCTCTGACCATGGCTATAACTGGTGCGGAGGCATTCAAATAATGGAGAACCTAAGGGTGCTCTTGGAAATAATCAGGAAGACTTTTAAGGATCTGTGGGAAAGATGACACACTTATGGGTTTTTAAATGGTTCTTTTGAAAAAACTTTCTCCCACAAGTCTCACAACCAAATGCCTTGTCTCCTGTGTGTAGTCTAACATGTCTTTTAAGATGTCCTTTGTCATTAAAACATCTCCCACAGATTGAGCAACTGAATGGTTTCTCTGCTGAGTGGCGTTTCTCGTGTCTTCTCAGATGTGCTTGATGACCAAACTTTTTTCCACACAGCGAGCAGCTGAAGGGTTTCTCCTCTGCATGACTCCTGGTGTGGACAATCCACACTCCTCTCCTGTGAAAACACTTGTTACACACTGAGCAGCAGTAGGGTTTCTCTCCTGTGTGGGTTCTTATGTGTTCAATCAATGATCGCCGCTGGTTAAATCCTTTTTTACACACTGAGCAGCTGAAGGGTTTACCGTCAATGTGAATTTTCATGTGAGACAGTAATGTTCGCTTGTGAGTAAATGTTTTACCACATACTGGACAAATAAAGGATTCCAGGTCCATGTGCACAGTCATGTGACTGTATATACTTCTCTTGGAGCAAAGTATTTTACCACACACAATGCAAGTGATATTTTTCACACTTTGAGAACTGGTGTTTTTTAAAGCATTTATATGAGACTGAGCTTCTCTGGTCTCACTGCAAATGTCATTACTGTCATCAGTCTCAGCCTCAGAGGAGACTGAGGTGTTGTCACCACAAGCTGAATCTACATTTCTGGTCGCTTCTGATCCTCCACAGTCCTCTCCATCAGCTGCTGTTGTCATCTGGTCATCGGTTTGTCTGTGATGAAGCTGTGGGGACTGTGCTTTGCCTTCATCATCTTCTCTCTTCACAGAGACAGCAGCGAATGGGAGATTGATATCATCTTCCTCCAGTCGTTGAAGCTGCTCTCCCTCCTGACTGCTCCACACTTCCTCCTGTTCCTTTTTAATGTGTGGGGGCTCTGGGTCCTGCAGCCCACAGAGAACCTCATCTTTACACACCAACAGATGCTGGACATCTACAGGGAAGACAGAAATACAGACATTAGAAAAAATGTGACTTTCTCTCCTGTCGGTAGATTTTAGATTTGATGGGCTATTTTTCATTAATGGCTGGTTACAGTGGCATGCAAAAGTTTGGGCACCCCTGGACAAAGTTTAACTTTCTGTGAATACTTAAGCAAGTAAAAAATGACCTGATCTTTAAAAAGCACAAAATTAGAGACGACACAATTCTTCAATATTTGAAGCAAGATTTTTTTGTTTGTTTCAATCTTTTAGTTTCAAAATAACAAAAAAAGGAACAGGGCCTGAAGCAAAAGTCTGGGCACCCTACATGATCAGTACTTAATAGTACCCCCTTTGGCAAGTATCACAGCTTCTGAACACTTTTTGTAACCAGCTAAGAGTCTTTCAGTTCTTGTTTGGAGGATTTTCACCCATTTTTCCTGCAAAAGGCTTGTAGCTCTGTGAGATTCTTGGGCTGTCTTGCATGCACTGTTCTTTTGAGGTCTATACAGATGGTGCTGGAATTTAACTGAATCCATTCTTCCCTCTACCTGTGAAATGTTCCCTGTGCCACTGGCTGCAACACAAGCCCAAAGCATGATCAATCCACCTCTGTGTTTAACAGTTGGACAGGTGTTCTCTTCATGAAATTCTTCACCCTTTTTTCCTCCGAACATACCTTTGCTCATTGCATCCAAAACGTTAAATTTTAACTTCATCAGTCCACGGGACTCCAAAAAGCATCACGGTTGTTTAGATGTTCCTTTGCAAACTTCTGATGCTGAATTTTGTGGTGAGGACACAGGAGAGGGTTTCTTCTGATGAATTTATACTGCTAGCAAATATCATTACTTCTTGTATAAAATGATAACTTACATTTTAATTATATCATCACTTCCATATACAACCCAGATTCCCCAAAAGTTGAGATGCTGTGATGTTCAAACTGACAAACTTTATTGTTTTTTTTTTTTTTTCCAGTAAGCATTTGGGAACTGAGGACACTAATTGTTGAAAGTGGAATTCTTTCCCATCCTTGCTTGATATAGAACTTAAGTTGCTCAGCAATCCAGGGTTTCCGTTGTCATATTTTGTGCTTCATAGAGCCACACATGTTCAATGGGGAAAAAAATTGAAATTGATTAATTTTGCATTGCACTATAATAGAATCTGCTTGGTATTCAAATTGTTGTGTGGTACTGTGTTACCACTCAATGTAGGGTGCATTTTCTTAGTGAGGTACATCCTTTGTGAGGTTTAAAAACAAACAATCAACTAAAAGACAAACAGGAAAAAACACAACTAACTAAAACTTGACTGTCAATCTTACATACCAGGAGAGAGACCTGGCTGCCATCCCAGAAAAAAACAAGACAATCCTACACTGAACAAATCAAAAATAAAATAAGATAAAAAAAAAAAATAAAATAAAACATATACCTCAAATCATCACAACACCTCCATACCATCACAGATGCTGGCTTTGAACTTCGTGCTGTCAACAATCTGGATGGTGCTTTTGCTCTTTAGCTTGGAGGACACAACATCCATGATGGACTCGTCAGACCACAGCACACTTTTTCACTTGGTCTCAGTCCACCTCGAATGCTCAGGCCCAGAGAAGTCAGTAGTGGTGCATTTGAGAGTCTGAACTTGCATTTGTAGATGCAGTGATAAACTGTGTTTACTGACAATGGTTTTTCAAAGTGTTCCTGAGCCCCTGTAGTAAAATCCTTTTTACAGTCATGTTGGTTTTTAATGCAGTGCAGCCTGAGGGGTCAAAGGTCACAGGTATTTAATATTTGTTTCCAGCTTTGTCCCTTACATGCAGATTTCTTTGGATTTTCTTCATCTTTTGATGATATTGCAGATTGTTGATGAAATCCATAAATTCTTTACAATTCATAGAAAAGTTGTTCTCAAACAGTTGGACTGTTTGCACACACAGTTTCACAAAGTAACCATCCTTCCTTTGAGGATGCCTCTTCGATACCCAGTAATACAAAATAATTTCTTACCAGTTAAGCTGTTAACCTGTGAAACACTTCACAAGAGGTGTTTCTGAGCATTTCATAACTTTCCTAGTCTTTTGTTGCTCCTGTCCAAACTTTTTTGGAACATGTTGAAGACATCCATTTTTTTTTCTTTTCAAGATGGCGCCGCCCGTGTGGCAGCTGGTTACAGTAGCTCCGACCCCTTTCTGTCCTTTAAGTGTGTTTTTTCGTGTTTTTTGTTATTTTTTTTATTCGCCAATCTCACTTGTTAGCGTTCAACAACAGATGTGCGACTGCTGAGATTTGTTTTATGCTTTTTATTTACTTCTGGACTGTTTAAAGTGACTTCTGGAGAGCCATTCAGCCACGGCTTGATTGTTTAATACTTGTACTCGTGTACTCCCCAGTGAGAGACCGGAGATCCCCAAGGAGTTAAGAAGAAGGAGACGGGGATGCAGAGCTGGAGTCAATTGTCGGGAGCGGAAAAGACGTTACAAACCAACTATACCGTCCATTATTATGGGGAATGTGAGATCTCTCCCTAATAAGATGGAGGAGTTCACAACACTGACAAGACTGCATAGGGAGTACCGGGAGTGTAGCATGATGTGTTTCACGGAGACCTGGCTGAACGAACTCACTCAAGACTCACATGTAACTCTCAACGGATTTCAGCTGTTCAGAGAGCAGACAGGAGAGCAAAGGAGACCAGTAAGAGGAAGGGAGGGGAGATAGCGATGTATGTGAACGAGAGATAGTGTCATCCGGGGCACATCAGTGTTAAAGAGCAGTGCTGCACCAGGGACATAGAGCTGCTAGCGGTTAGGATTTGGCCGTACTACCTCCCGAGGGAGTTATCACAAGTCATCGCGATAACGGTGTATATCCTGCCGTCAGCTGATGCCGCAGCAGAGGACTTTTAGATCAGGGGACAAAGAAGAGCTAAGGAGGGTCCAGAGGGACCTTAAAAGAGAATTAAGGAGGGGCAAGGACAGCTACAGGAGGAAGTTGGAGGAGCACCTTCAACACAACAACTTAAGAGAGGTGTGGAGAGGCCTGAACATAATCTCTGGCCACGAACAACAACAGCAGGAGGGGCCCAGAGTCTGGACACCGGGTAGGCGAATGAACTGAACCTGTTTTTCAACAGGTTTGTTTCCGCTCCCTCTCCCTCCCCCACCCACCAGAGCACAGACCCAGCGCCCTCTCACCCGCTCTGGCACACCTCCTCCCCCTCCCTCAGGACATCAGCTGCACCATAGATAGTCTCTTACACAGACACCGATGACGTCAGCACACTGGCTGACTCTGTTGTCTGGGGACGTTCCCATAGGAAAGTTGTAATAGAACTAGCACTGGCTCCCAGCGGCAGTGATGTGATTGCATCCAAATCCGTGTACTTTCGTACTTCCTTGATCAACGGCTGATTAGCTTTGCCTTACACCTGCCTACACCGGAATTGCTGTTCCCCGAATTGTTGTTCGTAGTACAACAGAAAAGGAAGTGTTCAGTGCATCGCAAAAAGAAATTAAAATGGATACAATTTCATTTGATTCAGCTACATTGCAGAGCTGCAACGTCCACAAGATTAGAGAAATTAAGGATTTACAGCGACTGTCTAAAATTCCTTACGCAGGAGAAGAGAGATGTTTTGGCCGGTTTACCGACGGGATACGGTACAAGTTTGATTTATCAAACCTGGCCCACTGTAAGCTGTACCTATGGCAACGCTATCATGTGATCTGGATATCCCCACCCATTTCTATTACAAAATGAAAGACGAATGTCCCCAGACTCCCACTCCGAAGTAAGGGAGCCTAGTCACGCGAGACTACACCATAGATATCATATACAGTAGATACCTCGTTGGCAGCTTTGGCCCATTTCAGCAATGTGTCAACGTCACGGCCATCTTGGGGAGGTCACGGCCAGCTGGCTAGTACTGTTGGGTACAGAGATAAGTCTTCAGCAAACTTGGCTTGCTCACTTAAAAGTCTCAAAGTGTAATTGGGTGCCGGTCCAAAAAATTACAGCAAAGCAGAAAAACGTGACAGCACTCACTAATAAGTATAATACTTTTTAATATAGTGGATTGCACAGCAGCGGTTGAATGGACGCGTTTCAGCTCATAGCCGCCCTCAGCGTTAAATGGTTTGTGGGTGTGTGTCCCTTTTAACAGAAACCAGCTGGTTCAGATTAACATTAAAAACAATACAAATATGGGTCATTCATAAATGTAACCTCAGTGATACATGGAATAGTCTAAATATAGTAAAAAAATGGAATAATAGAAAATCCTGAAGCACAAAATACAATACAATATCGACCCGTGTTACTGTGTCGAACTGAATGGGATTAGAATACAGTAGAAAAGCCTGAGAACAAGTATGATTAGTGGGTACCAACCTGCTCTGTGTAACCGAACTTCAGGCTTTAACACAGCGTCCAGCAGTTTACGCTGACGGTCGATGTCTTCATTTGAGCGAGAAAGTTTCTTTTCATACTCCGTTACTGTTCTTTCAAACAGCTCAACTATCTGTTCAACAGCTGCAGTAAGATGCTGCTTCACCAACAGTCCATCAGCTGTCTGCATCTTCTTTAACTTCAGTCTTGTAATCTGAAGCTGTGGTCCACTCTCCACAGAGACAGCACTGACTGGGGCCCCAGTGACATCATCTTCCTCCAGTTCTTGAAGCTGCCCTCCCTCCTGACTGCTCCACACTTCCTCCTGTTCCTCTTTAATGTATGGGGGCTCTGAGTCCTGCTGCTCAGAGAGAACCTCTTCTTTACACACCAACACCTGCTGGACGACTAACAGCGGATAGAGAGAATACTGTTTAACTTAAACGTGTAAAAGAGCTATACTTACAGCATTTATCCACACAGACACACATAGACACACACACAGGCTAACAGCAACCCTCTTCTCAAGCCTCTGCCAATCACAGGTTGGTATCTCACACAGGTCACTATCAGAGGTGCCAGTATTGACTGACAGGCTTCACAGCTTCTAAAACACAGAATCCGCTGGGAGTGAGACGTTCACTGAACTTGTGGAAAACTCGGTAACTACCGTAACAGACTTTTTGCTGTAGCTGAACACATTCTTAACAGTAACAGAATCCACTCCCATAAAATGACATCACCCTGTCTGTTACACTATCCATCCATCTGTGCATACCTCCTATTATAAAGAAAGCCACATCAATCAGTGAACTCTGAGCAAAATCAAACCGCCAACAAGTAGCCTGACATTGGACACAATATAGCCTAGCGGGGGCCACCTAACGTCAGCCTGCTGCTGTCATAAGTCAGTCACCGTCCAATCCTTTTCATCTAGTGATTGCACATCATGGACATCAGAAAGTTTTTCAAGAAAACACCATGTGTTGTGCCGTTAGCAGCTGATGATCTGCCCAACACTATTTCAGATTGGTGACTGATTTAAAAGCTGAATTTTTTGGCCATTGCCCTCGCGTAGGCTAACAAACTGCAAACAAGCTGCCAACAAGGCTATAGGCTAGCATAAGTTGTCATAAGAACTTATGAAATATCACCTGACGTGAAACTGAAACCTCATCCAGCAACATTAGATACTTATTATACCAATCTTGGTTATAATGTCAGAGAACTCCACTAAAGCTGATGTTTGGTATTAGATGTTAGACAATTTATTATATTATATTATATTATATTATAAACAATGCACTGCATTAACTTTGACACACAGATGAGTCAGGGGAAGTCCGGTAAGAGGAGGAAGATGATTCATAGCAAGGGGCAGCAGGTTGATTATACAGTAACTTGAATCTACTGTAGGTCAGTCTCATATTTTAAGTCTAAATTTTGCCATTATAATTTCCTTAAAAAGTCGCCTGAAGCCACCATTTAAGGCGTCGTTTTTCAAACATTTCTCCCGGGGGACCATCCTCCCGGACCACCCTAGTTAGACCGGGCGTAAGCCCTGGATGTCTACAATGCCTGGCATCGCCCCTGATCATGGCAACTACCAAGAGGAAGACCAAAAAAACCTCATTCTCCTGTCCCCGAAATCAAGGTGCTTATGGGTGAGGTGGAGGTTAGAATGCGCACATTGTTTTGTGGCCAGTGGGGTCAGTTAGCATAGATAAATTGGTTGAGGTAAAAATGACTCAATATATTCACGCTTATGATCAGGAAATGGAAAGCCAGACATTTCTGAATCCTGTCACTTGCCACAGTCTGGGATCATCCAGCTGCGCACCGTGCTGACCACACGTGTCAGCAGCATACAGTCCGAGTCCGACCTTCTCCTTTGGGAATGTGATGGTGAGACAGCGCTTATGAAATATTGAGCAGTATTTGATTTGAGATTTGAGCTGACTATCAAAAGCTTTACTAGAGCTTTACTATCAAAAGGTGCTTATTGGAAAAATTATGGGTCACTGGCACAAACACACTGCTGCATGACATCTGTTGTCTGACTAAATGCATGCTACATACCTGTACCGTCCTCCAGCAGTCTGCACAGACGACCAATCTCTTGTTCATACTCTGTTAAGGTTGTTTCAAACAGTCCAAGTATCTGTTCAACAGCTGCAGTCAGCTGCTGCTTCACCAACACTCTCACACTTTGGACTTTACACATTTTTTCACACCATGAACAGCTTTGTGCTCCTTTACGGCTTCACGAGTAAACACAACAACTAAAATATAACTGTTAGTCTGGTCTGTTTACTGTCAGCAAGCTAACTGTAGCAACGGCTAGCTTTGTAGACTAACGCCACTGAGGCCACTATTAAGAAAAGTGGAGGACAGGTCGGATTTATTTATACTGGTTAATTCCTGCTGTAGGCCTTATCAGATAGCTTTCACCGAAAGTCACGATAAAAACTTCTAAAGCCTCACATCCATCCCACTTCTTCTTCTTCTTCTTCTTCTTCTTCTTCTTCTGCTTCTTTTTCTTCATCTTCTTCTGTTTTAATGGCAGGCTACAAACCAACGTTAAAGTTGCATGCCGCCACCTACTGTATCGGAGTGTGTAACATCATGACTTTATACTGTGTTCATTTCATAGATTAAAAAAAAAAATCAATAATAAATACTCATATTCTGGACATTAATCCTATTTCATATATGTACTTAAGAACTGCCCTTTGAACCTGAGCCTGTTTCTCTCCTAGCTGCTCCATTCCCTACCCATTTTGACCACACCATCCTTCAACCTTTTCCTTTCTGTAATGAATTTCCTACATCCAAATAGTACCTGTTCAACAGTTTCTCTAAGTCCACAAGTTTCACATTCTCTCTTTTTCATGATAAACAGTGTACTGTTTAGTCCTGTGTGTCCTAGTCTTATCCTAGTGAACGTGACATTTTGTAACTTTGTAATATTCCCTACCCTTTGTGTCATTATTCCATATTTCCTGCCATTTTGTCTTAATTCCCTGGTGGATTATTGATTTTGCCTCTTCTCTCCCAAAACAAAGATCTAAAATATCATTTTCATTTTTGTTTAATGCACTTTTAGCCAGTTTGTCTGCTATCTCATTTCTCTCAATGCCTGCATGCGCCAGAATCCAACAGAAGCTGACATCTATCCCTAGATGCTGTAGGTTCAATAAAATCAAGTACACTTCTAACAGTAAATCTTCTTGAGCTGTTTCTCCAAATTGAATACTCTGCATTGCAGCTGCAGAATCTGAACATATAACTACTTTAAGTGGTTTGACCTGCTCTACCCACTGAAGACTGATTATTATTGCTACCATTTCTGCCGTGAACACTGACAACTTGTTTGAACTTCTTTGACAATACCTTTATCAAACTCTGGGATGTAAATGCCTACTACATGCTCATTATTTGGGTGTTTAGATCAACCTGTAAAAATCTGCAGGTAACTGTAATAGCTGCTCTTCAGATGTTTTTGAGCCAGATATCCTATATTCAGATTATTCTTTATCCACTCTGTTTTCTTGTCTAATATTTGCAGGTTAACTTTGGGTTGTGGAAATATCCATGGAGGAATGTTTCTAATTATAACTGCTGGACTATGCTGTATGGAATCTAATTTGTACTGTTTCACCTTCTTATTAATTTCCCATCCAAACCCTTTACCAGTAAAAGTTATGTACTCCCAACAGTTTTGCAGAAGAAGCTATGTCTCCATTTCCTTTTCCCTGAATTCTTATCCAATATGCTAGTGATAATTTAGTTCTTCTTAAATTCAATGGCAGTTCACTGGATTCCACCAGCAAAGCATTGATGGGTGTGGTATTAACTGCTCCAAGACAAAGTCTTAATGCTCTATATTGCATCCTGTCTAATTTTTGTAGATGACTTTTTGCAGTTATATCAAACACCATACATCCATAATCCAAGGTGGCTCTCAACAGAGCCCTGTATATGTATAGTAATGCCTCTCTGTCAGCTCCCCATGCCAGACCGGCCTGACACCTCATGAGGTTTAACACCTTTTTACATTTGGTCTCAACCTTCTCAATATGATTTTTCCACGTATATTTATCATCAATCCATAGACCTAGGTACTTAAACACTCTGACTCTTTCCATGGGCTTACTGTAAAGAGTTAACACCTGCTTGTTGTCTATTTTCTTTTTAGTAACCAACATATAACATGATTTTGAAACAGAGATTTCAAATCCCCAATCACAGGACCATCTCTCTACATCTGTTATTGCTTTCTGGATGCATTTCAGAACATGTGGCATGTTTTTCTCCCTTTTCCAGATTGCTCCGTCATCGGCGTACAATGAGGACTGTATACCTACCCCTGTATTCTCAAATATATCATTAATCATTGTATTTAATAGAATTGGACTGATGACGCTGCCCTGTGGTATTCCATTTACAATGTCGAAACTATCTGATATTTCAGAACCTACTTTTACTTTAAATGTCCTTTTTGTTAAAAAGTCTATGATCCAGTTGTATAAGCGTCCACCTATGCCTAATTTATTCATCTTAATTAACAGGCCTTTTCTTCTTCTTCTTCTTCTTCTTCTTCCTCCTCCTCCTCCTCCTCTTGTGGGAATCACAAATCAACTGTAAAGGTGCATACCGCCACCTATTGTATAGGAGTGGGTAGACTCATGGTATTAATGTATCTGAACAGACTGTGCGTTCCAGTACACACACTATGGTCAAAGACGTAATAATCTAGTATCTTTGCTTTGTATATGCCAGGAACAGATTTAGTAGCTATGTCCCAATCAGTTACCGCCAAAAACTGCTTTTTTCAGTAACGCGTAGTGTAATGCACTACTGTCCCTAAATGCAGTAGGCTAATCACATTACAGTAACTAATCAAACACTTAAGTCGTTACTTGCTCTACATAAATTCATCATCCCCTTACTTAAAAGTTAGTGACGAAGGGCTTCAGGCTGTTGTCAACGGGTCGTCCTCCGTGTCCAGCCGGTCAGCAGTGAACACAGATGCGGGGACGAGCCAGAGGATGGCAGAGTTTCTACCACAAACAAGCACCGAAACCCGAGAACAGACGTCTCACTCCGCTACTCTGTGCTGCAACGGAGCACACACTTGCAGTTTATAATTGTACCGCCCGTTGTCCTACTAAGTATTGATAACACGCTTAGTGTTTTACAAATTCAATTTTTTTTTTATTTGATGAATGTGGCACTGATATGCAAAAATGAACTAAATGACTGTGGGGCAGTGAGCAAGTAATAGCTTATAATCATTACACCTAAACACAGGGTAACCACCCCCCGCCTGACATAACAACTTCTCTGGCGGAAACCCTGCAAATACTTAAGGAGAGAAAGAAGAAGTCTGCTTAGGGGCCTACCATGTGAACCAGCTGTGCAATGAACAAGAAGCTCTGGCCTGACACCTCATGCAACAGCATAATGGATTTCAGCAACAATTACACTGATGGGAGAAAACATGTGCTTTTGCACAAGTGAAGGTGCACAGTGAATCAAGTGGGTGGGGGAGCCCTCATGAAGCTGGCTCTGGGTATATCCATCTAGTTAACTATACCTACCTTAGGACTGTTACACATATGTAAGTAATGCTATATCGTAAACTGGCAAATTACGTAACAATGCATTTCAGGCAATGTTACAGAGTAACTAGTAATGTAATGAGTATTGTACTAATTACTTTCTCCAGGGAGTAATCAAGTAAAATAAGGGATTACTTTTTTCCCTAAGTAATATGTAATGTGTAATACATTACTTTTTTGAGTAACGACCTCCAACACTGGTCCCAATACACAGTATGTCAAATGCAGTATGTCCAATATACCAGGATGTTCTACTACATCCGGTTGAATTTTGCAGTATGCAAGCCGGCATGCAAAAGATATGTCACATCGACTGTCAGATGCCACAATGATGGATGACAGCGCATTCAGGTGAATAATGACCAGTCCATTAGTAATAACTGGAATATTAATTGTCTAATTGAATATAATAATCATAAATATAACCAACAACAAAAAGGGCATAAATATTAAATAACAACGACAGTGAAATGTAATCTTACTATTGTGAATTTATGTTAGAATCTACAATGTATACAGTCATTACTTATGCAAAATAACATCTGAGCTGTCCCAGCTGACCTCTTTCTCTAGTGAGCTCAGTGAAAAGTTGTTTTTTTGTTTTGTTTTCATCTCCATGGTAATGCATTAGACTTTCTATCTTTCCTTTATTAGAACATTTTAACCAAGATACAAACAGCTTTTCAATAATCATCTCAAACAAACAAACAAAAACAGTGACACAGGCTAAGAAATTTTCCTTTTTTCTTGCGCTATAGCAACCGATAAAATGAATAAAATGGCAAACTTTGAATGGGCATATCTCATGCCCTGTATGTCGTACAGACATGACACTGCACAGAGATGCCTCTCCTCATGAGGAAAAAATGTGCCTGAGAACCCATAACTTCCAGTTATACAGATTTTCCGCCATTTTGAATTTTTTGAAAAACACTTAAAATTGATCTCTTCCTGGAAAGTTTGACTGATCTGCATCAAACTCGGTGAACATAATCTAGGGACCAATATCTAAAGTTCCGTCTTGGCAAAAGTTGGAAAACTTACTATATACACTGTGCGATATTGGGCTGTCCCGGATGAAAGATGACCATCGTGGGAGAAACGTGGCGATATATTTGGTCGTGGCTCTAAAACAATGGTCTTACATCGTACTGTGAGACAGTTTCAAGGATGGCTGTTGTCAACGTCTTGCGACCAAAGATAATCTGTGATAAAATTCTGACGGTGTAAGAAATTTAGGATGACTATCTCACAGTGTGACAGCTGCTACGACCTACGTCTACTAATCAACCGATAGAAATGCAGCACGAAATGACGCAATGGTCACTGTGACACCAGTGCTAAACCCAAACAAATGTTTGCTTGCCATGGAGGTAAAATGAATAAAAAGAAGTCTGTGGAACTTCCAGAAAGAGGAAAGTTTGGCGGAGCTGTGGCAGGAGAAGCCTTGTTTATTTGATGTTTCCTCCAGCTGCATTCATGACCACGAGAAAAAAGATGCTGCATGGAAGGAAATTGCAGAGAAACGTCAGATGGATGACGTACACTGATGCGGTGCACGCTTATGACGTTGCATATTGACGTACGTCGTAACCTGCGTTTCAGTAGTAAACAGCCATCGTACAATCTGCACCCATCAAACTTGATGTCATACCAAAGTCTATTAGATCCACGTCTCATAGTGTCATGCAATAGTTTTAGAAGATTGCTAAAATCACCCAGTGTATAGAGGGCATAAGTCATGGTATGGTATGCTGTACATAATCACCGAAACTGTCAGTGTGTCACTCTGTCAGTGCGCCCCACTTTTAAGTCTATACAGCATATAAACACTTTAACTATCTGCCTTTCAACAAGCCACCTCAACTACTAATGTACAGTTTTAGTCCACTAACTATCCCACTATTGGCAATGGTACTACTGTACTTTCAATAAAGCAATCATACTATCAAACATACAAAAACTCTGTCTGAATACTAGGGCATTAACGACTTTGGTTTTTTTCAGGTCGACTTATCTGCCAATAAAGTAGAAGTCGAGTCGACAAGTCATTTGATGACGTCATCACATTGACACAGCGGAGGAAAGTGAAGTATCTCCACACATGTGATGTGTGTCTGTGAAGGCCCAAACATATACTGCAGGTCCTCCTTCATCATGCTGACCAGCTTCACCTCCGGCATTAAGATAATATTTTCTTCATTGGCACAAAGGTGCAGGTGGGAGGCTGGTGCCAATCCAGCAAAGATTGATAAGGCCGGGAAATGTGTTTACAGTGTTATGGCTACATTTGTTCATAGTTTTAATGGTGCCATAATTAAGCACCCTCACATCAGACACATTCATCTCACACCTAGGAGAAATTATATGTTTTTAAGTAAATTAGTAAATTGTCTTAAAGACCACCTCCAAACGCAGTGAACTGCTTTTGAATTTAGCCTTTAGGATACATTTTGTTAGGCCTGAACATAGCCCAGGCTGTCATGGCCAATGTTGATTTTTTAATATTCATCTATAACTTGTTTAAAATTTCAATAAATTCTATTTACATTTGCACTCCTTTTGTCCTTGTTACTGACTGAATGTTTCACAATCAAATCTGACTGTCAATTCAAAGGGCAAACAAATCATACACTACAGATAAAACATAAAGCATTAATGTTTAACATTGTCACTGACAAAAAAATAAGCAGTCCATTTCTGTGTGGGCCTGATTATTTTAACTTTGTACTTAAAGATAACTACCACCTTACACCCAGCAGCAGAGCCTGAGAAGATTTTGGAGAGTAACCTTTGTTTGCTGCTCTGTTAGAAGTCTAGTTGTAACACAGAAGAAATGTGACTGGATAAAAGGGCTCAAAGTGAAAAACAAAGAATGAGCTGGACACAATAGTTTTGAAGCCCCCAAGGAGGTATCACTTGTTCACTATGTTGCCAACTCTGAGAGGGTTTTCCTCAGGCAATGGTATTGTGATGTTTTTATAGTGAGGCAAACAGAAACATAATCAGCCAATTATGTTTTTTAGCCTCACTATATAAGCCTCAATACCGAGCAATACTCACAGAATCTTCTCATATGTCACAATGTCACAAACAAATAATGCCTCCTACGGGACTTAAAATTATTCAGTGTGCAGATATTTCCTTGTTTTTCACAAAAGGAGAATCGTTTCTCAGTGAATTTTCTTCATTTGTCTTAAAGAAATGTTCAAACAAAACCAGCACATAACATCAGCTTTTCTTTTTTTTTTTACATTCTGCTAAGATGAATGCAAACTTGGGTAAATGTAGAAAACATTGACTACAGCCTGTCTTGGTTAAAAGCCCACTCACCACCAAAATGATCTTATTGCTGAGTAAGTGGCTGTCATTCATAAAATAGTTTTGTGTTTAAATTATGTATATTCGACTTTTTATTTGAATTTGATTTTAAATTTAACTGTACTATCAAAACAACTGGAGTATGAATGTACAGTATGCAGTTCATCCACATTAAAATAATAGTTGCTATCAAAAGGAAACTGAACTGTTCTCAAAGCTCACTGCCACTGTGGAATCATGCTATGTTCGACTGTCTCATTATGAGAATATTTTTCCATTGGTTCTTCACAGACTGTGTGTGGGGGAAAAGGTAGTAATTCTCACTTTGATAAAGGGTCTTTGCATAAAAGGCACTAAAATGTTAAAGTCGGTAAATACATGTCATGTTCCTTGATTGATAAAATCTTCATTTGGCCTTTTGCATCAGGGGAAGATTAAACTGCACTGGTGTGTCAGTAATTTCATCTTATAAGTAACAGAACGGAGCAAGCTGTGCCCTAATCGAGTACTTAGTAACGTATGACAATTAGTAATATATGTAATGCATTTAAATGTATTATGGACAATAATTCATCATTTCAAACTAATAACTTTAGTGAGGTACTGTATGAAAAAGGTGTCTTTATCCTGGAATCAGTGCTGAAGTGATGAATCTCAAAGTGTTCACTGCACAGATGGGAAGTCTTGTCTGGAGTCCAGTTCTGTCTTCTCGGTGTGAGTGTCCACTGGTCCAGTCTGTCTGGGTCACCTTGAGGAAAACTTTACACAGACAAATAGATATTCAAAGTAATATATGTGTTAGCTACCTACGTCACAGACACTTTTACATGCAAACAATACAACTTAAATTACTTCAGTGTTCAACAGATCATAATCAATTTATTTAAGCTAAACAAAAAGGTGGTGACCATCACAGTCCCCATATTCTGTCTGTGCATTATCTATTGTTGTGTAGCAACAGGCCTATATCATACTCTTATTTTCTTAATATTTATATGTGACAGTCAAATGTCACATTAGCTTTTTTTAATTACATTACACACCTTATTGTAATTTCACACAGTTCGCCACTTTTTCATTTACATACACAAGTATAGCCTTAATGTTACATTAACGTTACACTGCTCATATGACAACGTTAACGTTGCATCACGTTAGCTAACTAACGTGGTGGACCTTTATTTTCAAACCTCACACAGCCTTTTGTTCGAAATATCCTCTCCCTAAGTGCCTAACGTTAAATCCTAACACTTCTCTGTCAGCTCTGACTTCAATACATCCCCAGACTGGCGTCTTGCTCAAAGGCTAACCGTTAGCTGGCTGGTTAGCTAGTTAAGGAGCTAAGCTTGTGTGGATGTTGCTGCTGTGATACAGGTCGCACTTGAAAATGAGACCTCCGGTATCAACGTGATTTTACATATATTAAATAAAGGTTTAATAATATAATAATAAGCTGACAGCTAGGTGGTGACCGCAGACACCGATACACACTGCTGACAGCTAGGTGGTGACCGTAGTGACCGCAGACACAGATACCCGCTAATTAGTGCTAACATATAAACATAAATAAAATAATAACGTTACTAGAATTTCCGAATTTCACTTACCGAAAAACCTGGAGCACAGACTTCTTGGACAGTCTGTTGGTATAATTAATCGAACAGCAAGCCATATTGATCCACCAATATTTGCCTGAAAAAAATACCCAGAAGGCACATACACGGCTGAGAGGACAGGTTCAACGCCTTGAACATGGACACGAATTGGCCTATGGAACTGGCTGAGATGACGCCGAGCAGACGGCGAGTCTGAGCTCAGCTCCGCACAGCAGAGCCAGCAGCTAGTTAGCATGCTAGTTAGCCACCCGTGATGGTGCAATCTGTCACTCAAAGTGACCACGCCCTTAATTATGCACAATTTCAAACCTTAATAACATTTAAACAGTTGTCATGAAAGGAGAAATTAACTATAGAGACCAAAACCATTTTTTGTACCAGGCTGTAAACATGTTTATTTCTGCTCTAAAGTTGGGCATTTTAACATGAGGGTCTATGGGAATTGACTCACTTCCGGAGCCAGCCTCAAGTGGACAGTCAGTGAACTGCAGTTTTTGGCACTTCCGCATTGGCCTCACTCGTCTCCCCCGGAGGTTGGGGCTTGGTCAAAAGTCTTAAACTCAAAAAACAGATTTGAAACTTATTTTGAATACATTGTTGTAGTTTTCCAAATTCAAGATCAACATTTTCATATTTTATTTTTTCAAGTAGAAAACTTTTGACCCTAATGTAGCTCCATATGAACGTGGCCCGCTTCTTGGCAACAGAGGATGTGCAGTCAGGAAACACAGGAATCCTCCTGGCTTTGTAGAGGAGTGGAGAGTTTTCCCCAGCTCGCTGTAGAATCAGATTCCGGACATGAAAGAAGTGGATCCTTGTGACCAAGGACCGCGGTGGACCCCCCTCCCTGGGTTTCTCTCGTAGGGTCCGGTGAAGATGGTCAAGTAGGGGTTTCTCATTTAGTCCAAGCAGGTCCTGCAGAAACTGGGAGATGAAGTCAGTGGCTCGGGCTCCCTCCACTCCCTCCGGTACACCAAGCATGCGTATATTATTCCTTCTGGATCTTCCCTCAAGATCCTCACATTTATGTTCCAGACAAGCAGCTTGTTTGGTTAGCATGCTAACAGTAGCTTCCAACTCGTTAATCCGAGTGCTGTGGTCCGTAGCTGCACACTCAAGCTCACATACCGTCACATCATGGGCCTCCACTGTACGCTGAAGTGGTTCAATAGAGTTCTTTAATTCCTGCCTACTAACGGATGAAATCTCAGATTGCAGGCCTGTGGACAGGTCGTCAATTTTCCTGAATATGTCGCTTCTCAGGGAATCCATCATGGACTGTAGCAGTGTAGCATCATGCAGCATTAGCATCCTCTGATGGTGGGGAAGCCGGCTCTGTAGGATGTGGCAGTTTGCGGCCTGGTTTTACTTGACTAGTGTTTGACATTGTAGTCAGTCATGCATTTGCATTTGACATTTCTGCCACAACCTCCACCTACGGGACAGTGTTCCCTCTTTATGGCTTTGTTGAGGTTTGTGGGTCATTGCAGCGTCCTCTTTTTTTTTACTTGGTTTTTGGACAGTGGCCATGCTGTTAACCCAGTCTGTCGGTTCTGTTTGTTTTTCCACCACACCAAGTTGTTCTTTTCTTTTTAGTTCACATTTTATTTTGTCTTTCAGTGCTACAGGTACCTTTCTGGGCGGATGAACCACTGGAGTCACTGCTGGATCAATGTGAGTGTGATTCAGGCCAAGGACACACCCAAGTCCTGTAAATACATCTTTGTAAGCCTTCACTATGTCTGAATCCTCTCCTTTGTCCACTTTGCACACTCTTTTTATTAGTCCCCTTTCTATACAGGCATCTCCTCCTAAGACTGCTGATATGTTGTCTTCCATTGTCTAGAATTCCAACTCATGCACCTCAGTTTTGAACTCACATTTCAGGTTTCCCATGCCCAAATGACGCCATCTGGTGGCAAGTATAGGTCGCTTATTTGAAGCTGGACTTCATCAAAAGTGCATGTTTCCCTGCTACTTTTCGAAATATTTTCAGGGGTAGGACGTTGCAGTTTGCACCTGTGTCCAGTCTGAATGTGTGTTAATGGCCATTCAATGAGTACTTCAGTCCACTTTTTCTGTTTTGTTTTAACTGTTGCTATTTTTCCCAACCTGAGTTGTTTTTGCCTTTCCTCTCTCTTTTGTATTGATAGTTCCAATGAGCATTTCACTTTCTTCCTTTTCAGTTTGATGTACACTTCTTTTCACTTTTGTGGAATGTTCCTATACTTTGTTCTGCACATGCAGGAGGCAAATTGTGATTTGTGATGTTGGGCTTTATAAATAAAATTGAACTGAATTGAATTGAACTTGTGAGGCTCGCGTTTATGTCCAAATTTACTGCATTCTCTTTTATCATTGGCATGGCTGTCATTTGGCTTTTTTGTTACCTTCATTTTAGCTTGTTCACTGCCACTTTTTTTTCTTCATGGAAAGCTTTCATGTGGCTTTTTGTAGCTTCATTTGCTCTGCAGGTATCAACAACTTTGCTGAATGACAAGTCAGGGCCTCTGAGTAGTCTTGTTCTAACTTCGTCAATTGCGACTACACACATAATGCAGTCCCTTATCAGCGACTTTGTGAGATGCTCAAACCCGCACCCCTTAGCTGTATTTTTCAGGTCAATCATATAGGCATCAATAGACTCACTTTTTCCTTGGACCCTCATGAAGAACATGTGCCTCAGATATGTTATGTTCCTCCTTGGCTCGCAATACTGCTGAAACGTTTCCTTCAATACGTCCAAATCATCCACATTATTGTCTAACTCCATGGTATTAAATACCTTTATGGCTTCATCTCCGGCCACTTTTCATTTTTTTCTGAGATGCTGCTGGCTACGAGGTAGAGCTTGAACTCCTGAATCCACGAATGCCAATTTTCTTTACGCAAATCCCACCACCGACTAATGTTTTGAAAATGTAACTGCAGAATGACACAGACACACCACCGCACAAGTACAAATGCTTGCAATGGCGTAGGCCATGGGCGTAGGCTATGCGTAGAGCTGATGCACAAGTATAAATTCGCCTTTAGAGGGGTTGTTTTGTGCAATGGGAAAGGGGCTTCAGTCTGTTTGCACCATTAAAGGCAAATCAATCAGTGTGCTCCAGTCCCTTAAAGGTTGGTTTATTCAGTGGTTTCAGGTGTCTATTGGTAGTAAGCCCACAAACATAACTGAAGCAGGGAATCATACTTTCCTGAGTAAAGATGGTAAAGAAAAACAATATTTATTCAGAGTATGCATGGAAACTCACATGTTCCTCCTCTTCTCCACGTCATTAAGCAAGAGAACATCACTCACAGTACAATCATGATGTAATGTAAGCAAGCAGTCATATCAAATCAAATTCAAAAAAGTTGGAAACATTTCTCAAGAAATATGTTTGAAATATGAAATTATGTTTTTCTTTTTCAATGTTAGCTAAAAATACCAAACTACAGTGGCAGGCAAACCATATATCTAGAATAGAGAACTAATTCAAAGCTACAGTTTATACCTTGATAATGCAATGTATTAAAAAAAAGAGCAAATGAAGCAACACTTGCAATAATGAGACATTTTTTAATCATCTATTACATGATAAAGTGTACATGCGCTGTACACATCACAATAGCTATAGGCACTGTGCTACACCATGCCCACTCTCTACATGCCTCTATGTCACTGCTATGACACTGCCAGCATGTAGTCATGACATCTGCTGTGGACATTTGTGTAGAGCCAAATACATAGCAAAATAATTTGCTAATGTGTGAGTAGAGTTGTAAAACTGCTCCTCTTCGTATGTGTTCAAATTTCTGAATGTGTCCACAGCCCTAAAATGACAACTCAGATTGTAAATGGCCTTTTATTAATGAGAAAAACACTTAAGTATTTTGCTTCAAGACTGCTCCTGCACCCCTGTCATGCCTGAGATCTGTAAATGTGTGAGGTGATCTTTCTCATGCTAGTGCCAGGAAGTCCAAGTGTTGTATTTCCTCAGTATTCCTGGGTCCACACCTCTAAATATAACAAACTTTTGGAGTATTAGTAGAACACCTGGAATGCAGTGTCATCCCCTATGTATGTTGTATCATGACAGTAACAGAAATAAGGAATGCTATGTACCAGTGCAGAAGAATTTAACAAGAATTAACACCTCAGAGTTGTGTGCCTTTGCGAACCAGTCAAGTTTCTTTTATAGTTTACAGCCATGTCTGTGAAAACATGGATGCTTCACACACATCTTTCCCCCAACAGCACAGAAGATCCAGACAATCAGCACAGTTTTAAGATTAGTGTCAACAATTCAGTATCTGACCGCATGTCTCCCCTTCTGTTCCTAAGATATTCCTGGGTAATGGCCCGAAAAGTGTTAAACATTATGATGACACAGTGAAGCTGACCTTTGACCTTTTGGATATAAAATGTCATTACTTCAACATTTTATCATATTAAACAATTGAGTGAAATTTTGTCATATAGTGTGTCAATTCTTAAATTTCTTAAGTCTTATGTTTTGTGGGGTCACAATGACCTTGACTTTTGACCTATGACCACCAAAATCTAATAAGTTCTTCCTTAAGTCTAAGTGGATATTTGTGCCAAATTTGAAAAAATCCCTCAAGGCATTCACACATGCGTACATATAGACAGACACCGTGAAAACATAATGCCTCTGGCCACAGCTGGTGCCTGTGCAGAGGCATAAAATTGGTGGCCCAAAAATTATGGCATGGTGCAATGATCGAATACATAGTGCATTCCAAGCTGCACTAACAACAAGCAGACACAGGCTTATCTACTTTTTCACAACTTTCCATTAGAGATCAGACACAAAAGGGACTGCCAGCTTGGCAGAATTGCTACTGCTGTAGCCTGGAGAACTATAATACTTGAGGCTAGCTAGAAAATACTGACAGAAGTTAACAGACAGTGCAGCAATGTAAAGCTGTACCTGATCTGAAAGTGTGAAAGTGAGAAAAAGATTTGAAACTGTAAAAAACAAGATCTGAATCTGAAAAGATAAAACATGCAACTGAAAGAAATAGGGTCTCAAATATCTAAATATATGAAAGTGAAAAATTAAAATAAATAATTTATTCAAAAGTATTACCAGAGTGAATCATAATTAAATTTAACCTTAAAAAAAATTGTACACTTATTTGAATACATTGATGTATTTTTCAAAATTCAAGATCAAAACTTGAATTTTCAGTTTCAAATTTTATTTTTTCAAGTACAAAATATTTGGCCCCAATATAGCTCCATACACATGCTGACCTTTAAAGTCTCTGTCCATCTGTGTTGTGTCTTGATGCCCAGCACAGAGCGCATGGTGCACAGATAAGAGCAGAGGCACAGACTGTAGAAATATTCAGATAAATAAGGCAGTGCATAGCTGTTTGTATTTTGGTAAATACTGGCTCTTACACATTGCACTGTAGATGTCACAGAACCATGTCTGTCTCTGGCACAAAGTCACTCAGCTGCAGCAGGACAGATACAGTGCCAACGGCTGGGATCCAGTTTCCAGCCATTTTCAACCACTGAGAACACCTGAGCCTGTGAGCCTCAGCTCAGGGCAAAGAAAACCTGAAAGTTACAGAGATCCCCACATATTGCCCACAATTTGTAAGTATGACAGGAGTGTAGCAAAAAGCACATGACAAAAAACAAATGAGAAGTATGTTTGAGGTGGAAATAAAGAATAATCTGCAGTTTCAGCTTTTTAAGCAAAGTATTGAGGGATATATTTTCTAAAGATTTACAGTGCTTGTCCTGCAAGCAAGTAATGAAAGAAAGGTGGCATAACTGAAAATGATGTGTTTGGTCTTATGCAGTGCATATTTTAAATTAAGGGAACGGTATGTAAAATTTAGGGAGATTAAGTAGTGTCTAGCAGTAAGGATTGCAAATTTCAGCTAGTTGAAACTTCTCCTGATAAGAATTCAGTGTTCATTGTTCAGGAGCTGAACTATCTGCAGTGGTCTCTTCCAGAATCCTGCACCGGTCAGGCACCCAAGGGTGCCAAGGGGTAACCTGCAAATAGTTGTTAAAAATATGTATATAAATGAATTCACTGGTACGAGCAGGGGTAAAAATGAACTACATGTGGGAAGGCAACAGGTGAGAACGTAAATATATTTATATATTTTTTTAGAGCAAAACAAATGAAAAAGATGTGCAGTGTACGTGTAGTATTTTGACATCTAAATCACTATTAGCCACAGTTGCTTTTATTTTGAAAGTCAGTGTTTAACCTTTAACCTTGTCGTCACATACGTCATCAATGTGGAGGACTCCAGCAATGAAACTTTGTAGCCCACATCAGATTTATAGCACCCAAGCAGGATCCTTTTGAAGTTTTATGGTGGTGGAAAGAGCATGCTAAAATGTCTCCTAACCTTGCAGCAGTGTCGGGCTCATTACTCTAAAAATGTAATATATTACTTATAACTCTTTACTCTTTTCAAACATAATAATATTACTTTACTTATTACTCCCTAATAATTCAATACACTACTCTACTATATTACTTTTCCACTACACACCACAAAACTGGTAATTGCATATATCCCCAAAATTCAGATATGTGCCTCTGTGGGAATGTCAGGGTCAGTAAGTGTAGCTCAGGCTAGATAGCCCTTTTTTACCTGGGGGTTTTCTGTTGTTTGTGACCGATATTTTCCAAAGGCTCTGCCCGAAAGATGCTGAGTCATTCATTGAGCAACATTTCATCCTCCACATATCCAGCCTCAAGCTTCATCACGTCTTAGTCTACAGCTATCCAAGACTAAAATCCAGCTTTGGTTGATTAGCCAGTGTAGTGCTACAGGGAGAGCTCACCTTTGGTGGGGTGTATTTCCTGGAGCTTAACGTAGTTGTGTTGTTAGTCATAGTAGCCAAGTTGTTTCAGACTGGAGGTTTGGGTGCGTGTTTTTTTGCAGTGAAAAGCGTTTTAGTCCATTTACCTGCAGCAACAGTGTTCTTGTCATCTCTACTCCCGACAAAATCAAAGTAATGGGAATATTTCTAGCCGCTATGGTAAGCATTTCCAACTAGCTTGCTGCTTTATGTTGTGTGTGTGCAGCTTGACAATTACGAAAATGAGTCCGCTGATGTGACTGTATTTCAAGTCAGTGGTGAAGTGATACCTAAAGTAACGTTGTGATGAGCTGTCTGGTTTTGGAGTAATTATAATATTATTACTGAAATTTCATTAGAAAACATACTGTGTTTTCTCCATTCCATCATCCAGCCAGTCAAAGACTTTTCCTTCGCTGGATTTGTAATTCAATAATGGAGAACCCATCTTAATGTGATGACTGTAGCCTGTGTGTGTTTAATCACGGTTGTGGGTCAGGTTGTAGAACTTGTATTAGCGGATGCGGCTTTGACTTAGACATAATGACCTGTAATGGGTTTGTTCTGGTACTGAAATTTACAGGTATGGGCGGGTGTGGGTTTTCAAAAATGGACTCGTACAGGACTCTGCTCTCTTCCTCTCCAAAACAAAGGACCAGGTGATTAAATCTGGTAAAAACACAGAATAAAGCAGTTTCATGTTCCAAATCAGTGTTTCTTTCACACTGTTTGGCATGTCGAAGACGGACTTCTCGCCCTTCACCCCCAAAATCCTACACACTGGACATAAAAATATAATAACATAGAGAATGAGCTATTTATATCTACATAGGGAGCAGGTCATTGTCTATGGAGATTATCATGTTTCACCACCATGTTCTACAGTAGCGCAGAATGGACAAACTAAACAACGGCTCTAGATAGGGACATGTTTTTGCATTGGCCACCATAGTTAGCAACCCCTCTACGAGGAGAGTCAGAAAACACAGTTTTGCAATGTGAAATTGCTTTATTCAGTGTTTAAGTGGTCCATTTGTTTTGGAGAGGACCTCTGCAGATAGGTCAGTTCCTGGTAAAAACCTCCTGAACATCTTGAGTTTACATTATAAGAGAAAAAAGGTGAGTAGCCTACACATTAGCAGGTGCTGGGCTAGTGGCCCATCTTCAACATGCCAAAGAACTGATTTGTAACATGAAACTGCATTATTCAGTGTTTTTGCCAGTTTTAATCACTTGGTCTGTTTGTTTTAGAGAGGAAGAGACCTCTGTGGGTAATTGAGCTCCCAGGAAATGAAAACCATATGTGAAAAGCAAATGCACCTGATTTATCACCACAGACTGACCTCGGCAGCAGAGGTCACTGTGTACAAAAATTAATGTCTGGGAAAAATCAGATTTAAAATCTGCAGTACCTTTATTGGTCACACGGTGGATGAGAAACAAGAAGCAGGTCCAAACAGTGAGCACACAACACATAAGAGTGCCAATGCTACAAACCTGTCACCTTTCTATTTCCAGTTGCCTCCTGCCAGATGAATACACACTTGCAGTTCCAAATGTGTCAACAACAACAAAAAATGTCTCTGCCTTTATTTCTTGGCACTTTGTGCAAATCTGATGAAGTGTAGCTGGGCTCATATACATCTGAAAGCAAGCTCAACAAACTCAAGCCTAATCCTGATCTCTGAGTTGGTTGAGCCTGAGCTGGAAAACTCTTGAGTTTTCAGCTCCAGAACAGCTGATCAGAATTAGTTCAATCAACTCAGCCTGAAGGAAGTGCGTTCACAGTGAGCACCACAAGCCATCATCAATGGAGTGCAGATAACGTGACTTTCAATGGCAGAAAGTGGAGTTATATGGTAATGTTATATGACGTTATGTTATGTGATGCCTTAATGTGTCTAATATACAGAAAATATATTAACATTTTTATATTTTAACAATATTCATATATTTTAATATAATTTGCTATATCTTATTAATCAGCTGTGATCTGATGGGGCCCAAACACACTTGGCAGTAATTCAAATCAAACACGAAAATATTGTACAGACTGGTTAAAGTTTTGCTTATACTTACTTTATTCTGTCAATATTAGGCTGAGGTTAATTGAATTGCTGAATTGCAGTGAAATGACTTCCAATTCACATAATCTCCTTCATTCTCGGCTGTACCTATGTTGGGGATGTAAGTCCCATAAATGTGGCCAATTACACTGTGAAATATTTAATATTCATGAAAAGTATTCATAAATCATTGAATAGTGTATCCACATTGATTAAGTTATTATTTACACTGACAACCCTGCAATTCTGTGGAATTCCTCTGAGGATCCTTTCTGATTTATGCCCAGGGAAAACAACAAAAACCGGCAAAAGTCTTTTCAGAGCCAGAGTCACTTTTCTTATGGCCCGACAAACTGTTGTCTTGCTGATGTGTTCAGTATCTCTGATGTTATAAGGAAAACTGCCGTTGCCAAAGAACCAAAGGGCTATGGTAAAATTTGCTCTGATGATAAAGCAAATCCAGGATGTGTAATATTTGATATATCTGGGCAAAAAAGATTGTTAGATAAATGATAGAGTGTGAGGTGAAATAGTATATTTCATATAGACACTCCTCCGGGAACAATAAGACACCCAAACAGGGTCTAATCACCATCTCCTCATGCAACAGCCTCTGAATAAACTGTGCCTCAACGTCCATGACTTAATTCACCAAAGGACACGCCATGTCTCGCCATCCTGCTACATGCTCAGCGGACAATCAGCCACAGGCGGCAATCAGCCACAAGCTTAGATGAAGCAAACCTGTCAGCCAGCAGGTTTGCTTCATGGAGTATATTGCCATAGTAACTGACTCAGGGTTATGCTGAACTGGCTTTGTGAAATCGCAAACTCAGTGTTTCCCTCATCTCAGGCTCAACATACTCAGTTTTCACTAATCCTGATTTCTGAAATAGGGCCCTGTAGTCTTCATAAATACCCCGCTTAATTTAGGAATTCAGGTGACCGTAATTCATGACAGGCTTAGTAAATACCCTACTTGGATTTTTAGCACATTAATAAAAAAAGCCATTTACACTGATTTTTTTGTAAACATTTTCATATACTTTTATACATGTATACATTTTATGCACATTTTAAAGACTTGTTTACTCTTTGCAAATCTGAGCACGGATTATTGTTGTACATATTCTCAAATCTGTGTGTGAATTTACAGATTTGTGTACACATTCACGATATTGGTACACATGCAAAACTTGAAACACATTTACAGATTCCTGTACTCTTTCACAAATCTGAGCACGCACTTACTCGCACCTCATCAGCCAGCTGCTCTCCCAACTGTTGGAATGTTCTGAACAAGGACAAAAACACATAGTTAAGATTGGCATGAGCGAGTAGGCAGCTAGCAAGACATGCTATCCAAGACTTGCTAACAAAGAACTACTCCACTGAACTAAGAATTCATTGTTACTGGCATTAGAGGCTTTGAGTGCTGTTGCTGTGCAGTCCCGAGCGTGGGTGAGCCATTGTGCTGTTGTTGTTGTTGTTGTTGTTGTTGTTGTTGTTGCTCTGGCTGCAGTTCTCCTTACCACCTGTGGAGGCCCTGCTCTCAAGACTGTGGATCTTGTTCTGCTCCTCTTTCATGAAGAGGTCTACTAATAGAATCTTCTCATTGTGGATCTGGATGCTGATGTCTTTAGGGATGTCTGGAATCATCCAGTCTACAATGTCGCTCATCAGCATTACAACATTCTGGTAGAGAGAAATGGAAGAGAATCATGTCATTTTTTTTCTGTAATTAATTATAAAAGTGAGCTATGTTGAAATTACAGGAAAGATTGGACCAAAATCGGAAACGACCAACAACCAAAACTGAAAGTACTACAGCAGTGCCGGCATTATGGATGAGCTGTAGCGGACCAAGCCCATGCAAACTGATCACTGACACATTATTCTGCATTATTCCGTTCGGCTTTACAATAAATTTGATATTTCTGTTTTTTCTTCTTTCTAATACATGTGCAGAAAAATCTAAAACCCTGTTTTCTCTTTGCCATTATGATAATAAAGTAAATGATCATTTAAAAACTGTATTTTGTTTATACTCAGGTTTACTTATTCTTTCATTTCATTTAAAGATCTGAAACTGCAAAGTGCTAGAAATAAAAAAAAAACTGTAAAAGAGAGAGAAGAAGAAGAAGAAATTGGGAAGGGGCAAATATTTTGTCACGGCACTGTGTCCATATCGACATAAAACGTACTAACTACATGCTACTTCTCAAATGTGTGGATGATGGTGTAGGAGCAATAACTTTAGAAAATGTTTGCACTCAATAAATTTA
The DNA here is from genome assembly GCA_026686955.1 of Epinephelus cyanopodus. NCBI lineage: Eukaryota > Metazoa > Chordata > Actinopteri > Perciformes > Serranidae > Epinephelus > Epinephelus cyanopodus. The sequence continues at coordinate 41,728,827 of CM048917.1, read as the reverse complement.
GGGGCACTACCCTCCTGTGGAGGGAAGCAACTAATCAAATAATAATTCATATAAAACAAATTATTAATTCGTCAGTACACTTACCAATAATGGATCAATCTCAATATCTGGGTTATGAATTCTCTATACAGTAATCTTAGTTCCTGCTCCAAAGAAATATCCACAGACAACGACTTGGCGATAAATGAAGATTTATTTAGGGCTAAATGTTTAACAACTGAGTAAATGAATAGTAAATGAAGATAATATGAAATAACACAAAATAAACAGTATGTATAAATGGATTAAGACAAGAGGTAACACTTTTGTCAGTTATTTAGTTTGGCGATAGTGAGAGAGTATGTGACTATAGATAAATTGGGGATGCAGGGATGTGCAAAACCATTTAACTAACAACACCTAAATAAAGATCAGAATAACTCCTATTCGACATCAACTCTTATCACAACACAGCGGCTGCGTCAGGTGCGGGGGATTTGGCCTACTTTGAGCAGAGTTGGCTCTGGCGGACATTTCTCCGAGGACCCCAATCTGTCACTTTGCGGCTCCCAGACTTCCCAGCAGAATGAAACCGGCTGGGATCCAGTGGTGGAGGAGCGGTTGAGCCTGACTGCGATGTCCTTCAGGTGGCCCGCAAACGTCAGTTCTCTTAGTTTGGCAAAAGAACCCCTGCTTTGCAGACACTTTGGCACATGTCTGGCAGCCAGCTGGATCTGATGAATCTTTGTTGGAGCTGCAGGTTGAACAGCAGCTCATCTATTTAGCTTTGGCTACTCTCTTATAATAAAGTTAGAAGCAATCTTGTCGGCCATTCGATATTATTATCAAAGTTATTATCAACGTGGAGAAAAAAATGTTGCAATCGGCCGGCTTCATCACTTCAGGTATAATGATACTGAAGGCACATACAAAACCTCAGGACAGACAAAACAATCCTGGACGTGTCGAGCAAAACTTAAAAAATTAAAATAATTTCCATCGTAAGAAAATAAAGGGTTACGCAGGAACCAAGTTTAAAAGCCAACTGGTTCAGGCATAAATAGTATAACTAGAAGGAGGGACGGCAAAAGAAAGAAAAAGTAAAATAAAGTAAAGGCACAAAGTAAAGAGTAAAGAAAGTAACAGGAAGGAAAAGTAAGTGCGGAGATGCGCCAAACTCAATAGATTTATCCGACCAGGTTGAGTGGCCGTGTTTGAGGCAAGGCGGTTCTCTTAGTTTAGACATTACTTTATTTTGGAGGAAACTTAATGAACTTTAATGAAACTTTATTTTGTTAGATTACTTTAACATGTTACACGCAATAGACACATACTCTTCCCATTATGGTAAGAATCGGCTCTTAAAGTTATAGTTGGTAATCCTGTTCAGAAACACTTCTTGTTATACTGGGTGAAATGTTCCTTCCATCCTGAGAGTAGTAAATACATAATGTGTTCAGAAAAAGGAATGAAAAAAATCCAACCTCTGTGGCAGCTGCAGGCCTGTAAAAACTCTGACCAATCCCTGCCATTCGGTGCGAATGGAAAGAACCAATCAGATGCCTTCATGTCTCGTATTGCCTAGTCTGGGGCCGTTAGTGGCCATTTTGGTAAGGAAACGGAACCAGGGCGAGAGAGACAGGATCCGGAATTCGATGGATGCACCTTTCCGTAAAAATAAAAGCACCAAGCTTATAAAAATCGGGTGAAACTTTTAATTTAAAGAATATAATTTACAAGAAAAACCCCAAGCCATTAAGTCAATCGATTTTCTTACACCCCTCATCACCCTAAATCGATGGTGCGCCAGAATTTAAAGTTTTACTATGCTGAACACTTTTAGTCTGGTGAATTTGGTGAATACCGTGTCCGCTCTCTAGACTGGAACCAGAATCCAGACAAAATTCAGAGTGAATAAACATGGCCTCGCGTCACCAGGCTCTTCACTTTATGTGAAGAGCCTGGTGACGCGAGGCTATATTGCCTGAGTCTTGCCTTCAGTCTTGTCTGGGCTTGTGGCTTTGGACGGAGCACTGACGAGAGGAGGAGCAGGGGGTGGAGCTTAGAGGAGGTGCCGCTTTCAAATCTTGCTAGTTCTCCAACATTACCAACTATAGCTTTAACATCAAATTAGATTTAATATGATTATTATACTGCATATATCAGCAGAACACAAGTATAAATGTTTTCTGTACAAACACTACAAACTAGTCTGCAATTGCATCAACTAAATGAGAAAGCACATATTAATAAAGACAAGTTGATTGATCAATCCAACTATATTTTAACTCGAAAAATATGGGATTTCTTACAGGAACCCTTCTTAATTATGGTCACAAGATGGCAGTATGACTCCATGTTAAATGAGGGATTAAACACATGAATTTATAACTCACTCATACTATGACCTACAAGAGTGGGGAAAAATCATTCAACTAACAAACAGGGATTATGCACAGTAACAATGTTAGAACATGGATAAAATGTATAGTTTTACTTTCAAGAGACATTTCAAGTTGGTTACAAGGGAAACTTAGTCTCTGCTCAGGAATGCATACTGAATTTATGACTCACGCATCTGTTTTTCTTATCTCATCTTCACCCGGGTGAGAATCAGATGGAGCTGGGGTAGCTCCCATGGATGTGCCAAAAAGGGGAGAGGATGTGTTGAACTTAAAAGCATAGTTAATGACCCGGGTCTGGCAGTTAATCTGGCTGAGTTGTCAAACGCTGGATTTTTTTCAGGATGTTAATCAGAAACTTGTGATCTGGAGGGTTTCCAATTGACACCTTTACCACTCTTGACGCCAGGATGACGGTGAAAGAGTTCCTTCAGAATGAGGTGAGGCCGGGGGCAGAGTCGTAAATATTTGACCCTCAGAATGGCCCATCTCACCTCTGTCCATTTACTTACAATCTAGGTTTTGGGAGAGTTCAGACGGCTGTTGTCCCTACAGTGAGGATAAAACTTGTCAAATCCTTTACATGCTTAATTCATCCACAGTGTCCCTAACTATGCTTGGAGTGAAGAAATGGCAGCAGAGCTCTTGACTTTGCTATGATGAGTGGTGGAAACTGATCACTAATCCACGTATTCAGTTACTGATGTTGTATGACCACACGTATCGATGTGCCATCCTGGAGGAGCTCGACAACCTGCGCAACCTGATTAGGCTGCAAGTACCACCTCATGCTACCAGTAGTGACAAGGACACTAGCAGAACACAAAACTAGTGAAGAATCAGTCAGGAAGGATAAGGAGAGAGCAACTGTCTGTGGCCACCATATGTAAAACCATTCCCTTTTTGGAGATTGTCTTGCTTTTGCCTCTCCATTGCCCCTGTTCAATCAATCAATTTTATTTTTAAAGCCCAATCAGTGTTCAACATAACATTTTTCCCCACTGGCCCCCCGGGCCAGTAGTTCAGAGTTTTACTGGCCCTTTGTATATTCTTACTGGCCCAAGTAAAAGAGAGGGAGAGAGAGAGAGAGAGACAGAGACAGAGACAGAGAAAGAGAAAATGAATATAAAACTTCATTAAATTTAACTTCCTTTCATTTAACTCCCATTATACCTCATCGTAGTGCGTGATTATATATTCAGCAAGCTGATGTATGATGTCACAGCCACAGATTTGCAGAATATTCGTGGAGCGCTTTTCCGCGCTCAAATCATACACACAGACGCGGTGCGGAATTTCGCATTGTTGTGTTCCAAGTCCGCGCTGCGTGAACGAGTGTGGGTGAACATGGACGAGAGTAGTAGCAGCAGCAGCAAGCTAACGTTTAACAAGCGTCAACATCAACTTTCTTTAGCACATAACTTACCACTCTCACCGCAGCCACCAAGCTGGACAATGGACTGCCAGACCTTGTCCTTTAATTCATTGTTCATAAAATCATCCCGTCTGTTATCAAAAAGGACGGGGTGCTGTGAAACGAGGTTTATCAATCTTTCTCCCATACTGTCCTGACTGGATTTTGGACTCTCCCCGGGTCTGCGAGACTATAAACAAACAATTTCATTGGCCCAGCTGTGTAGTTCCGCCAGCGAATTCCGTGGGGGGTCAAAGTCTGGGCGGAAACTTTTTTCACCGCACGAAAGTTCCGCCCCGGTGTGCAAACTTCCATAAGAACCCATGAAATCAACTTTTATATTTTTCCGCGAAAATAATCCACGTGGATATTCGCCCTCAGTGAGAATGGACACAGAAATACATTTTAGGATTACTCAACCTGACAAGTCACCCATCATCAGTTTTTCATGACTCACGTGGTGGCAAAGGTAATTTAAACTGATAATGGACACCTTGAAGAGTATTATCCTGCTTATACCATAGTCACTTACCAAAGAAATAATGAATTTCTATTTTTATGCTTTTTGCAGTCAAAATCTTAAGTTTTTCACAGGCAAGTTTTTCACTCAGTTTCCTTGGTAACTCCTGAAGGTTTACCTAATACCTGGAACAATTGCTACTGCCCTGTAAGGTTCTTATGCAATGAAAACGTTATTCACTACTCCAGTAAATAGGACGAACCTTAGATACGTCCTAGCAACAGGAGATATTCTAGTCTGCCCAGTTCATGGAACCCTTTGGCCAAGCTGTTAGCCAGAAAGCTAACATTATGCTAGCAAGATTTAAAGTCAATAACATTGTATACTGTTGACAAACAGTACATAATGTGACATTATTTTTAACAACAAGACTAGCTAGCTATCCAACCCTGTCATTGTCCCCAGATCAATATCAAAATTTTCACAAACAAACAATACTCCATGTGTAATGTTACTGTTAGCTGCAGCCTGAGGCAGTGAGTGAAATAGTGGATGGGACGTGAAATGATTGCTCATGTTCAGAGGGGCAGTGTAGTACCTGCAGGGTTTGTTACAGTCTCCACCCTGTAGTGTTCAGAGGATGAAGCACTGATGGACAACACTCAGTGTTGGAAATTAATTGTAAACAGAGGCTTTGACTGCCTCCCTTACTCATATTAGATTTATGTTAATACTATTATACAGCAAGTACATTAATTTAGAATGGTGAACAGCCAGTTTCACTGGAACTATTTATCCATAACCAGTTTTAACAGACACCTTGCAGCCAATCAAGTATTCACTTTACAATGGTATAAAGTTTAGGAAAATAGTGCATATTTGGATGTCCAACATCACCACAGTTGAAAGCTTCATGGAGATATCCATGTGGATTTGGTTCATCCATGCAAGCCAATCTGCTGTTTGTGGCTATTTTATTGAAATTAGCTGATTTCTGTCTGAACTGCTCTGACCAGACTGAATTAACTGCACTAGGTCAGCACTGTTCACTCAAGAATAGTTACTGAATGCCTCGGTATAACAGTGCATATTTTCTTATCAAATTTAATATTCAATGAAATTTGTTATAATTCAATACAATTTCTGATGAATTCATTAGAACAGTCATCTGTTTCCTTCATGTTTCACTTTACCTGGAAAACAATGACAAATGCCAGTCGGACAGCAAGCACCGCCCAGAATTCCTTTGAGATCTCATATGGAGTGTTTGACCAAGGAGGTTCTCTGTAGTCTTTATACCTGGAGAGACAAAAATACATTTTCTATTGGTCTTTAATTCTTTATTGATAATCTAGCAATTGATTGTTCCTTCTTGATGTAATAATTGACTCATCTCCTTTTCCCAACACCTGCAGAAGAGTTGGAGCTGTCGCTTTTTACACTACTGAGTCACATTCACTCATTCACACACACATTCATACACTGGTGACCAAGGCTACCATACAAGGTGCCACCTGCTACTCAGTAACCATTCACACGCTCTCACACATGGATGGAACAGCCATCAAGCAATCTGGGGTCCAGTATCTTGCTTAAGGATTCTTCAGCATGCAGGCTGGAGTAACCGGGAATCGAACCTCTGATCTTCTGATTGGTGAACAACCCACTCTGCCTCTGAGCAGGCTCTGTGTACCTGCTGGTGGAAAACCAACACTTGACCAAACACAGTTTTTTTTGGCATTTTTACCCAAGCACTAGGCTACTTTTTTTTAATCCCGTAACTGACTCTAAATGAATATGTTTGTGCTGAGGAGAGGCGCAGCTGAGGCTACATTTATGCAGACTGGGAGGTGAAGTACGATGTTGGTGCTCATTTTGGATTAAAATTGCATTTGTGTTAAAATCTGCTCTGAACAACATATACTCAAGTCTTTTTTTCCATCTACTGCAGATTGATAAGTACATCGCAATACAATTTTAAATGTGACTGACTCTGGACCCCACTCTGGGGTGGCTTGCAGCCAAGTGTGAAGTGGTCAGGATAAAGCCTGATTTATGGTCGTGCGTTGAATCGACGACGTCGCTACGTGGTTGCCGTGACGCCGTCGTGAACCCTTCGAACTTCTCCGTCACTCCGTTTCATCGCGGTGCAATTCACTGCCAGAGCAGTAGGAGGCTACGTTCCTTTCCTGAGTGGTTAACGTCGTCTCTAGTTGATTCTTCGTTTAGCTTTGGGCTTTTCCGGTCACAGAGAAATGAACGCGGAGCACGGACAGACGGCTCCGGCCGGGTATCCATATATTCGTATTGAATGTTGAGCATAATGGCATATATATAATGAGCCTTAAAACACTGCAACATCTACATCGCAACAGAAGATGTTTAAAGACGGCGGGGCTGCCGTAATCTGGAAATACGAAACCGGAAATGTGTTGCTACCAAGCAAACCAATCACAGCCGTGCCGGTCTGCGCTGGGTCTGCGTCGCCGCGACGCATAGTTACATTTTTGGGGAGGTGCACGTCAGGCTACGCCGGGGGCTACGGCGAGCCTTCTGCGTAGCCCCGTACCCTACGACGTCGATTCAACGCACGACCATAAATAAGGCTTAAGAGTCAGCACCTCCAAGTGGGGTGGGTTGCCCCCTCTGGGTTGGGAGTGAGTTACTGGCCCAAGCAAAGGAGTTCAAGTATCTCAGGGTTTTGTTCACGAGTGAGGATAGAATAGAGAGTATAGCTGCTGCTCCTTCATGTTGAATGGGGCCAGCTGAGCTGGCTCAGGCGTCTGATGAGGATGCCTCCTAGGCACCTCCCATTAGAGGGAAGGATTATATGTCTTGTCTGGCCAGGGAACACCTCAGGATCCCCCAGGAGGAACTGTAAAGTGCTGCTGGGGAGAGGGACGTCTAGAGTACTTTGCTCAGCCTGCTGCCCCAGGGACCCGGCCTTGGATCAGTGGTTGAAAATGGATGGATGGATGCAAAAGATCCGTACTAACACTATCCATGTGGGTGTAATGGACAGAACGTCAGCAACCTCACTGATTATTTAAATCTCCCAACATGGTGTCAGGGTCTAAAAGTAATTCATGCTCTGTGTTTTGTGAGATGTGAGACTCACAGATGTCTTTAGGGTGATTCCTGAAATCCATCAAATCTGTCAGGACATTTTCATTAAAAAACAGAATTCCTGACACTGCTCACATCATTGTTACAGTGAGTTTTCTGTTTTGTCCACTGCAGTCATATTTCTGAATATTTGCAGATGTGACTTAAGTGCATGGAAGAATATGCTTCGTGCTGTGGCCGTGCTGCTCTCTCTGGCTTTACGCCAGACTCGGCTCCTTTAAAAGACTCCTTGCGAAGCACTCCTCCAGGGTTTTTTTAGACCTAATTGTATTGCGGAGTTTTGCACAGCGGCGACTGGATCTTTGCTCTCAAATCACAAAAAAACATGATGGCACAACAGTCTCCTTCAGTACATTATTCTATGCTTTCATTTGATTTTCACATTGCTTAGTCATCCTGTTTAATTTGTCTTCTGATTAAATCAGAACCGTTGAAACAAGTTGTAGGAAGCCTCTGCAACTAATTGGTTGCTGGCAGACACTCTGTGCTGCAATAAAATGGTTAATCGGCAGTGCCGTGCACTGTAGAGCCAATGTGCTGCTGGTTCTGCCGGCCTGAATAGAATATAATGTCTATAGCCTTACTGTTGTGTACAGCCTTTATAGACTGAGCTGAGTAGTGATGCGCAGGTCGACCCGTAACCCATGGGACCCGCAAATGGACCTGCAGGTCGGACAGCAGTGATCGTCTGTTAAATCGCTCTGTAAATGATATTTTGACATTATTATTATAATCTATTAATCTATAATCTATTACTGTCGTTGCATCCGAAGGTACTGATGCGATGAGCAGGTGACAATCTGTGGCTGTTTTCAAAACACACTTGTGTCACGCACTCCAAAAAAAAACTTGTTGAAACAAACGTTGACAAAAACGGTTGCATAATTCATATTAAATTCAAAACATAATGAAAAAACAGCTACATGTTAGAGGGAAACGTGATAAAGTGGTAAAACTTGGCATTGATTCACAGCCTCAGACAGATGCGCTCAAGCGTGCCGTGCGCAAGCTCCGTTGGTAGGCGATACTATATTTTCACGTTTTTAATGATGCAATTTAAAAGTTCTGATTTTTATTGATAACCTACATTTACCAACAACAAAAAGACTACGTTTAGCACCAAAAAATATGTAATAATAATAAAAAAAATGTATTATTATTAATAATAACAATAAATAATAATAATAATTAGAATGATAATAATAATAAAAATAATAATAAAATAAGTAAATTAAAAAAAAACGAATATTGAATACCTACCCATAGAAACGAATATTCGAATATCCGAATATTTGGGTACAGCCCTACTGGCCAGATGAGAGGAATGCGAAGTGTTATTTTAGGAGGTGATCAGTGTTATTTATAATTGTGAGTGGTAGGCGTATGAGGGCTCTGAGGTGGGCGACTGGGTGAGAAAAGTCAGATGATTATGGAGGCAGTGCGTGTGATGCTGGTAAATTTGTTTTTGTTGGAGATGGTTAACATGGGGAACAAACAGTTGGAACAGTACAGCAGGATGGGTTGCATTATTCTTATGTAAAGCATCAACAGTAGTAGGGGATACAAAATGGCTTGTAAACCTATAAGATCCTTTGCAACATCAATCAATCCATGATCTGTAATCACATATCCTTTACAGGGGGTGCTGGAGTCGACCCCAGCTGATCCCTGGGCACGTCGCCAGACAATCACAGGGCTGACACACAGAGACATACAACCATTCACACTCAAATTCACACCTACAGGCAATTTAGAGTCACCAGTTAACCTAATCAGCATGTCTTTAGGCTGTGGGAGGAAGCTGGAGAACCTGGAGAAAACACACAGAGAACATGCAAACTCCACACAGAACAGCTCCAGCCAGCCAGAGGGATCAAACCTGTGCAGTGCATTGTGAGGTACCTGAGTGCTGCCCTCCTTTGTAACAGGTAAGGGTAATATTAAAGTGAGGTCATCTATGTATGATGAATTGTTTACACTTGAGATTAGGGGGTTGCAGAACACTTTATTTACACATCATTCATGAAAAGTGAGTAACACCGCTCATGGTAGCCCTCAAATAATTTCAGTAAATTCTTAATCCCAATCCCAATTCGTCAAATTCTGCCGCTTTGTCAGTGAACTCGAACATCAAATTACCATGTGCCACGTATCCTCCTGCATCGGCTTTGGATTATCATGGATGGCATCTCAGTTGACACTTATTACATGACTTGTGTCTTTTTAAAATAAATTTTTGTTTTCACAAGAAATGTACACTTTCTGCTTGCTCCATGCATACAGTAATGAAATAAACTTAATACATAGGTAAAACTGCTCTCAAGTTTATGTCCTTAAATTTAGGCAACAAAAACACATGGTTGTATTTAGAATAGAACATCATGGTTTGGCTTGAATAACTACAGTTCTTACTGACATAATGTCACGTCATGTGACATACGTCACCAGTGTTGCGTGCTACACATACTGGCACAATACGTTGTTATCAAAATAACTCTGCTGACTTTTGGTTTCACAAGGGAACTGAAGAACAGGCTCCCAGGGGAAAGTCTATTTGATGAGTTTGGTTTTGGACAGCGGCGTCAGAAATAGACACTATCTGGTGCAAATCATACCGCCGCGGAAGGTTCCTTTGTATGTTGGTATCTGATGCTGAAATTACTGGCAAAGCTGCAGTATTGGAATTGAGAATGGGCTGATAATTTAAATTTAATGGGACTTTGTTTCTGATGAATGGTTTCAGCTAGCCATGATTAACTCAAACATGCAAGCACACAGCAGTATTTATTACCTGAGAAATGATCATTGAGCAGTGGTGATAATGTGTGCATCTTTGTAAATGCGCTGAATATTCAATTCTTGTTCTCTAGTCTTATTGAACAGCCATATTTTACCATTGGTCTCACTGGATTCATTTTATCAATTAACACATTTCAAGTAACAGTGCTGTATCAATGTTAAAAATGCTAAAAATGGTTTTATCATGACATTGACAATTATGAAATGAGACTGATTTCCCACCTGCACATCTCAACAGGGTAGCCAAGGTGCAACGGATCCATGGTTTCTTTGCCTTCCTGGAAGTGGCTGACATTAAAGTAGGACAGCGTATGGTTGACAAATCCATGCATGGAGCCATCAGGACTGTACATGTACTGGTAGACCATTCGAGGGATGAAGTCTGAAGTGAAGGAGATGACAAATGCCTGGGAATCGTGGTTGGGAAGATGGTGGTGGTGGGGGATTCAGAGATTAGGAGCAGAAATGTGAGTTAGAATGAGTGAACAAGACAGTGTGGAATGAAACAACATACAGACAGTACGTTTACATGCGCATTTAAGTCGAGCTATGGTTGTATCTGAATTAAAATCATCATTATTATTATTATTAACTATTATAATAGTTAAATTTGAAGAATTTCCCTCAAGGTGAGATATCACAAGAATGACAAGGACGCAAGGTCAAATTAACCTTGATCTTTGACAACTAAAATCAAATTTGTTCATTTTTGAGTCCAAGTAAACATCTATGCCAAATCTAATAGAAATTCCCTTAAGGTGTTCTTGAGATATTATGTCCACAAAAATGGCACAGGCATAAGTACATATGGACAATCTGAAAACAAAATGCCTCAAGCCATCGATGTTGCTGGTGAAGAGGCATAAAAACCACAATTGTTGCTTTTGTGTGAGCCACTGCTCATAAGGTGTACATTTTAATAAACAGAATAGACAGTCTTTATAGGTCTAGTTATTAATGATAAAATGCATCATAGCTCACAGGAGCTCTCAACTTCATTTTGCATTACATCTTAGCAGAATGCAAAACGACAGTAAAATGAAAATGTTCTAATGTAATTCAAGTTCAGCATCACGCATTGCTGATTCTTCTACTAATATGTGAATTTAAAATAATCATGCTGAATGTCTCTTTTAGAAACAACTTCCAACACACTTTCAAATCCTCAGATTTTCCTGACTTGGCCTTCAGCGAAAACAGAACTAGTCCAACCAATAACACCAAATTAAAACTCAAGTCTAAACATAACACTGATCAGAAACCATGCTGCCTGACATACAGCTGTTTTTCAATCATGACAACTAACCTCAAAGAGTGCTGAAGTCACGATGTCATGCGCAGGTTAGCCTATGTTCCATTAGCTTCAGTAACCCAATGCAATCCATGACTTGCCATTTTAACCATCGGTGACTTTGAAAAAGTGACTACTGCTCTTGTTTTTATAAAACAAAATGGCAGTGAAACAAAGATTACTATATTTGCATGCAACTACAGCTCCCATTAAATGTACCAATGCTCAGTACAGGTCCTTGTGTCATCCCAACCTTTCAGCTGTATCATCTGCAATCTTGGAACGTTCTACAATGTTGGACTGAATATCAGCTGTGCTAGCAGCATGACACTCTCTGCTGCAATAGTTGGTTGGTCACACCACCATTTTGGCCCAGATTGAAATATCCCAAGAACTGCTGGATGGATTGCCATGAAATTTTATGCAGACCTTCATACTCCCAATGGGACAAATGGTGAAAGAAGTTGTTTTTTTGTTTGTTTGTTTGTTTTTTTCCCCGGTAAAGGTTTTTTTGGGGGGAGTTTTTCCTTATTTGTGATATTGGGCTTTATAAATAAAATTGATTGATTGAATTGATATAGAGATTGTTACTGCAGTAGAACTACTACAATAAAATGATACTCAATCAAAAGTACAGCCCCTATTCAAAATCAAAGGTAATAGTAATTAAGTGTTAGCAGCAACAGTACTAAAAATGCAATTAACAAAAATGTAAGCAGCATTTTAATGTTGTCAAGGTAGAGCTGATTATAAAGTTTTAATATGGTTAGGTAGTTTAATATTTAATAATGTATATTCTATGAATTAATTATTTATACATACAACATTTATTTCAATGATGTATTAAAGTAACTAGGTCATCAGATAAATGCAGTGCAGTGAAATGTACAATATTTATCTCCAAAATATAGTGGAGTAGAAGTATAGAAGTACTTTTGTCACATGGTGGGAGTAATGGTTTTATTGTTTATTATAATCTATTTATACTTCATACTGTGCTGTTTATATTGTTTGCTGTGGTTATCTTATATTGTATTGTTTGGTCTTATTTGGGGCAGCAGAAGTTCAGTCCCTCTGGACTTGAAATGGGAGTCCTGCCAGCACCCTCTTGTTTTCCTGCTCCTTCTTTCTTCTTCTTCTGAGGAAATCCTAATTCCCATGCAGGAAAAATCACCAAACTTTGCACAAAAGTCCAGTCCTATGCCAGATTTACTCAGCTGCAAACTCAAGTCAATAGTCCTGATAGTGGCGCTACAGCAAGTGTCTAAAGTTCAAAACTTTGAAAATTCACAACAAATCGACTGTATGTGCTACAGCTTCGCAACTTTCACCAAAATGTAGCCCCAGTACTGAAGAAACGTATGTACATTTAAACTTATTGCAAATCATGAAGTCCATCACTGTTTTTTTTTTTCATAAACTGTAAAACTTATTAAACCTATCTCCTCCCACAATTTTAGATCAATTGACACCAAACTTGCTACAGAGCATCTTCAGACTGTCCTACACAAATGATACACACAGATTTTTGATTTATCAAAAATTGAGCCTACAGTGCATCAAGATGTTTGACTGTAAACAGTACTGTAAACATATACTTGCAAAATTTTTGAGACATGGTAGATGATGTTTGGCAAATATCAGAATTTTATATCAAAAACTGAATTTTTGACAGCATTTTGAATTCTGTCCTCATGTGAACCATTGCTGTCAATGGGAATAGAGCATCTTTTGGGAGTAAATCAATCATTGTTTAAAAAAAATAACAATATCTCCATGCTGTCCAGATGCAAGATGTCTATTTTCAGATTTTTTTCTCGATAATTTATGACAGCAGTTTGAAATCTGCCTTAACAGCTGCTGTCATTCTGGTGGCTGGCTTAGTCTATTTGTGAAGCCACAGATTAAGTGTCACTTGTCATTTAACTCAGTCAGATAGAGGATGGTCCTTGGTGTCAGAGGTTGAGAGCTCAAGCCTCAACTGATGCAAAATGTACATTGTAATGGCAACCTTCTTGTTGTCTTCCTATTCTGCCTCTTGTTGCTGAGCCTAAATTTGCCTAAAATTGCCCGGCCCCGACCACTGCTGCACAGCAGCTATAATCTTCTTCTTCCTCTTACATGCTTTTATTGTAAAATTGCATTTGCTTTTTTTAATTATGTTTTTGTTTCCTGACGGCAGAAGTGACCTGATTAGCGTAAATACCTGCACCTGGGATAACTATTTTGAATGTTCTGTGGAAAAGAAACATAGTGGTTGTTGGAGTTGTTATTGCTGCTCCCATCTCCTGTTTCTCTTACTAGAGCCTTGAGGGACAACGACAAAGAGACAAGGCGGTCGGCAAGGCCCTGCCACAAGGACAGCGTTCCTCAGCACCAATGAATCTGCTCCCCCAAATTAAGTAATTTTGAATTACATGTCATTTGAGACAAAGGGGTGCTTTAAACTCGCCCTTTCAGGACATTTTAATTTATTCTAAGTCTTGGTTGATTTTACCCTGGGTTTTATTTTCATTTATCTTTAAATTATTGTACACTTATAAACTGATTTTAAGTCATCATTATTCCTTCTTTGGTTATCCAGTTTACTCTCCAGCTGATCAAAAGAACCCTTTAATTCAAAAGTATTTTAACCTCTACACCAACCCCCCCTTACACTATAAAATCAAAATAATCAAAGCACAAGTACCTCACAATTGTACTTAAGCCTCACAGAGTTGCTAGCACGGCTGTCGACTTTTGTCCTTTCAACTATGTGGCAAAACTGTACAGATATCATTTGCATCTGACAGAGATCTGATCACAGTGTAAACCAAGTACTGCCATCCTGATATGCCTTCAGAGTGAGTTCCACACACACGCTCACACTGTGATTCATGCGACTCCAGTGACCTTCACACAATTTCCATGTGACCTTGTTTACAGATCACATGTCTTAAACTGAGGCATTAGGATAAGTGTTAAAACATCTTGATCTCTACTGCGACACTTTCAGCATGGAACCAGACCTTGGGATAAGTGTGAGTGTCAAAATAATCTCAGGTCTAACTGGATCTTTTTGAGCCTTCAACCACACCTTAAAGTCTTCATCTACAAATGGAACTGGCTCAAGTGTCATCCCGTGACTCAAGGGTGGAGCACTGGTCACATGATAACTTTCATGTGACGGGCAGTCAGCACCTACCACAAACCAGTTTACACCTTATGATCTCTGCTGATACAAAGACAGAAGCCCTTAGGAGAAAGACGAGAGAGGTGTGATAGACCAGGAGATGGTGGAGAGTTGGAGAAGGATTGAACGACACAGTCAATCTGATGGCAAGCAGAATACTGGGTTAAAGGGTCACCCACACTCATATATAACAAAGCTGCTAACATTGTGTTGAGAATATGTTGTCACATGTACTGCTACAGACTGCTATAGCTTTGAATTCAGCATGACACTATAACATTGTGGTTGTGTGTGTGCAGAGCCATCTCAATTATCAGGTTGTAAAATGTCAGGGTGAAATAAAAAAAAATTCCAAGAACATAATAACTGATTGCATACCATCACCTAAGAATTATAAGCTTCTATCTGACATTTCTGTCACAGTTTAGTTATTCATATATTCCAATTCTGTAACAACCTATTGATGTAGTGTGAGGTGATGTTTAAAGCTATTTGCATTTTTGGATTTTTTATTTAGAAAATAAGTAAAGGTTCATATCATTTATGCCACTTAAAATGCAAAACTTTGAAGCTCATTATCTCAACACTACTCAGAATGCAAATAGAACCTTACAATTTGAAGCTGGTGATGTGTACATAATCAAAGTTACAGTGGCATTCAAAAATTTGGGCACCCCTGGTCAAAATTTTGTTTATTGTGAATAGTTTAGTGAGTAGAAGATGAACTGATCTCCAAATGGCATGAAGTTAATGGTTAAAACCTATAATGTTAAAGATGCAACATCTTTTTCAACATTTTAAGTAAGATCAGTGTATTATAATGTAAGAGTGAAAATAGGAAAGGAGAAGCAAATGTTTGGCATTAGAGCTCTTATGCTGTGTTCCCAGCAAACACGAATTCGCGAATTCGCACTTCAAGATTACATACAAAGTCAATGCAAAGACGCGATTAGACGCGAAATCGCGCCGGGCGGCGCGATGAATGCATCTAGCGCGACGTGATGAACGCGATGGATGTGATAGAGGCGTCTAGCATGGCGCGACAGACGTGAAATTCGCGTCCAACGCCTTATAGCTCAAGTTGAAAATATTGAACTTTTGAGGCGAATTCGCGTGACGCTGTGCCGCGATAGCCAATCAGCGTTGAGATTCTCCCGACGACACTGGCGTGTTGTTGACACTGCTACTCACCGGAGACAGATGGACAGACGCTCCACAACTGAAATGGAGCGCCTGTAGTTGGTGTCCTGCCGGGAGATCCTGGCGCCGACCCTCGCCAACAGGTCCTCAAACTGGGCCCCAGTTAGGGCTGTCAACGAATATTCTAAATTTGAAAAAAAAATGGACTTTCGAATGTGAAAATTGATATTCGATTGTGGAGAAAAGAAAAAAAAAACACAACCGAAGCTGTCCTCTTTGCGAGTGGGCGTTGGCCTGGGCCAGACACTGAAATGATCGAGCCGGCCACGGCGCTGCGCAGCCCGGCACAGCCGGTGTGGATGACACAATCGTTTAACATGGGCGTCGAAAGGAAACTGGCTTCGCCTCTCGGCACTTTGAGGCTATTCGCAGCGCTTCCGCGGGTGGTATGGTCTGACAGAGGGCGAGCGAGAGGTCCACAGTCTTTTATAACATAATGTTATAGATAACTGTTTTATGTGTTTTAATGTGTAGGTATGTAAATGTTTTCAAAGACGTTAATGTTGAAATAAACATACCTACAAGTAGTTATGTTTCCTTGTATTAATACATATACAAGTATGTTTCCTTGTATTAGTTTGCCCTCTTGTGGACATAATGCGAAAAAAAAAATATTCGAATGGTTCGAATCTCTGAGTTATTTTTAGAAGGAATATTCGAATGTCATTTTTGAGCAATTTTGACAGCCCTAGCCCCAGTCAGCCTGAAGTACCGCTGAAAGCGGCTATCATCCAGATGGAGTTCCTGGAAGAGTGGTGAAACTCGCTGAGCTGGATGCGCTTCTGCAGGATAGGGTGAACCCAAAAATGACGGTGTTTGGCCCTCTGACGCATTTGGGACTTCCAGAGCAGGTACAAAGCAGCGATGGTGGTTATCTCTGCCATGGTCGTCAGTGGCTACCCGGAGCTATATGATACTACATGTCTACTCTACAGAGACCGCAACAAAAAGGAGCAGGCTTGGGTGAAAGACGCCGAGGAGACTGGTCTACTTGGTAAGTTCTGTAAATATGTGTCTTTAATTAGTTTGCAGTTTACTAGAATACTATGAACGTTAGCACTAGCTTAGCTCCAGTTAGCACAGCCGGCTTCCCCGCTACTCGCGCGAATGACACGATGACGCGAATTAACAAAATGGTCAGGTGTCGAAACTCGGGCGTTACGGGCGGCAAGTTACGAGCGATTAAATCACGTTCATAGCGTTTGGTGGGAACACAGCATTAGACAACTTTTACCAGGGTCTCAGACCATAATTAGCTTCTTAAGACTATGGCTTAAGCTAAGGTCTCCTCTAAACAGCTGCCTTGCACTCTGAAATCTAAAATAACTGATGCCCTCAAAGCAGGCTATAGCAAACTAAGAATATAGCAAAGTGTTTTCAGATAGCTGTTTCCTCAATTCATAGTGTAATTAAGAAATGGCAGTTAATAGGAACTGTGGAGGTAAAATTGATCTTGAAGATCTTGAAGACCAAGAAAACTTTCTTAGGGGGCTGCTTGTAGGATTGTAAGAAAGGCAAATCAAACCCCCCGTTTGACTGCAAAGGACCTGCAGGAAGATTTGTCAGACTCTGGAGTGGTGGTGCACTGTTCTATTGTGCAGTGACACCTGTACAAATATGACCTTCATGGAAGAGTCATCAGAAGAAAACCTTTCCTGTGTCCTCACCGCAAAAGTTTACACAGGACCATCAAAACAAGACTGATGCTTTTTGGAAATAGGTCCTGTGGGATGATTTAAAACAGAACTTTTTAGGCGCAATGAATAATAGCATGTTTGGAGAAAAAAAGGGTGCAGAATTTCATGAAAAGAATACCTGTCCAACTGTTAAACATGGGGGTGGACCGATCACGGTTTGGGGCTTGTGTTGCAGCCAGTGGCAAAGGGAGCATTTCACAGGTAGAGGGAGGAATGGCTTCAGTTAATTTCCCAAAAATTCCCAAAAATTCTGGAAGCAAACATCACACCACTTGGTTTCTACAACAGGACAATGATCCGAAACACACCTCCAAATCCACAATGGTCTACCTAAAGAGAACCAAGCTGAAGGTTTTGCCATGGCCCTCACCGTCTCCGACCTAAACATAATTAAAAATCTGTGGCTAGACCTCAAAAGAGCAGTGCATGCAAGATGACTCAAGAATCTTACAGAGCTAAGCCTTTTGAGGAATGGGTGGGAATCCCCCAAACAAAAACTGTAAGACTCTTAGCTGGTTACAAAAAGTGTTCAGAAGCTGTGATACTTGCCAAAGGAGGCACCACTAAGTACTGACATTGCAGAATGTCAAAACTTTTGATTCAGGCCTTTTTCCTTTTTTGTTATTTTGAAACCGTGAAAGATTGAAATTCAAATGTAATCTTGCTTAAAATATTAAAGAAAGTTTTAATCAATAACTTCATGCCTTTTGGAGATCAGTTCATCTTCTACTTACTTAACTACTCACAGTAAACGACCAGGTGTGCCCAAACCTTTGCATGCCAGTGTACATAAAAAAGCTACATCTTGCCATGCAACTAGGGTGACCAGACGTCCCGCACTGCGCGGGACTGCACAGCATTTCTGTCTCTTTTCACGCGTCACGCAAATTGAGACCATGTCCCGCATGATTAGTTGTCACCTGCACTTGTATTCCCCCCTGGCCAATGAGAAGAAGCTGCATGCAGCGGCTGGCCCACGTGGGCTATCTGTTTATTGCCAGAGTACCACCAGATGTGCGTTTAAGCGCTAGGGCCCGCCCCTCCCGCCTGTTATAGCAACTATTTCAACCTCCTTGATAGCAACAGGTGACACTCGTTAGCTAATGACACTCAAGCCGCGCGACTGTCAATAGGCTCGTTGGAGATGAACTGCGCCTCACCTGGAAAGTAGACGAGATGAGGCTGCTGCAGCGGGGGGCGGTGACAAAAAGCTGCGGTGAAGTCGGACAGTTTCCCGACAGTTTCCAGCAGCCTTCAGTCCGTACAGGAAGTCACAGACACACTAACATCCTGGCTGGAATGATGTCATTTCATTAAAAAAGTGATCAGACCCACATGTCAGTTTGTTTTCAGTCTCCAGTTGTTGATAGATTAATTTATTAAAATGCTTTACAGGTAATCTGTGTATGTTCATGGTTTATCCTCCATTTGACATGAATTCTCCTGTATATCAGCATCATATCAGTTTGACCTGTCCCCTCAACTACACAGGTATTTGACTATAAAGTTCATATTTTCAGGGAAAAAAAATACAAGACTACAGCTTTCATTAAAGGTCAGTCAGATATAATCAGGGCTTCACATCTGTAGGCTACTCATTATTTTAAGAATCCTCACATCCCACTGACCACAAGTCTCTATGTTACTAAATAGCTAAATACTTTAGATCATTGCTGAAGCCTTCAGTGCAGGAATGGCTTGGGCAAAGCAGTTCCAACCCTCCAAGAAAACCATCGCCTTTGTCAGAGCTGGGGACAAGCCAGCTCCTGCCAGAAGAGCATCATCTGCAGGCATCCTCACATCTGCAAGAGACTGGCAGTTGCTGGTGGACCTTGAACATCAGCTGAAGTTCCCCAGCCATATAGCAATCACCACTCTGCGACCAGACATTGTTCTCAATGCAATGGAGAGCGGCCGAAGGGGTATGGATCCCGAAGGAGGAAAACTCCACTCAGCTAGACCAGTTCCGCATCATCTCCCTGCTGTGTGTTGAGGCAAAAGTTTTCTTCAGTGCTGTTTCCAAGCGGCTGTGTACCTACCTGGCAAAGAACACCTACATCTATACATCTGTCCAGAAAGGCAGCATTTCAGGAATGTCAGGATGTCTGGAGCATACTGGTGTGGTGACACAGCTCATTCGGGAGGCCAGAGAGAACAAGGGCAACCTGTCAGTTCTGTGGCTTGACCTGGCAAATGCATTCATTTCCATTCCACACAAGCTGGTTCAGCTCACTTTGACAAAACATCATGTCCCCAGCAGGTGTAGAGACCTCATCACTAGGGATGTAACGATGCATCGTGACTCGATTTAAAATTGATACAAATGCGTGACGATTCGCACTGGTTGACAGAAAAAATGAATCGATTTGCGAATAGGAGAGAAGTAGGATATGTTCCTTTTTTTTTAATAGGTCACGTTATCTTTAAAAAAAGTCACTGGTTGGTGACTCATTCAAGTCATGTGACTTACGTCACTATGCAGGTGCGGGCACAGAACAAGGGAAGAAATGGCGACAGAAGGCAGCGACTTTGTCATAGAGGGTGCACAGCGCGGTCTTAAGTCACCTGTGTGGCAGCATTTTGGATTCCCCATATACACAAAGACAACCGGTGAGAAATGGACAGACAAAACCAAAACAGCATGTAAATATTGCAGAAGACTGCTACCATATAACGGCAACACGAGCAACATGCAGCAGCATACTAGCCGCCACCACAGTGAGAAGCAAAGTAAAGTTATGCCACCTCAGCGAAAATTGCCGAGGGGGCAAACCACCCTGACGGGAGGCTTTGCAGCTCCTCTCCCTCATCACAACGCAAGAGCGCAAGAAATCACCAAGGCAATTGGTTATTTTATTGGAAAAGATTTGAGGCCGTTTTCCGTTGTTGAAAACGAGGGCTTTCGGCTGTTGGTGAACACGCTAGAGCCAAGATACCGCATCCCGTCACGACAGCACTTCAGCCAGGTGGTGGTGCCAAAACTCTACCAGGAGGTAAGAGCCGATGTGGTTGAGATTCTCCGGGAGGCTGATACTGTGTCTATCACAACCGACGGGTGGACATCTAGAGCCACGCAGAGTTATATCACTATAACTGCTCATGTGATCAATGCGGAGTGGGAGTTGGCTGGCTTTGTGCTTCAGACGCGACCTCTTTTGGAGTCACATACGGGGGCTAACATAGCCGAAGTGCTAAAGGAGGCGGTGGCGGAATGGCAGCTGGAAAGGCAACAACAAGGCATCGCAGTAGTCACCGACAACGCGAGAAATATGGATGTGGCAGTGAGGGAAGCCGGGCTGGCACCGCACATCAAGTGTTTCGCCCACACTTTAAATTTAGCCACCCAGGCTGGTTTGAGTGTGCCGCGCGTCTCGCGCTTGCTGGGTCGCATCCGGCGGATTGTGAACTTCTTCCACAGGAGCCCGACAGCCACTGCTGTGTTGGCTGCGAAGCAAAAAACTGCTGCTCGGCCCGGACATCAATGAGCACAAGCTAATTGTGGACGTTACAACACGCTGGAATAGCAGCCTGGACATGCTGCAACGGTATCTCGACCTGCAACCGGCTGTGGCTGCTGCTTTGCTTAGCCCCGAAGTCCGTCGCAACGCCTGCGAGATCGACACACTGGACAACTTGGACATCCGTGATGCAGAGGACATCATGAAACTTCTCAAACCTTTAAAGACAGTGACCACCGTGCTAAGTGATGAACAAAACCCAACAGTGTCTCTACTTGTGCCCTTAAAGCACACGATTGAGCAGAGCATGTTGCCTGTGGAAGAGGACTCCACCACTGTGAGCATGATGAAGAAAGCAATCTTCAACAGTTTATCAGACAGATACACTGGGCCTGGGGACAACCATCTGCTGGACTGCACTGCCTTAGACCCCAGATTCCGCTCTCTACCTCATCTTACTGAAGATCAGCGCCAGGGTGTGTTCCAGAGGGTGAAGGAGAAAGCTGTGCAGATGTACAACCAGGTACTTATTTTACTTAATTAATAGTAGTACTAGTGTTGCTTTTGCATTAAGGCCAGGTCTGTGTGTCATACTTATTTTCATACTGATCTTTGTCCTTGTTGTTGTCTCGTTTTTCCTGTGTTTTTCCTTGTCTCTTTCCCCTTTCTGCTTCTTTTCCTTTTTTTTTTCTTTTTCCATTGGTTGATCTGTTTTAGTGATTTTGTATTGGATTTTGTATAAGATCTTTGGGATTGTTTTCCTCTCCTGCACAATTATTTGCCTTTATATTATTAAACAGATATACAGTATACATATATTATTTTTTAATTGTGCATATGAATAATATAATACATATATTAATAAGTTCTTGTCTTGCTGTTTACAGACCAATTCCCCAGTGGAGGAAACTGGAGGTGTAACAGACACCAGTGTCTCTACACATGCAGCAGAGCTGCCTGCTGACCAGGCAGACATGGTGGATGCAGACCTTCAACAACCACCTCTCAAAAAGACTGCATTGGAAGATCTCCTAGCAGGGACTTTCACAGAAAGTGTAGGGACAGCACAGACCAATCACATGTGTGGAATTGAGGCAGAAATTGTCAGGTACAGAAGTGAAATGTCTATTTCCCTTACAAGCAGCCCACTGAAATGGTGGAAGGAGAACAGTAAGTTTTACCCACTGCTTTCACCTCTAGCAAAGGCCTACCTCACCACACCAGCCACCTCTGTCCAGAGTGAAAGGGTCTTTTCGACCGCAGGGGATGTTGTAACCTCACAGAGATCTCAGCTACGGCCTGAGAATGTTGACATGTTGATTTTCCTCAAGAGAAACCTGAAAGTTTCAAGCTACACAAGCCAGTCTTAGTTATTTGAAGAGAGTTTATGTTTTGATATTATTATTTTGATGTGGGATTTGTTTTTAAAAATCCAGTTATTCTTTGTTATTTATGTGAATAACTACTTCAGTGAATAACTACTTCAGTTGCACTTTTTTATAAGACACAAAAACAGTGTTTTAACAGTGTTTCTGTAAAGAAAGGACCTCTTTTTTGGTCAAGATTGTATAATCTTTTGTTATTTAAGTTACTGAATTACCAGTACACCAATTTAATCGCTCTGCGATAATCTGTTATTTGTGAGATTGTTTCCAAAAAAAGGAGATATTGTTTAAGATGACCATGCAAGTTGCACTTTTTATAAGAGGACACAAACTGTTTTACAGAGTTTCTGTAAAGAAAGCACCTCTAAGATGTTTTTGCTACAAATAAAAGATAATTTTATTTGGTCATAATTTGTCTGTAGCTCATTTTTACAATAAAAAAAATCGTGAGAAAATCGTATCGTGAACAAAAAATCGTGAACCAAATCGAATCGTGAGTTGAGTGAATCGTTACATCCCTACTCATCACTGATTATTACAGCAATTTCAGGATGAGGGTCTCTTCAGGAGCAATAACATCCAGTTGGCACAAGGTGGAGATCGGTATCATCACAGGGTGCACTATCTCTGTGACATTGTTCTCCCTAGCCATGAACATGCTCACTAAGTCTGCTGAGCCAGAGTGCAGAGGGCCCCAAACGAATTCCGGCAACCACCCATCAGGGTATTCATGGATGACCTCACAGTCACAACAGAATCAGTCCCAGGCTGCCGGTGGATTCTGAAAGGTCTTGAGAAGCTGGTTGAGGGGGCCCAGATGTGTTTCAAACCCGCCAAATCAAGATCAATGGTGCTGAGGAAAGGGAAGGTGGAGGACAAGTTCCGGTTTAACATCACAGGCACAGCCATCCCAACTATCACAGAGAAGCCAGTCAAGAGCTTGGGCAAGGTTTTTGACTGCTCCCTGAGAGACACAACATCTATGGCTGGCTGAAATCCCTGGACAAGTCAGGCCTACCTGGGAAGTTTAAAGCCTGGGTCTACCAACATGGCATTCTTCCCAGGATCCTGTGGCCCCTCCTTGTCTACGCAGTCCCCATCTCAACAGTTGAGACCTTGGAGAGGAGGGTCAGCAACCACCTCCGAAGATGGCTTGGATTACCAAGGAGCCTGAGCAGCACCACAATCTACGGTAACACCAACAAACTGCAACTGCCTTTCAAATCCTTGGAGGAGGAATTCAAGGTAACTAGTGCCAGAGAAGTGGTTCAGTACAGGGACTCAAGTGATCCGAAGGTGGCTAAAGCAGGGATCCAAGTGAGGACTGGCAGGAAATAGAGGGCAGAGGAAGCGGTTCAAGAGGCAGAGGCAAGGCTGCGTCACAGCAGCCTGGTGGGAGTGGTCACACGAGGCCGAGCTGGGCTAGTATCCTTTCCAACTCCCCAGATGAACACCAGGGGGAAGGAAAGGCGCCGTCTTGTTCAGGAGGATGAGAGAGCAGCAGTGGAGGAGACAAGAACCTGCAAGGCAGTGGCAATGAAGCAACAGGGAGCTTGGACGAGATGGGAGAATGCAGTTGAGAGGAAAGTGACCTGGGCTGAGCCTTGGAGCCTCACCGCATCAAATTCCTCATCCAGGCAGTGTATGATGTGCTTCCAAGCCTGTCAAATCTGCACACATGGGGCATAGCAGAGACACCAGCATGTGCATTGTGTTCCAAGCGAGGAACCCTGGAACACATCCTCAGCTGCTGTACATGGGCACCTGGAGATGGACGGTACAGGTGGAGGCATGAGCAAGTCCTTAAGACCATTGTTGAAGCCATCAGTGCAGGAATGGCGTGGGCAAAGCAGTTCCGACCCACAAGAAAACCATCGCCTTTGTCAGAGCTGGGAACAAGCCAGCTCCTGCCAGAAGAACATCATCTGCAGCCATCCTGACGTCTGCAAGAGACTGGCAGTTGTTGGTGGACCTTGAACATCAGCTTAAGTTCCCCAGCCATATAGCAGTCACCACTCTGCGACCAGACATTGTTCTTGTGTCTGAGTCCACCAAGCAAACAGTGCTGCTGGAGCTGACAGTCCCGTGGGAAGATCGCTGGGAAGAAGCCTTTGGGAGGAAGCTCTCCAAGTATGCAGGACTGGTCAGCGACTGTCAGCAGGCTGGTTGGAGAGCGAGGTTTCTCCCTGTGGAGGTTGGATGCAGAGGATTTGCAGCCCGTTCTTTGACCAGAGCCTTCAGTATTTTAGGCATTGAGGGAGAGAGAAAGAGGAGAGCCATCCGCAGTACCACCGATGTGGCAGAGAGAGCCTCAAGATGGCTGTGGCTCAAAAGAGGAGAGCCATGGAGTCATAGTAGCTAGCTAGCCATCTGGACACAAGCTAGGGTCTGATCAGCCCCGGCTGGGTCACCTGGAGGAGGGCGTATGA
Organism: Epinephelus cyanopodus; assembly: GCA_026686955.1. Lineage (NCBI taxonomy): Eukaryota > Metazoa > Chordata > Actinopteri > Perciformes > Serranidae > Epinephelus > Epinephelus cyanopodus. Next base: position 41,704,015 of record CM048917.1, on the reverse strand, counting down.
TGTTGAGAGACCTGAAACGCCCCAAGATATCAGGACAGTGTTTCCGCTTCATTCATTCAGCAGCAGCGTGTTTGATAACACAATCAAACAGCGTGCGGTGATGGACGGAGTAAAATGTCGGCAGTTTGGCGATATTTTACTCCGTCCGTCACCACACTCACATTTGCAACTAAAAATAGTTTTGTGCAGGCAAAATAAATCATTCAGCACACTGTGTGAGTACAGATTTCAAGCAGCAGAATCCTGCCGATTGTGGGTTGAACGGGGGTCACAGACATGGACAGGAATACGTATTCCTGTCAAATACGGCGGCGCATGATAACAGCTTACTGGCAACGGAGAAGTCCAGCTCCAGGTGAATAACTTGTTGTCATGAGTGCCCAAAAGAACAGCCGAGCCATGGCGGCACACAGTATGTGGCATATCAGAGGAGAAACGAGCCATTCACATTTCTCTCTCTGTGGCAGGTAACGGCCCTCAAACCTCACCGCACTGTAGGGACTCGCAACTACCCTTACAAACATTAAATGCTCACACTAAGAAGACATACAGTGGGTAACAGATTAACTTGGCCACTTTTCTCACGCAAAGCGTGAAGCATGATACGTGAGGACTTGAGGGGGGGTGCACTTGGCAACTGTAGCCGCCAGGTGGCAGCAGAGAGCTTGAATACTGCTAAAAGGGCTTAGAGACAATTCCAACTTCGACCACAATGCCAGTTGCAATGAAGAGTGGTGCTGTCCATGAATCTAACAGTTTTCAGCAGTCTTCAAAGCAGAATATACAGGAAGTCACAGAAATGTTTACATCCTGTTAGAGAATAAATTAAATATATCAGTCTACTCAAACTTGTCGCCAGTGCTCGAGTTGAGGGGGGCATCCAAACAAAAATTGTCCCCCTTCCCATCGCTTGTGTCATTTTATCAATGAATGTGGTGCTTCCGTCACCAGATTCATCACTAATTCATAAACATACACAAATATTCAAGTCACAGTTCACATGTAGCCTACTGCAGCGAATGCTTCTGTAGGATACTGTAAGTCACATAACCTGCCACATGAAGAAAGAAAATGAAGAAAATGCAATATTAACAATTCCGCATAGGGCTGGACTCGATTTCAATTTCGATTTCAATAAGAAGACTTCGTTTTCAAGCCCCGAAGGCCAAGATCTAATTCTAAGCGGCCTGTTGTTGACTTGTCTGTTTTAAATTTAACACTGGATCACAGTTTAAAATGTAGTTTATATTCATTAATGAACTCTGCCATGGCCTGTTTTAACGATGGGCCGCCAATATCCGTCATAAAAAATGTTGAAAATTGCAATAGACTAAATCAAAATTTTAAACAATAGTATACTGTAAATCGGAATCGCTGTTGGAGGTCGCTGCTCTGAGATGCCTGCTCAGCAGGGCGGGGGCGCTGGGTGCTCACTGAATCATGACTGCGCTGTGTAATTTTATTCAGGGAAAGATAAAAGTGGCCTGAACTTCATTTTGTGGCTATATTGACGGGGTAATTATTCAATTTAAATAACACTTGTGTGGGGTGGATTTGGTTTGTCTGTTTGATCACAAAAACATGAAAGTGCATGCACAGAGATGGAAAAATGTTTATTTATTTGTTTTGAAGGTATAAGTTGAGGATGAATCTTTCAAAGCCTTTGTTTCAATAGCTTGACTTACAATGTGTGAGATGAGGACAGAGTAGCTTACTACAAAATAAAACATGTCAGTTATTTTACAGCACTTCGCTGTAGTGCTTTACGCTTTTTAAGCCTCTCCCTGTCTACGCACCTTTCCTCTTCAGCTGCGAGTGTCGCTCCATTTTTCAATCACGTAAGTTACTACAGGTGAGGGAGGAGGGAGGAGGGGGTGCGCGTGCAAAATAATTAGGCTACTTAACACCAGCACTGTATTTGATTAGGTTATTTATTCATCTCTGTTTAACGGTTTTGAATATAATCGCTAATAGGCCTATAAAGAAAACCCGTATTTTCCAGTCAGCGAGCGGTGAGAGAGCTGGATGAATGTCCTCAGCTCCTTCTGGCACATCACCACCATCACCACCACCACCCGCCCGAAAAAGCTAAAAAATAAATAAAATGTTTGATAAAACTGTTTGGATTGTCTGTTTCATGTTGAAAAGCCTGTATCCGAACTTGCATACTTACATTATACAAGCGCTGAATGAGGTCCAGTCTTCTTCATATTGTACAGTAGGGGAGAATGTGTGTCCTCATGCGCATTTACGCATGACGCACAACATGCACAATACTTGTTTGTTGTTAGTTTTTTATGGAATCATATCTTGTTGCAGCTAATCTGCATTATTGATTGTCATAGTTTTTTAGCGCTGATTGCCAAGTCAAATTCCTGTGTATCTGTCTGATGCATTTGGCGAATAAAGTGATTATGAGACGATTGTACAGTAATGTAATATATATCTAAATGTTGTAGCCTATTTTACATTTTAGATGAGTAATCTAACTATTTACCGTCACTGTAAATCTGGTATCTCAGAGCAGCGACAGCGATTCCGATTTACAGTATACTATTGTTTAAAAATTTGATTTAGGCTATTGCAATTTTCAACATTTTTTATGACGAATATTAGCGGTCCATCGTTAAAACAGGCCATGCCAGAGTTCATTTATGAATATAAACTACATTTTAAACTGTGATCCAGTGTTAAATTTAAACAGACAAGTCAACAACAGGCCGCTTAGAATTAGATCTTGGCCTTTGGGGCTTGAAAACGAAGTCTTCTTATTGAAATCGAAATTGAAATCGAGTCCAGCCCTATGCGGCATTGTTAATGTTACATTTTCTCAATTTTCTTTCTTTGTGTGGCTGGTTATGTGACTTACAGTATCCTACAGAAGCATTCGCTGCAGTACATGTGAACTGCGACTTGAATATTTGTGTATGTTTATGAATAGTGATGAATCTGGTGACGGAAGCACAGCGCAGCTCAGTTGCAGCTGTTCATTCAATATGCGCGAAACCTCCTGAATGTTGAAATAGCAGTAATACCACATTCATTGATAAAATGACACAAGCGATGGGAAGAGGGTGGCAGTTTTAGAAGGGGGATGATATTATCTGCTCACATGTGCCACCTGATGGTTGTTTGCACACACTGCAGCTACTCCTGGATATAGTAATTAACCCCCCTTTCTCCCTCAACTGCTGGCCTCAGTTTCTCACGTGTGATTCACATGGGGATGCGGCCAAATTAGACTTGTACCCACTGTATACAGTCCTATTGTCATACCAATGTTAACATCTTTAAGGTTACATTGTGTTTAGGATATGTATGTGTATATATACATACGTGTGTGTGTGTGTGTGTGTGTGTGTAAAAGTTATTTATTTCTTTTAATGTTAAAAACATAATATACAAAAATTAAAGTAAACAATAGCAGCACATACATTAAATATAAGTACATATTAATACATATGAAGAACACAAAATTGGATTAAGCTGTATTTTTCTCCACGGTTACGAAAAGACTAACATGTTGCAGATTAAGTAAGGATTCAGACGTTAACAAAGCTTCTGAACAGTAAGATGGACAAGTCAGACTTTACAGTGAACATGGGTACAAATCTTAGTTGACTCAGATTATTTATTTGTGGTATCAAAGTTTCTGAGAGCATAAATAGAGAGATGTTTAGATTTCAAATGTTGATCAGCAATTCTATGCTTGTTAATCACCCCTTAAACCTGTCAAACACTGCTGGAGAAATGAAATTTGTAAGTGTGTAGAAATTATTGGTACCTGAAAAACCTGTCACTTTGATTATAATTTCTGAATCATGAATTAGCCTGTCTGGATTAGTTTAAAGATTGAAAAAAAAAAAAACTTATGGAAAACACAATGACTAAAAGTTGACTAAAATATTATGAATTTTGGTCAACTATAACTCAACTAATACTATGAAGGATAAAAATGACTAAAATGTGACCGAAACTAACTAAGCATTTTAATCTCAAGACTAAGACTAAATCTAAAATAGCTGTCAAAATTAATACTGTCTAGGATTCACAAATTCACTTCAGTTTAGTGTTTGTTGGAGCCATCCACCTCCACTCCCATCTGGCTTATAGGGTCTTATTTGTTGACTCTAAGGGCTCTAGTTTCCCGGCACAGCGCAGGGTGGCGAACCCCGCGCAGAGCTAGTTTCGAGCAGTGCAACCCGAGGCGCACTCAGTTTGGTAGTTTGGCAGACCGAGGTGCGCTGAGATGGGTGTGGCGGCGCAGCAGGGGGAGGTGTCGACAGATCCAGCTTGGCACAGTGACAGTTTTGTGCCAAAAGGCTTTGCCGAAGGTGCGCTAAAAGCTTGGCAACTGAAACCAGGTCTACTGTCAGCGCAGGTGGAGCGCAGCCGGTGTAAGCCAAAGTTCGGCTGACCGGCAGACAGTGCGCACACGTCACCAAAACCTCACTGGCAGGTTTCCAGAATGTCAGGCACATTAACGATGCAATAAATACCCACAAACACCACTATTCAATGCAACTATCTGCAATCAGCACATAAATGTATCTCTATATCCCCTGTCCCGTCACATATGATGTCAGATCAAAGGGGATTGGCACTGTTTGGCACGTTTGGCACGCGTAATGGAAACCCAACCTGATTTGATTAACACAGTTGCAAACTAATGAGTTCACATCCCTCTCAGCCAACCACAAACAGCCACAGCATCAGATAGGGAGTATATATTCAGCACCTGTCATCTTAGAAAAGTCAAAAGAAAAGAAACAGAGAGAGACTGCGAGAGAGAAACAGAGAGCGCACGCATGAGAGAAAAGCAACATTGATTTACAATTGTGGTGACCTCCTCCCAGGCTACCTTTGCATCATCAGCCCGTGGAGGTCTGCTCGCAGTTCCGTATATTTGGACACTGCGAGCTTGGACCTCCCAGACCAAAACATCAGTTTCCTCCTGGGAGAAGTTTGGCCGTCTGACGCTGTTGCTCTCTTCTGCCATGGCGAATTGAGTAAACTCTCATTACTCCTTCACGCGGCACATTTAAGGGTGAGGAGAGGGGCTCATTTGATTGGTGTGACATGTGTAAAACCCACTCCACGCCTTCTTTCCTCCCTCTTTCCGACTTGCGCGGGTAGGAGGGACAGAGGTGGGAAAGAGGAGTAGCTGTGCCAGCGCACACGATGTGCCAATCTTGCAAAATCTGCCTGGCCACACCCGGTTGGTGAAGTGCAGGTGCGCTGCGCCTCCGCCGCGCCCGGTCTGCAAAGCTTGAGCCCTAATTGTGATCATAGAATCTAACTTTTAAAGGAGTTAATGTGTGGTACAGCTGTTTTTTTCTTCACCTGATTGTTGCAACGGCCTACTTTGTAGTTTGGTGGGTAGGTTGGTTGGTGTATTATTTTATTTTTTTCAGAGAACAACGTTTTTCAATTTTGTATTAAGATTTGTTGATTGTGATGGTTATATACTTTATAGAGCACTAAAGTGTGCACAATGTGGCGTTGTTTTCTTGTTGTTTCCTGTTATAAATAAATAATAAATGTAAACTGTGTATGTGTAACAGCTGTTAGGTATATATAGATATTTATATACCTATACCTATATACCTACCTATATATATTCATATGTAAGCTAGACAGACATTTCCCTGCTCATTACTGCACACAAATGTACTATATGTACGTAATCCTGAAGCTCAGGAAACCCCACTGGTGCTGGCAGAGAGAAACTTCCCAGCAGCTTGCACTTTACGTGTTTTTTATTGTTTCATTTTATTTATTTATTTATTTGCACCAGCACTTCATGCCTGGAAAAAAAATAAAAAATTTGCATGGATGCCCTTTTTTACCACTTGAGCACCTGCTCTTACACTTTGCATGTGAGTGTAAACACCCGCAGATTACAGCGTGTCACTTTTCAAATCCAATGTAATGGAGTACAGGGCCTACAGTACATACATCACAATCAACTACACACAGGTTTTACTTACATTGATGATGACAGCCACGTTGGCTACCCCTCTTAGTAGGTTGTACCATATACCTGTAAGCAAAACAATATGTATCAACTGCTGGGTTTCACATGTAAGACTGCTTTCTTCTGTCTACAGTGCAGGGTAAGGTTGTTTCCTGAAGTTAGTTGGTTGTAATGAATATGTTTACTGGAACATTTACAGCAACAGCATTTCAGTAATATCTCACTATATTCCTTCACTAGTAGGTCCTTTCACACATTTTATGCCTTTTAAAAGTATGCTGAATTTAACCTACCAATGTCTTTGGCCCTTGCTGCCACTGGTCTTCGCAACTCAGTCACAAATTTCTTGGCATCAAGTCGTATTTCAATGATGTTGTTGAGCAGGGCAAAGAGCGGAGCCAGGGGGAAGGATGCCACGAACAACGTAACAAAACCAAACTGAATGACTGGACACAGAAGAAGAGAGAATAATACATTACAAAGTCAATGCCACTAACTGTCAGCCTTATATCTGTGATTAGATCCAGTCTACACTGGATCTATTCTTCAGTTATTAAAGCCCTTTACAGAAGTAGGATTGTACAGACCAGTCGCCTGAATACAGTGTTGACATTTCTGTGAACCTCAAATATATTACATTTGCATGTATCATGTCAACATTTCTAGTGTCATTGTACATAAGATTACTTTGTCATCAGGAAGTAGAGGGGATGGTGGATTGTGTGTCACTTAAGCAAGACGCCTGCAAAGCTGCAGACCACTCTTTGAGACCAACAAACAACAAAACAGGTTTAGGCTATTCTCATGAACTGTTTGTACATTGTACGTGCTTATATGAAAAGTAATTCACCAAAATTCACCAAAATTCATACGTATACCACATAATGATAATCCAGTAAGTCATTTTGGAAGACTGTGATCACCACATTAAATCATACTTGTGAATGTTCCTCATCTTTTCTTGTCAAGTGCTGAGGACACAACCTAGTGAGTAGGGCTGTAGTCTCCTGGTCGACTAGTCAATTATTTGGTCGCTATGCTCTCGTCCGACCAAATTCTCATTGGTCGAATAATCGCGTGTTACTGTCATAAGGAGAAAAGTGCTACATCAACAGCTTTCCAGGATTAATCCATTATTTCCAGTGGCGGGGGGACAGGCTAAGTAACCTGTGAAAATGGGGTATTTTCAAAACACCCCCATTGTTAACAGAAAGTTGGACTCACCCACCCTACAGTGTCGCGGTGACGCAGGTCTCCCGTACATTTCTGTAAACTGACACCATTTCCCTCAGTGGAAATGAAGCTTGTATTTACTTGTATTTCACAGATAAGCAACAATAAATTGTGAAGACAGTAAAGCCTCCACTAAAATAGCATTTTAAGTTGTGTGTGTGATTTATCCTTCAGGGATTTATACTTCAGGATTTATCCTGGCTTCATATGAGCAGAGGAAATGTCCACTCGTCGCTAGACTAATGTATACCATGTAAAATGCCATAGCCTGGCCCTAATAACGTTAGCATGTTGTATTTGTTTGGAAAATGTGTTTAGTATAAGACAGTTGTTTTGTCAGTGAATGTTGTGAGTTGTAATGGAGTCAAATTATGCAGTGTTACCTTTGTTACATGTTGCTGTTGTCCTTGACTTTATATGAGAAGAGGAAAAGATCGCTAGACACTAGGCTAATTTATACAATGTAAAATGCCATAGACTTGTGCTAATAACGTTAGCATGTTGTATTTGTGGGGAAAATGTGTCCAGATAAAGAAAAGTGTTTGTCTGTGAATGCTGCGAGTTATAGTGAAGCTGATTTGTGTACTTGTGTTTGAAACTGTCTCTATTAAGAAATATTTAATGTGTTTTGAATCAACTATATAAATACAGTTTGATTTGAACTAAACTTTACAGCACTTAACACAGTCCTCCACCGCCGACTAGTGTTTTGGAGGTGTAACTGCAGAGTGACGCAGATACCACCGCAGAAGTAAAAATAACGTGCAGACCTTTTTTTTCCCCACGACTAATCGATTAGTTGAGGATTATGTGTGACTTTAATCGACCAAGATTTTCTTTGGTTGACTACAGCCCTACTAGTGAGTGTGTGTGGGGATATTGCAAGTGGTACTGACTCATTTCCATATATTCAGGTGTTAACCCAGCAAATGGTTCCAGGAAGTGGTCCGTTTCATATCTCTGCAGCTTCTTCTGTCTCTCTTCTTCTTGAAAAGCCACTTGTTTTGACCGAATATAGCGAATCAGCTTCTTCAGCTTACTGAGAAATGCACATACATGAAAAGTGAAAACACAGGCATGCACACATTGTCTCTTTCTCCCTGGTGCCTTACAGGTACATAAAGGTGTGTATTCATTTCAAGCTACTTCATTTATTATTTTCCTGATTCCCAGTGTTGTGGTGGTAGGGCTCCCTCTTAGGGGGGTTGTTAATGTAATATTGGAGCCTTTGCACCTAACTTAACAGGAAATAGTGATTTTGGAAAGATCATTTCAGGTTCAGGTCTTGGGTACTTTATGACAATGGGCCTCATTCACTAACATGTGCGTAGAAATATTCTTAAGGCCCATTTATGCTCAACGTTAAATACAGATCCAGATACGGACGGAGCCTTCTGTCCGTGCTCCGCGTTCATTTCGTCTGTATTTCTGCATGTTTCCATAAAGCTTACGGATACGGGCCAAACGGAGCAGTACCACCGGGAACCGTGGGGGCAGTGTTGCTGTCACTACCCGATACGTAGCTCTAGTGAGACACGGAGAAGAAATAATTCACTTTCTCTCCGGCTGTACTAGAGAAAAGAAATCTCCGTCCTCCAGTCGCGATGTATTTAACGGCCTCACCGACCACCGCTTCCTACAACACTGCCTCTGTTTTTGTCTTTTATGTTTTTGTCTTTTATTTTAAGAGGTACATTATCAATATCTCCTTCAGAGTCGCCATGTTTGCTTTTGAGTTTGTTGTTGTCATAAATTTTTGACGCTGGGCTGCCTCCTGGTGCATATATTGGTTAATATCCATGCCAATGTAAAGGGCGCATGGAAGTATGTGAGCAGTGACGGTAACATCATTCTACACTGATAGGCGTTTGCCCACTACATACAATAAGCATACTGCCACCCCCTGTAATGATGATAATATAATTTCATGGCACTAAAAATTGAAGGGAGAAACTGAGGTGGAGCAGATCATCCACTAATCAGAGGATTAACACTCTGATCCCGGCTCCTCCAGTCCACATGTTGAAGTATCCATGGGCAAGGTACTGAACCCCAAATTGCTCCTAATGGCTGTTCCATCAGCATGCGAGTGCGTTTGAATGGTTACTGAGTAGCAGGTGGCACCTTGTATAGTAGCCTCAACCACTAGTGTGGGACTGCGTGGGTGAATGGGCAAATGTGACATGTAGTATAAAATCACTTTGAGTGGTCGGATGACTGGAGGAGAACTATACAAGTGCAATCCATTTACCATTTACCATCATTACAGGCAGATTCGAGAAAAAAAATGAAACCAAAACTGTAGTATAGTACAGTATATACATTCTCATTTACTCTATAGTAAGCTAGGACTGAGACTCATTTGAGGCCCTTTTATCCTAAACAATAATGGTCATAATTACTGGCTATAAAAAAAAAGTGCATGCATTAGAAAATTAAGTTTTAAATATTGTCTATTAAAGCCGTTTTAATGAATGTGGTTTTCATATGTTATGCATTTAAGTGGTTACAGTGCATGTTTACATTTTCGAAGACAGCTGGGCTATCATTATTTGTGCGGTAGTTTACCATACAAAACAATTCAAATAGAAAATATTGATGAATCCCAGATTTGTGCATAATAGTTAGTACGCATGGTTTAAGCACAGATTTGTGTGCACACATTGTTTGTGAATGAGGCCCAATATGATTTTAATGAAAAGCAAGCAAGTTAAAGTAATGTATACTTACGGTACTCCAATCTCAAAAAGATTGTTCTGAATGAGCTGTTTTCCCAACATGGTGATACTCAGCTGGATACACAGCTCCATCAGACAGCCTCCGTGGGCACACTGTAAAACAGTCCAAACTACAGTTCAGGACAGCAAAAAGGCATTTTAACAAGCCGGCCTAAAGCAAAATGACATCATATACATACAAAATGCAAAACTTTAAGACATTGTGATAGTTTACTAATGACAGCACATGACCACTCACTGACCTCTGTGAGAAGAATTGAAACCTAAGTATCACTTAGCTTTTCAGTAGTTCTGGGTATAGATAGTTAATCTTGAGTTGAGGGGTGTTAATATAGTGAAGCAGTGTGGTTTCACCAGGGCCCATGAGGCGATTGCGTGGTTGGAGGGCCCACTCTCTCTAAAGCAGAGAACGGGCCCTTGCAAGTGATTCAGCCACCTCAGAACCCACCTCCCATCTCATTCAACTGACCTATATTATAGGGTCATTTTGTATGTCTTATCAGATAAGTAGCAAAAATAAAAAATGAATAGAGGCCATTAAAGAATAGAATCATTATGCAGGAGAAATATTAACACTAATATAGAATAAACACAACTAACTGCAGCAATGAGTCTGTCCAAACTCCCAGTATTGAGTGTACAATTTGTCAATGCTACAGCAACAAACCTGTCCAGGCCCGAATCCCCCGATCCACCCAAGGTGTTGGGATTCACAGGACCACAGATGATTTATCATTTGGTAAAATCTAAACTGGAGATTTAAAGGCTTTTCCCTCTGCATGCTCTTTGTCTTCAAACAAAGGGAGCTATGTGACACCCTGCTCCATAGCCCCAAACCACTAAAGGGAGGGCAACTGATCACAGACTCTCTTGCAAACACAAGGTTTGCAACTAGCTTTCCAGCAACAAAGGACTAAGTGAGTTGGCACCCAGCGTCTAACTCTGCTAAACCCTGACCAGCTTCCTCTAGGTTTCACCTTTGGAACAAAGGACCCAACAAAGACTGCACCTGGAACCATCTTCCCAGCCTTCTTCTGCAGTCTAACAAAGCAGCACCACCAAGTGACTCTTTCTCCCATCCATTCAAGGATCGGTAACGTAACAACTGTGCATAGCTTATCACAGCTTTACAGGCTAAGCAAGACTGTTTAAGGTGTTGTATGTGCTTTGATGCTGTTTACTGAGTTATTGTTGTGATAGTTTGCAGTTAGGTCATTGATTAGTTTCGCCAATGCTAAGTGTTTCGTTTGCAAATACTGTTCACAGATTCTTGCACACAACTAAACAATCTCTGCACTAATTCAGTGCAACACAACTCACATTCACAGTGCAACACAAATCACAACAAAAATTACATTCACACAGACTCCTTAACAAATAGGCTTTCATTAGAGCTACACCCAAACAGGCATTTCAAAGTTCCCGCTTCTTTTCCTTTGTCTTTGTCCTGACCACACGGTCAGACAAACACCTCCCCCGACCTGAAGCAAGCCTTGATTCAGCCATTTTGGTAGTTCTCTGTTGTCAGCCTTTTGTTTTGTAGGCCAAACGGCTCCTTGATCACCACACCTGCCTTTGTCTTTCTCTTCTTTCTCTCTTTCTCTCTCTCTCTCTCTCTCTCTCTCTCTCTCTCTCACACACACACACAAACACACATACATACCAAGCTTATAAATAGTTAGTTAGAATTTGTGTGTTTTGTTTCGCTTTCCTAGTTTGTGAATAAATATATTTCTTTGGAATCATACCTGCTGTGTGTTTAAAGTTGCACAAGAGTGAATGAATAGTCAGCCTCTGCTGTGTCAAGAACTCCAAAACTCTGAGGTTGTTAACATTAATTTAATTATTTATCCAATCTCCAAATTAACAGTTTAGCATTTTCATCTTTAACTGGATATCATTTTTCTCTTTACGGGGATGGTACCCCACGAGGTGATTTAATGTTAATTAAGTCACATTATTATTAATTATTAATAATAATTATTAATTATTTCCGATAGCCAGTTAAATCCCTACATATTTGGTGCCGTCGTGTGAAGCCCCAATTTATGTTCCCAACATTTTGGTGCCTCCATGTGAAGCCTAATGTGTTGACCCCAACGAAGGTATGTTTGGTATTCTGTAGTGTACATGTAAGGATTCTGTGTCTACAGGAAGCACTGAATGCAAGTATGTATGGGAGCAGGTATCACCAGCAGTGGAGTTAAGTTGAGTACATGAGCATTAAACCACCTCATACAGCTATGTCACTCCCAGAGGAACACACATGCCCCCACCCACACTGGTCTGAAGATGATACACATTTTATTGATTTATTCATTTGATTTATTTTTGTAGGGGCTGATACAATGTACATAGATAAACTGCAAGCATCCATCCAATGCATATATCCAGGGCTGCCCCTGACCAAGTTGAGCACAAAGTACAATAAAGCACACATGTAAAAACAAAGCATTTAAAAAACTAAACATGAGTACAAACCTGTTGCTGAATCAGCCAGGATTTGGTAGCTCTCTTAAAGATGGTGAAGTTTGCAGCAGATTTCAAGTGACCAAGTAGCAAGTTTGACTTTGCTCCTTTCATAGAAAAAGCTGTCTGAGCAAAGGATGTTTTACTGAATGGAACTTTACAATTTCCACTTGAAGCTGCTCTAGTGCAACTCTGTAGTCTCTGGATGTATTTTTTTTTCGCATGGCTTTTAAAATTTAACTGAGAATCATATGCCTTTTTTAGATCCAGGAACACTGCACCTACTACATTTCCTTATTAAGTGATTGTTTTATTTTTTCTAATAGTACACAAGTAGCTGACTTGGTGGGATGATTATGTCTAAAACCAAACTGTAAAGGGTGCAGATAAAGATTTGTCTCCAGATAATGTAGCAACTGTTCTGAGACCACCCTCTCTGGCACTTTAGACAGGACTGAAAGGAGACTGATAGGTCTATGGTTACTCATCTCTTCAGCATTCCCAAATTTTAAAGTAGGCATTACCAAGGCATTTTTCCATCCGCCTAGGAATTGCCCAGTTTTGTGTGAGGGACTGCATATTGATTCACTCAGCCCTTCTCTCGCTGTTGTTTATCATGAGGCTACTGCTGTGACAGTGGGAGCTCTAGGTCTGGTGGGACATAATCACACACACAGCGACAGGGCTAGCTGTTGGCATCATACTGCTAACGTTAACAAAAGGTTATTAAAATGGGTTTAACAGCAGAGTTGAGCTGTTTGGTGTCAGTGTAAAATGAATGGCTCAGTGTTGGATGTTGGGATGTTAACCACTGCTGTGGGGCTTTGGCCCACCTAGAAGAACATGGTAGGATGGGATGAGATCATACAAGTAAACAACAATCCCCAAAAAACAGTCCACAAAATTCTGGAGGGACAGATAATCACCTGAAAATAGGAAGCGTCTGTCACCTTAGAATTTATATCTACATAGGGAGCAGGTTCTTGTCCATGGAGTCCGACATGTTGCACTGCCATGTTTCAAAAAGAACAATGTCTCTAGATAGGGTGATTTTCATTCGCATCAGCCACCGTAGTTAACTGTCCCTCAGCAGCATTAGAGAAATACTGATTTTTTTTTTTTTTTTTTTTAACATGAAACTGCTGTATTCAGTGTTTTTACCAGTTTAAATTACCAGGTCAATTTGTTTTGGAGAGAATGAGACCTCCCAGTAAAAACCTCCTGAACATCTAGATCTTATGTTATCAAAGAAAAAAGGTGAGCACACATCAGCAGGTGCTTAGACTAGTGGCCCATCTCCAACGTGCTTTGAAACTGCTTTGTTCAGTTTTTTTGCCAGTTTAAGTTACCAGGTCGGTTTGTTTTGGAAAGGAAGAGATCTCTGCGGATAACGGCTCCGGTAAAAACCTCATGAACATCTGGATCAGAAAAAAGATGAGCATCAGCAGGTGCTCGCAGCCTGTCTGTGAAGAGCCAAACAGTGTAGGAGAAACACTGAAACTTGTAACATGACCATGAACATGTGTTTTTACTGGTTTAAACACCTGGTTTGTTTGTTTTGCAGAAAAGAGAGTTTGCAATTTTCACTGCTTTCTTGACAATGAAAAGGAGAAGTTTCATCTGGTTGCAATCTGTAATCCTCTCTGCCTGAGGTCACTAAATCCCTCTAAATCGTACAGCTAGTAGCTCCATCCCTGGCTGGTTGTTAGTGTGGCTATATACTGTATAGGACTTGACAGTGGGAACTAGAATGTGAGGGTTTTTGTAAATGTCTGCAAGGCTGTGGCTATTTCCTGGAAGCAGTATGTAACACTCAAAAAATCCAAAGACATCCCAAACTCAAGACAGTATCAGTAGAAAAGATTGGTTCATTATTGTTGACAGTACAATTTGAATGTTTTATCAAATATATGTTTTATTGAATTGAATTTCCAATGTTGTTTACCAAGGTAAGAGTGAACAATGTAAATGTCAGTACAATGGAATACAGTAGAGTTTGTGCTCAATACCATGTGACTATGGTATTGAGTCACATAACAAATGAAATGAAATATAAACAAGGGTGCAAATTGAATGTTAAAAGCATGTGAAAATGACCTTGACTCTAATTCCTGTGTGTGGTTACACAAGGTTTTACTTGCAGATAATTTATAAAAGTATAAAACTTACCTCTTCCATTCTGTAGGATTCAAACACATACAGGTAGCTGCCTGGTCTGCCTACCAGTCTAGAGTGAAACATAAATGAAAGGGTTAGAGTAGAGTAGAGCGTTCCTTGTCTTAAAACCTTTATCATATTTGCTATTTACTAAAATTCTATAAGAGTGGCTCAACATATTGGAGTGACAGAAAAAGTATCTTAAACCTACCAATTAAAACTTTAAAATACAGTGAAGTTACCAACCTCCCTCTGAAAAAAGCAATGTAGATGATGGGGGTGAAAGCATTGACAAACTTGAGGATGAAGGTCTTGAAGATTAGTCGTTCCTCAAAACTCTTGTCTGTCTTAGGAACCTCTAAAAATGAACAGATAAGTTCCTTAGATATTTTGCAATGGGCAATGAAAAATAGGCAATGCCATTACTTCTGAATACAACTGTGCCTAGTGTAATTTTTAATTTACCCATTTAAATGTTATTAAGCTGAAATGTATGCATAATTAAGGGCATGGCCACTTTGAGTGACAGGTAGAAACCATTTAAAAGTGGCTACCATGGCAATGCTGGTTGGATCACATAACTATGTTGTAACCCCAGATGCACAGAGTAGCCATAGCTGTCGCTATTTCAGTGGGCTTTCAGTTCACATTTGGTCACCTAAAAAAGTTTGGTTGTACTAAAAGAGCCCCTAAGAAATCATATATATTTAGTTTTTGTGTTAAGTACATTATATCTAATAGTTTGAATTCTGTCTTTTACTAGCAAAAAATAGCATTGACTACAAAGCTAGCAGCTGACATTAGAGTTATCTCCAACCTCTTGTCTACATGTGGTCACTTCTGGCTTCAAATAAACAAGATGGTGACAGCCAAAGTGATAAACTCTGTTGATGGATGTACTCCCAGCTGGTCCTGAAATTGATGGCAAACTGTTTGGCAAAACTGCAGACTCCTGCCTTGCCACACAGTCCAAGCTAGGAGCTAAAGAAACCAAAAACAATAAACTTGAACCAGAGGGTGTCTCCACAGATGTTGCACCAAGCACAGAGTGAGACACAGAATCAGATGTCATATTCCTGCGATCACTAATGGAGGGGCCTTAGACAAAACTGGAACTGCGGGTGGAAGTGATGACTTTGATAGGTTGGAAAGACAGATTCGGTCACCAACATATTTTAACTTTAACTATTTATCAAATACCAATGCTTGATCAAAGGCCCTGCACGCTACACTGCTGTAGTAGTTAGTACTGTTGCCTCACAGCAAGAGGGTGCCTGGTTCAATCCCAAGAGGGAGCCCTTCTGTGCGGAGTTTGCACGTTCTCCCCATGTCAGCGTGGGTTTTCTCTAGGTTAATTTGTGACCCCATAGGTGTGAATGGTTGTCTATGTGATCGCCCTGCGATAGTCTGGCGACCTGTCCAGAGCATACCCTGCCTCTCGCCCAGTGTCAGCTGGGATAGGCTCCTGCCCCCCTGCGACCCTCAAGAGGATAAGTGGTTACGAAAATGGGATGGATGGTTCAACACTGTTTCCTCCAACAGCAAACGCACATGGTTACGTTTTGTTAACACATACATGTGGTTTGGTTTAGGAAAAAAGAACATGGTTTGGCTCTAGAATCTTATGGACATCCTGGGTGAAAGTCAATGGTTGTTGGACCCATCCACCAGCCCCTCCTACATGCTCTACTCGGACTTTGGGCCCCTTAACTTTAGTTTTTGTTCCTCCACGTTTCCCGTGACACCACCGTGCGGTGTTAAACAATAACAACGACCAGCTTCGTATCATGCCGACATGAAAGGATAGCTTTGTGTCATCTATTTCTGCTGACCAAGCACTGGTTTTCGATGATTTCTGAGTGAGACCGGGTTGGAAAAACAGTGCCTATTAACTGAATGAGAGGGCAACAGAGTGACCCACTATATTTCCTTTGATTAAAAGTGCCATTGTCCACTATTATCATAGCTGTGACCTACTGACCTGTTAACTGTCTACACCTAATTTAACTTACCCAACACAGTGAGCCATCGTGCCACAGCTCCATACACCTCATCCAGTATGAGGATGACCACCAGGTTGATGATGGCTGCAGTGGTTTTAACTGTCAGTTGAACATGACTCCGTGTAACCGGATTGGAGCTCATATGAAGAGCGGCTTTGGTAGAGATCCGGTAGAGGATCACACCAAATACAATGGCAAACGTAACACCAATCTGCCAATAAAAAAAGGTTGACAGGATTACAAACAGAATACAGCTGTGAGGTTAAAAGAAAAAATCCCTCCACAATGTTTCTCTAAATCATCAACCATACACAGTGTATGCATAGAACCAGATTTTCTTACCATTAACAGCATCATGACAATGTTAGTCATGTAGGCTGGGAGGCGGTCTTGACATGTGAGCTTTTCAATCTAAAAATCAATTCATAAAACATATATTTACTAGACCTGTGACATGCAACTTAAGTAAAGTGCACTGTAACTGCAGATTTTAAAAAATGTTTTGTCAAACGCAAAGCTGATGGATAGCTGATTCTTCAACTCCTTTAGTTAACATGAGATTTCATGGCCCCAACACTCAACTAATGCCAGGTTAAGATTACAGGACATTTTCGTCTGTTCTGACAGTCACTATGTAAGATTAGGTGATGGATCTGCCAGACATGACAGACTACACATTGGTCCATGACCATTCATCCCTGGTTGTCTTTCACAGTGTGCGTGATGTTATCGGATTATCCTTGTTTTTATTATTACTATTATTATTTGAGTCACTGCGGATGCTCATGTGCCAGCCGAACTGTTAATGTAGTAATGTATAAAGTGCTACCAGATGGCAGGCGGTGCATTTGAAGTACCCCATGCAAACTAAGCAAGTCACTGAATCCTCCACAAGAAGCTCCTGCAAATGTTTCTCAATAAAGCCTTTTAATAAAATGAAGGGATTCTCTCAACTGAAATTATAAAGGGATACAGGAAGTGTTAAGTTCAAAATTAAGGCATGATGCATTCAATTTAACAGGACAAACTGGAGCAGATTAGAAATAAAAATACAAAAATACAGAGGGAATGAGAAACAAAGGCCTGTGTCTAGAAATAAGGGCCTGTAGTCTGTTTCAAATGAAGTTGGTACCCTCTGCAGTTGCAGTATATAAAAGCCCCGCCACTATTTGTGATTTTTATTACTTTACACCCTTCTCCATTATGAAGAAATAACTTTCTTTGCCGGCTTGATGCTAAAATGCAAATATCAAAAAGGCTGAGGTTTTGTTGCTATACAGTTATCCACGGCAGCAGATCACTCTGTGTTTCTATTGGTCAAAGTGACGGCTGTGATGGGAGAAGTCATGGAAGACAAAAAGAAAATCAAACATGCTACACTTTCTGTCTGGATGTCGTGAGGCATCACAGATGCAGTGTCGCCTGTCATCTTCTATGACACACTACATGAGATGAAACGATGGATTACTGCACATGACGCTCATTGCCATTCACAATCCAAGCCACCATACAATGGTCGTGTTGGGCTATAATCAGGCTGATATCGTGTAGCCTGAATCCAGCATAAAGCAGAGCTCACTGTTGCACATATGGACTTGGAACCAGTTGAAGTGGAGCAAAATGCAGTGTTTTTAACAGTATTTAATATCTTATCGATTCATTATCTATAACTGAGCCTTGAGGGACTGAAGCCTCTCCAGGTATACAACATATGTAAATGTGTTGATCAGGTATATACAGTCCATTAACTAGGCATGAAAATAACACACTGTGAAATAATCTAGGGGTGAAAAATAACTTGAAGGCTATAAAAAGTGCTCTAAAATATAAATGACTTTGTGAAGCTATAAACACATTGAGGTTTCAGCTGCAATCTACAATTCTCACTGCTAGATACAAGTACAATTTCTTACATATTGGACCTTTAAAGATGTATTGTTAAACAAAACAGTCTGACCTCTCTGACATTTCTCTTTGGCTTATGTAGGTACTGTTTTGCTTTGCTAGCATCTTAGATAAACCAAATCTACTAGCACAGAAGCTGAGCAGTGTACTGCTGTAGACAGGGCTGCAGCAAAATGTATTTTACTAACCTAAAAAAAAGTCATTCCTAAAAAATCAATTTCCATCTAAGTGTACACCATATTTGGAAAATTTGCTCTTGCTTTACCTTATCACCCAATCATTCAACAGTAAACCAGCAACTCCAATGTTCTGCAAAGTAAAATTACTGGGGTTTTTTTCAAAGGAGTCTAGTGGCTTTGAGATAACAACTTCAGTTGCCCTTCAGAAAAGGCTGTCTAACTGCAAGGTAAACCAGTGTCAATACTCTAACTATAGCCTGCATTTAAACTAGTAATGATTTTGTAGGTGGCTAAAAACTAACCACTTGAGGCAGCTTACCGCCATCAACTTTATGTTCGTGACACAGGGGGTTTCTATCCTGATGATGTTTTTTTAAACAAACAATGTGATTTGTTCTGTATTTACCTTGTGCTGTGATTTCTGATCTTTGCTCAGAGACTTCTGCATGACCCTGAATTCATATTCGGCCCTGGGGTGGTCCTGTGATGGTGAGACAAACAGAAATGACAAATATAAACAGTGAAAACACATAGAAGAACAGTTAGATTAAAATGGAACAGATGGATATGTACCCCCATGGTGGAGGAAACTAGTCTGTCTCAGAGCTGTTTTAAAAGGCATATAAATAAAATACATCAATCCTAAAACACAGATGTGATTTGTAAAACTGTTGGAAACATTAATGAAACAAAACAAAACAACAAAAACTGTTGGAGCAGAAGGTCTATGCAAGACGTAGGTCCCTCAGAGTTTCCAGAGTGACAAGACTGAATCATGGTAGCCAATGTGAGAAAAGAAAAGACAGTACTGCTGCTTTTCTGCTAACTACATCCTTCAAGTTGCAATGGGCATTCCCACTTCCCCTTATCAGAACCCAGCTAAAGCAAAAGTAGGGATGGGGCCGATCCAATCCAGTATCGGTATCGGGTTCCGATACCAACGTAATTCACAGATCGGAAATTTCCGATCCACCTGCGAAAATTTCCGATCAACGAGCCGCGTCTGTGCTTTCAGGTTGTCTGCTGGAATGATATGACGATTGCTACATAGTAGTGTTACACTGACCGCGGTACTAAAACACGACATATGATACCATAATGTTGGAATACTGTAGTACTACAGTACCTTATGGTACCATTACTGTGGGATAAGATCTAAGTCCAATCGCAAGAGCGTGAGTGTCCATGCGCCGTCCAATAACAGCGCGCGCTGTCCACCTGGCACTCCATAAGCCGCTGCAGTGGTTTGTATCCAGTGACATTTCAGGTATGAACTGAGCTATTGAGTATCTTTAAGCAGTGAAAGTTATTATTAATTTATTTTTACTTGTAGGTTCGATTTGTTTATATATGGTACAGTGATTTGTTTTCCACTACAGAGCTGAACAATTTACTCGTGTTTGCGACTAAAAATAGTTTCGTGCCTGCAAAATAAATCAGTCAGCACGCTGTGTGAGTACAGATTGGAGCAGCAGAAATTAAAGGCAAATCCTGCTGGTTGTGGACTGAACGGGGGTCACAGACACAGCCAGGAATGTATTCCTGTCAAATACAGCGGAGGCTCATAGTGCTGCACAGCGCAAGAACGGCTTACCGGCAATGGATAAGTCTGGCTCCAGGTCCAATAATGTCCTCTTCTTGGTGTCATGACTGCCCAAAAGTACCTGAACAGCCGAACTGTGGCAGCACGGGAACTGCCCAATAGGTCCGACATCCCATTGTTCCGACCATATTAAACCCACTGTTCTGAAGTCCGTTCCGAAATCATCATGATGCCCTGTGGTTAAGGTCTGGTTAGGTTTAGGCACAAAAACCACTTGGTTAGGGTCAGGAAAAGATCATGGTGTGGGTTAAAATGAAAAAGAAAGTGACAAACACATAAGCTGTGAGCCTGCTCCGCCTCAAGCCTTTCCCAGCTGACCCAGAGCCGGTCGCGGTGCACCATACGCCCGCCACGAGCCGTTAAGCACCGCAGACAGTCAGACTAACGGGATGTCGAACTAATGGGCTGTCGGACCAGTGACATGGACCCTGCGGCACACAGGTATGTGGCGTGTCAGAGGAGAAAAGAGCCGTTCACATTTCTCTCTTTGTGACAGGTAACGGCTGACAAACCTCACCACACTTTAGGGACTGTTCGTTACTTATGAAGGGACTGTTCTTTACTTGTCAGGGGAGGAGGGTGGCTGGTTGATTTTTATTTTATTTATTTATTTCATTTTGATCCCCCCTATGTTAATCACTTATTGATGTTGTTTTTGAAGTATGAATAAGTCAATAATTAATTTATTCCATTGAAATATTATTGATGTATTATAGAAAAGTGATTTATCTTTTTATAAATGGCAAAAGGCACATCTGCCTCATTTTCCCTGTCATGATACTACTCAGAACCATGATACTTTCACTGGTATCGTACCGTGGGTCCCAATTTTGGTACCGTGACAACACTACTACATAGTAGTGTCTACTTGATTTGTATCTGTGCTGTTCAGATTAATATCACAGGTACTTTTTGTTTTTGATAGTGTATATTGCACTAGTAGTTTAACACTGTCTTGGAATTTAATAAATATTGACAATCAATTTGAAACCCTCACAGTTGCATATTTGTTTTCAGGATGGGATTTTTTCCTGTGAACAGGATTTTCTGCTTTTCTGACCGTATACTTACCTCAAGTTGCCTTTTGGGACATACATGCATACATACGTATATATCACACTTGCCTGTAGAGAGGAGTTTATTACAGCCTCATATAAAATCAACAATAACAATAATAATATTAATATTAAAGCAAACAGAGCTCTGGTATCAGAATAGTATCGGTATCGGCAGATATCCAGATTCAGGTATCAGGATCCAATCGGAAGTGAAAAAATGTGGATCGTGCATCCCGAAACAAAAGTAGAACAAAGAGGGGTGTTTGGAATACATTTGTTAATATGTATTTTCTGCATTTTCACATGCGTAAGATAATGAGGGTTTGTGCCAGTTATTGTGTTTAAAAGATGCCCGCAGCGCAGTATGCATTTACATGTATGCATTGAGTATCTTGAGTGTCCTTGAGAATTTGTTGTACTGTAAATTTGTTGTTCCATAAATTAGATCAATCAAAGTAAATAACAATGTGTTAATGCCAGTATTTAACGGTTATGTAGTGACTCCTCTGTTCAACAAAGGTTTATAGGTCAGGCTTATACAGGTCAGCATGCAAAAGTTTGGTCACCCGTGGTCAAAAATTATTTTCTGTGAATAGGTAAGTAAGCAGAAGATTAACTGATCTCCAAAAGACATGAAGTTGATTATGGAATATGCTTTTCAACATTTTAACCAAAATTTATGCATTAATTTTGTTTTTGTACAATTTTAGAGTACCATCATGCAAAAGTTTCGGCACCCCAAGACATTTAAGCTCTCAGATAACTTTTACCAGGGTCTCAGACTTTAATTAGCTTTTTAAATTCTCTGACTCCTAATACCTTGTACCATTTATTCATTCAGCAGCCATGGGCTCCTCTAAGTAGTTGCACTCTGAAAACTAAAATAATCGATGTCCACAAAGCTGTTTCTTCAGTTTGTAATGCAATTAAGAAATGGCATTTAACAGGAACTGTGGAGGTCAAGGTGAGGTCTTGAAGACCAAGAAAACTTTCTGAGAGAGCTGCTTGTAGGACTGCTAGAAAGGCAAATAAAACCCCTGGTTTACCGCAAAAGACCTGCAGGAAGATTTATCAGACCCTAAGTGGTGGTGCACTGTTCTACTGTGCAGCAAAACCTTCACAGATATGACCCTCATGGGAGGCTCATCAGAACAAAACCAGTCCTGGTGGCGGATGAAGTTCAAATAGAACTTTTTCGATGCAGTAAGCAAAGGTATGTTTGGAGAACAAACTGTCCAACTGTTAAACACAGGGGTGGATCAATCATGCTTTGGGCTTGTGTTGCAGTCAGTGTCATGGGGAACTTTTCCGGGTACGAATGGATTTAGCTAAATTCCTGCAAAAAATCACGCCATCTGTAAAAAAAAAAGCCGTAGATGAATAGAGAATGGCTTCTACAACAGGGTAATGATCCTAAACACATCTTGATCTCTATAATGGACTACCTCTCAATTCAAATAAACACAAGGGGCTCTAGTTTCCCGGCGCGGCACAGGGTGGCGAGCCCCACGCAGAGCTAGTTTCGAGCAGTGCAACCCGAGGCACGCTCAGTTTGGTAATTTGGCAGACCGAGGTGCACTGAGATGGGTGTGGCGACGCAGCAGGGGGAGGTGTCGACAGATCCAGCTTGGCACAGTGACAGTTTTGTGCCAAAAGGCTTCGCCGAAGGTGCGCTAAAAGCTCGCCAGCTGAAACCACGTCTACTGTCAGCGCAGGCAGAGTGCAGCCGGTGTAAGTGGAAGTTTGGCTGACCGGTGGACAGTGTGCACACGTCACCAAAACCTCACAGGCAGGTTTCCAGAATGTCAGGCACATTAATGAATGATTAATGAACCACTATTCAATGCAACTATCTGCAATCAGCACATAAATGTATCTCTATATTGCCTGTCCCATCACATCTGATGTCAGATCAAAGGGGATTGCCACCTTTTGGCACGTTTGGCAAGCGTAATGGAAACCCAACCTGATTTGATTAACACAGCTGCAAACTATTGAGTTTACATTCCTTTCAGCCAACCACAAACAGCCACAGCATTAGAGAGGGAGTATATATTCAGCATCTGTCATCTTAGAAAAATCAAAAGCCTCAAAGCGGCAAGAAGCGAAGCCAGTTTCCTTTCGGCACCCATGTTAACCAATTGTGTCATCCACACCGGCCATGGAGCTGCGCGGCTGGTGTAAGGCCGGTTTAAGCGGTGCAGCAATCATTTCGGAATATAGGCTATACATATTAGGCAGTGGTATCTAAACAGAGTGCAAGAGAGATGAACACACATACACACACACACACTCACACCCACTAACGCACACACACACACACACACACACACACACACACACACAAGAAAGAAAGAGAGAGAGAGAGAGAGAGTGAGAGAGAGCATGGTCCGGCATAGGGGGTGGGGGTTGGGGCACACGCATGCAAACAGAGAGAGATACCCATGATGGAAAAACAGCCCCAAATGTGACGGAGACAACAGCTGGGGGCAGAAGCGCTTGTCGACCAGCGTGGAGAAATGCGCGTTTGATGTGAACGGGCTCGCACAAGAATTTCTGGCTGCGAGACTGCGAGAGATAAAGAGAGAGCGTGTACGCGCACGAGAGAAACGCAACATTGATTTACAATTGTGGTGACCTCCTCCTAGGCTACCTTTGCATCATCAGCCCGTGGAGGTCTGCCCGCAGTTCCATATATTTGGACACTGCGAGCTTGGACCTCCCGGACCAAAACATCAGTTTCCTCCTGGGAGATGTTTGGCCGTCTTATGCTGCTGCTCTCTTCTGCCATGGCGAATTGAGTAAACTCTCATTACACCTTCACGCAGCCCATTTAAGGGCGAGAGGGGTTCATTTAATTGGTGTGATATGTGTAAAACCCACTCCACGCCTTCTCTCCTCCCTCTTTCTGATTTGCGCAGGTAGGAGGGACGGAGGTGGGAAAGAGGAGTAGCTGTGCCAGCGCACACGGTGTGCCAAACTTGCAAAATCCGCCTGGCCACACCCGGTTGGTGAAGCGCAGGTACGCTGCGCCTCCACCTCGCCCGGTCTGCAAAACTAGAGGCCAAGAAGTTTGTCCTCTAGAGAAGAATCAGCACTCAGTGAATAACCTCCTAAGACCTATGATAAGCTATTATGGCAAGGCTTAACTATACAAACCGGTGAGCAGTGATAACTAACACGTCTTTGGAGTCATGGGGTGGGAACCTCCTTTCACCAGTGTTTCATCTAGTTGGTCTCACGACACCTCCAGGAGGCTAGACAGTGATCTCTGGCATCCCAGAAACACTCTCCAATGACCTCCTTAACCTTACTTACACATGGCTTTCTCAGCCCAAACAGCACCGCCACCTTCAACCAAATCCAGGCTCCGTAAATGCGAGCTCCAGGTAGAAGCACTGCTGATACTACCTTTCCTAGCACAGTCACCATACTATTTCACACGGTACATAGCATAACTACAATATAAGCTAATGTTAAAGGAGCTAAATAAACTTCCAGGATCAGCAAACACACTCACCTTGCAGCATAGTCTCAAACAAAAGGGATTTAAATAGGCGACTCCCACACTGAAATAACCTTCCTCTTCCTGGATTTCCTCCTGAGAGGAAATGGATCTCTCCACCTGATCTCAAGGAGTTATGTACTCTGCTTAGTAGTTCCCCCTGCTGGCCCCCAACTGACATTATTTCTTTGCTTCCAGATCCATTGGCTACATCTAACTGCTTCATCTGACATTTCCTTCACTGTCTTCCTCAAACTCTGTCCCCGCACTCCGAGTTCCCCCAGGAGTGAGACAGCTGATCTTGATATGAATCCCCTACACCCCACTTCCCCTGGACAAATCCTAGTCTTCCATCCTTGCAGCTCAGCTTCTGCTCCTACGTCTGCATATCTGAGCTTTTTTTTCTTTCATAGGCTTTTCCACTGAGTCTTCCCAAGGAACTGTCAGCTCAATGAAATAAACAATCCGTTGACTCACTGACCACAACACTATGTCAGGCATCTGCTTAGTACAAACTATTTCCTGGGGAACAACAAGCTTTCCCCCTAAATCTACTTGCACTTCCTAATCACAAGCACCTTCTAGGCGGCCACACCCCTGCCTCCTTACTAACTTATCCCTTCTGTATTTCTCTCCCTCACGGACAAACTGAATTGCTAAACTCCTATCCTTAACACCTTCTGAATTCACCTGTCTTTGTTTCCCTTCAATGCCTGCAGCTAAACATTTCAACACCTGGTTATGTCGCCTTGTATATTGTCCTTGTGACAAGCTAACTTTACAGCCTGATAAAATATGCTGTAAGGTTATGGTACCTGAACACAATGGGCACGATGGGTCCCCATTTACCCACAGTTTTAGGTTCTGGGGAGTTGGTAGCACATCATATGTAGCCCCTACCAGGAATCTAATACAATTCTCCTCCATACTCCACAGGTCCCTCCAACTAAGCTTCCTCTTCTCTACACTTTCCCAATTCAACCACTGTCCCTGTTTAGCCTGGGCCACTACCTTTGCACCACTTAATAGCTCCTCCTGTCTATGCATCTGTTCCACAACCAGCTTTCTTTTATCTTTGAGACC
The DNA here is from genome assembly GCA_026686955.1 of Epinephelus cyanopodus. Taxonomy (NCBI): domain Eukaryota; kingdom Metazoa; phylum Chordata; class Actinopteri; order Perciformes; family Serranidae; genus Epinephelus; species Epinephelus cyanopodus. The sequence goes on along the minus strand of CM048917.1, from coordinate 41,678,105 downwards.
TGCTGTATTCCATACCAGTTTGCCTGAGCCAAGCCCCAGGCCTCCCCGGCCAAACTGAACATTACCTACAATCTCTGCATGCCTACGAGCTGCCTCTGCCTCCTGAACTGCCAATCTTGGGTTCCACTTCCTCCCCTTGGTTGGATTTGGAACCATCAATCAATCAATCAATCAATCAATCAATCAATCAATCAATTTTATTTATAAAGCCCAATATCACAAATCACAGTTTGCCTCACAGGGCTTTACAGCATACAACATCCCTCTGACCCTCACAGCAGATAAGGAAAAACTCCCCAAAAAAACCCTTTCTAAAACCCCACTCCTAACTGCCATGTCCTTACTCCCAGATAACAAGAGCTCTGTCCTGATCTTGGTAAATTTAAATTCCTCTGTTAAACTAGATACTGGCAACTGAAGTATCCCTTTTCCATACAATGCAACACTACTTATGCACCTAGGAGCACCCAACCACTTCCTAATATAGGAGCTAACCGATTTCAATTCTCTCCAGAACGGATATTGGAATTTCATAAACTGACAATGGCCACATTAACCCTATGGGCCCGAACGACGCCTAGTGTGTCCAAATTCACACCTGTTCTTCTCTATGGATTTTCTCCACAACCGTTCGTCATAGCGAGAAGCCACGCATATCACGTGAAACAGCGCAATTATAGCTTTCCAAGAAGACCAAGTACTTGTCGGTGGTCCAATGTTTTCACAGCAAAAAAATGATAAATTTACACTAAAATTATGTATAACAGAGCTTTCATACAGCTTTGCACACACATTACTCTTGGATGGATTACTCGTGAATGCAGGGTCGCACAGAAATGCCACGCATATCACATGAAAGCGCAGTAGCAGAGCTTTCCAGTGATACCACACACATCATTGTGCGGTCATCCCATCATGCTGTAAATACAGTTTGTCTACAAAATAAAAACCTGATGAATTTCTTTGCAATCCATGATACAGATCTTGTTATCAATCACTTCATATAGTGAGGAATATCGTATCTTACCACGTCTTAGGCTTGCGTGTGTTTCTCCCTGTCTATACGCATTTGTTGTCTGGCTTTCAAGATGCAAATATCTCCATATTGTCCAGTTGACACTCCATCAAACTTTGTATGACAAAACCAGCGCAATTCACCTTTGCGCACCCAGACAACTGCAGCCTAATTATGCATGCTGACAGGGCCGTAGTTACGATATACATTGAGGGGGTCACATACCCCCCCACCAATGCCCAAAATGTGCCCCCAATATATAACTGAAACTGAAAAACAGACGTTATCTTGGAGGACATCATTACACTTGGTTGACTATTTTTCTATTATCTTAGATGTAAATATTGCATGTTTCTTTCAGATAAAACACATTTTTGACTTGTGAATGAGTCAGTGGAATTTCTTGCAATAATGTAAAAATACTGGCCATCATGTCCACCTGGCACAAACCACATGTTTTGGACAGCTATGAAGTGACAGAATGTCCCACCATCATGGTTCTTAAATTGCCAGATTCCAGAGAGTCTCCCCTCTTCATATATGGCAGAATATGTTAACTTCCAACTTGCTATGGTGAGATACATGTAAAAATGTAAGTATTTAGTCATACGGATTTGTATTTTTCATTGACATAAAAATTAATATAAAATACAGGCACATTCTATCCAATCCTTCCGCCACATCTTTTCTAAATTTCACCACCTGTTCCTTATCATTCAACTCCACATTGTACCATCTACCTAAGCACTTTACTGACTTTTCCCTAATTGTTGGGATTTCCTCATCATCTATGACAAACTTCCTGTCACTTAAATTCCCTCTACGTATCGCGATGCTTCTAGATTTACTAGGCTTGATCTTCATGCTGGCCCACTCAAGGTTCTTATTTACCTTCTCTAGTAGCCTCTTTGTACATGGCATTGTTGTGGTCACCAGTGTCATGTCATCCATGTAAGCCCTAACTGGTGGAAGATGCAACCCGTTCTGCCGTCTCTCCCCACCTACCACCCACTTAGAAGCCCTGATGATTACTTCCATCGCCATAGTAAATGCTAATGGAGAAATTGTACACCCTGCCATGATGTCTATTTCTAGCCTCTGCCAACCTGTTGTGAAACCTGCCGTACTTAGACACAACCTAATATCCTGAAAGTATGCTTGCACTAAGTTAACAACTACCTGTGGCACTCTGAAATAGTCAAATGCACTCCAAATGAGGCTATGCGGTACTGAACCAAATGCATTTGCAAGATCTAAAAATATTACATGCAGGTCCCTTTTGTTAATCTTCGCTGCCTGAATCTGGTGCCAGATCCTGCTCGTATGCTCTAAACACCCTGAAAAACCTGGTATTCCTGTCTTCTGCACCATGGTATCTATTAAGCTATTCCTTTCTAAGTAGCTAGCTAATCTCTGTGCAACTACACCAAAGAAAATCTTCCCCTTCACATTCAAGAGAGAAATCATCCGGAACTGGCTAAGGTCCACAGTAGAGCCCTGTGCAGGACTGTTTTCTTCATCCTGCTCCTGCCCGCTCCCGCTGAATTTCTGACCATTACCGCCCACAACTGCAATGTGTGTGTTACACTCCCGCCCGCTCCTGCAATGTGTATGTCCACTCCCACCCACACCAGCAAAACTCTGAGAATTAATGCCCGCACAATAATAGAGATGCATTGATTTTGTGTCTCCTTCCGTCCCGCAGGAGAAAACACATCATTTTATAGGCTATTAATAAAGAGATTCATAGGGTTGTTTGTTCCGTTACCCTGGCCTGCATGTCTTTTGACGCACTGGTCAGGAATAGCACTCCTATTTCGTTGTTGTCATTTAGTTTTTATGAAATAAAGGCTGTTTCATATTCTATTCTCCTCCTCTGTATTTTATTTATTTTTCTACCTTTATATAATCATGCAGTGATTGAGGTTAAGGTCTCTTTTCTAAGAGAGACCTGAATAAGAAACATTAATGAGATAAAGATAAAGCCTATGCTCAATAACACCAGCATCATCATGCCTCTTTATAATTAACAAATAGCAACAAGAGTAGGCTGTGAGTGGCTGAAATAACACTAATAAATAACATAAAATAAACAAAGTTAACGAATGAAACAAATGAATTTAACAAATGAATCACTTAGCCATAATATTGCTGTGGACTGCGGTCCCAATCCTGTGCGTCTCTCTTCTAAGATGCGCCCACAAGACACTAAAGGCACGCTCTGTAGGCACACTGGATGCGGGGATACTGAAGATGAAACGCGTCAGCTTTGAGAGCGCTGGGAAGTAGAGGGCTCACTGCGCCTTCAGACCTTGTTTGAGCTTCTTTTCCACATCATTTGTTAACTCCCGATACATCCCGATCCCGCAGTGGTTTTTTTTAGCCGCCCGTTCCCGCCCATAGCAAAGTTGAAACCGCCCGCTCCCGCAAGTTTTAGATTGGGTCCCGTGGACCTGGCGGGACCCAATCCCATGCAGCCCTCTGGTCCACAGACTCCTTCTCCTTAGGAATGAGGACACCCCCTGACCTATGTCATTCTCTTGGTATAATTTGTTTCTCCCAAACTATTCTTAGCTGTTTCACACTTTCATAAACCCGGTAGGGACTCCATTAAGCCCTGGGGCCGAAGAAGCCTTTGCACGCCTGACCACCACCTGAACTTCCTTCCACCTAGGTGGCCTGACATCCATCTCATGCTCTATCCCTACTAATGGAGGGATATCCGGTGGGAAACCTACTATCCTATTCTTCTCTAAATCTGAATATGTATTTCTCAAATATTCTTCAACCTCTAGCCTTCCTGTTTTGAGCTACCCTCCCTTTTCCTGGCTGAACAATCCTTCAACAAACTTAAAAGGGTCCCTGAAAAAACCTGTCTTTACATGTTCCTTCTTCCTCCTCTTTTTCCTGAGATGCTCTGCCCTTCTAAGAACTGCTAGCCTGCTTCTCAACTCCTCTTGCAACACCTTAATTCCCTCCCTTTCTTCTTCTGTAGCCTTTAACCTCTCTACACCATATGAGTAAATTATATCTCTCATCTTTTCTAACCTTTCTATTGCATTTCCTCTAAGCCTACTTAAGATTACTGACAAATTCTTTACTGTCATTTGCCCTAGGCCATCTAACTCTAACCTTTTGCTCCATGGTTCTCTCTCTGACTGGCATACTGACCTCAGAGTTATCTGTATCATCTCTTACTACCCCCTCCTCCTCCTCAGTGGCAGTGTTACTGATATCCTGCGAACTGTGGTTTTCTACCTGCCGCTGGACTTCATCTGACTGACTCGACTGACTTCTTAGGAAGTACTGATCAATGCAGCTACTCTGCCCTTTCTTTGCCACACACTTCTACACACTTCAAAAAGCTGTAGATGAATAGAGAATGGCTTCTACAACGGGATAATGATCCTAAACACATCTTGATATCTACAATGGACTACCTTAAGAGGAGCAAGCTTAAGATTTTGCCATGGACCTCACAGCCCCCTAACCTAAAAATCTGGAGAAATCTAGAGAACAGTACATGCAAGATGCCCCAAGAATCTCACAGAACTACAATCCTTTTGCAGGTAGAATGGGTGAAAATCCCTGAAACATAACTTACCTGGAAAATATGACCCAAATAAACTGCCATTCCTGGTTAGCCAGGTTGACCTCCTAAGACCACTGCTTTTAATGTCATTGAAGAGACAATCCTTGGGCAGTGGAATGGTATGGAGGCCAAACCTGTCATATGCAACCTTCTTAAAATGGTAATGGAAATTGAGACTAAGAAAGCTGAGGTAGTAGTAAACTTCATCCAGGCAGAGAGGTGTGCTAACAGAAGTAAGTGTTACTAAAAGTAGGCCACAATAACACTGTTGTCCTTTCATGGCAGATTGCCCACATAAAGTGTCCAGTGCCTGCCAGCTTCTGTAGTGATGATCCATGCCTAGAGCAGTTAGATATGGATGATGGTCTTGTGGAAATGCACCCCACTGAAAGACCATTTGTTGAAATCCCTGAAATCTCAGCCACACAGCCTGAGACTGCATCTAATCAATTGACAGAATAAATGAAATCAGATGTAGTGGATGAGGTGGGGCCTACACATTTCAACTCAGAGTGACATTTTGTCATTAAGATATCATGATATCTTAATGACAAATCAAAATGGTACCACTTTACTTGAGGTCAAAGAATTTATTCATTACGCTGTCATAATGGTGTCATGACCAGTGTTGTAGTTCTCAGAAAAAGTAATGCATTACACATTACTAGTTCACAGATGTTGTTAGTTGACAGATGTACCACATCCAGGGTTCGACATAAGCAATGGCCCGATGGCCCGGGGCCAATCAAAGAGTATGTCGGGCATGTCGGGCAAGTTGACTGGTCATAGGCCCACTTGGGCCAGTGACCCTGTGAGGCTTTTTTTGTCAGGGGAACAACTCCAGCGGATTCTTATCCCACTTTTCTCGAATATTCAGTGGATTTATTGGGCTTTTTGGCCAAAGGTGCCCTCATCTTTGAGCAGTGAAACACCGGAGGAGGGGGAAATGTGCCGGTGCGCTTGTGCGTCTCCGCCAACGCGGACACCGCACACCACTGCCATGCAGGTATATTTCTCTCCAATGTGTGTTCGATGGCCAGTAAACTGGATGAACTTCAGCTACTGATGGTGAAAAACGGACACTTTTCTACATCTGCAGTTATGTGCTTCACAGAGACGTGGCTGTGTGGATTGATACCGGACTCTGTGCTGCAGCCGGCAGGCTTCCAACTCTTGAACAGATCATAACATGGAACTCTCCGGCAAAACTAAAGGTGGAGGTATCTGTTTTTACACTATGAGTACACAGAGGCTGGATGAGTACACAGAGGCTGTGACATCATACATCAGCTTCTGCGAGGACTGTTGTATATACCATCAAGCACTATGGTGAGGTATAATGAAGTTAAATGCAATGAAGTTAAATTAAATGAAGTTTTATAGACATTTTCTCTCTCTCTCTCTCTCTCTCTCTCACTCTCTCTCTCTCTCTCTCTCTCTTTTACTTAAGCCAGTAAGAATATACAAGGGGCCAGTAAAACTCTGAACTACTGGACCGGGGGGCCAGTGGGGAAAAAATGTTATGCTGAACACTGACATCTGTCAATGGTTCAATCTATACTTTCAAAGCATACCCTGAATGATAGAGGCTGGGGTTTCTACACTACTACCAGGCACGTGTAGGACTAAAAAGTCATAAAGTCACTATACTGTATGAACTACTACAGGTGAAGGGAAATCCCGCAGCACTACCTCAGTTTAAAACAAGCAAAAGGAAGGGAATCAAGGTATCTTCAAGAACTCCAATACAGTGGACTCAGGAACTTAGGATATATATATATATATATATATATATATATTTACACATATACTGTATACACATATTTTATATTTCTGATCTTTAATTTTCTTTTATTCAAGTAACACTGTCACCCTCCTTTTTCTGTCTGTGCTTTGAGCTGCTCTGACGTGAATTTCCCAAGTGTGGGATTAATAAAGGAAACCTGTGTCTCATGTCAGGGCTGTTACCACCAAAACACCCCTCAAACTGGTCTCTTTTTATTGTATGGGTCTAAAGCCAAACATTGGAGGGTTTGAGCAATATTGTTTGTCACAGACAATTTTTGCAGTTCATCCAAGCCTATCCCACCTGGCTTCTCCAGTCTATATGTTGATGTTTTTGCCCCTTAGGCAAGATACCAACCCCAAATTGCTCCAAATGTCTGTGTCTTTGGTTTGATTGGTGACTAAGAATAAAAAAGCACTAGATAAATGCAGTCCATTTACTTTCATCCATTTTACCATCAGACCCCTCCTACCCTCTCTCACCCCCAAAACCCCATTAACCCTCCCCACACCTAACATGTGACAGCTGTTTTCTCTGACAGCTTCAAGGATGCACAACAGGTTTACACACCATTTTATGAGTACAATGGTCCAGCCATTATGTATGTATGGCTTTCATTTTGAATTAAACATTGTGTAACAGAGTGAAATGAACACTTACAGCTAGAGTAAAGGTAAACTGAAAAAAAAGGTCAGGAAATAATCGCAGTGCTTCAAGAGAGAGAAGAGATGATATTGTACAGGTGAGAGAAACAGTTTATGGAACCTGGGAGTGGGATGTACTATCTAATGAAACTCCTCATATTCTTTTCCTGAAAATGTGTTATTGCTGGTACAATAATCTAAATTTCAGACATACTGTACAGTTGTGGCTGAATACTAGCATGTTTGCAAAATTTTTGACATTAATAAGTAACTTTTCTCTTCATGACTTTTTGTCAGCGTGTGTGAATCCATACTATGACAATTCATAAAACTGTTGTTTGCGTGTCGTGTTGACATAAACATATTTTAAGGTGACCCTATTTGGCTATTTTTTTTGCATTTCCTGTGGTTGATCCATCCCAGGCTCCAAGTGTGACTGTCAGAGAGAAAAGCAACGGTGATAAAGATAGCAAAGCCATAATGACATAAAGCAACCATCGGGCCCTTCATTTTCTAGTATGATCTCTCACGCCCGAAATCTAGTCTTTAAAAAAAAAAATGAGCTAATGAGCTATGTTTTTAACTTTTTATGTTTTAATTGAAGGGTGGGATTTGGATTTGTGAACTGGCTGCTGCCATGTGTATCATGTACACATTTTTACCCCACATTCTTCTTATGTCTGTGCGTGGGTAATGGTATGTGCATGGTCTACATTTGTGTACACATCATTGAAACTGGAATTACTGCCCTGCACAACAGTCAGGTTTCTCTTACGGTTTACATCCATGGCTGTTAAAAGCATGGATGCTTTATACACACTTCATTTGCAAATACCATTTATAGTAACACACATAAGTCTTGTGTGATGTTTTATGATCATAGGTTGGTGGCAGCAGCAGCAGCAGCAGCATTAGCAGCAACAACAGCAGCAGAAAGGCTACAAAGAGTAGAGAGGAGTTTATCAAGAAATAGGATTTTATCCAAACCTTGAGAGCTTCCTGTGAAAAATAAACCGAGAGAGAGAGAGAGAGAGAGAGAGAGAGAGAGAGAGAGAGAGAGAGAGAGAATAACCTTAACTCAGATCAATACATTCATGTCACAACATCTTATAAAAGTGTTGAAGAGGAGTGTAATAGGTTTTTAAAATTGCTTGTGAGTACAATACAGAGGATCGCAAAAACATTATAAGTCAGTAAGAAGACTTTTGCCCTTCTTCAGCAGCTAAAAACATTTGCTGCATTAGATCAGTTTCACTGTGGTGACGTGGTTTCCTTTTCGTTGTAAAGGTGTTCCTGGTTACTATAGACACTTTTACTGTTATTCAACAGTATGACTTTTATTGGTGGGTGGGGCTTAGCTGGAGGCAAAACAATTCTCCATAGACATTAGCTAGCGCGAGCTAGCAAGTTCTGTTGACCTTGTTTTTGACAGTGGAGGAAGATGATACAAGTGTCTCTGAATAGGGTGCGTCTCTCTCTGCCACAAACTGGAACATTCATAAATTTGGAGCACTTTCTGAATGTACCGTTCAGTTATTCAGAGCACCACACTCTCGGAGCTTACACTGAGCACTCTGTCTGGGAAGATGGGGCAGCAGAGTGCCGAGTGGAGTGAATGTGTGATTGACTGAACCGTTCCTTAATTCATATAGAAATAGAATGCTCCATGCCTTCGAACAGAAGAAGACTGAATTTACAAACCATGTCAGGTAACTCACTCTCTCGGACTGCAAATACTACTTGAAAAAGTAAATTCTGACAAATGGGACCAGACTGGCCAACCCATACGCTCTCACTCAGTGGATGGATGACTTGACAGGACTGCTGAAGGTGGTATGGCAGGCATTGTGGTTGATAACTATGCCAATCTTACAAAGGAGGACAACGCTCAAACGGTTTCCTCCTGTTTTTTTTTTTTTTTTGCTATCGAAGCTGAGGATAGCTAATGCGCTAAAAAGTTAGCGCTACGGAGAATCCAATATTCCTCTTAATATCTCCCCAATATCTGATCAGGGGAACATGACAACCCTTAATACACAAAAGTTATTTATCCCTACAACAGCAAATACATGTGATAATTTTTTAATGATCGCCTCCATCCAGTCCTTTCGTCTTAACGCATTTAAGCATGTTGTCTTTGTTTTTGTTGACAGGCAGTGGCAGCTGGTATGTGATCAAATTTGAGGTTTGAGCCATGACTTCTTCTATTCTGGCATCCAATAACACAACAAGATGACATTTTAAGGGTGTTTTCACATATAGTCCTTTTTAAACAAAGTGCACCAAAAAGTGGACTAACAGAAAGGGATTCAAGTTGTTTTTTGTGTTCACATTGTCAGTTTGTTTGAAAGAGGATTCAGTTTCTGGTCAACTTCAGCTCTGATGGGGCCTTAGTCCTCTTGCTATTCACATTATAGCCTATATTTAATATATATTGATATAGTTTTGTCTATTTTGACGTGGCACTGCAGTGCAGTTATGGAGCCCCTTGCTTTCAGATAAACTTCAAATTGGAGATGGACATTGTGATGTCAGCCCTAAAAGGCTCTATTTGGGTGAAAATCCACACCACAACCTTTAAACCATAGATGGGTGTGATCGCAGCGTGAGTTCCCCTATTATTGGTTTTAAAGTTCACAATAAGGTAAGCCTAATTTATTAGCTGGAGAAAGCAAAGGTCAACAGTACCAGCTGCCAAAGCAGTGACAGCAGGCCAGAGGTGAGTTCATTTGGTCTTATGGTACAGTGGTAATGGCCACATGCGTTTGCTCAAGTATAAAGTATAGTCAACAAAATGGTTGACAGATTATGATAAAACCTGACTCCAGATCACACAATTAACATTACATATTAATATGACATAACATATTCTTTAATCTAAGCATGAAAAAATCCCTTCATTGTGTTTGACAAAAATGTAATAATTGAAACCAATATAAGTACCTTAAAAGAAGAAGAAAATACTGCAAGAAGGAATGTACATGTCCTGATTTTCTTTAAAACCTGGCAGGGTGATGGCTTTGTGGGGAGGCCATTCAGTACTTGAAGTTAGGGCTGGGCGGTATGACAAAATTTTCATAGCATGTTTTTTTTTTTTCATCCTATCATATCGGTTTCATGGTATTTTACGGTATTTTGCACGGGCCACTTTACGTGACAACGCCTGAACGTAACACAGGCTCCGCTCCTTTAGTGCTGTGCTCAGTTATAATTGTCTCGGACTTGGGTTGGCTTCAGTCAGGAAAATGTGGCCCGAGCCGTGCTCTAGTGTGCTCACCTATGCATGTGTGCGCACGTGTCTGTGTGTGTGTGTGCGTGTGTGTGTGTGTGTGTGTGTGTGTGTGTGTGTGTGTGTGTGTGTGTGTGTGTGTGTGCGTGCATCAAAGTAACTCTACAGAGAGCAGAGGAGAATTTTAAACACGCAACCATGTAGAGATAAATAACATAAGGCTATTTAGTTTGTATAATAAAAGGACAAGGTATAGACCTGTTCTATAGGCCTGGATATGAAGCGTCCGTAGCACCAAATAATATAACTGTAGTTTCTAAAGAGCTAAGACAAACAAAAGATAAAAAAAATAGCTGCTGCTAGTTGCATATAGGGGAAACACTGCTCTTTTTGGAGTTCTTCTGGGTCATTGTGTTCTTCTTCAGCAATGTGTACTTCGTTTTCAGAACTCTCTCTGGTAGCCATTCTCGCCTCTGAACTTTTCTCTATGCTCTCACTCTCGCTGGCTCTGGCACACCTGTGCTGTCTAGCGGTGAAATGGGTCCCCGTTGAAACACTTTCTCGCCATGCACGTTCCAGAAGTTGTTTGGACTATTCACCGGTATTGCGGTATATGAAAAATTCATATCATTATGAAAATAAATACCAGTTTTCGGTATGAACAAGTATACTGCACAGCCCTATTTGAAGTTGAATATTATTTATGAACCAGCTTTAAATTTGTGCTAACTTGTATAACATGTAGCAGAATGTATGTAGCCTATAGTACAGCTTAGGGTTGTATGATATTATCAGCACGTCACTGGCATTTGCCAATATTGGCTTTATAACAGATCGAATATGGCCAACATGCTGATAATATTGGTATGTCTTCGGTATTCACCAGTGTTGGCTTTGAAATTAACTATTAGAATCAGCCAACATGCTTTTTCTTATTTTACACAATGAATAATATTACATACATTGAAAGCATTCTATTTCATGTGTCTGTTCATCTGCTGTTGGGCCATCACAATAAGAGTATGCATGCTTAATATGATAATAATTCCACTTGATGATTTCTAAATTTAAGTAGGGAAAAAAGTGGATATACAGATATAGGTATCAGTTAGCTGTCAACTCAGTTGTTATGTATCGGTACATCGGATCCAATATCGGGCATCCCTCATACAGCTGATGAGGTTCTTCATACAGGTGAAGCTTATCTCCTTCTTTTCTATCTTATATTATCTGGGCACCACTCACCTCCTCATCTTCAAACCCAGTCAGGTCCCATTCATAGTTTAGTCTCATCTGCCTCCTCTTCCAATGTTCCATGAACATGGCAGCTTTGAACAGGACAGAATACAATTAGACAAACTCACAGAGGCACTGAAATGTATTACAGTTAATGCTTTAGCTTTAAATCTTTGGCATTTGGTGACCTGGTGCATCGAGTAAGAGAGGTTGCTAATGGTAAGCACAAAAGGTAAACTGCACATGGTTAGGTAATATGGGTGAAGACTAGTTGATTAGGTAAGTAATCTATGAGCTTCACTGATATATTAGTAAAAAGCTAAATACAGGATTGATAAGTGGTAAAAATATTGTACACTGGGTAAGGGATATTTGATAAACAGTTGTTTAGGTAAATGGATAGAAAATGCTGTTGAAGTATCGTGCCCACTGTCTGATGTCCCCCTAGGTTGCTGTGGTCAGTAAGTGGCTCAGTTTTGAACCCTCTTTAGCATTGTTAACTATGTTACTACTGTTAGCTTTGTTAACACCCTTAACAGAGCAGTGTCAGCATGGCTAGTGATGTCAACATAGTTAAATATACTATAGGGGTTTTATGGGTCAAAATGAAGCTGCTTACTCTACTCTTGAGATATACTCTGCGACTTGGGAGAGACCAAAATGTGGCCACCATGTTCCTGCAGCAGTGCCACCCTGGTGGCGGGATGGTGTTCCAGCAGTAATTGACCTATGGCTAAGCCACGCCCCCCTCCACTCACTCGGACAAAATATCAACATTCAGTGACCGGGTGCTATGGCAGGTGTCACAGTGCACAGCATTTCGCAGGAAGGAATTGATGATTTTTGGAGACAACAATCAGATGTCATTGAGAAGTAACCAAAAGGGCCTAAACAACGCATTGGAGGGATATATTAACCATTTTATTGTTGAGCAGGTCGATGAAAAGCTTAAATTACAAGCCAAAATTTACAGGTCCCAGTGTAAGCGTGATAAACCACATCTCGTTGCCATCACCATCAAAGATAACAAGATAGAGAATCAGCATTGTTCCACTGAAGTTAAGGTTTTTGGCTCAGAATATGAGAAAAGGATAACGGCCTTTATACCATCTTTACCAAGAGTGTCTCCCCGCTAGTTTGATGCTACAGTATTTACATTGAATCATTCAGCATAACGTTTGCCAACCTTGCCCTTGCAAATACAGATAAGTTAATGAAGCTAAGTTCCAGAAGTTAACGTTAGTTTAACCAGAGCCGTTTGGACAACAGCTAACAATGATGTACGATCACCAAAGTACAAAACTAGGGAAAAAAGGGTTAATGAACCTCCAGTAAACAAGGTGACATGATGAACAACACAGCTAGGAGCTAACGTTTGGATAACTTTTGCTAACATTAGCTAGAAATGTTAAAGATAATTTTATATTTCTTTCCAGCAAAGTGACAATATGTTGCCTCAAACACAATGATGGCTTACTTTAGAACAGATAAAGACATGCTTGTTAACCTTATTTATGTTGAGTTGATGTTGTGGTCTACCGCACAACTTTATCCAAAGGAGACACTTTTCTCGGCTGAGATGTGGTTTAGGAAAGGGTAAAAAATACACCCCGTCACCCAGCCTCTCAGGATACCTTGTGTCAGAGATGCATGTACCCCATGCACACTGTTTGACCATTTTCTAATCTTCAAAAAAGCTCATAATACTGAACAAAACTGACTTTCTGTGATGCATTTCAATGGACGTCCAGACAGAGAATGTCTGAGTGTACGGGAATTGCTATACGCACTGTGATTGGCTCATTGCGTCTGAGGGCGGGACTTAGCCATAGGTCAATTGCAAATGAGCAGTGCTGCTAGCTAACTCAACTCAACTAACTCAACCGGGTGTGCAAAGTGCCAAGCCACCAAGGCTAGCTAAAGAGCACAGACCAGAAGGTGGGCAGTGGCACTATGTTTCAGCGTGTTAATGCAGCTGGCCGGCTGTATGTCAGCAGAGCCAACATAAAATAAATTAAAAGGGAAGCCACTGATATCACAAAACATTAAAATTTCACCACCTCTAAATGGATAGTGCTTTGAAATGCAGTGCTCAAGCTCACCGAGTCACTAAAGCACTGAACTAAAAGGAAAGGTCTCACAGTCTTTTTCATTTTGCTTTTGTTTTTCTTTTCTCTTAAAAATCAACTGGTCAGTTACCAGTTAATAGGTGTCTGCTACTGAAAGCAAAGTTAACCAAAACTGAAATCCCTGGTAAGGGTTACTGTAACCCTTGGGCAAGGGAAATACAAAGTTACTCTATCAGTGTTACAGCAGTTGGTGAAAGAGGTACATTGGATAAGGAACATTGGAAGGTTAGCAATACACGGACTGGGCAGACTTTTGGCTGAATTAGGTTAATTAAGTGAGGATGGTAATACACATTGCACAGTCTGATGGGTAAACAGAGGTAGTAACTAGTTGGTTAACTAGTGGTTCAAGTCTTTGTGCTTTTGCAGTGTTGGCATATTTCTGGAGATGCCAAGTAAGGACAGTGTAAAATACCAGGAATGCTTGACCACTGTATGAAATGTTGTCAATAGAACAATATGAATATCCATCCATCGATTTTCTAAACGCAGGTCACCAGACTATCACAGGGCTGACATGTGGAGACAGACAACCATTCACACTCAAATTCACGACTCACAATTAGAGTCACGAATTAACCCATCCCCAGTCTGCATGTCTTTGGACTGTGGGAGGAAGCCAGAGTACCCGGCGAAAACCCACGCTGACATGGGGAGAACATGCAAACTGCACACAGAAGGGCTCCCACACCCGGGATCGAACCAGGAACCCTCTTGCTTTGAGGCGAGTGCTAACCACCACACCTCCGTGCCGCCCTCACAATATGAATAGATTATAGATAAAAACTATCTTACTACACATATTACTTTCAAGGACAAGGGTTAGCATATCATAAGTTTATTATATTTCATCACAGGTTACATTAGAAAACATCCAGTTTGGGACTGGAAAATTCACTGTGTGGAACAAATCTGCCAGCAACATATCAGCTGGAAAAAATCAATGTGCTTACTAGAAATGAGAGACTTGTGATTGTGTAGGTTACTTAAGTTTCAAATCAAGTACCAATTAAAAATATAACAAAACAATTGAAGTTGTAAATTTACCAAAGTTGTCAATTAAACTGACTTACATGCAGTGTGCTTTGGTTTTAATGTGCTTTGGTTTTATGGTTATGTCGCTGTCTTGCTTTGGTCTATGCTGTGTTTTATACTGTACTTTTGTATAGCACATTCTTAATGTTTTAGGTTATGTGGTTAGGTCATTATTTTTATTAATAGTGCTTATATCTTGCTGTTTTTGCCTATGTGCCTTGTTATGTTCTTTGTCTATAGTTATATGCTTGTTCTGTGCTCATGTGCCCTTCTATGGACATGCCATCAATCCGTCTTTTATCTGTGCATATGTGTTTCTGTGCTTTTGTATATTTTGTCTTTTTCTATTATAAACTTACATCATTAACCTATCAGGGACTGCAGATGAAAATTAGCCAAATCTGGCGCATTTACATGACTTAAGTGAACATGTTCATTAATATGCACTGTCCCTTTCTAAATAAAATAAACATAAACATAAACAGTGCTAGAACTGAAAGTTTAACAGAGGTAGTAACAGTAACCAGGGCAGTTAATGATGGGTCAATTCAACTGCACCACATACAAAAAAAAAATGACCACAGGTAGGTTGACCTCATAAAGTGGACAGTGATTGCATGTATGTATTTTTGAATAAGCTGCTGTGTGTTCACTCACCCCACAGAGCCATGAATATAGAGAAGAAAACGGTGGCTGGGTTGTCGAACAGGTGACTGGCCCGGGCCGTTGCACAGGCAGTGCTAAGCTTCCAGTAGCTGCACACTCTGTCACACAGAGGACACATGGTGATGTTGTTCTTTGGGTGGCAGATCTCCATGCTGGAAAACCACACACATACACACACACACACACACACACACACACACACACACACACACACACACACACACTGGTTGAGCTATTATGCCACAGACCAAACGATCAACAAACAAGTTAGCTACGGTTAGCATCTGATGTACCTTAAGATGCACACTCTGTCACACAAAGGCTCAGACACTTCAGATGTACCAAGTGAATACCTCATGACACTACTGCACAGTAAAAGACCTGAATTCATATTTTCACTTTATATATATATATATATATATATATATATATATATATATATATATATATACATATATTATATATATATATATTAAGTAAATATTAAAGGAGAGGCATTATCTATAATGTACTTAGATTTAGTTTATGTCTGTTCAAGGTGGAGCTTTCAACTCTAATATGATGTTGGATATTTCAATGAATAATAATGTATCATATTTTAATTGTTATATTTTGTAAGTAAAATCTGAATCTGCAACGTAATCAGTTACAATTGTCTATCAAGTAAATGTAGTAGTACAGTGTTTTCCTCTTAAGTAGAACAGTAAGTAGAGTACTGTTTACTTACATATTTTTAAAGTGCTTTGGAGGCCTTTTGTACACTATTTTGGGATACATTTAGTTACATTAACAAGAATGAGACAGATGAGGTCACATAGGCCTACCAAATTTGAAGAGATTCCCTTGTGGCATTCTTGAGATATTGTGTTCACAATGATGGGACAGACAGATGAACAACCCAAAAACATAATGCCTCTGGCCACGGCTACCACTTGCGCGGAGGCATTCAAACAGAAATGGTTTATATTTAAAATCTGAAGAAAAAAAAAATTAATGTCTTTCAAATCTAAAAATATTGGAAGATTTCTATTGGCTGTTATTCTACCTTCAATGTTGCTTTCATCCTGCATTCTCATTGAAACAGTCACAAAATGAATGAACACTGTAGGGCCACACTGAAACAGACAGACAGACAGACAGACAGACAGACAGACTGGGGGTCTGGTTTGTCTCACTGTGTATTTCAGTGTTCGGGTCAGATTCTGACATTAACACTTAAACTGAGTGTGTGTGGTGTGTGTCTGCACTGGGTGCAAATGTGTGCCGGCAGCATGTGTCATAATATCCTGTGGATGATGAGGTGCAGGTGGAGGAAGGAGAGGAGGCCTTAGTTTCCCCAACTCATCCATCAGACCTTCTCCTATGTCTCCCTCTCTCTGTATTTGTTCTTCCTCTCATTTCTTGTTTCATTCATTTATCCACTTTGATTTTCTTTAATTCTCACATTATTAAACAGGATAAATTCACAACTCATTTTGTCCATTTCTGAGTCCTAATATTAAATTGACCAAAACGCAAAGTTGAACCTTTTGGGAATTAAACTTATTTTATTTCTTAACAAACATGAGATCAAAATCCAGATGCACATGTGCACTCGGACACACTTCTCGGGCATGCATGAGCCTGTTTGTGCTGATGTAATTTAAATCATTATGTTTTAGGGAAAGTGCATGTGTTTGGAAAGTACTAAGCATACGACTGGGTAAATAAGATGTTACTGTTGTCAGACTTCAGTTCATAAAGTAATTGATTTTGTTGAATTCTCCATTTACATGTGGGTAAAACTACATTTCACAGATTCAGGGTAATGCAGTGATTCATTAATATAAAAATTGTCATTCTGCAAGTGAAGTATTCTTTTAGGAGACTGTGATTGCATCTGTGACTGCATTTGTTTTATCAATACCATGTGTGACCTTTGTTAAAGTGCAACTTGCAGGTTAAATTTTTTTTAAAAATATATACATAACCTTGTCTGAAAATTACCATATGAGAAGTTAATTCAGAATTTATTATGGTTTACATGACATAAGGGCACAAATTCAAAGGAAAAAGTGGCTCTTTTTAGTTCCTCTTCTAAAAATTCCTCTTTTTTTTCCAACATCGCCTGATACTACGTCAAGAGAGGGACTCTGCGATCTTGACCCTTCCTCTGTCCAATGCACAGTAATAGGTGGTAGTGAGTCTGAGCAGTAGTAAACTTGTGAGTTAGTGTATTTTCGGTTTTTAACATTGCATTTCACCATTTGTGATTATGCTGAATTATTGTGTTTGTGCAGGTTGCACACTCAAGTCTGTCAGGATATCAAGTCCACCATTTTCCAGACAGAAAAAGGAGTGGAGTCAGTTTTCGTGCCTGGGTGCGTTTTGTGCAGGTGAAGAGGCGCTTTTTCACGGCTTCATCTGTGACCAAAAACGCAGTCGTGTGCAGCGCTCATTTTGGACAGGAGGATTGTGTTCCTGGCGGAGCCGCCTGCCCATGCACATACGCCCGAGCCTCAGGTCTCCCTCTTCGCGCCTCGGGGGTATGTGCGAGGGCGGGCGAGCTCTGCGGAGAGGGAGGTCTCCGTGTTTGAGATGGGGGCGGGCGGCGTGAGGGTTGATGGGCAGTGTGAGCCATGTTATGTCTGGTGTGGGGGTCAGATTCTCCACCAGAGCTCAGAAGGCATCCACCTCCCTCCAGCACATACTCTCCACAGCTGAGGACATGGGCTGGCAGTTCCCACACAAGCACCTATCATACAAAACATTATCAGGAAATCTTCGTATCTCTCTCTCTCTCTGTGTCTCTCTCTCCCTCTCTCTCTCTCTCTCTCTCTCTCTCTCTCTCTCTCTCTCTCTCTCCACTGTGGACGTCAATATACTGTAATGCGGAGTTATAACACACATAGCAAGATACATCTGATAAAAGCTGATATTTGCGCATCAGTTTCTGTTATGGGTAAGTAGCATTAGTTGTCTAATACTGGCAGAGCTATTGGTAGCTTTGTTATAACCTAATACGTGATGGCAAACTTAATGTCATGATGTGAACACAGCGTTAGACATCGTTAGCTGTCGTTAGCTAACGCTGGTCGCTCACCAAGACACCTGCCCAGTTCTCTACTGGTTCTCCTCACACCACACCTCTATTTCTCTCCTGTCGCTGTTATTTCTCCTAACCCTGGTCTGTTCCTGATCTCTTGGACGCCTAGCAGGCTCATAATTATAAGCCTGTGGGCCGTCATATACATAAGAATGTACATTTTCAACCTCTTCAGCCTCAAAACTAGTACTGGGATCCATGTTT
The DNA here is from genome assembly GCA_026686955.1 of Epinephelus cyanopodus. Lineage (NCBI taxonomy): Eukaryota > Metazoa > Chordata > Actinopteri > Perciformes > Serranidae > Epinephelus > Epinephelus cyanopodus. The sequence goes on along the minus strand of CM048917.1, from coordinate 41,659,484 downwards.
ATTAATGTTACACTCAAACCCGGCCAGGCTCCCTTACACTACGTCACTTCCGGTCAGTGGGTTTAGATGCGGAAGCAAAATTCTCATCCGGGAGGGACTCGGAGTAGAGCCGCTGCTCCTCCACATCGAGAGGAGCCAGTTGAGGTGGTTCGGGCATCTGGTAAGAATGCCTCCCGGACGCCTCCCTTGGGAGGTGTTTCGGGCATGTCCAACCAGGAGGAGACCTAAGGGCTGCCCCAGGACACGCTGGAGGGATTACATTGCCCAGCTGGCCTGGGAACGCCTCGGGGTTCCCTCAGAAGAGCTGATGAAAGTGGCTGGGGAGAGGACTGTCTGGGCTTCTTTGCTGAGGCTGCTGCCCCCGCGACCTGGACCCAGATAAGCGGAGGAGGACGACAACGACGACGACGACAAGTATGAGTACGAGAAACAGATTACATAGATTAAATAGAGAAGTTCTGTGTGGCAATCTTCCATGCAAATGTAAAGACCTGAATTTAGAAGTAGTTACAGTATGTGCTGAAACTATTTTGTGACATGGTTCGATTACTTTCCCCTGTGACCTGCCGGTGACCTGCCGGTGACCTCAGTGATGTTTTTTCAACACTTTTCTACTCGTACCCACAAACTTGAATTCGTGTTCACAGTGAGGACTTTGTAGTCGTAGAAACTGGAGTTGTACTCACAAGACTTTTCACTGCAGCTTTTAGATTCATACTCACATAAAAACAATCCTAACCCAAACAATTTCACAGACTCACGTATATGACAGCAGAATTTTGTGTACAACAATTTTATTGACATGCAAATGTTTAACATTACGAATACGAATGGTTAAAATTATGCACACATCTTTTTGAAAGTTGTCTTACACCATACACCTAGTGTTTCTGTGCAGCTTCTCTGGCTTACACACAGGTTGCAGCTATGAACAGGTTTCAGTCTCTGTCAGGCTCGATGGCACCAACCCAGGAGACCTCACTGTGACAACAAGACACTGATGCTGATCCAAACAACCTACTCTATCCATAAATCCATCCAGCCATCCGAGCGCACACGTGGGCATATGTGTGAGTGTGTGAGTGTGTGTGTATGTGTGTGTGCGCGCACTTACCTCGGTATGTTGTCATCGACTGTTGCACATCCATACAGAAACACAATAACCCCTACTAGAGAAGCAGGAATCAGCATCTGGGTGTACAGGCCCAACCAGGCAAAGTACAGACCAATCTTCTCTCCAAAATACTTCCTAAACAACACAAAAAAGATGCAAATCATTTAGATTATTTTAGTCTCTCTTTCAGTTTTTTTTTCTTTTGCTGTAACATTGACTCAAAATACAAACATATAAACAAACTACATGCAAGTCTGACAATTAATCAACATACAAGTTTATTTCAATCCCTCTCCAAACCAAAATCTAAAACCCATTTTGTCCATTCAGTAAGACCTCTTTATCATTTGTGTAACATTAAGACATTCTGGACACATGTGTACTAACCTTTTATCCATTTTCACCTCTATGTGTCACATATTGGCAATTGCAGCTCTGTACAACCTCAAAGACAGTACTGTCCAGACCTAGTTTCTGAATGATGTTACCTTCAGAAATATTCCACACACTAGACTATACTCTCCTTGGTATTTAATTAAATTACCACCAAATTAGTAATTTAATGAAATATTAATGGGAGCATGGTCTAGTGTGCGAACACTATTTTTTCATCTCTTGTATGATCTCTTGTTCAGCACCTATTTTTTATTGTCTTGTATTGTGCATGCTTTTCTAAACTTTTTGTGGTAGCCTGTGGGGGACCAGGCCAAACATGAAGCTGAGCAAAAAAAGAGTAAAGAACATTGTGGTTTATATTTAATTAAGTAACCTTAAATCCTGTGAGTCTAAGTAATTTTCAGGAGTCTAGCCATCATCTGAAAAACCTTTTAAAAAGAAGACTATTTAAGACATTGCATGGACTGAAATTCTAAAAATCTAAGAATACTTTAAGCATCAGTGGATACCCTTAACTCTGGAAAGTTATTGTAGTTGCAAAAAAATCTGTTTTTCTTTCAAATATTGTGAGGTAACCAGTTGATAATACCCTGTACACAGTTTAATCTACCAGGAATGTTACAAAAAAGTTTGTAGAACTTGGCAAGCAGTCAACCTCCATACCACCAGCTGTTGTCCTGAGGTCTCTGTCTCTCTGGGTTACATTGATGATCCTGAATAATTGGTATCATGAAGCTGGTTATCATCATGTAGTGTTAAACATTTGATGCCTCCTCTGAACTCTGATTCACTCTCCTTCCAGTGAAAGCGGCTCCTGCAATGTATTTTCTTTACTCCTGAGAGGCACAAGTGGGTGGTGGATTGAATGTCGCTCCATGTTGGCAGGATACAATGATGCTGACATGAGGTACAGAGATGTGTAATCCTAGAGATGGCAGGAGAAACTGTGAGAGTGAGCCTAGTTTGAGGACACCAACGGATGTTCAGTACAAGTAAATGCAGAGAGGGGGTGGCTGCATATACAAAATTTTAGAATTTGAGATGTAGGTTGGTAAACAGCATTTATGTGCATTTAGCCTCCACTTTAGCCCTTATCTTTCCCTAATCTTAACCAAAAGCTTATCTTGCCTGAACCAAACCACATGCTTTCATGACTCATGTAGTCATACACAGTTCCATGTATGTTCACTGGCGAGTTTATCCAGTATCTCTGGACATATCAAGCCTCATTCACTTCTGCCCAGTCGCCAAGGCAGCAGCAGGAACCTTGTCATTAGCTTAGCCACTTGTACAAGCATTTGACAGAATTGTGTGTAATGTGTACTTATTTTGGATTTTAAAAATAGTGAATGTTCAAAATGCCTTTTTTTAAAAAGTTCTAAGCTATGCAGGTAGGGCAGGCAGGGACAGGACAGCACCTAACATTCATATTGTCACCAGTTCTTATTTACCATTAAGCACACACCTCCTCCCTTTCTCTCGCCAGAGTCTTCTGCTCTGTCAGATCAATAGAAAGAGTCACCTGGCTGAATGATGCTGTCCGTCTGTGCTTATGTCGTAGCTGTCAAGCAAGTTCTCAGCTGACAAATGCTAAATAACTTATTGCATTTAACGTTAGATTGGTATGTCAACCAGTGTTTAACACTAGCAACTCAGGTTATCTTTACTGTTGTTTTACTAAAGCCAGCTGCTAACGCTACCTAGCTACTGTAGTTGCCAAGTGTAGCAATAAGAGGTACAATAACAACAGCGATTATTTGCCTAATATAACACACATTATAGGCAGATGCAGCATCAGATTAGATTTTTAATGTATTGTAAATGGTTCCGTTTGTTTCGGCTTGAAAAATATGTAATTAACGTATAAACTTAGAACCCATTTGATTTAGGATTAGGGACCCAGGTGGTCACAATTTTGAAAGTCCAAGATGGCCGCCAAAGAGGCTTTAAAAACAAACATGGAAACATTGGTTTTGGGGTTTGTCAGAACCTGAACTTTCCAAAAATGTATAGTCTATAAAGTCCCCAAAGATTTTGAATGAAGATTGAAGTCATGACATAGTGAGACTGACTAGAAAGAAGGGTTATGTTTGGTTGGACAAACATTTTATTACTATGAGTGAAACTTAAAACCATTTTGTTGATGAAAGTAAAAAGGTGTATAAAGTCTCCCCTCTGAAAATAACTAAAACAAAGGGGAGATTTTCCATCCAGTTGAATTTTTTTCATATCACAGTATACCTTGAAGCTGATATACTGCTGCAACCCTACAGGGTACAGCTCCTTTTTTGGCCTCTCCTTTCATTGTAGGCTGCTGCTTTATAATTGTCCATGTTTTCACTTGAGCTGCAGTGCTTGTGTCTATGGCATCTCAGACGGTTGTGGAAATCCATGCTTTTTGGTTGTGGAATGATATCACTGTAGTTGTAGTTCAGTTGCTTCTGTTGTTTTACTGATTAAATTTACCACAGACCCAGTAAATCTATTGAGGTCATGGCTTATGATGACGGTGCTGTCCTGGAACGTGCTCCAGACACTGATTGGCTCTATTTCGAGTCACTGGGGGCATACATCAAAGTTTGTTTACATATCTTGACCTCAAGAATATGGCTGTGTGGTTGCTCCCCCTGAACATGGGCAGCCCCTCCGTTCTGCAGCCACCTCTGAACAGCATATAGCAGTGATCTAGTGTGTTTGTTCCCTTTGTGGTGCAGAATGAATGGGAACAGGACAGCACTTCACACTCCCACTGTCACACCAGTCCTTATTTACTGTAAAGCACATGCCTCCTTCCCATTTCTAGTCAGAGTCCCCACTCTGTCAGATTGACACTTAGAAAAAGACTTATCTGGCTGAATGGTGCTCTTCAGGATTTATCCATGTTTCAGTTCCTGATAACCAGTTGGAAACTGATGCAGGCACGGATGTCATCGAGTAGTACGGCTGTTCCCATTTTCTTTTCCTTGATTTTTACTGATGTTTACATTTGAATAGCTTGACCTGGCCAGCAGGAGAATTTACAGAGTGGTGAGTTGTTTTTCTCATCCTGATGAGTGACTCACAGCCACACGCCACCAACGTCCAAAGCAAACCACAAAATACACCACCAAGACTTACAAAATAGACATAAAAAGCATAAATTTAGCATAAATTTAGTGGAGCTGACAAAGAGGTGAGTGGAAACATCTATCAATATAATATAGTTCCTAAAGTCTTGGCAGAAATAGTGACAGATATGACAAACTCAGTGTTTTTTATCAAAATCTGCTGGTGACCTAATGTCACATCCAAATACTGCCCCCATTGTTCAAGGTGGACACTGCGTTCACACATACAAAGTAGTAGGCAGTCTCTAGAGAGATTTAGAGTGCATAATTTACATACTCCGCTCCAACTGCACAGTTGTGTTCTGACATTGCTGCCATACTACACGCAAGAAAATTTCTTGCACACTTTTCCAAGTACAGGATCCTTCTTTGTAGCCCCTTTTTTTAACACGGTTGAAACTGTGTTAAAAAATCTGCACTGGGAGCAATCCCCACTTCATTAATGGGGTGGAGTAGTAAACAACTCTGTGCTTGAGGTTCTACCAGCATTAAAACAAGCTTGATTAGCTCTCGCATGGTCATTACTCGCATTGTGTCAGAGGACATTTGCAAAGCTTTCCCAACCTGTTTTAATTTTGCCCTGTAGTGTCACTAGGCACATTTTAAATCTTTGTATGTGGCACTGGGCTGCAATGGCAAGTCCCATTCACAATGAATAGAAACACTATCACTCTACAGCTTTGGAGTGTGTATGTGCAGGGTTTCCTCCAGGATTTTTTTAAACTGTGGGGGAGGGCTCCGGCGATGACGGAAACTGAATGTTTTTATAAATACACTATTTTTTCACTACACAACTGTAGCACAACTATATACACAACTGTAGCCTAATCTAAGGGCACAGTTTGCAGCCTGGCTGAGAGCACTTTATTTTTCTTGATTTTTTTGAAAAAGAGCTCTAAGGCTCTGTCGTATGAGGTGGCCCATTAATGCTGCCTGTTCCTCAGGTCTGTCTTCACCTACACATAAAAACAATTAAAAGTGTGTTGAATACTGTTGATCTTGAATGTGCTCTTACACTACCCAGGTTGTCTGGAGAGGGGGCGTGGTAAACAGGTAGCAGGTGCAAATTAATAAATGGCCCCCCCTTGATGGTGCCACTGGCGCGCACATGTGAGTTGTTGACAATGTGTGTGTCGGCTTTGTCGAGTGTACGAAGTGCAACACGGCGCTAGTATAGGACAGCAAAAAGACAGAGACCTCGACACTTAAGAGGCACATGATGAAGGCTTGCCATGCAAAGAAAGACAGAGTCAGCCTTCAATGTCCACGTTCGTATCCTTAAAGAAATGTTGGGTTTAAACCGGACTCAGGCTCATAATTACAGTTAAAGGTACGGGCCGGGCAGTAGTACTGCACGATTTGATAAAAATGTGCGATTGCGATTTGAATGGACAATATCGCAATTTGTGATTGTGATTGCAATATAGCACATAAATGATATCATTAGTCTTCTTGCTTGATTCAGTGTTTGATTCATTATATCATGGGGGCACTGACCTGACCTGACATAGTTATTGTTATGGACAGTGTAAATAACCATCAACAGAGAGCACAGTCAAACACGCTGCTCAGACGTAGAGTGACCAAACGTCCTCTTTTGCCCGGACATGTCCACTTTTGACGTCCTGTCCAGGGTGTCCGGGGGGGTGTTTATAAATTGATGATAATGTCCGGTTTTCCTTGAGTGTGTGTGTGCGCGCGTAATCCCTGAGAGGCTGCCTTTTCGGCAGATCTCCAACACTCACAACGAGGAAGCAGCAGACACTGACGGCGCAGCGCAAGTGCAGCTTCACAGATGAACTGCAGAAAAAACTCCCAACTTACCGTCCCGACCCGGTCGGAATATATGGGAGGCTGAGTGCACCGTGTGCAAAGCTGGCACATATGATTCTGTGTCTAATAAAGGTGCCGGGGACCTCAAAGTTGGATTTTCTAATACAGAAGAGGTATTATTTAGAACATTATTTCATGTTATTTATTCATTTATTTGTCCAGTAAGATTTGAAAAGATAGCTATTATTTTCCAAATTGATTTTTCTAATACAGAAGAGACATTATTTCTATCATTATTTAATTCCAGATATTTTACATTTATTTTACATTTATATTTATTTTTGTACAATTGAAACTTGTAAAAAGATTATTATTTTAGGCATAATAAAAGCAAGTTGAGTAACCTCTGAGAAGCCTATCTAAATTTCTGTCTTTGAGAGATATTATTTTGTAATATAACTGAATTTTCTATCCATACATATAAACTTTAAATATATTAAAATTATAAGGCATCTTTGAGTAAACTGCGAGTGTCATTTAAGTAGGCTCGTGGCCGGGACGAGTGTCTTCTTTTTTGGAAATCAAAATATGGTCACCCTAGACAGCAGCGCAGCATGGCACTGTACACACAGTGGAGCAAGCCTGTGTTGCGTTCAGGCATGGTCACATAAAGGACAAATTCCATCACGCCGTAGCACAACACAGCAGCATGTCAAGTGGGTCAAACCCGAGCAAAATTGCTCAATTTTTCATTTGTTATTATAGAGTTTTTTACAGAGTCCGTGATTTCCCCGTAACACTTACAAATGTTCGCGTAATTGTGCTTTGTTGTTTTATGAGGCTCTGGTGGCTTTAAGTTGTCTCTTTGTCTTTAACGTTAGGCCTGCTTGGCGTGGCTTTCCTCACATGCATTCTTCCTACTTTTCTCTGTGCTGTCTCAAGTGTTGATATAGATTGGTCATGTCGCCGGGACGTGGCGACTTTAACTTTTAAACTTTTACACAGCAACACTGCCGTACCTGAATCCAAAGTATCGGCATGTAATAGAAGTTGCGTTTTTTCCGCCACCAACTCAGCCTATTCATGGCCGTGCTCATGCTCGTCTGTGTTCTTGGTCACTGCTGCACGCCAGCTGGTCACCTGACCATACGTGCTGCACACACCAGGATAGCTTGTGGGCATAATGTCAACAAACTCCACACACTACAGGAGAAATAGTCACGTTCACAGGCACATGTTAACATATATATTTACATTAAATCGCAAATCGCAGCCTTTTATCGCAATTGCGATTAAATTAATCGTACAGCACTACCGGGCAGGGCTCGGACAGAACATGCACAGGCTCGGGTGGGGTCAGGTTGGATATTTTGGGCCCAATCTAAGCTCTACACAGCATTACCTATCTCTCACCCCTTCTCTCTCCCTCTACTTCGGACTGTCGATTCTTTGCCTCCCCTCCACTCTTGAGCGTGCCAAAGCACAGCCAGACAGGCAGGTGATGACTCCGGTGTTCGTTTTTCAAAATAAAGTTAATTGCAGCATAGTGTCACATAACATTTCATGATATTTAAATTATCATTTCAAACTCTGAATATGGTAAGTATATGTGCGCAAATATAGGCTACACACACACACACATACACACACACACACATATATATACTTTACATTGTTTTAACATCTGGAAAAAAAAAAAAAAAAACAGCATTCGGAAGGCATGGCGGCTTTAATCTTGCTGTGGCCACGATCAATTACATGTAGCAGAAACCCTGATGCGTGAACAGCCTGTTGGGGCATTTAAAGCGCACAGCCAGCACTCTGAATAGGAGAGCGTGGTATGCGTTGTAGCCATCATTCGCAAACAAATACGTACTATGTTTGAATTGTTGTAAACATGCAACACATAAAACTTACCTCTCACCAATTTAGCTGTGTTATTTTTGAGTAAAACATTCTTACACACACACCACATGCTCACTACAGCCTGTCTTTGGTAAAAATGTTGTAATTTGAGAATGACTACTCTTTACATACTCATAAATCAGTACCAAGAAAACATGGACAAATGATTTGCAACAAATTCACCAATTAACAGGATGTTGCAATTGCAACAATTATCACAATGAGTTCTGCATGACCTTTAAATTTTGTCCAGTCACCACAGCTTCACAGCAAATTTTGCAATATAAAAAGGGTAAAATCTCATTTCAGTGAGAACTGCGTCCTGTGTATTGATTTGCTCAGCACGTCTCTCTCTTCCTTTCTTTCTTCTTTCTTTTTCTTTCTTCTTTCTTTCTTTCTTCCTTATCATCATGAGACTACTGCTGCAGGATTGTAAGCTCTGCACCTGGGAGGACAGAATCACACACACACACTGACAGGGCTAACTGTTAGCAATGCAATGCTAACATTACCCAACGGTTATCAACCGGTTTAACGACAGAGTAGAGCTGTTTCTGTGTCAGTTTGAGATTTATGGTTGGTGTTGGATGTTAACAGCTACTGTGGGGCTTCGGCCCAAGCAGCATATTATGACAAGTAGGGATGGGATCACATTGTGCTGTGTTAAGGTGCTGACACACCAAACTGACATCAAAGAACTAGCGACGAAAGCCAACTGTTGCGTCGTCTATGCCAGCTCTCTGGTGGGCTAAACGACAAATCCTCAATGCTGACCACCCTCCAGGAGGTGGCTCATGTACAGTCACTCCAGATCACGTTACTCACGGCGGCCCTTCAGGACACAGTGCACTGCGATCCCAGCGCTTGGTCTCCACCGTCCTCCAGCTCAACACCGAGTTGCCGGTGGTCCTGGGTGGAGGTGGTCAGCAGGGTAAGAGAGCCCCTGACTGTGCTGCCTCACCTCCACGCCTCAGCCTGTCAAACCACTACAGCACCTTGGCATCGGGCTCCTTCCCCGCCGACCAGTGGTACTCCTGCAGCGCTCTGCACGGATGGATCCGCGTCTTCCTCACTGGCACCTGTTGAGGACCGGAGTGTCTTGGCTGCAGGACCTGACCATCGACTCCCTTCCCAGGCATCTGCTTCCATGGCATGTCGGAGGTTCCTAAAGGAGGCTGTACTGAGATGTTCTGGGGGACTCCTCTCCCACAGCCGGGATGACGATCCTCCTGCCGGGGCCGGGACTGCCGAGTCGCCGTAGCTCCTGCCCCCCTGGTCACGCAGCATGGACCGTCCACCTGCCTCATGTGAGTCCCCCAATCCCCATCCTGTTCCTCTTTATTGACAATTTTAACTTATTTACGGTCTCCATCCGAGCCATCTGGGCAGCTCCATGTTAGCGGCTAACATTCAGCACGCTGTACAGTAATGGATTAATGTAATGGATGCCTTTCTAGTCATCTAGTGACCACTCAAAGCGCTTTTTACACTACGAGTCACGTTCACCCATTCACACACACATTCATACACTGGTGACCGAGGCAACCATACGAGGTGTCACCTGCTACTCAGTTTTTAACACACCGATGGAACAGCCATTAGCAATTTGGGGTGCCCCATGTGACTGACAGTTGCGTACATTGGAAGCACACGCCCCCCTGCTTTCCTCCTTGGTTCATCCCCAGCACATTGCCACATCCATATGCATCCCAGTCAGAATCTCAAATAGATTTAATAGACCAGCTTCACCATGGATCAATAGCAACCCAAAAAACTTCCTGTCACGCCTGCTTCACGCTCACTACATTGTGACGATGAGCGCACGTTTGGCACGAACATTAACTTGGCCATGCTGAATGTGCGCTCCCTTTTATAATAAATGACCTGATTTTAGATAACAAGTTGTACAGTATTCTTTTAACAGAGACACGGCTTGGCACTGACACACCAGTTATTATAACCGAGGCTTGCCCACAAAATTTTAATTTTTTATTTTCTACTAGGGAAGGTAAAAGAGGAGGCGGAACTGCTTCAGTCACCAAAAATACACTAAACTCTCCTGAAGTTTCTTTTAACAGCTACACATCATTTGAGCATCATGCCTTTGTTTTTAGCAGTCCTCCTATTCTTTGTATCACAGTTTACAGACCACCCCACCATTCCACCTCTTTTATCAGTGAATTCTCAGAACTATTAACAATCATACACACCTTTAACAGAATTTTATCGCATTCACAAGAATGGGACGAACGTACGTCCCTAACTACTTATGTGCGGAGGTACAGACATATGTACAACGAACGGACAACCTGAAAACATAATGCTTCCAGCCATGGCTGTCACCAGCACAGAGTCATAAAAACATTGCAACATGCATTGCTATTTTTTTCAGAAGAACTGCTGTGAAATCAGACATTTCAGGACATTTCACAACAATCACAAAAACAGCCCATGAAATCCTGGAGGGACCGTATGAAGTTTAAAATTCCCTAACCCTCTTATCTAAACCCACTACGTGCAGTATTAGAGCATTTCTGAATTTGGTGCCATCTAGGTGCAGTATTGATGATTACACTGTGTTATATAATTATGGGTATGTTACAAATTAGTATATGATATACAAGTTTAATATGTACAATTTAATAAGCTGGAATTATGGTCCTTGAAAATGAAAGTCCTGGCTGTTAAATAGTAGGGGGACTTTAATATCAGAGCTGTAACCAAGGAAGACAGGCAGTTAAGAAATATGTCCCTACCGTACAAGTCCAATGGGCTGGTACTTGTAGAAAACACTGTAGTTGGCCCACTCTTCATACAACAGCTGTGGAAGACAGTAAACAGTATTTTGTTGCATTGTTTGTCAAGTTTGTTCATGCCTTCCTTTTTCTGTTTCTGTGAACTGTGTTCAGAACCATGCTAGTTGGATAAGCCACTGGATTTATAGTTCATATGACAAACACAAATGGCCTGGAGAAGGTTCCCTGTCATTTACATCATTTGACTGGGTATATGTCTTTAACTAAAATCACATGCTTAAAACTTTAAACTGTGATTTAATGTAATTATAAATAGGTCATAAATAGTGTATTTGTTGGGGACTATTTTCAGCAGTGGATTAATAAACAAGTGGTACGCTAGTGAGTATTCTTAGAAGCAGAATGATGTATGTGGGACTGATGTGGCTCACTGATGTGTTTATACTGATGTTTATAATGGAGTTCTGTGGCACAGAGGAAGAAGATATATTAGGCTTTAAATACACACAACACTTGTTAGTAGGACTAATCACTGTTGGTTTGGATGTTTTTCTTTCACATTTTATGAAAAATATAAAATGTCACCACAGTTATTCTGTTATTATTCAACTATTATGGCAGAATATACAGGGGTGAAAGTAAGCTGGTGCGGTCCGGTACTGCGTACCACTTAAAGATTCAGTGGCAGTACACAGTACCAGGAAGACGAGAGAGCCTGCTAAAGCCCACATTCAGAACCAGTCAAGGCCGCACTTTAGGCCAAAAAATTGATCTGCTAGCAATATATGCAATTTTAAACACCACTTTGTCTGTTTATTAATTGCTTTTAACTCGTTCTGAATCGCCTCTGAACCATCCGTGCTGTGTTTTGGTTCATGCTGGACGGAGCCTTGTCCGGACATCTCCCTCTCTCAGCCCAGCCCCTCCACTGGGAGAGAGTCTGGTGGTCTCCTATGAACCCAGCCTTCGAGATGTGCAACACTGTTAAATGTCATTCAGTTCATCAAAAAATATCCCAATTAAAATCAGTAGCATAATAAGCAGATATGTTCCATGTTATTTTGTTTAATTTCAACAACACAGAGAACAGCTTGAACAAGCTGCAGGTGAGCTAATGATCAGGGATTTCACTCTCAGCAGTACATGACTGCGCTTGCGTGTCTACTTCCTGTACTGGGACATTTGATTTTTCCACAGCTGGACCATGGACGTCAAAAAATGCCGTTTGCACTGGGACAGGACAAACAATAAATGAAACCAACATTCCACACATTGATGTGGTTGGCTCAAAGAGTAAATATTAAATATTTAAATAGTTTATTGCATTTATTGCAGACGTTGATCAATGTTTTTTACAACGAAAAATAGTTAAAGAGGAAAAGAGAAAAAGAAAAAAAATGACATGCATGGCTTTAAGTGTTCATTAATGTTTCATACATGCCAGCAACCTAAACATTAAAACAAATATTTTACTCTACACGTGAAGTGTTTTTAATTTCCTTCTACTCCATACAGGTACAGTAAAATATTGAAATGTTTTTATTTGTTTGTCTGGTTTTTGACTTTGCTTTTTAAAAATACATGAAGCGAGGAGAGGTGAACAATATGAAGCAATGAAGGTTTTGGTAATAGTACCTCCAAGAATTTAAAACTACTTTCACCCCTGAGAATATACCAAAACAGAATAACCTGGACAATAAAAGCATTCATCTTCTCAAAGTTTGAAACATGTTTTTAGCCCAATTTGTGTGTCATCTGTTAACTGTTAAAAATGTCAGCAAGGAAAATAGACTTGAGTATGGAAATTGATTCTGGAGATGGATATAAAGCTAGCAAAGTAGACTTTTGATTTGTAATTATTTGGTCACACAAGGCTCTGGAGGATTCCACGTTAGAAGATAAAAGCATTCATAGAGCACTTATGCACGCCAGCAGCAGGTGATCTACATGGGTTACAAAATCATGCTCAAGCAGGCCCAATTTGTTTGTGTTCCAAGGTGAAAGCTGAGGTGGTGACAAAATAATGTGCATTTGTACATGTGCAAAGCACATGTCTCCATTAGAAACAACTGTCTCACCTTTCTGTCATTGGGCTCTGCGCTCTCCTCATTAATATCTCCCTGAAAAAGGAAAGAGAAACACTGAAGCTAGGTACTGTGCACACTGAGACTGTAAACCAGATTTAATCATTTGACATGGACTAGTAGGAAGAAATGTTGAGCTACAGTAGTTTTCTAGTGTTGAAATCTTTTCACTAGGGGTGGGCGATACAACAAAATTTGGTTTTGATCCAATATCAAATAATACAGGGCCAGAATCTCCAATATCAATATTGTTATGCTACTTTTATTGTTTAAAGTGGCTTTTTTATGTGGGAGTGAAAGCAGTGTGTAATAATTCATGAGGTACATAACCAGTCTGCTTAAGTAACAACAACGGATGAGAAATATTACAGTGTGAAAATGTAACATTAACCAGTGATGAAGATCTGATTTGACTAGAATATTTATTTCACCAGGCTACTTTATACCTGGACTGCCAGTGAACTCTGTCTCTGTGTCAGAGGTGTGGATGCTGAGATGTTTCCTTCCTATTTCGGTTGCAGCTCCAAGTTCTCTTTCTCATGTTTTTTCCTCTTTCATTAAGTCATCACTGCTACTACGTGTTGGATAAAACTAGTCAGGCTTGGACATACTATCTGCATTGAATGTCCATGGACAGCTACGGTCATGCAGATGTGCACGCTATTCTATTACTGTACAATTAAGGGTTCATTTCAGCCCACAGCAAAACTGCTGGATCTCAGGTAAGTTGTTTGAGTGCAGGCAATACAAAATCAGCGGAGAGGCAAAGAGTACATTCACTATGTGTTCACAACAGCGGAATGTTTTTGCAGTTTTACTATTGAAACACAAACACGTACAACATAGAAGAGAGATGCCCTTTTTAAGTATCTATCCTTTTGACGTAAGGATCAATCTTCAAAATTAAATGTAGTATCGAGAGCATTGATATTTCAAGATCAATCAGCCCACCCTTACTTTTCACTTCATCTTCTAGTGATAACAAAAATGTGACCGATTGTATAACAGCTTCAAAATACAAGCATATAAACATGACTTGGAACTAGTACCACCTATTATAATAATCTATTAGTGCCAGGATTAGTATTACTCACATCATGAAGAGGGTAGGCTGCTGTATAGACACCAGAACCCAGCAGACTGGTGATACCTGCAGAGGGAAAACAAATAGGTGTTAATGTGGGTTCCATTTAGGTCCTTCCTCAGTAGAGTCAATGAGGCTTGTAGCCCTCGGAATTATTTTACATTTAAGTCATGTATGTGTTAATTAAGCTTTGTGAGCTTTGATTTTGTTGACCTATTTCAGCTTATTGAAGATAAGTTGGTATCACAGTTCATATCAGCTGGTTAGTGTTACAAAATCCAAATGATGGAAAGCCACAGATGCATGGGCGGATCTGCCGGGGTGGCATAGGGTGGCAAATGCCACCCTAAAAGAAAGCCATGCCACCCCTGCTGCCACCCCAGTTGGCAGCAAGGAATTCAAAGACAAGTGGCCAATTTGCCTTTTTACAAGCGTGAATCTCCAATGTCCGACTGCACTGAATGCAGCACGAGATAACGCCGGAGCGGCAAGACACTGCTTTTTTTGGAAACCTGAGTGGAGCCAGAGGGGCAGCCTATTCCAGAAAGCAGGTTTAGTGAAAACTCTGAGTATGTTAACCCTGAAATGGTAAATGGTAAATCAAACTTTGAGTCAATCACCATGGCAACTGGGTCTGTGAGCAAGTTAGCTTTTTCTCTGTCTCCTCCCTCTTGCACGCTGTTTCATTTCCTCATTCATTCTGTCCGTGTCAAAGCTTGTATCGAAGCGCATTAATTAGCGGAGATTTACCGTCTGTCACAGTCTAAATCCTGCTGGATATTAGTATGTTACTCAGGACTGTCTTAAGTTACTGAATTTATGCACATCAATCATTTCTTTGGACATCAGTTTTTGTCTTTCCATTCAAATATTACACAGCGAGAATTCACCCTCTGCTCAGAATCAAACCTCTGTCCTTTTTATATTTATCATTTTTTAGGATCAGACTGACTGTCTGTTAAAGCAACTCTGACATGTTTATTGCACATAATGTGTAGGTCTAATTATTTAAATTTTAAAAATCGGTATGAAGCTTTAGACACGTAGTATCAATGACTAATGATCTCTATCACTGATGCCATTGGACGCACTGATGGAACATAATTCCTATAGCCTAATATTGGGGATTATGGGTTCTAATGGTAGTTTGGCAGACCGAGGTGCGCTGAGATGGGTATGGCGGTGCAGCAGGGGGAGGTGTCGACAGATCCAGCTTGGCGCAGTGACAGTTTCGTGCTAAAATGCTTCGCCGAAGGTGCGCTAAAAGCCCGCCAGCTGAAACCAGATCTACTGTCAGCGCAGGTGGAGCGCAGCCAGTGTAAGCCGAAGTTTGGCAGCGGACAGTGCGCACACGTCACCAAAACCTCACAGGCAGGTTTCCAGAATGTCAGGCACATTAATAATGCAATAAATACCCCCCAAAAAAACACTATTCAATGCAACTATCTGCAATCAGCACATAAATGTATCTCTATAGCGACAACCTGATTTGATTAACACAGCTGCAAAGTGAGTTCACATCCCTCTCAGCCATCAGATAGGGAGTATATATTCAGCACTTGTCATCTTAGAAAAATCAAAAGAAAAGAAACAGAGTGAGACTGCGAGAGAGAAGCATGAGAGAAACGCAACATTGATTTACAATTGTGGTGACCTCCTCCCAGGCTACCTTTGCATCATCAGTCCGTGGAGGTCTGCTCACAGTTCCGTATATTCAGACACTGCGAGCTTGGACCTCCCAGACCAAAACATCAGTTTGCTCCTGGGAGAAGTTTGGCCGTCTGACACTGGTGTTCTCTTCTGCCATGGCGAATTGATTAAACTCTCATTACACCTTCGCGCGGCACATTTAAGGGCAAGGAGAGGGGCTCACTTGATTGGTGTGATGTGTGTAAAACCCACTCCACGCCTTCTCTCCTCCCTCTTTCCGACTTGCGCAGGTAGGAGGGACGGAGGTGTGAAAGAGGAGTAGTTGCGCCAGCACATACGGTGTGCCAAACTTGCAAAATCCGCCTGGCCACACCCAGTTGGCGAAGCGCAGGTGCGCTGCGTCCCCGCCTCACCCGGTCTGCGAAACTAGAGCCCAATATATGTTAATATTTCTGAGTGAGCAATGGTGCAGCATTTCAGTGTCTTTAAATTTATTACATTTGTAGCTGAAATAAAGTCACTGAATGCTGTTGAGTCAAGATACAAATACTGTAGATGTCCAACATTTTAAAATCTATGTATTTTTACCTCAACATCTTTTCAAGTGCAAATCACCAAACATATTATTACTGGGTCAGACTGTGAGTTTACAGTCATGTCTTTATGTCTTTGATCTGTAGCCTAGCCTATATGTTTTAAATCGTCCTATTTTTCAGATGCTGCCTCCTGTGTTTTTCCCCATCAGATTAAATCTGAACAAATATATTATTATATATTATTAATATAATGTAATGTATCTACAGCCTGATACACAGTCAGATTCCACCACTTTATCTTCATCAAGGAAATGTAAGTCTGATAAATGATGAATAAACGGACAACACTGAATAAAACTTTTTTATTAACTTTATTGATGTATTATAGAAAAGTGATTTATCTTTTATAAATGACAAAAGGCACATCTGCCTCATTTTTGCTGTGGTATCCTGATACTACTCAGAACCGTGATATTTTCATTGGTATCGTACAGTAGGTCCCAATTTTGGTACCATGACAACACTAATCTGGAGGGGGTTTGTCTACAAAATGAATGAAACACTAAACAACAATATTCGGTATTCGGTACTTGGTATTCGGCCAAGCGTTTAATATTATTCGGCTTCGGCCCCAAATTTTCATTTCGGTGCATCCCTAGTTATTTGATTCGGCCGTGAAACGTCATCTCACGCTCATGGCATGCTGTCAGCTAGTCTGTTTTGATCGTCTTTACCAAGAACAGAAGTAAACAAAGTCAATCCAACAGTGTGGTAAGCGCTTGCCGTCAGATTTATATTAATGGAAAGCACATCGCCGAATTTAAGGTTGACACCTACAGTGTATGTCTACATCTTAACATATGTTCTCATAGGCACGAAAAGTATCCAAGGGACGAGGAAACGGTAAACTAAGCGATTTCTCAAGGCACTCTGGCAGCAGGCCGAGAGTGTGACCTTGATTATGTGTAGGCCAAGCAATGTGTTGTATGAGCTCAAAGGCCGACAACATGTCAGCAAACTGGTTAGCAAAATAATCATCAGAGTTATCAACATGAATGTTAAAATCATCAGAAAGAAGAATTGAGTCATATTCAACAGTAATTTTGGATAAAAGTTCTCCAAATTCAGGTGAAAAGCCTTTATTGAGTCTAGGAGGGCAGTAAACTGTGAACACTTGACGGGGATATACAGATCTGATTATTAAAACTACATATTCAAATGTAGAAAAATAACCAAGATGTGCTTTTACACAATAAAGTATCTGAAAAAATAGCAGCAACACCTCCACCCCTTCTTGTTAGACCTGGTACAGTGTGAAAATTAAATTTAGACATTGAACCTTCAATCAGCTCCTAACTACCAGTTTCATCAAGCCAGGTCTCAGTGAGTAAAACACAATCAAGTAGATCAGATTTTATATTATTAACTATAATATTATTAACAATGAAGATTTTATTAGTAAGGGATCGGACATTGAGAAGAGCCATGTCTAAAGTGTGTGCTGAGTGAGTGGAACTGTTAATTAAGGTTGACAGTTCCACTTACTCAGCACACACTTAGACTGTATATGAGAGTCAAAGCACACTGTGGCAGGATTCACACAGTTTATAGTTGATGTGTTAGTGGGAGACACAGAAGTCTGGATCAAGTCTTGCCGGAGTGCATATCAGGATGAAAATGCTACTGGATGAAATCTGTGGTCAACTGCTTCGTGCCTTTTCTGTTGGTATGTACACTATCCGCTCTATACAGGCTTGTTTTGGTCCAGAAGTAATCAAAGTTAGAGATGAAGTCAAATCCTGCAGCAGAGCAGAAGTTTTTTAACCAGTGATGTAGATTTAAGAGTCAACTAAATTGTTCAGAGCTTTTGGAGAGGGTTGGAATGGGGCCAGACAACAGAAAATGTTTACCCAGACTCTCAATTGTATGGCGCAGAGACTCAAGGTCTGCATGTGATTTGCTGTAATCTCTAGCCATGACGTTGTTCATTCCTACGTTTGTAAAACAATGAAAACAGTGGGATGCAGGTCAGTGAGAGTCTGAATGAGTTCAACTAAATCGACAACCTTGCTACCGGAGGTACAATGGGTAATAGCACCAGGGAGAGTCAAATACCTAATGACACAATCACCTACAATCAACATCTCTGGATTGCTGCTTACCACACCACTGTTATAGAAGGCTAGTTTTGGTGGAAGCTGACAAGCCGCACTAAACAGGCTAGCCCAGTTAGCATCAGTGCCAGTAATGCTTGGCAGATCCAGCTGTGTAGCCACCTGGCTGGAGGGATGATGGCCAGGCACGCTAGCTGGAGCTCTAGGTGTTGGGGCAGAAGCTCCATTGCAGATGAAAGACACAATCGAGGGCATTTGTCAGATGGAGAGGCATGCCAGTGCTTGAGTAATTGCACGATGATCTGAGGCCATTTGAAATAATACCAGCTTTGCAATTCCCTTCAGCACAACCTCTACATCAGCCAGAGGAGCAAAGAAGTTAGACAGCTCCAAAAAGGTGGAATCATCCTGGGAATCATAGAGGGGAAGGGAGTGTCTATTATTGCTGTCAACCACGAGGCCCCCATGGTACAGCCAGGTCGACCGAGTGTGTTACCTCAGCTGGTAGACTGGTCAGCTCGGGGTACTCCAACAAGGATAGCCAAGAGCAGAGGTCAGCCTGACACTGAAGAAGGACCGAAATTAGAGATCTGACCAGATCTTAGAGATGAACGAGAAGGTATGCATACTTCGAGATTTACCCCCACTTTCTCCAGGGGTTACACCAGTTAGGAGGTAGGCATCCAGGGATAGTGGGGAGTAAAAGATTAAAATTGCATAAAGCAGAAGCTCGAAATCCTCAGTAAAGAAGCGACAGGCACAAACTAGTCACCAGGCTAAAAACAAACCAGGCAAACTGGCAGAATCCTAGTTCAGTCTCTTAAGTGGAGAGCCCACAACTGGAGTGAGTACTGTCCGTACACTCAGCATGGGAATAGTGAAGTGAAGTGGGAGAGTAAAATCCAAAGGCAGAATTCCTTAAAATCCTTGACAGAATTGCAATTGGCTAGCCTAGCCACCAGGCTAAAAACAAATCTAGCTAAGCTAGCAGCAATCGAGGCAGTCCAGTTTCCAGCTGACAGCTACTGATCCAAAGACCAAATTATTGGCAGAGCTGCAGGCGGACATAGACAACACCGGCGTATGCACATTAAGGAAGGTTTTAGACATCAAGTAATTTTTCAGCCTTATTGGCTTACCATAGCTTAAGAACAACGCAACATACTTGGTTAACTAGTGACACAGGGTGAACTTTTAATTGCCCCAAATAACAGAGCACCTGGATCCAGTGGTTTCCCTGCTGAGTTCTATAAGCAGTCCATTCTAGCAACAGTGTTCAACCACTAATAACTGAAATGAAAGCAAATTCAAGACTTCCAGCAAACATGAACACAGCCACAATTTCACTCCTCCTAAAGGCTGACAAAGACCCAACTTTACCATCAAGTTACCTTCCCATTTCTCTCATCAGCGTGGATATAGAAATTAATTCACAGGACAGAAAAAGTCATAATGATAATAATAATCCATTCAGTTCAGACCAGGTTCATAAAAGGTAGTTCCTCCTCTATAACACACACAGCATTAATTTAATGCATTGTTCATCACTATTACCAACACATTCTCACTCTGCCCTCATTGCATATCGACATTTGGTCATGGACTTTTCACGTAAATATACAATGTGAAACATACCCTGGGTGTGTTAGTTGTTGACATTCTGGGACGCCATTTCAATTTCTGCATGTTACATGCATTGTCTGCTTTCAAAATATACTTCTGTTTTCACAGGAAATGTACAGTTTGTATGTAGTCTCTTTCAAAAGAAAAGCACTACGTCGGTACAACACTGTAAACTGACGTTTTTTTTTCCTTCAGTGACAAATGCGCGTGGTTATGTTTTGTCAACACACCTGTGGATTTAGGCAACAAAAGCACGTGGTTTGAGTTTAGGAACATAGAACAGGGTTTGGCTTTAGGATCTTACAGTAAGCGAACATCACCCTCCCAGGTGTAGGTGGCTGTTGGACCTATTTATCACTCTTCACGATTTCCGCAGCGTTAACTTTTATTGTTGTCCTGCTGCATCCATGTATCATGCTGATGTGAAAGGACGGCTTTTATTGTCCTTGCCTGTTGCCGGATGTCACTGGCCAAGTGCTAGATTTCAATGACTTCTGAGTGAGACTGGGTTGCTGTTATAGTCAGGGACCATCATAGCATAGGCAGAGACAAATTTGGCTTTGAGGAATCATTTATCAACTGCATCAAGATTCTGCACACATCACCTTTACCACTTTCATCACCAATGGGCAAACACCACAAAGCTTCACGCTGCACAGGGGGCAAGGGTGTTGGATCAACCTACCACTATCCATCATGGACAGAATAGCTACTGTTGAAATAACATAACTTTCGAAATTTATTTTCTGTGATTTAAACTTAACCCACACCCACCTGGTTCAAATCACTAGACTCGATCATTTTAAAAACAAGACAAGACATTGAGTTTTCAACTGGTCAGTCAACACAAGGCCTCTGAGAGAGACTTACCCATGCTGTACTTGGCCTTGCATTTTGTTCTTTTTAGTATTTCAAAGACCTGAAAGGCAATAAAAAAACAGAACTAAACTTAATTTGCAATGCAACAGAAGAAAATATTCATAAAAAACATTCAAGAGTGACTTAGGGTGCTTTCACACCTGTAGTTGGGTTAATTTGGTCACACCAGAGGGTTGTTCGGTGTCTGTTTTCACTGACTTTTCACAAATGAACCAAGAGGAGTAAATATGAAGTTCTACCGACTGACAGGTAACTCGCTAATTGGACAGTTTTTCCTGCATCATCAGTACCCATGTGTGGCAATTAAACTCTGGTAACTGACAGAGGTTTCTGCAGCAGCACTTTAATGGTTCTAAAGTGTTAATATCTCCATTTTTTTTATTTTCATAAAGAGCTCATGGAAAAATAAGTGATTGTAAACATTATTAATAGGCTATTATTAGACTGCAAATCAATCACGTTATGAATAATGACTAACGTAGAGACAGTATGAAAAGAAGGCATCTTGTACAGTAACGATTCAGGGTTTAATACTGTGGCATCACTGTCACACACTTTTTAATGGACTTAGTGAACCGACAAGGTAAATAGCCACAAACAATGATGGCAGTTATCATAGCCCTTAACCAGGGAAAATACCCTCACTGCTGTGCACAGTGTTACCACGGTTACATGTATGCATTAGCATAAATAGGTTATGGGATATACGTGGCCTTTATCAGGATCAGTTATGATATCGCGGACAGATATCAGGATCAGCAGATGGATTTATTATTGGTTTAGCCGTTGAAATCCTGCTAAAATCACGTCTGCTATCATAAAATCCTGTGGTTGGTTTGTTTTCTTTCACAACACGAACAAGCCGCACCAGAGTCCGTTTGGAAGCAGACTGAGATCCACCTTGCTCAACAGCCTTGTTTTGTTGTTTGGTCCACATCAGGGTTCGACTTACAACTGTAACACCAGCCCAAATGAACTGTACTAACCACACAAACTGACCTGAGTTTGTTTTAACTGGACCAAAGAGGTTAGGTCTGAAAGCACACTTATAGACACCACAATAAAACAATGATAAAGCACATATATGTAATAGCAATAATAAGCTTAACCAAATACATGGTGGTTTTTGTTCAAAACTTGAGCCTAAATGGTTCAGACAGTTGAGAGTGCAAGACCTCTGTGGGACTGTGAGTAAAAGCTAATATTTTACACAAATACCATAAATGTATACATATTCAGGGATGGCTAAACAGCCTATACAATACCATACTGTCCATTGTGACTGTCTGTGCACTTGTTTGTTGGCTGAAATGTGATAAATGGTGAAGTGCTATGCCATGACAGAGGTGATAACCCCTCCCCTCATCATGAACAACAAACAGTTTCCATGTGGTGCTCAGTTTCCTTTTGAGCTTTGGTGATTATTCAACAGCCAGTTTCCTCCAGAGCAGTTGTTAGGCAAGTATCTTTTGATGGGACCTGGAGGCCTGAGTGCCAATTTTCTTTTCTGCTGGGGGCCAGCAACAGACTTTGTTTTGATTTTGATGCTATTTAACTCATTTAAGTTCATTTTTTTTAAATTTTAAGAAGTAGCATTTGGTCTCATATGCATATGGAATATGATGCAGATGTGGTTGCAGAAGTTCATGAATGATTAAAAAACGAAACTAGAATTACCGCCCTGCGGTTGTAGGCCTGGTTGTTTCACACACATCTTCCGCCCAGCAGTACAGAAGATCTATACAATCAGCACAACTTCCAAGGTAGACAACCAAGATTAGTGTCACCAATTCAGTATCTGACCAAATATTTCACCATCTGTTTCTGAGATATGATCCTGAATAATAAATGTCATGGTAAAGCTGACCTTTGACCTATTGGATATAAAATGTCATCACCTAATTATTTTATCCTATAAACCCTTTTAGGGCCGACATCACAATGATGTCAGTTTGTTAGCTGGAGGCAAAACACGACTCACCACCACAGGGCTGTAGGCTACATAATGTATCTCAGGAACAGCTTGAGGGAATTTCTTCCAATTTGGCACAAAGTCCCATTGATGAAATTATTAGATTTTGGTGGTCATTGGTCAAAGATCAAGAATTCATATGCTAATTATGACAAAACTTCACACAAATGTCTAATAGACCCTTTTACTGTTAGTAAACATTATGACATTTTTGGTGGGCGGGGCTTAGCTGGAGGCAAAACAATTCTCCAGACATTAGCTAGTGCTACCTAGCGAGTTCTTTTGGCTTGTGTTAGACAATGAAGGAAGATGATATGAGTGGTGCATTCAGACATACTCATCAGAGTGCCGGAGCGCACTCTGGAGCAAACTGTACTGTTTGTAAATTCAGAGCACTGATCTAATGTAGCATTCGGTTATCCAGAATGCTGTGGAGACAGAGCAGCAGAGCACTGAGCGGAGTGAATGTGTGATAAATTTATTTAATTCATATAGAAATATGAAGCTCCCTTTCTTTGACCAACAGGGCTCTCATTTTAGTGTAGAGCATCAGACTAAATTTACAAATGCACCATGTCAGGTTACTCTCCGGGAACGCCAGTGTTACTTGAATAAGTAAACACTGACCAGCGGGACCAGACTGGCCGACCTGTATGCTCTCATACAGTGGATGGATGATTTGACAGGATTGCCGAAGGTGGAACAGCCGATTTTGAGGTTGATTACTATGCCAGTGTTTCAAAGGAGGATGACACTTCAGCGGTTTCCTCCAGTTTGTTTTGCTATTGAGCTAATGTTAGCTAATACACTAGAAGTTAGCGTTACGAAGAAATCCAACATTCCTCTTAATACCTCCCCAATTTCTGATTATGTGGATATGATAACCCTTAATACACATAACATTATTCATCCCTGCAACAGGAAATACTTTCACCCTAACCTGACAGGAAGTGTGCGCTGCACATGTGAGCATTTTTGATGATCACCTCTGTGCACTCTTTTTGTCTTATTGCATTTAGCCATAGTTGTCTTTGTTTTTGTTGACGGGCAGTGTTGGGTGGTATGCGCTAAAATTTCTAGGCCACCGTAGTTTAAGAAAACATCTCTCATCTCACTTAGGCTGGGTGGGCTGCCGTGCTTCCAATACACTGGCGGGAACCACTGACAACTGTGAGGTTTTACTAAACTAAACTAGTTTTTGTTAGTATATTTCTGGTCTTTCTGACAAACAAGTGGGAGGTTTCATCTCTTGGTATGCATCATATATAAATCAAACTTTGTTTATATAATACTTTTCATACATTAAAAATGCAACACAAAGTGCTTCACAAAATAAAAACAATGAAAAACCGCCCCTCCCACCCCCCCACATATAACACACAGCACTAATTAACTGTAGTAACATAGCAGGGCACTGAGGTACCAGGTGAGGAAAAAAACACCTATGGGGAGCCATCCACACCGAGAGGCGCCCCAGCCTACAGCCACAGAGACCACCCCAAGCCAGATGGACTGGGGTGGACTCCGCACATTATGCAGAGCCCCCCAGTCCTCCAGGCCTGAGGGATCTCCAGGACGACGTCCCCGCGGGCAGACCGGACACACCTCCCAGTGTGGAGGCCCCCCATGAGGAAACACTGGAGCTAAAAACTAAAAGGCTAAAAGACAATAAAGTAGAATAGAGAGAGCTAAAAACTAATAATAAAAGAAGAGTAGAAGAAATCAGTTAAAATCCAAACTAAAAAGGTGAGTCTTGAGCCTCCTTTTAAAAACATCAACAGTCTCTGCAGTCCTGATGCTCTCTGGCAGGCTATTCCATAAGTGTGGGCCATAATGACTAAATGCAGCCTCCCCGTGGGTTTTTGTTCTAACATTTGGAACAGTTAAAAGTCTAAACGACAAGAGATAAAAGCATGTATCAGCACCTCCGTGTTAGCTTGAGAGAGAAACAGGTGGACTCTGGCTATATTCTTAAATTGATAAAAACCTATCTGCTTACATTTTTGATGTGTGGAATAAAATTAAGCTCAGAGTCAAAAATGACACCCAGGATATGTTATTAGATACAGTATGTTTGTGTATAAATCACAGACAAACTTCAGTGGACTTACTATTGAACTCCTGGTTTTGCTGTCAAAGAAGTAATCTTTGTCTGAGAGGTCAAACCTGTTAATGAAACACACACACACACACACACACACACACACACACACACACACACACACACACACACAAACACAAAAGCATGCAAACTTGTTACTGTTTGTGCGTTAAAGTTCAGTCATCCTACAGCAGTGTATATCAGAGTAACACAACATTTTTGAAGAGACCTTAGGGTGCTTCTAGTCAGCCATTTTTGGATCACAGTTAAAAAAGTTTGTCGATGACACCAAACATTCCCTGCCATGTTCCAAACTAAGCATCTTCCAGCAGCTCAATGGGCATAATCCCTCTTGTGTCTGGCAAACTTTTTTTTCTTTATCTTTTTTATTAGGGATAGGCAGATGACAGCAATACAGGAACAATCAACATTGTTTCTGCATTGAAAGAAAAAAAGCCATCTTTTTTTTGTTGTTGTTTGGTTTTTTTGTGATCGGGATGATTCAATATAACATAGTTCAATTCAGAGTATGAGACTGATGTGTATATAAATATTGTTGAGTATTTTTCCAAACAAGACAATAAAATGAAATGTGTACATAGTCCGGTTGTAAATAAACCATCAAATAAGCTAGGTTAAAAAGAAAAAAGGAAAGGAAGATAAATAGAATAATAAAAATCAAAACAGAAAAATAGTAAATAATAAATTCAAAATGAATTAATTTTGGTCTGTGAGGCCATTAAATACATCGCAACATGGATGGAGAATTCTTTTCACTATATTACCAAATCTTTTTGTTCCATTATTTAAATTTTTTGTTGGTGGTATCATACTTGAACTACACAACACTGTCTCCACGATCTCTGGTGTTACTACTCCATTTTTTCCATAACCGTAAGCTTTCAGAAAACATGCATACGTACAGATGAAGTGGACGCAGAGTACAGTCTTTGTAGCTGTAATTAACGCTGAGCATAAAGATGCCCTTAAGCTACAAGGGTCCGGGTATTTTCCATTAAAGTATAAAAGACGCACTTACAGGTGTTGTTTTTCCCTGGAGAAAGTGTGTGACAGGTGTTTTATGTTCTTGGGTTGATGTTCCTCAACATGAGGATGGAGGGGTTCCACAACTTTACTGATCAGGGAGCCGATCTTCTCCACAACACCACTCGACTGCTTGACTTCATACACCTAGAACACCACAATACACACACACGCACGCCCGCACACAAACACATGCACACACACACACACACACACACACACACACACACACACACACACACACACACACACACACGCACACACACATAAACACACACACACTTCAATCAAGGTTAGTTGAGGTGAGGTCCAGGTTCCTATTCTGTATCAAGTCCACTGCTTACCAATTAAAGCTTGTTAAAGGAGCTACATTTAATGAGATGAAAAGATGAAAAATCAATGATAAAGACAGCTAGATCTGTGCAATGTTCACTTATTAGGGTTTCTTAGGGCACTTATTAGCATCAACATTAAAACTAGTGAACACAACAGTATACACACAGTCACTTGGTGAATGCTGATGCAAAACACTTTGCTCTTGAACTATGTCACTATAGCAACGATGTGTGGGAACTGCAGTCTGCGAATTTCAAGATCAGTGTTTATTTTGACAGCTATTCTAGATTTTGTGTTAGTCTTGAGATAGAAATGCTTATTAGTTTTTGTCACATTTTATCCTTCATAGTTTTACTCTAGTTGTAGTCTATGTTCTGAGATCAGTTGTGAAGTCTGGCAGCTGGTGGCTGCTTGGCCCAGTGGCTAGTGAAACTTCCTGGCAGTGGCTATTTATTGGAGTTTACCAGCCTGTCCCTTAAGTGGCATTTGAAGTTCTATTTCATTCTTCCTGACCGCCAGAGACGGTATGATGCTTATTTGTAGCCAAGTGTTTCTCGCTCTGTTGCTACATTGTTAGCTTGTTTGTAGCTGAGTGTTTCTCGCTCTGTTGCTACATCTCCAGCTTTACGGCACTGCAGGTGCTGGTTTGACGGAGTTCATAGCCGAATGTTCTCTCGCTCTGCTGCAACGTCGCTGGTGCTTTTACTGTGACACGGTGCTGGGTTGGCTGTAGCTGGGTGTTTCTCGCCCTGCTGCTACACCACTGCCTTCGGCGTCACTTGCTGGTTTTTGTTGGTTTGTACGATTGTTCCCGCTCAACTGACAGCCTCTGTGACTATGTTGTCTGTTTGTATCTCCTGCATGGCTCCTCTCAGCCCAGAGGATGGCCATGACAGATGCCCTTCGTGCCTTGGCATTGAACACCTCAGGCAGGCGCTGACTGAACATGCTTGCATTAATTGCAACTGCATGCCATTAGCAGAGAGGACTGCGAGGTTGATTAAATTTGATAGTAGCTTTGCTGAGGCTGGGTTACCCCCTTCCGGGACACCTGCATACAGCCCTCCTCCCGGCCCCAAGCGTCGCGGACACACTCAGGATGATGCCTCCGTCGCTAAGAAGAGACGGAGGGGTGTTGAACCTTTGGCCCTTAAAGTGGACACTTTGGCCTCTGGGTTTGCACATATTAAGGCCCTTCTTCTTAATCTGCAGCCTGGTCATCCCTCAGCTACTGCTGGCACTGCTGCTTCAGAGCCACCACTTGGAAAACCACCACAGAGCTACGATGGGAGTGATAGCCTAGCTTCCTCACCCCTTGTTGCTAGCCAGCCAGACGAGGACACACTATCTATTGCAGCCTCTGGGAATCTCTTTACCAATGATGACGCAAGGGGACAGAATGAACTGGAGGGGGGGTCCCCCCTTCCCTCTGTGACAGACTCTCATGGGTCAGGTGCAGACTCGTTGAGGGATGCTGAGGCCAGTCTTTCTACAGTTAAACAGGCCGTCCAATTGGCCATCTCACGGCTTGGGTTGGATGCTGCCCCTGTAGAGGCTGCTCCCTCTAATGCTTTTTTCAAACATGCCCCTCAACCAGCTTCCTTCGGGGTTCCACCCTCTGAGCCATACATCTCTGAACTTCAGAGCTGTTGGCCGGACCCCAAGGCTTTCCTTCACCTGCCGAGTGACTGCAGGGCTTTGGCTGCCATGAAGGATGCTGCCTAATATGGTCTGGATCAGATGCCTGCCATTGATGCTTCCATTGCTTCTCTGATAGTGTCTCCAGATGAAGCCCTTAGACCTGATGCCCATTGTCCATGCCCACAGTGTAGGGTCACTGATGACCTCCTTACCAAGAGCTATGATATAGCGGCTCGGATGGGGCGTATTGGCAACTCCCTTTCCCACCTGGTTCTGGCTCTATCCCAGACTCTCCAGACTGCTGGAGCAGATGCCCAGGCTCAGGGCCTCAGTGATGCTTCACTCCAGGCATTTGCTTTCATGACCAGAGAGCTTGGGATACTGATGTCCACCTTGACCTTGGCCCGGCGCCAAGTGTGGCTTGCCCAGTACCTGCTGTCAGAGGTATGTAGAAAGACACTTCGCACCCTACCTGTCATTCCAGGCCAGATGTTTGGACCTGCAGTGCAACAGGCTTTAGAGCGCAGTGTACAGGTGAATAAAGTTAAGCAACAGTTTGCTGACTTACGCCAGGCCCCATTGCCTAGACCAGTGTTTCCCAACCAGGGGTACGCGTATCCCTAGGGGTACGTGAGCACATTGCAGGGGGTACGTGGAAAAATTAAGAATTTATTTCCAAGATAATAAAAAATATTCTCTGTCATTTCATAAGTCCGTCAATAAAATGGTACGTGTGTGCTATGACTTGTGTCCCTGGGGAGACAATAACCTGTGGCACAGCCATACCAAAATCTGCGGGAACCTGTTTACCTGCAAGTAAATATGGATAAATGGCTGAAACGTCCAGTTGCTGTGGATCCAGGAGGGGGAAAGGAGCCCGCCGACAAACGCAAGAAAGATGCCAAACCTAAACCAAGGCAGTAAAGTGAAAACTATATTTTATATGGATTCACTTCTACGTCTGCGGACCCACCGCAGCCTCAGTGCTTCTTTTGCGGTGAAGTCCTGGCAAATAACTCCATGAAGCCAGCCCATTTACAGCGACACCAGAGCACCAAACACTCGGAAAGTGTCGGTAAAACTGAGGAATTTTACAAACGTAAGCTGTCGGAATTTAAGTCAAGACAGACTGTAATGATGAAAGCCACGAGTGTGTCAAGCAAAGCACTGGAGGCATCTTATGCCGTATCTCTGCTTGAAATCAAAAAAGCCTCACTCAATTGTTGAAGAGCTCATTCTCCCTGCAGCAGTGGTTATGGCTGAAATTATGATTGACAAGAAAGCAGCCGACACACTCAAGAAAGTCCCCCTGTCGAACAACACCGTGTCCCGTCGGATTGATGATATGTCGGTTAATATTATTGGACAAGTGGTGAAAAAAAATGAAACAAGCCGCTCAGTTCGCTTTGCAGCTGGATGAAATGACAGATGTGAGTGGTGATGCTCAGCTCCTGGCCTTCGTTCGTTACAAAGATGTGTCAGACATAAACAAGCATATTTTATTTTGCAAAAAGCTGCCAGGAAAGACAATCGGGGAAGAAATGTTCCAGATTATAGACAGCTTTTTCAAAGAACACGATCTACAGTGGAAAACCTGCAGTCACATCTGTACTGATGGCGCAGCTGCGATGACGGGAAGTGTGAAGGGACTTTTCGGACACGTAAAAAAGGTAAATCCCGACATTAAATGGATGCATTGTATCATTCGCCACGAAGCACTGGCAAGTAAGCGAATGAGCCCTAATTTAAGTGCTGTTATGGATGATGCTGTGAAGGTGATAAATTTCATCCAATCCCGGCCACTGAATCACAGACTGTTTGAAACTCTTTGTCATGAGAGCAGCACAGAGCACGAACAGCTATTGCTTCACACGGACGTCCGCTGGCTGTCCCGTGGGAAAACACTACTCAGACTTTATGAACTGCGCAGTGAAGTTTCTGCGTTTCTGACGCAGCATCTGCATCCTCTTGCTGTGGTGTTTGAGGATGCTGAGTGGGTGGCGCGCCTGGCGTATCTCGCTGATGTGTTTACCAAACTTAACGAGCTCACCCTGTCGCTTCAGGGAAAGGAGTCACACATCCTGAAAATGTATGACAAAGTTAAAGGATTCACAAAAAAGCTCAAACTATGGGAGAAGAAATGTGATGAGGGAGATGTCAGCTGTTTCCCACTACTTGATTCCCATCTTGCCACCACTGATGTTGCCAGTGGTCCAGTGGTCAAACTGGTGCAAGCACATCTGTCCAAACTCTGCACAGATTTCAGCCAGTATTTTCAGGACATTGAAGAAAAGTCAGAAAGACTGGATTGGGTGAGGAACCCATTTATTGTGAGTGAGAGCTGCAACAACCTTCCTGCAAGGCTGCAGGAGCATCTGATGGATTTATCATCTGATCAGGGACTGAAAATAGCATATGCTGAGAAGACATTGACTGAGTTCTGGTGTGATGTGGAGAAGGAGTATCCTGAGCTGGGAAAACATGCACTGATTGAGCTTTTGCCTTTTGGTTCTACTTATATGTGTGAAGTGACCTTCTCAGCTTTGACACACATTAAAACCAAGCAGAGGAGCAGACTGGATGTGGAGAACAGCCTGGTAACAGCTGTTTCCACACTGCCCCCAGAACTATCAAAGCTTATGAAAGACAAGCAAGCTCAGGTGTCTCATTAAATCTCAGATGACTGAAGAAAAGAAAGTACAGCTGATGCAGTGAGTTTAAATAGTATTCTTGTTAAGTGTTTTGTTCCTGATTTTTAAAGTTTAAATGCCTGTTTAAAGGGGACATATTCAAAGAAGCTCCTTTTTGTGGTAAATGTCATAAAAGTTATATATAACAAAGGCAGGTTAATTATTTGCTTTGTATTTATTTATTTATTTATATTACTTATTATTTTTATTTATTCTTATTTTTTTCTAATTTCAACTTAATTATTTTTCTTTAATGACAATATAATCATAATATATTAGTATTAATAATACAGTATTAATAATACAAATGTTTACTATAATATTATTTCTTATATTTATCACTTTTATTGCCTTGAAGGCAACATAATTTTATGTTTAATTTGAGTTAAATAAGAAGATAATGCCTGAATATTAATTGTTCAATTTAAGAAGATGAAATAAAATTACTTGCATTGAATATTCAGTTGTGTTATGTTCTACTTTTGGAGAATCATGAACACGTATGAGTGAGGGGGTACTCATGGTATGACAAAAAGGCTCAAGGGGTACACAAGACAAAAAAGGTTGGGAACCACTGGCCTAGACCAAGGCACACTAGCGCTCCCCGCTCTGCAGCCAATGCTCAGGGTGACTCGAGAGCCAGCCGCCCCTCGTTCCAGCAGGCCGTTTCCATAGGACCCCTCAGCAACCTGCCTTTCGGGCGCCTAAGGATAGGGCACCCAAGGTCTCTGGCTCTAAAGTGGGAGATTTCAGTGCTTCTGGAGAAAGGCGCCATTGAGAGTGTAGAAAGTTTGGACCAAATGAGAGGGTTCTATTCAACTTATTTTCTTGTTCCAAAGAAGGACGGCGGCTTTCGCCCCATCCTCGATCTCAGACAGTTGAACCAGTTCATAAAGGTTCTTCGTTTTCATATGCTTCGCACAGCAGATGTTCTTCAGGTGGTCTCAGAGGGAGACCGGTTTACAAGTGTCGATCTGCAGGATGCCTATTTTCATGTGCCAGTAGCACAGAGAGTGGACGACATCCTCAACCTTGTCTCACGTGTTCAGAAAGCTACAAGGTTGACATATGGTCTATTTCTCCAGTTACTGGGAAAATTAACAGCTGCATCGACTGGTGTGGGTCAAGGGTTTGGGCCTCGACCCCAAGAGGCACCAAGGCAGGATGGTGATGGTCTCAGGCAAGTGCCTCCGGTCTCTCAAACCCTGGAGAAGCAGGGCCTATCTCTCCAGCGGTGTTCCCTTGGGCTCTCTTCCTTCCCAGCGGGAAGTAGAGGTGACAGACGCCTCCCTCTTGGGTTGGGTTGCTGTTTGGAACCACAGGACAGTCAGGGGAACCTGGAGTCCTCAACAGAGGCTCCAGCACATAAATGTGTTGGAGCTGCGAGTGGTGCACTTAGCCCTCAGGCACTTCCTTCCCTTTTTGGAAGGGAGGCATGTCTTAGTTCATTCAGACAACACTTAGACAGTTTATCATGTGAACCACCAAGGGGGAACCAGGTCCAGTCATTCCCTACAGGAGGCTCAGAGGCTCCTTCAATGGGCCTCACCTCGCCTTGCAAGTCTCAGGGCAATGCATTTGCCAGGTGTGCAGAACACAGCTGCAGACATGCTTTCTCAACAAAGGCCCCCTCCGGGGGAGTGGAGGTTGAACCCCACGGTGGTTCAGATGGTATGGGAGAGGTTCGGCAGAGCGGATGTCGACCTATTTGCCTCAGAGACGTCGACACACTGCCCGCTGTGGTTTTCCCTCTCGGAACCGACCAGCCCATTGGGGCAGGATGCCCTGGCACACTCCTGGCCGGACCACCTGCTGTATGCCTTTCCTCCGATCCCACTGCTCATGCTGACACTTCACAGGATAGACAGGTGCAGTCACACGGTGCTGCTGGTGGCTCCCTACTGGCCCGGGAGGATATGGTTTCCTCTTATCCGTCGGCTTCTCAATGGTGTGCCTTGGCCTCTCCCACTGAGGCGGGATCTGCTGTCGCAGTTGGGGGGGAGCATTTGGCATCCTCAACCGGAACACCTCCAGTTGCATGTCTGGCCCCTGAAGGGCCGGACTCGTTACTGAATTTTTGTGATCAGACTGTTGTCCAGACCATACTCAGTGCTCGGGCATCCTCGACTAGGCTGCTGTATGCCAACAGGTGGAAACTCTTCTCTATTTGGTGTGGCAGTCAGGATGTGGACCCAGAGCATTGCTCTGTACCTGTACTGCTCAAATACCTGCAGACATTGATGGATAGAGGGCTCTCTGCCTCTACTATAAAGGTGTATGTTGCTGCTATCTCTGCTCGACATGCCTTTGTGGATGGTTGATCTGTGGGGGCACATGCTCTGGTGGGCAGGTTTCTTAAAGGTGCTCTCCGATTGCAGCCTCCACATGCTGTGCGAGTGCCTTCATGGGATTTACCTGTTGTCCTGGAAGCCTTGTGTTCTCCTCCATTTGAGCCCCTGGAACATGCTGACCTCAGATGGCTGTCTTGCAAGACTGCCTTTCTTCTTGCTGTTACATCTGCGAAACGGGTCGGTGAGCTTCATGCCCTGTCCATCGCCAGTGACTGTTTGCAGTGGAATTCTGATGGATTGGGGGTTACTATGTGGCCCAACCCCTCTTTCCTCCCTAAGAGACTTTCTGCTTTTCATTTTAACCAGCCTATCAGTTTGGCAGCTTTTGCCTCAGAATCCGGGATGGAGGAACTACCTCCTAATGTCCCCTTTTTTTGTCCTGTTAGCGCTCTGAAACAGTACATAGAGGTATCTGCTGGCTTTCGTAAGTCTGATGCTCTGTTTGTCTGTCATGGAGGGCATAGGAAGGGCTGAGCCTAGTCTAAGCAGAAGCTCTCGCATTGGGTTGTTGATACCATATCTCATGTATACAGGCTCAGGGGCCTTCAGATCCCCCCAGTGAAATGCCATTCGACCAAGAGCATCTCCACGTCGTGGGCTGCTTTGAAGGGCGTTCCGCTGACTGACATCTGTGCTGCAGCTGCGTGGGCTTCTTCCTGTACCTTTGCCCGCTTCTACAGAGATAATGTGGCCACTCCCCACCCTGTGGTGACGGCTGTCTTGTCTGTTCCTTCGGTCTGCAACTGAATCTCGGTAAGTGCGGATTCCTCATGACTTTGTTGGTATAGGTCATCCAGGCATTTCATACCGTCTCTGGCGGTCAGGAAGAATGAAATAGAACGAACGAGTTACAGATGTAACTAAGGTTCTATGAATTCTGGATGACCGCCAGCATTCATTGTCACTCGGAATCTTGACGAGAAGATTCTGTAGGAGACGATCGCTGGGTGCCTGCCTCCTTTATCAGGTCGCTTGTGTCACCTAGGTCACATGACTTTGTTGGTATTATGTCTCGATCTGAGCATGCGCTTGATGCTTATCCAGGTATTTCATACCGTCTCTGGCGGTCATCCAGAATTCACAGAACCTTAGTTACATCTGTAAATCTCGTTAAATAGAAGTACAGCTGTTCTCAGCTTTCAATGTCCAAAAGTCCACCACTAACATTTTTGTCATGTCTCATCTCATCTATGAAACAAAATATAGATTTCAGGCCAATCCCAATTCTCTTTCCTTAACCTTACCCCTTGGTTTCAAGTGCACTTGCCAGATGGATTCCCCTCAACGACGAAGAGGTAGTGTTGAGGGGTAGGGAATTTTACCTACGAATTGGGACGCCACTTCATGCAAATTAGCGTCACGCGTATCGTCAACGTAGGCTTCAGCATTAAAGGCTTCACAGAGAACTCTGTAGATATTCATGTCGGCTACATCGTGAATTAGTGATTTTCAAGCATTCATGTTCTAACTCAACACTTATTAGCAGATTAAAATTAAAGACACAAAATTACAGAGGGGATGGAAAATAAAAGCCTGTGTCTGGAAATAAAGACCTGTTTCTACTGTTGCCTGTTTAAAAAAAAAGCTGGTACCCTCTGCAGTTGTGGAGAGTGAAGACCCCACTACAATTTGTGAATTTTACTCCTTTATATCCTCCATTATGAAGAATTAACATTCTTTGCTCGCATGATGCTACTTACTTTATATCCGACCATGAGGATGTAACATTGGTTGCTAGCTTGATGCTAATGAAAGTAACGTTACTCAGCGGGTTGATAAAGTGCCCCTGCTGTTTCATGCCATCATTTTTCCCTTTTTACTCTGTCGTGGTAGCACGTCTAGAGGAAATTTAAAAAAGGCTGAGGTGTTGTTGTCATACAGTTGAGAAGTCTTGAACGACAAAAAGTCAAACATGCTAGACTTTCTGTCGCCTACTATGACACACTACAAGAGACAAAATATATTATCGTATAAAAACTCATTGTCATTCATGATCCAAACTGACATTGTATGACGCTGCATCACGGCCATACTTGGGCTGATATCATATAGTCTGAACCCAGTATTATGCCCACGTCTGAGACCCGGCATTATGCTGGGTTTAAACTACACGATATCAGGCACAATTTAACAATACACAGCAGGATTTTATGACTCCATAATTGCCTAATCTGATAGTGACTGTCGGAACAAACAAAAATGTCATGTAGCATAAACAATGAAGAGGTTGCGAGCGGTCTTGTCAGGAGGCAGGTTAGGGCAGTGAATGGGTCACAAAACACAGGACATTCTCCAGGTGATGTGTGTTCAGAACCGTGTGAACTTTGAGTTAACTTTGAGTCATTTTAAGGTACATCTTCACCATGCTTCTAATCCCTAAATCTAACCTCCATAACTTTAATTACGCCATTCAAAGGGTGCTTATTCGTAGGTTTTCATATGAGCTGTTGAGCATGCATTTTTTTAGGATATCATACAAACTGTTCTTTGAGGATACATTGAGTTATTATACCTTACTTCTTTATTCTTCTTTAAACCATACATGAACCACAAACAAACCTTTCTTGTTTTTTTTCCTTCTACACTTGGTTAGTGATGTACAGTTCTTGGCTCATAAAACTTAGAAGCACTATGAAAGGGAACTGTTTTTGCTTGTGTACAGTTGTGGAGTAATGAGCTCAACTTGGGATAGGCTAATACACAACACCAATTGTATTGAGCGATAAAGCCTGTGTGTCATTTTAGAACACTGCAGATGGCCTCTGTGATGATAGTATTGCGCAACACCAGCAAGAAGGCATTGTCTCGAACTTTCAACTGTCTTCTATGAGCTTGTGACCTTGCGAGTCCATTCTTCCAAGAACAACTAGGAAGAATATTTCAACCAAGATCACAAGGCTGTTCTTTGCATTCTCCATGAATTCAAATTTAAGCATTAAAATAGACTATCAAAAACATTCAATGACCAGAGTTGGGTAAGGGTTACTTTAAAAGTAATCAAAGTACTTTACTGTGTTACTTTTTTTTAAAGTAACCAGTTACTTTACAGCGTTACTCCCTGATTAAAGTAACTCAAGTACTTTTAAAGTACTTCCAACATTACCACCTGAGAAAAGTAACTCAAGCACTTTGAAAGTACTTTTGAGTATCCTACATTTCCTATTGGGCAATGGACCACAGGGCGCTAAGCCTACATTTTTTTGTCTCCAAAATTTAAGTTATGGACCACTTGGCCTTCACTGAGATCCAATTCTCCCATCACAGCCGTCACTTTGACCAGTAGAAACACAGAACGATCTGCTGCCATAGACAACTGTATGACAACAACACCCACGTGTTTTTAATATTTCTTCTAGGGATGTTACCACACAGAGAAAAAGGGGGAAATGATGGTGTGAAACAGCAGAGGCACTTTGTCAACCCGCTGAGTTAACGTTACTGTCATTAGCATCAAGCTAGCAAACAATGGTACATCCTCAAGGTCGGA
The DNA here is from genome assembly GCA_026686955.1 of Epinephelus cyanopodus. Taxonomy (NCBI): domain Eukaryota; kingdom Metazoa; phylum Chordata; class Actinopteri; order Perciformes; family Serranidae; genus Epinephelus; species Epinephelus cyanopodus. The sequence continues at coordinate 41,622,841 of CM048917.1, read as the reverse complement.
CATAAAGTAATAAGATTAACAAATAGTGGCGGGGCTTTTACTCACCACAACTGCAGAGGCTCCCAGCTTCATTTGAAACAAACTACATTATAGACGATTCGTTATTTATTAATCCCTCTGTGTTTTTATATTTTTACTTTAGATCCGCTCCCGCTGTCTTCATAAACACATCGTGCCGTCATTTCAAACTCAACACTTCCTGAATTCCTTTCAAAGCCCCTTATAACCTCTGCTGAGAGAATCCCTCCATTTTCTAAATAGGCTTTTATTCTGAAACATTTGTAAGAACTTGTGGAGGGTACAGTAGCTTTAATGTTTGCGTACGGTGCTTCAAATGGAGTTCCTGCCATCTGCTGATGCTTTTAGGTGACTACAACAACATTACAGCTGGCACATGAACAGACACAGTGACTGAAATCATAGTAAAAGTAATAAAAATAAGACAAGAATAACCCGATGACATCAGACACATTGTGAAAGACGATCGGGGATAATTAGTGAGTACCATCGTGTAACGTTAGTGTGTCATGTGAGTCAGCCCAGTCACGGCACGATTTTATGACTCCACAATCGTGTAATGTGACATAGTGACTATCAGAACGGGCAGAAAACTCGTGTAGTGTGTACCAGGCATAATGCATGTCCTGAGTCTGACCTGTCTGTGAGTGAGTCCTCCTCCACCTTTTTTAGACTCCACCGTAGACAACGGCAGCATTTCTTCTACCACGTAGCTAGCCACAAGCTTCATGGCTTCTTTCGGAGGTTTAATGTTATCTCCGTTATTAGAATCAAAAGACAGTCGTTGCTGTTTCAGAGCTGAAGGACCAGCGTTCTAAAAGTAACGGAAGTAACTGATGGCTTGTTTGAAAATGTACTTAAGTAGTTGATTACTCAAACAGCAAATTAGGGTACGTTATACCCAACTCTGTCAATGACACCCTAAACTAACATCAATGGATACATCAGCTGTACACCAACATAACACACAACATTCATGCTATTGATGCCAATCAGTGCAAAGGCTAAGCTGTTTACACCGACACTGAAATTTAGACACTCTGTTTCACATTGCACACATACTGTACATACAGGTAATGACAAAGTTGTGTTACTCAAATATTGCTAAAACAAAGTGGCTTTTTCAATCTTTACCCAGGCAGAAAGACAGAGAATGGAAAGAGTCAGTGTGTCTTACCCTCTTGGTGGGCATCTTTAGCTTCATGAACTCAGCCTCTCGACACAGAATGTTCCAGGGAGCATGAATCTTCACAAAGCCCACCCCTGCAATCTTAGTCTAAGACACACACAACAAAGAAATACAACTCATCTGAATACAGCTCACATATGATTTGATGTCATCAGGAATACAGAAAATAAACTAAAAAAAAAAAACTGAACATTGCATGACAAAAATTAATTTCAAGTAAAACATGCGAAAACAGAAAAAAAATGCAAAGGAGGTCATGACGTCATATGACATATTGATGAGCCCAGATGATCTGCATAAACGGCAGAATAGAGTTATTACTGAGCAGTCTGGTGTGCAGCAGTGTGTGGTTATTGCATTGCAACATGGTGTCATCTTCATGTAATTTAATCAAGGTAAAAAGTGAAAGGCTGTGCGTAAGGGCGCTGCACTCTAACATGGCACTTCTCAAATAAGCAGCTACAGATTTATCCACATATGTGTCCTGCTGCCTTTGGACAGCTGCAGGGATTTTATTTACTACCAACAGCAGAGCACAGACCAATAATATAGTACACAGCAGACTGTAGGACAGAGGCCAATTCTTGTTGATAGTATGTATGCTTTCACTTTCAGTTTCATTGAGCAAGGGCTGAGGACAAGCTAATGCAATGTGTTCAGGAAGCACTGAGCTTCTGAGGAGTTGGATGTATACTTTAAAAAGATGTTCTGATATAGTTTTGCTGTTGTTAAATGGGATCCCTGTTTACTTCAATGCAGGCACATGCATAGATAGACCCAAGGTGGTGCTCAAACACCTGCCTTTTTGGCCTCTGACTGGATAAGTGCCCTTTTTGCAAGGTGCTTTTTTCAATTTCTTTTTCTGATTTCATATATGTAGTTTGTTTGGCCCATGGCATCAGTTCTTAATTAAAGAATGTTGCATTTGAGTTTCAACTTTGTGAAACCACAGGAACTCCTGCCTCTCCCTCTTTCATTTCCCTTGCTGTCACAGTCATCACACTTAACACACACATATCAAGCACCCTGCAGAGCAGCATCACATCTCTCTGACCTGCTTTCATGGACAGTGAGGTAACGTGTTTGCCCGAAGCCTCATGATTGTCTGTCACTGTTGTCAAATCAAACCACCAGTAAAACATCTAAATACAGCAAGACTAACTTAGGCAACAACCCACTATTAATTTTGTGTTTCTTACTTCTATGTATCTTTTTAACCCCAAACTTAATTTGAAATAATGTTTGTATCTCCTACACTGCGGCTCTGACAATTCATGTTATGAAATCTGACATGTGGTTTGGTGTTGCATGCACGCGCGCACACACACACACACACACACACACACACACACACACAGCACTCACTAACTGTCAGTATAGTAACATGGCAGGGCACTGAAGCACCAGGTGAGGAAAAAAAATGGGAGCTCATCCACACCGAGAGGCGCCCCAACCTACGGCCACAGAGACCACCCCAACCAAGATAGACCAGGGTCTGGACCGGGAACTGCCCATTGGTTCAACATCCCATTGTTCCGACCATATTAAACTCAAGTCCATTCCAAAATCATCATGATGCCCTGTGGTTAAGGTCTGGTTAGGGTTAGGCACAAAAACCACTTAGGGTTAGGGTCAGGAAAAGATCATGGTGTGGGTTAAAATGAAAAAGAAAGTGACAAACACATAAGCCGTGAGCCTGCTCGCCGGTCGCGCACCATACGCCCGCCGTGAGCCGTTCAGCATCACAGACAGTCGGACTAATGGGATGTCGAACCAGTGACATGGACCCGTCTGGACCAGTCCTCCAGGCCTGAGGGATCTCCAGGACAACATGGACAGTAAACGAGGTGCAGACTCCTCTCTGTCACTGGTAATGAGGAAATACAGTGAGTGCTGGAGTGAGTGACAACCACGCTGCCCACATTAAAGGGTACTGTTTGCGGTGGTAATGCCAGGGTCTAAAGTCTGTACCATGTCTGAAGGGTTACTTTTGGTTCCAAAGGTACCATACCAAAAGTGTTTGGTGGAAATGGGGCTATAGAGACAGACAACCAATCACGCTCATATTCACACCTACCTGCAATTTAGAGTCACCAGTTAACCTAATCTGCATGTCTTTGGGCTGTAGGAGGAAGCCAGAGTACCCCCAGAAAACCTACGCTGGCATGGGGAGAACATGCAAACTCTGCACTGAAGGGCTCCCCGACCCCGGGGTTCGAACAATGTATATTAATATTTGGAGTGTTGTTGTTGTATATCAACACGAGGACCATGTTAAGTTTCAACAAAACATAGCAAAACTTTTATTTAAATGGAAACAGTGGTGTATTTAAAGGGACACTGAGTGTTTATTGGCAAACACTGATGTCTGCATTCATAAATATGTCATCATTGGTGTACTATTACCTCCACCAATAATATTAATTTTGGATTTGTGTGTATATTGTGTGGGTAAGTCGTCTGGGGGGCTCCATAACATTTCACCATCTTGAAAATACATTCGCCAGCAAGGGACATACAGCCCCGCCTTCGGCATTTTCGTTGAGAGCCAGGCCAGCGAAGTTGTCAAAAGACAAGACGTGATTTGTTTGTTTCGATTTACACCCGCCCCAACAGTCCTACGTGGTAAACACAGCCAGCATGGTGAGGAGGGGGTTTGTCAACTCACGTCGCGTATCTGTGTAGGAGCCTGAATGAATACTCCATGTAGTATCGGATGACATGGTTTCATCAACGTTATCAGCCAGCTTTTTGGTACACAGCAGCTATCGTCATTGCAATACGCGTTTGAAACAGAGAGCCACTAGAGTGCGCTATCCGTTTGAATGCAATATATGATTTTAACATTAGATGTGAGAAATTCATACACACTGTGGCTTTAACACCCTGTTGTGGTACGCAATGGCACTGCCATTTTAATATGGTGGGGTTAATACACATTGCCGTTATATCCATGATTGGGTAACACCTCTAACACACCAACCAAACAAGAGCAAACATCCCTTAAAGCCTGCGGCACACCTTTGCACAGCATTTCAAGGAAATATATCATTTAACCCGTATACCATAGCAAAAGGATCATAGGTTTAAAACAATAACTAGATAGTGGATACCAACAAATTCACTCCAATGGAGTTGCTCTGCTGGCAAATACGCCAAAAACTTTTCCAGCTTCCAGGTTCACCCTCACAGTATGTGGCTCACTGAAAATGCACAGTAGTGTTTCTGCTGCTGGCTCCAACCACGAGTTCCCACCAGACCCCCAGGAAGTGTGCCGGGCTTTGAGGCCAATTTTCGTAATGGCCAAAAATTGGTACTGCAATAACACTATAAAGAATATTTACTTTATTTGAAAGTTCACTCCCCGTGAAAAATAATTGTACTAGTAATTAGTTGTACTAATTGTTCCTTTAAATTGGCAACAACAAAAAAACAAAACACAGTTTATAACTTTATAACTCAGTGGGCCCACTCATATCAAGCACACTCACACACACAAGCCAGCAATTGCATATTGACCCAGCATACAGTCCAATAAAAGTCCGAGCATGGGCTTCTTAAGTTGGCTTCTAGCACTGTCCAATAAATCTTCAGGGTTTCCAGGTCGAAAACGTTGACCTACAAAGCCTATAGCGCAAGCTGCGTAAGCTTTACTGTGGCTAAAAGTCCATTCACTTTGCTAATGAATGCTAACATCAACACTAACAAGCTGATAAACATATGATTTATGATAGTTCTCACCTGAAATCCTTTCCTAACCTTATGTTCTATTTGTGTTTCAAGATCGTATTATATAGATCTGGGGATCTCTGATTAATGATGGCTCTAGCCTGATTCCTTTCAGAGCCTCATTCACTATGTGATGAAATTGTAATTTGATATTGTTATAAGGTGCTTTGCAATTTTAAATGTTTTTCTGTTTTCACTGTCTTCAACCCCTGTTTTATATTGTGGTACTGTATGACAAGACAAATATGGCGTTCAATTGTATGCCTTTCAGTCTGGCATCCAGTATTGAAAATACTACAATTCCCAGAGGGTGGTGTTCCTTCCACTAGGGCTACAACACAGGTGTATTGCATACAGCCAGTGATTAGACTGAGATTGGTTACTTTTACCAGCCTGTCCATTTTTGCCCCATGTGTGCTCTGATGAAGGTCGAATAGACCGAAAGCTCAACAATAAAGTGAAACACTGCATAGATGTAAGTGTGCAGAAATCTTTTTCTACCAATCTGGACTTACTGATATTTCCAGCACCTTGCCTCCACCATGTGGAGTGGTAGCTATTCTGCATCACCAAACAGGAAGTGGGTGCTATACTGTTTCCTGCACAGTGAAAACAGAGACTGAAAAAACTCAAACGGTAAAACTAAGCAGTGCTGGTCAAATATAAACTAAAATTCTGTCACCGAGTTGCCTATTTCTCGCCTCAAATGTTTTAAGAAACATGTTTTAGCTTACTGTTTAATAGTAAGAGATCAAAATCGTTTCTTGCCATCCAGCCACCATTGTTACAAATGGGCGTTTGCATTACATCACCCACCAGCAGGAATATTTATTGGTCTGTTGAAGTGTACTGCATTCTGGAAGGTGTAGGTTTTCTCTTTCTTAAGCAAAAGTGTCACTTTTCGCTGTTTTCTCTGGTTCTGTAGCACCAGTTTCATTATATTATAGTTATATAATATATATCATTATATATAGTATTTGCGTGTTTTTACTGCATAGAAATCTTAGTTTTATTAAAAGGCCATCTTTCCAACATTGCAATACTTCTTTAATACACCCATGGTTCACACAAATTCATAATAGAAAGAGTCACATTTGACCTTGTTTGCAGTTGGAGGTGTCCTGTTTTACAACCATATCTCTTATAAAGTTGGCCTATGGTGAAAATGCATTTCAGGCTACAGAGGTTTTTTTCTGCAATACCATGAGTGGCCACTGGGAAAAACTGTCTGCATATCTAAGCAGCATTCCTAGCGGAGCCTGAAAAGGATAAATACTCGTATCAGACTGGTTTAAAGGGGATGACAGGAGCTTACGTAATTGGACGTCTCCACCTTCCTGTATTCATCAGGCATAGCCTAGTTTGTATTACCACCAGGGGTCATCAAAATATCAACAATGGGTTGGTTATATACGTGTATTTGGGATGGGAGGTTGTGTTTGCCCCTGTGCTAGTTTCAGGAAAACAGAAATCAAGCCCTTCTATGATGTACTTGCAACCTCAGGTCAGCCATTTCAAGTCACTGCTGTAGAGAGCCTTATTTTCTATTTATAAGCTGGCATCAGGACATCTTATACATAGGCAAAATATCAGTTTACACTTTTACACGGCTGATACACAAATATATCTAAGCTGCAACTCTGCAAATAGTTTGACAAAAATTGGCTGCCTCCTAAATTGTGGAAGACATTTAGAAGTGGATGTCTGCTAACTTCCTGTAGTTAAATATAAACAAAGCCAAGGCTACAACCACTCTCAAAAAAATGCTTAAAACTAAAAACTACTTAACAAGTAGGTAGGTAAAAGTGTTTCCTCTTGTAATGTCTTGTATAAAATGCTTAAAACTAAAAACTACTCAACAAGTAGGTAGGTAAAAGTGTTTCCTCTTGTAATGTCTTGTATAAATTAGGGAAGTGGATTAGATGATCATGGAAGATCATCTAATCCGCTTCCCTAATTTATACACAGTTGTTGTTGGTGTGCCAAAACATGTCTTATTCTAACTGTACTACTACTCTAACTAAATTACCAGTAATTCATAGAAAGAGTTTGTTTACCTTGACAGACTGAGAGGAGAGATGGGTTGGTGATAGTCGGAAAAGGAGAGAAGACCTCAGGGAGAGAAGATGAGGAGAAAAATGAGAGGAGGCAAAGAGAGGGGAGGAGAGGCGAGAGGATGAGACAAGCTTCCAAAAAATTTCCAAACACAGAAAGTCTGGACAGGACCCAAATTGTCCTGAAATATCAGGGATCAAACACTGGTTGTACTTTACTTCAACTGAACTTCAATGTCATTCAGTTCAAAGTTTTTAAGCAATGTCTGCCTTTTTGTCAGTACTATGTTCGTTTTTAAAGGGCCCTGGATCAATTCATTTCAATCAACAACTGTTATTAATTCATAGTTACTTTCACCCATGGTATCCCCTAGGGTTCTTTGCTTGGTCCCCATCTCTTCATCCTTTACATGCTACTCCTTTGACAGATCCTCTGTCTCCACGGCTTCCAATTTTACTGTTACACGGATGATACACAACTCTACCTCTCTTCCAAGACCATCACTGCTGCCACTCACTCCACCCTCACCACCAGCCTAACGGACATTAAAATATGGAAGCAGAAAAAATAATTCTGAAACTTAACTGCAATAAGTCAGAAATGTTAATCACTGGCCCAGACTCCCTTACCCATCCCACCAGGATTTCACACTAAACACTGATGACTCCATCATCAACCCCTCCACCCAAGTCCACAACCACAGAGTTGTCTTTGACCCAACCCTCTCCTTCCTGCCTCATGTCAACCACATCACCAGACCGCCGTCTTTCACTTCTGTAACAATGCCTGCCTTCCACCCACTCTATCACCCTCTGCTGCTGAAACACTCATCCAAGCACTTCTAACATCCAAGCTTGACTACTGCAACTGCATCCTCTATAATCTCACAAACACTGTCCTCAATAAACTTCATTATGCACCAGTGTTGGGTAAGGGTTACTTTAGAAGTAATCAAAGTATGTTACTGCGTTACTTTCTAAAAAGTAACCAGTTACTTTACTGCATTACTCCCTGAGTAAAGTAACTCAATTACTTTAAAAGTACTTCCAACATTACTCCCTGAGAAAAGTAACTCAAGCACTTTTAAAGTACTTATGCATATTCTACATTTCCTATTGGGCAATGGACCACAGGGCGCTAAGCCTACATTTTTTTGTCTCCAAAATTAAAGTTATGGACCACTTGGCCTTCACTGAGATCCAATTCTCCCATCACAGCCGTCACTTTGACCAGTAGAAACACATCGATCTGCTGCCGTAGACAACTGTATGACAACAACACCCACGTGTTTTTAATATTTCTTCTAGGGATGTTAGCACACAGAGTAAAAGGGGGAAATGATGGTGTGAAACAGCAGAGGCACTTTGTCAACCCGCTGAGTTAATGTTACTGTCATTAGCATCAAGCTAGCAAACAATGTTAACGTTACATCCTCACTGTCGGACATAAATAACATTAAGAAGCTGCAGAGGCTCCCAGCTTCATTTGAAACAAACTACATTATAGACAGTCCGTTATTTATTAATCCCTCTGTGTGTTTATATATTTACTTTTTAATCCACTCCGTTGTCTTTGTAAAGTTTGTAAACATATCACACCGTCATTTCAAACTCAACACTTGTTTCAAATTAAAAGCCCCTTATAACCTCTGCTGAGAGAATCCCTCCATTTTCTAAATAGGCTTTTATTCTGAAACGTTTGTGAGAACTTCCTGTGGAAGATACAGTAGCTTGACAGTTTACATATGGCGCTTCAAATGTAGCTCCTGCCATCTGCTGACGCTTTTAGGTGACTACAACAACATGTTGGCTGGCACATGAACAGACACAATACTGACAGTGACTCAAATAATAGTCAAAGTAATAAAAATAGGACAAGAATAACCCGATGACAACACACGCAGTGAAAGACGACTGGGGATAATTGGTGAGTACCAGCGTGTAGCGTGTACCAGGCATAATGCAAGTCCTGAGTCTGAAATATGTCTGTCAGTGAGTCCTACTCCACCTATTTAGACTCCACCATAGACAACGGCAGCATTTCTCCGACCACGTAGCGAGTCACAAGCTCCGTGGCTTCTTTCAGACTGATAGGTTTAACGTTATCTCCGTTATTAGAACCAAACGACAGCTGTTGCTGTTTCGGAGCTGAAGGACCAGCGTTCTTAAAGTAACGGAAGTAACTGATGTCTTGTTTGAAAATGTACTTAAGTACATTGCGTTAGGTTACTCGTTACTGCAAAAAGTAATCAAAGTACTCCAGCTCTGGTCACAAGTATGACAGACTCAAGCGCCAACCACCAAGGCTGAGAAGTGCAAAAACTGCAGTTCCACTTGAGGCTGGCTTAGCTGGGTTAGGGTTAGGGTTAAATGGCCCTATGCAGAGCCAGGGTTTGTCTGTTCTGGGCTGCGGTAGAAACCAGCCATCTCCATAGACCAGGCTACTAGAAAATGCAGTGGGCTTTGAAGACAATTTTCATAAAGGCCAGTGGAATTACAACTTCCAAGTCTGTCACATGATGCCTTGCAGCCCCAAAGACTTTTTCCCATTAACTTACATTGTGAGAGAGACATCTGTAAATCAGTGGACAATTTTTGGGGGCATCACAAACCCACAAACTGACTTGATTCACTATCAGGTTGCATTTGGTCTGATAATATTTGGAAAGTCTAAAGGAGCTGCAAAATTAATTCATTTCATTCATATTCAAGTTAGTGGACCACTAAACTAGAAGTACTGGTTTGGGGACCTCAGAATTGCACCTCTGCTTTTGCAGATGATGCCATTCTGTTGGCTTTATCATACCATGACCTCCAGCAGGCACTTTGGCAGTAAAACGGTTCGGATGTGAGTCAGCACCTCCAAATCTGAGGCAATGGATCTCTGCCAGAAAACATTGGATTGCTCCCTCTGGGTTGGAAGAAAATTACTGCCTCAAGAGATGGAGTTCAAGTTTCTTGGGGTCTTGCTCAAGAATTAGGGTAGAATACAACGTGAGATGGATTAACGGTTTGATGTGGCGTCTGCATTGATTTGGGCACTGCACGGAACCATTGTGGTGAAAAGGGAGCTGAGCCAGAAGGCGAAGCTTTTGAATTACTGGTCCATCTACATCCCAATCCTCACCTATGCTCATGAGCTCTGGGTAATGACCAAAAGAATAAGATCTCAGATACAAACAGCCAAAATGAGTTTCCTCCATAGGGAGGCTAGGCTCAGTCTTAGAGATAGGGTGAGGAACCTGAACATCTGGAGGGAGCTTGGAGGAGAGCCAATGCTACTTTGCGTCAAAAGAGGTCAATTGAGGTAATTCGGGCATCTAATTAGAATGCCTCTTGGGCACCTCCTGTGAGAGGTGTTCCAGGCATGTCCCACTGGTAGGAGGCCCAGGGGCAGACCTAGAACATACTGGAGGGATTACATATCTCATCTGGCCTGGGAACACCTTGGGGTCACAACAATGCCACAAGCATTGCTCGTGGCAGGAACATTTGGGATGCTTTGCCTGGCCTGCTGCCCCCATGACCAGGCCCTGGATAAATGGATGAAAATGGATGGATGATGGTTAAACCAGTAGTAACCGGCTTGGCCAGTGGAAGTCTCCAGTGCGCCCATTCTATGGGTCCATGCAGAAGCAGTGCTGATCATCCAGGTAATGTTATACGTAACAGTTGAGTTTTAATGTGTTAGTTATAATAATAACTAGATACCAGACACCAGATTGCACCTATTCATTCCAGTGGTATTCCACTGTATGCATCCTACTGAATATGTGCAGTAGTGATTCTCTTGCTTGCCCCACCATCAGGTTTCCACTCAGCTCACAGACTTTGCATTGTGATGTACGGAAGCGCATTGCATTCACTGAAAAAAAAAATTTAGACACCTTACCTCATAATTACGAGATCCTGATCTCGTAATTATGGGATCTCAGATTTTTTTTCTTCAGTGTGGCCCTAATACTCCGTCGTAAATCTCTGATTCAATTTGAAAGCTATTTCTCAAGACAAGTTCTATAATTACCTTGTTCGCTTTCATTCTGTTTATATCTTAACAGGAGCTGGCCACTACCGTGGTGCTGAAACTAAATCAATCAATGTCAGGCACATCGATCACCTACCACTTCATCAGTGCATAAGTCACACACAGCCTACTTATTTTGTCTTATTATTATTTTTCTTCCGCCAGATTTCGGTGCGTAACTTGTGCCACAGCTCTGAGCGCCCACAGGGTCTTCATAAAACATAGATTCAAGATTCAATATGCGCAGTAAGGACACGCATTTCCCTGCAGAATGAAATTTGTTCTTTTCTGTCACCAATTAACGCCAAACAATATAAATCTGAAGTTTAAAATAGATCAAAATATATATGGTGCCCACTGTTGTCCTTGCTTAGTGTAATATTCCGTCATTATTTACAGTATATACACATTATAATAAATATTTGGGATATAGTCAAGATGGCACCACCCAAGTGGCAGCTGGTTACAGTAGTTCCGACCCCCCTTCGTGGATGTGTAGTATGTGGTTCTGAGCGAAGCAGTGGCTAATGTGGCACCTTTCCTGATCTCATAATTACGAGATCAGGATCCCGTAATTACGAGATAAGGTATCTAATTTTTTTTTTTTTTTTTATCCAGTGAATGCAGTGCGCTTCCGTAGTGATGACATTATGGATTTTTAAATTGCTTTTCACGGTTTGAGGAATGTTTTAAAATATAAAATCTCCATGGACCAAAAATTCAAAATAGAAAGATTCATATTGACCTTGTTTGCAGTTGGAGGCGCTCTGCCAACAGTTTTTTCGATGCCCTCATATTTGGGCTATGGGGAAAATGCTTTTTGGGTTGCAGGGTATTTTTGTTGCTACAATACAGTGAGTTGGCGCTGGGGAAATTAGAAGCAAGGCTAAACAGTGTTCCTGGGGGCCTGGTGCCACTGACAATCTTTCATAGAAATGAATAGGGCTCCACCTCCAACTCTGTATCAAAGTGTCTTTATACATACATGCCGTAGACAAGAACTCACTCCCCATGTAGATATAAATGGCTCATTCTAAGCTAGAAAAAAAGAGATGATTCATATTCTAAGGTGATTATAAACTACAGCAAACATTCTTGTCAGATTTAATTTCCTACACACCGGACCTTTAAACAAAAACATGTCCGTAAGGTATATTTCAGAGACTATCAGAAATACATTTGAGTTGAGCCGAGTGTCTGGAATAAATAAATGGAAAAATGTGTAAACTCACATCCTCATCTTTCTCCAGCTCCAGCCCCATGTCTCTTAGTTTTCCCTCAAACTCCTCCCTCCTGAACATTTTGTGATCCTCTTGACCATTGAGGGTCTCTCCGGTACAGCCCAGCTCCACATCGGCTACCGGTGACGACGGCAGGGATGATGAATCTCTCGCCTTTTGTGCTTGGTGATGTCGGAGATTTTCATCACGGCTATGGGGATCACGGCTGTGGGGAGCACGGCGTAGGCTGCGGGCGACAGCATTTTCAGTGAGCAGATGCGTTGACTGTCGGCTGGAGCGGCCGCTGGACGGCTTCTTTACAGGGTAGGTGAGGACATAGTCGACACGCCGCTGACCGTCCTGGAAGTAGAGTCCATGCTGGCAGTGGGTATTTTCCTCTGGGGTTAGAGCCTTCAGAAGCTGACGACATGCACATGAAGACAGAGAGGGAAGAAAGAGGCAAACGTGTTTGTTTGTAAAAATATTAAAACGTGTTCTGACAAAGTAAGGCAAAAGTATGGCAAAAGTAATTGTCATGACAAAATGATTTACAATATATGCTATTATCAGAGTAACACCTCTCTTATTCTATTTATATTATTATATATATATTATATTTTATATATTTTTGTATTATTTTGACTTTAGTAAAGTTGACAGTAGAGAGATGGGGAATAACATCCAACAATGGTGTCCAGTTTTCAAACCAGGGATGTTTTCATTCACTATCTTAGGCAGCTTAATGAGTTAGTTCATAGCTTTTATCCAACACATTCTCATCCCAAATTGTCAAATATTGCCACTTAGCCAGTGGACTTTCACATCTAAATATGACGCGCTAGGTATCCTCTTGTGTTGTTGATGTTCAGAGATGCAGTGTCAATTTACCACTGTCAGATGCATGGTGTCTTTTCAAAATACACTTCCGTTTTCACAGGACATGTACAGTGTGTGCTTGTTAGATACTTATATTCTTTTTCCAAATAAACTTACACTGGTAAAACCCCTCATATAGCTATATATATTTCCTTGTGTAAGGTTTGGCTCAACATTCACAAGCAAGCAGAAGGCTCTCAAGTGAAAGTCCAGGGTCTGCTGGACCCATCCAGCGGCGCTTCAAACTGACACCACCTGGCAGCATATGATACAGCTGCAAAACGTTACCAGCAGCGTTTCAAACTGATACCTCTAGTGCCGTTATAAACTGACAGTGCACATGGATGATGGTGCCGTTAGAATTCACCTATACTGCCTATGCCATGGCCCACACTGCAGTCTCATTTCAGTCATTGAAAAAAGGTCGTGCTGTTTTCTTTGACATAATTACAGTCCTGTCATAACACATCAGTGTTGATCTGGACAAATTTCTAAGCTTCTTAATTACAATGCCAATAAATTCCCACTTTAAACAATATCTACATATGGCAACTATGTTTTGGTTAAGGTGGTGAAGTGGTGATTAAATGATTTCTAGCCTCTTCTGGGCAGCGGAAACAAGCTGTGGACACAACACCTTTTATCAACTATTATGAACTTTTGATTTTATAACATAGCAAAGTTATGTGGCCACTTTATGGACCAAATTTTCATTTTCCAACTTGTTTCCCAGAAACCCCTAAGAAAAGTATTCTAAAGGCTCCACTTTTCTCACTAGCTGGTCTGTTTGAACCCTGACTGAGGATCCTCATACTGTTGGTGGATGAAAACCAAACTTTGATCTGTCTTTGCAGATTAACAAGCAAATTATTCAAATTATTCAATGTGGTCTATATGAGCATCACCAAATCTCACCACATAAATAATTTAGTTGTGTCTATTTTATTATTATTATTTTATTATTTTGTCACAATGTAATTTTATTGTAATTTTAAGCCAGATAGACCTGAAGTTCAATGATGATGAAAGGATTTCTTCCAGAAAGGTCTCTCTGACAGAAAGCCCTAAAGGTTAATTCATCCCATGTGCTGTTTGATGTGTCTTAGTGGAGTCAGTTTAAAGCAAACTTTATTGCACCTAACTAGTTACAATTATTTAATTTTTATTTGCTATAATTTTTTATGCCCTAAAGTAAAAAAGAAAGGGATGGCAGCTTCAAAACTGTGTCGTGGCAGACTTTGTAATATTGTCAAATGTTGTATCTTAGCCTAGTAAATTATAGCTGCTGCGCAGCAATGGTGGCCGGGCAATTTTAGGCAAAATTAGGCAATTCTGAGCAGCACACATACTACAACAAAGTATATCACAACATAGAAGTTACATCATATAATTATGGCATGCCCTTCAAATTGTGGATGAGTGGCTGAAGTGATCAGACTAATAATATACAAAGGAAAGAAAAAAACTCAAGAACAAGAAAATAAGAATAACATTAACTGCTAGCAATTATGAACAAACTGGCCTGATCTAGCTTAAAGCTAAACATTATCCATGGTGACAAAGATGAAAACATTTTTTAAAATGTAAAAGTAGCTATTGGATAGACTCTGCATATTGACTGATAGCTAAGCCAAATAAACAGGGAAAAGAGACAAGGGATAACAGGGAAAAGTGTTGATCTCTCCGCGAAACTGCCTGGATCATAATTATTTTAACCTTAGTAGTCTCTAATCTACATAGCATGATGCCTGAACATAGGACTTTCCCATTAGAATGTCCGTTCTGCCTTAGCTTAGGCTTGAACTCACAACTTCTGAGACTGAGGTCCATCTTCTATCTCACTGAGCTAATTGGCGAGTGACAGTTCATGTGTGGCTTCACACATTGACTAAGCCAAGCATAAGGGTGCCAGACAGTAGCCATCCATGCCATGGAAAAGCAAATTTCAAAGTGAAAGTTCCAAAGCTGTAGCACATATTGTCACATTCATCCACTACACATACATTCACACAAACTCTGTTTAAATACACAGCCAATCAGGCAATTTGGGTTTCATTACTCTTGATGTGCCCATTAAGTTTGCAAGTCTGTGAGTGAAGTGAACTTCAGACATTTGGATTTAGCTTTAGTTTCAGTCTAATTTCTGCCTGTGTGAAAGCAGCTGTATAACTTCTGAATTTCTGACACATTTCAGGAATCTGAGAGACCTGGTGAATAAAAGTGATGATTTCAGGAGCCTGGGGTTGGGTGTCATAGTAGGGGGCAGCTGTTGTGCCGACTGTGGTACTTCCTAGTAAATTCTATATGAGACATAAATAGTGTGTGAATTATGAGCTGTGTCGTGACCTGAGCGTAGAGTATTTCTCCTTATCTGGTCTACTTATAACGTCTGGCTACAGATCTGAGGGAAGGTGTCTACAGATCAAACTACACAGGGAGCACACACCAATATTTAAAGGGAAGCTCCACCCATTTTACACTTGAAGATCAGTTTCCTCGCCTTGGGTAAGATACCAGAATTTGGTTCCATGTTGCATCCAGTTTGAGGTTTTAAAATACCTGGATTACCTAAACTCTGACCCTAACAAATCTCTTATTGAACCTTCAAAGAGGATTGCAGATAACATTCTCATAGCAGCTTATTATTTTTAGGGCGCACTCAGGGCCAGTTAAAATTACAAACATCACTGTCAGCTGTAGATAGTTAATGTTAATTCCGTAACAGCTAAAATGAAATGTTGCTGCTGTCTGGTTACTGTGCTCTGCAGCCAGTGTGATTTTTGCACTCAGCCCAAATTAAGTTGTGTGAGAAAAGAAAAATCAGTCTGTGGACTGTTTTGGTGTTCAGCAAAACCAACAGAGTGGTTTTCCTCTAAAGAAATTATTTAGCTGATTGAATTGTTCTTCAATTTTCCTGGATGCTTTTGTCATTATTAAGATTTCATATATGCTGCAGCTCATCTCATTTTCATGTTGGAGCTACAGGTGGTGAGTTTGAAAAGGCTGAACTGTTTCTGACTTGGGGCGGCACGGTGGTGCCTCACAGCAAGAGGGTTCCTGGTTCAATCCCAGGAGGGAGCCCTTCTGAGCGGAGTTTGCATGTTCTCCCCATGTCGGCATGGGTTTTCTCCAGGTACTCCACCTTCCGCCCAAAGTCCAAAGACATGCAGGTTGGGGATGTTGGCGTGATTGGTTGTCTGTCTCTATGTGTCAGCCCTGCAATACTCTGGCAACCTGTCTAGGGTGTACCCCACTTCTCACTCAATGTCAATGCTGGAACTTCTTTGGCACTTCCCTGCTGCCTTCATTTTTCAGCTCTGGAGATTCTTGCTTGATAGTATCCAGGGTTTTTAGACTTTGACCCATTCAATTTTGACCATTCTTTTTTAATCTGTCTATTAATCTCATCCTCACATCATGGCCATGATTCTGAAAGTAGATCTGGCACCTCAGGTACCATCAGTGGCTTTGGTAAATTCCAAAGGCATACGCTCAAACCTTTTGAACATAGCACTAAATAGCCCTGATTATTGTTGTTGTTGTTGTTGGTGGTGGTGTTTTTAATTACTTTATTGCCAATACAATACCCAAGTTTCAGTACTGGTACCAAAACTATTTTTTATGCCTTACATAATAAAGACAACATTTTCTACAAAACTCTTTTTTTCCCATTTAACAAAGGAAGCTAAATGTTAGATATCTAAACACAAGCAGTAAAATCTGTCTTGCCATATTTTCATTCAATTCTGATTGACATCAAGTATTTGGGTAGGTGTATAATTAAGCAGTAGGGTGACAGGCCTGTGTATCACGTTTGGAAGTGAAAATAGTGGTGTTATTTGAAATTAGCAACCAAAGAAAAATCTGTCAGCCGTCCAGCATGGTACAGGACACAAGAGAAAGACCAGGATCATGGAGACACTGCGCACACACATGCAGCACTGGAGAACCTTCCACTGCACAGCAACTGAAATGATATGTTTATTCCAGTGTGCCAAAAATAGTGACTTGTATAATGCCATGCACCATCATCTAATGTCAATTAAGTCCACAGACCATCTTACTATATAATGACGAAAACTCTATCTGTGTGTGTGTGTGTGTGTGTGTGTGTGTGTGTGTGTGTGTGTGTGTGTCTGTCTGTCTGTCTGTCTGTTCCACGTTTTTCTCCTCACTGACTTGGTCAATCCATGTGAAGTTTGGCACAGTGGTAGAGAGTCATGGGAGGGTGCGAATGAAGCAATATTACATCAGTTGGCCAAAGGGGGGTGCTAAAGCAACCGATTGAAATTGAAACTTTGAATGGGCATATCTCATGCCCCGTATGTTGCAGAGACATGACACTTTACACAGAAATGCCTCTCCTCATGAGAAACAAATTTGCCTCAAGAACCCATAACTTCCGGTTATATAGATTTTCCGCCATTTTGAATTTTTTTGAAAAACACTTAAAATCGATCTCTTCCTAGGAAGTTTGACCGATCTGCAGGAAACTCTATGAACACAATCTAGGGACCAATATCTAAAGTTCCCTCTTGGCAAAAGTAGGAAAACTTACTAAAACTGAGCTTCTATAAGGCAACGAATATTGCGGAGGGCGTGTCTCATCACATAAAGGTGTATAACATCTCAAGGGTTTCACTGATCACCAAGCAACTTTGTAGGCATATGACCACACATAATTTGAGCGGACACCTCCATTATTGACCCCATAAAAAAAAATGGGGGCACTAGAGAGCTAATTTCTTATCTAGGCTTAACCACCATATTGATTTTTACTAAACTTGGTACAATAGATACGTAGAACAGGACACCTCAAGGTGACTAGAGAAATTTAACTCTAATTGGCAACTGGGGGGCGCTATAACAACAGAAAAATGCTTAAAAATGGCAGAAATGCGACCGATCGCTGTGGCTCCCCCTGTGGCCGAACGTTTTTGTTTTTTCTCATTTTTGGTATGACTAAGTCATGGTATGGTATGCTGTACATAATCACGGAAACTGTCAGTGTGTCATTCTGTCAGTCAGTCATTCTGTCTGTCCCACGTTTTTCTACTCACTGACGTGGTCAATCTATGTTTCTCATGTGAACTACCAGTGCTCTCCACTTATAAGTCAATACAGCATATAAACACTTAAACTATCTGCTTTTCAACGTGCTACCTCAACTCCTAATGTACAGTTTTAGCCCACTAACTATCCCACTATTGGCAATGGTAGTACTGTACTTTCAATAAAGCAGTCGTACTATCAAATTCACAAAAGCTCTGTCTGAATACATTGCTCTGGGTTCAGTTGACTATTTAATCTGCAATTTCCTCTGACCTGTATCCCAAACACACCATGTGAAACTGTACGTGGGCAACTGTGCACTCAATTGGTATGGACTATTTTTTTTGTATAACAGGAGAACAAGCCATTTTGGAAATGTGATGAAAAACTGACAAACCAATCTCACCACAAGGTCAATTTTTCTTAACCCTTAAAGGAAACTTTGTCAAGCTCCAGGGCAACTATCAAACAAATTAAATTGTGAGACATTTGTCAGCTGCTGTTTCTGGGGTAAAGACATGGACAAAAAAAAGTCTCAAAGTGCTCCTAAACAAAATTTATATTTCAATGTCTACCATTTCATTAGAACTGGTCAACTCCATCTGCTGAAGCCATTTTAACTTGCTAATATTTAGGAAATAATTAACCCTGTAGGAACCCATAACGTACTCTTAGTTTGTTCATAGACAAAAGTTAAGATGAAATCTGTATGTGTATATTTCATGGAGGCCCCATGTCCCTTCCTTACTTGCTGTTCTAATCCAGCTCTTCTTTTATGAGCTCTCTCCTGCTCAGACCACCAGAGAAGAGTCATCTATCAGTTGTATTAAGCGTGGTGTGAGTTCTGTTGTCAGTAAACAGAATGAATTTTCCTCTGATTTTCCTTATGGATTGAGGTAGCAGTGATTCAGAATGAGAAAGCATCAACACTGTCCAGGGAAACCTAAGACTTTAAGGTTCAATGGTATTCATTATGTCTTTAATTTCTAATAATGACTTTAGTTGTTCTTTTATCTCAGACATGTTAGGATGTTGCACACCTTGACATGTTTCGGTGGAAACTTCCGCCTTCCTCAGAAGTGTCACACCTCCCTAATATCAGCTGAGTGACAGATCAGCTGATAAAGATGTGTCACAACCAACACCAAGTGACACTTCTGAGGAAGGTAGAAGTTTCCGTTTTTGTTTTTTTGTTTTGTTTTGGGGTTTTTGGGTTTTTGGGGGTTTTTTTCTCGGTTGCTCCATTTCATCAAATGAAAAATATTTAATGTCTTCTAGGAGTGTACATTTATGTGGCCAAACATCATTAGTGGGCTCATATGGAATCTGCGTCCACAGAACTCTATAGATTTTCGACAGATTTTATGAATATAGTAGATGCTGCTTGTGAAAAAATGTTGTCAGTGTCTCCTCCACCTCCTTGTGCATAAATGCGATAATCATGTGTTGTATTCAGTTAGTATTAAAATCAAAGTTAGTGGTGTAGTGAGAAGCACTTTGAAAAATAGGATTTACTGTTAGTAGATTGTTAATAGGTTGGCAAATTTATTTTTGTTCTACCTGATCAAAATTGAACCTTCCATTTTGCTGGTCATGTGCCCCCACATTTTGTTGATTGACTTTTCCGACAAACGTTTTTTCTTGAAGTATTCATGATTAAATCAGATTTTTGATTCAAAGTTTCTATTGAAATCTGCTAAGCAGTTTGTCTAGCCTGCTTGAAGTAATTTTAGGTTTTGAAATTTAATTTTTTAAATGACAATAAATATGATTTCTAAAATATTTTGATCTGCTTTCATTTTTTTAAAATTTTAACATTTTTTTCCACAGCTTCAAACAATTAAAATAATATGTTAAAAGCTTCCAAACTCTAAAACTAACAGTATGTCCTGATAACATTGGTGTAAAAGTTTACTCCTATAATCATCTTTGTTTTAAAATATATTTTTTATGAAAATGGAGGCCTTTAAATATGAATCCCAGAATTTTGTCAATTCTGTCAGATTTCTGCAAAAACAGGTTTCTGCAAGCTAACAAGGGGTTAGGTTTTTCTGTGGGCCAGGGCGGAAGTTAGCGTCACATTGGTTCCCTCCTCAAAAAGCCTATCCAATTTTCTATTGGATTTTGGATTACTGTAGTAAATAAGCTCTGTGGCAACTAAACATTTATGATACTTACACGTTTTGTTCAGAAAGATGATCTGAATATGTGAACATCCCTTTTAGGATTATTGAAGCGTAAATGCAATTGCCAACAGGAAAAATGCTATAGGCCAGAAACGATCTACACTATAACTGCATGATTTAACAACTCTTTACAGCTGTAAAGCCGTGTTGGATGATGTTTGTAGTCTCATTTAGCCACTTGTTAGCAACTGCCTTTTTAAGAAACATAAAAGCTTAATATTTACTGATATATTTCATGTCATAGAACAAAGCATAAAAGTCTATTAAGCTTCTGTTAAATACAGACCTTATTTCAGACATCAAACAAAAAAAACACTGACTTTGAGACAAGGGAACTGGGAGTGCTTAAATGCTCTCTTATATCTGAGTTTTGGGACTCGTTCCTGGGGCTCCCTGTATCACAAGGACTCCTGTCTCACTTCCTGGTTTCCAAAAAGGTGTGAAGGCTGCTCAGGTACTGGTAAGTTCTCTGTTTGTTTGTTTGTTTGTTTGTTTGTTTGTTTGTTGTTGTTGTTGTTTGTTGTTGTTTTATATAAATTTATTTAATAATATTGATATCAAGTGTGTCTCAATCATAACAGGTCAAAACTAAATAAGAATTATGGATTAAAATTAGTATTTTGATTAGCATTAAGAGAATTCTTAGCAACAACAAAATAGACGATGAAATAGCTACTCACTGTGACTGCTGTGAAATTAATAAATATAAAACTTTTTGTCAACTCTGTCAGATCTTACTGACATCCATCATGTATGCTATATAAGAAAAAGTTCAATCATTGGCCCATTACAAGTTTTATTGGTCAGGGCTTTAATAACTGAAGAGTAAAAATCCATTCAGTGGCTCTGTCTTATCCCTCTTTCTACTCTATCAATGTTAGCCTTCTCTGTTTGTCTTGTGGAGACACTCACCTTAAACTTGCCATGGAAGATGACATCTTGTAGGAAATGTGGACCCTGTTGCTCAGAGAGCTCGACTCCCACTTCTGTGTCCTCTGTCATTGTCCAGTCCCAGCAGGTAGACAGCAGCGTTAAACTGATGTGGCCAAGAGATGTTTCTGAAGAGAATGGTCCGGTTTGTGCTTTTCGTCTGTCTCCGTCTGTGTCTCCCGTTTGAAATGTTATGTGATAGCATCTGGTGTTAACGGCCCCTCTCCTGCCTCTCCTCTTAATTTCTTGTGAGTTACCACTATTCTGTGGCTTTGCTCATTTCCCTTTAAAGCTCTGTGTGGAGCTCTGTTTCTGTCTCAGTGTAGAGTGGCTGGAGTGAGCCTGCAGCCTTGTTACTTGAGAAGCCGTCTGTGAGCCAAGATCTAAACTTAGACAACGATAAAACTCTGATGAACACAAGGTGCCCTCCCTCACTCTATCAGTCACTACTCAACTGTAATCACCACAAGATCAGCCACCCCAGTGTACACCCGACGTCTCTCTGGTTCTCTGTCTGCCAGTGGCGACTAATCACTACAAATGTGATGAATTACATGTGAGAGAAACAACAACATGGCTCACATCCTGAAAACATTCCCAAACAACACCCTCATAAGTCAGCGCAGGCTTGTGTGTGTGTGTGTGTGTGTGTGTGTGTGTGTGTGTGTGTGTGTGTGTGTGTGTGTGTGTGTGTGTGTGCGCATGCTACATGATATCAGGCTGCAGACTGAATTAATTAATGCTCAGCTGTAATGACCCTCAGTGACAGACAGCAGCAGTGGCAGTAGTAGAAAACACAGATGAGGACTGTACCCTCTACTGTAGTCGACAACCTGTAGAACGCATCATAGTGTGACAGACAAAGAGACAAGGCCAGGCTACTTCCGCTGGACCACTACTAATTACTGTGCCCCATGTTCACCAGACCAGTGACACACAGCTCTTTTCTCAACTCCACTATCTTCACACTCTGACAGGTGAAGTGATTACAGTTGATCATCTCGTTACAGTCCAACTTTCTGGTGGGAAGCCTTGGGTTCTGGCATTCATGTGGATGCCACTTGACTCCATCCACCAACACAGCATTGCAGACCACGCGAGAGCAGGACAATGCACCATTAAACATTCAAAAACTCAACAACTCAACACATTTAAAAACTGCTCAGGAATGAGAATGAGGAATGTGACAAAGAGCTCAAGGCATCAGCCTGGCTTCCAAATTCCCCAGATCCTAATCTGATCAAGGATTCATGGGACATTCCAGTACCCCAGAGGTAACCCTGATCCATGGTGTGGCCTCCTTGGATCAGACTTGGCTCTGACTCTTTGAGTCATGGACACATGACCTATGGGGATGTTCTGTGGTGTCTGGCACTGGAGCATTGGCTGAGAATCCTTTGAGTCCTGTGGGATTTGAGGTGGGGTACCAGCACATCCCATGGATTCTCAATTAGATTAAGATCTAGCAAATTTTAAGGCCAGGTTGACACCTTGAGCTCTTTGTCACGTTTATCAGGCCATTCCTGAGCAGTTTTTGTGGTGTAGCGCAGTGCATTGTTCTGCTGGGGGTGTACTTGGTATGCAAATGTGTTTAAGTGAGTGGAGTATGTAAGGTGGCATCCACATCAGTGCTAGGACCCAAGGAGTCCCAGCAGAACATTTAATTTAAAAGATGATTGATGTTATTACTTCATATGTCAGTGGTTTTAGTGTTTTGGCTAATTGGTGTATATATATACAGTATATATATGTATGTATAGGGCAGCAGCTTTCACCTTGCTTGATTAGCACAATTTAAGAAATACAGATACTGAAAAACAGGACCTGCTGTGTACAACCATCATCACCAGTGAAGTACATCTACAAGGTTTAGTTACCACATCAATCATAAATGAGCTGTAAACTTGTTTACAATATGACGAAAAATACCAACCAAAAATGTGTCTGCTAAAGAACAGACAGCTTTTGTAACACTTGTAACAATCCTGAGGCAGTGGAGACCTAAAGGTTAAGTTTAGTAAAACACCGCTCTGTGTAACTTTTACTAACCTACCAGACTGCCACTCATTCAAGACTGGACTGAAGAACAAGGCCCATGTTGAGTTCTAGCACTGCTAGAATGTTTTCTTAATTATTTTTCATGGCAGTAGATAAAGTCCTAGCTGAATATAATGTTCTAAAAATAAGCCCACTGCAACTTCTCTTCTTCCACCACTACAACAACACTGCTGCAGTCTGCTTTTACCCCCAAATTCCACCAGATGCGTGTGGGTTGTGTCTGCGCTCCAGAACCGCAGTGGAGCCAATAAGTTTCAGTTCTAGTCAATGTGTGTGCTTCCACCATCTGCGGCTGTGCTGCGTTCCCGCTCCGTCACAGCTGTGGCTCTCCGGAGCCCTCTGCAACAGATATGCAGGACTTCTATTTTTGCTGGACGCCGGAGCACAACGCAGCAATTCAGCACAGAGCAAACCATGCGGGGCAGGAAGTTGTGCACAGAAACAAAATAAAACATCCAGTTAATTTTCAAAATAAAATACACAGTGTTCATGGCGGATCATATTTCCCTGCACTACACCTTGAAAAATTCATAATGGGCGGAGGCAGGCCTGAAGTCAACAGGTCAGAGGTTTTCAGATGTCATTTCACCCGGTTGACACCATGGACGAGGAGATGTTAATCACGGAGGTGCACCGAGATGTCTTCCTACTACTCCTCTGGTTTTGTGGTTCTGCTTATAGAAACTACATCTTGTTATATCGCATGATTATGCGTGATTTCGCGAGATCTCGTGGGTCCTCTTGACTCCTGCTGTCCAACGGTGCTGCACCCCTCCACACGGCAAACGCAGAGGATAACTAGCGCAGCCGTTCTGCAACAGACACACATCCAGTAGAATTCCGCCGTTAGGATTCTCTTTTTATAGGTGTAGGAATTAGTGGCACCTAG
The DNA here is from genome assembly GCA_026686955.1 of Epinephelus cyanopodus. Classification (NCBI taxonomy): domain Eukaryota; kingdom Metazoa; phylum Chordata; class Actinopteri; order Perciformes; family Serranidae; genus Epinephelus; species Epinephelus cyanopodus. The sequence continues at coordinate 41,598,616 of CM048917.1, read as the reverse complement.
TGGTGAGGTTGAAACATTGCAACGAACTGAAATGTGTCAAGCGTGGAGGAGAACTATGGTGGCCAACATGGAAACGAGGATGTCTCTATCTAGAGCCAAACATAAAGGTTTTGAGTACACTTGACACAAAATAAATGTGTCACATGACCCTTGTCTGCAGGAAATTTATGTCAGTTTAATGTAACTTTTTTGTTGTTGGAGCATTTAATTCTATGTCATATGAACATGAAAACGTTGAGTACAAGTTTTACAACAAAAAAAAATTTCATTAACCTGAAAAATAAAAATAAATAAATACTGTGGCAAGCTTAAGTTTTTCAATTGCAAGAATAGGGCAAAGAGATTAATTCTGAACCAAGAAATGGTCTTTATTTCACCTAAGCGCAACTTCATGTTATACACTCCACACAGGCAGGATGTTACTAACTATGTATACGCAAGTACTTTTTATCATATTAACTGTAGCCCATTAGAACCATTGTGAAATACACAAACATTAATCATTGTGTGATGTGTAATGTGCATGATTTAGAAGACATTTAAACTCTGTTTTCTTTGGCTAATGGCCTTAAACACATCGTCTCATGGCATGCTAGGAAATTCCAACCATTTAGCCCCAACACAACACAATATGTTAAGTGTACAGTGATGGTGTTGTTAATTGGCCGTAAACTAATTAGGCAAAATCAGCTTTATAAATTTTAGTCATATTAACTCAAAACTCAAAACTTGTTGACTTAACATGAAGAAGGTCATGCTCTGAGGAAGGGTTTCACCCGAAACGTTCGTGTGGCAATAAACACTACAATTGGAGTGCTGTCCTGCACCTTTTGTACACAATGACTTAACATGAAAAAAGAGGTCAAACTCACAAGGAGTGAGATTTTGTGTCAAGTGAACATAAAGTTTTTATGTCATCCTGACACTCTGGAGCATTTGTGTAGAAAAATGTTAATTTTGTGTCATAGATAGATTGGGGTTTAGAATGTACATCACAACCTAAATTCATCCAAATATCAATGTTCAAAGACATGTGTGGCCAGCTCTGATGTTGCTGTCATTGACAGCACTTGTGCACAAGAGGGTCATATCAAAAGAAAGAAGCCAAGTTTTGCTTAAAAGGAGGGCATAAAAAGCTTCTGATCATGAGTTTTCTCAGACACAGCAATTTCTCCGGCTATGCAGAGGATTGGTTTTACTTTCCTGAAACACATGTATTGTTACTGGTTACTCATATCCTGAGTATTTTTCACCTCAACTATGCTAACCAAGGTCACAAACAATTCTGTAATAGTTTTTGCAAAATGGCTTCAGTGCCAGGGCTGCCACACACTCCCTCCCTCTTCAGTGCCATTTTCCCAAGGAACAATATTAATATGCATTAATGATTAATGTTTTTGCACTTTGCTTTATTTTTGGTAGAGTATTGGGATGGATATGAGGCTCTGTTACATTTTCAAACTGTGTTTTTTAAAGGCAATTTTTCACACTTTTGTACATGTATTTTTTGATGTATATCATTGTTGTCCTTTGTATGCATATCAACTTTTGGTCTGGATCCTATGCACAGTTATATAAATGAGGACAGCGTAATAAAAGCAAAAGGATCTAGGTCACCTCATGGATATTCCTCAGCCTAAAATGAAGCTGTTTCCTTTATGAGAAACCTTTTATATTTGATCTATATTAATTATTAAATCACAAATATAAATAGGTTGACTGAGATAGGATAGGATAGGATAGGATAGATTTCTGGGGATGAGGGACATTCTCTCTAACTGCTCTGATACATAAAACTCTGAAATACAGACTAAATAGAGTTTGAGTAACTGACTTCTTTACTGTTAGTGTTAACTTTTAAAGTGCAGCCCAGGAAACCTGTGACATTTTTCCTCAAGTATATTAAAAAGTGACCAAAACACGAAGCTTGAAGTTAATTCTTTGGAGATCTTCGTCTGTGAAGTTGTTCCAGGAAACTGTCCTTTCTTCCATGATTGTTTACTTTATGAGAACTAAGATCCAGAAACTTTCTGTACAACCTCTTATTCCTGACACTTCAATCCCACAAGCTTATGTAACACAGCAGCAACATCCGCACTCAAGAGTATTTTTAGACTTTAAGAGTTAAAAAAATATACAGAGAATCAAGCAAAAGGAAAGCAGGGACCTTGTAGAGCACATGCCGTCAGCCTCCCAGGGGATATCATGTGTCTGACTCGATGCTGGGAGCAAGATGTAGGGGTCAAAGGTCAGTTCTCACAGGAAACACAAGGAAGTGGTGTTTGTGTTCACATACTGTAACTCAGCTTTTCCAACAACAGTGACCAAAACGTTGTGTACACCAGTGAAATGAAGTTGATTAAGACCAATCTGGTCAGTTTTAGCACCTCTGCAGTGGTCTAGTGTTTGTTGTTTGATCTAATGGGCTGTACCACTGGACAGCTAGGTAACACTTTACAATAAGGTACACAAAACTGTCACCAGTCAGGAATGAATGAGAAATAAACCGATAATTACTGCAGTTCTTGCTCTAGTTCAGCATCCTCTTGCTAGTTTTGTATGATGATGCTTTCCTCAGTACTCAGTGTGATTTATCACTGTACTTTGGGGTGCACACATAGATGAACTAACAGGCTGACAACTCATGAAGAAAGTCTGTATGACCATTTATCTAGTGATTTATAAATATCTCTCAGTCTGTTCTCTGCCTTGCTGTGCTGTATAAAAAGGTCTGATAAAGGGATGGAGGGACAGGGTTATCTCACCTATAAACTGCCATCTGAGGCAGTAACAGCACTGAAATGATATGTGTTTAATGGGGATAGCGGGCAGGACGGGATCATGGGTAGAACTGGTGCAACGTTTTGACGATGTGTTATGCATGTCAGCCACCATTGGAGATTTAAAAAGTAGCGCTGGCAGTTAGCAGCTAACTCAAAGAAGAAGAACACCAGCAGAAATTGTCTTCATATTGGGAGAACACCAGAGCTCCTTGCCCTCCAAGCAGAGAATGAGATCAGCCACCATATAACAAAGATGGTAAATGATTATTATTGCCATGTTATGCCATTGCAACCCGAACTCACTCAAAGTCATCAAATACCGGTGCTTGATCGGTGATTTCCAGTGTTAGACACCGACGAAAACAGCTGTCCTTCCACAATGGAATGATACCTTATTGTTTAACGGCGCCTGGTGGCATTAGGGAAAACTCAGCGGGACAACAGCATAAATTAAGGAAGCAGAGGTCTGAGTAGAGCCGATGGTGGGGTGGTGGATGGGTCCAACAACCACCGACTTTTACCTGGGAGGCTGGTGTTCACTTCCAATGTAATTGTAAAGCCAAACCCTGTTCTTTTGTCCTAAACCCAAACATCTGCATGTGTTGGCTGAACGTAACCATGTGTGTGTGTTGTTGAAGGAAAAAAAGTTAATCTGCAGCATAGTGCATTTATGCTGAAAAAGACTGTATGCAAACTGTACATTTCCTGTGAAAACAGAACGGTATGATGAAAACAGGTTATGCATGTAACAGGCTGAAGTTGACACTGTCCCAAAATGTCTAACTACTAACTAATGCACCCCGGATACTGTTTCATATCTGGCTGAGATAAGTCCATGACCAAGGTCGGAGTGAGACTGTGTTGGCCATTGTTATTGTTTATGAAGTGCTGCTGGCACACATTATATGTCACACAAGAGGCCGGCAATGTTGTTGTGTTAAATGTCACGCCCGTCATGCCTGTTTAGCTTTCAGAATGCCAGCATGCTGTCTAAAATCAGACACTGGAGCAGAATGATGCTGCTGTCGTTTGGTTCTGTGTAAAAATGCAAAGGCGGTGTCAAGATGGACTTTGTAGTAGCTCTATAGCACAATTCCTGTGTAAAGAGGGCTTCTTTTATCTACTACTACTACTGACGATTCTATTTACTATTAGTCAAGTCAAGTCAGTTTTATTTGTATATTATTATTTGTATCAAAAATTCGCCTCAAGGGGCTTTACAGTCTGTACAGCATACACCCTCTGAGAGGGCGCCTGTGGGACACAAACAGCAGAGGATTATTGAGATGCAAACTAAACATAGTAAGTAAGATAAAATAAGATATACCTTTATTGATCCCACAATTGAGAAATTCCAATGTTACAGCAGTAGAGGAGAAAGAGTCAGATTAAAAATTTCAAAATTTAAACTTAAAACTTAAAAACTAGGCATGCAAAATAAAGTACAAAACACAAGAAATGGCTATTAATAATAATGAGAAGTGGATAATAATGAGCAGTGAATAAAAATGAGCAGTGGATTAAAGAGAGCGTATCTAGTGCAAGTGATTGTATGTGCAAAAAAACAGCAAACAGCAACAAGGGGGGACAGTAAGCTTATAATGGTGTTTATAAAGTGTCCATAGTGTCCATGAAGTGTCCATGGTGCAGTTTACTGTGAGCAGTGCTGGTTATGTAGCCTGACAGCAGCAGGCAGGAAGGACCTGCGATAGCGTTCCTTCACACACTTTGGGTGAAGCAGTCTATCGCTGAAGGAGCTCTTCAGAGCTTTTATCCTCCTGCAGAGGATGGGAGTCATTAGTCCTCAAAGATGACAGCTTGGCTGTCATCCTCCTTTCTCCCACCACCTGCACAGAGTCCAGAGAGCATCCCAGGACAGAGCTGGCCTTCTTGATCAGCTTGTCCAGTCTCTTCCTATCTGCAGCCGAGACGCTGCTGCCCCAGCAGACCACTCCATAAAAGATGGCTGATGCCACCACAGTGTCAAAGAAGGTCTTCGGGAGCGCCCCCTGCACTCCAAAAAACCTGAGCCGCCTCAGCAGGTAGAGTCTGCTTTGGCCTTTCAAGTATAGTCAGTCCATAGTCAGTCCATAGCTGGTTTCATCAGTGCCTATGGATGGATTTCACTTCCACACAGTTGAGGATACCATCCCAGCAGCTTTTTACAGAGAAAATGGTGCCTCAGCTGCACCCAAAGATAAAAGGAAAAGAAGCCTTGAGAGGAAGCCAGAGTAATATCTGATTTGTGGACACTCAATGCAGATGGGACAGTTGTCACATTTACTGCTCACTATATCACGGATGATTGTCAGCTCCAGTCTCATGTTCTACAAACTAGCCACACAGGTGAAAATGCAGCTGGGTTGTTTCATGCTGTTGGAGATGAGTGGCAACTTTTAACTGGCAGTAGTTGTCACTGAAAATGTGCTAACATGCTAGCTGGACAAGAAGGACAAGCTGGACAACATCTAATGCATGAAATAACTGGCACACACACTCGACCTAGTCACTAGGTCGAGTGTGTGTGTAGGTAAGGAGCTTTCTTATCCACTAGGTCCTAGTGGATAAGAAAGCTCCTTACCTGTCACAACGAGTGTTGGGGGTAACATGTTACAAAAGCAACTCAAGTAACACTTCACAGCAATATATTACATTTTAGCAGTAATGAAGTAATATAACACGTTACCAGCAGGATTTGGGATAATACCATAACACTGACAATGTTACATAACACGTTCCCATCCAAAAAAAAACAGCTTATTGTTTTAATTTTTCATGCATCCACACGGCCCCACTTGCCAGTGTGACAGAAAAAAACACCCCCCAGAGGTTGCTTTGTGTTGTCATGTCATTATACATTTCATTATGAGGTGTGCCAGGTTATGACAAACTGTGCGTTATCATGATCAGTGTATTTCCATTAACACACATCCACAACGTATCCCGTTCTGCTTTTGCATCCACTGGCACACTGTCCCGTTCTTACTGTTCTCTATTCTAATGTTTCCAGTGCTGCTGTAGCTGACTGCCACACTGGGAACAGGCAGGTGGGTCTTCCAGCTATTAGTAAGTTGCACTTGTTATAGTGACTGACTCACACGCTATTCCGTTTGCTGTTCTAACCTCAACATTTGTTTATTGTGTTTCATATCATAGGCCCACAAATATTTATTCATATCTCATGATTATAAGACTGGCATCCACTGCCTGACCCTCCCCGTGTCCAAGGCTATTCATTTATTTTAAAAGGTCTGAGGGATTTAATGGTTCTATATAATCATGCTTTATTAATATAAGCAGGGGATTTAAATACAAAGTGGTAACCACTGTGTTTGAATGCATGAATGGATCAGACCTGCACAGCACTGGATTTGAAATGAACTGTAATAAACTGGATCTTCTGTGCTTTGATTACCTGCTGTGAAACAACATCACCCTCATCCATTTAAAATCAACATTAGTTCTTCTTAGCTCATTTTAATTAAAGTAATGTGTAATAAGTAACTTCTTACTCTACAAAGAGAGTAATATTGTAAAGTACCATTACTTTCAAAAGGCAGTTACTAGTAATATGTAATATATTATATTTTGAGATTAACTTGCCCAACACTGGTCACGACTGCTGGGAGTGCTGGTACACAGAGGCCTCCGCACAGCCCCCAGCTGATGAGGATTGTTGAGACAGGAAGGTGGTTCCCCACTCAGCACAACTGAGCTGTTACTCCAGGACAATCTCCAGGGCCCAGTTTTTTTTGTTTTTTGTTTTTTTTTTTCTATTTATTTCTGATTCAGATTTCAAAACCCCATGATTAGCTGTCCAGGATCAGCTAATCCTTCTTACTTTTGCACCAGTTTTTCAAACCAACAAAAAACATGTTTCTGGCCATTACTCATGCACTAATTATGACAAAAATTTAACAGGATAAAATGATTAAGTGATGACATTTAATATCCAAAAGGTCAAAGTTCAACATCATTGTGACATCATGTTCTGAAAAAGTATTTTTCTGTCCATTAATCAACATCATATCTCAGGAACAGAAAGGGGGCATTTGGTCAGATACTGAACTGGTGACACAAATCTTGAAACTGTGCTGATTGTATAGATCTTCTGAGCAGCTGGCGGGAAGGTGTGTGTGAGACAGACAGACACGGATGTAAACTGTAAGAGAAACTTGACTGGTGGCATGGAGGCATACAACCAACTCCAAATACAACTTATTTTAGTTAGACTTTCAGAGTTATTTGGGGAATTATTTTATGGAGAAGGCATCCTCTTTTGTAAATAAATAAATAAATAAGCAGTTGTTTTTTATAGGCTTACTAGGTAGCCTAATGTCTACTTTATCTACTTTATTATCCCAATAACTGTTACACTGTCAAGTGTAAAATATAATCAATTGTACATGTATTGGACCAACTTAAAGTATTTTAACATTTTGTTCCTGAAGTCCACCCTGAATCCATCCTTCTGCTGGGATTAGGGTAACCCAGATTTTTTGCATCAGAGGTATCCCAATCCTAATTTGTATGTGTAGTTTTGAACAACACATACTGAAGGGTTGATCCAGATCAAAACCAAGACTCAATTACATGATCTAATCCAATTTGCCAGCACAATGCCAGACAGAGTTTGGAGATAAGTGAAAAACAGCCTCCCCAAAGAAACGGAGCTCCTCTGTCTGAGGAGGCAAAGAAGAGCAAAAAGGAGAGTGATAAAAGAAGAGGAAAAACAAGAGTAAACCTCAGTCAGGTGTTCAAGAGATGGAGGGAGCTCTGTTACCAAAGATGCTTCAGAACCGTTGTCCAGCTTTCTTTCTTTCTAATGGATCAGTAAGTAACACGGCTAAATGTTAGCTAGCCGAGAGAAGACTGTACTGTACTGGCTGCTAGTTCATTCCTAGCTGGCCAGCATCGCAAATCGCCGCAACCAGGGACCAGGTAGCGAGTGTTGGTCGGCTGACATCCTGGTTGCCATTCTGCGGCAGCCCTCAGACAGTGATGGTATAATTTACTGTGAGTTGTTTGTACTGGTACTGTGCATTCTGGTATAATTATTTGCATTACTATTTGTTTTTTTTTCTTCAGATAAATCTGATAATTGTTGCTCGGTCTCTTTACTCATTTATTTAGTAGAGTGTCCAAACACCTTCTCATTCTACATATACATAGAGGTATACTGGTGGCTTTACAGTCTACATTTTATTGATTTTCTCTGATCCCCACAGTCAATTTGGTCTTTGCGACAGTGCGAGCAACACTGCTGACGCTAGGTGGTGCCAAGCTAAAAAAAACAAAACAAATCCTATCTGTTGCCTCTTTAACTTTATCCTGAACAGGATAAAGTGGTGTTGGGTCGGTATGCCAAGTGCCATAATCCTCTCTGATGCCCTGTCCGTCAGAACGAGATCAAATGAGTGATTCAGATGTGATATTATTCAAAGCCTAATTTTTATTCAAACAATAATCATACTGGCCCAAATTAACAATTTGATTGTATTTTCAGATCTTTGCTGAGTGAGAGTTTTGTGTGAAAGGAAATAAAAGCCTGTCCCATGTAGACACCTTTTCCAAATATAAGCATGTTGAGTTCAATGCTTTAAGCAAATAATATCCCTGGCTACTAATTGAAGTTTTAAGGTATTTGTGTTGTAAAGTTGCACATTTTAACATGGGGGTCAATAGGGACTGGCTGGCTTCTGTAGCCAGTCCCTATTGACCCCCATGTTAAAAAGTTTTTGGCATTTGAGTGTTGCAAGGAGGATGCAACTCGATAAAAAGCTGTCACTATTTTTCTTATTTTTGTTAGAAACCCAAAAGGAACTCAAGCTGCCTGCAAGCTTAAAACTGAGGTCTAAAGAATACTTCCCTCTTCTTATCACAAGGCTTAGCAACTCATTATTATTTATTTGGAGTTCACAAAAAGTTCACAAGTTTGATCTCAGCCAGCCCAAACAATTAAACTTTTCCAGCAAATGCAATATCAGCCCAACATGGTTTTAAACAGGTCCTTTGCTTGTAAATATCTGTCTGTACATAATTCCAGCATGGAGAGCTGGAACAACCAGCAACTGCACACTGAGGGAAATCAATCCTAGCTTCTGTGGACTGTGGACTTTGGACAGGATCCTATACACTGTGGACAGGATCCTATACAACAACATTCCCCAACTTGTCATATGTAACACAACTGATGTGCAGGAACAGACCATTCCCAAGTACACCTGTATCTGTAGTTAAATATTATTATGGCCTGTGACGTTTTTTTTATTCTGCATATCATAGGCACTCTAAATGAAGGTGTTGCTACAATATTGTGATCAAATAAGGAGCAATAATTGATTGTGAAAATCATACATTGTGTCAGAACTGTGTGCTATCCATGGTGCTGATCCTGCTGCTGTAAATTTGTACAGAAAAGTTGCAGATTTAGACTGGAAAATCAGGTGACATGGTAAACACAGCAACAAAGTCCTCGAAATCCTGCAGATTAAAAAATATTTTCTGCCATAGTTGATTTACTATTTAAATTTGTTAGGATGTTTGTTTGTCCATCTGCTGCTCTGGCAAAAATTAGCTTTTTTTGTTTTGTTTTGTTTTGTTTTTGTTCTTGGTTTTTTTTAACCCGTAACTTTACGCTACACTTTTAGATCCTGACTATCCTTTACCTGCCTGTTTCAACAAGGTAAAGTTTTCATTCATCTGCCATTGGATCAGTAGCTGTCAGGGGAACTGCCCATTGGTCCGACAGCCCATTGTTCTGACCATATTAAACCCATTGTGCCGAAGTCCTGTTGCTCCGAAATCATCATGATGCCCTGTGGTTAAGGTCTGGTTAGGTTTAGTCATAAAAACCACTTAGTTAGGGTTAGGAAATGATCATGATGTGGGTTAAAATGAAAAAGAAATTGACAAACACATAAGCTGTGAGCCTGCTTCGCCTCAAGCCTTTCCCAGCTGACTCAGAGCCAGTCACAGCGCACCATCAAGGCAGAAATACGCCCGACGGGAGCCGTTCAGCACCGTGGACTGTGGGACTAATGGGATGTCAGATCAATGACATGGACCCGCTGTCAGCTGGATACTGGACTGCCTCCACCGCTGCTAGCTAGGTTTGTTTTTAGCCGGGTGGCTAAGTTAGCCAGTCACGTTTCTACCAAGGAATTTAAGGAATTCTGCTTCTGGATTTTACTCTGATATTCCCAATTGAATAGTTTCAGAAGCAAAGGTCTCTGCTGAGTGTACAGACAGTACTCACCCCTTCCAGACATGGGTTTTCTTGAGAGACTGGACCGCTAATGTTTGCAGGGTTGCCAACTTTGGCCAGAGAGCAGGAGTGAGATTTTACCTTGTGACGTAATATCTGCTTGTGCATGCGTGGTCACGAACATACGTGGACATGGCAGAACATTTTTTTTACCTTAAAGGGACATTGTGTAACATTTTCAGTTGTTTCTTGGCAAAAATCGATGTCTGCATTCATAAAGATGGCATCATTGGTGTTCTATTACCTCCACCAATAATCTGTATTCTCATAAAAGGAGAATTTCGGATTTGTTTGTACATTGTGCAGGTAAGTCGTCTTGGGGGGTTCCATAACGTTTCGCCATCTTGAGAACACATCTGCCAGCAAGGGACCTAGAGCCCCGCCTTCGGCGTTTTCGTTGAGAGCCAGGCCAGCACTGCGTGACTGAGAAGCCAAAGGAGAGGAGCAAGAGGCGCTTTGCTACTACTACCTTCGGCTTCTCAGTCATGCAGCACTGGACTGGCTCTCAACGAAAATGCCGAAGGCGGGGCTGTATGTCCCACACTCTTGTTTGTGTAACATCAGCCAACCTCGACGAACTGGAGAGGAGCAAAAATTAAGCGAACACGGTCAGGAATTATCAATGATCATCTGATGAGGATGAGGGAGAGTAGAAGCTGAATCCGGCTGTGCCAGCATCCAGGTCTGCCAGCGTTTCATTAGCCGAACTGGACGAAGTTACACAGCTGCAGATCAATGTAAATACAAAGTAGGCTAGCTTGTGAGTTCTTGGCATGTGTGCTGCATTGCCTTGCAACAGACTGGGGGAACTGTTATTTTTTTCGCGGAGCTACAGAAAATAACATACTTAAATAATTTATTTCATCACCTTTTGTTAACATTTCCTTACTCAACATTGCTGTTTAAGCTGTTGTTGAACTGTTGTATAAAAGCAATATCACACTCGAGGTTGTGACATTGTACTGTATATCGTCACGGCGGCCTTGTGCAATTACAGCTGTGGTGATATACAGTACAACATCACTCCCTCTCATGTGATATTGCTTAATTTGATTTAAATTATGAGTGGTCGTCAGGAGAGGACGAGGAAAAGGAAAGCCAGGACTCCAGGTGTGTTTGTGTAACATCAGCTGACCTCGACAAACTGGAGAGGGACCTGACCGTGTTCGTTTAATTTAAAACAGTCAGGAATTATCAATGATCATCTGAGATTATCATTGATAATTCCTGACCGTGTTCGCTTAATTTTTGTTCCTCTCCTCATCTGATGAGGCTCATCAGATGATCATTGATAATTCCTGACCGTGTTCGCTTAATTTTTGTTCCTCTTCAGTTTGTCGAGGTCGGCTGATGTTACACACACCTGGAGTCTACACAGAGGAGTCCTGGCTTTCCTGTGCCTCGTCCTCTCCTGACGACCACTCATAATTTACTTCAAATGTAATTTTGGGGAAAATATCCATCTTCTTGGTGTAACGCTAGTGTCAGTTTGTGTCAATGTAGCGAGTGTGACAGTTAGTTAATTAACAGTTGTGTTCATATTTATAACACCTGTGAGCAGAGTTACAAGTGCCAGTGATGTTATACTTGATATCAGCACTCACAGAATGCTTCTCATCCAATCAAATTACTTGGTCGGAACTAACTGTTGTATAATTAACTTTATGTCTTAGCCAAACAGAACATTTAACAGTAACTGAGTTAGTATCCCTCAATGATGTTATCCATCGTGACTGAGAGATGAAGAGTATGGATTGTCAAAGGCTGTAACTGTACTCATTCACCTCATTATTGGACTTGGTATCTCATTATTTTGAGATAGTATCTCATTATTTTAACTTAGTAAGGTGTAGGGGAAATACATGTTTTTAGAATAATTGCACTCGTAAGAATGAATTTGGGGCACCACCCTTCCTTTTTTTTTTTTTTTAGAAGGGAAGCGACTAATCAAATTAATAACTCTGTAAATTACTTATTAATTCGTCAGCACGCTTATCAGTAATGAATCAATCTCAATATCTGGGTTATGATTCCTCTAGACAGTGATCTCTGTTCCTGTACACAAGACATACATCACAGACACGACTTGGCGATAAATGAAGATTTATTTAACTAAATGGATAACACTGAGTAAATGAATAGCAAATGATGATTATATAACACAACACAAATTAACAATATATATGAATGAAATGAAAAGTAACACTTGTTTGGTTTGTTTAGTTCGGCAATAGTGGGAGAGTAACACTGAGACGGCCCATGATAAACGGGAACCGCAGTAATGCGCGAAACCATTCAATTAGACCTAATGAAACCTATTTCCATCGGGATAATTTAACTAAGCCTCCTGTTCAACCTCTCTCTTCACCGCATGGCGGTTAGCTCGGATTATGGAAGTTTTGGGCCTACTTTTCAGCAGCGATGATCACAGGTGAATCTCTCAGTCTGGGTCCCGGACTGTCACGAGCTGCTCCGGGTTTTCCCAGCAGAATAACACGGCAGTTCCACAGCCGAGGGAGCAAATGAGTTTGCGATGTCCTGTGGGTATCCAGTAGTTGGTCCACGCTGCGGAAGGCCTTGGCTGGATGACGGACCACTGTGGCAAGTGGTGGACAGCCGGTTCCAAGGGATCTGGAGCGGCGAGTGGTCGACAGGTGCCGGTCTGCTTCTTTTGATTACTCGTTTATCGTAATGTGACAACAATATTGCTGGCCGTTCGACACTGTTACAACCCAGTGAATGTCTAGGGGTAAGGGAAGCAACATAAAACCAAACAAGTTAGCGAATAAGGCAATCAGCCGTTTATTCAGTCTCAAACAAATAACAATATAAGCTACGCTTTGTTAGAAAAGCGGCACAGCAAAAGAAAAAACAGCTCGGAGGCTCTGTAACACAACCCACGGCTCGGGCTTCACGATAAGAGCCTCAGCGTTACATTATACAGGTCCTTCTCAAAAAATTAGCATATTGTGATAAAGTTCATTATTTTCTGTAATGTACTGATAAACATTAGACTTTCATATATTTTAGATTCATTACACACAACTGAAGTAGTTCAAGCCTTTTATTGTTTTAATTTTGATGATTTTGGCAAAAAAGTAAAGGAAAACCAAAAATCCCTATCTCAAAAAATTAGCATAACATGAGAAGGTACTCTAAACGAGCTGTCAACCTAATCATCTGAAGCAACGAATTAACTCGAAACACCTGCAACAGATTCCTGAGGCCTTTAAAAACTCCCAGCCTGCTTCATTACTCAAAACCGCAATCATGGGTAAGACTGCCGACCTGACTGCTGTCCAGAAGGCCACCATTGACATCCTCAAGCAAGAGGGTAAGACACAGAAAGAAATTTCTGAGCGAATAGAGTGCTGTATCAAGGCACCTCAGTGGGAAGACTGTGGGAAGGAAAAAGTGTGGCAGAAAAAGCTGCACAACCAAAAGAGGTGACCGGACCCTGAGAAAGATTGTGGAGAAGGACCGATTCCAGACCTTGGGGGACCTGCAGAAGCAGTGGACTGAGTCTGGAGTAAAAACATCCAGAGCCACCGTGCACAGGCGTGTGCAGGAAATGGGCTACAGGTGCCGCATTCCCCAGGTCAAGCCACTTTTGAACCAAAAACATCGGCAGAAGCGCCTGACCTGGGCTACAGAGAAGCAGCACTGGACTGTTGCTCAGTGGTCCAAAGTACTTTTTTCAGATGAAAGCAAATTTTGCATGTCTTTCGGTAATCAAGGTGCCAGAGTCTGGAGGAAGACTGGGGAGAAGGAAAAGCCAAAATGCCTGAAGTCCAGTGTCAAGTACCCACAGTCAGTGATGGTCTGGGGTGCCATGTCAGCTGCTGGTGTTGGTCCACTGTGTTTCATCAAGGGCAGGGTCAATGCAGCTGGCCATCAGGAGATTTTGGAACACTTCATGCTTCCATCTGCTGAAAAGCTTTATGGAGATGAAGATTTCATTTTTCAGCATGACCTGGCACCTGCTCACAGTGCCAAAACCACTGGTAAATGGTTTACTGACCATGGTATCACTGTGCTCAATTGGCCTGCCAACTCTCCTGACCTGAACCCAATAGAGAATCTGTGGGATATTGTGAAGAGGAAGTTGAGAGTCACCAGACCCAACACTATGGATGAGCTTAAGGCCGCTATCAAAGCATCCTGGGCCTCCATAACACCTCAGCAGTGCCACAGGCTGATTGCCTCCATGGCACGTCGCATTGAAGCAGTCATTTCTACAAAAGGATTCCCGACCAAGTATTGAATGCATAACTGAACATAATTATTTGAAGGTTGACTTTTTTTGTATTAAAAACACTTTTCTTTTATTGGTCGGATGAAATATGCTAATTTTTTGAGATACAGATTTTTGGTTTTTCTTTACTTTTTTGCCCAAATCATCAATATTAAAATAATAAAAGGCTTGAACTACTTCAGTTGTGTGTAATGAATCTAAAATATATGAAAGTCTAATGTTTATCAGTACATTACAGAAAATAATGAACTTTATCACAATATGCTAATTTTTTGAGAAGGACCTGTATTTGAACAAAACAACTTAGGGAAGGGCGGTGGGTGACGGCAAACCATAAAACAATTAAAACAAAACTCTTACCTGTCACCAAATATACACCCCTGCTAACTTACCTAATTGTGGCGCAAGGCCACCCAGAACAACAAAACAAACCTGGCTGTCTGCTCTACAACTTACCTGCCAAATAAAACTACATGCGAACCGACACCCATAAACCTAGTGATCTAACATCCAGTATCTACGTGGGTGCACAACGATATGTGGCTATGCTAAGAAATAAAGTCCTACAGCCCCGTGATTCCCCAGATACACACACACAAGGTACAGATCACGACAACAGCAAAATACAATGGAGCGAGGCGGACTGCTCAGGTTAAATCACAGCTGCCATTGCTCTTGACGGCGTGCAGCTTTGAAAGGTTCAGCGACAGGCGAGCGATGCGGTGATTGGCCGAAACCAACGACGACGGCGAGAGGGCCTGCCGACCTGCAAGCGGGGGAACACTGAACAGCAGCAGAAGAGGGCGGGCTGGAGGCGTGGTTCACCGGGGATTCCCTCCAGAAGAGCAGACAATTAGACACACACATAATTGATTGACAGGTGCTGGCCGAAAAACTCACAATGACGGGCACAGCACATTAAACACAGAAAATAAATGTACAAAGGTCCGGAGACCGTAACAGACACTGATGTCGAATTTACTACTATGCGTAAAAATGTTGAAAACACTGAAGATGAAAAACTGGATCGATAAAATTTCAAAGTTCAAAATAACTTTGCTTGTGAGCATAAACGTGTTGAAAACATAATAAAAGTAATAACGCACTACTGAAAAGGTAAAATTGTGAACAAATATGCTACGGCAGACAAAAACGAGAGAAATTTGCAGTAACAGTTAAAAGTTAAGAGTGCGTAACATAAGAGAAATAAATAAGCAGCAACACAAGAAAAAAACAAGAGAAGAGCTAAAGGGGCAAGAGTAAAAGCGCAAGAAGAGCGGCGGTGGTATTTCACTAGGTCAAAAAGTGGGCGGCGATCCTGATCAAGAGGAGGAGGTTTTCCTCTTCATCTTTTTAAGATCTTAATCAGAGGAAAACTTTAATTCTTTCCTGATATGAGGTCGTATACTTTATAGAGATGTGCGGTTGACCCGTGGACCCGCAGACACCGCGGATAAACCGCGGATCGGGCGGATGACGCCACGAAAAATAATATTTTAATAAAATTCGGGCGGGTTGCGGTTGAAGCACTCAAATAAAAAAAAAAATCAACATTTCAACCGAGGCTCCAATTGTTTGCTCATCAGCTTAGGGGCTGATCGATATTTATATGCAAATGGGGCTGGTCCAAAACAGGGGGGGGTTCCCGAACTTTTTTTTGAGCACTGGGGGGGGGGGGCATATGGTTTTTATTTTGGCTTCAGGGGGGGTCATGCAACTTTAATTTGTTAAGTTTTGTATGACTTTTTGTTTGTTTTCCATTCGTATTTTACTCAGAGGTTTTGGTTTATACTCCGCTATATAAAGTTACCCTGCATGGTCCACAATGGTATTTCCCACTTGCGCACACGTCACTTTCAATGCACACGTCACTGACCGGAAAACCCAATAGAGTAGCAGAAGAAGACGACCGCGGAACACAAACAATTCAAGCATAATGGCTGCTGTGAGGAAATCAGTGTATCGAAAGGAAAGTTTCCTTCATGCTAATTTGAGAGTGTCTTTGCAGACCTTAAAAGCGGATGAGACACTGGACAAATTTAATTTTATTTATTATTAGTCGACAAAGAATAAAGGGCCGTCCACACCAAGAACTATAACTATAAATATAACTATAAAAATACAGTTTTAAAAATCGTTCTAAACTCAAGTGTTTGGCAGCGTCCACGCTACAACTATAACGACAACGATAGTGGTGGATGATATCGTTTGGATCACTTTCAGAGCGATTTGATGAACGATAGAAACACTGACAGCCAATCAAAATCCATCCGAAATGACAGGTCGAGACGTTCATCACATCACGTGTACCCACTAAGAAAGCTCCAGGATTTCCATACACCCACTTAAAAATGTGCAAAGATCCGTAACAATATAGTTTTGTGACAGAATCTTAACTTCAGTGATTTTGTTTTGCAAATACCGGGTAAATAACTGCAATAAAATGCATTTTGCAGGGGAATGTGTCTCCTCTTTTCCCCTCCATTCATAAATTTCAGGAGCCAGGATGAAGTTACTGAGGGGGGCAAATCTTTATTATGCAACATAGGTTCACACAGTGAGTTATAAAGAGCGCGCAGCCGTGCGTAATTGTCGCGCATAATGACAGCTCGTCGCCGGTGAAACACAATAAACTGCACGTCTTCATTCATGTTTGTCTCATGACAGATGGAGCTTACAGACAGACAGACAGACAGACAGGTGGAGCAAGCGGCAAATTGGTTTTCTTTTTCTGTCTCGCAACATACAGCAATAACAGGTCATTAATATCCATTTTATCCATCACTATGCTCCCCTGCCGACCGCACCGAGCAGTGTGTGTTTGGCGTAACCTAGCAACACGACGATATCGTTCATTGGTGTGGATGCTGCCATTGTTATCGTTATAGTTAACGTTACAGTTATCTTTCTTGGTGTGGACGGCCCTTAAGAACTTGCGCGACAAACTTCTAGCTCTGAGTTGGCTGCTGAGTGAGCTGCTGCTCCCAGCCACTGGTGAGAGCAAACCTTGTGGATGGCTGGACTACGAGTATGCGTATGAACTGTTCTCCTCCTTCTTTGTCGTTTGGCCTGAAAGAATTTGGTTCCGCGATGCTCTACTCGACAAAGACTACGGCATACCGGTTGCAATATTCAGACGGCCTACCGGTGCTCAGATGCTCGTGCTAAATGATCCCACAAACACAACACTGTTCTACAGCTGGGAAGGTAGGAGAGAAAAAAACTCACGCCTGAAAGCTGATAATGAAAGCTTTTATACTCACAGCTGTTTATTTTAAATATGAAAAAATAGCTCCCAATCTGTCTTTATTTTACAGTGTCAGAATCAAATGAAAGACGTTTCCAGATTTAGTTCCACAGTAGCTTTGTGAACTCAATACTGACCCCACCTGGCAGAGTAAGGTTTAAATGGCGAAGTCAAATATGGTGCTATTTATTGATGGAAATCGTCATTATTGCCCTCTTTACTGCTGGTGTGATTATATACAAAAATGTTGTTTATGGTTGGGGGGGGGGGGTCATACATGTTTCTCCAATCCCTCAGGGGGGGCCAAAACGTTTTTTTTGGACGCATGGGGGGGGGTTTAAGGAAAAAATAAAATCATAATCACGTCCCAACTATACCTCGGTCCTATTTAAATAACGATCAGCCCCTTACTGGCAAGATATAATGAACTGCACTGTTTGAAAAAGACGATAGGTCTACTAATAGCGAGGCATCTTCAATAGACCTAAAAACTAATCGGCGGATGGCGGGCGGGTTCGGTTATGAAAATTGGTGAAAAAACGTTCATGCAAATGGATAGCGGGCGGATAGAGATTTTAAGAAGCGGTTGCGGATGAAAAAATACGTCATCCGTGCATCTCTAATACTTTAATATGTTACGTGCGAGTGACGCATACTCTTCCCACTATGGTCCACATTATTTCTCAATATCCCCTTAAACACACAGATTAATGTTAAATCAAAATACACTTAGCATACCATAATATCAGCTAGCCTACTTCAAACACACACACTATGATTAATTCAATGACAATGTATAATGATGAACAAAATGAAGGAACACATAACTCATGCAACAAGTTGATTAATACTACCTAATTATATCTTCATTAAATATATATATAAAGTGGACTTCTTTAACTCTTCCTAACTCCGCCACGAGGTGGCAATATAGCTACATGTTAGGGAGTTGAAATTAACATTTAGTTATGCCACATACCAAAACATTTGGTCTTAACAAAGAACTATTCATATCAGAACCCAACCATGTCATGTTTAAGTCAAAGCACGTTACATGGTAATACAGAGGCACAAGGATCTGACACATACGTTTCAGTCCGTCGCAATAGAACCTTTGTCTCTCCCCGGGGTCACATGTAAGTGACAGAATGTGGTCATCAAAAGGGTGCATTGTTTTTCAAAGCAGAGTTGGTAATAAAACTTAGCACCTCAGGGTAACAAGGGAAGTAAGTTAATGTCCTGATTTGAATAGTCTTCACATGATGTCCTTGGAGACAGACTGACTGTCTCTCTCTTGACCGAGGTCAGTTAGGGGACGGAATGATGATCTGGTATCCATCTATATATGCCTCTACAAAGGCATTATTCTGACTTATGCTGTGTTCCCACCAAACGCAAATTCGCAAATTCGCGCGTCAAGATTACATACAAAGTCAATGCAAAGACGCGATTAGATGCGAAATCGCACCGGGCGGCGCGATGGACGCGTCTAGCGCGATGCGATGAACGCGATGGACGCAATAGACGCAATATTGAACTTTTGAGGTGAATTCGCGTGACGCCGTGCCGCGATAGCCAATCAGCGTTGAGATTCTCCCGAGGACACTGGCATGTGTCAACAACGTCCACTTGTTGACACAGCAATGAACTAGTACTCACCGGAGAGAGATGGACAGCTGAAATTGAGCGCCTGTAGTTGGTGTCCTGCCGGGAGATCCTGGTGCCAACTCTCGCCAACAGGTCCTAAAACTGGGCCCCAGTCAGCCCGAAGTACCGCTGAAAGCGGCTATCATCCAGACGGAGTTCCTGAAAGAAGTGGTGAAACTCGCCGAGCTGGATGTGCTTCTGCAGGATAGAGTGAACCCAAAAACGACGGCGTTTGGCCCTCCGATGCATCTGGGACTTCCAGAGCAGGTACAAAGCGCCGATGGTGGTTATCTCAGCCATGGTCATCAGTGGCTACCCGGAGCTATATCTGCAGGGTCGGAGCGTCTTGTCTTTCTTTTCCACAAAAAATGATCCTGCACCGACGGGAGAGGAAGAGGGCCGAATGAGACCGGCAGCTACTGAGTCACTAATATAGGTCTCCATGGCCGCCTTCTCAGGCTTGGAGAGGTTGAATAATTTCTTGGTGGGGAGAGGCGGACCAGGGAATAAGTTGGTTGGGTTCTGATATGAATAGTTCTTTGTTAAGACCAAAAGTTGATTGCACAATCATAGGGTCTATGCGGGGGTAAAGACAGGGTCCTATCCTTGCTGAAAACTAGTCTCAGATCATGGTACACACTGGGGACGGCCGAGAGATCAATATTTTCAGGTGGAGACTGGGAGAGTGAGGGACTAGTAGAAAGGGCTGATTTTAAACAGTTTTGGTGACAGAACCCACTCCAAGAGGTGATGGAGGCAGTTGACCAATCAATGACAGGATTATGATGTTTTAACCAGGGGAGGCCTAGCACTACGGGATTGGTAGGTGAGGAAATGGCATAGAGTTCGATGGTTTCAGTGTGATTTCCTGAGAGAGTCAGTGAAATGGGAACAGTGCATTGTGTTACAGAAAAAATCTCTCGGCCGTCTAATGCTAGCACAGGTTGAGCTGAGGGAAGAGTTACAAGGGGAATATTGGCTTGCTGTACCAGGTCAATGTCAATGAAACTATCGTCTGCACCAGAATCTACAAGGACGTGCACAGGCAGGGAATCAAGCAACCACTGTAACATACCTCTAAGGAGGAGACGGTTTCTGTGAGTAGTAGTTTGGGAAGAATGGCTCACCAGCGCCCCCCAATCCGTTGGTGAGCCGACTCTTTTGGCCGGCTGGGGCAGGCCGCCAAACGGTGTCCCTCCAGGCCGCAGTAGATGCAGAGACCGAGGCATAGGCGACACTGTCTCTCCGCAGAAAGGAGTCTGGATCTCCCCAGCTGCATGGGTTCCTCAGCTGATGTTGCAGGTGCAGGAGGATCCCTGGAGCTTCCCGCTGCGGCGCCCCCTGCGGAGATAGGTGAAGGCTGCTGAGCTTGTAGGTGACGAGGAGGGGTGAAGGTGTTGATGGTGGCCCTCTGCTTCTCACTCTTCTCCCGACGTCTTTCTCTGAGCCTGTTGTCTAACCTGGTGGCTAAACCTATTAGCTCCTCTAGTGTGCTAGTCTCATCATGGACCGCTAATTCATCTTTAATTTCCTCAGAGAGTCCCTTTAAGAAAACCGCTTGTAGAGCGGCCTCATCCCACCCACTCTCGACAGCCAAAATGCGAAAATTAACGGCAAATTGAGAGACCGAGTCCCTCCCTTGAGTAAGAGACAAGAGCTGGCTAGCTGCTTCCTTTCCCTTAACAGGATGGTCAAAAACTCTGCGCATTTCTGAAACAAAATCACTGTAATTGGAGCAGAGAGCCGGATTATGCAGCGAAATGGCTAGTGACCAGGAAGCGGCCTTATCAGAACATAGGCTCATTATGTAAGCTACACGGGACTGATCAGTAGAATAGGTGGCTGCTTGCTGGCTGAATATTAAACTACACTGGTGAATAAACTGAGCACATGTCCCTAGATCACCTGCGTACCGGAGGGGAGTCGAGATGAAGGGCTCCCGTGGAGGAAACACCATGGCCGTCGGAGGAGGAACCGCAGGTGAAGCTGATGCGGGCTCTGGAGGAGCAGTGGGCTGGGGAGGGCTGGCTGGCGTGGTGAAGCTGGTGAGTTGCGTGGCTATCCAGTCCATCCGATCGCCGAGCTGTGTCACGTTGGTGGCTAACTGCTCTAGCGAGTCCATCACTTGGCGTAACGTCGCCTTGTGCTGCCCCACTAAAACGCCTTGTGAAGCGAGTGCCTGCTTCCAGTGTTCCGACTCTGCTGGGTCCATGGTGGCCAGATAATTCTGACAAGGTCTGTGTTAGGCTTGGACCACAGTAGCAGAGTCGGAGACAACAGTAGACTTAAAGTTCAGTTTAATGTACAGGAAAAAAATGGCGACAGGCAGATACAAACAGAAATGATGCCAGCGCTGAACAAGGATGGTGACCGGAGGGTGGCTGACCGCGGCGAGTTGGTGGCAGGCAGGAAAACTCAACCCCATAAATAACTGCATCAGTGACATTAACTGAATAATAACCAAATCTTATCTGAATAACCAAAAACCTTCTACAATTAAACAAAGACTAAACTTAGATTTTCGTTCTGGGCGCCAAACATCTGAGGGAAGAGATCAGTTCCAAACTGATTTCACTGTCTCTAAAACCTAGTGAACACGTCAAGGGTTGTCATGGATCCAGGCCTCAACTTCACAAGCCATATTACAAGTGTCACAAGGACAGCATTTTACCACCTAAAAAACATTTCCAAAGTAAGATCCATCCTGTCTCAGTCAGACACTGAAAAACTGGTTCATGCTCTCATCTGCTCGAGGCTGAATTACTGTGTTGCCCTTTTTGCTGGACTCCCCAATAAGACTGTGGGACGGCTCCAACTTATTCAAATCCTGCAGCCAGAGTACTCACTGGGACAAAACATCATAACATATCACTTCCATACTCAAAACACTTCACTGGCTTCTGAGAACATACAGAATTGATTTCAAAATACTCAAGACTTAATTTGTTTTATTCACACATGTTGTATCTAAAAGGGTATTGAGATTACTTTCTATGAACTTCATCCATCCATCCAATCATTTTTGTAACCGCTTATCCCCGAGGGTGGCGGGGGACTGGAGTCTATCCCAGATGGCATTGGGCGAGAGGCAGGGTACACCTAGGATAGGTTGCCAGACGATCGGATAACCATTCACACTCACATTCTAACCTACGGAGAAGAGTCACCAATTAACCTATCCCCAACCTGCATGTCTTTGGACTGTGGGAGGAAGCCGTACTACCCGGAGAAAACCCACGCTGACACGGGGAGAACATGCAAACTCCGCACCGAAGGGCTGATTGATTGATTAAAGTAAAAAGCTGCTGAATGCACATTGTGTTCACTTTTTGGAAAGTAGCTAAATA
Organism: Epinephelus cyanopodus; assembly: GCA_026686955.1. NCBI lineage: Eukaryota > Metazoa > Chordata > Actinopteri > Perciformes > Serranidae > Epinephelus > Epinephelus cyanopodus. Next base: position 41,576,070 of record CM048917.1, on the reverse strand, counting down.
AGCCCATCCATATTAACTTTGTATTTTGACATTGCTAGGATGCCCAAGAAGGATGTCCTTCTGATAGTCAGGTAATGGTACATCATAGAAATAGATTCATCGATATATAATGAGGTCAGAGTGAGAATGTGTTGCTTTCATTGACAGTGATGGAAATTCAACATCTGGGTGGATGTACCAATTGTAGCCCCTTTGTCGATCGGATGCAATGACAGGCTGCAAAAAATAGTCTACCATCCATTTCCATCCAAACAGCACTTGAACACTGTTCAAATTTATTCCGCACCGAATTTAAAACAGAGACTGAATAAGCAAGAGGTATAAAAAAGAAGTAACCACCAGAACATTTCCACTGGCCTCCATGCTGCTTTCTACTGTTTACTAACCCCATTTTCCAGCCTGTCTCTGATGTCAAATGTGACACAGCAGTACAAACAAACAGAAAAGCATACTTGTCTTCTGTCTGCAGGGCCATCAACACTGCTTCAGTCTATCCAGCAGCCTTTCACCTATATTTAACAGGTTTTTTCACATTGAACAATCCTCATACAAACACTAATTATGATAGAAAAAAGGTAAAGTGACTGATGGGATGGAAACAATGTTGAAATTAGGCCAGTATTAAGTGAGCCAGCACTGGTAAAACAGGCTGCCACTCTTAGGGCATACATGCACTGTCACTTTGCATCCACTAAAAGTATTTGTTTTTGCCACTGACAAGCTCAGATTGTTATTAGAAATATCTGACAACACTATGTAAACAGCCCCTACTTTTAGACATTTTTTTTAGACAGTAATTTTAGCGTGAATAGAGCCTGCATCTAAAACAAAGCAACAAAAATAGTAAAACATAAATACATATGGGCCACTAAGGCCTCAAACAGAAACATACCAGGGAAACAAGCATGAGACATTTTGAAGAGATGGGTCTTGAGTTGTTGTTTTTTTTTTTTAATTGGGGACTGTTTCTGGTGAAACAAAAAGGATCTTACTCTTGAACAAAATGGTCTATCCCTGTAGGGATCCTCAAATAATGTTGTCAGACACTTACATTAACAATGTGAACCTGTCAGTGGCAAAAACAAACACTTTTGGACAAATATTGACTACAATTAAATGCACACCATATTCCAATAAAGGTCAATATTCTGTTTGAGGTAATACTCCGAATAAGGTGTTTATATGCACTGCAGCAACTGGAATATTCCATTTACATGTTAATTGATAAATTCCTGTGTTTTGGCGTATCCCAGAAAAGACCCCAGACTACTCGCAAACCAGAAACGCTCTTATTTAAAAAATACAGAAGAAGAGTAAGAAAAAGAAGAAGTTGTGTTTACAATGAACAGAAGCTGTAATGTTTGTTTCCGACATACCCATGTTGTCCAACTTGCACTTTTGCACTACAACTTAAATACAACACTCCTGCTGATCCATTTTGTCCTCAACAATGGAAGACAAGAGCAAGAAGAAAAGGCGAACGAGTGTATGGACCTTTCCTTCCAGCTTATGCTGTTCACGGCAGCCAGAGACCCCCGGAGTCTGTGGATGAAGGTGCGAAGCCAGTTCTGCTGTTCTCCCTGCTTGCCATAACCATAACAACACCGACAACCCAGAATTTCTTGCGAATCGAGCATGCGCAGACATTACTGAATATTCCGGTACGGGGCATTTTCTGATTAAGGTGTATACGTACATGTCACAATATTCTGGTTAAAACAGGCATATGCCGGGGTTTTATTTGGAATATTCTCCAACCAGAATATGACCTTAATCGGGTTATGCACATGTTTACATGACATGTGCAGGAATATGGTGTGCATGTAAACGTAGTCAGTGATGGTGTGAACATGCCCCAAGTGGTGACATTGCAGCCTGTTTCACAGCTGACCAATGTCAAAACTTTAAAAATCGTGGTTATGTTGTTATGTAATAGAGACTTGTTCAAGGAACAGCTGTCCTGTATCAAGACTTCCTGTGAAGGATTTATTTCAAATGTCATTAGAGACTGACATTCTTGTAGAACTGCTACATGCATCCTATTTCAAAACAAAATTAGGAATAAAGACTGACACCAACTCAATCTATCTCTCTTGTAGAAAAATCTCTCTAGCTTAAAAATAACCCCACACAAGAACAGTGGGACTGAATTCGAGAGACATGAGTGCTTAACATAAAATACATAAAACATTTCTGCCTCAACACATTACAAGTTTGCAGGCTCTTTATTGCACCAGTGTAACAAACTGGCAGAAATGCTTTTATGCTGAAATCAAGTTTTTGGATGGCCAAGCAAGACAACAAATGAAACACAATTTCTGTTACTATAATAAGATATGTAAAAAGAAACATTGGATCAGTCATTATATATCTATATGCTTGTTTATATCCACATTGCATGTACACTGAGGCACACATCAGTCAATCAATCAGTTTATCTGTCACATGAAATCATAAATTCCAGTGAAATGCAAATTTGTCAGTTCCATCAGCTGATGCATTAAAAAGACTGTAATAGTGCATATAAGGTTGAGCAGTCTTAGGCAGGGTCTTCTTTCAAGATCCTTTTGTCCTCTGGGTAGAGGTTCCTCCTGAGCCTCTCAATGCTGCTTGGTGTAATTGCTTTCTATTTCCCGAGCCCCAGCAGGGTTAAAAGGCAGTTATTCGAGTGGCTGAGATCTATTATGATTGTCCTGGCCTTATCTAGTATAAACATCCTTTATGCTGGGTAGAGCACTGCCTATGGTGTGTTCAGCTAAATGAATCACTCTTTGCAGGGCCTTGCTGTCCTGTTTCGTGTCAGGAGGCTCCCTATCATCCTATGGTGCAGTAGTAGCAATTCCTCAGTATCTGAGGGCAAACCCAGAATCTCCTCAGGTGTCTGAGGTGAAACAGACTCTGCCTTATTTTTCTCACCACTGAGTCAGTATGCAGCGCCCAGATCAGTCTCTGTGTGTGTGTGTGTGTGTGTGTGTGTGTGTGTGTGTGCGTGTGTGTGTGTGTGTGTGTGTGTGTGTGTGTGTGTGAGTGTGTGTGTTGCTGTTATTGTTCTGTGATTAATTAATAGTTCCTGTAAAATCCAGTATGTATAAGATCCCCACTAATTTAGTTCATTCATTCATTCATTTTCCATAACCGCTTATCCTGTTGGGGGTCGCAGCGGGACTGGAGCCTATCCCAGCTGACATCGGGCGAGGGGCGGGGTTCACCCTGGACAGGTCGCCAGACTATCACAGGGTTAACACTTACAGATAGACAACCATTCACACTCACATTCAAACCTATGGACAATTTAGAGTTGCCAATTAACCTAGCCTAAATGTCTTTGGATTGTGGGAGGAAGCCGGAGCACCTGCAGGAAATCCATGTTGACAAGGGAAAACATGCAAACTCAACACAGAACCAGGAACCTTCTTGCTGTGAGGCGACAGCGCTAACCACTACACCAGCCTTCAATTCAATTTTATTTAAATAGCCCAATATCACACATCTAAATTTGCCTCAGAGGCCTGAAAACATACGACACCCTCTGTCCTTGGTCCCTCACAGCGGGTAAGGAACTGAGGAGGGATCTCGCTCCCAGCACCAACAGACATGCAACAGCTACATAATTACTATAACACATGTACAAGTGCACTTCTACAGTTAAACAACAGCTGCTTATGCTGAGGGCTGCACTATTAACTCTACACTGGACAGTCAAAACCATTTATGTTCCTTCACAAGCAAACTTACTCTGCAAATTAAATTAGCTCGTATCTGCTGGACTTTGGAAGTGAAAACATGGTTTGTATAGCAATTAATCAGAGACTGAAAGCAGTTTAAGAGTTAGTTGATTATTCCTAAATTTAGCATGCCATGTGGTTGCATTTTTGAAAAAACAAGCAGTGTGTTCTTTATGAGTATTAATCAAATTGTTTGTCCTGTCTGTGTAGCGCATCTGTCCCCTATATTCATGAAAGACAGTGCCCTGGGTTTTTTAGTTGTTTGTATCTCTACAGTTTTTGTAATAAAGGGTAAAACAAGTCTATTCCTTTATTCCTCTTTCTTCTTATATGAATCCAGTACTACCCATCAGGTAAATATCCTATATTATTTCACTACAGGCTATATTCAGGTAAGTAGGCTATTACTTTCTTTCCCCACAGGTAAAACAGGTAAGTAATATAGTAAACCCCACTTCAGTCAGTTTAACTATATACACGTTATTTATATAAAAATATGAATTTTGATGGTAAATTTGATGGTAAAATTATTATAATTACATTCAATACAGGATAGTATTGTTATGTGCAGTACAAATGAAAAGTGAAACCACTTCAATGAATCACTGTCGTTCCAAAATAAGTAACCGTAATAACTTTCTACCATCAGGGAGAATCCCTGTCAGCGTCCATGTAAACAAGGCACCACAGTCCAACCCATCCACGTTGAAGGCCTGTTGTGATGAAAATTGGGTATGTTGTGGCCAAAAACCAAACGGCCCCTTCACTCAAATTGAGCCGATAAAATAAACTAGTACCTTACTTTGTGTTGCGGTTTGCAACCGAGAGCTCTCCCACGTGTGCGTGTCCATGCAACTGCTTGCTAGGCAGCCACCCGGGTAGCTAGCTGTGTTTCCCACGAGGCCAGAGGAACAGTGTTCGCCTTGAATGAACACTGCGCTATCTGGTTTCTCCTGCCCTCGCGCTCTGCCCTACTAGTCTCTGCATGTACATTAGGTTACATGATCTTTTCTCAAATCAACAGCAAAGCCAAGGCATGTTTCTATGTAAAATTATCTTACATTTTATACTAATGATTTAAATCTTTTTTTATCAAACATGAATTACAGAAATGAACCATATATGAAATAATACAATTATGAAAATAACAAACATGTCATAAGTGACACATAAACACAATCCTGTTACATTTGGAAAATAAAATATACAGCTTCAACTGAGTTTAATATAATGTTCTCAACAAGTCGGTCAACAGGACGGAACAGACAACATGCTGTCTGCCCCTCCTATCCCCAAACCAGAAAATTCTACTCCGGTGAGACACACTGGGAGGCAGCTACACTAAGCCAGCTAATTGCAAGAAGGTTAGTAATACCATTACCAGACCAGAAATAGAAAATTTTCCAATAACCTACAGGTCTGGTGTTTGGAGCCATTTTGTTTTCATTGTAAATTATGAGGATGATGGCGAGAGAGAGTGGTGGATAAAAACACACCGAGCCAAAGAACGAGACACCACACAGCTACAGACTCTCCTTAGCAGCTAACCCAGTAGCACAGTAACATACACAACCTCTGAGCCGAAGCATGAGACTCTCAGTGACAGACTTTAGCCAACCTGATGTCACAGAAATATGTGAAATGACCACAACCTCTTAACACCGCATTCCGTGGTGGCAGCACGTAATGGGTTGAAATTATGTGCCAGTACCACGGAAACAATGCCAATGTAAAGTCAATTAAGATCCTTTGTCGAAGTGGACACATGGATTCCCTGATTCAACGGGGTCATCCCTATGTTTCCCGGGTTCTATGTTCCCCACTTAACCCTGTAAAAAAGGTTCTATGTTCCCCACTTACACAAAAAGGGTTCTATGTTTCCCGCTCAACCAAGCTCAATTTTAACTCATTATGTGCTACCACGGAATGCGGTGTTAAGAGGTCGGGGTCATTTCACGTATTTCTGAGAGATCAGGTTGACTTTAGCAGGTAAGACAGCAGCACACACGGCACACATCTTCCAAATCATGAAACAAGAGCTGCTACGTGGCTGTAGCCTCTTGTTCAGCAGCTAACGTTAGCACAAAGCACACACTTATTTGGACAGAAAGACACAAGGGTACCTTGGCAACAGCTGTCAAGATTGTGTTTATATGATTGTGGCATTTAACAGAGATGTTTATTCTGGAGATGCGCGATAATATTGGCATGACATCTGTATCATCCAATATCTACTAGAATCAGAATTGGCCAACATGCTTTTTCTTATTTTGTCCAATGAATAAATATTACATACGTACATTGAAAAGTACTCTATTTCATGTCTCCATCTGCTGGTGGGCCATCATGATAAGAGTATGCATGCATAATATGATAGTGATTCCACAACAGAAGAGACTTTGATCACGCAAATTAGGTAGGGAAAAAAAAGCAAACTTGACAGTGACACACAGTGGGCGAAAGAAACTCTACTAATACTATGCTCCAATGTCAGTGTAAACATAGTCAGCATATTTTCACATCTAACTAAGTGAATTAAGGGTTTATTTAAACTAAAGCAGAGTTGGTGATTGTTGAAACAATGGACAGATGTACCAAGACGGCTTTTATGAGTTTTATTTTGTTTTTTTGTGGACTTTCAATGAAGTGTGTTTTACAATGATAAAATTGCTGTTTGTTTAAATGGTGACTGGTGGCTTTGGCAATGGCGATTTTCAGGTTTCTGATTAAAGGCCGAGGATCTCACTCTTTAACAAAAGAGGTCTATCTCTGTAAAGATCCTTTCTATTATATTGCCAGATATTTAGAAGTGTCAGTGGCAAAAAGAAGCACTTTTGGTGGATGTAAACTGAGGATGCACAATTGCATCAAGTGGTAAAACTGCAGCATGTTTCGCTGCTGCCAGCTGCTGCAGTCTCACTCAATGCTGGTCCAGTTTCAAAAACTGTTGTATCCTTCAGTCACTTGGACACAAAAACATGAGAAAATGGGGTCCAGGTTAAAAAACGTCAAAGTTGCCCTTTAACTTTAACATAATGATGAAGATGTTCCAAACTTCCAATTTTCAGGTCTATATCAAACATGCGCACTCTAAGAGAGACAAATACCTTTTTAGCAGCTTAGCAGCTCCATTTGTCTTTACTTTAGTAAGATTTTCTTTTCTTTCTCTCTTGATTTTTTTTTTTTTTTTTTCACAATATATTTTCTTATTTATTTTCTCTCTTTTCTACTTTGTCCTCCATTTAAATTTAATAATAACAAGTCTGAGTAGTCTTTCTGGGTTTTTCAAAGACCATCACATTAATTTTGTTTTAGTAGAATTGGAGGCTTATCTCTGTGGCACAAACTGGGCCAAAGTTTATGGGTACGGGTGTTGTGTTTGTTAGAGTCTACAGAAAGCTTGACCTAAAGTAGGAAAAAATAAAGTTTTCTGCTTCATTTGGATGGACAGTTTATAAAAACAAATATCTGGACATACTTAAAACCATCATGACATTGAATATTTCATGCTTAATTAACAACAGGAATAATCTTGCTTCCTTTTAAGCACTGTGTTTCAACTTGCTCGAGAACACTTGAGATGTAATGGACTTGGGCACAAGGAGGTTGACATGATGAGATAAGTGCTACATCTTTTTCTCTCCACTGCATCCTAACTATGAAGATAAGATTTCTCTTCAAACACATTAGGACTGGGCCAGTAACCAGATGATTACAGTGCCTGCCACATAACAGCAACATCCAAGGCTTAGTTCCAACCATGGAGGTGACCTGTGCTGCAGGTGTAAGTTTAAGTTTATATACATTTAGATATAAAAGAACATGATGCAAAGTAAAATGTCAGTAAAGATACATATCTTCCACACAATCAACACTACTGAGGAGAAATAAACAGAACATCAAATAAATCAGTACTATGAAGAAACGCAACAGTCACACAACACAGTGATGATCTATACAATATCAATTCTTCTTGTCATCAAAACACTTTTCAGTTTCTTTTTTTATATTGGGACATAGACATAGAGAAATAGTTCAAGTTCATGTTTCACAGTTGGGCTCCATGGTATCTCAATGAATACTGCCGTCTTGGTGTATGATAAATTGATAGAGTAGATAAAGGTTATTGGTTTGTCTAATTGGACAGAAATCAACCCTGAGGATAAGATAAGATAAAACAAATCATTAAAGCCTTCTGGTAACACTGTTATATACTTCACTTTGAAACTAAAGGCACATATTTGAAGAATATTTATGTCAGAAATGGTCAATACATTACATTTCAAGAAAGGAGGAGAAGTTGCAGCATGTGACTTGGAGCAAGTTGCAATTCTAATACAACATTTTTGCAGAATAAAAATGTTGTTAATATATGTGGGGTAAGTGCTTGCCCAGACAATATTACAATATGGATATATTAGACTGTGATATAATATTTAAAAAACAGACGAATGTAACAAAGGGCAAGTTTTTTATTTTGTGACCCCCGTTGCAAACAAAATTGATGTGATCTTTCTAAGTGAGTTTCTCATTTAATAGGATTCCAAGAAATCTTGTTGATGTAACTTTAAAAATTTCCTCACCATTAGTATGTTGTTTTGCTAATTCAACATTGTAATTCATCTTTTCTGAGAATCATAAAATTATTATTATTATTTGCATTTAATGCCAATTTAAATATCGAACAGATGCAACCCTCCTCTACCTCATCCACCTTCAGTCTTCAGCTCATCGCTGACCAGTCCTGCTCCTCATCCCATCATCCTCATTCTTCAGCCTTCCCTCTCTTCACCTCCATCACTAGTGTCTAGACTCCACTGGAGGAATATTCTTTAATTAACCACGGCTTAAATATTCATGTCACAGTGGGGTCTAATCACCAAAGAACTCTTCACATTTATCACATTGTGCATTTTGTATAAATTATTGTTCACTCTAAAATAAGTCTCTTCTGACTGATCTATTATGAGCTAGATAGTCAGCTCATTAAAACAGATAAGAGATTTCACTAATTTGATGCAGTGCAGCCAAACAGTGGTGCTTACTTCCTCCATATGTCTCCAGCATTCTTGTACTCCAACAGGATGTAGGAGTACAAGAATGTATTACAGCATTGCCATGTCAAAGCTAATGATGTTTCATACTGTAGCAAACTGACATGACAATTCATTTGTAGTCTTGTGCTGCTCTCTAGTAGTGTGTTTGCACTTTCACAAGCCTGTGTCTCCTGCACACTGGGCCTGTGCATGCTGTTGCAGGTTTGATGTTAATACTCATAATATTAATAATCATACAGAAATGATAACAACAGACACAGAGCCGGCGTGGCGTGCGTCACGTGCACCTGCGCATATTCATATGATTTCCAAAAATATAACTACGTATATCAACTGGTGATCATAGCACAAGAATTAATGAGGAATATACAAAATAATTTTAAGATAATTGTTTTTGTGTTATTTTATTAAAATAAACAGGACCCTCCCTCTACTATTGTTCCAGCCCGCATTGTATGATGTCCGAACAGCGCGGGTGTGATCTCAGAAAGACAAAATTGCCTATTAAATAACTTGAACGTTTTACTCTTAAGTACAAAAAAGCAAGTCCATTTTTTAAAAGAACATTTATTAAACAAACCAACTCAAGGTGAGAACAATTTAGGCAACATAAAATCCTGTAACGGAAACGGGCTCAACCGTTTGGATTTTTAATTATACTGATTAAAAATCCATGTCCATGTTCATTCATGTTATACTTTAAACATGTGTAAAGGCTGAACATAGTTTAGCGGAACACCACAATCCGTTTTTTGTATTTTTGAATTTGATTATTAAACGAATAATTAAAAAAAAAAAAAAAAATTTTTAAAAAAAAAACGTTTTTTCGTTTTTTGATTTTTGATTTTAAATTGAAAATGGAATGAACGAATGATACAATGATTATAGATAAAAAAAAAAAAAAACGTTTTTGGAAATAAAAATGGAAAAACCCGACTTTGTTTTTTTTTGTTTTTGTTTTTTTTGTTTTGTTTTTTTGCAGATTAATTTTTTCATTTACTGTTTTGGACAAAAAGTAGAACTGCGGTGACATCAGAGGCGGAAGTAACTTCAAAATAAAAGACAGGAAGATAAGATTGCCTATAAACCTTATTAATAGGCACCCTATACAACTTTCCCATGTATCTTTTATTTCCACTTACACCTGATGTTTTGCGCATTTTGAAAAGCTGCCTTACATTGCTGTGAGGAATATATTTTTATTAATAAAAATAGAAATAAAATGTTATGATAGCAAATTTTATGGCTACAGTAAAACTTGTTCAACAATAACATTGCTGTTCAGAGAATAACAAGGGAAATCGTCATGCATATTGTTCCCATGAAGGACGCAGCCTATAGGCATTCCCTCAAAGGTTGTGTTTTAATTAAATTATTGTGTGTGCTGCGTTGTTACTGTTACTACTGGGTTTCTCCATAACGCATCGTTGCATCAGTTGTTTCAAACTGATGTTTGTCCTTTTCACCAGCAGATGGCAGTAGGCCAATGGATTTATTTGCTGTCAATGAAAGCCTGGTTTTCTCTTAGTTTCTGTTGGATTATACAGACCAGCAATTCTTCAGGTTATTGATACGGACAATTCAGATTATATGCAGCATATATTTACTTGTATTCTTTTATATTGTTGTATCACATAGGCCTATGCATTGTTGGCAAAGATGGGCAGCATTTTAATTACATGTATTTAAAATGTTTTATCACCTACTATGACAATAGAAATGTCATACAAAAATACATCCTGTGCCTTTTTTAAAAATTTGATTAATAGAATAAAATATTCAATGATTAATCCATTTTTTTTTTTTAAACAAATAAGTTAGTGGCAGCCCTAACTGCATGCAACACATCTGATTCATGTTATTTTAATCTGTTAGTGCTTCTTGCAATGTCCCTCACAAATAAACTAATAAATACATGAATACAAACACCTTAGCTACTATTGAACATTTGAATGTGATGAAGAACCTTTAATGTTCATATGAAGGCAAGTGAAGGAGCTGCTATGTTACGTTCTAATAACCTTTCCTATTTTAATTTAAACTTTTTTATGTCAACCTCCCAATGAGGTGCAGTTTCCTCATCGCTGCCCTGTGCATTGAGGCCCTCCAGACTGGACCGCTAGGGATGGAGTGTAGGGTGGTACTCCTTACTGCTGAGCCTGTGCCTGGATCACTGGAGATTAAATTACACCTTGACATTAAGAGGGGCCACGTCAAGGGCCTGCAAAGAATCCTTACATTTCTGCCCATTTGAAAAGAGCAAAAGGGTTGCAGGTATATGGACAAAGTGGACCTGTTCTGGGATAACATAGTCTTGCAACAGTGTGCCTCGACAAATATCCACTTCATGAAAATTGGGATTAAAAAGTACAACTATGTTATCATTTATGACCTGGATGTGATTGCAAGTCCATAAAACCATGCAACTGTATTGATGTCTGTGTTGTATTTGTTTAAATAGTCCTATAAAATGATGCTAGCAGCATTGTCACCCTTACGTTCCTCAGTTTGTTTATACTTTGAATATAATTAATCTAATGATCCAAACTGAATAATATTGACATGGCACAGTAATGACAGATTCAAAATTGTGTACCAGTTAAAATTACTAGTATTAAGGCCAGGCTTGTGTTGACCACAGCATGCATAAAGTGGGGACCACAAGCAGTTTGATAACAAATCTTTAACAAATCTTTACTTTTCCATGAACACAAGAAAAAAACTCCTGTTTTGTCCTGGCTGGAATTAAAAATAAAACGGTCAGGAGATTCTCGCTGTGCTCAGCGTTGCCGGGGATGTGTCCGCCAGAAGGTTTGGACCGGTGATTATCAGGAGTAGTACATACTGCGCGGAGGCCCCATCTTCATCCTGCCTGAGCCATGATGACTAGGGGTGTGTCATTGGGTACCTCACGATTTCATTAAAAATCGATTCTTGATTCAAAACGATTCCAGGTTCAAAAATTGATTGTTGATTCAGTACATAGTGGTGTTTAATTTCTACTCCAGTCTGCTGTGCACAAAGACAGATAGTGTGGAAAATTATGGCATGAAAGCAGAGTAAAGTATGTAAAAATTATGTAATTTTCATATCCCCTTCCAAAATCTTTTTCTCACGTCTGCTGAAGACGCTATGGCTGACTTTCTTTCCCCTCCTCTCCTGTGTCAGGAGAACGTGAGCTGCAGCGGGGGCGGGGAAGAGCAGGAGAAAACAAAATTTAACTTTAAGTTAAGTTTTGTAACCCTGCCACCACTGCTGAAAAAGGAAACACTGGACATCCATTCATTTTCATTAATGCTGTGCTTAAATTATATTTTTTTAATGTATTGATCTTACATTAAATATTGCAGTACCTGTTTAAAACATGTTTATTCGGAAAGGGCCGATTGCTTATAATTTCTTGATAATCACATATATGTGTAGCAATTGACAATTGTATTGCATACAGGGAGCCACAGCTGCCAGCCTCTCGCACCCCTTGTACACCCCTGCCATGCCCCTGGTTACCCAGGATGTTAACACTTTTCTCTGTTCTCTCTCTGGTACTCTGCCAAAGTACTAGGCGGGGAGTGGGACTTCAGGGTTTTTACAAACGTAAACCCTAACCTCAATTGATTGTTAGTGGGCTAGCATAACACACCATACTGTAAATATATCTGTACTAGTCCATACCTGGGGATGTGTTATGTATAGAGGAATAATACATGCATATATTATCTGCTCAGAAATTCTGTTTTTGATTACTGTCGCAGTATGGGTGTCAGGGCACTTAATTCATGATTTATTTAACACTTTAGAGCCTTGTATTGTGCTTGTAAGGTTGGTCGAGTGGTGAAGGCAAAAGGAAGAGGACTTTAAACTGTTCAACAGTCCAATTTTTTTATTTCCCTTTTCTTTTCCAGCAGTGGGTTAGGTGCAGCAATATGTACAGTGCAGATCAGCTGGCCAAAACTGAAGAAAAACTAAAACAAAAATCAACTCTGCACCGGGCTATCCCCCCTTTAAGTTTGGGCCCCTGGCAGTAACAGCCGCTGTGGCCGGCTTGCTAGACAGATCTCAGAGATTCGAGAGAACCTTCCAACTCCTGCATATATATATATATATATATATATATATATATATATAGATAGATAGATAGATAGATAGATAGATAGATAGATAGTAGCTCCTCCAGTAGAGGTCACGGGGCATCCTGCGACCCTCTAGAGGATGAAGCAGTTAGAAGATGAATGAATGAATGAACTGTCTGTAGATGGCTTAGGTGTTCTTCCCATGAGTTACTAAACACCACCACGTCATCAAGGTACAGTAGGCTGCTGCAAAAGAATCTGTGCCTGCCAGGACCTTGTCCATCAGGCGCTGGAACGTAGCAGGGGCACCATGGAGACCAAAGGGAAGGAGAGTGAACTGAAAATGTCCAGAAGGTGTTCTGAAAGCTGTGATTTCTCTACTCTCTGGGGTGAGGGGAACCTGCCAGTAGCCCTTACTGGCAGGGACTCCCCAATCCTTACTGGACTCCCCAATCCTCTCCACCAGATTGTCAATTCTCGGCATGGGATACAAGTCCAGTTTACTGACACCGTTCACTTTCCTGATGTCCAAACAGAACCTCAAGGTTCCAACCTTCTTGGGGACCAAGATAATTGGGCTGCTCCACTCACTTGAGGATGGCTCAATAACCCCCAGTTCCCTCATCACCTCTAGCTCCCTTTTCAACACTGGCAGCAGGCGTTCTGGGACCCTGTAGACAGGCTGGCGAAGAGGCTTGGGATCCTTTAATGTGATGTGGTGGTGGGTGACCTCTGTTCCCAGAGTTTCCTGGAACATGTGCAGTGGCAAGATCTGAAGAAGCTCCTTCCTCATCTCCTCTTCCAGGTGGCTCAGCTCCAGCTGTGGGCCCCCCTCTGATCCTCGTAGGTACTGCTCCACTGGCTCCTCTTCCACCCTCACTGCCTTGATGAACAGAGAGTGAATTGCTGGTGGTGAAAGGGTGGGACGACGGTGCCATTTTTTAAGCTTGTTGATGTGGAAAGTTTGCAAAGGCTGTTTCCGGTCGGGCATGCAGATCTGGTATGTCACAGAACCCATTTTCTGTTTAACCTGATAGGGGTCCTGCCACTTTGCCAATAGTTTGTGCTCTGATGTAGGCAATAGCAACAAGATTTCCTCACCCGGTTCAAAACTTCGTTGTCTGGCTGACCGGTCATACCATTCCTTCTGCTTTGCCTGGGCCTGGAGAAGGTTTTCCCTGGCAATTGCTGTAGACTTAATGAGCTGCTCCCACATTATCAGGACATAAGAGATGATGTTCATGTCCTGGGATTTCCCAGGCCCCTCCCAGGTTTCCCGGAGCACATCCAAGGGTCCTCTAACCTGGTGGACATAAAGCAGCTCAAAAGGTGAAAACCCCATAGATGCCTGGGGTACTTAGTGGTATGCAAACAGCAGAAATGGCAGCCATTTGTCCCAATCCTTTCCAGTCTCTGACACAAACTTCCTGAGCATTCCCTTCAGCGTCTGGTTGAAACGCTCTACCAAACCTGTCTGAGGGTGGTAGGGGGTAGTCCTCACTCTCCTAATCCCTAACAGCTGATAGGCCTGTGAGAGCGTATGACTCATGAAATTGGGACCCTGGTCTGTTAACACCTCTCTGGGGATCCCTACCTGAGAGAAAAATTTTAGCAAGGCTGAGGCTACCTGCTCAGCTGTCACCTCTCTCAAAGGGAAAGCCTCGGGGTATCTGGTGGCATAGTCACTAATGACCAGGATAAACTTGTTCCCTGCCTGGCTCCTCTCCACTGGACCCACTATGTCTACCCCTATGTGCTTAAATGGAGTACTAATGACAGGAAGTGGAACAAGAGGTACAGGGGCAGTAGCTTTCCCTGCCGTCAACTGACATTCTGGACAAGTTTTACAGTAATCCTTGACTTGGCTGTACATCCCTGGCCAATAAAACCTTTTGGAAATGCGCATGAAGGTTTTCATAAAGCCTAGGTGACCTGACCAAGGGACTGTGTGACCTACCCTTAGAACTTCTTCTCTGCAGGACTTGGGAAGGACTAGCTGTCTGCAACAGTCACTTCGTCTGTAAAGTAGGTCATTTTCAATAAGGAACTGCTCAGTTAGGGAAGTGAATGGGGAGTCCTTCTCTGCCTCCTTAAAACAGTGCACAAGAGCGGAGTCTTCTCGCTGCTGTTTAGCAAGGTCAGAGGGCAAAGAATCTACCTGCAGCTCTGGAGCTGAAAGCTCTTCTTCTGTCTGCTGCGTTGACTGCAACATAAACTCCCCACTTGCTGCCTGCGCCTCTCCAATCTGTTCTCCTGTGTGACTGTGGGCCCCACTATAACCTCTTCCCCATGAAATGGCAATAACTGCAGTGTGTCTGTCTCTGTGTCTGGTGTGCTGGGTAGGGGAGCTGTTACTGGCACTGCCTCAGGTGTAGTAGGTGGCTCTGCCTGCCATGTTGCTGAAACCACTGGTGGCAACACCTCTGGAGCTGGAGCCACTGCAACCTGCTTTCCTTTGAAACGTGTAATTGCACCACAAAATCATTTTCTGCTCTCATGGATGAGGTCATACAAGACTGGCAGACCTGTCCCTAGCAGGATGGGGTAGGGCAGTTCTGAGGCAACACCAATTTTCATGAGGTAAATTTGACCTTTAACCTTAATGTAAACCTCAGCTGCTCATGTCCATGAACACAAATCACTGGGACTGTTTCACCCTCACTCCACAACTCCCTAGGAATGAGCTGAGACTGAACAAGGGACTGGGTGCAATTACCAGCAAATAATGTGTGTGCAGAGTTGTTACTGTTAACTGGGTTTCCACCGTAATGCGGTGTTCCCTGAGCGAAAGAGTAGAAGTAGGTTAAGCTTACTCTCCACCAGTAGATGGCAGTATGAGTACTTAAATGTATGCCTGGTTTGTCTCTTTGTGAACTGCTGGCTTATTTTCCAGGTTATTGATGCAGATGTATTTAATCCTATTCATTTAATTTGATATTTGATATTTTTGGTTTATTTACAACCTAGTTATAGATACCATGTATTTACTTTTTATTTCAGAAGCACACGTAGGCCTACCTGTATGGAAGAATAAGCATGTGTTGATAGTGTGGCAGAAATGAAAATGAAAAATAAACGAAAAATAAAGACACATTTGGTCTGTTCTTATCAGAAATGATTCAGCGGATCAGGCTTCAGTTACCAGCCAGTCACAGCACCACCTGTACACTGTAGCTCAGGGCTATTCAAATGGCGGCCCGCGGGCCACATGCGGCCCAGAAGCAATCCTTGAGTGGCCCAGCCAGTGGCCCAACCAGAAAAGCCGAGGAAAGCCGAGAAAAACCGGGAAAAATGTGCTCAGCGAGCCTACAGATATTTCTACAGAAATTCCTACAGTAGTTCAGACCGTGAATGCAACACTCTGCCGTAGCCTAGCAACACTCAACCCAGAATGCAGCGTGTTGTTGTGAAAACGTAAAGTTTACGTTGAAAAGTGGAAAAAAAATGTACTGCTGCTACCTCGGGTTCTGTTGAATTACAGCTCTTTTGTTTTTTAGACACTTTTTGATATGCTTGTGTCAGATGTGACCAAATTTAAAAGGGAAGCAGTGAATAAACATTGTTTTATTTTTCATGACATTAATTTGTGTTGGTTTAAAATTTGTCATTAACTGCTGCTTACCGGCCACTGAAAAAGTCTGGCCCAGCTAAATTTCTTGGTTTTAAAATCTGGCCCAACTGAATTTGTAATTGAATAGCCCTGCTGTAGCTCATCATTTACTCTCAGCTCAGAGTCAAACCTGCATGTCACTCTGTTCCAACTCTGCTGTTAGCGGCTTACATCAAAATTTTCTTTTTGTAGGCTGTTGGGTCTAAAGAATGATTTACAGGAGTGCAGAAATAGGACACAGCAACATAAGCTGGCAGCTCCACTCGGTCTGCTGTCATCTTTGCCTTTGGGGCATGCGCGTTTGGAGGAATCGTGGTTCGATTACTTTCCCCTGTGACCTGCCTGTGACCTCAGTGATGTTTTTTCAACACTTTTCTACTCTTACCCACAAACTTGAATTCGTGACGTAGTCGTAGAAATTGGGGTTGTACTCGCAAGACTTTTCATACTCACATAAAAACAATCCTAACCCAAACAATTTCACAGATTTTCAATTTTATTGACATACAAATGTTTAACATTACGAATACGAATGGTTAAAATTATGAACACATCTTTTTGAAAGTTGTCTTACACCATAAATTAAAGGGTTCTGATGGGAAAGTAACAACAAGAGAAAATATGAAAAAAGCCCTTAAGTCCTGAAGAAAAACATTTTTGTAGGAAGCTTCATTTGATTTAAATGAACCAAACTATCCCCCAAAAGACTATTTTCTCAGTTAACTTCATCTAATTGAAGAACTTTGAGGTAGAAATCATCATCAGTGTGTGGGTGTGTCAGAGCAGCTTCTATTCTGTATATCCAGAGCCATCTAACTTACTACAGCACACGGTCCCTCACTTATACACGGTAAAACGTGTGTTGACTCAGCAGACAACATGAAATAGGACAAGTTGATCAACAGGAGGATAGATATTTGAAAGAAGTACAGAATACCTGAGAGTCTTAGTGCATTATACTCATTTTCAGTCACCTGCCACCTGAATTTTGTTTTCCTTTACATAAATAAATACATTTCCACCACAAATTGATGCAGAAAAATTCACCAGGATGCAGGAAATTAAGTGTGTAAGGCTCAAAATTTCCTGGCAGAAGACCCCCAGACCTCCCCCACTTAATTTAACTTAATTCAAGTTTAATAAATTTACACCCTTGTCTGCATCACTGTACAGGTATTAAAATAAATGTGTAAAAAAGCAAAATGTGTTACTGTGTATTTGACATTAACAATTATGAGAGCGGTGCCCCTTTTTCTTTGCCTTAGCATCTGCCCATAAAAAATGTCGGGATTGCTCAACATACATTTTTTTAGGGACTTGTACTTTACTAGAGTATTCCCATGTGATGCTACTTCTTCTCCTCAACTCTATTTATTTGATAACAGCAACATTACAAGTTGCTTTACAAATACAGATTATCATTACAAAATATAAATGTCTCAATTAATTATGTGTTTTTCTCCATCACTTTGATGCTGTTTAACCTTGTTCGCTAACAAACCTCGCACAGTTAAGGCAAGGGGTGTCACTGTGGCAGTCAGCAGCATAAAATAATGATGTAAAAGTGAGTAAAGTGATACCCTCTACACCTTTTTTCCTGCCCACAAGGTAAATGTGGGAATTGTACCTATCTGTGATGAGGAAGGGGTGTTACAGTGGCTTAGTTAGACTACCTAAACAGACAGAGCCACAGCTTCAAGTCCTGTAGCTTGCAGTCTATCCTAATTGTCCTTGGCCCAAATGCCAGGGCAGACACACTGTGCGACACTGCCGACAGAAAGTCTGAATGGTAGGCCCTTATCAGTAAACACATAGATAACAACAAAGACAACATCAGTGCTGTGAGGTGTGCCACACTGAAGCCTGCCGTTAGCAACTTTGGGATACTTTATGAGTATCTGTGAACAACTGGGCATAAGAGAATATCAAAAACATATTAACAACAACTTAGAATAAAAAAAAAGAAAAATGTTGGCACTTGTTTATAAAATAAAATAATGCATAAATACAGTTTTAAGATGTACAGTCAGATCAGATTATCTTGATGATTTTTTCTTTGAAGAGGCACATTTCACTGGTCCGTGCATCAATGTGTTATTATTTTATCAGTCAACAGTCTCAGAAGCAGTCCTGCCAGGTATTGGCACAAACAGAGCAGGAGAGGAAGAGTCACAGGTGATGCCCAGGCTTATAAGTTACAAGTAAATGTAGATATTATTATACTAGTATATAAACAAGTGGTGACTAGCATCATCAGTGTGTTCTCCACTTAACCGTGCAAAAAAGGTTCTATGTTCCCCGCTTACACAAAAAAGGTTATGTTTCCTGGGTTCTATGTTGCCCGCTCAACCAAGCGGGAAACATAGAACCCTTTTTGTGTAAGCAGGGAACATAGAAGCTTTTTTGCAGGGTTAAGTGGGGAACATAAAACCCAGGAAACACAGAACCCTGGAAACATAAGGATGACCCCGAACAAACTAGCCAGCACCAATGTTAGCCAAACGGCTGATTAATGATGAGCATAATTAAAACGTTCTGAGTATATCTGAGGCAATGATAGGATTATATTAGGACATCTCAGCCAATGAAAACGTAGGCTAGCTTTCATTCAAGGGTGGGGCTTTGAGCAAAACTTGCTTGGATTGGATGGGGAATCCTGTCGCAAGCATTTTAGGAGTATATGAGGGGCAACTAGTGGTTAACCGTTTGTGTATCAAATTATTGGTGGGGACATTTCAGCACTCACTGTATTGGTGTGGACACAACCCCACTGTCCCCACTAAAAATTACGCCAGTGTATTGATCATTTCAATCAGGACAGACTCGTTCTGAGATAAAATAATATTTATTTACATGTGCATGCAAGTATGAGAAATGTGAAAAGTCTTTGGCAATTAGACCTCATCACCAATCAATCAATCAATCAATCAATTTTATTAATAAAGCCCAATATCACAAATCACAATTTGCCTCAGAGAGCTTGATGTCACGGTGTCTTACATTCCAGGAGGGTGGTAATGATGTAGTAGGTTAACAAACAACAATAGCACAATAATAACCTTTCACTTTGTAATCATATTTTTATTTGTTATCTTTTGCATATGTGTGGCTGCTCCGTGTGTGTCTGAGCAGAGTGCACGCGCGTTGTGCACCCGCCTAGAGACGCATATTACTAACCTGTTTAACAGCGAAATACTGCACCGTTGACTTTGGACCAGGTTTTTGTTTGTCACTGGCACATTTGCTTTTTACGTCATCTAACTAGCAACGCGCCATGACTGCGCCTGACCACTCCTCATTTTTAGACCAACACACCCAGAGAAGTGCAAGTTCACTGCTAGTTAGATGATGAGGGTGCAGGGCGTGAAAATGACAACTGTGCCTGCCTCATAAATGGCAGTGACACTTGCGACATGGATTATGCGCCCTCCGCCGTCCGCTTTAGACCATCTAAATAGGGCCCTAAATGGTGGTAATGGTGATGATTAAAGGCCCTGACACACCAAGCTGACGGTCGACTATCGACCAAAGTGAGCATCTTTTCGGCCGATTGAGCATGTTGAATCGGCGGCAGAGCTAGTCGGTGAAAGAGATCACTATTGGCTGTTTAGGTTTTATTCCCTCGCCCCAGTAGCATGTGAATCTGCCTGTAGTGAAACCGGGGCTAACCGGTGCTTCCTCCTCAGGCTCCACTTCACTCAGCTGCTGACAGACCAGCTGCTTCTTCTCACTTTAACCTGAATAACAAACCAGATCTAGCTGGGAGTGGCTAGGGTTAGCTGCAGCATGACCGGAGGGAAGCACAGCCAGTTAGCCTCTGCTAGCTTCCCAGCTAGCCTCAGCTCTCCGTTTGGATCCAACCAGAGCACCAAGCCCTGGTTTGTTATTCAGGTTAAAGTGGGAAGAAGCAGCGGGTTTATCGGGCAACTGAGTGAAGCTGAGTGAAGTGAAGCCTGCGGAGAAAACATCGGGACTGTCTGAATGTAATAGTCCGTGGAGGTGCTGCGGTGCTCGGCTGCACAGATACAGTAGGTAACACCTCGGCTGTCAAGATGTACCACTCTGTCATTCCGCTCTCTCTCACGCAGGCGCAGAACGTACATGCCACTTGGCCGTCGAGTGTAGTCTGTGTAGTGTGTTCAAAAGCAACTGACACAGGGCGACGTGAGGTGACATAGACGATGCAACAGTTGGCTTTTGTCACCGCCAGTTCTTTGATGTCGGTTTGGTGTGTCCACACCTTAAGAGGGAGCTGATCTGGATGTAAAGGGAAATAGGCTTTTGATGAGCAGGTCCTGGGCTCTGGATAAGGTGATTTGAGATGAATGGGGTGGGGCAGGGCAAAGAAATTCTACCTAAAATGACAACTTACAGGAGAGCAGATGTAAAGTTTAGCAGTAGCAACATGAATGGCTGAAGGGGATTGTAGCAAAGCGGGACTGGCTAACCAGGAGAGGGATCACCCAAAATCTGCTAATTAGAGAAAGCAGTGGGAGTGGGATAGAGAGAAAATTGTGAATGGATAAAGCATGAAAAATGTCCTCGTGGTTGAACTTACTCTGAGTTCTTGAATAATGCCTGGTTCACACAAGACGATATCAGCCCGATTATAGCCTGACGCAGCGACCTACAGTGTCGGCATGGATAGTGAATGACAATGAGTGTTGTACATGATAAACCATTGTCTCATCTCTAGTGTGTCATTGTTAACAAAAACTGACGCAACATCCGGGACACCTCAACAATGTTCCAACAGAAAGTCTAGCATGTCTGATTTTCTTTTTGTCGTCACTTTAACCAATAGAAATACAGAGCGATCTGCTGCCATAGACAACTGAATGGCAACGACACCCCAGCATTATTGATAGTTCCTCAGGGGACATTACCACAACAAAGTAAAAAGGGAAAAATGCTGGCATGAAACAGAGGAGGCACTTTAGCACTTTAGCAACCCAGGGAGTACTTCCATTAGCATCAAGCAAGCAAACAATGTTACTTCTTCATTAAGGAACAAAATTTCAAAAAATGAACAAACAAAAAAAAAGCTTTTACTTACCACAACTGCAGAGGCTACCAGCTTCATTTGAAACAGACTACATATAAATGGCCCGTTATTTTTAATTTCCTCTGTGTTTTTATATTTTTAATTTTTTACCTGCTCCTGTTTGCCTTGATAAAGTTAATGCATCGCGCCATCATTTCAAATTCAACACTTCCTGTGTCTGTATAAAACTGAAAGCCCATTATAACTTAAGTTAAGAGAATCCCTTCATTTTCTAAAAAGGCTTTTATTGTAAAACATTTGCAGGAACTTGTTGTGGAGGATTCAGTGACTGTCATAGTTTGCATATGGTACTTTAACTGTAGCTTCTGCCATCAGGTGGCACTTTTTACGTTACTACAACAACATTTCGGCTCACACAGTCACACTGACTGAGGTAAAAGTAATAATAATAAGGACAAGAATAACCTGATGACATCACACACGTTGTGAAAGACGACTGGGGATAATTGGTGAGTTCCATCGTGTAGTGTGTCATGTCTGTCGGCCAAGTCATGGTAAGATTTTATGACCCCACAATCGGCTAATGTGACACAGTGACTGTGGGAAAGGACAGAAATGTCGTGTAGTTTGAACCACGCATAAAGGAGCAGAAAGAGCACCACCCTACTTCCCTTTATACTAAGCTTCTCTACGATAGCCAAAGTTCAGGTGTAGAAAACACAAAACTGAATGCAGTCAGCTCAAACAGACCCTAACAGAGCGAGAATTCCAATACTGGCAAAAGTAGTGCTAGTGCTCAGCTCCATTACAATGGGACCAGCCTCTGGCTCAGAATAACACACCTATGTTCTGCTCAGTCACGTTTGGGTACATTATTGCGTTAACAGTATTATCTTGAGATTGAATTTGACCTTGGAAACAGTAGTTGACAAAACAATCTCACCATTAAGTAACTGTTCTGGATCTTATCACACAGTCTTTCTCAGCATTTCAGCATTTTTTCATGGATTTGTAGATATTTAAATGTAAGGTTTTCTACGCACTTAAAAAAAAACAATGTATAGAGTCATATGAAAGTAATTCCTCTCAATCAGTGGTGGTGTTTTTATCTGCAGAGAATCTGCCTTCTGCTTTACACACAGTTGCCAATTATTCATGCATAGTATACCTTGACGGACTTTTGTCCATGTTGGCTTAAAGGTCCAGTGTGTAGGGTGTAAAGAGATACATTGGTAGAACTTGAATATAATGTAATCAGTATGTTTTCTTCAGTGTATATGTGTATAATGAAAAAACTTGTGTTTTCCTTACCTTGGAATGAGCTGTTTATATCTCAGCCAATTATCATAGAACAGTTTGATAGATAGTATTGATATCCTACATGTAAAGTCAATGTGAAGATGTGATTACACATGAATTCCTGCCAAGTAGCATGATGGGCGCAATGGATGTGATGTACGCAACACAAATAATGCAAATTATGCAACGCAAATGTCGCAAGTAGCGCGATTTTGTGTTATACACTTAATCGTAAGAGTTGAAAAATCTTAACTTCAAGAACATTGCGCCTCAATGGCCAGTCAGCAGCGAGCTCCTCTGAGGACATATGATGCCTTTTAGCTTCTTTGGGCACTCTTGTACACGCAGTTTCACATGCATATGACAAAAGTTATTAGCACATATCAAGTGAGTCAAAACACAGAATATTCTAGCATTCAAACTCTTGCGAGCAACAATAATACTACTACTAATAATAATAATAATACATTTTATTTATAAGCGCCTTTCAGAACACTCAATGACACTGTACAGCAGTAAAACAAAACAATAAAAACACAGATAAAAGCTACACAGAATAAAATGGAACAATGCACTTACAGAGAGTATGATATCTTGAACAGGTGGGTTTTGAGTCTAGATTTGAACAGTGGAAAAGAGTCGAATGTTATGGATGTCCGGTTGGAGTGAGTTCCAGAGTTGGGGAGCAGAGCAACTGAAGGCTCTGCTCCCCAGAGTAACGCAACATGAAAAGTTTCATTGCATTTGGTGTGAACACAACAGTACACTTCACCTTTAAAAGTTGAGATTGAAAGTTTTTTAATGCTATATGGAGGCAGTTCAATAAATTGTGCTACTTAAACATTTGTTAACACTACTATTTTTTATGTGTTTGTAAGTTTGACACTGTCCTTGGTAATAGCATCTGAGGAACATCCTGGTAGTGTTTTGTCTGCCACATTTCCATCTGATAAAATTATGCTTCACCCGCACTGAAGCTGTGTTAAATAGATACCTATCTGACCTATCATCAACAACAGACTGCCACCACTTCTGTTACTATGCCTGCAAGCTGTGCAGTAGCTGCAGTAGGAGGAACTATCAGTGGAGGAATATCTGCTTTTGGATGCAAAGAGATAAATGCTGCCTACATCTGCCTGTGCATCAGATGCGTCCAGTTAATGCAGCGACATGGCCTGGAGCAGCGACCTGAGAATTTATGGTTACCTCCCAAGTTTAGAGTATGTTACACAGAGTGCCAACCGTCAGGTTATACTTGCATTAATTTTTTTGGGTTACCACCTTTGGTTTCAACTTGACTTTGCATGTCCATGCAGCTCAGAAAGGAATGTTTTTCACTGCTACACCTACATGTTGCTGCCATCTTTCATCATAACAAGCGTGATTATGTGGAATGACAATCGGATCGGCAGAATCTTCAGATTCAACTGCTACCACTCATCAATCAAAAAAGAAAGATGCAAATGCAAGGTGAAATTCTGCCTTGAGTTCTTCATATACCTTCTACAGGCTGCATCATCTGCATTTCTTTGGTGTGGGTCGGTGCTCGTTGATGGAGACTGGTATGTGTGTTGTGTGAATGGCAACGCAGAAGAATTCAAGGCCTTATCATGTATGAAAGATAGTGAGATGGGTCCAGTCGAGAAGGCCAGAAAAGTGAACCTGAAAAACCAATCACTGGTGAGTAAAGCCTCTCCTACCTTACAACATTGGCTCTAGGGGACAAAGTCAACTGTAGCCTGATTCCAGGCATCTTTTGATTGCGAGGAAAAAACATTGGTGTTCCACTTAGAACTCAATTCTGCACATTAGATACGCATACAGACATGGATAGAGTCTTCTGTTTGTACTCTGCGTTCAATTTGTCCATATTTGTGCATGTTTTCTGAAAGTTTATGGATACAGACACACTGGAGCAGTACCACCGAAAATCATGGAGGCAGTGTAGCATAGTTCATGTGAGATACAACCCTAGCAGATGACAAAGCCATTTAAAAAATGGCAGACCATCACTGCCACCATCTACAACCCTGCCTCCATTACAAAGTTCTTATTTTGACCTCCTCCCCTGTTGCCTGATTTGCTGTTGTGCCAGAGGTGTGGGACATGTCTCTAGTGCTTTCTATTGGCTGTATCAATTACCATCATAAAGGGGACACATGGAAGTGTGAGGACTGTGGCATTTGTGTTGAAGGAGTAAAAATGAGGCCTTAGACTTTCAGTCCAGCCAATACTGCACATAAATAGCATATAAAACACTGAACTTTACTCCGCCTGAACTGAAATACACACAGTGGGAAATTAGTTCTAGAACCTTGCTGCTCAATGGTAGGTTGTTCCCTTCGATGTGGTACAAACTTGATGTCAGAAATAAAAGTCTACCACTATTCTGAGGAAACAAATGAGCAGCACAAAGCATGGATTGCAGCACTAAAAAAAAAGGACGAAAGGACGGGACACCATCAGAACGTTCCAGGGTCTGTAGCACTCATTTTATTACTGGTAAGTAAACTTGTTCAGGCTTGAACGATTGCTGGCTAACAGTCTGCAGAAGGAGAGAGGAGCATATCTATTAGTGTGTGCTGTGTGTCTGTCCAACGTGTTCTCAGTACAGTTCAAGTCTACATATTACACCTAATCATACTGCCACAACAAGTCCTGTCCAGCCAACCAGCGGCGTGTCATACTACCTCAAAAGGTTCCATCCAGCCACATTACAAACTGACTCCACCCTGCAGTTGGCATTGATGTCTGATGTCAAAATCACTGATAAGGCAGTGGTACTTGATGAGTTTGGAATGAGAGTGGACTATTCTGTGTTGTCATTTTCATTCCCCAAATAATAGTAAAACTTACCGGCAATAAAATGATCATTACAGAACCTGGAGTTTCCCAGTGGTGTCCAATTCTTTAACCGCTGCAATCCATGCTTTACACTGGTTTGTTTCTTCAGAGAGGCGGTAGACTTTTATCTCTTACATCAAGTTTGTACCTCATCAAAGGGAGCAACCTACCATTAAGCAGCAAGATACTAAAACCTAATTTTGCCATTTCAGTATGTATTTCAGTTCAGGAGGACTACAGTTCAGCTTTTCATATGCTGTTTGCATGCAGTAGTGGTTGGACTGGAAGTCTAACAATGTTGTTTTCTCGTAACTGAAAAATGCCATTAAACAGTCTATAAATGTTCATCATCACGAAAAGTGCTTTTAAACTTACCCTATTATGTTTGGCAGGTCCTTGGCTTAATCTGCATCCTGCTGACTGCTATCTGCTCATTGCTTTTGGTGTTTCCATGGAGCACCTGGTGCACGAGGAGAAATCACTTCAGGGCTTCATTTGAAGAGGCCATACTGGAGCAGACAGAAATCATTGTGTGGAAGGAGATGGAGAAAGCTGCCAAAGATTCTGTTACAAAATCACTGAACTCTCTGTCTAAACCTACAACAACCACTGCAACACCTTCAGCATCTTCCACAGAAAGTGATTTGAAGGAGGTGGAAAAAACAGAGGACGAGGAAAAATCAGGTTTAAATATAACTGTAAACTGGGAAGAAGTAGCTTGTCTTGCTGATGCCCTTATTGAAAGTATTCCAAACAATTTTGCTCAACATAACAATCTAAATATTTCTAATTATAACAACATTAATAGAGACTGAATGCAGGTAATTTGAAGAAAACACACATCAATATGCCACAAGTATGGAGACATCCTTAAAAGACTGACTGTTTTTATGTAAGCATAAAAACCTACGTTGACTGATGCTTGTGTACATTGAAACAATCACTTTTATTGTCTCTTCACATATTCTAGCTTTTTTTTATTATTAATAAAAAACAAACCCATTGATAATTTCACCTGACACCTATTGGCCTCTTAATATAAAATCACTGTAAGACATTACAAATTTTCTAATCTGGATGTTTATGTTGTTGTGGCATTCAAGTGTGCTTTATCTTTTGTTATTACACTGCTCTATTAAATGCTGTATTCTGATTGGTCAGCCTCCACTGCGCGTCAGGGTTCTATTCCCTTGTCAGGAGTTATTTTCCCAGTATTCACCGGCTCGTTATACATTATCCCTTACTTATCATAAGTAAATAGGACTAGCCAGCCTTTCTGTGTTTCAGCATTCTATCAGAGAAAAGGATCTCACCACAGTAGAATGTAAATGTAAAACATTTTCATTTGCATTAGCTTTTCTGTTAATTTATTGGTTTTGTAAATCATAACTAATTCATGCTGGGCTTTTTTCTGTTTTCATTTTTTGTTTCATTTTCAGTAGCTGTCCTCTACATTGAACACTACCATGAGACTTCAGTTAAAAGCCTAGTCCCTTTTACTAGCCCAGTGTGGCTACACATTTTGACAAATAGATGCCTGTCTCCATTAGACACCTGGGCTGGTTGCCAAGCAGTTAATTTGTTTTTATAAGTTCTTCAGATGTATAAAACCAGGTTGTTGGCTACCTCAAATTATGTGTCCATTCCTTGATTAACCTTTAAGTTAATCAAATTCCTTTAGTCTGTAAGGGTCCTCAGATCAAAGGAATCAAATGGGCTTTTCATAAAAAGTATTCCAAGTTGTGAGTGTTGTTTTAATAGGATAAAGTGTTATGATGTCGGTATGCCAATCTTCGAGTGCTGTAACTCTCTCTCCCTCTGATGCACTGTCAGAGCTAGATCAAATGAATGATTCACAACTGATATATTATCTAAAGCCTAATTTTTATACAAGTAACATTCATACTGATTTAAATAAACAGTTTGATTGTGTGTCCTGATCTTTGCTGAGCGGGTGTCCCAGATATGGGCTGGTTGAATTCAGTGATTTAAGAAAATAATAGCAGAGGCTATGAAGTTTTACAGTATATAGTGAGCTCACCTGCACCATGAAAAAAACACTATTGGATACTATACTATATTGCTTGTTAGTGGCCTTATGTTTTACACTACTTTTCACAATTCAATTCAACTCTATTAAATTCAATTTTATTTAAAAAGTCCAATAACACAAAATACAATTTGCCTCAGAAGGCTTTACAACATATGACACCCCACTGTCCTTGGACCCTCACAGTGGATAAGAAAAAACTCCCCAAAAAAAACCTTAGTGGGGGAGAGAAATGGTAGAAATCTCAGGAAGAGCAACTAAAGGAGGGATCCCTCTTCCAGATCAGATGGATGTGCAATAGATGTTGTGTGTACAGAAAAGATCAACATAATAAATTCACAGTAATCCATATAACAAAATGATACATTAAGAGACAGAAAGAGACAGAGACAGAGAGAGAAGCAGGGCAAACAGTAATAACAATAGCTACAATAACATTAATTTTAGTAATAATATTATTTATAATAAGAAGAATATTATTTTGGTAGCATATATGTTGTAAATATGTATTAATATATTATATAATATGTATGTGACAAAAATAATCATATGTGTATAATAATAGTAGAAGTATGACAATAAATAGCAGTAGTAGTCAGCATCAGGCAGGACCACGACAGCAGTGTAACCATGACCAACGATCCAGGCATAGTCGCGATTCGAGGGAACCTCCAGTGGAGCACAAAGGCTCAATGCATTGTGGGGTACTTTGAGCCCACTAGATAGGGTATAATAATTGCCACTATACATTCAGACAGCTCTACAAAATGGCGAAGTCACTATATAGTGGATTATGTTGTGAGTAGTGAGTGTTTTCAGAAAAATAAATGAACAGATGGTAAAGGAATAGTTTGACATGTTAGTTTCATTATTATTTTAAAAAAGAGTTTGGGGTGATGGTGGTGCCAGAGGAATTAGTCTATTGAATGGCTGGATTATTGTCACTATTAAAGGTGTACTTCACCAATTTGACCTCTTCAAATCAGTTAAACACATCATGAGGACTTCTACTTTGCCTGTGTTGTGTTCTTAACTTGGTTTCAGAACACTAATCTTCTACAGAAAGCTAAAGTAAACAGTGAGGATATCTCAGTATTCGCCATTAGTAATGTCCATTCTGTTTCTTGAATCTGTCTTTTGCAAGTACCCAAGACCTGCAGCACTGTACTGATGGAGTAGATCTTTGACAACATTTTTCCTATGGGTCATGACAAGTCCAAGCAAAGACTAATTTTTAGTGGGGTTGTATACCCAGCGAGTGTTGAAATGTCCCCACCAATAATTTGGTACACAAACGGTTAACCACTAGTCGTGCGTCATATACTGCTAAAATCAAGCGCTAACGGCTACGTCACACATCCAGCCCCGCCCACATCCATACGTCATTGTGGTTTGTTCAGGGAAAGTCGGGATTTCAAAAACTCAGTCGAAACAGCGCAAACTGACTGTCAGATTTCATGATGTTCTTCCCTACTACATAAACATTTACCACACGAACACTTAAAGATAAATGGAATAAAATATCACATTATATAATTTACTTATCTTCCAATGATGTAGACCTACATCAGTCTAATAATATCAGACTGAAAGAAAAGACCTTTGAAAACTTTTTACCACTATTTAGCCAACCTCAATCTATTAACCTCTCCGTTTATATCGGTTGTATTTATATTGACTATTTTATATGTTTTTATATGGCAAGATGGCGCCTGTGATTGGCATGGCCGCTGCCTCGGCGTCTTGTCTCCTCACGCTAATTTTTGTCCTGACATTTTCTCAAGTCCTATCAACCTGCACCTCCAGCCTGTGCTATGATCGGACCACGCTGCTACAAATTAGGAACTCTATGGAAGAGTTCAGCACAAACTGGGGCTATAACTTCTTACCTCCCCCGTCTGCCTACGCTGACCTGTCACTCGGAGGGCTGTTGCTACCTCCACTCCGGAGAAGGCTGCGGAAACGCGGATCCAGGGCCGGCGTCCAGGTGTGGCTGAGGCGGAGCAGGCGGCTCTTTCCTGTGCACGGCCGGGTGGAATCCACGAGCTACCTGCGTCCCATCTCTTTGCGAGCGCCCGAGGAGGACTACGACCCTCAGCCCCTACCCCGGTATTCCCAGGTCTACCGCAGCCCCTGCTCATGGCGTGCCATCGCTCCGCGAGTCAGCTGTCTGTCAACAATCAGACCGCAATCAGCTGGTGGTGACGTCACGGTGCTTTCACGGTCCAAGATGGCCCTGCTTAATGCACGCTCCATTGCAAACAAATCCTTCGTCCTGCATGACTTTCTCACCAGAAAGATCTCGATTTCCTCTTCCTGTCTGAAACCTGGCAGCGGCACGGGGAATTTGTCCATCTAAAGGAGCTGTGTCCCGCGGAATACTCTTTTGTTGCTACACCCCGCCTCACAGGACGTGGGGGGGCCTCGCTGTTGTCTACCGTGAATGCCTCAAAATTAGGTTGGTGAACTCCGACTGTTTCCCCTCGTTTGAGCTTCAAGTGACTAAGATAAACGAAAAAAACCCTTTTTACTGCTTTTTAATCTATCGCCCTCCTGGCCCAGTTACTGGATTTTTATCTGACTTCACTGAACTCTTAACTTCTATTATTAAATTGGAGAAGGTTTTAATTATTGGTGATTTTAATATTCACATTGATGATCTGTCATCTTCTACTGCTGCTGAGTTTTTAAATATCACTGAGTCTTTTAACCTCGTGCAACATGTCTCTGGTCCAACACACAGTAAGGGACACACACTGGACCTTATATTTTCATATGGATTGACCATTGAAAATCTACATGTAGAGGATCTTCTTGTCAGTGACCACAGCTGTGTCTCCTTTGATATGGAATATGTTGAGAAGCATATTCCAAGTAGGGTTCAAGGAAAGAATCGCTTTATAAATCAGTCTGTTGTTGAGAGTTTTATTTCCTTGTTTGATGCTGAGCCTGCCTCAAACGTTGATGATGATGATGATGATGTTGATGATGTTGATGTAAATTCACTAGTACAGTGTTTTAATCTTCGATGCAAGTCTATTATTGATAAAGTAGCTCCAATCAAATCAAGATCTACCTCCCTAAGGAAGCCCTGCCCCTGGATAAATGAAGAGATTTTAAATCATAGGAAAAGCTGCCGCAAGGCAGAGCGGCTGTGGAAAGCATCGAAGCTTGAGGTTCACAGGCTATACCTCAAGGATCTGAGATTAGCATTAAACAATGCACTAAAGACAGCAAGAACTGCCTATTTCGCCCAACTTATCTCTATTAATAAGAGAAATCCCAAGTTTCTGTTTGAGACCATTAGCTCTATTACATCCCCTACTGTCCCCACTGCCCCGGTCTCCTCTATGACGGATTGTAATGCTTTTGCCAGTTTTATGGTAAACAAAATCAATGACATCAGGGCCAATTTTTCTTTTACTGTTCCAAATCCTTGCACTATTCAGCCTCCCCGGTGTAACTGGTCCCTGTTTTCCTTGGTCTCACTGCCAGACATCAATGCGATCCTTGCCACCATGGCTCCGTCCTCTAGCCCTCTGGACATACTCCCGACATCACTGTTCCTTAAAACTTTTGGCTCCACTGGCCCCTGCATTGTAGAGATCATAAATCAATCTCTCCAAACTGGTGTTGTTCCAGATTCCTTTAAACAAGCGGCAGTGGAACCTAAATTAAAGAAACCAAACCTGGATCCTGCTGATTTGAAAAACTATAGGCCCATTTCAAAGCTCCCTTTTCTGGCCAAAATTATGGAAAAGGTAGTAGCTGAACAATTAACTGCCTTCATTGATGCAAACTCTATCTTTGACACCTTCCAATCAGGTTTCAGAAAAAAACACTCCACCGAGACAGCCTTAATCAGAGTATCAAGTGATGTCCTGATGGCAGCAGACTCTGGTCAATATACAGCCCTGGTATTGTTAGATCTTACCGCTGCATTTGACACGGTGGACCATAAAGTCTTGTTAAACAGACTCAGAGACACTTTTGGGATTACAGGTACTGTTTTAAATTGGTTCAGGTCTTATCTGACTGACAGGAGTTTTTTGGTCCATGTCAACCAGCTATCATCTGACCTGACAGGGCTAACCTGTGGGGTCCCTCAGGGATCAGTACTTGGCCCTTTTCTCTTCTTGCTTTACATGACCCCTCTTGGACAGATTATCAGTGAGTTCAGTGATGTCTCTTATCATCTATATGCTGATGATGTGCAGCTCTACTGCTCCTTCAAGCAGAATGAGCTACACAAACTAGACAATTTAACTGCCTGTTTGACGGCCATCAAAAAATGGCTAAATGATAATCTTCTTCAACTAAATTCTGCCAAAACTGAAACACTGATTATCGCCCCAGATAGTGCCATCCCCCCCATAAAGCAGCACCTAGGTCAGTTAGGTCTTTCTGTCCAACCAAGTATACGCAACCTAGGCGTTGTTTTTGACAAGGACATGTCCCTGGACCATCACTGTAAACAGTTGGTGAAAAATTGTTTCTATCACTTGCGCAATATAGCGAAACTGAGGTCCATGATTTCAAGACCTGAAATGGAGATGATAATTCATGCTTTTATTTCATCTCGCATTGACTATTGTAATACTCTTTTTATGTGTCTTAACAAAAAGGCTGTAAATCGCCTTCAAACCGTGCAGAACGCAGCTGCAAGGCTCATAACTGGATCTAAGAAAAGGGATCATATCACCCCAATTTTATATTCCTTACATTGGTTACCAGTAAATTTTAGGATTCATTTTAAGATTTTAGTACTTGTTTTTAGAGCCCTCCATGAACAAGCTCCTTCGTACATCACTGAGCTGCTGAGACCCTATTCCCCCTACGTTCACTAAGGTCATCAGACCAGAAACTCTTGATGGTCCCCCGCACCCGTTTTAAAACACGGGGTGACTGCTCATTCCAGGCCTGTGCCCCTCGCCATTGGAATGCTCTACCATTCACCTTGCGCAGTATAGAGTCCACTGAAGGTTTTAAGAAAGAACTTAAAACCTATCTTTTTAGACAGGCTTTCAACTGATGTTGACGTTGTGGGGCCTCTGTAAAGTTTTCCTGAAATTGTGCTGTTATGTATTTTTTGTTGTGATCTCTGTACTGTACTTTATTGCATTTTACCCTTGTTGTAAAGCACTTTGTGATTTTATCTATGAAAAGTGCTATATAAATTAAACTTACTTACTTACTTACTTACTTATTTACTCAAATTGTTACTAACAGAACTTACCTTTGCCAGCCTGTTGTAGGCCTACCTCCTGACCAGCCCTCTCTCTACAATTACATTTCTATAGAGGACATCCAGTGCACCACCATCTTTTGTACTATTTTATTTTTATTATTATATCTGACCTATTTTCTCACCTATACTGTGCTATGTCATGTCCTATGTCTTGATGTATCATACTAGCCTTCAGTACTGTATGTGTACTGTGTGTGTTTGTGTGGAGTGTATTTTGGGACTTGTCCAGGTAATAAAGGGCAGTGGTTCTCAGTTAACTTTGGCTGGTTAAATAAGGTGAAATAAATGATTAAAAAAAAATGCAACCCATTTAATGGAATATCATAATGAGTGAACAAGTGTCAGTGATAGCAAATAATGCAAATTATTACCAAAGGAAAAGTTTTTCAATTATTTAGCAACAATGAACAGACTATTCTGATCAAATTATGGAAGCATAGTTAGTAGTAGGTCGGGCAAAAATTTATAATATGTGCTCAGCCTCCATGCAGACCAAGCCATTTCCCTGCAAAAAATGTACAATTATTATCTTTTAATCCTGCAGTGAAGAAAGGGGAGACGTCCACCACTGCCATTTTTTTTTTTTATCCATCAAGATGTTATCAAGTGTATGATCCTGGTGGTTGTTCTGAATGGCCTCTCACATCTTCAGTGTACATTTCTCTACCACCAAGTAGTTTACCCAGCTGCCTTGCATCCTTGTGTCTGATGCTACCTCCCCAGACTGCAGCATAAAACACACTTGCCACCACAGGCTGATAAATCACTGACTCAAGAACATTTTTTTATTTCAACAGTTTATTCAAGCAAAACAAAACAAAACATGAATATCTGACTGAACTTCTTGAACTTCTCTGTCACTCATAAAAGGAAAGCAGAACATGTCACTCAATTTGGATACAAAAGTAGAGTGTTTGTCAATGATAACTAAAGTTATTAATTTAGTCATGAACACATTTACTCAATCTGGAAGAAATAGAGGAAGGATAAGTATTTGTTGAGAATGTAACTGATAGCTTGTAGTCATTCTGTCTTCAAAGTAACTAAAATGAATGAATTTGATCGTAATCACTTATCTAAGAAAACTGAATTAAAATCAACACAGCTATGCCTCCTATTCGACATCAACTCTTATCACAACTCTGCACAGCGGCAGCTGAAAGAAGTTTTGCCTACTTCTGTGCAGAGACTAGTAATATAATATGTATAATATAATATGTTACAGTAAATTCAGACCATACCTCCATGGCGGACTGCTCCATCTAAGTGATTTCTCAGATGGTAAAGAATTTTATGATTTAGTGGCATCTGGAAACGACAACAGGGACAATCGTATGTTTCTGCTGCCGGAAAAACAGGCTCTTCAGTGGCCAGGAAATGAGTGGGATGCTGTGGACATATCCACAAAAAAAGAACAACTGGCCATTAGATTCAAGATACACAAGGCCTATTAGCATTAGTGTTCTTTCACATTCAGGTTAATTCATTTATTCAAATAAGCTACAACATTTAAATACAACATTGTAGCTGCTACAAGAAATGAATATCAAACAAAATTTCATTGCACTGACTTGCAATGACAATAAAGCTTCTTAATTAATTTCCACGTTAGATAACTTTTTTGTTATGTTACATAACTTAGCGTCACTTTCGATATATACATACGCAATGAAAATGCCACCCACACACACACACACACACACACACACACACACACACACAGAGCTAAATTAGAGTTACAACAACGCTAACGCCAACGCTAACAACGCTAACAATGCCGGATGTTACCACACAAGCTAAATGTTGACCATTAACCTACCAAGATACCCTAAAGTTATACAACAATATACAGCAACAAAAGCGCCATGAGATGTGAATAAAGTTTTTCATTTATTGCATTTATTGTAGCAACGTAATTTCACCTACCGACATGATCTTCCCGCTTGGTTTTTCTGAAATTTTTGCCGAGAGAGAAGAGATGGAGTAACTTGGGGAGGATTTCTATATATTGGGATTGTTGGACGGGGCTAGATCTTTGAGGGGGGGCTAGACATCCAGCCCTGTATGGGGTGCCGTTTGTAAAGTGTCTCATGCTGAAAATAACATCAACTTTTTGCCACATTTAGCTTCAAACAATGTTTAAAAGAGTGTTGTGAATTTTTTAACGTCACCTTTTACCACATTTACAGCAATATTTGTTAACTTAGAAATATATTAAATAGTTAAATCTAAATATTAAATGTGGCACCTAAATGTTAAATGTTAAATCTAAATATTAAATCTAAATCTAAATGCTAAATCTAAATCTAAATCTAAATGTTAAATCTAAATATTAAATCTAAATATAAATCTAAATATTAAATCTAAATATAAATATTAAATCTAAATATTAAATATAAATATAAATCTAAATGTTAAATATAAATGTTAAATCTAAATGCTAAATATAAATCTAAATGTTAAATCTAAATGCTAAATATAAATATAAATATAAATGTTAAATCTAAATGTTCTGGGTGAAACTAAATATTTAGCTAATATGCAAATTCACACTGCCGATCACCGGAAGTACCAAAATAAAAGCTCGAGATGGTCAGACAATGTTTATAGAATCAAATAATGAATTAAAACCAACTTATCGGGGGAAATGAACACTTGAACATACATTAGCGTGATAATAACTACCTAAAATAACAAGAAACATAAATTAGTAAATTATCAGTCTTCACTCATTACATCAATATACTAATGTTATTGATCAAAACAACTACTTATCCTATCTCTATATATTAATATTATCCTATCATCACCTCAGATATACTCAGAACGTTTTAATTATGCTCGTCATTAATCGGGAACTGCCCATTGGTCCGACCCCCCATCTGTATGAGTAGGTCGGACCAATAGGAGGTCCCGTTAGTTCGACCTGTCTTCACCTGCACACCCCCTCCAGGCTTCTTCTGTTTTCTACTGCGCTGATTTTCTGTCCAGCACCAAGGACAACGCTACACATTCTCGAATAGAGCCCTGCACGGGCTGAGCGACTCCGACAATGATTATTATTATTATTAATTAATTACTTTCTGCCAAGTGCTGTCATTGATGCGCGCAGCTGTTCTCTCTCTCGATCACTCTCTCTTTCGCTCTGATAAACAGACACACAAGAACACACACATGCTGGAGAGAGTGTGATATGCCATCAGGTTGGATGTGCCTATGCTGCGCAGGATGCTGCTTAGTTACAATGTAACTTGGGGTCAGTGAGCAAAGACCGAGTCCGACATAAATGATTATTATTATCAATTAATTAGGCTACTTTTTTCTGTGAACACCACCCACATCATTAAAGAAGCCAGCAGCGTCTCTTCTTCCTCAGAACGTTGATGAGGAACAAACTCCCTCCACCTCTGCTGCTATCAATGCACATTAGAGAGTGTTGACTTACGGATGCACAGTATGGTACAGCAACTGCACCACAGCGCAGAGGAAACAGCTGCAGCGGGTCATCAAGACGGCTGAGTGGACTGTCGGCTCCCCACTCCCACACCTGGACGAGATCTACTCGAACCGTCTCCTCCGACGGGCCACGAACATCGGGAACGAGCACTACACCCAGGACAGTCTCTGTTCACCAGCATCCCCTTCGGCAGGCTCAGAGTTATACGAGCCTGCACCAACACTCAAAAACAGCTTCTATCCCACGGCTGTGAAAAGACTGCTGCAAGCACCATTATCTACAATAATGTGGCCAATGCAATAACTGCTCTTCTTCTTGCACACTTGCACATTTGCACATTTCTTTTAAATCATGTATAGTATTTTTTATTTGCATTTAGTTTGTCATATTGTATCCTATTTTATACAGATTTGTTTGTTATATTGTCTTTTATGCTCGACATTGTAGCTGCTACACGACAAGAGATTGCTGCCAAACGAACTTTAGTTGGATCTGCTGTGCAATGACAATACAGTTTCTTATCTTCGCTTTCATTGAGGCGCGCAGCCGCTCTCTCTCTCTCTCGCTCTGAGAGAGCAAAAAAGCGAGAATTTGAGAGAAAGCACTCTCAGAAACACACAGAACCACTGCGCAGGATGCTGCTGAGTTACAATGTAACTTAGAGTCAATGAGCCCGAGCCCGACGAATTCATTAAAAAAAGGCCCGGCCCAGCCCGATTTGACGGTCCGGGCCTGCGGGCCCCTGCGGGCTGATTTTCTGTTCAGCACCAAGGACAGAGAGACATCAAATAAAAAACTTTCTGGAAAGGTTATAATCGCACCAAGCTCAGCTTTGAACAACCAGCAGGTAAACTACTGAACACAATTTAACCCATTAAGTTCCATTGCGTGGTTTTAGAGATATTCTGCAAAATATGAAAGCTGC
This sequence comes from Epinephelus cyanopodus, assembly GCA_026686955.1. Classification (NCBI taxonomy): domain Eukaryota; kingdom Metazoa; phylum Chordata; class Actinopteri; order Perciformes; family Serranidae; genus Epinephelus; species Epinephelus cyanopodus. The sequence goes on along the minus strand of CM048917.1, from coordinate 41,538,780 downwards.
CGCTCTGAGTTCTGAGAGTTAACTGACTTTTTATTATTTTAAAAATCAATTTTGCTGTCGGGAATTAGGCTATGCGTCACTACAGTATAAACTCTCAATAGACCAGATTGCTGGTTGCATAATATGCAACAGCCTGTAGATACAGTGCCTTTCACTCCCGCTGCTCGAATGGAGGTGAACGGTCAGAATGGACAGTCGGACTTCCCATTAGTTCGACCAGTAATGACGTTTTACTGCCTTCTGATTGTCTACAATGGCCTTACAGTTAGGAGTTATATCGCCACCTACTGCTTTGGCATATGTATTACATTGCTTGATAGTGGAATTTGCGGTGTCATGTGGATGGAGGTATTTTTATTACACCGCTCGTATGGACGCAGATTTTTTAAATTTTTCGGAGGCCAAAAAATTCGGTTTCAAAAATACCTGTGCTCGTGTGGGCTAGGCCTTACTTGTAATTTATAAGCCTGGGCATCACCTGTGACTCTTCTCCTGCTCTGTTTGTGCCAATACCTGGCAGGACTGCTTCTGAGACTGTTGACTGATAAAATAATAACACATTGATGCATGCCATGTGACCAGTGAAATGTGCCTATTCAAAGAGCCCATCATCAAGATAATCTGATCTGACTCTACAGCTTAAAACTGTATTTATGCATTATTTTATTTTATAAACAAATCAAAAATAGGCCCTTGAGTCCAAGAAACACAGTCTGTTTAATTTCAGCCTTGTGTAAAGAGCACTGCTACACAGTTCATCAAATCTTTATTGTATGTGAGAGGGAGCATCTTTAATGCCTGTATTCCAGCTTTTCAACATATTTTGCTGCTTAATTTCATCATGACATTCAGAGGAACTGGGTGACAAGAAAGTCTCATTTGATTATAATCAGGAGACTGATCATGATCAGATTTCTCAGTGGATATGAGTCATCAGTGTACCTGTCATCATACCGACTATATGACTTAAACCCTTTTGACACAGGTTATTTTCGTAAGTAGCATGGGTCAGAATGACACAGATTAAAGATATCACAACCTCTGAAAGCTGACACACAGCATTTGATCCTAAAGAAAAAGATTGCATAACAGAAATATAGTGTTATGCAAGAGTTCATCAGTTCACACACTGGATCTCTCTTGTTTATGCACTGATCTAACCATGTAGGTCAAACCAGGCAGCTCAGATGGTGGATGAGCAACAGGATATTTTGAGGACGCAAGAGTACAGTGCCTTGCAAAAATATTCACCCCCGTTGTTTTTTCCCCCTATTTTGTTGTATTAAATGAATTTTCATTTTGATTTTTTTGTAATGGACATAAACAAAATAGTCAAAAGTGATGAAGTGACATGAAAATAAAAACAAACAAACATATATTTATATGTATATATATATATATATATTTGTGTGCATTCTAAGTGTCACATGACCTCAGTATACACCTATTCTGAAAGGCCTCACAGTCTGCAGCACCACTAAGTAAAGTTTACCACCCAGTAAGCATGATGACGACCAAGAACTCTCCAGATAGGTCAGGGACAATGTTTTAGAGGACAGATCAATGCGGTCCAAGAGATCCTTATCCACCGAGCAGAGAACAATATCAGCTGTCATATAACAGGGACGGTAAATGATTGTTATTGCCATGTTATGTCATTGTTCTTGTTAATAAAGTGCTACTGAAGCACATGTTCTATGTCACACTAGAGGCAGATACTGTTTTGGTACATTTCACGACTCTTTTGCCTTGGCAATGTGGGCATGCTGTCTAAAATCTCACACTGGAGCAGCATGATGCTGCTGTTGTTTGGTTATGTGTAAAAATGCAAAGGCAGCATAAAGAAGAGACTCTGTAGCAGCTCTATAGCGCCATCTCTGTGTTAAAAGGGTTTCTGATTGATGTCCTCTTTGCCTGGTCCATGAGTTTGGTGGACAGCCCTCTCACGACAGGTTTGTTGTGGTGCCACTTTTTTCCCCATTTTCTGATAAAGGATTTAATGGTGTGGAATTTTCAAATTTTCAGGTATTATTTTTCAGAACCCAACTCTGATCTGTACTTCTCCAGAGGCTGTATTCACAAACATTTTGCAAATACTCTTTTAAAGGAACTCTTACCTCTCTTGCATTTCACACAGCACTTAGAAAAACCAACCCCGGAGTTTTGAAACTCAACCGGAGTCAGTGATGACTGATGAGTTTTAGAATAGGGTTACAGTGCTAACGTTAGATAGTGGCGTTAATGTTCCTGGTATATGGAAACGCACAAGGAAGATAATGTTAATGTTTCAGAGGCTAAGCTACAGTAGGCTAACGTTAGCCATTAGCAACTGGATGCTGTGTTGTCATATATAATGTTATGAACTGAACTTCTTTATTTGTCATTTTTATAAGCAGCACCAAAACAAAATGACATTTCGCATATCCCAAACAAAAAGAGAGATAACATTCAAAAGCAATTTGTGCAACATATAAGAAAGAACATATAGTACAATAGTAAGATGAAAAGGGTCGACATTTCACAGTCAAAAACTCCACATCCTGAGAGCAGAACTGGGAGATCCTCTTCACATCACAGCACCATGAATTGTATGGTGTATATTGTGTATATTGCCAGACTGCCACCACGGGGCTTACCAGATGATGCAGTCTCCCTGTCCGCTCTATGTAGTCTTAGCCCCGTTAGCTCAACACCGGAGTCTGATATGTTACCATTCATCCGTGTCTCAGTGAACACAAGGATGCACCATTCCCTCACTCTTCGGTGAGTGGATCTCCATTGTCGGGTGTAATTCATTTTCGTGTCCAGTGAGCGGACGTTCGCCAGAAGGACACGGGAACAGCTGGTTTGATGGGGATAGCTCTTATCCTACTGTAGAACCCTCCACACTTTCCCCGCTCCCGTTTCCTGTCACAGCGCTGCCGGCGCCTCCCTGTCGGGACAGCTCCAGGTGAAACCATGGTCATCTCAGGGTTAGCTCAAGGTAGCAGGTAGCATGTGGGGAAGACAGACAGGACAGGAGAAAACTCTGACCAATCATTGAATTCGGTCTGAATTCAATGATTGACTTACGGAGTTACTGTCATCCAGTGTTTGAAGAATGTTTCTCCCACCTCTTTGTCTTTCTGCCATTTTGCTCTCTGCTTAAGAAACTTTTAAGCCTCTTAAAAATCGTTACTTTATGAATAAATTTTATCTTTACCTGGACCTAGTCTCAACTTCTTATTCAAATTCTTAGAAAATATCATAATTCTAAGAATTTTCTTAGAATGTTTTCAGTGAGAGCAACTCTTTGTACCAGGGAGCTCTGTGAATATGGCCCCAGAACTTTTTCCCTGACCTGTTTGGAGAGCTCCTTGGTCTTCATGGTCTTTACTTTCTTTGTGGTAAACCTTGCTCATTGATGTTGCAGACTGTAGCCATGTTTCCATCAGCCTGTTTAGATGCGCATCTAGAAGTATCGCATTGGAAAATTATGATGGAAATGCCAAAATTCGAATTAAAATCCCCTGATTCACACAAACTATAATACGTTCGCTTTAGCCAGGTTTTGGTTGATTCGAAAAAATGTTGATTCACAAAATGGGGGAGGGAAACAGTTATGTTCGAATTAAGTCTGACATAGCGCACTAGAGGGCTGCATTGGGATTGGGTCCTGCTGGATTTTTTTCTTAGAATTTTGTCACTAGGAGCAACACTTGGCACTAGGGAGCTTTATGAGTACGGCCCCTGGTGTGTATGTCTGCAGCAAGGAGGGTGAATTCTTTTTCAAGGCACTGTACATGTTTCAAGATAAAAGAATGCACTTTATTATGTCCAGTATGATACAATCTAGCTCGTCTGACCTGGACGGTCTGCATACCACACGTAGAAATGCCGAGTAAACTGACCTTCCCCTTCATGATCTATTTATCTGTAACTGGAAAGTACATACTTTACTAGCTATATGACTGATAAGACTGAATAGTAGGACAGAGAGAAGACAAACCAAGTGTTAATGTTAAATGTGTGTTTGATGCTGTAATCACACCTGTAGTTGGTTATCCAGTGTTCATTTATTGACACACACTTCATCTCATTATTGAAACCAATGAAAAATATTAGCTATTTGTAATTCAGTTATTGATCCTTCTTTGGGAAAATAATATTCATAAAACAAAACCATCACATTTCTAAATGCAAGTGCAGCGGTGGAAAGTAAGTACATTTACTCAAGTAGGCCACAGTATTTAAGTGCAATTTTGAGGTATTCCACCACGATTCATTTTATAACTTTAGTTACTTTGCAGATTCAGATTAATAGTTTAAGTTTATTTACTTTATTAATCCCCCTGAGGGGAAATTCAATGTTTTCACTCTTGCTGTCATTAACACACAGGTCCGGAAGACACACACAAGCACAAACAGGACCTATACATGCACAAAGTGGAGAGATGTCAGAGTGAGGGGGCTGCCCTTGGTCCGGCGCCCCAAGCGGTTGGGGGGTTCGGTGCCTTGCTCAAGGGCACCTCGGCAGTGCCCAGGAGCCTCTCCAGCCACTAGTCCACACTCAGTCCGGACAGGGACTCGAACAGACGACCCTCCAGGTCCCAACCCAAGTCCCTATGGACTGAGGTACTGCCGCTAATGATACAAAGTATAGCCAAAACACAAATTATGAAGTATTATTATTACAGTTAAAGATGAGGTTTTATTGAGCTTCAGGGGTAATACACAAGCTACCCAGTATGGGGTGCTGTTTGTAAAGTGGCTCATACTGAAATCAACAGCAACATTTTTTCCACATTTTGCTTCAAACAATGGGCTCTAGTTTCGCAGACCGGGCGCAGCGGAGGTGCAGCGCACCTGCGTTGACAGTAGACGTGGTTTCACTTGGCGAGCTTTTAGTGCACCTTCAGCGAAGCCCTTTGGCATGAAACTGTCACTGCGCCAAGCTGGATCTGTCGACACCTCCCCCCCTGCTGCGCCACCACACCCATCTCAGCGCACCTCGGTCTGCTAAACTACCAAACTAAGCGTGCCTCAGGTTGCGCTGCTCGAAACTAGCTCTGCGCGGGGTTCGCCACTCTGCGCTGCGCCGGGAAACTAGAGCCCAATGTTTAAAAAAGTGCTGCGAATTTTTTAAAGTCACTTTTTACCACAATTACAGCAATATTGAAATATGTTAAATATAATGTCAGTTAAATCTAAATATTATATGTTAAATCTAAAGCTAAATGTTAAATTTTAAATCTAAATGTGCTTGGTGAAACCAAATAAAAAGCCTGGGTGGTCAGACTGTGTTTTTAGCATCAAATAACAAATTTAAACCAAACTAATCAGAGAAAATAAACTCTTGAACATACATCAGTGTGATAAGAACTACCTAAAATGATAGAAACCATGTTTTGGGAAATTTTAGTGTACTTTGAGTTTTTAGTGTCCCATCTGCTAACATGGAGGGTACAGTACACTCCACTGTTGGTCATTTTCTCCATGCTCTCCTTGTTGCCAACATGTCCGGTGATTTAGCTGAAAACATTGGAAGGGCCGTTTTGGCCGCATTTGAGAATTTCAGCAGTGTATTGATGGCGACAGCGACAGTCGCCAATGGTAAGTTTGTTTTCTAAATCGTGTAGCATATGTTCCTTAGAGCGAGTTAGAAAACAAACTTATCGAGTGCTGTGGTGGATACTGTCGCTGTCGCCAACGTTTGGGACACTAAAATCTCAAAGTACCTGCACTTAAAATTTCTCCAGACATGGTTTCTGTCATTTTAGGTAGTTCTTATCACGCTGATGTATGTTCAGGTGTTATAGTCTGACCACCCGGGCTTTTATTTTGGTAAAGTGCCAGTGTGTATTTGCATATTAGCTAAATATTTCGTTTCACCAAGCACATTTAGATTTAACATTAACATTTAGATTTATGTTAAACATTAATATTTACATTTACATTTATATTTCACAATTACATTTATATTTAACATTTATATTTAGATTTACCATTTAGATTTGACATTTAACATTTAGATTTAGATTAATTTAGGTTTAACATTTAATATCTAGATTTAACTGTGACATTATATTTAATGTATTTCAAATATTGCTGTAAATGTGGTAAAAAAGTTACTTTAAAAAATTCACAACACTTTTTTAAGCTAAATGTGGCAAAATGTTGCTGTTAACTTCAGTGTGAGTCACTTTACAAATGGCACCCCATACCCCAGCAGTATCTATATACAGTGATTAAAATGAGCCCTACCAACTGTAGCAAGTAAAGTGATGAATACATTATAGCATTTATGATTATAATCCTATAATACGATATTGTCTATATTTTTCTGAAATGTGCCATTCTGTATGACGAGTACTTTCACTTGAGATATTTTAATATTTTCATGCTAATATGTAATACTTTTGTACATATACTCAGTGGGGTTACGTATGGAAGTAATAAGATTATGCTAGGGTACTTAGGTATTTTTTGGGTGTATCTGTACTTTACTTGAGTTTTATATTTCTATCAACTGTCACTTTCACTCCTCTCTCTCATTTCTTCAAGAGTAGTAAACACTCTAAACCCCAGTTTGGTCACTCAAACATCTTTTTGGAAACTCACACTCAAAACATTTAGTAGTACAAAAGAATAAAATGAAAGTTTTGAGTACACTAGACACATAAATGTGTCACATGATCCTTGTCTGACAGGAATTGTATGTCAGTTTAATATAACTTTTTCTTGTTTGAGCAATTTATTCCGTTTCAAGAACATAAAAACATTGAGAACACATTGCACAAGAATTTGTTCAAGTTCATTGAACTATATAAATGTATTGTGGTGAGTTTAGGTTTCCTGATAGTTATAATAAAGTGCCAGCTGAATTCTGTAATAGAATGTGGTCTTTATTTGACCTTAGCACAACTTCATGTTTGTCACTCTAATATCCACACAGGTGGGAGGTCACTAACTACTCATAGTGCAAAATGTCCTTTACCACAACATTAACTGTAACTTATTAGAACCATTGTGAAATACATAAGCATTAATCATTATGTAATGGGTAACATGAGTGATTAACAACACATTTAAACACAGTTTTCTTTGGCTTATAGCCTTAAACACTTGTCTCATGGCATGCTGGGAAACTCCATCCATTTAACCCCAACACACTACAATGTGTTAGGTGCATAATGATAGTGGTGTTTATTGATCTTAAACTAATTAGGCAGAATTGGCTTTATGAATTATAATCAAATTAACTCAAAAACTGTTGACTTAATAAAAAAAATGTCAAGCTCACAAGGAATAAGATTTTGTGTCAAGTGAACATAACATTTTTATGTCACTTTGACAATTTGTCTAGACTTGTCTTTAAAATTGTGTGTCACGGATGGATTGGGGTTTACAGTGTGGGCTCCATTTTTAACATGTTAAGAAGAAATGAACTTCATAATAGTCAGAACTGTGACTGCTTTCTTTTTTTTTAATCAAAATACTTTTGATACATTAGTACAGTAAATATCTGCTGCAATGTTCATGAGCCACTAGATGGCAATGTTGTACTACTATCAAGCAAACACTGCAACCCTGTATTCAAGGACTGCAGGAGTTCACCCTACCAACATACAAAAATGACTACCAACTGGGGTCCCTGGGGACGCTAAGAGTAAACTACTCTGAGAAATAACCATCATAGCAAAGTCTACATTTAATTATTCCGAAACACCATTAGTTTTGTAATTATTGTCATCTGACTAAAAAAAACCAAGAACACAAAAGACTAGAAAAGTTACACTTAATTTGCATATTACTAAAACTAAAATATATACTTTTTTAAATACAAATTGCAGCTTTTATCCCAAATACAATCCACATTAGTACTTAAAAGGTTATTTACCATATTTACCAATATCATTTAGTTTTAAGTGGTTTTAAGTCAACATAATTTGTATTATATTTATATGGTAAAAAAAAACCCCAACCTTTTACTTAAATAAAGGATCTGAATAATTCTTCCACCAGTGAGCAAATGTGTCCTAAAATAAGAGGGTGTTTGAGGTCTACCTGTCACCTTCATCTTCATGTGTGACAGTGTTATTTGTATTTCCACCAGTAAAGGGTGGAAAAGTAATTAATGACCAATGAGGCTGATCCGACCGAAATGTTACATTTTTAATAACGGGAGCAAATTAACAGTGTGTGGATTATTTTACTAATAAAATATTATCTGTTTTATAGTTTTCAGTGTCTCATGTTATTTTGAGCTGCAGTGATAAATCAGAGTGTAAAAAGTAGCAGCAATGTCACTGCGGACTAAAATAAACTTAATGATTTTAAATAGTGTTAAAATCATGTGTTTAGTGTTATAAACAATCCCTCCATTTGTTAGAACCTCTGTTTTGAAACCAGTGGAAATAGAGCCCTAGAACAATGAAATGTTTCGACTGACCTATAACAGCATGTTAGCTTCTCTTTTCTACCTGTCACTCTGGACTTTTGTTCATGGATACTTTTGTCTTCAGTGATCTGATTGGTCAGAGGTCGGGGTGTTGACAGCCTGTAATCTGATATCCTGAAGTTAACCTGCTCTGGAGCAGGTTAGCTGTCCAGCACAAGATGCCACAGTGATTTATCCCACTAAAAAGAGAACTAGCTTCGTAGCACTGAAAACCCAGAGTTAACCCTGAAGTTACCTCGCTAACTCCAAATCCTGCTTCGTAGTACAGGCCTATGAGTGACTGGCAGAAAATGCATGACCCTCTCTTCACCATGAAATAGCTATTAGATTTTAAAATGTACCCTTTGATGATTGAAATTTAAAAAGCACAAAACACCTTCAATTAAGATTTTCCTCGAAGTCCCAGTTAAGGTTTCATCAAAATAAAGTCAGTTGCACAAAACATCCTTAAGTGTTCTCCTTTAGGTTTTCTTAAAATGTTCACTCAAGTACTTGAGGTTTTGCCTTATACTTAGGCATTCCTAAATCATTGCACACAAGACCTTAGCAACCAAAGTAAGGTACCTCTGACTCTATCTTAACCACGTCATGGCTGAGTTCATGCCGATAAATTTAAAAAAAAAATAAAGAAAAAGAAAGAAAATTAATTTCCTCCTGCAATCACAAATAAACCAAATAAATTCAAGCAAATAAACACACTTTATAGAAATTTTTCCCACTGTAAAATCTCTTTCAGTGCGATATATGCCTTATTGTTTTTCCTTAACTAAGGGAACCATATAAAGAAATCTGTGCAACATCCTTAAATGAGTGCCTCAGCTCAGGAGAAATTAAGCCTTAAGTGTCATACAGAAAGAGAAAACTTATGCAACCAGTCCCTGGTGCTTAAAAAAAAGCTTTGGTCTTCAGTCTTGTCGAGCGTGCTGGTTAGCATGCAACTGATTTATTTTTGGTAAAGTTTTAAATGAGACGTGATGAACTATCACTATTTAAAAGCATATAAAAAAGCATATATATATATGGTTATGATAAATGGTGTAACTTCAGCAATATCAATAGAAAACATGACCACCAAACTCGCCCACGTTTTCGATAAAAGTCAGCGGTAAAATAAATCCAGAATACAATCTTTTAAATGTGTATGCGCCTCCCTCAGCCAAAATACAAAACAAGTCCCTCCTCAGTGCTTAAAAAAATTACTTGACATGCCTCCCCCTTTTGCTACTCACTTAAACATGTCAGTGTAAGTTAGTTATGTTATTTACTGTGTCATGCACAAGTTTTTTTTTTGTTGTTTTTTTTACAAATTCACTGTTTTGAAAATGAAATAAATCACACAAAATAAAGATGTCATCTCACTGATCCAACAGTGTCTATGCAAGATGTCCCAGCTAAAGATCTTTCTCATGAGCTACAGTTCAGACATGTTCACAAGTCTGCTCCAGAGACAATCATCTCACATTTGCTCTGATGTAGGAGGTTCCCCTCCTATATTTAGATGATTAAAATGTTAATGAGTGTGGTATAGGTAAGAAGCAAAAAATAAATAAATAAATAAAATAAAAAATATCTCTGCTGCTTCATTTGTCATGGCCAAGTATAAAATCTGTGCTGCACTTTTCCTTCAGATTTCTCAATGAAGAATTTTTCGGTAAATGTTACTCTTCATCTGGCCTTGGCAGCAGTCATTTTTCATGTATACAGTCAATTCCTCTGTTTATTCAATCAGTGTTCTGTCACTGTAACTGGAAATGCAAGGCACATCTTCCTTAAAATAAGAGGTTATATTCTTGTGGAAAAACTTGGCAGACAAATGTTCGTATGTTTTTTCTTTTTTCAGTCCGTATCTTATTTATCACAAGCACAACTGCAGGCAGTCACATAGACGTAAACAAGCAACTTGCCTGGGAAACAGCCCCCAGCTGACCATGCCAACCCTTTAGCCTCACACTACTCTTTGTCTCTGTTAACATTCCTCAACACTGCATTCTCGCCACCCTGTCTGCCTCTGTGTCAGCAATGGGAACCAAGGCCTCAGCGTAAGTCAGGGATACACACTCACTGGTTAACAAGATATTTGGTCAAAACAAAAATCACCATTGCCTTGAGTCAAAGATTTTTTTCTCTTTCATCATTTATGAGGGGGGAGGGGGTGGTGCAAAAAGGTGTCAAATCTTTTTTTAAGCACTGGAGAGGGATTTTTTGTTTTGTTTTGTTTTTCTTCTTTTTTAAATTCTGGGTTAGGGGAGGGGTGCAAAACATTTAATGGCTGTATTTATTCTAAATACCCTCTGAATCCAAAAATTCGTTAGCTGGTTTGGAAGGCATGTTTTCTTTAAAATCACCAAAATTGCATAATTTATCACAACCAAAAACTGTAAAAACAGAAGTTAGCCTTGGATTTTTAAATTTGTGACAGTCTTTGAACACATCATCTGCGGCAAATGCCTCAGTCAGGAAAAAAAACATAACCAAAACTGGGCTTAAAGCAGTGATTTTCATCAAATCATTTTATTCTAAATGTTTAAAATTTCACCAAAAAAAAACACAAATAAACCGTTAGCACAAACTAAGATGCATGACAAGAGTGAAAAACCAAGGCTTTCTTTAACTCCAGGATTTCATCTTCAACTTTTAACTTTCAAACATCAAAGTTAAGTTTCAAAATTCCAATTGTAAAGGCCCCAAAGTTAGTTATTACTAAGTGCCTTTGCCCATATTATATTTCAGTGTTTAATGTTTTCTGCATATTTATTGTTGATAAGCCTGTAAGGGAGCCGCCCCACCTGCTCGTATGGTATGGCAAGCCCTTTTAACATTTAATCGCTAGACTGGATATTCATTACTGATATCTGGGAAATAATTTTGCCTAGTCAAAACTCTTATTCAAAATATGTGTAATTAGATTTTGATTAGTCAAACTAATTTAAGAATTGCAGATATCTACATTCGAGATATCTATAATGTCAAACCCCATACACACGAATGGCAAAAATAGTTTGAATCTTACTAGTCAAAACTGAATTACAGATATCTGTAACTGTAGTTTTGACTAGTCAGAATGACCTTATAGATATCTGTAATTCAGTTTTGAGTAGTCAGAATGACGTTATAGATATCTTTGATTAAAATTCATACTAGTCACAATGACATTACGACTAGTCAAAATGGTGTTGTTGATATCTATAATGGTAATTCCGGACAGTCAGACTTAGCGATTAAATGTTAAAACGGCTTGCCATACCCACCTCATCAACTACCAATACACCACTGTCTGTGCATGAATGAAAAGGAGTGAGTAGGGAAAATACCTGTACCTTTGGGGAGGGTAAAAAAAAGAAAAAAAAAGAAGAAGTCTCACCCTTCCTCTGATAAGTAAAGAACACTCCCTTATTAAGACATAAGATCCAGTGCAAGCTCATATTTTCATCCAAAAAATGAGGAAGCAAAACAGACAACTGATATCTATATGTTGTGGCATTGTATACATGGTCCCCAACACAGAACCTGCGTCACGTTTTTACATGACCCACTTTTCTGTCCCTCTCATGCTCTGCCTTTGCTAACACAGAAAGACGCTGACATGTTAACACATAAAATGAAAAGATCCAGCCCCCTACGCAATGGCAAGTGACCTTCGTCTCCCCCAACCCTACCTCCCACCAGTCTCTGCATGGTGTGACTTTGCATTCCTCTCAGTCCCAAACAACCATAAACACACACAGTCGCACCACTCCAACTTTCCCCTACTTTTACCTGTAACCTTGTCTCTTCTTGTCACTCCTGCCTTTGTTTCTCTGCCTTTTCTGCTTTATTGTCATTGTAATTTTGGAAAACAAAAGAGGGGTATAACATGTACTAAGCTCAGTGTCATTCTTCTGACAGAAACTTTAATGTCATTCTTAAAGTAAGGTAACTTGATACATCTCAATTGAGTGGCTGCAGCAAAACACTTTGGTGAACGTGAGGACATTTTTGTAAAGATTCTGCTGAGGAAAGCACCAACTAAATATCACACTGAAGGCTTATGTGCTATCCATTCCATTAATCCAATAGGGGTCTTTTTGGCTCGCTCTTGTATATGCTACTCACTCTGATTACTGCAGCAACTTCAGATTTTCTATCTGAGGCTACTGCTCAAGTGAAAACCAGGTTTACATTTAAATATGATTTTGTGTATTTTTGCTTCATTTATATATTTTTGGTCACTTGGGGACAGAAAATCATCACAGCAAAAAATTGATGATTTTTGAACTGCATGGGACATGCCCTCAGTTTGGAGAAGCAGGCTGGAGACCAACCTAGAAGCTAAGCAATTTACTGTTGTGGGTGGAGGTCAGCAATGACATGTATATCAGCCACCTTAAAATTCTCCCACCTAAAAAAATCAATATCAGTTTACAGCAAGTATATGCTATACTGAGAGTTTTTAAACCACTTTACCTTTTTGTCAGGCATCCTGTTCCAACAGGGGAGCCATTAATGGCTTCAGTTCCTAACCTATGCTCTTGTCCAAGCCACCAGACTCCACTGACCATAACAATAATTTTACTTCGCTGAAAACAGGAGCTATTGGTCTACCACTCATCATCGTGGAATTAGCAGGTTCTATCTGACATTTTTGTCAAAATTTTGTTATTCATACATTTTTATTCTGTGCCAGCTTATTAAAATTATGCTGTGTCTGGTAGAAGATAGCTAACAGAGCTGCTTATTCAGCCATTACCATTCATAACACCCGACCCAGCAGCGTTGCTGTGGAAACATCATGTCGACCCCCGGTCTCCCCCTTGGTAAACCTGGTGAGATAGACATACAGGAAAACTGAGTATGGCCACAATGTTTACCCAGCTTTGTCATCCTGCAGTAATCATTCACAGCAGTTATCGTGAATGAGTGCTGCCACTACCTAGCATCCACGCAGCTAACCCAGCTGCCGCACAGTGCAGAGAATCCAAGGCTAACATTAGCTAACCAGTTGAGACCAGTTGAGTTGAGTGTGGGCAGTGGGGCACTATGTTTCCCCATGTTAATGCAGCAAGCCATTTGTCAGCAGAGCCAACAGAAAATAACATTTAAGGCAATACATTTGCAGTACTTCACAGAACAATCTCTATCTATATAGAAAAGGAAAGGCCTCTTGTAATTCATGACATTATGCGGGGGGGGGGGGGGGGGGGGGGGTTTGTTGTTTGGTTTGTGTTTTTTTTTAAAACTCACAAATTAACTGAACCTGACATGGCTCCTACAGAGAATATGTAGAGTAGGCTTATACTCTACCTGTCCCACAATCTGTGAAGTACAGTCACAATAACACAAACAAAATAACTGACAGAGACAGTGGTAGAAGCAGTGAAAATACTTTCAATATAGCGTACACTTAAATTGGTTTTGACTTTTTCTAGATGGAACTTTCTTTAGGTGGTTAAAATATGTTTTGTTGCTGACCCCCACCCACAGCAGTACATTGCTGAGCTTCTGTGTCAGACTCCAGCCTGCTTCTCCAAACTGGGGTCATGTAGACTGACATCCAATGCAGGTAATACATTGACTATGGATAAGTACCTCACACAGCCCAATTAAAAAAAAATCTAAGCTATACCTTTAATGTCTCAGCAAATGGTTGCTTACTTAAAGCAATAGTTTTCAAATCTGGGGAAGTACGTTTATTCCCCCTCTTTCCTACAAGGAGAAGATTGATACCATTTTCTAACTCATCTAACTAAAATAGCGAATAAGTGTATTTTACATCATGTGAAACTATTCCAGATTTCACAGAGAAACACTTTTATTCACTGGAGTTGTGTTGTTGACAAAGTAGTAGCAATATTCACTCCCACAGAGTGGTCAGTCAATACATGAAAGGAAGTGGTTCATATGACATGATGTCCAAATATATCAGAAGTCAAAATCAATTTTAAAATCAGTTTTACAGTTGTTCCGAACAGCCACACTTATCATTGCTTTTCCATCCACCAGTTTTTATTCACATTCTCAGTTTGCAAATGGAAACACGGAAAATTGGGAGGGAGACAGCAAAAAATAGGCTTAGGTGGAAAGTTGAAGTCTTGATAAAACCAAAATGCACAAAAGTGCAAAGGAGACAGACTTGGCAAATTACTGAAGCTTCCACTCAGAAAAATGTCTGCAGATGAAAACATTAGGGCCTCTAGTTTCCTGGCACGGCGCAGGGTGGCGCAGGGTGGCGAACCCAGCGCAGAGCTAGTTTCGAGCAGTGCAACCAAAGGCACACTCAGTTTGGTAGTTTGGCAGACCGAGGTGCGCTGAGATGGGTGTGGCAGCGCAGCAGGGGAGGTGTCGACAGATCCAGCTTAGCGCAGTGACAGTTTCGTGCCAAAAGGCTTCGCTGAAGGTGCACTAAAACCTTGCCAACTAATACCACGTCTACTGTCAGCGCAGGTGGAGTGCAGCCAGTGGAAGTGGAAGTTTGGCTGACCGGCGGACAGTGCGCACACGTCACCAAAACCTCACAGGCAGGTTTCCAAAATGTCAGGCACATTAACAATGTAATAAATACCCACAAACACCACTATTCAATGCAACTATCTGCAATCAGTACATAAATGTATGTTTATATCGACTGTCCCGTCACATCTGATGTCAGATCAAAGGGGATTGGCACCGTTTGGCACGCGTAATGGAAACCCAGACTGATTTGATTAACACAGCTGCAAACTAATGAGTTCACATCCCTCTCAGCCAACCACAAACAGCCACAGCATCAGATAGGGAGTATATATATTCAGCACCTGTCATCTTAGAAAAGTCAAAAGAAACAGAGTGTGACTGTGAGAGAGAAAGAGAGAGCGCGCACATGCATGAAAGAAACGCTGCCAACAAATTGTTAATGTTCCATGTCTTAAGGGTTTACATGCTTCATGTGATTGCCTATACAAATGTAAAAATGTTCTTGCTTAACGTGATCTACAAAGATGGAGTACATACTGCTGCTCTCTTCTGCTATGGCGAATTGAGTAAACTCTTATTACGCCTTCGCGTGGCGCATTTAAGGGCAAGGAGAGGGGCTCATTTGATTGGTGTGATGTGAATCAGCTGTGTAAAACCCACTCCACGCCTTCTCTCCTCCCCCTATCCGACTTGTGCAGGTAGGAGGGACGGAGGTGGAAAAGAGGAGCAGCTGCGCCAGTGCGCACGGTGTGCCAAATGTGCAAAATCCGCCTGGCCACACCCAGCTGGCGAAGTGCAGGTGCGCAAGTTGGGCCTAAATCTGTGTGGACCAATGAGGAGGACACAACATTTCTCAAATGAATGCATGAAACAAACAAACAGTGGCATGCAAAAGTTTGGGCACCCCTGTTCAATATTTAATTCATTGTGAATAGTTAAGTGAGTAGAAGATAAACTGATCTCTAAAAGGCATGAAGATAAAGATGAAACATGCTTTTTAACACTTTAAGAAATATTAGTGCATTATTTTTGTTTTGTACAATTTTACAGTGAAAAAAGAAAAGGAGCACCATGCAAAAGTTTGGGCATCCCAAGACATTTAAGCTCTCAGACAACTTTTACCAGGGTCTCAGACCTTAATTAGCTTGTTAGGGCTCTGGCTTGTTCACAGTCATCATTAGGAAAGGCCAGATGATACAAATTTCAAAGCTTTATAATTATTCTGACTCCTGAAATCTTATCCCAACAATTGGCAGCCATGGACTCCTCTAAACAGCTGTCTGCACTCTTAAAACTAAAATAACTGATGCCCACAATGCAGGAGAAGACTATAAGAAGATCACAAAGTGTTTTCAGGTAGCTGTTTCCTCGGTTTGTAATATAATGAAGACATGACAAATGACCTTCTGATTGCTTCAGACAAAGGACTCGTCTCTGTACTTGTTTTATTAGATCTTAGTGCAGCGTTTGACACTGTTGACCATGAAATTCTGTTACAGAGACTGGAACACTTAATTGGCCTAAAAGGTTCTGCACTAGGCTGGTTTAAATCTTATTTATCTGATCGTTTTCAATTTGTTGACGTTCATAATGAATCATCCGTACGTACTAAAGTTTGTTTTGGAGTTCCGCAAGGTTCTGTGCTTGGACCAATCCTATTTATTCTATATATGCTTCCTTTAGGTAACATCATTAGAAATCACTCTATAAATTTCCATTGTTATGCGGATGATACACAGCTGTATTTATCGATGAAGCCAGAAGAAAGTGATCAATTAACTAAACTTCATAATTGTCTTAAAGACATAAAAACCTGGATGAGCACCAATTTCCTGATGTTAAATTCAGACAAAACTGAAGTTATTGTTCTTGGCCCCAAACAACTCAGAGACTCTTTATCTGATGACATAGTTTCTCTCGATGGCATTGCTCTGGCCTCTACCACTACCGTAAGAAACCTCGGAGTAACATTTGATCAAGATTTGTCTTTTAATTCTCATTTAAAACAAACCTCACGGACTGCATTTTTTCATCTGCGTAATATTGCAAAAATTAGGCCTATCTTGACCCAAAAAGATGCAGAAAAATTGGTCCACGCTTTTGTTACCTCAAGGCTGGATTACTGTAACTCTCTATTATCAGGTAGCTCTAGTAAATCATTAAAAACTCTCCAGCTAATTCAGAATGCAGCAGCACGAGTACTAACAGGAACTAAGAAACGAGATCATATTTCTCCTGTTTTAGCTTCTCTGCACTGGCTCCCTGTAAAATCCAGAATTGAATTTAAAATCCTACTGTTAACTTATAAAGCTCTAAATGGTCAAGCTCCGCCATATCTTAGAGAGCTCATAGTGCCATATTATCCCACCAGAACTCTGCGCTCTGAGAACGCAGGGTTACTCGTGGTCCCTAAAGTCTCCAAAAGTAGATCAGGAGCCAGAGCCTTCAGCTATCAGGCTCCTCTCCTGTGGAATCATCTTCCTGCTACGGTCCGGGAGGCAGACACCGTCTCCACATTTAAGGCTAGACTTAAGACTTTCCTCTTTGATAAAGCTTAAAGTTAAGGCTGGCTCAGGCTTGCCTCGTACCAGCCCCTTGTTAGGCTGACTTAGGCCTAGTCTGCCAGAGGACCACCTATAATGCACCGGGCACCTTCTCTCTCTCTCTCTCTCTCTCTCTCTCTCTCTCTCGTATCCTATTACTGTATCTTGTTTACTCGGCCATTCTGGATGTCACTAACTCTGCTTCTTCTCCGGAGCCTTTGTGCTCCACTCTCTCTCAGGTTAACTCGTATTGCAGCGGTGCCTGGATAGTGTGACGTGTGTGGTTGTGCTGCTGCCGTGGTCCTGCCAGATGCCTCCTGCTGCTGCTGCTGCCATCATTAGTCATTAGTCATACTTCTACTGTTATTATACACATATGATATTATCATACATGTATACTGCCTGATACTAATACATACTTTCAACATATTGTACCACAGTAGCCAGAACTATAACGACAATATTATTACTTTCATGAATGTTGTTGTAAGCTACTGTCATTACCGAGGATGTCATACAGATTACTGTATTGTGTCATACAGATTACTGTTAATTTGTTATGCTGATCTGTTCTGTACGACATCTACTGCACGTCTGTCCGTCCTGGAAGAGGGATCCCTCCTCAGTTGCTCTTCCTAAGGTTTCTACCATTTTTTTTTCCCCGGTAAAGGGTTTTTTTGGGGGAGTTTTTCCTTATCCGCTGTGAGGGTCTAAAGGACAGAGGGATGTCGTATGCTGTAAAGCCCTGTGAGGCAAATTGTATTTGTGATATTGGGCTTTATAAATAAAATTGATTGATTGATTGATTGATGACAGTTAACAAGAACTGTGAAGTTGAGATCTGTAAGACTCTGGAGTGGTGGTGCACTGTTCTACTGTGCAGTGACACCTGTACAAATATGACCCTCATGAAAGAGTCATCAGAAGAAAACCTTTCCTGTGTCCTTACCACAAAATTCAGCATTAGAAGTTTACAAAGGAACATCTAAACAAGCCTGATGTTTTTTGGACATAAGTCCTGTGGACTGATGAAGTCAAAATGGAACTGTTTGGGCTCAATAAAAAGAAAACCTGTCCAACTGTTAAACACAGGGGTGGATCAATCATGGTTTGGGCTTGTGTTGCAGCCAGTGGCACGGGGTACATTTTACAGGTAGAGAGAAGAATGGATTCAGAGGATGGCTTCTACAACAGGATAATGATCCTAAACACACCTCGAAATCCACAATGGACTACCTCAAGAGGAGCAAGCTGAAAGTTCTGCCATGGCCCTCACAGTCCCCCGACCTGAATATTGTTGTAGAATGTGGGGTCTGTTTATGTGGGGAGGCTGTGTTTTTCCGCCAGTTGAATTTCACTTTTCTATTGAAACGAAATTAATTATTGAATGCTCAACTTTTGTAAATTGTATAATTGAACTGTAATTACATTTTAACAAGTAGTCCAGTAGGCTAAGGGGTGACAGGGTAGCAGGGCAGAGAAGGGTGTTGAGGAAGAGAACTGATGTGGAATTCCTCCTGTTCGTACTGCATGAGGGTGAAGAGGAATTGCCATGGGCAACTTTTGCCGTATTTAGCGTGCCTTAGAGTGGGTCTGTGTTTAGAAGCTGTGATACTTGCCAAAGGGGGCTGACCAAGTACTGACCATGTGGGGTGCCCAAACTTTTGCATCAGTTCTCAACTTTTTCTTTTTTTGTTATTTTGAATGTGGAAAAGATTGAAATTAAAAAGTGATCTTGCTTAAAATATTAAAGAAATGTTTCATTTTTAACTTCATGCCTTCTAAAGATCAGTTCATCTTCTACTTAATTAAATATTCATAGTAAACTAAATTTTGACCAGGGGTGCCCAGACTTCTGCATGGCACTGTATGTTCTGGAGTCATGTTTTCTCGACTGCTGGGTGCCTGCCATAGTCAACTGCAGTGGTTGCTGAGCTTCAAACCAATGAGGTCACAGGTCACAGTAGCTGCATCCATTATTTATTCAGTCTATGATCATTTCCCTTCTGGATGCAGATTTTCTGGCTTTAGTGCCTGCCTGAGATGGCAGCGAGCAACAAACTTAAACTCAAGCCTCAAAATATCCATTTGGGGGCTAATGGCACAAGCGCTACATGGATTTTTTTCTTACAATCTATGAATTATTATCGGACATGGCTGTACTGTGGAGTTAATAAACATTATATCTTAATACACTGTAAACATTGTACACATCATAATATAAACCAGAAATGAACTTTTTATCCTCCTTGACTTTGTGGCACAGCACTTTATTTGATCAACTGCTGGCAGTACTGCAGAGCCATGACATTACAAAAAGTAAAGGAGCATAATTGGTTAGCAAATTAGATCAGCAGCCTATATAAGATATACAGCTTGTTAAAGCAGGCCTGTGAGTGTGAATCACACACGGTTTATTGTCTTAATCTCAGTAACAGAATATGATCTAAGCTGCAAACCATTTAATAAATGACAATAGCTGTCAAAATGAAATGTGTCTGCAGTGTCTTGAGAGAACAATGTGAAATGATGCTGTTTTAGGTGTCAGTGTGACATTGGCTAAGGTGATCTTGTCGTTGTCTATAGATAATGCCATTGGCTGAAGCTTTACTTCACCATGCCAAGTTTGTGTCATTGCTGCTGTCAGTGCAGCATTCCATTGTCTCAGCTGTCTCAGTAACTAAAAAACTTATTACATCACCTTAAGTCTCAGCTGCAGGCTTACACTGTGTTTAATGGTTACATAGAAATAATAGCAAGTTAAGAGGCTACACTAAGATGTTGAACATAGTCAGTTTTATACTCACTTACATCAGCATGTTAGCATGTTAGTGATTTTAAACCTAAAGGTCAGTGTTCCAATAGATGCTGAAAACCTGTTGCTCTCCAAGTCTTTCATGTTTAAAAGACAGTGTGCGCATGATCTCCATGGGGGACCAGGGATGATGTCCCCTCCAGTGTACGAAAGAGGTAAATTTGACTCCACCAAAAAGCTGGCATCCATCCATACAAGTTTAAGCTTATGAGTTTAATTCAATCAGCAGAGACTTGTGTATAATGGTAAAAGAATATTTATTAACATGTGAACGTATGAATAAGAATGTGGAAAGTCTTTGGCAATTAGACCCCGTAGAAATGGTTTGATTTAAGGAGGGTAATGACTCCATAATCGAATAGGGACCTGACCTCAGTGAGGAGATGTGAAGTATGACACATTCTTTTAAGATGTGATTGGTTGTCACAGACATCCCTTTTGTGAGCCTGCAAGGTGTGGACACTCAATGAAAATGAACTGCTGATTGTGTTGTCATTGTTGGTATGATCACTCTGCTGATGGAAGGTTGAGACAGACCTAAGTCATCGCTGCTGTACTTTTGCATTTTTCCAGTTTTCCAATTATCTTAGTGTTGTGATCATTTTATTTCTGGCATCATAGCTTTATTGCATTAGGCAAGAGGTGTGTGATCAACCACACATATAATCCCTGCACAGTCTAATCTGTAGCATTTCATTTCCTCACTGTCAACCACCATTTGAAGAATATTCCTCCTACCTCTTTGTCTCTCCACCATTTTACTCCTCTGCTAAAGAAACTCTTAAGTCTCTTTAAGTTCCTCAGTCAAAATGTGGTCAAAATGCAAAGTCTGTTGCACACGGTCCTTACCACTCTGTGTTCTGTGTTTTATTTCATTTCAGTGAACCTGTAACCATGTGACCACATCCTCGGATCAGGAGCATTATACCAAATTAATCACACCTATGGGTGCTTGGCTCCCTACTGTATAAGCCCCATGCACCCACACACTCTTCCTCTTTCTATCCTTGTGGTCGGTGAGAGCTTACACCAGTTTGTTCTTGGACATTACTCTGCTTTACTAATCCTCACGGTTTGGCTGTCACTTCTGGGCTGCCTGTCTGGGCTCCCCCTTGATGTGCCATGAGGCTGTCTATTGTTTACTGCAGGAGGACGTTCGCTTATAGGGTTGCATACCAGGTGTGTTCACTGCCATTGGGTAAGTGAGTCACATTTTCTTGAGAGTCTGTTTCACTGTTGGTTAGCAACCTGTGATCACATCTATGTTTTTTTATTGTGAAAGGAAGCTGAGTCCTCTTCTTTGGCAATAGGTGGGTGTACCGCAGCTCGGCATGCTATCGCCGCCTATCGTTTTGGAGTGGTATTATACTGAAAATCAAGGATTCATTTCTAGTTTATTCACTGAGGGGTGCAGTGTGCTATGTGCTATGGAGTCTCAGACCAGTGAAACAATGAACTGTGGCCTGGAAGTCATGCTACCACCTGGCCAGGGTCCGGTTCCCCCCAATCCAGATGTTGTGCCTGACAGGAAGAAGACGAGGAAGCAGAAGTGGGCGGAGCAGAGCCAGCTTTGTGATCTGAGGGTGGACCTTATGCAAAAGCAGCTGGAGGAGGTGCATAAGACCATTGACTGCATGGTTGCATAGCAACAACACCTGTTGGATGTGTCACACCAGGCCCCTCCATTTCTGCACCCACATTCTGATGTTCCTTCTCCTACTGCCTCAGACAGTTTGGATAAGACCAACAGCTCTGGCTGTGGTTCCTCTTAGCAGCTGAGTGTTTTGAGGAGAGAGAGGTCGAGGCTGATGCTGATTATCAGGTGGACCAGGTGGGTACCATTCCTGATTTTTCTGTTGGGGCCCTGCTCTCTCGGGCAGCAGTGTCTGCTGGTGTTCCTCCTCCACCATCTCCACCAAGAGTCTCTGTGTTGGACTCGAGGAGCCAGAGGCAGGCACCTTTGCCTGTGTATCCTGATTTTATTAAACACTTGCAGGGCTCTTGGGCGCGACCAAGGGATGCTCCTGCCCCCCGCTCTGCTCTCAGTGTCCTCAGTGGGGCTTCAGAGCATGGCCTAGATGGTTTGGCCAGGGTAGGTCCAACCTTTGCGATGTTGGCTGGGGCCTTCTCCAGGGTTGCTCAGCATCCGAATAAGAAGTGCTGCACCATGATAGTTGGATGGGTTGGTGGCAAAGGCTTTTCAGTCGACAGCCATAGCTCCCGGCTGGCAAACATGAATGCCCTCCTAATGGTGTACCTGGAGGGGCTGATACGGGATCTGGAATCCAAGAGCCCAGCTGAACTTCTGCCAGAAATGGCAATGGTAGTGGATACAGTGATCCAGGGTGTTAGAAATCAGGCCAGGGTCTTGGGTAATTCCCTGGTGCAACTGACCATGACTCGTCAGCATATTTGGCTGAGTCAGTTGGGTATGTCGGATTCAGACCGGGCTGTGGAGATTGATGCTGAGATAACTCTTGGAGAGGTGTTTGGGCCGGCAGCAGAGGCTGCGTTGGATGAGGGTTCTGCAGCCTACACAGTCCATTCACCAGCCTGGACAGTCAAGGCCTCTAGAGAGGCGTGCTAGCTTCCAGCGGCCTCGTTTTGCCAAGTAGGACCCCGGGATGTTCCTGACTGTGCAGCCCCACTGTGCAGCCCCACTGATGCTCAGATCTCTGCAGTTGGGGTCCCCCTCGCTTCCGGGGGATCCTGATGGCAAGAGTAAGGGGCAAATCTTGTGCTGCCGTTCTGGTCTGCGAGATTTCTGCCTTACTAGGGAAAGGTGCAATACAGCCTCTGTCTCTAGAAGAGGTGAGAGGGGGATTTTATTCCAGCTACTTCCTTGTTCCCAAGTGGACCGACGGGTTCCGCCCAATTCTAGATTTGAGGTGCCTGAACAAGTTCCTCGAGGTGCTTCCCTTTCAGATGCTGACATTGAGGGCCTTGTTTCAGGCCTTAAGGGCGGTCAACTGGTTCACAACAGTGGGCCTTTGTGATGCCTATTTTCATATTCCCATCAGCCTGGACCACAGACCGTTCCTCAGGTTTTCTTATCAGGGGAGGGCCTTCGAATTCAACGTCCTCCCCTTCAGTCTGTCCCTGTCACCATGCACTTTCACCAAATGCAGGGATGCCGCACTCAGTTCCAGCAAGTCGTGTTAGTGCTACAGTGTCAGAGGATGTTGGGCCTTTTTGCAGCAGCAGCTCAGGTTGTGCCACTGGGCTTGTTACACACACGCCCTCTCCAATTGTGGTTTGGTCACCGGGGCCGGTTGACAACCTTCATCTTGTGGCACAGAGCCCTCAAGGTCCTTGTGGTGGAGGCGGTCTCAGGCTGTCCGAGACGGCATCCCCCTGGGCCAAGGAGGATGCAGGGTGACCATTACGACCGATGCCTCCCAATTCAGCTGGGGTGCGGTCTGTTCATGGCTGTTGGGGTCCTGCACAACAGGGATGGCATGTGAACCTCCTCGGAATGGAGGCAGTTCACCTGGCCCTGAGAAACTTCCTGCCAATCGTACAGCGTAGGCAGGTCATGATATGGACAGACAATATAGCTGTAGTGTCCTACATCAATAACCAGGGTGGATTGAAGTCTCCATCTCTGCATGCAAGGGTGCGACTACTGCTCTTGTGGGCGCAGTTCAGGAACATAACCCTGAGAGCATTTTACCTTCCAGGGCCCCAGAATGTAGCTGCAGACCTGCTGTGGAGGGGAGGTCACCTTCCTGGTGAGTGGCGCCTACAACCTCAGGTTGTGGACCAGGTTTGGCAGTGGTTCGGTTGGGAAGAGGTGGACCACTTTGCCACAGAGGACAACACTCATTGTCCTCTGTGGTCCTCAATGCACGGTCCACCAGGACCACTGGGGACAGACGCCCTCAGTCTTTCATGGCCCACTGTAAGGCTGTATGCATTTCCCCCGCTTCCTCTCATTTCAGCATTCCTCAGGAGCGTGAGGCTACAGTGTGTTCAGGTGCTCTTGATGGAACCGAACTGGCCACAGAGGTCATGGATGTTGGAGGGTTACCCATGGCATCTTCCAGTGAGACCAGACATGTTGTCCCAGGTGCACAACAGCATATGACACCCAGAACCCCAGATCCTGAAGCTTCATATGTGGCCCTTGAACGGCAGCGCTTGCGTGCACTTGGCCTAGATGGGGAAGTGGTGGACACCTTGTAGGCTTCTCAGGCTCCTCCACTCAGCGGCAGTACAGCAGCAAGTGGAAGATATTCAGGGACTGGTGCAGTGCTAAGGGGGAGGATCCCTTTACTTGCAAAATCTGTACAATTCTGTCCTTCCTCCAGCACCTCGTTGCCCTTGGTCGGGTGGAGTCAACCCTCAGGAGCTACCTTGCAGCAATCTCTGTACTTCATGAGAAGTGTGATGGCAGGTCTCCGGGGACACATCCCCTGGCTGTGCATTTTTTGAGAGGTGTCATATCTCAAAAGTTTTTACTACCTTCCTGGGACCTCCAGGTGGTTCTTAGGGTGCTTTGTTTGCCCCCTTTTGAGCCACTGTCTGATCTTGACCTTTGGCTTCTTTCTCTGAAGACTGCCTTTCTATTGGCCATTGTGTATGCTAAATGGGTTAGTGAATTGAGTGCTCTCTCTGTGAACCCAGTATGTCTTAGTTTTGGGGAGGGAGACAGGGAGACAGGGTCCGCCTCCTGCCAAACCCAGCTTTTCAGCTGAAGGTCTTGCCCAGAGGTTTTGTCTCCAGGCCTCTGATACTGGAGTCTTTCTATCCTCCGCCTCATCTTTCAGCGGAAGCAGAGAAGCTGCACAACTTGTGCCCTGTAAGGGCCCTCAAGTTTTATGTGGACTGCACTAAGACGTTTCGCTCGTCTGATGCACTGTTTGTGTCTTACAGTAGAGTCATGCTGGGCAGGCCTGTGTCAAAACAACGCCTTGCCCATTGGATAGTGGAATTGATTGCACTGGCTTATGTGCAGGCTGGGGTAGATCCCCCCTCAGGACTTGGTGCACACTCTACAAGGGCAATGGCTACCTCATTGGCGCTGTTTCGGGGCTGAGTTACATTTTTTATTTGTTGTACTTGAGGAGTTTGGCTCATGCTCCAGGGTGTTTTTTTTTTGTTGTTGTTACCATTTGGCCTGCACTGATTATTACCATTACACTGGACAGGAGACACTTTTTGTTCACACTATGGTTCACAATAAAATGTTTCAACTGAATTTGATTGTTTTTTGTTGCTTATTGCTTGACTCTTGAACTACCCGGCCTTTTTGGTCTTTGAGTGGTGCCACCTTCCTCTCCTCATGACTTATTCGGTATACTGTAGTCACATGGTTACAGGTTCACCAAAATGAAATAAAACAAATGTTTATGTATGTAAACATGGTTTATGAATGAAAGTGAACCTGTAACCCATTACTATCACTCAGCGGTGAAGGTTGGCCCTGCCTTCTTTCCCAGTTGGTAGAAAGGGGAAGAGTGTGTGGGTGCATGGGGCTTAGTAAGGAGCGAAGCACCCACAGGTGATTAATTTGGTTTAATGCTCCAGATCCAAGGATGTGGTCACATGGTTACAGGTTCACTTTCATTCATAAAACCGTGTTTATATACGTAAACATTCATTTTACTGAACATCCAACATGCAGCTGCTGGTTTAAGAGTTCTTACTGAGTTCTTACTTATTTTGTTTTTATGAAATGTGTCTGTATACAGGCTGTGTGCCAGGTGTGTGTGCATTTGGATACAGTGGCTTGGGCTGCACATTCCAGTCTGCATCCAAGTAAATGAGGTGGAGAGATTTATTTTACTGTTTTCAGCAACTAACAAAAACAAGTGGGCCTAATAAAAATAAAACACTTTCTCTGACACTGCAGCACTGCAAGAAAGGTAAACTGTGGAGTTTTTACTCCCAGCCTCTTGACTGCCAGTAGTGCTGCTACAAGACATTGCAAAAATAAGGCCAGGGGAATCATAAAAGATCCCAGCCACCCAGATAACTGCCTTTTCTCCCTGCTGAGGTCAGGCAGAAGGTACAGGTTACACCAGGCCAGTACTAATCTCCTCAGGCAGAGAATTCCAGAGCTTCAGGGCCTTGATGGCAAAAGTCTAGTCACCTTTCATTACCAGCCTTGATCTGGGGACGACTAGTGAGGGTAGACCTATATACAACTATATAACTCGGTGCTAAATCATGTAGAGCTTTAAAATATTGAAATCAATTCTGAAGTTAGGTAAGGTAGGTAAGCAAGAATTGGGGTGATATGTGACCTATGATTTGTCCAAGTATACAAGCAATAGCATTCTGTAGTAGTTGAAGCCAAGCTACTGAAGATTTACTGAGGCATGTACACAGTGCATTGCAGTAGTCAAGTCGCAAGATTACAAAAGCATGAACAAGCCTTTCTAGGCCAGGAAAAAACACAGCTGATTTGATTTTGATAATATTTCTTAGGTGGAAGTAGCAGGATTTGATGAGATTATTGACATGTGGTTCAAAGTTCAATTGAGAATTGAAAGTGATGCCGAAATTTCCCACTGTAGATTTTATATTTGCTGCAAGAAGAGCAATAAAGGGTTGTAATTTTCTTGCTAGGTGATTAGGACCAAAGATTATCACTTCTCTCTTGTCTTTAGCTGCAAAAAATTACAAGTCATCAATTTCTTAGTAGCAGTGAAGCACTCTATAAAGTGCTCATACAACTAACATTATCTGGCTTAAAGGATAGTTAGATTTGGGTATCATCAGTGTAACAGCGGTAGGATACTCCACTGAAATGTATTTTGTTAAGGTAAAAACAAAACAGGACCAAGAAAAGATCCCTGCGGCACTCCACATGTCAGTGGAGACGAAGATAAACCAAAATCAACAATGGACACAAAATTCTCTTTCTGAGAGATATGAGGTATACCTACACACTGATTTAGTCTGTTGATAAGAATGTTATAATCGACAGTGTCAAACGCAGCCCTAAAGTCAAGAAACAGTAAAAACTAAAATTCCCCAGGATCAGTACCCATCAGTAAATCGTTAGTGACCCTGAGGAGAGCAGTTTCGATGCTATGTTGCTTTCTTGGAATGTATCTAAGATGTTATTGTTTTACACGAATAAGAGTTGACCACCACTTTTTCAAGAACTTTGGATAAGAAGGGCAGTTTTGAAATGGGTTTGTAGTTCTGTGGAACCACCACTACTAAATATTGACAGAACTGACAGTTGTTACGAAAATCAAATTGTAGGATTTCATGTTACAAATATATTCACTGCTGATTTATTGATTGATTTGAACACTGTGTGCTCCAGTGTCCCTCTTCCTAATATGGATTTTTTTTTAAATATATGTGCAAAAAAATAGTGAGTAGAAATTACTGAGTGGGTCTAATACTAGCATGAAGCCATTTAGCAAGCTACATCTATCCAAGGTAACAATTAGCTAGTATAGCAGGCTCTGCTTTTTAACTGAGCTAAATAAGCATCATTGGACAGCACAGTGGTGCAGTAGTTAGCGTTGTTGCTTCACAGGAAGAGGGTTCCTGGTGGGGAGTCCCTCTGTGTAGAGTTTGCATGTTCTTCCCATGTCAGTGTGGGCTTTCTCAAATTAATTGGGTTTCCTCCCACAGTCCAAAGACATGCAGGTTAATTGGTGACTATTGGTTTATTGGCTGTAGGTGTGAATGTGAGTGTGAATTGTTGTCTGTCTCTATGTGGAAGCCCTGTGATAGTCTGGCGACCTGCCCAGGGTGTACCCTGCCTCTTGCCAAATGTCAGCTGGGATAGGCTTCAGCCCTCAAGAGCTATTACGGAAAATGAATTAATTAATTGGCACCATTTAACGTCAGATAAATATTATCAAAAACCGCATAACTCAGCTTATATGTTTTGATATAAAGAATGAGTGCAGGGTTTTCTGCTTCTTGCTCCCTTGTTTGCTGTATTTCTTTTTGTGCAAACATACAGTACATTGGACTACATCCTCCCAACTAGGTGCTAGGTGCTATAAGCACCTAGTTGGGAGGATGTAGCCACCTGGGCACATACCTCTCTGCTGGAATGATGACAAAAGAAGCAGCAAAGTGCCTTGCTGGCCAACTTATGGTGTATTCAGGACAACTTGGACAAACAAGCTCTAACTTGTCCATATGGATTTACAGTATGGAAAAGTGAGGGGGACATGGGGGACAGATGCATGGGACATGTACCCTATGTACCCCGCATCCACATTAGGCTCCTGGGCCTAATTGTAAATTACACTCCTGATTGTCATGATTATTATCTAATTTTCCCATACAGGGTCCACAAAATTATTATGCTGCTCTTGACACCCTAAATCTAACTAATATAGACTAATGCAGGTTGTGTACAATTGCAGGGGAATTTTTTTGTCTGTTTTCTGGGAGGGAACCCTTGGACCCCCCCCCCCCCCTTGGGTGTGTTTTTTCTTCCACCAGACAGGGGCTTTTCTTTGGGATATCCATCTTTACATTTGCCTTGCAAATTCTTAGTTTGTGTACAACGTATCACTGACAAAGCACCGCGCTGACCCCTAAACAGGTAAGAGGCATGTCACAAATGAGACGCATATTCCAAATGTTCTGTATACATGTCAAAAGAACACTCTCAAACCTGAATAATACCGACATGTCCCACAACTTAATCACAAAATGCTTCTTTTGGAAATATGCCTAATTCGGAACATCAATGCCTAATTTGGAAAATCAGTGCCTAATTTGGAATGTCCAAACAGAATATGCTTCTTACATAACTTACTTACTTACTTCTTACATAAATATTAAACTTGGAATTGGAATAATAGTAGAATATTAGGGTGCATGTAAATGTAATCATTGTCGCCTGTGGCTACCAAAAATTCGTTACTGTTATGTATTACAAGTAATTTCACCAGTATGGTTCCAATAACAAAAAGCTGTGCTTATCTCACATGAGAATATGAGTTTCAAAGTATAAAAGCAGCAGTTCCCTCAGGTGCCATGGTTTGTCGGATCTGCTTTGTAAGGTGTCATTGTTATCATGAATGCATGTCCAAACAATAGAAAGCACTAGTCAGTCTGTTGTTTTCTCTTTAATTTTTATTTGTGCAAAGCAGAAAAGTAAATTTACAGCCACAAGGTCATTTCTATGCTGCAGCAGTTCACTCATAATATTTTAATGACAAAGTACATCTTAATGAGTACGTATGCATTCAATATAGCTGCATAGATAGCATAAGTTACCATTGTGAGTCACACAATAGTGTAGTTGTGGGTGCTATCAAAGAACAATGTTTCTTTGACAGAAAATAAGTATTACGTTAACACAATTGTACATTCATAAGAATGATAAGGTACAAGTTTGTCATTCTTTATATGCGGATAATTTTAGCATGGCCCTCTATATTTATGTTAGTGAATTTTACATACATTATATTACATGTATAAACATAAGTGAGGGTGTTCATTCTCTTCGTTCTCTGTACTGGGGACAAATTACAATTTTATTGGAAGGATCAATTATATCAAAATTTCAGTTTGTATAATCAAATATACGCAATACTGAAGCTAAGTAACATTTATGGAAAGTACTGGTTGCAGATCATGGTGTCCCATTTTTTCTACAACAAACATAAAAATAATAATGGAAAAGAACAACAATACTGAGACAGAAATAAAATGAAGTGAAAGGACAGGCCAAATACATTTCAGTCATAAAAGAAAACTAAATTAATACAAATTCATGTTAGGTAGAAGAAAGAGCGACTTGAAGGTACTGAAAAAAAAGACTGAGTAAGACACAGTAAAGACTACTGCTACACGGTGGATGTAACAAAATCACTTTAAATTTGAATAGTCCTCCACTATTGTCCATTCTCAAAATACATTGAAAACTATAGGTTAAACACATTCCAAAGGAAATATAACAATGAAATATACAATAAAATACACTTGTACGTAAATAAAACTAACATTTATTCAACAGTCACAGTTCAATAACCCATCAAATGTTTACACATGAAAATACTCCAGTACAGGGTATATTCTGTTTTTTTTTTCTAGTCCTCAGATCAAAAGTGCCAAAGTAGACATTCAAACACCTCTGGATGCCTCCAGTATCAGGTGACTAGTGTGGTGTTTAGTTTTGTGATCCAGCTTAATTCCCTAAACTCTGTGTACACTGTAGATCACAGTGTAGCCATTCTTACAAGAAGTTTGAGGTAATGCCTACTGTACACTTCACAAGTGTCATTTGGTGGCTTCCACACTAAATCCCAGTGCTCAGTCAGACAAGGACTATACCCTGATACATGATGCTACAAATGAACAGGAATGAACATGCATGGTCAACTTTTGTGTTGGTTGCACAGTTTTCTCTTGTCAATCACACTGGGAATGTAGTCATAGATTTTGTGGCAAACAAACAAGTATCCACTAAAGTGTATCCATACAGTATTATCTAATACTACCAAAAGCAGATATTATTCATTTTAAGTAACTTTCGCTGACCACTTAACAGTGATTGTACATTGTCCAATCATAGCTTAGTGATTGCAACGTGGCAAATTAGGCCCTTCCCACTTTGGAAAATTTCTCCATGTTGTGCTGTTTGGAGAATGATGTAATTTTCTTAAGTCTTTTTAAACCACAAAAAAGAGCAAAAGTGCTAGGAATACATTAAACTACAATTGTTGGCTGTTAACTGTTGGCATGTCCAGCTAATTAGCTTACAACCTAACATAGGATGGTAATGGCGCTTTACTTCCAAGGCAAAAGAGCATATCACTGACTACATTAGTTGGCAGGGTTAGTAAAAAAAATCTTGTTTACAACTAGACTATTAAATGTGTAGCATTTCCCCACTGGAGGGAAGCTAATCCTGGATGCTATCAGAGTTAGCTAGGGTTAGTAGTCTCTGTCCTGGTCTATGCTGAATTTGGGAAAGTTTGCACTCCAAGTGCAAGAGCGCACTCTGGCAAAAGATGAACCATTTGTAAATTCGGAGCACTTTTGAAATTACATCATTTGGTTATTCAGAGCACCACATTCTTGGAGTGGTAGAGCATATTCTGACACAAACTGGACCTTTAGTAAACTCGGAGTACTACTGGAATACCCCATTCACTTATTCAGAGTACCACACTCTGGGAGCAGCAGGGCGCTCTCTGGCACAAACTGGACAATTTGTACATTTGGAGCACTGCTGGAATACACCATTCAGTTATTCAGAGCACCACACTCTTGGAGTGGCAGAGCATACTTTGGTCACTCTGTCTGAAGAGACAGGGCAGCAAAGCGCCAAGTGCAGTGAATGTTCTTAACATTTTTTATTCATATAGAAATAGTATGCTTAATTCATTTGGACAGCAGCGCTCTCATTTTAGTCTACAGTGTTAGATTAGATTTACTAATACAGCTTTAAACTCACCATTCAGCAGCATTAGCCAGTGAGGCCTTATTTTTGCCAAACACTTCATGAAAGCTATAAAACAGACTGTTTTAAAAGACATACAAGGACGTAACTTAAACTAAGCAGCAAA
Organism: Epinephelus cyanopodus; assembly: GCA_026686955.1. Lineage (NCBI taxonomy): Eukaryota > Metazoa > Chordata > Actinopteri > Perciformes > Serranidae > Epinephelus > Epinephelus cyanopodus. The sequence continues at coordinate 41,507,046 of CM048917.1, read as the reverse complement.
TCAAGGACTATAAGAATGAAAAACAGTCTGATATTATATTTTCCTTATCATACTTCCAACACTGTGACTAACTGGCTCTACACAGCAATACAAGAACACATCTGCTCCTTAATCTCCATAGTTTAAACATGGATAATTAACTGGTAAGGACTTTTTTCCTGGGACATGTAGCTTTAGCATCGGTCTTTAAGCATGACATGTATGTATGTATGTATGTATGTAGCTGTCAAGTGCATACTTAAGACCCCTTTCACAGGGATACTTGTATTAAAACAAGTTATGTGGAGAAAATTAAAAGTCAGCTGAAGATAGTATTCTTAATGAACTCATGGAGCTTACATTAGCTTGATTAGCTAGATAGTCACAGCCCATAAAATCTGCCAGTGACAGTTGTCATTACTGCTGTCAACATTTTTACAAAGAATTTCAAGTGGTAAATCTACCATTTTCATTGTAAATTCCAAATGTGCTACGTGAGCATGGAAAGCTTGACAGACGTGTCAGCAAAGGTAACTAAAAGGATGAGCTTTGCAAAAGGTCGATTTTAGTCTGTTCTTCATTGGGTACTGCACCTTCCTAATGTGTGCAATGTGAAATGCTAAAAAATAGATGTCTAGCATGGAAAGCTTTGCTGTTAGCATTTCTAATAAAGTCTCATAGGCACTGCTACTGTAAAGGTGAGCTGAGAAGCTGGCTTGTGGTCACTGGTACTACACAGAGTGGAAAAAATAATGCTAATCGTGCCAAAACAAATTTCACTAAAATTAAAGCGTCACCAAGCAAAGACAGTAAACTAAAATGTAAGATATCATGGTGTCACTTAATGGCAAAGTGGAGGCTGTCTTAGCAGCAGATGATAAATCTGTGTATCTGAGGATAATAATATAGTTGGTCCAGTTACGACTAGATGGGGCGAGGTAGAATTAGGCTGGCCTCAGGAAGTTTTGGTGAGAGATGGCAGGATTTTCAGTCTCCATCTCTCATTTTAAACAATTGTGAACTCTTATCCCACTGCATAGGAGAACGTCTAAGAGCAGAGGCTATGAGGTAAGCCTGACACACACTGTTCACAGTGCTGCACTGTTCCCCTGCTGACCTCCATTGTTACATGTGCATGAAGTAAGACTTACTAAATGCCCCTTTAACAGAGTCACTATACAGCTACAACCTGTCTTCATATGTAATATATGCAAAATTCAGTCTGATGTGACCGCCTGTATCTTTATTCTGGATTATAGCTACAATGATGAGGCAAGTTGGCAGTAGGCACTTTTGCCAAAAAAACAGCAACATCACTGAATCTATTACCACAATAGGGAACCATTGTCATGTGTACTGTGTGATGTTTTCTTCAATGCAGTGATAATATATACAAGTGAAAAAAGCAAAACTATGGTCAGTTGGCTCCCTAGTGTCCAATAGAGAGTGTAGTTAACACTTCCCCAGTCTTATAAAGTATGGCTGAAATGTATTTTTGGCTAAATCAGACGATGCAAATTTTAATACCCAATAGGGCCGGGAATCACCAGAACCATTTGGAGCATGAATATTTTAGATAATAAAATATTGATACTTTGCATCTGTGTATTGATACAATATTGCCGCGCAATATATCACAATACTACTCAATTTTTTTCCCTCACTCCTATTACCCAATGTGTAAACTATACAGAGAAGTGGATGTACTCATCACAGTTATCCATAACAATACCATACATGTACCAAACGTCTGTCAGTAAAACTTGAATAGGCTGAATAAAGTCACAGCCAATTAGTGTAACTGCATTATTAGTTAGACAGCCACAAAGAATTGGAGCTCACTGTAATGGAAACACCTGATGTTTGATGTCTTTGATTTTGATTTGGTGCAGTTTAACCAGCCACCCAGTGAAAAGAACCTCAACCATTCACATATTTGAAAATACCACATAACCTAAAGTCAAATATAACCATTTAAAAAGGAAATCAAACAAACAGCAAGTGTGTAATATCTAGAAGTGTAGACACCAATCTGACCTGTCGATATAGTCATGATTTCACCAGCCAACAAGTCAGTCCATCAGTAATAGACAGGGCCAACTTACTGGCACATTGAGGTCTATATATAATATACATAGTTAACAACTGGCTGCTTCACTAAGCAGGAATCTACCAAGAGAAGTTCACATTTTGGTTATTTCCAACAGAGCATTTCCATAAGGGAATGATCAACACATAAACATTGATACAATGTTAACATTTCCAATCTAGCTGTAACCCAAATCCACCTCTCTCCTGCTCAAAATGTAACCCTCATGTTAGTAATATGGTTTGAACAAGGCTGAAGCGGAGAGCAGGTCTGATCAGTGATGAAAGATGGTTACACAGTGTAAACTTTGAGCTGCAATGGATTGTGGGGCGTACCTTAAGCACCTAGCCACATGATCAGGTTTTGGCTTTGGTCAAACACAACACCAACAGTAGCTAGCACATCCTCTCAAGGCAGTGAGTGGAAATAAAAGCGTGGATGGTCTTTATCAGCCTGTATGTCCTCTTCCTGCCATTTGGCTGAGCATGTTGTCAGTCCATCCAATCATTTTTCTCCATTAGACAGCCCAGATCTTCTTCTGCTGGAAGTAGGCATCAAATCTGGCCTGGGCATACTCCTACAACACAGTCAGTGAATACATGAATATATAGTATATCCACAAGCACTATTGTGAACATTGTAAGGTTCCAAAATAAAATTTGCTCTACTCTAATATTTAACATGGCAAATTAAGCATAACAATACATTGAGCATAGCGTTAGTTCAGGTAGGACAGGATGTCAAGCTCAACCCACATCCCAGCTACATCAGCTGATCTCAAGCAGCCCAATCAACTGAAGAAGCAGCTGATTGATGGAAGGGAGTCAGCTGATAGATCACATGATTCCTTTCTATGCAACCAATTGGCAAATCTCATTGAGGATGCTCTACTTAAACTGCTTTGGCCTGCCTACTGTTGCTGCTTCCTCTGCAAGCCGCTTTGCAACCCTCCTCCATCCATGCCTTCTCTGTTTAAGCTTTTCTTATTATTCTTATTAACTTTTATTGTATATTACTGAATTACATATTTTCTGATCTATGGATACACTGCTACTTGTTTTGTTTACTGTTTTTTGTAAGGTGACCATTAGTGTTCTGAAAGGTGCCTGTAAATAAAATGCATTATTATAATTATTATTACCAAATTTCAATCAGTTCATTCTTGATTCCAAGTGAACATCTGAACCAAATTAGAGGAAACTACCTCAAGGACCTTTGAGATATCATGTTCACAAGAATGAGATGAATGCAAGGTCACACTGATTGTACCTTTGACCACCAAATTCTAATCAGTTCATTGTTGAGTCCAAGTGAATGTTTGTGCTGAATTTGAAGAAATAACTTCAAGGCGTCCTTGAGATATTGTTTTCACAAGAATAGGATGGACAGTGGATACCTGGATGGACAAACAACATAAACAAACAAACGTAATGCCTCCTGCCTTGGCTATTGCTGGTACAGGGGCACAAAAAATCATCATCATACACTGCAGTGTCTCCCATACATTGATGAGCCTATGGCGAGGCAGCAGCACCAGTCCCGGGAGGAGGGTTATCTCCCGGACCTCCGGAGCGTCTCAATGCACACAACGTCCACTCCGATCAAGCCTTACTCAAGCGGCCACAGCAGCTTCCTGCTTCATGCTGCTGCAGTAATAAAAAATAAGACACTACTGCACTTTTGAATGGCTCATTTTACTTAAAAAAAACCTCAGAACTAGGTTCAGTTGACAAGTAAAAAGAAATATGCACATAGTGCCAAACAGAGTTAAAATATCACAGAAGTACTTTGATGTTGAGTTACCACCTACAAGCTGGGCACACTGGTGCAGATACTCAGACTGACAAACTACCAAAGCTGGCAAAGCACTACTTTCGAGTGAGCAAATGACTACAGGCCCATGGATGAAACTGAATCGAAGAAATTCTCCACAGCACTTGCTAAATGGGTGGAAACTGACTGCAGACCAGCCAACATTGTGGAAGACTCTGGTCTAAGGGACGTTCTCAGGTTGACGTGTTGTGACAAGTCATATGCATCAACGACGCAGGGAACAATACTTTCACACAGGACCTGTACAAATCAGAGAAAGCAACTAAACTGAAACTCCTGAGAAGAGCAAATTCTGTTGCAATAACAGGGGATCATTGGACATTAGTGAGCCATTAAAATCATATCGGAGTAATGGAACACCTTATTAACACTGACTTGACATTGCACTGCTTTGCTTTAACGGTTCAACATACAGAAAAAAAACTATGCTGAAACATGTACCCAGTACTTCTCTGAAAGGTCAAGATCATAAAGTAAATTTCTTTGCATTTGATTCCCAATCAAAGCACTTAATTGCTTCACCTTGTTAGTATGGACTTCAAAACTGTTTAAAATGCAAAAATTCTCTCTCTCTCTCTCTCTACATGTGTATATATATATATATATATATATATATATATATATATATATATATATATACACACATATATATGTATAGCAACAGGTAGACGAATTATGTCACCCAGAGAGTCATGACAAACCAACAACTTTCCCTCTGTCTGTCTCTGTGATCTATTGTCAGGCTGGCTTGACCTGATATCCTCTGACCTGGTGTTATCACAGTAAATATTGATACTGCAGCACCCTCCAGGACAAAACTGCTCATGTCTTCTTGACTGTCTTTAACTACCACAGCTTACAGATGGTAGTATATACTGCATTTTCTCCTTCATACCTTACAGCATTTTAAAGTTAAAAACAAGAAAAGCTAGTGGAAAAGTAATAAAACTTTTCCTCACCAGGTATCCAAACTTGATGGTGGAGAGCCGAGCCTGGATGATGGACCACAAGCCCCAAAAAAAGTGGGATGCCAGGGAGAACCTGCATTTAAAAACAAATGGTCACTTTGGTACTTTTTTATTCTTGGTCTTGCGCTATGTCATGTTTTGCCAGGTCACACTGTGTCCTACATCTGAGCCTACCTGTTGACCTCTATGTGCAGCTCCTCCTTCAGTTTCATTTGGTCCTCTTCACTCAGGTTGTCAAAGCCTTGATCAGACTCACGCAGGTAGCTTTCGATGAAGTGCAGCTGTACAGAGACATGACAAGTCCAAATCAGTCAGCAGTCAACAAATAATACCAACTGAATTAGGTGAGACCTCTCCTTGTACCAGACTAGGTTACACACTAACAAACAGACCAGATCAAGCCAAAGGTAAAGCAAAATGTTTTGTTTCTCTGTAGGGTCTTTTCTGTAATATTGTCAGACACTTACTGTGCGTTCAAACCAGAAGCTTCCAAGAGGCAAAGTCTCTTGCGGATAATTGTCAATTTAAAGGAGCCGCAAAGCGGACTACTGGCTTGAATGCAGTGTAATTGCTAGTTAGCCTACAGAAAGTTAAGTTTGGTCAATGAAAACAGAAAATGTTTGTCATCCCATTCAAACCAAGCAAGTAAGACTTCCATGCTATGTCGCAACATTAGCCTGCAATTCTCTCCTCTATGACTAACATTACACACTTTAAAGCTCACCAGACCAACCAACTACCTCCGCAACACGGTCTCAAGTCTCATTCTTTTTATTTTGGTCACTGTGACCAAACAGCGACACATTATAAAGGACTGAGCGGGTGCGAACGCAAGTTGTAAACTTCTGGATATCCATTGTGTGCTGTAGGAAAACCAAAGTTACATGGTTTATTCTCTGGGACCCACTTCATCGAATCATTCACAAGCATTCTGATTGTTTGCCGCCAAACCATGTCAGAGCTCATTACCATAAAGTTAAACAAGTTTTAACTCCCTTCTGGACCGCTCCGGTCACTTTGGTCACCCAAGACACGCGGCTGATGACAAGATTGCCCAAGTCGCCGGGCTCTCATTGAAAATGAATGACTTACGCCGCTGGGTTCATGTTATTGGTCCGACAGCCCATTAGTTCGACATCCCGTTAGTCCGACTGTCCGCAGTGCTGAACGGCTCACGGTGCACCATACGCCCGCCGCGACCGGCTCTGGGTCAGCTGGGAAAGGCTTGAGGCGGAGCAGGCTCACAGTTTATGTGTTTGTCATTTTCTTTTTCATTTTAACCCACACCATGATCTTTTCCTGACCCTAACCAAGTGGTTTTTATGCCTAAACCTAACCAGACCTTAACCACAGGGCATCATGATGATTTCGGAACGGACTATGGAACAATGGGTTTAATATGGTCGGAACAATGGGCTGTCGAACCAATGGGCTGTCGGACCAATGGGCAGTTCCCACGCCACTTTGGAAGCTCTGGTTGCTGTTGTTTTGAACATACAGTTAGAATAACAATCTGAGCCTGTCAGTGGCAAAAACAAGCACTGTTGTTGTTGGATGTAAATTGACGGTGAGTAATTGCCCGTAGGGATTAGATTACAGCCTGTTTCAGTGCTGTGACTGCAGTGGTCTCTCTCAATACCAGACCAGTGTCAAAACTTGTCTCCATTAATAATTGAGATACAGAAACACCGGGAAAAAGGGTCCACGGGGAAACTACCAAAGCTTCCCCTTAACATGTCATACACACCTGCTGGGCCTTTGTAGGGTAGGCCTGAGCATTAACTTTGAAGAAAGGAAACTCCTCACAGTTGTAGTCGTACATCCATTCACAGAAATGGTTGCCAATATCGAACCCCCTGCAAGATGAAGAGAGACTGATGAGGCATAATAAATAATAAATAAATAATGAATAAATACTCTATGTTTGACATCTTGTGGCATCTATTGAGGTCTGTACAGCATAGCTCAATGTATCTTGATAGTTTGAAAGAGCTAAATTGAGTTACTTTCCCTTTGCTTTTCTTTTGCTGTCCGGTCAGCCGCACTGAAGACCTGTGTTTTATGGGTTAATAGTATGTAAATCCTGGCTCGTTCTTTTCCACCCAATGAAAACCACTGCTGTCATCAAAGATGATGATAGTTTACTTCTGTTTTATGAGATGTTGTGAAACAATGTCAGTTGTTGAAAATAATCATAGACAATATCGATAATTGGGTAGCCTACACTACTATAGTCTTTATTCTGATGCTAATTACGTAGCATGCCAATGAAAATTGTATACCATTAGACAGAAACTAAAGACATCAGTGTGGTATCTTGAAATGGGCATTTGTGCATATGTGACATGTATGCACAAAAGATAAATCAGTTAATAAAAAATATGAGAAACAGATTAATTGCTGATCTAATTGTCACTTGTAGCCATACACCTTGTATCAAATATTGGCTAAATAATGAGAGGAAACAGATGGAGGAGGTGATAACTTAATATTAGCAGCAAAAGGCAGGACTAGGAAATTACAAGTAATAGAAATGGATCATGACCATGGCCATGACCCATAGCTCATGACCATAATAACCTGTCACCTATGGTCATGAGGTTTGGGTAATGCCCAAAGACAAAAGTCACGTATACAAGCAGCCGAAATGAGTTTCTTCCAGATGGTGGCTGGGCTAAGCCTTAGACAAAGGTTAAGGAGCTCGGACATCCAGAGGGATGGGATGACAGAGTAGAGCTGCTGCTCCTTCACGTCGAAAGGGGGCAGTTGAGGTTGTTCGGGGCCACTCCAATTAGAGGTGTTTCTGGCCCGTCCAACCGGTGGGAGGCCCCGGGGCAAAACCAAAACATGCTGAAGGGATTATATATCTCGTCTGGCTTGGGAACGCCTCGGGAAAGTGTTGCTGGGGAAAGGGATGTTTGGAATATTTTGCTCAGCCTGCTGCCCCCGCGACCTGGCCTTGGATAGGTGGTTGAAAATTAGATGGATGGATGGATGGATGGATGGATGGATGGATGGAATGCATCACAAAACAAGGAGGCTTTTTACAAGAAAATTAAGGGAAGCTACATACTGCATTCAAATTACTATTTGCTATGTTAAGACATAGTGGAGTACTGGCGTCTTAAGCACAGAATGAAGTTAGGCTCTCTGTGTATGTGTTGTAATTGGAGCTTCTCTGTGGCCACCACTCTGCACTACCCTTATACAGCAGAACCTTACTGCTGATGTCGGGATGGCGTCACCTGTTTGTCAAAGTCAGTCAAAGTGACCCTTGAAAGTATGAAAACAGAAGGGTTATTTTTAGCTGAACAAATGTTTTATAACTATAAAAAACTTAAAACCATCTTTGTAAAGGAATTATGTGTAAAAATTAAAACAAAGTTGAGATTGAGCACTACAACCCTACTTGAAACCAATTTTTAAAATGGAAGTTTGTATATAAAGTTCCCCTTTTAAAAAGTAAGTAAAATTACGTTGATTTTCTGTCCAGTTGCATTTTTTTTTCAATATTGTAGATAAGATAACTGTCAACTTTAATATCACGGTACACCTTAAAATCAGTATGCTGCTACAACCCTAGTTAATTTTTAAAATGCCTTAAAACCTACTTTTACTCCTTGGCCTTTGACCCAGTATGAGACATTGATTCTCTTTGTTTTTATTGCTTTTATTGTATGAAATTATTTTTTATTTGTTTCATTACTTTTATGGTATGACTGTTGTTTTTATTTGTGTAATATTGTACTTTGTAGTTGTATTTTATTGTTTTGATTCATTGTGTTATTGTTTGTTTTTATGTCCTATGTTTTCATATTTTATTTACTCTTGATGTACAGTACTTTGTTTCAGCTGTGGCTGTTTTAAAGGTGCTTAAGAAATAAAGCTGGATTGGATTGGATTGGATAATGTTAGCTCTGTCAGCACTGTTGCCATTTTTAGCACTCTTTATAAAGTTTGCATGATTAGCTATTAGCCATCTGCTTAGTCATCTCCATGTTGAGAACCGTGTGCAGACAAAACCACCCCAGACTTTGAATCACACAGCAGATCTGAATATCATACAGCCTTGCTAGCAGCTCTGAGGATGCACTTATTGAGCTAAATGCTAATGTAAGCATGCTAACGTGCTCAATATATTCGTTTTGCGTGTTAGCATGCTAATATTTGCTAATAAAGACAAAGTACATCTGAGGTTGATGGGTATGTCAATAGTTTCCCAAGTATTTAATTATAAACCAAAGTCTTGGACAGACACAAATTCTTGCCTGCATCTTTCACTATGAGGAAAGTCATGGAACCACCCAACACTTAGGGACACCTGTTTTAAATTTAATGTTAAAACACCCAATAGGCTACTTGTTGCAATATTTCAGTCTAAAAAGGGGGTTAAAGCAGTGAGGGGCCTCTTCAGGCAAAAAGACAAAAAGATTCTGTCAGTACGTTTACATGCACAGTGAAATCGAGCTATGGTCATAGCTCCACTAGGCCAATTAATCGGACTACTGTCCTTTTCCCAATATAGAAGCCTGGGAGTGGAATCGAATTATTGATTGAAGCATGAACAACTCTGCTAATATGCCCCCTTTTTCAACTTATCAGTATTGGACCTTTTTCTTGTTGACCTATTACATCACAGACCAAACAACTGACAAACAAGTAAGCTACGGGTAGCTAGCGTCCTCTTAAATCCAGCGTCATCCAGCTGCTCCGCCATTTTCTTTAACAGGTCCCCATTCCGGGTTTTCCTCCTATCCATGTATTTAAAATATTAAACTCTTTCAGCTGACACAGCATGAACTGTGTCTCCTTGTCCATCCAAAAATGCAGCTGGCTCTGGATGGAGATTTCACCACGTTGTTATTGACTTCTTCCTCTGTTACACATTTAATGCTATGTGTCTTCTGGGTCAAAGCCCAGGGTGGAAACTATGGTGCATGCGCAGAGCGTCCAGGGCAATTTGGGTCCGATTTACTGTATACCTGCAGGAGTAAGTCAACTCCCAATTGCATTATCTGGGTGTGTTAGTCGGACTTTGAGAAATTCTATTTGGTACCATTTCAGTTGGACTAACATGTTTACATGTATTTTAAAAGTCCGGTTTTAGTCACACTAACACAATTAATCAATTTTCTCTACTGTCATGTAAATGTACTGAGTCTGACTTAAGTCCACTGTAAATAAATGTCCATAAAAAGCCAATTACAATTAAAAGCCGTTTTGTTTTTTTTTTTCTTTCACCAGATATTAGAGAATTTACAGGAGCTACTTAAGAGCAAACAAACTATGGATGTATGTGGTCATGCCCTAAAGGAGCCCTTTCATATGTTGATTCTCACACTATTATCAGGAGCCAGGAATCGTCTCCATCACAAAATCTTCCACTGCTCTGAGGGTGTCTATGAAGTGGATTCATCCCCCTCTGTTTCCACATCCAGCTAATGTTGGTCGATGAGAGGGGAAAAAAAACATAGTTTGAGTGTCTGTGTAGTTCCATTTGTAGTTGTGTCCTTCCTGTACATATATGATGGCACACGTGCTCCCATGCTTGGCGTGTGTGTGCAGTGGGTCACGTGGCAGCTGTGCAACATATGAGGAGACTTAAAGGGGCCCAGTGAAAGGAGCTGCAGGGGGGGTGGGAGTGTTTCCCGTTTTGTGTGTGGAAGAGAGAAAGAGAGAGACTTTGTCCGAGATCAACAGTGAGCCAAAGCCACTGTATTCTACGCTGTTTCCCATAAATGCCCCACCCACAGGAATTCACACACCGAGACACAAACACATCTAAAGACACCTAAACGGTGCTGAAAATAAACACTTCTGATCTAGATCATCACAATCCCGTTTTCTATTCCATTCTAGTCTGGTCTACTCCCAGTCCTTTGTGCACAACTGCAGTGGAAATCCGCAGCACCATCCTCTCCATTATTAACACTGACAGGTCTGGATAAGGTCTTTCCATTGCCTCCATCCTGTGTGTCCTCATTGGCCTGCCAAACTCCAGTTACATAACAGCTGTAGTGAATATTTCAACATAGGGGAGGTGACCATGAAGGCTGACTACTAGAAAGAAATATCTTGTTTTCCTTCAGATTTTGCTTCCCGTCTGGCTCAGTATCTGGGTTATACTGGGTTCTCTTTGTCTCTCGCTCTCTCGTTGACATTCCTCCTCACTATCAGACTCCCCCACTGTCCACCCATCACTCTCTCTCTCTCCAGTGCAGAGCCAAGGTTAGCTGGGAGGCAAAGAACTGGCAAAAGGATGAGGAATAGTGACTCAGCAGTTGCAGCTGAAGGAGATTTAAATCAGCAATGCCTGTCAGTCTGGAGAGAGCGTTTGGATCAGTCACTACTTGCAAACTGCTTTGTGCTGCTTTGTGTTTGAACCATTGAAGTCGCTAATTAAGTAGGAACCACCAAGTGTCCATATTAGATGAAGGAATAATGAGGAAACAATCACAGGAATAAATTGTGTAAAATAGAAAAATGGAACAATAATATGTGCAATAACAGATGAACTTTTAAAAATGCATTATCAAAAGTAATTTTATCATTTTCTCATAACAGTTTTATAGGACATTTTTATTTAAAATGCTCTTTTGATGCCCACAATGTCACAATTTATTATATCACTTTTTATGGCTGTGATGATGTGACTGCCCTCTCACCTTTCAGCCAATCATATATCACCCTGTGTCATGGCAAACTCAACAACTGTTAGAAGATTAAGCCAGTTTTAGTTTAACTCTCATCCTGCCAACATATTTAATATACAAGGCCTACTAAGTGAGGTCCCTGGGGACCCCAAGTATAAACTAGTGGTAACTTACAAAACATTATTAGTTATGTTATTAATGTCATCTTACAACTAAGCCCCAAAAGATTACTATTGCTTTGGGAAAGTTGCACATTTGCATATTGTACAAAACAAAAATTATATAATTTTCTTTAATACAAATTGCAGCTTTTAACCCAAATGTATTATTCACCCTTAAAAGTTAATAGAAACCCTTGTGTCTGTATGATCCTCTGGCAAAATAAAAGCTGAATGAATATCATTTTAATGTAGGCTTCTCAGTTTGTACATGATGTAAATCAGAACTATGAATGCCACACACTGCAGGCAGTTATAGCACATGGTTTGGCTCAGGCTGTGCTCAGGGTGTAGTGGCATGTGGCAGGAAGAGCAAACATTTGCTTCCTTCCTGCCTGGGTTTGGGAACAAAAAAAACATCTTTTTTTGAGTAGATTTACTAGGCAAGAATTAACAGCAGCAGGTGAAATTTTCCTTTACTTGATCAATTTGACAGTCATAGATATTATATGAAATAGTTAAGTAATGTATCTCTGACTTACCTTCATGGAGAACAGTATTTACTATTTATTTTCACAATAAATAGTTCTATTTCTATTTAACTTCCATTAAAACTGCAGAGGCACAAGCAGATACCTCTAACTGGGGTCCCCAAGGGCCCCAGTGCATTGCTTCTTTTAAAGCACTAATTAAACAGAAACAGGAAACAATGATATGAAGTTATCATGAAAAGATTGATTAACAAAGTCCTGAAAACCTGGAACAATAGAATAAAGCACCTGAAGAACCGTTGAGGAAACAAACTGCTGCAGAGATAACTGCTTTAACTAGCCAGCTGCTAACAGCTGTTAACCCTGTCTCTCCACTTTGACGTGCATGTTAGGCTAAATAAAGAGATGAAGTTACTGTGTCTGAGTTTACTTAAACAAACAAATAAAAGGCATGCTCGTCTACTGCGTTTTTTGTCGTTTACATGGCTCTAATCTACTGGCAATGGGTAAAGAGTTTACAGCCTTTTTTAGACATGTTTTCCCATATTTAAAAAACTCACCTACACTTGCTTTTTTGGTGAAAAAGGGGTATAATTGGATATAAGCACACTTAACCTGCTAATGAGACACTGAAAAAATTTCTGAGGGTATGGAGGCAGGAGTTGAGGTGGCTGGAAAGAAGGATACAATTGAAAGTATGTATCATAGGTTTTCTGTAATGTTTTTATTGCAGACATGAATGACTCAGGAACAAAACTGGGAGGGAGTCTAGGGAGGGAGAGGGTGTATGATGAGGCAGGGGCATGGGGAGGAGACTAAGAACCTGTAAGACAATATATGCACTATATATTTACAAAGAGCTTGAGGTGTCTCAGTTAATTACGTGAAGATTTGTTAAGTTGCATTAAAATGCTTCTTTAGTGTTGCTTTTACAGAAGTTTACATTTGGGCGACCAACATTGTATTTTGGCCACCAAATTTAGGGGCTTGGTAGCTTTTGGGGTCAGTGCTTAAAAGTATTGGTGTCTATCCCTGTAAAATGTGTCATGTGACCAAAAAAAAAAAACAAAAAACAACAACACTACAAATATCAATTTAATTTACTGATAAACTACACAAATTTGTCTTACAACAGTATAGTTAATAGTTTATTTTTTTCTGTTTTATTATGTAGAGGTCAATGTACAAAATAAAACGTTCAGAGGCCAGATAATTTACAGCACTAGATTCATGTAGACATTTTCTAATTTTTCCATATCCATTTAGCTGCTTATTCCACGGGTTCTGGTGACCACCATAATACTATATGTTTATTTAAAGACTTCTTCTTTAAATCATTTTAAATTCCATTTAGTGCACATGGCAGAGATGACAAAGCACATAACACATAATAGCCACAATTTTAAACTGGTTGGCTCACAGGGCATAAAGACAGATCACCCCCTCCTGCCGAGCTGACTGCAAGTTACCAGCATTGGGTAAATTATCAAATAAATCTGAGTTATACAGAGTGTAATAGGAAGGTATGTTTAGCCAAAAAGAATAATTTACCTTAAAAATCAGACAAAAATGTCCCCTTGATGTTTTTTAAAGTTAGTCCTTAAAGAATAAAGCAGGCACTATTCTATATTTATGTTAATTTTAACAAATCCTATGAAAGGACTAAAACCAAAAATGTTTCAACAAGTCTGTCATTACTTTGTGACTGCCCTTTGTTCATACAGAAGACATACATCTTTAAAAACAGGTCATATATTTATAATTTCATTTTTTTTCTAAATGCTAAGTAATTTTGTAAGGGACTATTTTCAGCTGCGGATTAATACACATTTGATAATTATGAGCACTAATGAGACAGTCTAGCTGCATAACACTGTGTTTGGAATTGAACAAAAATGAACTACAGTGCCAATGTTCACTGTTTTTATTAGTTGTTGGACAAAAATGGAACTCCATGGTACAGAGGAATAGGCTATGGATAAACAGACAATATATGTGAGTAGGATCAATTCATCAAAACCTGTGATAGAGTAGTAACTAACTTACCTGTAATTGTAGCTGCTGTACTCAAAGTCAATGAGCATCAGCTTTTGTTTGTCTGAGCTCTGGCGGCCCTTCAGCAGCAGGACATTTCCTAAAAGCAATGTGAAAAATAGTTATTCTTTTCTGAAAGAGAAAAGCAAATGTACAGCATATAGGGGCCATCAGCGTTGATATGCATTACCTTCTTGGCAGTCGTTGTGGCAGAACACTACAGGAGAGTGTGTAGACTCCAGTAGAGACCTGAACATACAAAGGTCAGAAGTCAGAAGATGATCAATCAGGGTTTCTAGAGCTCCTTGTTTCATCTCACTCCCTTTTTGCACAGAGATGGTACTATAGAGCTGCTATGAAATCCCTTCTTTATCCCACATTTGAATTTTTTCACAGAATCAAACGATGGCAGCATCTTGCTGCTCCATTGTGTGATTTTAGACAGTATGCCAGCATTGCAGAATCATTACAGGGATGACAGGTGTGTCATGAAACACAACAGTGTTGGCCTCGAGTGTGACATATAACACACACATCAGCTGCGCTTCATAAACAATAAAAATAACATGACAATAACAATAATTTACAATCCCTGTTATATATAAGCTGATCTTGTCCTTCGCTGGAGGGTAAGGAGCTCCTGGAACCAGTTTGCAGACATTTTCTGTCACAGTTCTTCTCCTTTTAGTTAGCTGCTAACTCCTAACAGCTATTTTTAAATCTCCTACAATGGATTGCACTCATAACACATCCGCAAAAATTCACACCCATGCCAACCATGATCCCATCGTGCCAGCTGTTCCCTTTACACAGAAGTCATTTATGCGCTATCACTACCTCCACTGCCAGCTTAAAGGCGAGAAAACTCTGTCCCCCAATTCCAAAATCATACCTTTTATACAGAACAGCGAGGCAGAAGTTAAAAAAAATCATGAAATGCCAGCAAAAGTTCCTCAAAGAAGTTCCAACAAGAAGTGGTTTGATCCCTTTACCTCGCAGATTAAATAACACTCACAGTGCTTAAGACTTGAAGCCAAACCTTCACAAAATGCTGTGTGA
The DNA here is from genome assembly GCA_026686955.1 of Epinephelus cyanopodus. Classification (NCBI taxonomy): domain Eukaryota; kingdom Metazoa; phylum Chordata; class Actinopteri; order Perciformes; family Serranidae; genus Epinephelus; species Epinephelus cyanopodus. The sequence goes on along the minus strand of CM048917.1, from coordinate 41,491,782 downwards.
TTTTGTGACTATGACATATAGCATATATTGACAGTTAGGAGTGTAGCAATACACATATTCATATTGAACCGTTCGGTACAAGGCTTTCGGTTCAGTACACATCACAGACCTAATTATATGTTGAGCTATCCTATTACATTGGGAAAATAAAATATAAAGCTCAAACTGTGTTTGATATAATGTTTTGAACAAGGCAGCCCACAGGACATAACAAGTAACATGGTGTCTGCCCCTACAACCCCCAAACCAGAACATACCACTCCAGTGAGACACTGGGAGGCAGCTATGCTAAGCTAGCATGTTGCTAGCCCCATTATTGTTCAAAGTAAAAAAAAAATCATACTTCATAATGTTAGTTTAAATAATCAAATGAATTAAAATAACATAAAATTAAAATAAATAAATAAGCAAGGAAATTTCTCTGGTATTTCAACTTTTTTGTTGTATCCTCTTGAACCTTGGGAACTGATACAGCCCTGTTGACAGAATATTTTGTGTTAACAGGGCTGGTGCTTAGTATTTCAAAATCTGCTTGCTCAGATGCTTTTTTCAGCCTAATAAAATTCAGGTTGTTATCATGACAATGAAAAACAGTTTCATTGTCTCATAGACCGACTTCCTCTTCATTATCTCTTGGCAGGTCAAAACTCTGTTCAATTAGTGAAATGCTGATGTTTTGTGTGGTGTTCAAAATGTGCTGCTTTCCTTACAAGTTATGTAATCTGAGCCTTTCCTGGAAAGCACGGTCAAAGGACCAACACATTCTTTACATTCTGTTACATAACACCCTACCTAGAAACTTTCCAATGCATATGTCATATGTTAACCACTCTGTGTGTGTGTGTGTGTGTGTGTGTGTGTGAACATACTTGAGCTTATCCATCTCCTGTGGCAGGTTGTAACTGAGCAAGCGGTTGAAGCGACGCAGGTGGGACTCTCTGGTGAAGTTCAGCCTCATGACTTGGCTCAAGTACCTGGTGAGAGTGTTACACACAGATCAGACATCCCACTCTGATGCATACACTGTTTTTATATGCTTAAATGACATGAGAAATAATAAAACCAAAAGAGTTCCACAAGACACAGTGAAGAAGTATCAAATGAAATCAGAATTTGCAGAAGAGAAAGACACCTACAACAACAGGCAAGTTGTCTGTCACTCAGTGTCATCGAAACTGGGATGCATTTCTTTAAAGGTCCACCCATAAAAAGAGAGATGCTGTCTGAATGGCAGACAAACCATGAGTGGGTCAGTCCTGTCAGTGGTAATGAGCACACTCGCAATGACATGTACAAGAGTAATTTCTGTTGGACACTGTGAACTGTCCAGCCTGAAGGAACATTCAGCTGAGAACTACCGTGTCCAAGCAGTGCAGGGGCTGAGGATGCAGACATGATTATCTATGACCGAATGACAGCTGATATTCAGTACAACAGCACTTCCTCTAGTGTGATATTGCAAAATATGAAAATGTTTTACTCTTATTAATTTTTCATTTCCGTTACATTTATGTTGACAGCAGCAGAGGACTTCGAAATTGTTGCATAAAACTTGACCAGAATGCAGGAAATGAAATGTCTGACACTCAAAAATCTCATCAGGGAGGGCCTTCCCACCCCGGGATTTTTGTCCCCATGGCATTAGCACACTGGCAAGGTGTCCCTTATTTTCCACAATGAAGGTGACCACCCTTCTGTAACTGTCACTTGTGGCCACCGTGGTTGCTGTTCAACAACAGTTACAAATGCTGGCTTAGAAAGTGGACTGATTTGTTTCGAAGCTAACAAGAGTTTAGAGTGGATTGTTGCATCTCACTAAAGAGAGTGAAGAAACCACTCTCTTACGCTCTGTAAGTGTTTGTAACTATGTACTATGACATTATGTAACTTTCTGAAATGTGTGGGTGTTTTTTCAAATATTGCTCAGTGCTGGTGCTCAGCCAGGGTCCAATTTCTGTTTGTTGGTCTCCTAAACGTCAAGGCCAAATCATCAGGTAGAGATAAAGGACTCTGGCATATTTGCTTAAAGAAATGGTGTGAGATTTAGCGAGATTTAGTGGAATCTATGGGCGAGGACTTCAGACTACATCCAGCCAAAACTTGTCCCAGTTAGAATTCCATTGTTCAGGAGGTTTCAAATTATCTACAGACATCTCTTCCGCTCCACAACAAACAGACTGGGTGATTAAAATAGATAAAAACAGTGAATGAAGCAGCTTCACAAATTTTTAAAAAATCTGTGTTTTTCTGACACAGTTTGGCATGCATCAGAGGGGCTCCTAACTACAGTGGCTGACTCAAAAACATGTAAACACCAATGGCTCTATCTAAAGACAGTGTTTGGTTTGCCCATTTCGGGCTACTGTAGAAACACGGTGGTGCAACATGGTGATCTCCATAAACCAAGACCCGCTCCCTATGTAGATATAAACAACGCATTCTCATCCCAACTCATCAAATATCGCTGCTTTGGGTTAGTGGACTTTAACGTCTGAATATGTTGTGCTAGATAAATATCCTCAGGTGTCTATTGTTGACATTCTGGGATAGCGAGTCTATTTGCGCTTGTTGCATGCATTATGTCTTTTCATAGGGCATGTACAGTTTCTGCCCATTAGATGCATACATTCTTTTTCAAAATACAACATTGGTAAAACACCTTGTTTTTACATTTATTTCCTTGAGCAATAAAAGCACGTGTTTAGGTTTAAAAAAAAAACACCATCATGGTTTGGCTCAGAAGTCACATGAAAGTGAACATCAGGCTCCCGCGTGAAAGTCCAGTCCACTAGAGAAACTATTACACATTCACTCTTACACAAAACTTTCATCACATAATTTTTTGGAAGTTCTGCTGAAAAAAATCCCCAACAAATTCCAGTAAAATCCCTTATTACCTATTACTATATGCTCTGTGTCTGATCTCTGCATCCTCATTCTTTTCTGACATGGAAATTTACCAAATCAGTCACGCAGCAGGAGGAATGAGTAATGTTTACAATACATAATCTGGGAAATGATAAACCAGTTTTTAATGCCGCCACAGAAAATCAGGAGAACTGGGCAATGGACTTTATCACCACACACTGACAAATATTGTGCAATGTAAACCTTGTAAATACCCAACAAATAAACTTGAAAGTAACTCAACAAGAAGCACATTATGATAAGCCAACCAACACCTCATACTTGTCGATAAGTAATCAGTGACCTTACTTGCCATTTTAGGATTAAACCTCCAGTTACTGACTTGGGAAATTGTTTCAAATCTGCTTAGTCTTTTATCTTAGTCTCTCATTTGAAACATAATTTAATGCAGAAGCCTCTTGAATGAGAGGTGAAACATCTTCAAGATACTCAAGCAAGTCCAATTGCATATGATGTAGCACTGACCTGGATGACTGAGAATCTCTACTAACATCCCTAATATCCCTAAGACGAGACAACACAAGATGGGGCAGGATGAGATATCGCTTAGAAAAGACTTAAGCTGTGTTTCCACCAAAACTTGGTGGAAAATGCCCAAATTTACAGCAGAAATTAACATGTTTACAGCCTGGTACAAAAAACAATTTTGGTCTCTGTAGCTAATTTCAATATTCATGACAACTGTACAAGGGCCGCTTTGAGTGATAGTCTGTCTGCCAATAGTGTTCTCGGCTTCTAAGTGAGATCCATCCCTTATTCCTCCACAGCTCCAAACTCCAAAGTTTCTGTACTTTCAGAAAGTACTACCCACAAATCAGTTTTCTGGGGGCAAAAGTATCTTCTCAGAATTTAATTTTAACCCAGGTCCCTGTGGACAGAGGGATGTCGTATGCTGTAAAGCCCTGTGAGGCAAATTGTGATTTGTGATATTGGGCTTTATAAATAAAACTGATTGATTGATTGTGGTCAAAACACAACAAGTTCCTCAAAGGGGTCCATGTTTATGAGAAAAGTTCCTGTGGTCAAAAAGGAGCTTTAAATGACTTACTTGTCCATGGTTCCAAACAGCCACTTTGGTTCCTTGTTAAACGGCATCCTCATTCCATGAAACTTGGCCATCTTCTCTGCAACCTCTGCTGAGATGCTGGGGTCGCTCAGCTCACAGGTGTCCAGTTTACGACTCTGTCAACAGGATAATATTCATGCAGTAACCAAAATGACTGTTTTGAAGTTAGTAAGTAATCAAGAGTAGGAGAGTGGGTGGGGTGAGGATATTTTTTTCATCGTGACCCTTCCTGGAGCTACAAATATTTTTCCTTGAGTCTCCCTGAGTGACTGGGTGAAAATGCAAGACCCTCCCTCCACCATGTATAACCATATTTCATAGTTTCTGGCCATGATTTATGGTGTGATTCTGGACATTTTTAGAAAAGAAAACATGCCTTTAAAACCAGAGTGTGGTGCTCTGAGGGTATTTAAAGTAAATACAAAATACAACCATTTAAAGTTCAATGTCCCTCCTCTGAGCCATATCAAAAAACACAACTCCCTCCCCAGTGCTGAAAAAGTTATTTGATGTGCCTCCCCTGTTTTTCACCTCCCCCTCTCTCTAAATAGAAAACAATACCTAAACAACATTTTTATGTACAACTAGTAGGCCAAATCACAAAATGAGTTAAAAGAGAAAAATGCATCTCATCTCTCACATTATTTTTTACTAAGATGATATCCAATACTAGATCTGAGTTAAAGCACCCCAGATCAGCCCAGTTGGTAAATATGAGTGGGTTCTGTGCAGTTTACTGATGTTGTGAAATCCTACATGATATCTCAGCATGTAAGTTCAAAGTCAGCGAGCAATGAGCTCAAACAAGATAACATGTGTCTGTTTGAGTAACTTGTGGCTGGTGGCAGCTACATGATGTCAGCAAAGGTCAAAATGATTTCCTTCCATGAGTAAAATGACCTGTGTAACACAGTGCTGTTTAACTACTGTTTAACTACTATGGTTCATTAATTAAAGGCAATACTACCTTTTGCAGCATAGTATTGCAATAATTTTGTGCGGCAGTATCGTATCATCACACAGTACAAAGTGTCATTCTTTTGTTATATAAATTATTATTATGACAAATACAAATTAAACTTAGGTAGCCTACCAGATTAATATAATCATACATATAATCAGTCCACTGGATACATTGTGCTGCAAAAAAAATGATTGTAGTGAGATGAACAGACTAAAAACTTTATTTTACAATCTTTATCACAATAATATTGTATCATTACTATTATCTTCATGATACCATATTGTGGATCTTCTGGTGATCTGCTGGTTTAAGTAAGGTTACGAATGTGATCAGACATTTGAAGCCAGTTGTACTTTGATACTTGATGCTACGCACGCATTATGTTCAGTATCAAAAAAGTTTTGACATTTGATACCCAGCCCTCAAAATGTACACCCCACAGTACCATTATATCAAAAACTCAAAAATCCCCATCTCTCACCTCAACAAAAATCTCAAGTTTCTCTGTAACTAAATGTTTTCCAGCAATGGAGAGCATTGTGTATTGCTAAGTATTTGTCCACCCCTTTTCAAAATCATTATAAGTATAAAGAAAACATATGCAAACAGATGTTCATTGAACCACAGACTGGTCACTTACAGGGACGTACTGCTCTAGTCGGCCCTGAGGGAAAATGCCATAGAGTTTAGGTCCCAGCTCCCTCTCTGCTAAGATAGCAAACATCACACTCTCCAACACCATGGCCTCCGCTCCCTGAAAACACACAACAGGAAGAAAGATAGCAGTTTAACAGTTAAAGTATGGGAGAAACCACCCATGAGTGCTGAAAAAGCAATGAGAACAGAATGAGATATGAGACAAAGAGCTTTTTCTGTCCACAATGTCTGAAAATATAAATGTCAGAGTGAGGTATGGATTGAGTCATACATGAAACAATTCCCTTGTCAGCCCCTTTAAGACAGTCAGTCTGTAACAGTGCTTGGTTCATGTTACAGTAATGACTCTTTGGCTTTTGAGTGTAGGTCTCTGGTAAATGTCAAAGCACTGTTACAGATAGAGCATCTGCCAAGAGGAGGAAGATGGATAGGCCTGTTTTACTCCAAACCATGGTGACAGCACTGCTGTGAATTGGAAAACAATATGATGAAAATCTTGAGGATTATAGTATATACTCTGCACAACCACACACTCGGATCTTATTTATGGACTTCTCTGATTTGACACTGTAAACACTGACACTCTGCTGCACTGCTTCTTGAACCTCCAGATCCACCCAACTTTGATTTTATGGATAAAGGACTTTCTATCAGACAGACCACAGCAGGTGTTTTAAATGGTTTTAAGTCCAGTAAACTGGTTTTAAACACAGGGCTCCCACAAGGCTGTGTTTTATCCCCCATTCTGTTCTCTGCCTACACCAATAACATCACCTGTAGCTGGGAGGGAATGAGTCTTTTTAAATACGCTGATGACATGGCCCTGGTGGCCCACATGGACCGTATGAAGGCTCTCACCCAGTACCAACTGGCAGTCGACGACCTAGTCACAACTTTTAGTGAGAAATCACTTGAACTAAACATTTCAAAGACTAAGGAGTTGCGCTGTGTGGAAAGAGACAGAGCAGCAACTACATCTCAGCTTTTTAAACCTTTATTTATTCAGGGAGAGAAGGTGGAACAGATGGAGTGTTTTAAGTATCTGGGGACACAGATGGACACGTGCCTGTCCATCCAAACATACTCAGACACAATCTACAACAAAGCACTCCAGCGCCTCCTTTTTCTCAGGAAGCTGAGAAATTTTAAGATTAGTAAAAGAAAAATAATCTATAAAAAAATCATTTATTCCAAATGCAATAACAGCTTTCAACAGTAGAGGAATTTCAATGCCCCGGTAACGGTTTGCTAATGCTGCTGGTCCTTTTCTTTTATTTATCGATGTGTGTTGTTTATTTTCCATCCTGTGTATTTTTTAGATTCTTAGGTCCTTTTATAAAATGTCTGTAATGTCTTGCACGTGTAAATGTTATGTTGAGCCCTGTCAAAGAGGAATTTCTAGTACCATTTGGTTCAGACAATAAAGTATCTATTCTATTCTATTCTATTCTATTCTAAGGGTCATTTGAGCATTTTCCAACCTAGACCTTACACAAATGTCCCATGTGGGTACACTGCAGCCTGTTTTGTCGCTGCCGGCTGCAATCTCATCGGCATAGGCTCTAACAGTAAAATGTTATATTTGTTTGGAAAACTTGTTAAGGCACTTGTTTTGTCAGTGAACCTTGTGAGCTGTAATGGAGATGAATTCTGTGATGTTACCTTTGTTAAATGTTGCTGTTGTCCCTGGTTTCATATGATTTAGAGGAAATTTCTGCTAGCCGCTAGACTAATTTATACAATGCAAAATGCCATAGGCTTGTGCTAAAAACATTAGCACTTTGTGTTTGTGGGGAAATTGTGTCAAATTGTCAGCGATGCAAGTTAAGCCATGTTTAACTCTTTTCCCCATAATGACGACATATGAGCCTCCCCTTAAATCCTTAATGACAAGTTTTGAAGCCCCTGGCATATCCATGAAGACGACATTTGACGCCCATTTGAACAGGTTCCGTGTTTGGCTTTGTAACAGACACTCTGATTGGTAGACACGAAACCCAGTAATAGTAGAGTAACTAATAGGATTAAGGGATACATTTTCGCGGGGTTTCCCGAAGTTTGAGGAACTCGTTGAATTTTACCACCTAACGAGTTAAAAATATTAATTAAAAAAAATATTCAAATGTAGTCAAAAGTAAAATGGGTTTTAAACTGTTCTATGCCAAACCTGGTGATATGTTATGTATCTCAATAATTTGGCAAATATATTTGAATATTTGTTGTGTATATAAAGTTCAGAACATGTATATATTTGACACAAAGTATAATTTATTTTTTTTTAAAAAAATGAAACATCACTTTAAAGAAATTTAAGTTTTCAAATGGTGATGACAAATGAATGAACACACATTGAAATCATCATAAATAGATAGTTTAGAGCCTTAGGTTTCTAAAGCTTTATGACATGTCTATGTTTCATGTAGGTTGGTGGAGTGTGACATTCATTTATAATCACCTGGCGAGATTTAATTTTTTTATTCAAATAATTCCATGGGTAGCCTTAGAATGTTCTGTAAGGTTGGTTCTATTGGGCGTTTTATGGGGTAAAGAGTTAATGTGTGTTGCGAATCAACTAAACTTTACAGCACTTCACGGAAACCCCACCCCCTACTAGTGTTTTGGAGGTGTAACTGCAGAGTGACACAGACAAGCCACCGCACAAGTGTAAATGCTCACAACAGCGTAGGCCACGTGTGCAGGCTACAGCGTAAGCTCTGCATAGAGCTAATGCACAAGTATAAATCCACCTTAACTCTTTTGTGCTCACATACCACTGAATTTAAAAAAATAAAAATAAAAATCATGTGCATGGGTAATGATGACTTGGCCTTTATGTTAATAGCTTATATACATAATAAGTGTGTATACAGACATTTAGACTATAACATTAAACACTGGGGATGCACTATAATGGGATTGCAAAGCGTTTCGAATTGAAAGGGAATCAGGCGGTGGAGGACAAGGATGGGGGAGTCTGAATAAGGAGAAATGCTGTGGTTAAGGTTAGTTAGGTTTGCCTGTCAGAGGGGTGAGGAAAAAACAAGACGTAGATTAAAACTTCCAGGAAGAGTTTGTCCTCTAAAACCACCAGTCACTGTTGAAGTTGTTGAAGCAGAGAGGACAGCCTGTCTTTCTACCTTTATCTTAGAGACACACAGAAGTCACACATCAACACACAAAGCCTGGAGCCCAAAAGGACTCAAGGTTAACTGGGAAACCTTCTCTCATACCAACAGAAACACGTGGCCTGGCTTCTCACCAACTTGATTCTCATTCACTCTATTGTGTGGAGAAGACAGAAAACAAGGCTTCTCCAGAAATAGGCAGGAGGTCATTAGGAGAGGAGAGATTTATACTGTGGGAAAGTGAAAACTGCAAATAGTGAAATTGGATTTCTCACAGCATTACTTGGGGCCAGAGTTGTAATGAATACCTATTTTCCACCCAAATTAGCTCATGTATGTGTTTTTTAAGCATGGTTAAAAAAAAAAAAAAAAACAGCTAAAAATAGGCTTAAGACTTTTCCATTGCCAATAGACCAGAGCTGTGTACATGGCTCTTAAGCAGTAGTGCATGACTTTGTTTTGGGGTTTTTTCAGACATCACAGACAGGTCAGAAAACAGTAGAAAGCAGCGTGTAGGCGTGTGGAAATGTTACAGTGGTTACGTCGTGTCAAATATCTTATTCAGTCTTTCTTTCAAAGTTGGTTCAGACTAATTTGGATTGATGTTTGAGAGCAGCAGAGACTGGCAGTATTTTGTGGTGGCGCATCATTGCATCTCGCCGGTAAAGGGGCTAAAATTAGCACATTCACCCAGGTGTTGTATTTTCATCAAGTCCAACTGGAGCTGAAGCTGATGAATACCCGCTACTACTGCTGAGTCATTTGTCCTGGTGTGAATGCTAGTTATAACCTTTCCCATTACATACAAAAGCCAGGTGTTAATGGTTTTATTGTGCAGAGGAAAAGGGCCTGAAGACAGAAACAGGTTCACTGACTGAGTTAAGTTGAGAAGATTCATAGTTTTTTTGACTAAGTAGTGTAAAACACAATTAAAATATCCCTTGTTTGCATACTTGCTACTAAGCTAGCAAGCAGCGAGTTACCAAAAAATTTTCTCTTGAAAACAATTCCATCTTGGTTGTGAAACAGACTGCCGAATATAAGCTCTGCCACTAAAACAAATCTTTAGGACGTAGTGAGTGATGAAGATATACAGTGGAGTGTGTCAGTTCATTCTTGATATTTGAAATGAAAGTTTGCTCAGTTGGACTACAGTTGCAATTGTCAGCTCAGTAGAGCTATAGAAAAGGGTAGTAAGTAGAAGTACAGTTAAGACTTTTTTTGTCTAAATATGCCAATATATTTGCTTTCAGAGTGTGCAGAGGTGTTTTTGGAGGTACAGCTGCATCATCATGACATTTCCCAAAGACTTTAAGTTAACCAGCTAATTCTGCAATTTTGCTGCATTTCAATGTAACCCCAAATAGCTGCAATACAGCATATTGCTATCTTAACCCTCTTAAGTGAATAACCTTCAGATAAATTGCTGCAGAGACAGAGATTTGGATCTGAGCACTGCAGTCTTTGGCTACCTGCCAGAGAATGTGCTTCATACTGAGTGTCCAGCATGAAGCCAGCTCAAGGGAAACAATACTGCCTGCTTTGCAGCCTCTGAGATGTCACATTTCTCAATGCAAAAGTGTACAGCACCACCTACAAGGAGGCTCTATACTGACTCCTTCCTCTAAGAGACACTGGTGTCTCTGTTGTGACAAATTTTGCAATTAATGGTACATATTTCACTCAAAGTCAAAGGCGTAAATTCAATCACAAGTTCAATTTTTACTCAGAGTATATAACTGAGTGAAGGTACCTGCAGAGGTTGATAAAGAAAGGCCAACAAGAAGTTCAAGGCAACATCTCATATCATTCTTTAAAGGGACTACGTCGAGAAGCGGGTAAATGAAGGGAAAGTCCTTTCGACTGTAGAGTCAACAAGCCCACCTGTATCACAGCTGGGAAAGGGTAGCAAGTTGGCTCTGAAATCATGTGTCAGTTTGAGATCAAGATAGGGCTACAACTCACTCAGGCATAATGAGTTCAGCCACATATTATTTTCATCATTAATTGTTTAATTGTTCTCTATAAAATACCAGAAAATTCCCATTACAATTTCCTACAGTCCCTGTGTTAGTGAAGGGGTAGGATATTTGCCACACAGGATTCAGTGGTTGTATGAGCTCAGCTCAGTGGGAAAAGAAGTATGCAGATCCTTTGAGTAAAAGTACAAATACCACACTGAAAATACTCCACTAAAAGTAATTTAAAACTTCACTAAACATGTATTATCAGAAAAATGTACTCTAAGTATAAATAAATAAAATAATGATAAAAATAAATTATTAATTAAAAGTTTAAATAGTCATTGTGCAGTCAAATGTTCCCTGTCAGTGTTTTACAGTTATATATGATGTTTTTGAAATTATATTACTGCTGCATTAATGTAAATGTTACAGTTTACTTTTGGAGATGTTTCAGGTTGTGCTTATTTTACCTCCTTTTTCCTCTCTATACTGTTGGGTAGTTTAATCAAGAGCAATACATCATATTCTGGAAGATCATCATATTTGTTGTTCTGTGAGAACCATGTATCTCTTCATGGTGTCAGTAAAAAATTGTACTTGAGGGGACAATAGAATAGAATCAAATTTTACCTGATATATATCACCATGAAACTTCCCCAGTTGATTGTCAATATTTTTTATATTACAATTTTTGTTTCTTAAAATTGACCAGTGCATGAAAAGATGTTTTCACCTGAAGTGTTTTGCCTTAAGTACAGTACATTAGCAAGCTGTGTGGGTGGGCCCGACAAGTTTTTAATCAGCACTGCACTAATTATATTATTAACACAAGGACACATTGAACAATTTAGAAATTCTTGGACATCTTGAACAAATAAAGTGAAATGTCTCCTGAACAGAATACAGTACAGTCTGCTTCATTCCCAGGTCATGTGCCCAGAGAATACTCCCCATTGTTATGTAATGCCTTATCTGCAGAGTGCTGATCACATGCTGTTTTAAATCTGCAACGTGAATTATCCACATTACCATAATCATCTTGACACACATACTGCCAGACAACAAGCCATCTGGAAGCCTGTGCAGTGCAAAGCAGTGCAAAGACCTGAGGGCTTGGCTTATACTGTGGGTCATATCACTCCTCTGACAATACTTCAGTGAGTCAGCAAGTACATCCTCTCTGGTATTGTAGTTGTACTGACCCAGATCTGCAGCATCCAGCCCATATATGGACTAACCTCCTGTATATGCTTTAGTTGTTCTAACCCAGAGCTGCTGGGTTGACAGTCAAAGTTCAGATCAAAGTATCAAGTCGGGGATCCAATTTGTGCATGATCTCCATTCAAGAGATAACCTTTACATATCAGTCAACTGACAACTGTGCTAGCAATAACAATGCTGACAGTGTTCTAGTTTAATGTACCTATTTAAATTTAGCCTCGGTGATAAGACAAATGGGCACACCAATAGTTGCACATGGACACAGTGACTGTAAATTTGATAGCATTGTTAAGACCGCTAAATTGTAGACTGAAATTTTGCTGACAAATAATGAAACCCCTGAAAATGCCTAAAGTATTTCTTTACATCATTAAATATTCATCCCATCCAAAAAATCATCACCTTAACGTGGTGGAGGGGTTTGCATGTCCCTGTGACCCTGGGAGCTATGTTGTCCAGGGCAAATAGCTAGTAGGGTCTCCCAAGAAAAAAAGGGCCAAACCAAGAGCGAATCGAGAAACCCTGATAAATCGGCAAAAAAGGAGCTGGAGTACCTCATTTCTTAAGTACTTTGAGAAACTTCAATATGGGGACAAGGTGACAGCCTGATCTGAACCAGAGTGGTGCCATGGGTTGGCCATAATAAACACCATGTTCAAGCACAGGGTGTTTCATGAGTGTATTTAGTACCCGAACAGCCTAGGCCAAAGATTGTTAATCGACTTAAGCCTGATTTATGGTCCTGCATTGAATCAACGACGTCGCTACGTCGTAGGATACGGGGCTACGCAGAAGGCTCGCCGTAGTCCCCAGCGTAGCCTGACGTGCACCTCCCCAAAAATGTAACTACACGTTGAGGCGATGCAGACCCAGCGCAGATCGGCAGGGCTGTGATTGGTTTGCTTGGTAGCAACGCATGTCCGGTTCCGTATTTCCAGATTCCGCCACCCCCGCCATCTTTAAACATCTTCTGTTGTGATGTAGATGTTACCGTATTAAGGCCCATTTATGCTCAGCGTTCAATACGGATACGGATACGGACAGAGCCGTCTGTCCGTGCTCCGCGTTCATTTCTCTGTGACCGGAAAAGCCGGAAGCTAAACAAAGAATCAACTAGAGACGACAATAACCACTCAGGAAAGGAACGCAGCCTCCTACTGCTCTAGCGGTGAATTGCACCGTGACGAAACGGAGTGACGGAGAAGTTCAAAGGGTTCACGACGGCGTCACGGCAACAACGTAGCTATGTTGTTGATTCAACGCAGGACCATAAATCAGGCTTTAGTGGTCGTATCATCAACAGATCCACAGCCGTATGTTTTGGACACTCTTGTGTAGAGAGGAGCAGAGCTGTCAACTGATCACCACCTGTCGGTGAGATGGATCAGATGGTGAAGGAGGCTGACAGACAGACCCAAACCTATAGTGAGGGCGAAGTGGAAATGTCTGACTGAAGCCCCTGTCCATGAGGTCCTGAACTCAGACCTCTGAAAGAATTTCCTGCATTCCCGGGAGGCTGGTGACATAGACTCCAAGTGTTCCACATTCAAAGTCTCCATTGTGGAGGTGGCTGCTAAAAGTTGTGTTCGGAAGGTCAGCAGTGCCTGTCTTGGTGGCAACCTAAGGACCCGCAGGTGGACACTAGCAATAAAGGAGGCATTTCAGGCTTGGTTGGCCCAGGTGTCTCCTGAAGCAGGGGACGGGTACCGGTTGGCCAGAAGAGCTGCAGCAAAAGCCTGAGCAAAAACCTGTGTAAGGGAAGAGATTGAGGAGGCTATGGAAAGGAACTTTTGGTTAGCCTCAAAAAAGTTCTGGAAGACCCTTAGACCCCTCAGGAAAGAAAAGCAGGGCTTGTCTCAGGGAAGGAGAACTGCTACCTGGAGAGGGCATATTGCCCAGTGTAAAGAACACTTTGAGGAACTCCTGAGCCCAGCTATCATTTCCTCTACAGAGGAGGAAGAGTTTGAAGAATCTGGGGAAGCCTAACCCATATCTGTGGCAGACGACACTGAGGTAGTCAAAAAACTCCTCTGTGGCAAGTTTTGGCTGACAGTGTAACATGGAGGTCAGGTATTGTTTGTGGAGTGTCAGCCCAGTGTGGTGGTTCCCATTTTTTAAAAAGGTGACCAGAAAGGAGTCTTTGACCAGCTGTCAAACCTCAGATTCAGGAGGAGCAATGCAAACTACATCCTGGCCATGGAACAGTGGACCAGCTCTTTGCCCTTGCAGGGCTGCTGGAGGGGCCATGGGAGTTTGCCCATCCAGTCTACACATTTTGTGGACTTGGAGAAAGTTTACAACCGTGCCCCCCCTGTGGGGGATACTGTAGGTGTATAGGGTACTGGGGTCGTTGCTAGAAGCCATCCTTAAAACCAAAGTATGAACTGTATTTTCAGTGGGTGTTGGCCTATACCAGAATTGTCCTTTGTCACTAATAATGTTTGTGACATTCATGGACAAACTCTTAAGCCGAGCGTGAATGAGTCAGTATCTCCAAGTCTGAGGCCATGGTTCTCTGCCAGAAAACAATGTATTGCTCACTCTGGGTTGTGAGAGAGTTACTGCCCCAAGCGAAGGAATTCATACATCTCAGGGTATTGGTCACGAGTGAGGGTAAAATGAAGTCTGAGATGGACAGGTGGTTTGACGCAGTGTCAGTAGTGATGTGGACATTGTGCCAGACTGTCGTGGTGAAGAGAGAGCTGAACCAGAAGGCAAAGCTCTAAACTTACTGGTCCATCTACATTCCAACCCTTACCTATGAGCTTTGGGTAGAGACTGAAAGACTGTGATTGTAGATCCAAGCAGCTAAAATGAGCCTCCTCCAGAGGGTAGCCGAGCTCAGCCTTAGAGATGGGGTGGAGAGCACAGACATCTGGAGAGAGCTCAGAGTAAATACCCTGCTCCCTCCTGTCGAAAAGGGGGTTTGAGGTGGTTTAGGCATCTGATCAGGATGCCCCTTGGGTGCCTCTCGTTAGAGGTCCAATTGGTAGAGGGCCAAAGGGCAGACCCAAAACACCCTGGATGGATTATATATGTCATCTGGACTGTGAACGCCACGGAATCCTCCAGGAGGAGCTGGAGAACACTGCTGATTAAAGGGACGTTTGGAGTACCTTGCTCAGCCTGTTGCCCCTGCGACCTGGCTCTGAATAAGTGGATCATTTGTTAAGGGATTATTTATCACTTTTAACACTCACTTGGTGTGGTTTGATCAGAATTGATCAAACCACACCAACAACCCACTAACTGTCATTGGCTCCTAATTCAAATTTTGTTCAATTCATGAGTATGTTACATCATCTTTTTTCCAACAGAGCCCAGCTCCACTCAAACTAGTGAAAAGAGCACAGAAAAAAATGGAACTCAGAGAATAGTGTATTCAGTAGCGTGTATGACAGTAAAAAGCTGAATGGCCTTTAATGTCATATTCTTGATTCAAATGTCAGTGAGGTAGCCAGACCATTCATCCTTTGCTGTTAAGAGGCTGTAACCTAGTGATCTTGGTGGTCCTGTATCGACTGTCTGGCAGCACCACAGTCCTGACCTATTTTAAATGCCAGTGTATATTTAAGCAGTCTGTTTGATTTGGCTCACTCTCCATGACAAGTCCTCTAACCGCTCAAAAGTTAATCATCAACAAGTCATAGATGTCAGGCCAGTTCAATGTTCACACACAGAAGAATTTCAACATTCCTTAAAGGCACCTCCCTCACTATTTCCTGCTTTAGGACAGGAAACAGAGACCTCCTCTAGTAAAGATGAATATAGTTCTTGAATGGTAAAGAGGTCCCATTCTGAGGGACATGTTCCCATGTTCTTTCTGGATATTTGATCACATTTGAATCTGAGTCATTCCATGAAAATGGTACAATTTGAGTCCCTCTGACCTTTTTCGGTGTATTTTATCTATTGGGTCACCAAAATCTATTTTCAACAGCTTTACATATAGATTAAAATGTCTCCTTCAATAATTGTAAAACACATCAAGTACATTTTATCAGACACACAAACACACAGACAGACATCCCAAAAGCACACGTTACATTGTGTTTTGATGAGCTATTCAGTTTTAATGTATAACAGCAATGTTTTAATGTATAATGTGTTGTAGTTGTCATTGTTTTTCATTTGGGTTAATTAAACTCAGTTCAATGGCAATGTATATCTATTGTCCTTCTTATGGTTACATAATGAAATTCAATGTGTATAGAAAATCACAGTGAATTTGAGATTTAAAAAATTATTTATATGTTAAGCTGTATTTGTCCCTTCAACCCTGTTACCATCTTCAACCCCGTTACCCTACTCTCAACCCCGTCACGACTACTTTTTTATACATTATTTTTTAAGAGTTTATAAATTATTTAATGTTTGTTCTGTCTGGAATGTTTAGAGCTATCAGAAGATTATTGATTTTGGTTAAAATTCTTTAGTTAAACCACATTTTTTATGAAAAATGACAAGGCTGCTGCCATTTCAGGCTTTAGTATCGCACAAATGTGAGATTTTATGTCATTTTTGTATTTGAAATTATTGAATTAGTGTGAGGGACATCTGATTAATATGAAAATGTTGACTTCATTAGAAATAGATTTCATAATCCTTTTCAGACAGCTTCCATAGTGTACATAACGGGGTTGAAGAATAACAGTGCCCATATCATGAAATAAGGACCAATAATGATAGGGATTTGGTGCCTGAGATGTGAAAATGTGTTTTTCTGGTAGTTAAATATGTCCTTAATGTTTGTAGGGTGTTCATAAAAGTAATACACTTTGGTAAATAATGTTAAAAAAAAACTTGTTACACTGGTCCCATATCAGTGTTGCTCTTTGGGTCTGAGATATTCAGTGGCTGGCCTTGGAGTGATGCAGCAGGTGCACTATGTGCAGCCGACACCTGCTGCTTTAACCATAATACTTATCTGCTCTGTTACTGTATGTGTGTCAATAAACCTGTAAGGGGAAAGATTATTAAGTACAGGTTGCTCAGATCCTTCTGAACTGCACAGAACCAGTGTGACATATTTGTTCCATTTATCTATCTGCACAAGTGAACTCAAAGAACAATGATGTAATTTATCTGTATATACACATATCACTAGTGATAAGTACATCCAGTGGTTACTGTCATTTGTGCACAAGGTTCTTTATTTATATCTACAGTTTATCTGAAATGCTAATATGCTGCTGTGACGCGCGAAGTATCCCCACAGGGTATACAATACAGTGTCATCCTATCTAATCCAAATAGGATTTACCTTGATCAGACAGCACTGTTACAGTAGGTGGATTGAGGCAAGGTTATCCAAACATACTGAACAGCGTCAGTTCTGCATTAGCCTGTCTGCTAACTGCTGAGGATGATCAGCATTCTTGAGGGAAGGATGCCTGAGTGGTGACAATAGCTGACTGGCTGATGACCTCACCTCCATCACATGACAGGGACTTGTGATTCAGCCATGTCATGTGAGGGTGAAGGGTCGTCATGACGTGATGCGTTGTAAAGGGATTTCTAGGTCACTGGGCATGAGGCTTGGCATTGCTTCAGGCTACCAGCAGCGAGTCTGTGAACATACCGGATTAATGTTGCTGCAGATTATTTTGAAAACCTTCTGTGATATTAGTTGTTTCTACTGTCTTGTGTTCCAAATGGGATATTCTCAGTTAAACTCTGTTAAATTCAAGCCAGATGAGCCCAATTTTGCACAAAACAAGAGTATTTTAATCAGGTTTCTTTAATGTATAAACTGCCTCCACAGAATGAAATCAGTGGCTGTAGTATTTCCCAACTCAGCTTTTTAAAGTCATGCTCTGCCAGGTGTTAGTGGACACAGGCGTTAAATTGATTCTGAACTTAAGTTGAAAACTCCCACAGGGTTACAAAGGTTCAGCCCTCTCTGTTAGATCCACCCTGTGGGAAATCACAGAGTTCAACATGAATCAGTGGAGAATTTAGGGAAGCAAAAGAATATTTTCAGACACGGAGGGGGGGAAGATGAAATGGTGAGAGTTGTGGTGACTTGATGGACACTCTGGGTAGCGGAACATACTGTATGGTGGCACCGTCATCAGTTACTTACTTGCAAGTGATTTTCTTTGTTTGACTGTCGGGAATCCCCTTTATTACAGGACATCTATCAACAAAAGAAAAAGGAAAGAACTATCCATGAATACATGTGAATCTGTCCATGAGCGTCAACATCAAACCCCGAAACCATGCCCGCAGTGCAGACAGTACAGTATGAGTTCAAACACACACCAAGTGTTTTGGATATGATGGAGCAGAGGATTGGTCAGACTAACTGCTTGTCCCAACAGCCAGAAAGAGAGCGCCGAGATAGAGGTAAGATAAAGTAGAGAAAGCAGGATTTATCTCCGAAGAGAACTAATAAAACAATATTCTATTAACTGACTTTAACCCTGCTTAGATAAAGCTGGAGCTAAAAATATGCATATTAATTTGATTAATCTACTCATCATCCAACATGCTATCCACATATCTTCATTGCTGAGAAACACTGTCTCCAGTGCAGTTTGGCTTTGTTTAATCATTAGTTGCTGTGCACTCTGACGATGACATAAAGTTCCTTAATCATATTAGCTTTTTGATTAGACATCACTAATTCCTGAGAGGCGGTTATGTCCTGATGGAGATGGCTGCAGTTACCTTGGTGAAGGACACGGTGCTTCTGCTCTCTCAGACATCCATAGCAATAAAAGCTATGCTTAGCTTTTATTACACAGACTTTTAGTTAATACTTAATGCAGGTATCATTGGAAAGTTTTAAGGCTGAGAAAGCAGCCCATATCACTGTGTCTTTGTTTGGGCTCTGTCTTTTAATTATCGCAGCTTTGGAACAAACAGCATGTGCTAAGAACATCACCTCAAACGATGAAATGCCTGCAGGAGATTAGAATATGCTGTTGTCAGGAATCTTGTGCAAATGATCTTAAGTCCTTGAACTCTTGTTACTCAATATTTGAAGATAAAATCAATGCACCACAACGGGTGATGGTGACTAAATAGTTGTCTTTGGAGTAGTTCTGTTACACTTAGCAATATTAGTGTCATGAACTTTGGACGCAGCAGCCACATCACTGTAGACTCTATCTCTCTCTGTTAAATGCAACCACTGTGGAGCTGCAAAAAGATACACTATCTATCTGCTTTTGTGCAAATTGTGATGCGACAACAAGCCAAAGCGTACACTGGCTAATGACTTTTCTTGTGGTTGTTTTTCTTTTTTAGCTGAGCCAGCTGCAAATGTGTCCATTCATCCCCAGGCTTCTCTGTTTTATGCTCATGTACAAGTTCAGCTGACTTCTTGGTGATTGAGAATCACAAGGCAGAGATTTAGAGAAGGAAAGAGACAGACAGGAGAGGTGTTTCAGCACTTTGTTTTTTCTCTCCATACTGCAGACTATCTTCCCAGCTTTGTCCGCCAGGGTTACATGAGTGTGTGTTACGTTTTAGCATTAGGCTGAGATTTCAGAGATCTCATACTGTACCGTGTTTTTTGGTGGGTTCACCTGGGAACAAGAGTGCCCAAGGCACGCTCCTTTGGGAAGCCTACGGCAAAGAACACATGCATGTACAGCCATGGGGGTACATCACCATGTACAACAATGGCTAACACGCACACACACACACGTACATACACACACACATACACGCGTGAAGGCATAACTGCACATGCATGCATACACTAACATAAGCATGTGACCTGCAGTCGCATACACACACAACAACCTCTGGTGGTGGCACTGTCACATAGCACAGCTGTAGGTATTATCTTGTTTGTTTACTGCCTGGTTTCTATGATTATCAGCTCAAGCTGTTGGCTATTCTTTGACCCCAGTTACACGAGTCATCTCTGTGATAAAAATGTACAAGTCAAACTTTCTGACAGGTAGTTAAAACGCAATCAGTGTATGATTTGAATTTGTGTGTGCTGTATAGCAGAATGTATCTTCATTAAAAACAGCTAAACTAAACAGTTAGACTAATAACTACACTCTACTGAGGGAAACTAGTGTCTAAGGTACAACAACACATGGAAAGATAGTAGTAAAACAACAGCGTTCAGCTGTGTGATAAGAGATGTGGCTCCCACCTGCAGGATGGCCCCATAGAGGCGCAGCAGGACGCTCCTGGGCTCGTCCCCTACAGTGTCCACGCTGTCAGGGAGGCTGCACAGGAAGAGCTTGTTGCTCAGACCACCCCTGGATGACAGATGGTCAGACAGCCCATTAATATGGTCATCATTACACACAGATATTGCTTCAGAAAGGTTTCTGGGAATCTTACTGTAACTCTCACATCCCTCTTTATTACACGCTTTACAATAAAGTACAATAGTACAACAGGATACAATACAACTTCCTTTATCAAATGTAGAACTACAGCCTCACCTTAACTAGCTCAACCAATGCTTATAATCTCTTACATAAATCATGGTCATAGTTTTGGTAGCGACATGTTGTGCGTTTCACTGGTACAACACAGAATTTCATAAGAATGAAAACAGTAGTTTTTAGAAAACAAGCCGAAAAGATTCTAATTTAAAAATCAACCATTTATGTTAACAATTAAAACAGCAGCTGGGGCAAACTAGATCAAATTTGCCACCATTACTGGCCTCCCATTGTCCCCAGTACCATTTATAATGGGAAGTCCATCTTATAAGAGATATAAACACCACATTTTTAAAGAACATGAGCTCTAGAGTTCCACAGGTAAGACTGAACATGCTGAGGAACTCTTTAGTTCCTCAGCATGTCAACCTATTAAATCTGAGTATGGCTACCAGCCACTTGTCAGTGGACCTGGATCAAACACTGAATGCAACAGGAATGATTCATTTGTTGCACTGCACCTACTTTTCATAATGTGTGATGTGATTTGTGATTTGCGTCTGTAGGGTGGTTCTGTCCTTTGGTAAAATGTTATTGTGAATTTTTGCATCTATGTGTATTTACGTGAAACAGCTGACATCCAAATTTATTCTGACAATAAAGATTTATCAATCAATCGTTACTTATGAGGGGAGAGGGCTGGTGCAAAAATAAGAAGGTATGTCAAATAGTTTTTTAAGCACTGGGGAGTGGCATACAAAGATAAATGGTTGCATTATATATTCATTTAGCACCGTTTTTTTTTTTGTTTGTTTGTTTTTTTTAAAAAAAACATGCTGCATTGTTTTCTAAAAAGAAAAAAAGAAACTGTACAAACAGAAATTGTCATTGGATATTCAAATTGTCTGAAGGTCCTTGGACACATTATGTGTAATGAATGCTTCTGTTAGAGCAAAAACCATAACCAAATTTGACCTCAAAATAGTGATATTCCATCAAAGCCACTTTACTCTGTGTCTCATTTAAAATTTAGCCAGTACTAATTGGCATGCACAACAATACTGAAAAACCAAGGCTTTTTCCAACTTCAGGATTTTGTCTTTAGCTTTAATTAGAGAGTACATTTTACCAATCTAATAACTAATTTATGGTGGGGGGAGGGTCATACATTTTCACTTGGAGAGGCTCAAGGAAAAATATTTGTAGCTCCAGGGAGGGTCAAACTAATAATAATAATAATAATAATAATAACACAAAAAGTCACACCCCAGCCATCCCCATCCTCTGACCAGGAAAGGACAGTCAGCTTAAATCAAATCCATGTCTCCTGACACTGAATTTTGGTCTTACTCTGAAGGATCTTGAAAATTATTCTAATATATAAAATGAGATTTGGGCTAAATGGATGTAGTAATGTTCCAGTGAAACAGCCATGACTGTATTCTGTGACCACTGTTTGTTGCCAGCTCCGGAATCTGTCTGAAAATATCATCATCACTACACTGTTTCAGGGGAGACTGCCTCTGATTCACAGCGAGTGCAACACTATAGACTTAACCTTTTTGTTATGAATATTTGGGGCGGGTTTACCCTTAAACGGTTTAGGCTACATCATAAGGCCGGACAGCCTTATCACAGTAGCTTCATCCAACTAGGCCTATATCCATCAAACAAGCAAGTGAACACTGTGTACCTTATGATGGTGATGTGGAAATCGTCTTCAGCCAGGCTCTTCCAGGCTCCATGAAGGAACTCTCTGCACCACAGATATGCCTTACGCTGGGTGTCCAGGTCGGGTTGGTCGAGTCGGGCCAGCTCCTTACAGTCCTCCTCGGTGTCGGGCTGAACCTGCAGGGCGTTCTCGTTCACAAGCAGACCCAGCGACATGGAGGGGGAAGATGAAACCCCATTGATAAATTTGGTTTTCATTTTGGTTTTTCAAAAAAGAAATATAAATATTCTGAGCTGAACACCCCGGTGAGCGAGCTAGTATTCTGGTTAGTGTCGCAAGGGGATATATTGCGGTTATTCGGCTACAGATTTCTCTTCTCTCTGTGATTATTAAAAGGACAGAGTAATGTAGTTTGGTTTTTTTTCTGTTCTTTATTTTTCGTTGGTAGGATGTGAAGTGTCGCTCTAGCTTTGTTGTGAAGTCAGGTGTCGGAGACAGGCTGCATCGAGATCCGCTTACTGGCAAGGAATGGATAAGAAGTAAAGGACGCGCCGATTTACAGGGCTGGTGGGCTGGGCTGCGAGACACGGGTCACATGACGCTTCCGAGCCCCTTCTCCTCCGTCATTGGTTGGCTCAGACACAGCCCCGCAGGACCAAAACAAACCCGGCGGTGCCTTCAGGGACCATCTGACAGACCAACACACTACAATTCTAACATAAAATAACATGCTATCAGAAGCTAAAACAGCTATAGATTTGGGTAATGTATCTTTCTGTTTCTCCTACATTGTAGTCCTATTTATTTTTCACAATACAAGCTTAAAAAAAAGATTGCGAAAGAAATAGTAAGAGTTCAGTGTGTTAGATTTAAGGGTAGGATTCCACAATGCAGCATTACTTTATTCAGGAGGTTTTTACCTGGGGGCGAATTAACCACAGGGGTCTCTTCCTCTCCAAAAAAAAAGAGCAGTTTCACAACAAGTCAGTCATTTTCCAGTGTTGTTTTGCATGTTGGAGATGGGAGGCTTATGTGAGTGTTATACTTCTGTGTCAAATCGCCATACCTAGGCCCTTGAGGTAGAGCCCTACGCCACTTGCACCTCCCCAGAAATGTAACCTCAAATCGTGGCCAGGCAGACCTCCTGTCTATTTTTGTAAGATGAAACCATTTCCCTCAGTGGAAACGAAGCTTTTATTTACTTTAATTTCACAGATAAGAAACCACAAATTATGAAGACAGTAGAGCCCCCATAAAATCGCATTTTAAGTCTTGTGTGTGATTTATCCTTTCGGGGATTTATACTTCAGGATTTATCCTGGCTTCATATGTGCGGCTTGTCGCTAGGCTAATTTATACAATGTCAAATGACAAGAAGGTGCAGATTTATAGACAATCTTATGGGAGATGTCCATGTCCTTTTATCCACAGGGAGAGGATTTGATTTTTTTTAAATGAAATGCATCAAGATGTGTGCAGAGGGGCAACTTTAAAACAACTCTTATTAATTTGTTTTGAGCAGTCTGAAATTTGGATTTAATAGACTGCGAAGAGCTACTGTACCAAAAGGTGGCAGCATAATCAAAGTGGCATAACACCAATGCTCCAGTTAGAGTTTTTAAAATTGATATATCTAGGAATTTGGTTTTGTTGGTAATCTTAAGAGCCTTTAATGCCATGTCTTCCCCTGATAAAATATGGTCTAAACACATCCAAGGTAACTCACTGAGGATTTTGAAGAGATTGGTATCTGACCAATCTTTACTCTAAAATTACGTGAATTTTTCAATTTAATGTAAACCCAAAGAGGATGGCCTCGGTCTTTCCTATATGAATGGAAAGTTTATTGTCAGAGAGCCACCTCGCAACCTTTTGAACCTCAGCATAAGGCGGTAAGGTGCACAGTCCTGAGAAAGCTTATGTAGAAATTACAGAAAATAAATATGGTGCTATATACAGTGTTGTGTTCACATTATGGAGAATGATATAGCACATTATAAAGTATTGCACAGAGAGAGTCGGGGGGTTGGGAGGGCAGGGTAGACTATAAAGTCAGTGCATGTGAGAGTTCAGGGTGGTTATGGCTTTAGGAAAGAAACTGTTTTTGAGTCTGTCAGTTTTTGTCCTGATGCACCTGTAGTGTCTCCCTGAGGGCAACATGCTCTTGGCTCTGCTGAGGCAGCGGGAGGTGTAAGTGTCCATCAGGGAGGGGAGAGGGCAGCCGATGATCTTCTGTGCTGCCTTTACTACTCTCTGGAGCCTCTCCCTGTCTGCAGCGGTGCAGCTGCCGTACCATACCGTGACACAGTACGTCAGCAGGCTCTCAATGGATGAGCGGTAGAAGGTCAGCAGCAGGTTGGAGTCCAGGTTGTGCTTCCTGAGGACTCTCAGGAAGTGTTGAGAGGGGGATTTCAGCATTCAGCATTCTTGATGTATTTCACCATAACTGTTTTAGGGTAAACTGATCAATTTTTTTGTCACTGGAAAGTAGTGATCTATGCGGCTTTACTAAGTTGTACATAAAGAGCTGTGAGATGTATATGATATGATTTGTGGGGAAAGCCATTCAATTTATTTTGAAAGCTAAAAAAAAAGATTTTTGTCATTTGAAGAAAAAATGTAAAGTTATATATATACATATATATATATATATATATATATATATATATATATATATATATATATATAAAGTCTAGCAACAGCTTGCTAGCATTATAAACTAGCTAGCTAGCAATCATAAGCATTGCTCGCTATCTGGAATTTGTCAAATATTTTAGCTAGCTTGCTCGAGGAGGACATCCTGAAATAAAAGTATTTAACCTGAAGGAAAGGCTAAAGGGCTTCTAGATAACTCACTGATGGGTCACGGTTGGGATATGAGTT
Source organism: Epinephelus cyanopodus (assembly GCA_026686955.1). Lineage (NCBI taxonomy): Eukaryota > Metazoa > Chordata > Actinopteri > Perciformes > Serranidae > Epinephelus > Epinephelus cyanopodus. The sequence continues at coordinate 41,466,942 of CM048917.1, read as the reverse complement.
TGTTTTATTTAGTTAAATAGCTCATTTTGAGTTTGAGGGCTTCTTGCCCTGGATAGGGGTAAGATATCTACTAAAAAAGCCCACCCTGGATCCAGAGGTGTTAGCCAACTATAGACCAATATCTAATCTTCCCTTTATGTCAAAGATCCTTGAGAAAGTAGTCGCAGACCAGCTGTGTGATTTTCTCCATGATAATAATTTATTTGAGGAATTACAGTCAGGATTTAGAGCGCATCATAGCACTGAGACAGCACTAGTTAAAATTACAAATGACCTTCTGATTGCTTCAGACAAAGGACTCGTCTGTACTTGTTTTATTAGATCTTAGTGCAGCGTTTGACACTGTTGACCATGAAATTCTGCTACAGAGACTGGAACACTTAATTGGCCTAAAAGGTTCTGCACTAAGCTGGTTTAAATCTTATTTATCTGATCGTTTTCAATTTGTTGACGTTCACAATGAATCATCCGTACGTACTAAAGTTTGTTTTGGAGTTCCGCAAGGTTCTGTGCTTGGACCAATCCTATTTATTCTATATATGCTTCCTTTAGGCAACATCATTAGAAATCACTCTATAAATTTCCATTGTTATGCGGATGATACACAGCTGTATTTATCGATGAAGCCAGAAGAAAGTGATCAATTAACTAAACTTCATAATTGTCTTAAAGACATAAAAACTTGGATGAGCACCAATTTCCTGATGTTAAATTCAGACAAAACTGAAGTTATTGTTCTTGGCCCCAAACAACTCAGAGACTCTTTATCTGATGACATAGTTTCTCTCGATGGCATTGCTCTGGCCTCTACCACTACCGTAAGAAACCTCGGAGTAACATTTGATCAAGACTTGTCTTTTAATTCTCATTTAAAACAAACCTCACGGACTGCATTTTTTCATCTGCGTAATATTGCAAAAATTAGGCCTATCTTGACCCAAAAAGATGCAGAAAAATTGGTCCACGCTTTTGTTACCTCAAGGCTGGATTACTGTAACTCTCTATTATCAGGTAGCTCTAGTAAGTCATTAAAAACTCTCCAGCTAATTCAGAATGCAGCAGCACGAGTACTAACAAGAACTAAGAAACGAGATCATATTTCTCCTGTTTTAGCTTCTCTGCACTGGCTCCCTGTAAAATCCAGAATTGAATTTAAAATCCTACTGTTAACTTATAAAGCTCTAAATGGTCAAGCTCCATCATATCTTAGAGAGCTCATAGTGCCATATTATCCCACCAGAACTCTGCGCTCTGAGAACGCAGGGTTACTCGTGGTCCCTAAAGTCTCCAAAAGTAGATCAGGAGCCAGAGCCTTCAGCTATCAGGCTCCTCTCCTGTGGAATCATCTTCCTGCTACGGTCCGGGAGGCAGACACCGTCTCCACATTTAAGGCTAGACTTAAGACTTTCCTCTTTGATAAAGCTTATAGTTAAGCCTGGCTCAGGCTTGCCCTGTACCAGCCCCTAGTTAGGCTGACTTATGCCTAGTCTGCCGGAGGACCACCTATAATGCACCGGGCACCTTCTCTCTCTCTCTCTCTCTCTCTCTCTCTCTCTCTCTCTCGCTCTCGCTCTTGCGTATCCTATTACTGTATCTTGTTTACTCGGCCATTCTGGATGTCATTAACTCGGCTTCTTCTCCGGAGCCTTTGTGCTCCACTCTCTCTCAGGTTAACTCGTATTGCAGCGGTGCCTGGATAGTGTGACGTGTGTGGTTGTGCTGCTGCCGTGGTCCTGCCAGATGCCTCCTGCTGCTGCTGCTGCCATCATTAGCCATTAGTCATACTTCTACTGTTATTATACACATATGATTATTATCACACATGTATACTGCCAGATACTAATATATACTTGTTAAGACCCGGCTCAAGTGGCCATAACAAAAGGGAGACACACCATGATCAACAGTTAACAAAGGATATTTTATTAGAAACAAATCAAACCAAATTAGACCAAATTAACAAATATAACAAATAACTAAGTAAGGGCAACATATCGAGTGTGAATGTCAGTGATATCAGTACTATGTGTATGTGTTAAATGATGAGTGTGTGAGAGTGTGTATGTGCAGGTGTTGGAGAGTGCATGAAAGCAAAGAAACTAAAACATCACCAAACCAGACCAGAGTGGTTGCCTGTAGGGAGAAGCAGAGGGTGGGTGAATGAATGAGCACAGCTTTATCACTTTCAGTGCACCAGGCCCAGGTGCACTGAATTACAATCAAGTCAGCCTGGGAGAGACAGGCCTGACAGACTAACAGCAGAGACACCCCTAGATGACACAGGGATCATCACAATACTTTCAACATATTGTACCACAGTAGCCAGAACTATAACGACAATATTATTACTTTCATGAATGTTGTTGTAAGCTACTGTCATTATCGAGGATGTCATACAGATTATTGTATTGTGTCATACAGATTACTGTTAATTTGTTATCCGTCCTGGAAGAGGGATCCCTCCTCAGTTGCTCTTCCTGAGGTTTCTACCATTTTTTTTTCCCCCGATAAAGGGGTTTTTTTGGGGAGTTTTTCCTTATCCGCTGTGAGGGTCCAAAGGACAGAGGGATGTCGTATGCTGTAAAGCCCTGTGAGGCAAATTGTATTTGTGATATTGGGCTTTATAAATAAAATTGATTGATTGATTGATTGATATCCCTTTACAAGATTTTCATTTTTGTGCTATAATAAGTAAATTGGCTATGTTGATGATTTATTTCTCCACGCAGTGTGTTGGCAACAATCAATCAATCAATTTTATTTATAAAGCCCAATATCACAAATCACAATTTGCCTCATGGGGCTTTACAGCATACGGCATCCCTCTGTCCTTTAGACCCTCACAGCGGATAAGGAAAAACTCCCCCAAAAAAACCTTTGACGGGGGGAAAATATGGTAGAAACCTTAGGAAGAGCAACTGAGGAGGGATCCCTCTTCCAGGACGGACAGACGACAGATAACGTGCAGATCAGCATAATAAATTAACAGTAATCCATATGACACAATGGGACAGAAAGAGAGAGATGCAGGACAGACGGTAATGATAATAGCTTACAACAACATTAATGAAAGTAATAATATTATAATTATAATTCTCGCTACTGTGATACAATATGTTGAAAGTATATAGATAGATAGATAGATAGATATGCTTTATTCCAGACTCAGGGTCCATACAAAGAAAAAGAAAAGGAAAATCAAATCAAATCAAAGACAGACAATACATAAAGGACTAAACAACACAGAAAAAAAAAAAAAAAAACCAACAACAACACAGAATTAAATTTAAAAAAAAAAAAAAAAAAAAAAAAAAATTGTCTAATGACTCATTTTTAGAAGACACTTATACCAGTGCCCCCAGAAATGAGAAGTGCAGCGTGTATCACTGTACATAATGTTTACCAGTGTCACAACAATTTGGTTCTCAGAGTCATTTAGCCGGCAGATGAACCTGTGCATTCCATTTCTCAGAACCGCTTGCAGAGTGTTCACACCAGCACTCACAAACAACTCATTCGCACTAGTCCATCTGGGCCTTTTTAAAAGTATCCTCAGAGCGTCATTGTATGCCACTTGTAGTCTCTGAAGGCTGGCTTTTTTATAGTTCAGCCACAGATGTGCAGTGTACAGTGGTGAGCAATACGCTTTAAACAAGGTCAGCTTCACACCAACAGTGCAGCAGCCGAATTTACGTGACAATACATTTGCTCGTACATACAACATACGACACTGACGATAAATGTCCTCATCATCTGTTAATTGGTCTGTGATCATGTGACCAAGATATTTCACTTCACTGCAGATATTTAGAACATTACCAGAGAGCTTAAGTCAGGAAAAGTCATATGTCTATCCTCTGTGGTTCTACAAATCATAATTACACTTTTTGAGTCGTTGTACTTTATATCATGTTGTTCCCCATAGACAGAGCACACATTAAGAAGCTGCTGCAGGCCAGCTGAGCTCGGACTGAAAATCACACAATCATCAGCATACATAAGATGATTCATCACTGTACTACCGACCATACAGCCAGTTTTACATGAGCTTAATTTACTTGATAAATCATTCATGTAGAAATTAAATAAGATAGGAGATAAGATACTCCCCTGTCTTACTCCGTTACTGACTTGGAAGGCAGCAGACATGCAGTTGTCCCATTTAACCTGCATGGTCTGTTGGGCATACCAATAGGACAGTATTCTAACTATATAATTAGGGACACCGGCTGCACCCAATTTTTAAAATAATTTTCCGTGATTCACCCGATCAAATGCCTTAGAGGCATCTAAGAAACACATAAAAACAGAAGAGCTTTTTCTTTATAGTTGCTCAGCAGTTCCTTTAACACATATACACATATCTGTACCGTGTCTCGGTTTAAAGCCAAATTGATTATCTGTAGAAATAATTTGTTCATTGATCCTCTCTAGGAGAATTTGTTCAATGACTTTCGACAATATATTAGCTAGAGCGATGGGTCTATAGTTGTCTGAGGAACCCACTTTTCCTGCTTTATCCTTAATCACAGGAACCAGCACCACTGTCATCATAGAGTCTGGAAGAAAGCCATGGACTATGAGAGCAGTGAAGCATAAGGCAAGAAGTGTACATAACCTTGCGCTTGCAAATTTGAGGTGTTCAGCGGAAATAGAGTCCATACCTGTCGTTTTATTAACTGATAAATTTTTAATCGCTTGAGAGATCTCATGGGATTTAATCGTATCTATATCTTCAACATTTGCTACTTGATAGCCATTAGTCTGAACACAGTTGAACAATTAACTATAATGCCTTCTCCAGAGCTCAGCAATAGCATTAGCACCAGAAACTCCATCTACTGTGTATGGCACAGAGGATTTACAGTTATTAATGTGTTTCACCTCTTTCCAGAAAGCATTATTAGTGTTATTTAAAAGTTTCTTGGCCATAGAGTCAGCCCTCAAACATTGCTCATTTTTTTTGATGAAACGTATTGCATATTTATATTTTGCATTTGTACTCTTCTTATATTCAAAAATAGGCCCCTGCCTTGGCTTACCAGCCATTGCCCAGGATTTAGTAGCTTCACGAAGCCTCAGCATAGAATTCAGCTACATAAGTATTCCAACCAGGTCGGACATTTCCTCTCTTTATACGCTTACGGTGAGGCTTACTAGCTTCAAGTAAAGCTGAGACAATATCTGTATACATTGCAGAGATGTCTGTCTTATGTTTGGTGCTTGTACAATTACTGTTTTTGCACATAAGTGCCTCTTTAGAAAGATATATATTGCTCAATAGCTGGTCAGAATATTCCCGGTAGGAAGAAATGTCTTCACATGAAAGAGAGGACCATTCCAAGCTACCAAGATTAGAATTATTTGCACCTTTTACAGTTGTAGGTATGTACTCAGATCTAATAACCATTTTTACAGGAATGTGATCAGAAGTGGATACATCATATAGGATTTCCATATGTGCCAAGGAAGCGTGAGCATCAGCTGTAGAAAGGCAATGATCTAGCCAAGAGGTGGTATGCCAGGCTTCACTTATGTGTGTGTAGCTTTCGGCTGGTAGGAGCTCTCTGCTAGAGAATATCAAGTTATTATCTGTACAGAAATGATTTAGGTGATGAGCAAAAATTGACCTCTTATCTGGAATGTCTGCATTCATATCCCCAACAATAAAAATATTTGTAAAACAGTCATTTTGTAGATAAGAACTAATAAAAGCAAGCTTATTTACATAGTCTTCCTCATTATGCGGAGATTCATATGGAGTGTAAATATTTAAAATGATAAATTCCTTATCCCGCTGTGTCAAATGTATGGCAATACACCAGTCCACACCAAACCATATATGTATATCTGACAGTATACATATGTGACAATAATCATGTGTATAATAACAGCAGAAGTATGACTAATGATAACAACAGCAGCAGGAGGCATCTGGCAGGACCACGGCAACAGCACAACCACACACGTCACACTATCCAGGTACTGCTGTGATTTAAGTTAACGTGCGAGACAGTGGAAGAAGAGGCCGAGTTAGTGACATGCAGTATGGTACTCGAGTTGAGGGGGGATGAGGGGGGATAGCATCCCCCTTGAAATAAAAACGGTCAAAATCATCCCCCCTCTAAAACTGCCATCCCCCCTTTCCATCCCTTGTGTCATTTTTTTAATGAATGTGGTATTACTGCTACTGGTATTACGCATATCGAGTAAAATACTGTGGGGAGGGCACACATGCAAAGGTATTTTTATATTGCATCTCAGCGAGTTGCGCCGTGGATGTTATGGGTGTGGGCATAGTGCGTCCAAATTCACACTGTGCTTCTCTGTGGATTTTCTCCAGGACTGTTAGTCATAGCCAGAAGCACATATCATGTGAAACAGCGGCACCGTAGCTTTCCGACAAGACCAAGCACTTGTCAGTAGTCCAATGTTTTCACAGCGAAAAAAAAGATAAAGTTAGACTCAAATTATGTATAAAAAAGCTTTCATACAGCTTTGCACACACATTACTCTTGGATGGATTACTCGCGAATGCAGGCTCGCACAGAAATGCCGTATCACATGAAAGCGCAGTAGCAGAGCTTTCCAGTGATACCACACACATCATTATGCTGCCATCCCATCATGCTGTAAATACAGATCAAATGTCTACAAAATAAAAACCTGTTGAATTTCTATATAATCCATTACACAGATCTTGTTATCAGTCACTTGATATAGTGAGGAATAATATTATTGCTATTTTTCTATTATCTTAGATGTAAATATTGCTTGTTCTTTCAGATAAAATACATTTTTGACTTGTGAATGAGTCAATGGAATTTCTTGCAATAATGAAAAAATACTGGCAATCATGTCCGCCTGGCACAAACCACATGTTTTGGACAGAGTGTCCCACCATCATGGTTCTTATATTGCCAGATTCCAGAGAGTCTCCCCTCTTCATATATGGCAGAATATGTCTACTTCCAACTTGCTATGCTGAGATATATGTGAAAATGTAAGAATTTAGTAACACAGATTTTTTTTTATTGATATAAAAATTTATATAAAATACAGGCACATAGAAGGACATGTGGTGATGGCAAATGTGCCCAGATTGTCCTGGGAAAAAAAATCCCCAAAAGGCCTAGGACACAAAGGGTTAAACAGTGATATTAAAAGGAAGTTGCAAAATTATTTTCAGCCCCAAAACTATTTTATCTTCAGTGGGGTTTTTTTAAAATCCACACTTGAATGTTGGTCATTTTCAGGAAAATATGTAGTTTTCTTAAAAATCAACTTGAAGAGTAATGTCATGTGCTTGCATAAGATTTGTGCTCAGTCATTCTAACAAAACCATAATGAGCTTGTTTTCTTCACATAGAGGATAACTATGGCCAGCAAGCAAGGGCAAGAAATATTGAGAACAAAAAGCATGACTATGAAAATCTCTGGAAACTTTTATGAGATAGGGGAGAGTGGGGTAGGCAGCCATAGAATTGGTCCTATGTATTTTGTATTATTTGTATTTTAATATAATATTTGTATTTTTGGTCCCTATGTCCTGTTCTATGTATGGCTTGTCCAGTGTGAAATATCTCATATGTTGTACCCTGTTTGTGCGTAAGTGTTGTTTTGTATGCACTCTGGGCTAGTCACTCTGGTTCTGACTGATGTCTAACCAGCATGCTGCATGGAGGGTTGGCTTGCTTATGTCTTAACTACGTATTGTCTTGCATACATGTTTTTAACTGCTTTCTTGCTTGCATGTTTATTTGCTTGCTGTGAAGGTCATATTGTCCCTTGTGTTCTGTATTAATTGTAAGGCTGTCTTATGTTGTCTTGTTGTCAATTATATGTTAATTTTAGCAATGTCATTATTACTTACTACTAATCAATTTTAATTAGTTGTAGTTTATTGTTCGGTGCTTTAAGGTAAGACTGAGGTTTGTTCCCTCAACATAGTTCTACTTTGTTTTATTTCAGGGAGCCTTTGTAACACCTGGCCAGGGACAACGGATGAAAATTAGCCTTTGGCTAAATCTGGCATATTTACAGAAATGTCTATTAATATGCTCTGTCCCTTCAAATAAACAAACAAATAAAATAAAATAAAATAAATATATTTTTATATTTTAAGTTTCAATTTGCACTCCATGCCCTGAAGTTGGGAGATTTAAACCACAATATTTGTATTTGTATGAATAAAGATCAACATTTTTCCCAATTTCTTTTCTTTTTTTTCCATGAAGGTGTTCTTGTTTAATTTATATGATTTAATCAATCACAATTAGAATTAACCCTTAGATACCAGTTTTGATCATATACCACTATGCTTTTTTGAAAAATACCCTATAATTCAATATTCTAAAAGCAAAATTGACTTTGATCATTATCCTTAAACACTGCACCAGGCTCCTGCGTGCTGCGACGAGAGTCCACGTGCACAAGCTGGTAGAACAAAAGACTGGGATGTCTTGTCAAAACATGACCCCACGTGAGTGTTGGGCGGGGCATGTTTATGAGGCATTCCAACAAGTCCCAGAAAGCCACACATCTGCCACATTCCTACCTCACGTTCAGTCAGAAGGCCAAGGAAGTTTAACGTCTCTTAAGGAAGTAGGCCTATTCAATGCAGGGATGCAATCACACTAAATACACTAATACACTAAATTAGGCTATATCATTATATTATTACCCATGAATTAATGTAAGGACTTTACAGCTTGAAGGCCCGTTTGTTATTTAGGAGGGGGGGGGGGGGGGGGGGGGGTGCAAAAAGGGGAGGGCAGGTCAAATGATTTTTTTAAGCACTGGGGAGGCTCAGAGGAGGGCCATACAAGTTTAAATGGTTGTGTACTGTATGTATTTTACTGCTGATTTTTAAAGAAAGCATGCTTTCCAAACTCATGTTTTCTTTAAAATTGCAAAATTTACACCATTTATCATAGCCACAAACTGTAAAAACAGAAATTATTGTTGGATTTTCATATATCCAATCGTTCTTAGTACTAAGAAGCTTTGTAAATATATCCCCATATGTTTAAGAGTTGCTCCTAGTGATGAAATTCTGAGGAAATTCTTAGAATTATGACGTTTTCTTAGAATTTCCTCTCAAAGTTAGGACTAGGTCCTCCTAAAGATAAAGGTTATTCACAAAGCATCTTAGACCTCAAAAGAGCTCCTAAAGTGAAAAACTATTAGAGGGACTTTTAAGAGGTTTTTGTTTTTTTTTGCCCAAAGTGTTTTTGGGCACTTTGCCCTTAATGGACAGGACAGCTGAGTGTGAAGAGGGGAGAGAGAGGGGGGATGACATGCAGCAAAGAGCCACAGACTGGACTGGAACCCAAGCCACTGCGGCAACAGCCTTGTACATGGGGTGCCTGCTCTATCCACTAAGCCACCGACACCAGTTTCTGAATCACAGGACAAAATGGTGGAAACACAAAGAGGTCAGGGAAATATTCTCCAAATGCTGGATAACAGTGAGTAAATGAAATCCTACAGATTAGATTGTGCAGTGATAATATACTCTTAAACTTCTTAAAAGTCCTCCTCTCTATTCATTGGGAAAATGCAAACATTTCCGACCCAATACTATAACAATAGAAATAAAATGATCACAGTACTAAGATACTTGGAAAACAGAAAAAATGCAACCGTGCAGCAGTGATGACTTGGGTCTGTCTCAACCTGAGAGAACTTTCACAGTCAGCAGTTTGCAGGCTCACAAAAGGGTGTGTGTCTGTGACAGCCAAACACGTCTGTTAAAAGAATGTGTCATACCTAGCAGCGGGGTCCACCACACCTCATCACTAAGATAAAGATAAAGATTTCTGTCCTTTCCTGGCTCAGAGTTGCTCCGAGAACTTTCTTAAATCACTCAAAAAATTAGGCAAAGTTAGAAGTGCTCTGAAAGGATTCTTAGAATGTTTGTGAATACGACCCATAGCGAGTGACCAATGTTTCTTTTAGAAAAAAACATCACCAAATCTGAACTTAAAATAATGACATTTCATTAAAATCACTTTATTAGACATTGGCTGGAGCCTATCCCAGCTGACATTGGGCGAGAGGCAGTGTACACCCTTCATGCTCACAGTCACACCTATGGACAATTTAGAGTTATCAGTTATCCCCAAACTGCATGTCTTTGGACAGAGACATGGGAGAGAAGGAGAACATGCAGGCGCCGCACAGTTACAAAAGTTTGTGTCCCATCCTTGCTCAGAGTTGCCTTAAGAACTTTCCTGAATCACCCCTAAGCTGGGACTCCTTATTAAAAGTTGTTAGGCTAAGTTAGGAGCTCTCTGGGAGTATTCTCAGAATGTTTGTGAATACAGGCCCAGGTTCATCTTCAGCTTTTAACTTTTAACTTTCAAACATCAAAGGGTAAGATTTTAAAATCTAACAACTAATTAATAGTGGAGGGACAGTGATGCATTTTCCGCCAGTCACTCAGGGAGGCTCAAGGAAAAATATTTGTAGCTTTAGGGAGGGTCAAAAAAATAAAAAGAGGGGGGAAAAAAGAAAAGTCACACCCTCCTCTGATAAGTAAAGAAAAAGTCTCTTGGTTGAGTTGAGGTGGAAAGAAAATAACTTAATTAGTAGGAAAATCAGCAGAAACTTGCATTTTACCATCAAACCGGAGATACAGGGTTCCACGATTCAATAAGGTCAGACTGAAAAACTCTTTTGTGCATCAGTCAATCTTGAAATTAAATACGGAGCTCAACCCCAGATCACGTGTATGTTAAACAGCTTTGAATGTCAACTTCTTTGTTGATATTGTTAAATGTAAAATTGTTGTCTCCGTCCGTCTCTGTCCTAACTTTCATAGTTATGTCATGTGGGATGAATGTTTGTTTGTATTTTGCTTTGTTTTTGTTTTTTGTCTTCTGTCCTGTGTGTTTGTTTTTATGATGTTGCAAATGGAGCTACTGAGATGCAAGACAAATTTCAGACCTGTTCTGACAAAGTATCAATCAATCAATTTTTGAAGCTGGAACAATGAACTATATTTGCAGAAAAAATGACTTAGATGATTATAACTTGCCAATAACTTACTGTCAATCAACTAATACTTTCAGCTGTACTTGTATCTACTGTTGGGTAGTTTGATTTGTGACCAAATATCATGTTTTATAAACTTTTTATACGTTTTGTGTGCAAACATCTTAATCTTTCTGTCTAAGAAACTAATTAATGCTGTCAGATAAAAGTAGAGGAGTAAAAAGTTCAATATTTCCCTCTGTAAGTAGCAGTACAAAGTGCCACAAAACTCAAGTAAAGTACCCCAATTATATGCTAAGTACAGTACCTGGCTAATTCCACCACCGATTTGAGGGTATAACTTACTTTTCTGTCAGAAAATGAGCACCTCTTACACTCAGCGTGAGCTTCCTTTTCTCTGGCTATAGAAAGAAAGGCAGTGTGGAATTTGTCACCAAGGCACAGACACAACTTTTATATACGCTACCTGACTAAGGTGATATGTCATGGTGTCCCCCTTGTGCTTCATTACCTCATCTTAAAGACTGTAGCATTAGAGAGAAAATGCAAGTCAGATCTAAGATGAAATTAAACATCTCACAAAGAATCTTTAATACTCCCTCTGAGGTCATAATGGAAATCTACACTGCTTTTAATCACACCAACCAAATACTAAGATGTGATCCGTCTCAGGGAAATTCTTTGAGCTTGTTGCTCCAGGAAATGTGGTCTGTTTGGACTGGGCATTTTATTTGTCATTCCTTCAAGCCAAGCCCACAGGCAGACTTTGTCAAGGGAGCGTCAGGATCAGCAGTGGAAAGAAGATCCCAGAGGAGGATGCCATGTTGTTGTTTTTTTGCACACCCAGACTGCCATCTACTGGTAAAAAAAAAATGCATCACAAATACAATTAAACCTTTCAGTTTATTATAATTGCTAAGACATATTTCTTGATATGATTGTGTGTATGTCTTACAAACTTCAATGTCAGAACCAGGGTCCCCACTCATGACATAATAATCTTACATCAGACAACACACACAAGCTATCAGAGACACAGATTACATGACTCAAACTGGAGGGATCAATTCAAAACACTGCTGCCAAAATGTTTATAATGTGTTTTCAGAGAAATAATTTCTAAAATCACAATACTGACTATTGAGATAACCCTTTTAGGAATAACCTGCTGAGAGAAATTCAGCACTCTTACAGTGGAGAAGAGAATACTGCTGTATGCTGCTGGCCTTTGCACTGTCACACGAAAAAACATGTAAGGAAGAGTCCATATATGTATTTCCAGTAACTTTACAGTTTTTCTCCATTGCATGTGCACGTGCACAAAAAAAACTGATACTATGCACAAAATTTTGAAAACTTGAAGCTCATGTATCACCAACAAAACTCTAAACTTTGAGCACAATTCCGTGTTAAACTTAAATGGGGGGGGGGGTGTTTGTGGCAAAAGTGTAACCTTTTGACTTTTTTAAAAAAAATTTACGTACATTTTCTTTAGAAATGCCTGTGCACTGAAACACTGTAAATAAAACAATGATTTGCTGCATACTTGTGTGATATTTTATGTTTGAAGAAGTGGGCCTACACAGACATTTTCCAAAAGGAAAAATGGGTAATTATCATGAGTCATTGCCATTCACATTGTGTGTTGCATTTCTATAACTGGGTTTTCAATTTTGCACTTCAGTGTGCTGTGAATGCTTGGTAGTGTGCAGCAAATGCTGAGCTGTGTGTATCAACTGACTGGTATGTGTGTGTCATTCGAGAATGTGGCTGTGTGTACCAAATGAGAACACGAGTTCCATTTTGTGAATAGTTAAGAGATTTGATGGCAAAGAGTCATCTTGAAAAGGGAGTGTCAGGTTTAGCATTTTGTGTGTGAGGTCTTCAGGTTTGTGTGTACAATTTGAAGGAATCCGTTAGTGTTTTGAGAAACGTGTGTTAAGAACTGTGAAAAACTGTAACACTGCCACTAAAACACCACACTTGGCAATTACCTGAACTCAGAATGAACATGTGAAGACATATGTAACCAACAGACGACAGCTTCAACACCATGAAAAGGAGTCAGGTTTGCTCTTTGGTGTGCACAACAATGGAGGACAACTTTGGGGAAAAAGTTAGAGGAGGAGGTGTTTGAGGAAGAGGAGGATGAAGAAGAGGAGAAAGGGGCACAGGTGGAAAAGAAGTGCTCTGGCCAGATGCACATTGGAGACAGGATGGACAGTAATTGCAATACTGTATACTGTATTTTGTTTATGTCTATGTCATCTTCAAGCTTAGCCATGCTCTTGTCCTCCCGCGCCTTTACTACTGTAACACACTGATAACATGCCTCAGTAAAGCTTCAGTAACTCGGCTTCAAGTAGTACATAATGGTGCAATTCATATTCTAACTGGGACTAATCAAAGGTCCCATATCACCCCAATTCTCACCTGCCTCCATTGGCTGCTAGTTAACTTCTGAGGTGATTTTAAAATTCTCTTAATAACTTTAAAGCTTATACCTTCCACCATGCGCCTCCTTCCTAAACCCAATAGAGGAGTTTTTTCTGCATGGCGATGGAAGGTATACGACCTTCGGCCCTACGACCGTTTGCCCCTCATTCAGGCCATGGAGCAGGCCTGTGATCTTATCGAAGCAGCTTCTGTGCAGGGGTGGATTCATCACACAAGGCGATTCTTCCAACGGTGCCTTGCCAATGAAGACATAGCCTGTGATGTGGATGAAATCATATGGCCTGGTCCAGCCAGACGGAGAGATAATGATTACAGTTTTTTTCAATTGTTTACACGCAATTTTGAAAACAGGGCTCCTTTTTTCAAAATATTCACACAATTATCCAAACACCACACTCAATTTGCACAACTCCTAGATTGTTTGCAAAATGACACACTTCAGTCAAAACATACACACTTCAGTCAAAACATATACACATATTTATGAAAACCCTGTTTTGTTTTCGTCTCACTAACACAGTCTCCAAATGATCAGACACTATTGCAGTCAGTTACACGCTACTGTGATCAATACAAAACACATTTGTAAAAACCCTATTTTAGGAAATAGCATGTGCTGGACTTTTTTGCCAGATATTTTTATGTAAGGGATAATTTAGATGACAAAAAGATATTGACAACCCCACAACATTCTTCATGATTACTTTGAGGTATACAGTATAAACTTACCAAGAACTGCACAACACTGATGCTGCAGACTGAAAATATTTATTTCTTCCAGTACTCAGTTACAGTAACATATCAATCAACACCTCCCCTCCACCTCTTCCTCTGACTAGGCCTCTTCCTCTGACTAGGCCTCTTCCTCTACCTCCTTCTTCTCCTCTTCCTCTACCTCCTTCTTCTCCTCTTCGAGCTCCCCCTCTCATTCTCACTCCTCTTCTTCTCAATCCTTCCATTTTTGTTGAAGACAGGTGAACTCACCTGCTGCCTTTTATAGCACCACCTGAATGCTGTATTTTCAATTAAGCACATGTGTGCTTCCACACCTGGTGGATGTGGTTATCCAGTTCATTCATTAGTGTGGTCATTGACAAGGTGGTGCTTTGTAATGAGAAGGAAGTAACCTCACAATCCTTATCTGTGTCTAAGGTCTGAAAATGCGTGTAGAGTTTTGCAAATCACTGTGTGTAATGTTTTGCAAAAAGTGTGAAGCTGAGTCTGTGCTTATTGTTGTGCAACTCTGGACAGGTGTTTTGCTTCTTGAGTGTAAAGTCTGTTAATTGTGTGAAAATTTAAATTTTAGTGTGTAAACACCTGTAAAAAACTGTAGTTACAGTATTGTTGTTGTTGTTGTTGTTGTTGTTGTTGTTGTTGTTGTTGCTTTAGTTTTTCTTCAGAGTTGCTGTGAGTGTAGGTACTTCATGCAGTAATTTTTATTTGTCTACAGATTTTTATTTGTCTACACTTTACAGTAGTAAGAAAAACTACTATTTTGTTCTGATTTTCATTGTTGATTGATCTGTTACTATAACTGAGTATGGTAAGAAATAAATATTTTCAGTTTGCAGCAGTCTGCAATCAGTGTTGTGTTTGTTGTATTTGTGTACTTTCTCTGTATACCTCAAAGTAATCATGAAGAATGTTGTGGTTTTGACAATATCTTTTTGTCATCTAAATTATCCCTTACATAAAAATGTCTGGCAAAAAAAGTCTAGCACTAGACCAGCTATTTCCTAAAATAGGGATTTTTACAAATGTATTTGGTATTGATCACTGTAGTGTGTAACTGACTGTAATAGTGTCTGATCATTTGAGGACTGTGTTAGTGAGATGAAAAGAAAACAGCATTTTTATAAATATGTGTATATGTTTTGACTGAAGTCTGTCATTTTGCAAACAATCTAGGAGTTATGCAAATTGAGTGTGGTGTTTGGATAATTGTGTGAATATTTTGAAAAAAGGAGCCCTGTTTTCAAAATTGCGTGTAAACAATTGAGAAAAACTGTAAACCATTGCTTAAAACATATTTTTACTGGAAAGCTTTCCCTTTTAATGCCTGATTTGTACTTTTTCATTTGTGACTTTTGTGTTAGATTTCATTTTGTTCTGTTTTTGCCTCTGTACACACTATTTTCCTTCTACCATTTTTTAAATATTGTATCGTTATTGTCTTAATTTAATGCACTTTGTGAGGCACTTTGTAACCTTGTTTAGATAAATGCTATGCAAATGAAATAAAATAATAATTATTATCATTAGCATTATTATTATTATTGTCATTATTATCATTAGTAGTAGTGGTAGTAGTATTATTATCTTCAGTTCTGTATTGTAAAGAAACAGACTTTGTTTCCTCATTGCATTTGTCTTCATATTTTGAGCATGGTACAAATGAAAATGCCAAAGACATACAATAATAGTGTTTTTGTTCATAGCATACATCATTAGAAAACTAAAATTGTTTTAGATTTAGCACAGCTCTGTGCAGTTAGTGGCTCAAGAACTATTTATTTGGTGCTTGTGTGTGAAAGATGGAAGCAAAAGTATCCTTTTAACAAGAGCTTCAGTAGTTTTGAATTCCGTGGTTGCTTTGGCAAGGGATGCAAGATGTTCTGTATTTTGTGTGTATGTTTTCGGTTTGTGCGTGTGGAGTTTCGATAAACACTGCTTTCACTGCAACAGTGAAAAACTGTGTCGTCTTGGAAGCCACTGTTCCAGTGAACAAAGTGTGCTAAATGATGCAATTGGTGCTCTCAGGTTTGCAGAGATGTGATTTAGAATTCTAATTTACTTTAGCAGTCTAGACTTTGTTAGTGCTACATGATTTTTCAGAAATGGGTGCATAGTTTCATTTTTTGGTTGTTTACAATGGAGAAAAACTTAGTTTTTTCCAATTGCTAAAACACAATTTTGCAAACTAGGCTGGTTTTATCAAAATACTTAACACAATTCACAAAACCACACACCCAAACTGCAGAATACCTCATATATCCTGCAAAATGAAGCACTGCAACCAAAACTACATATAGCATTATCAAAATCAAACTTTTGCACCAAATGGCACACACATCATTCATATTACCAGATTTTTGTCTAACCAACACACTGTTGAGCATAATGAAAAACATTCTCATCTTTAGTATGCTTTGCCATAATACTAAAATAGTTCAAATTGTAGGACATTCGTCAGATTGTTCACATGCACAGAAATATTTGCAGATACACACACATGCTGTTGAAACATTTACTTTTTTATTTTTCACCAAACAAGTCAGTGCAACATATGCACAGCAGATATATTTACATTGGTGTGAACAAAAATATGCTCACAAAAAACAGTAAACTGAAAAAGAAAATTGCAGAAAAAAATGTGCAGAAAAAATATATAGAAAAAAAAGAGGCAAGAAAAATAATTAGGCAGCATCTTGCCGCACAGCTGGGTCTGGCCACAACGCCTCGTCCGCATCACAGGCAATATCTTCCCTTGCCAGACATCGAGGGAAGAAGCACCTTGAGTGCCTTATCCATCCCATGCCTCTTCCATAGCCTGCACAAGAGGCATGCGCACAAAGGGCTGGTGGTTGTATACCTTCCACCGCCATGCTGAAAAGAACTCTTCTATGGGGTTCAGAAATGGTGAGTATGGTGGGAGGTATTGCATGGGAAATGGTTGGTGGTCAGCAAACCAATTTTGGACTGGGGCTGCACGATGAAAGCTCACATTGTCCCATACTACAACGTACCGGTTTCTTTGATGGTCTGCATCATTCATACGCTCTGGTGGTATGAGAATGTTGTGGAGTCTGTCCAGAAATGTGAGAATATGGGCTGTGTTGTATGGTCCAAGGATGGCATGACGGTGGAGGACACCATGCATATTGGTGATGGCAGCACACATTGTGATGTTCCCACCACGTTGGCCAGGAACATCTGTAATGGCTCTGTGGCCAGTGATGTTTCTTCCCCTTCTTCTGATCCTTGGTAGGTTGAACCCAGCCTCAGATGAACTCATGTGGGATTGCATGAGCCTCCAATTTCCAGTTCTCCCTGAAAACAAAGAACAAAAATCAGTCAATATGGTGTTATCCACTACACTGGGAAACAGTGTTACGTGTGGTGTACTGCAGTCAATATTGTACTTACATCCACATGTGCTCGTCTGAGCTATTTGTTTCTTTGAGAGTTTCTCTCAAAAGGCCCCTTATAAAGTTGTTTCATTCTGATTTGGTTTCGCTTGAGAATGCGAGCCAATGTGGACAGACTGACTCATTGAATGTTGTTGAATACGGTGTTGTCTTGGATGATGTGGCTTTAAATTTCTCATAATCTGATTTCATTATTTTCCAAAACCAAGTTTACAATGGCAGCTTCCTGTACCCCGGTGAACATTTGGCCCCTTCCTCCACCATGGTTGCGTCTCTCAGTCCTTTAAAAAAACAATATAGGACTTGGACAATGCAGCCTAAAGATATTTCCCCCACAGTAGAGTAAATTGTACAGGAAACTTGTACAGTTAGTGTATGACATCAGCTATTCATGAAGTAAACAGGTGTCACCCAACTGATACACTATGACATGGGGTGTACTACATATAGTGTGAAAGAAATTTTGGTTACATACCTGTGCTCCAGTCTAAATGTCCGGATGATAGAGGCGACAGTAAAACGGCACAAGTTGGGCTGCACTCTCTGTCCAGCCTCTCGCATTGTCAGCCAATGGTTGATGACATGATCAGCTAAGGTTGCTCTGATTTCATTTGAAAGTTGTTGTCATCTTTGGCCATGAACTCCTCTACTAGCTCTACCCCTACCTCTCACTCTTCCTCCCCCTCTCATTCTCACCCTCGCTCTTCCTCTTCCTCTCTCTCTGCCACGTCTTCCATTGTTGTTGTAAAAAAAAAAGGTGCTCACCTGTGGTCTTTTTATAGTGCTTACTTCCTGATTGAAGTGGTAACAATTAACTATTGAGGTGTTTGGCCAGGTGGCACAAATATTGGCCAGTTAGCTCATTTTGTGTCATTTTGAATGGCAGTGTTTTGAAATGGCAAACATGTGACCTTATGTCAGATTGTTGTGTCTTATGCAGAGAACCGTGTTCAGTGCATTTAAAAAGTGCCATTTAGGATTGCAAAATGTGTGTAAAGCAGAAAATGTGTTTAGAGTTTTGGAGACTTGAGAAGAGGTTTTGCTCTCTGTGTATCAGTTTAAATAATTGTGCTATGCATGTCATTTTAGTGTGTTAGCAATTGGAAAAAACTGTAAAAAGTTAACAAGGCATTCTTCTTCTTCTTCTTCTTCTTCTTCCTCCTCCTCCTCCTTCCCCTTTTTCATCTCCTCCTCCTTCTCTTCTTCTCTACTTTCTCCTGCATTAATTAGGATGTAGCATTTGGAAGGCCAGTGTTTTCCTGGTGAACAAAGTGTGCTTAATGCTCCAATTTGTACTTAGAGGTTCACAAAGATGTGGTTTAAAATTTTTGTTTGAGTGAAAACAGTGGATTGGTGCTTGGCGTTTAGCAGCCTGGAGTCTTCTTGTTGATAGATGGGTTTTCAGATTTCTGTGTATGGTTTCTTTTTGTGTGTGTGCACAATGGAGAAAAAAGTGTTGTATTGAGAGTGCCTGTTTTCTGGAGAAGTATACATTGCAGTGAATGATTTATTGGGCAACTCTTGGGTAAGGACTTACAGAAAGAGTTTTTAATATTGAAATGTGTAGAAAGGTAAATGCTGCTTAAAGTTTTGGACAAGTGTCTTTCTCATGTTGGATGACGTTATGGTTTGGGATGTTTAGTGTAATAGACCCAGCTGTAGTGTAAACGCGACCGAGAAACACTGTAAATAGACGCTTTTAAATATGTCAAGTGCAAATAAACACATTAAAATTATGAAAAATGTAAATTAAAATGCATGACGTTTTGTACAGAAAAAAATAACACCTTATCTAATAATTGCGACATAAGATGACGTTATGAGATCCTGATGTCATAATCATAAGATAAGATGTCAGTTTATTTTTTCCTAGTCAGTGAAGGCAATGCACCTCCGTAGTGTAGTGCATAATGTAATTGCATAAACACACGTTTTCTGTAGGCCTACAATTGTCTTTATTTTGTATGTTGTTGTATAGGGCTATAAATGTAGCCTTCTTATATTCTGGAGGCACATTCCTGGGAAACAACTCCCCCCTTGGATGGGAGGGTCTGTCTATTATTCCAAAGCCAATCTCATTTTAAGACATACAGCATGCAAATAAAGCATCAACTCCGTGGACAACTTGCTTTACATATTACCAGCAGAGGGCGCTTCATTTACTTGCCCAAAGCCGCTTGAGGTCTTCAAAACACTATTTTCTCAACCCCTTCTGTTTTTTTTTTTCAAATATCAACACCCGCCCGCCGGTGCAACACCGTTGAACAAAACGTGCAGCCCAACGCATTTTGATGACGCCATCACCAACGAGCCACAACAAAAACAACAACAGAACTCAGCTGTTCTGCAGCTAACTAGCCGGCCTAGTTACTCAGTCCTGTGCTTTACATTTGGGATATGTATAAGTTGCTTTACAGTTGATAACACGTTTGAATATAAAGCAAATGTTATCAAATCCGCAACAACGCGCTGTAACTAGTTTTTATTTCGATCTCTTTTCTGATAGCTTTTAGCAGCTTAGCCTTTAACTGAGGACGGAGGGAGCGCGTTCGATGTAAAGGTAAAGACTCGACTTTTTTCTTGACAATAGCGCAAAACAGTCACATAATACACTCTAGCCTGTATAACTAGACAGTTGAAGCTTATGAATAGGCCCGTTTTTTGACGAAAGCTGAACGGTAATATTGGAAATATTGGAGCTGCTAATAGACCTGTAGTCATGTTGCAAAAACCATGAACCACTTAACTCCATTGTAATTCAATATCGCGAGAAAACTGAGTAAGTGTATATCACTTTTATTGAGTTTTGTTGCCATCGTTGAGGTAACAATGGGACACCGACAGTTGTGGCTCGCGTGGTCAATTTCCCAGTCAACTGCAAAGGGCATGAGAACGAAGTCCTGTGTTTTCACTCAAACCTATTTATACACAGGACTTAAAGGGTAACGACACCCCAGTAAAGAATTCACACAATTAGTTCAATATGGGGCAAGAACTTAAAGGAATAGTTCAGTTTCTTTGAAGAAGGGTTATATGGAGAACTCAATCGTAGACAGTATATTACATTCAGTATATGTCAGTTGACACTTGCCCAGCTTGGAGAAACAGACTGGAGTCTCACATGGAAGCTAAGCAATCTACTGGTGTAGAAGTGTCAGCAGCACACATGTATTTTAGCCACCTAAACAAATCCCACTAAAAAAATCAATATCAGTTTAAATGTATGATATTGGAAAATATATACACTGCTTTGCTTTAATGTCAGACAGTGATCTCTGAAGGGAAAAATTAAGCTGTTCTATCACTCTCCTCAAAGCCAGACTCCTTTGAGGGACATTGCTGAACACAGGAGCAGCAGGTCTACCACTGCCTCGAACAGTTAGTTTGTTTGAGTAATTGTGTGATTTTTGCATTTAAAAGGGTTAGTTCGGATTCACCAAAGTCACACAAGAATACTAACTAACTAACTGATTGAAACTGGGGTAGACCAGCAGCTACTGTGCTCAGCATGCTGAAATTACTCATTTTCCCAAGGGAGACCAGTGGCTTTGACAAGAGCATAGATGGGGAAATGAAGCTGTTCAGGCTCTCTGATGGAAAGGTTAAGTGCTGACAATACTGTCAATATAGCTTCCACTTAGACTGATATTCTTTTAGGTGGGACTCTTTTTTTAGGTGGTTTAAAGTGTTATGTGCTGGCCCCCATACACAGCAATACATTGCTTAACTTCTATGATGGACTCCAGCCTGCTTCTCTAATCTATGGGTGTGCTGTGTCTACTGCATGACTATCCCGTACAACCCCACTTAAAATAAATCAAGCTGTCCCTTTAAAATATCGCCAAATAAATCAGCATATTTGTCTATGGATGGCAACAATGGCTCAGAGATAGAGTGGGTCGTCCACCAATCGGAAGATCAGCGGTTCGAACTCCCTGGCTCCTCCTGTCTGCATGTCTGAGTATCCTTGAGCAGGATACTGAACCCCAAATTGCTCCCGATGATGCTTCCATCGGTGTGTGTGTGTGTGTGTGTGTGTGTGTGTGTGTGTGTGTGTGTGTGAGTGAGTTTTAAAAAAAACTGAGTAGCACGTGGCACCTTGTATGGTAATCTCAGCCGCCATTGTATGAATGTGTGTGTGAATGGGTGAATGTGACTCGTGTAAAAAAGCACTTTGAGTGGTCAGATGACTAGTAAGGCGCTATACAAATTCAGGTCCATTTATAGATCTCTGCCATACTATACATCTCAGTGAAATTGTACTTTTATTTTTTAGTACATTTATGGACAGTTAATTATTTGGTACTCCAGCTTTTGGTTCACATTCCCAAGCACTGACTGTGTTGTCCAGGTGGACCAAAATTTATATGAATTCTAATGATATTTTCCTGTCTGTGTCCTCAGGTGTGTTGCACTGCCTGCTGTAAGACAGACCACTTAATGAACCAGAGTAGGTGTAATTTTTGTTCTGCCCGCTACTTTGAACATCTTAAAAAAGGAAACAAAAAGGTCAACCTCTTAAATTTTTTTCTGTTTCTTTTCTCTGTCTCAAAGACTTCCCCAAGCCAGAGATATTTATGGCAAAGGCAGACCACAAGACCGTCGGCGGAGATTCTCCCCTCTGTCAATGACCACCAATATTATTTCATCACCTGTCATCATGTCGCCGCGAAAAAGACCCCTCATCCCTGTAAGCAGCCGGCGGAAAGCAGTGGATGACTTCTTTCCTTTCAACTTCCTGCCAGTGGAATGCCAGCTGCACGTCTTGTCCTTTTTGAATGAGGTGGATAAATGTAGCTGTGCTTTGGTTTGCTTGAGCTGGAGCTGCCTGGTCCGCTCGTGGAAGCTGTGGCGGGTGGCAGACTATTCCCGTCGCGGCGTCTTCCATCTGGGTCAGGAGGGGCTGCTTGTTTCTAACCGTGAGTTTGAGAGGTGGAAATCCTGGGTCCACCATTACACCCATCACCTCATCTCCCGGCGGGCCAGCCTGCTCACGCTGAAGGCCAGCTTCGACCTGGGGGATCGCTGCAACAAGTGGGGTGACCTGCTCAGTCACCTGCTGGATAATGTCCACTGCAGAGACCTGAGCCACCTGGACCTTAACTGGACATTTACTCTTCTTGAGCCACTGGACCTCAGGGTGCACTCCAGCTCCAGTTCGCACCAGGACAGCATAACCAAGATGGACCAGGTAACTGGGTTTTTCTCAAGTTTATTTCAAATGAAAGCATGATTGCAACAATTGGTAACTGAACTTAAGTGGCCTCAGTAAACATTGCACTTATGTAACCACCCTCGAACCAAAATGTGTTCAAAGTTCCCTCTGTGATGATTAGCTTTATCACTTCTTGTGTGAAGAAGGGACGAAACTGCTGGGGCATAGACTGAGAATTTGTATATTGACTCCTCTTCATTGCAGGCCCTCTTTGTAAGACAGCTGATAAATGGTAAATTATCAGTGGACGCTTGTGTAACGCTGCTTTCACACTACTTGTCATATTCACCCATTCACACACATTCATACACTGGTGGTTGAAGATATCTTACAAGATGCCACCTGCTACTGAGTTAGCCATTTTAATGCACTCACAGACGGACGGAACAGCCACTATTATAATAATAATATAATATATAATATAATAATATCACTATTTTGCCCAAGGATACTTTGACATGTGGACTGGAGTCAGAATCAGATTTAGACAACTTAATTAATCTCACCAGGGGCAATTTGTTTGAACAGCTTGCCTTGCACACATACTATAACATACAGTAACATGTAGACATATATTCAGATTGTAAGAAAAGAACAAAAGAATCTAGAAATTATTATAAGTTAACAGACTGCTCATCAATAAAAGAAATTAAAACAATAAAATAAATTTACTAAATATTTAAAGAGAATTTAAAAGGCGATTCACAGAGGGAACAAAAGATTTCAAACAGCAGTTAGTTGAGGGTGAGAAGTGTCCATCATTTGACACACAGCTTTTTGACCATTTTGAGTGCGGCAGTAGTTCACTGCATTTTCCCGCACTTGTGCACTCAAAATGTTAGATGTTCTCCAGTTTATAGTGTTGTTAATATTGGGCTTTACCATATTGCAAACAGGATTTCTATAGTGTTGGCCTAAATATATCTACGACTTTTTAAAACTGCTTAAATACTACATAGAATGCATTTTGAGACCCTTTTTATGGTCAAAGAAAAACAGAATCCAGTAGGGACAATATTTTTGTTAAGATCACATTTTTGTCAGTACTTACAAATAGGAACGCACGATGGATTTTTTGCTGATATCCAATATGTTGAAATATAACAACTCATTTTGTCAGTAATCAATAATAATAATATATATATATATATTATATCGACTTTTTTCCCTACCTAAGGTTAGTGATCATCAAGTCTCTTCTGTAGTGGAATTAACATCACATTATACATGCATACTCTTATCATGATGGCCCACCAGCAGATGGAGACATGAAATACAACACTTTTAAATGTATGTGATATTCAATCATTATACATTAATTGTGTAGAATAAGAAAGTATGTTGAACGATTCTGATTCATTTTTTAAAGCTGATATTGGCCGATACCGATGATGTACTGGTATTATCAGCATGTTAGCCGATTTCAGTATTTCATTTTAAAGCCAATATTGGCCAGTACTGATGACGTGCCAGTATGAGTGTGCATCCCTCCTTCCCAACTGCATATAATAACAACAACTCTTGGTAATACAGGGTTTTTACAGATCCTTTGAAAGTCTGAAAAGGCATTTAGTTCATTAATCGAAAAGGAAGACCTTATTTGGTATTAAAATGTCTTAAATCAGTCTTTCTCAAGTCTTAAAAATGCCACAAAATAGGGAATCAGAACTTATGATTTTTTTTTCTTGGACACTGTATTTGTAAAATCTCAAAATAATTGGTGACATCTCTTTTTCTTAAATAATTTCTCAAATGCAGATCAGGACAGTTAAAACAACAACAGTCATATTTTGTTTACAGTTGTGATGTTCAGAGCAGAGGATCCACTTTCTACAAGCCAGCTGTCACTCTACCCTGAACGACAAGGGGAAGTGCAAATTCAACTGACATTGGCTATTTAACCAAGATTTTGCGGCCTTAAAGGGAATACATACAAGCCTGTGTGTATTTCATGAAAAAAAAAAATTAAACTCACTACAGGAGGCAGTGAAACCCTACATGCAGAGTAAGAAACACAAACTTGGCAAGAAAATCCAACAAATGGCAGGTAATTCCCAGTTCTGTTCTACCCTTCACTCCACCATGCATCCTCTCCACCATGCAACAGAGAAGTCAGGTTTTATGATACAAACAAATATTTGGGCAAAATTTTATCTAACCATACAAAATTAATGTCGGTTCATGTTTTTTTTTTTTTTTGTCTTCTATTTTGATTATTGTAAAATAACCTGGTACCCTGCAATATATAATTAATTCATGTGACTTGGACCCACAAAAGAGGCACAAAATTGAGTGGCTTGACCTATATAGAAATTAATAACTTGTGAAAGTTAATTTAAATTTTTGCTATGATTTGCACCAATCATGAGTTGATGAGCCTCCGAGCCATTGTGGCTAAGAGAGATAACAGTAACACTGTGTTAAATTTTGCAGCTATTTTAGATTTAGTCTTTGTCCTGGGACAAAAATCACATTTTTATCCTTCATAGTTTTATGCTATTTGTGATCATTATGTTTCTATGTTTGAAAAATGTTTTTTCTACAACAACAAATCATTTTTGCACACTTACAAACTGTCATTTCTCCAGCAGTGTTTGACAGGTTTAAGGGGTGGTTTACAAGCACACGCTGATCATCATTTGAAAAGCTCAACATCTGTCTATTTATGCTCTCAAAATCTTTGACACCACAGTTAACTAATCTGAGACAACTAGGATTTGTACCCAGGTTTATTGTAAACTCCAACTTCTCCATCTCACTGTTCAGAAGCAGAAAAAACTTAATTAAAGCCCGAATTCTTTGTTAATCTCCAACATGTTAGTCTGGAAATTTAAACCTGTCTCCTCTCACCGAGTTGGTGATTAAAACTTAACTTTCATCTCTGTCAGAGAAAACTGATCTGAGATCAGACTGTTTACTTACAGCACACCTACACTCACAGAAAACTGAGCCTTCTCCCTGCCTGTCAAACAGAATCAAACCAGTAACCTTCCTGAGATAGTCCTGATCAACTGTGATGTCCAGCAGCCAGTGGCATGTCGTGATCTTGGCAAGGCTATTAAGATATATTCAGACAGCAGAATGACATAGAGTACAACATAGACAGCTTTGGGGGAAAAACTGCTGATGATCATTAGAGTCAGTATGGGAAAAGGACTTGCACTTAAGTCTTTGCACAATTATTTAGTTATTTCAGTAAAATCTGGCAACTTGACACTTTTGACACACATCCCCAATATTGCTAGTGGTCGATTTAGAAATATGATCAATTTCCAAGGAATGGTTTTCTTCTATAGAGGGACTTGACAGAAAAAAATCAGAACCATCGTTATGATCTGGTCTTTTCCATACTAAAATGTCATTTATACAGAAAAATGTCCAGGCAGTTGGTTTACCTGTGTGATTTGATTTGACAGGTGACCAGTTTCCAGGAGCTGCTGACCAAACTCACCCACAGCTGCCCACGCATCTCCAAGATGCGGTTACACTTCGACTGGTCAGATGTGTCCGTGTCACTACTCACTCAGTTCCAGCAGCTCCGAGTCCTTGAGCTCAAATACTTCTGGGTCTTTAAAGGAGTGACACCCACAACGCTGCAGACCCTGACCAAATCCTTGCCTAACCTGAAGTCTCTGACATTGCAAATCCTTGTGCCACTGAGGAACCTGGGCATCTCGTACATTTTGGAGTCTCAGTCTCTGGAGTTCCTGGACGTGTCACCCAGCCGAGGCTTGGTCTTCTCATGTCTGAAGCTACCTGCCTTGCGTGAGCTTCGAGCCAAGAAGATTGTTCGCGGCATCACACTGGACCGCAGGACCAGGCTGAGTATCCAGAGCCGGTGGCCCTGCCTTTACCACGTCCTCCGAGAGGGGACGCCAAAGCTCCAGGCCCTCAACAATGAGAGACTACTTCCTACATGGAGAGAGGAGAGCTATGGGGAGCTGTCTGCCATCCTGGAACAGTCCTGTTACTGTGTTCAGCATCTAGACAGCTGGCTTTGGTAGTCAACTGCGTGACTTGAAACTAAGTACATTAGACAGGTGGTCATTAGCAATGTATTGCTTTTATACACACACCATGTTTGTTCCTATTTGAATGAACTGAACATGTCCTCAGAGGGACACATTGTTGCACATAGTTGCAGATAACAAAACAAAAACAAAAGTCTTGAAATGAAATGAAAGGACTGCAAGTTTTTTTTTTTCACTTCTTAAACAGAAAGCTGCTGTTACAGTTGGAAACATGTTCCCAGGACAATGATACACAGTGTGTCTACAACTGTTTTAATTAGTTTGCCCATTATGTCCAAAAAGCAAAGGTGCTTCATGCTGATTGCACTGTGTTGTACTGGCCTGGATTTGTTTCCGCCAAAGCTCTGCGCTGGAAAACTGACAACATTAACTACGACCCTGAGCTGAGAGTGAATGTGAAAAGAAGACTTGAGTGTAATGGTGACTCAGAGTTGTGGAGAATGCCTTCTAAATTGTAAAAGAGAGAAATGATTGAGCACCAGGAGAAAATGTATATGAAGTTTTATTTTTGTTCCTTTTTACAATGAGCCTCAACTGTTTGCTTCTGTCGAGTAAGAAATGGAAGCAGTAGTTTTGCAATGATCTTTCTAAACAGCAGAGGTCCTTATTGTCACAGATTTGACTGTGGAGATTTCTCTCCCAAAGGTCTTACAACTCAAACTTGTGTTTACATGTGCATTAGTGTAACCTTGTCTCTTAGTGGACCAAAGGATTCTGAACATTTCACTCCAGTACTTGTGCTCATGTGTTGTATGAGTAGCAGATGTGTGCATGAAGGTATTTTTGCATCAATGTATTTGTGAGATTTGGCTGACATGATGGAAGGTTTAAGTGGAGAACATTTCACATAATTCATCATGAAATGTTTTTAATCTTAAAGCTGCAGTTGGTAACTTTTATTAAAAAATACACTTTTTTCATATTTGCTGAAACTGCCACGATAGTCAGTTCAATTCAGTTTTATTTATAAAGCCCAAGATTACAAATCACAATTTGTATAACCACGGCCCACAGTCCAGGTGCAACCATGATCAAAGGGAATCTGCGAGACAAGTGAGGACAAAGGCTCCAGGGAAAAAGCTGAGTTAGTAACATACATTAACGGAACATGAATGTTTGTTAATGGAGAGAGACAGAAAGAGAGAGGAGCTCAGTCAGCACATTTACATGACGTTAGAGAAAAGCTATTAATTGTGTTCGTTTGACTATTACCAGACTTTTGAAATACATGTAAACATGTTCGATCAAATTGAATTTCTCAAAGCTGGACTAACACACCCAGATAATGCAATTGGGAGTCTAATTATTCCTGCATGCATACAATCAATTGGACCCAAACTGGCCGAGACGCTCTGCGCATGCTCCACAATTTCCGCTCCAGGCTTTGACCTGGAAGTCGAATGGCATTAAATGCATAACAGAAGAAGAAGCCAGTAACAAAATGACAAAATCTACATCCAGAGCTGTGCATTTTTGGACAGACGAAATGTATAGAGCTTTAAAGTTGTCCACCATGGTACCAGTTTGTTGCTAGCTAACCACAGCTAAATTGTTCATTGTTGTTTCATCTGTGACGTGATAAGTCAACGGGACAAAGGTCCAATACTAACAGGCTGACAGAGTTGACATACTTAGGTCAATAAATCAATTCCCATCACAAGCTTGTACACTGGGACAAGGACAGTAGCCCAGTTAAATGGGTTAGTAGAGCTATCACTGTAGCTCGACTTACCTATGTATGTAAACATACTCAGTATGTCAAGGGGGGTCCTCGGCAGACCAGTCCTGTGTTATCCTCACTAATGGCTGGCCCAAGGTAAGCCCGAGCCAGCCCTAACTACAGTGGCGAGAAAAAGTATGTGAACCCTTTGGGATCTCTTGGATTTCTGCATAAATTGGCCATAAAATGTGTTCCGATTTTAATGTAAGTCACAACAATACAATCGTACATTCTCCTAAAGTAATACTCCACAAAAAACATATGTTTTGATTTTTGTTTATTGGGCATAAGATGTAAACATTCACATCACAGGGTGGAAAAAGTATGTGAACCTTAACATTTAGTAGCTGGTTGAGCCTCCTTTTGCAGCAATAACCTCAACCAAACGTTTTCTGTAGTTGCAGATCAGACCTGCACAACGACTAGGAGGAATTTTGGACCATTCCTCTCACAGAATTGTTTCAGTTCAGCAATATTTTTTGGTTGTCTGGTGTGTATGGCTCTCTTGAGGTCATGCCACAGCATCTCAATGGGGTTGAGTCCGGACTCTGACTTGGCCACTCAGAACGCGTAATTTCTTCTGTTTGAACCATTCTGTTGTTGATTTACTTGTATGTTTGGGGTCGTTGTCTTGTTGCATCACCCATCCTCGTTTGAGCTTCAGTTGGTGGACCGATGGTCTTATATTTTCCTGCAAAATGTCCTGGTAAATTTTGGAATTCATTTCCATTGATGACAGCAATCCGTCCAGGCCCTGAGGCTGCAAAACAGCCCCAAACCATGATGCTCCCTCCACCATATTTCACAGTTGGGATGATGTTCTGATGCTGGTGTGCCGTGCCACTTTTCCTCCACACATAGCGTTGTGTGTTCCTGCCAAATAACTCAATTTTTGTTTCATCGGTCCACAGAATGTTGTCCCAGAACTGCTGTGGAACATCAAGGTGGTCTTTAGCAAACTTGAGACGTGCAGCAATGTTCTTTTTTGTCAGCAGAGGTTTCCTCCGTGGTGTCCTCCCATGAACTCCATTCTTGTTCAGACATTTACGTATTGTAGAGGTATGAACAGAAATGTTTGCATGCGCCAGAGAAGTTTGTAAGGCTTTGGCTGATGTTCGAGGATTCCTTCTCACCTCACTGACCATTCTGCGTTGTGCTCTTGCGGTCATCTTTGCAGGACGACCACGCCTGGGGAGAGTGGCAACTGTCTTGAACTCCCTCCATTTGTAGATTATTTGTCTAACTGTTGAGACATGGACATTAAGGCTTTTAGAGATACTTTTGTATCCCCTTCCAGCCTTATGTAGCTCAACAATTCTTGCTCGCAGGTCTTCAGAAAGCTCTTTGGTGCGGGCCATGGTTCCCATCAGACAATGCTTCTTCTGAACAGCTATTTCAAAACTAGTGTGAGTTTTTAAAGGGCAGGACAGCTTGAATCAACTCCTGCAAACTCGTCACACTAATTGAACTCCATGTTGGATGACACCTGAGTCAAAATAGCTCTTGTAGAAGTCATTGACCTAGGGCTTCACATACTTTTTCCACCCTGTGATGTGAATATTAACATCTTGTGCCCAGTAAACAAAAATCAAAACATATTTTTTTTGTGGAGTATTACTTTAGGAGAATGTACGATTGTATTGTTGTGACTTACATTAAAATCGGAACACATTTTCTGGCCAATTTATACAGAAATCCAAGAAATCCCAAAGGGTTCACATACTTTTTCTCACCACTGTATAAGCTTTATTCACACAGCACTAAATTTGTACATCTCAAAGTCAAGGATGCTTCCTTAGTAAGACAAGTCCTTCCAAGTCAGGTCCTACAGAGGCTTGGTAAGACTCCTTCCTAGCATTCAGTGAACACACATTGGAACATGGTACTGAGTGTAGTTTCATTGAAGAGGCACCACCTTCACTTCTGGCAAATCACGTGAAAACAATTGTGGGTACTTCACACCCACTAAGGATACACACATATTCTTAAAAATTCTCTGAAGGAAGCCTTTTATCACAAACTGTTGGTATGTTTTCCTAAAACACCCCAAATCCCTACATATCCCACATTTTTCGAAAGGCTGCGATCACACTAATACACTGATGGGAGTTAACAAGGAAGCAGTCCAGAGCGGTCTTGTAAGGAGGCAGGTTGAGGTATGGCTGGGTCACAAAAGTCCGGATTATCCCCTGGAGTGGCATGTTCGGAACCATGTGAACATGGAATCATTTTAAGGTACGTCCTCACCGTGTTTCTTTCCTAAACCTAACATCCATAACTTTACATTGATAAAGTAACTGTACATTAAGGTCATTCATTATGTGCTAATTCATAGGATATCATATGAACTGTTGTGCATGCATTTTTCATAGGATATCATATGAACAGTTCTATGATTAATCCTTTTTCCGAAGGAAGAACTCAGTCCTTGGTAGAACTGGAAGGATCCTTGACATTAAAACAGTCCCTCAGCGGGACTGTTTTAATGTCAAGGATGTGTGGCCTCCTTGAACCTCAGCTGTTTAAAAATCTTTCCTTGACTTTAAGAAGCACCAAATGAGACCAGTTATCTTACAAAAAAGCCTCGTAGCACTTGTAATGGCATCATCTCATGTAAATGAAACATCGACTCAGAGCCAAGAGGTCTCCAACACAGCTGCCAGTCATGTCAACCACTATCAAACTAGGCAGCGCTGATAAAATATGAATAAAGATTCTGTTATTGCATTGCCTAACTCTCACCTCAAATGTTTTCAGAAACATATCTTAGTGTACCATTTAGCTGTAAAATGAGAAAGTTAGGAACCTGGCCGCCATGATGGAAAGTTGAGCTGAAACAAAACACCACCTACCAACAAGAAGAACAGGCGGAGAGACTCCTCGGCTCTGATTTGTTGTTTACAGTGAGCAGCAGTTAGTTCTAGCAAATGCCATTAGAAGCAGCTGGAAGAGGAGGAGGGGTGTGATTTTTTTTCAGACTATCTGTTTCATGTAGTTCTCTCACAAAAAAAGTGGTAGTTTCAGCAAAACGACAAAGTTTTTACAAAAGTCACTTACTGTAGCTTTAACTGTTCACAAGCTTGTCTGTTTGTGTGTGTAAGGCAGCCAATTAAAGTCTCACTGAGAAACAAGAATCATTTTACAGACAACAGCTCTGATTCCAGGACTTACCTCCTGCTTTCTGAGGGAAAATCCCTCCTGAACAACAAATGCACAGTGTGAGTAAAAAGCTCTGACATTTAGACAGATGTTGTAACATCTGGTTTGGACCACTTTTTTTCACATCATAATACGTAATAAATTTAATTTTATGGACTCCAATGCAATGGAACATTGTCATAAGTAAGCACTGGGGAAGTATTTGCTGTTGTTAAACTTTTGATGAAATGGATGGAATTTACTTTAAAAGTTTCTTTTTCCCAAAAAACTCTCACAAGTGTCGTAACCATCATTACAGCCCGTAACAGGCCATTAATCAGAGATAATGTGGAATGTGGCCTTGCTTGGCTGCTCCTCCACCTGGCTCCAGTCTCATAGCGATGATGATTTGCCGTCATTGTTGCACCATCTTAGTGTTTCAGTATGCTCGGGCTGGTCTGATCTCCTTGATCCTGCAACAAGGACATCTGTTCTGAGTACAAACAACCACCGCCGCACCCAGCTCGGACTCTCTTCCTACACTGTTCCCATTTTCTCTATTTGTCTCCCTGTGTTTTCTCTCCTGAGGTGAGGCGTGTGTGTGTCTGTGTGTGTGTGTGTGTGTGTGTGTGTGTGTGTGTGTGTGTGTGTGTGTGTGTGTGTGTGTGTGTGTGTGTGGTCATGGTGGTCGTGATTCCCTGAAGTTTGGGCTTTCCAGCCAAATCTGCTCTCTACTCTCCTCCTCTTCTTTCTCCTCTCTTTTCCAGCCCACTCAGCACTCCTCCCTTCATATGCTTCTCGTTTGTTAAGAGTTTGTTGAGCGCACAGGATCTGTGTTGACACGTATCGTTGGAAACCATCATCTGACCCCCTGCATTGAGGTTTTACCTGGCTGTGGAGGGCAGTCGTTTGAGGGAGACACCACTGCATCTTGAAACTCAGGACACCTTCACCTACAATCCAAAGTGGTGACGCTGATGTTCTCCTTCTGAAGGATTTTCTTCAGCTACAGCTCTTGTTTCCATTGAGACGTGATTATGATGATTCGGGCAGTGTGTGCTATGTTCATAGAAAGGGAATGTGAGGAAGTGTGTGCGTGTGAGATGGGTCGGAGAGTGCAGTGTGAGGATAAAGTGTTCCTTGAGGTTTACCTAACCCCTGCATTAGTGGCAAGACCACAGTAACCGCCTCCAGATGTCTGAGAGCACAATCTGACTGATTATTTACAACGAGGCCAATGAACATCGCCCTCTTCACACTATAACACTTACTCTTTGCTCCTTCGGCAATGCCCAAGTTAATGCTTAATCAAAGTACAGACCCTTAATTGCTAAGGCCAAGCCCTGTTTATGGGAGGGAGGTTACTTGGATGTGAACAGATCAGTCATTGCAAACCAAAGGCACACAAGCTCAGGGACTCATCAGACTCATCTCTACCAGTCAAGCAACAGGACCCTCAGGACTGACCGCAGGAAACAGCCACCATGCCCAAAAAATCCATCATATCCAAGGCTTTCGGCGCTGCCTTTGTCATCCTGACTGTCTCTGTCATTGCCGGTATTGTTATCATGATCATCTTTTACAACACTGAGCTCGCTACATTGAATCCGACGGCTCGTCCAACCTTCCTACCTACCACCCAAGGTCCACCACCCGCCATGCGGCTGCCAAAGAATCTCATACCTCACAGCTACAAGGTCTTCCTCCAGCCTCACCTCTACACCCGAATCATTGAGGAGGTAAATGTCACCAGTCCCAACCAGACAATGCTCTTTACCGGGAACTCTACCGTTAACTTTCACTGTGTCCAGAGTACAAACACCATCTACCTCCACAGCAATGACCTGACGGTGTCTAATCCACTGGTGATGAACAGGGACACGAATGAGATGATTAGTGTTTCTACAATGAGAGACCACTGCAACGGCAATTACTTCCTAGAGATCCAGTTGAACGATGCACTGGAGGCGAATGGGAACTACAGTTTGTTTCTGGCTTTCAAGGGAGACATGTCACAATCTCTCGATGCAATGTATCCAAGCACATATGTTGAAGGTGTCCCAGCTCATGAAGGCGATAAAAATACAGAGAGGTGAGTAAAAAACAATAAAGCTTTTATGTTTGTGTGTGTAACTATTCTGATGGTATAGATTTTTGGCAAAACATTCTGTCAGGGTCTCCCCCAAAAAACCATTAGGCACCAAATTTGAAATTTCCCAAATTTAAATCTTGGTGACTTTTAGACACACAACATGAGATGAAAAGGCTCAAGCTATGCCATCATTACAGCAGAGTCAAATTGCAATGCTTTCATAGAAACTAAAAGAATGTATGAACTGCAGTCAAACATAAAGTGTGAAGTATTCATGTGCAAAGTTCTGTAAATTACTTTCATCCAGCTTTAATTCTCGGACTTAATTTGTTATTCTGTGATGATAAATCAGCAAACTTCCCATCCATCATATTTTGCAGAATTATTTAGTGAGTTGCTAAAAAATGTTATCATCAAGTACTTTACTAAGTACATAACAGTAGAAAAAAAAAGTTGCATTACTTGCTACATTACATTTGTTCAAGTCCAACTCTTTACCAGGAATAACTTGTTTTTTGAAGTGAGGTTGTATGGGTTATTTTTCCAAAGACAATGCATTAAACACAGTAGATGTCAGTCGGCCCCTGTGTTAATTTTGACAGCTATTTTAGTCTTATTCTTGTGCTTGAGACAAAATGCGCTGAAAATACTCCCACTATAGAGTGCACTTAAATTGAAATTCATTTTTCAGACAGGGCTTTTTTTTAGATGGCTGACCCCTTCATAGTAGCAGATTGCTAAGCTTCTGTGTCAAACTCCAGCCTGCTTCTCCAAACTGTGTGCATGCCGCAAAAATGAACTATCCTTTTAATTAACCCCAAAGCCTCCACAGCCACAAGCCACATATTCTGTATTTTCACCTTTGCAAGCCACCTCCAGCCTCCAGCTCCACCTCTAGCTAAGCTAACATGTTCCCAACATGGTGAGACCAAACTAATATCAACTTCCATCAATCTCATTCTTCAGTCAGTCATAAGAGGGAACACATGAGCCACCCAAAGCTCAATGATGCAGCAGACTTTTAATGTTTTTAATTTCCAAAGCCAAAGTGAAGTTGTGAGCTTCAGTTTTGAAGAAATATGTGAAATAAAAACTGAAACTAAACTTCAACCATAATCTTCATGATATTTATTCTACTATGAAATATAGAAACAAGAATAAACCACTGTGCTCAGTATAGAATCAGTCTAATTATCTACCCAGATGAGATGCCACAGATGACATTATTCTTTTTTGTTAAGTAATGTGCCTGCCTAAGACGTTTTTGTCATTTGAAGAAACAAATGTGGTCAGCTCACAAGTTTGATTTTTGAGATGATAAACAGAAAAACCTCATAATCATCTTATTGAGCTCAGTTGTCTGGGTCTTATATTTGCATGCCAAAAACACATCATAGTGTTTAGGCTCTGCATCTCCTCTGCCACTGTCATGCAACACACACTTTTTAAAATCTGTTCACGGGAAATGCTGCCTCTCAGAAATTTTACACAGTGTCCTAACAGCAAGCATACTGTAACTCTCTGTCCACACTCAATCTGTTAAATATGCTTAAATATGCACTTCTGTTACGTCACGTAAACAAACCACATAAGCGACCTATCAGCTGTGCGCTCGACTGGACACGCATCAGATCTTGATGATAGAATTATTCAAGTAGAAAATCTTTACTGATGTACAATGTATAATTTGTTGAGAACAAAATGACAAAACAACAGTCAGTGGAAACCAAAATCATCAACCCGTTAAGGGCTGGACTCAAAATCACTCCAAAAATCAGACTAAAGAACTGAAATCACAGGCTGATCCAACTTGCATATATTTTATCACGGCACCTCAGTGTACGGCCCCCATGTGCCTGTATCCACTCCTGACAATGGCTGGCATGCTCCTCCTTAGCGGATGGTGTCCTGGGTGATCTCCTCCCAGACCTGGATCAGGGCATCAGTGAGCTCCTGGACAGCCTGTAGTACTACTTGGCGGTGGAGGATGCAACGATACGTAACATCCCATAGGCGCTCAGTTGGATGTAAGTCAGGGGATCAAGAGGGCCAGTCAAAGGGGTGCCAGTGGCGGACCTGCCATTTCTGGTATTCTCTGACAAATGCCATTCAAGCTGCATGGTACTGGGCTGTGAGCACATGGGCCCTCATTCCACCCTAATGGAGTCTGTTTCTGACAGTTAGGTCAGATACATGCACACCAGTAGCCTGCTGGAGGTCATTTTGTAGGGCTCTGGCAGTGCTCCTCCTGTTCCTCCTCACACAAAGGAGCAGATACCGGTCCTGTTGCTGAGTTGATGTCCTTCTGAAGCCCTGTCCAGCTCTCCACATGTAATGGCCGGTCTCCTGGTGTCTCCTCCATGCTCTTGAGACTGTGCTGGGAGACAGCCTGGAGGAGCTGGACTACCTGTACAACCTGATTGGGCTGTAGGTTCTGCCTCATTCAACCAGTAGTGACAAGGACACTAGCAGAACACAAAACTAGAGAAGAATCAGTCAGGAAGGATCAGGAGTAACTGCAACTGCAAAACCTTTTGGGGGTTGTCCTGCTTTTGCCTTTCCAGTGCACCTGTTGTCACTTTGATTTGCACCAAAACAGGTAAAACTGGTTCACAATCACTTCCTAAAGTGATTCCATCAATGTGTCCTAAATGGACACACGGTGTGTCACATTATAGTCCTGTCCAGACCCACAGGAAACGGGATATTCCATTTATTACTCACTCATGTCTTTTCCTCACTATTTACAGAATCATTTACACTTATTAAAATTCATAAGCCAAAGGATTGGTACTGTTCCCTTAGATGGTGCTCAGTGGTCGGGCTAGCTGTTTGCTATTGTCTGTCCCAAATAC
This sequence comes from Epinephelus cyanopodus, assembly GCA_026686955.1. NCBI lineage: Eukaryota > Metazoa > Chordata > Actinopteri > Perciformes > Serranidae > Epinephelus > Epinephelus cyanopodus. Next base: position 41,430,288 of record CM048917.1, on the reverse strand, counting down.
ACAATCCACCTTCTGGCTTCCTGTGTTATGGACTTTGGTATGTTGTCCATACATTACCACTGTTTTCATCAGTAATCGAAAGACACAAAGACTGCCCTCCACAAAGTCAATACATTCAGTACTTTTAAGGGCATCAGTTGAAAGTGATTAGTCATGGGTTGCTTACAAAATCCAATCACTTCCTCATTGTTTTTATCTAGTGTTCCTGCAATATGTACCTGATAATAAAAGGCTGGCTGTCTTTATCTGTATTCATAGATTCCTTGTCGCCACCCATGTGGAACCAACAGATGCCAGGAGAGTGTTTCCTTGTTTCGATGAGCCAGAAATGAAGGCAGAGTTTGATGTGACCATCATCCACAGGACAGGCACGACAGCTCTAGGGAATGCGGAAAAGTCAGGTAAAAAACAGTCTCCTATGACAATGCCAATATGTACAATATACTGTAGCTCGTGTCTCTTAAAAAAGTCCCCTGCGGCAGTTAAAAAGTCATAAAAGAATTCAAGATATCCTTCCTTATACTGGTCTGCCTTGTTTCCACTTTCTTAGACTCCAACATTATAGATGCTGACTGGAAGTACACTCGTTTTCATCCAACACCGAAGATGTCAACATACTTGTTTGCCTTCACGGTTTCAGAGTTCACACCAACCCCCTCCTTACATGAGCGTGTGGACATTAACGTATGTGCACCGTAAATTCAAGATGAATTGAATGTAATTGCGCACTGTTGTTATTTTGCAAGTAAAATTCTGTTGTTTTTTTCTGCAACATTTTGAAGTTTGATCGAAAGTTTACCAACAAAAGAGAGTCCTGCCAGTGGTTTTGGTACAGTTCAATATCAAATCAAAATACCATTCAGTACCATGAACCAAATTTTTTCCAATACCTAAATCACCTGTTACCTGTTCTTTATTATCATTATTGTTGTCATTATTGTTGTCATTATTATTATTATTATTATTATTATTATTATTATTATTATTATTATTATTATTATTATTATCATTATGATTATTCAGGTTTTTGACCTCCCACTGTTTTTGGATTAAGCACAGGTATTACAGAAGGGAACTAGAAAAGCACTCGTAGAGCGCAGACCTCCGCCAAGCAGCTTGGATTTCCCACCATGTTATTATTTTATCCACTTCGCTTCAACCGATCACCACCCAAATTTTATCATCTGTTCCTTGTCCCATTATCAACCTTTCCTTTCATCAAAATCCGTTGAGAACTTTTTTGAGTTATTTTGTAGACAAACAAACAGACAAACAGACCAACACCGGTGAAAACATAATCTCCTTGGCGGAGGTAAATATGTCGGAGGATATGTTCTACCTCTGTGCTTTAACTTGCCTCTGTTTCGCCCATACAGACATATGCTCGTCCTGAGGCCACTACAGCAGGACACGCTCAATATGCAGCCAACATCACCGGAAAGATTCTCAAGTTCTACGAGAAATATTTTGACATTGATTACGAACAGAAAAAGCTTGGTAAGTCTAGATATAATTGGATGGATGTTGATAAGGATGTTCATTATTTAGGAGGGGGAAAGTGGGTAGTACAAAAAGAGGGATGTAAAATATTTTTTTAAGCACCAGGGGGACTTATGTTTTTTTATTTAGGCTTACAGATGGGGCTTGAGCATAACCTGGGATCGATCTGCTGCCTGCTGGCTAAGCAAATGTCTTAACATTATTTGATGTCCATACCTATGTGATTCCTCCAGATCAAATTGCACTGCCAGACTTAACTCCTGGAGCGATGGAAAACTGGGGACTGGTCACATACCAGCAAGGAGGCCTGCTTTATGAGGAAGGAGTGTCCTCACTGTTGCACAAGGAAGTGATCGCCACTCTTATTGCACATGAGCTGGCACACCAGGTTAGAAGGGAAAATAAGTCTTTATGTGTCATAACAAAATAGGAGACAAAAATGGACTAATGGATCAAGGCATCATCTTTTCCCACTAATTATAAGTGTGTTGTGAGTGTTACCGTAACTATCCACATTTTCTCTTTTTGTTGACAGTGGTTTGGAAATCTGGTGACAATGAAATGGTGGAATGAGATTTGGCTTAATGAAGGCTTTGCCACCTACATGTCATTCTTCGCAGTGGATGATGTTGAGCCCACATTCAAATTAGTAAGCTCAGTCCGAACGTTCGGTGCCATAGCAGTAGCCCTCTTCCTAATGAGGATCCTGCTTTAAAGAATTACACACACTTTTTATTTTTGTCAATTCATTTATTTTCACTGAATCTTTTGAGCTTGTAGTAACCATAGTCACTGAAAACTTAACATGAAAATTAAGCTTGATGCAAAAAGCCAAGACATACATGTGTTCATGCAATTTGTTTTTCTTCAGAAAGAAGCACATATCATGGACAACCTCCATGAAGCATTTGAGCAGGATGCTCTGGAATCATCCCATCCTCTCACCCCTCCAGAGGAAGGTGTCCAGGAAAATTTTGAGATTCTTGGGATGTATGATTCTATAACCTACTGTAAGGTAGAGAGTCAATAAGACTATAAATACATATTCTATCTATCTATCTATCTATCTATCTATGTCACTCATATTAGTGTACCATGCATATTAACGCTGACATGTATTTGGTGCTCACTCTGTAGGGGGCAGCTGTACTGAGAATGCTGGCAGACGTCGTGGAAGAAAGGGTTTTCAGAATAGGAATCAAAGTAAGCAATGACTTTTAAGCTCATTCAGATGCACTTTAATGCTTCTAAATGCCTCTGGCAGAGCCCTGCAGACTGTCCCTGAGGCTCAGGACTAAAGGTGACGTCTGACTCCCTATTTAACCTCAAAACACAAGGTGACAGATTAGATTGTCCGTTAGTCTGGTGCCAAAATAGACCAGTGTCCTGACAAAGTAGTTGTAGCTTTCTGGGAACATGCATCAGAAAGCAAACTACCACAGTTTCATAAGTTGATGCCTTCATTGAGGTTATGAAACATTTAAAACAATCCTAAATTTCTTATTTTTGTAAGGGGTTGGAGGCATTATGATTTGGGGATGTGTGTAAAGCATCCATGTTTTCACAGACATGGATGTAAACTGTAACTGCAACTTGACTGGTGCGCAGAGGTATACAACCACAAGGTGTTCATTCTTTTTTTTCTTCTTAATGAATGAAAAAGTGGTGCCAGATATTGGCACACAGTCTAATGTAGCCACAGCTTCTTCACAACATGGGATTATGACTCTTTTGTGAGCTAAAAAAAAAAGTGTTGATTGTTTCTGCGAAAAGGGAGTCCTGAGCTTAGATCAAGCAACAGAATGTTTTACACCTAAAAAGAACAAGTGTCAATTACAGTAGCTTTGGGCACAATATTTGATTGGATTTGTGTTTCTTTTCTTGGATCTTGCACCAGAATTGGCATAAATAGCACAGTGTGGACAGAACAGAAGCTCTGAGACCTTCTGTGACTGACTAGCACTCTTATGTGTTCTGGATTGTTAATGTTTTTGCCATTAGCCTGCCAGCTGCAGCACTTTCCCAACTAGCCCTGTAAGTTGTCCCTCATTCAGCCTGCAGGAGCCAGAATGTGTATTTAATCTCTGTTTATTATTTGTTTAGGCTGCAAACATTATTTTGGTCACTTTCAGTTTTTGTAGTTGTAATTGGCTCAGCAGTGTGGTATCACATTATTTTACCTCTTCATTCACTGGCGTGGCAGCTCTTAGACAGAGAGGGTGAGTTTTTGGTTCCAATATTTTCTGTTGACTAATATCACGTAGTTTCATTTCATTTTGCTTTAGTTATCCCAGTTGTTTGTTAAATAAACCACCATAAAATGCATCTCTTGACTTCAGCATGAATTTTTTTGAAGGGGTCACAATTATGAGCCTACTCAGCCTTTTAGCAGCTTTCTTCATTAACAGTAGTCACTAAAGCCTCTAGCACTGCCTGTTGGGCAAAGATGAGCAGATGAGCATGATTTTGGTTTGGTTGTGTGTGGTGACCGGGCCTTTAGAAGTGTTAAGACAGAGTCCCAGCTGAACTGGATTGAATTTGTTTTGTCATTCCATATGCATTTTTCCATTGACTTTGCAAAGAAAATGTAAAGATACATCATATTTACATCCTGTCTAGTTGGTAATCCAACACAAGGTCTCTGTTGATTTGGAGTGGTCATGTTACATAACTTAATTTTAATACAATTTCTTTCAATTTGAAAAGGCAGAGAAACAGGTTTACAATCCACAGTTCAATCCACTCGTAGTTTCCATAGCATCAAGCTAGCAGGTGTTGGACTGCTCCCTTGCAGACCTAGAACATCACTGCTGTTGAGGTGCATTTGGCCAGAAAATTACATTTATTTCAACATCCCCCTCTTGGGATCTGCAGCTGGCAACTGTGTTTAAATATTTTCTCCTAGTCCTCAGCATCAAATCTGAATACAAACTTTCCTCCTAAAAATACTTATTCTGAGTGCAGGGTTATACTGTTAACTATTACCTGTCTCTGGTTCTTTCTATTTTTGTGTTTTAGGAGTACCTCTCAGACTTGAGGTTTAAAAACACAGACCAGAACGACCTGTGGAAATATATACAAAAGGTAAAGTCTTAGTTTTCAGGGGGTTTTTTACACAGTAATAATGATAGTGCTAATATCATGTCTGAATGACTGACTGAATTAATTGAGCAGTTTATGTTTTTATAGCATTAAATATTAACGTGCCATGTTTGCAGGCTGAGGATAATAATGGTGGCCACACCCAGGTTGCCAAGGTGATGAACACCTGGACCAATCAAATTGGCTATCCTGTCATCACCATCAACACTACCAGTGGAGAAGTCTACCAGAAGCACTTCCTGTTCAATGACTCTTCTGAATCTAGGTATGTGCTAAGTGGACATTGCTTCAGTGTATACAGATAGGTTGGAGCTCAGGATAGTGACAATGATAATAACAATGCAGTTATGTTTTACTCAGTGTCTCAGATGCTATAGATTTATAATTACACTCATTAACATTTAATTTCCAGATCACATAAAAATTGCTAAGGTCTTTATTTATATCTTAATCTGTATTATAATATGTTAATTTTATTGAAAGAACAAATTATTGAGTGATACTCAAAACAAATAGATTAACATCTTTAGCATGGAAACAATGGAAGATATCACAAGAGCAATGGAAAGAAAGAATTACATAATTGGTGTATTTAAGTATATTAGTATTTAAGTTAGAGTGACAGATTGGCTACTGATAGTATCCTCAGCTTCTTCATCAGATCCACCCCTCGCTTCTCCACAGCGCCAGCCTCTTGTCAAAATATGGTCACTTCTGGCTTTAAACAATCAAGACGGCAAAATCCAAATACCAAACTTGTGGCTTCAAAATGGGAGTCCACAAATCAACCGGTGACATCACAGTATACCTGCATTATTTTATTCAGTCCATGAGTTTACAAAAAAAATCAATTAATGCAGGTTTAACAATACTGAAATAAGGTAATGTAATAGTTTCCCATTATTGATTATACAGATCAACAATGTTTGTGTTCGACATGAGACACCATGAAGCATACTGTTAACGTTCACCTTTCATTAGCAGACAGTTTAGATGGTGTTGTCACTCATTGGCATATATACTTGATTTTCTCACTAATGGTGTAGCAGGAAACTTGTGGTTCTAAATTGGTTCCAAAACAATAACGCAATCCTTCAGTATTTATTGAAATTTTACATCTCAGGCGTGAGTGCTGGTCAAGGATTAGAGAAAATTACCTTCACTATCTTTCCAAAGGCCAAAGTTGGATCATAAATCTGTCCTTCAGCAACTTTATCACTTCACAATGTCTATGTCCCTCTGAAAATAGTTTTCACCAAATAATTAAAGAGTCAGGTTCATGTATCTGTTTCTGTTGGCAAAATACAGTAAGTTATTGCATTAATGGTGTCCTTATTAACCAAGTATTTCTCTGCCAGGCCTGCATGAATGCACTGCAACTGATTACAATAGACTATGCCTTTGGCCATGTGGAGTGTTTTGAAACACTGTGTTGTAATTATGTGCTCCATAACACTGCTGTGGGGAGTTGCGCAATTATTTAACCTGACACGGTTTTAAGTTGTTTAGACCACCCCCACACCATAACAGCTCTGAACAATGGCATGATGGGATTGCAGATATCTGCATATTATACAGGAGATTAGAATTCATGCTCCATTTACGGATCACTGTGCATCATCTTTTTCTAAAAATGTTTCTTTTTGATTGTTATTTTGACACTTCATTGCTTTCTGTATAGATGCTGCTAATCGTTTCCTGGATCATGAGCATCCACAAGTACTTACTCTACCTTGTTTTTTTGTTTATTTGTTTGTTTTTGTCTGCTATTTCCTGTCTGTTTAGTCTTTGGTGGTACGTCCCAATCAGAGTCATGTCAAATACATCTACATCTACCCTTGTTTGGTTGGAATCCAGCAACTCAGGTAACAGAGTATACAGCACATAGCCTTGGAATAACACCTTGTTTCTTCTAAAACACCATTTAAACTACTTTGTTTTTATATTGGATGAACAACCATCAATTAAGATCTTTCCTGTTGCATCAGGCTCACAGAGGACTAGATATAAAAAGTCATGAAAACAAACTTCTGACATATTAAGGCAGCTATGTGATAGTCTTTGGTTGGATACAAGGCAGTTGAACATTTAATGAGACAAACAACAGAACAGATGATTATATACACAAGATTACCTTTTTTTCATTACTAGTTTTTCTTTTGTATTCATACAGTGCCATTGATTATTTATGATATTTAACTTTTAAACAGTAAAGAAAGAAGAATTCCTTTCTAAGAGTGGAGAGTGGATCCTGGCAAACATCAACTGTGCTGGATACTACAGAGTCAATTACAACCCGGAGAACTGGGGACGCCTCCTGACTCAGCTGGAGACAAACCCACATGTGAGAACTGAGCCACATAATGAAAGAGCAAATCACACAACTGAGCAGAAACTAACCTCTGTCTAGATGTTGTTTATCTGAATGATTAAGGTACAACAATTTACAAACTGCTTTTTACTAAAGGTGAATGACAATAGGTGGCAAGTTGCCCTCTGAGGGCTTATCCCTGAAGTTCTTGGAGACTGGCGGACTGAATGAAATCTTGGCTCACTTTTTTAAATCCTGGCTGTTAAACAGAAAATCATTTGCTGTTAACACACTCCCCTGGCTGTCATTTGGTCTTGCACAAGAGGAATTATATTGAATCCAGAATGTGAACCTCAATTTCTTAATCTTGACTCCTGCCAAGTGCTGATTAAAATGAACATTCCTGTGTTCTGTCATAGACACCTATTACACAATGGGCGTACTGAATTTGGTACTTGCATTAACACACAATGTCATTAACATTTCTTTTAATAAAAATGACAGAATGTGTCTAGGGATGGTAATGTTTTGGACCGGTCAATCCAACTCTTTGGATGGATTGCTGTGAAATATTGTACAGACCTTCATGGTTCCCAAAGAATTCATTTACTGACTGTAGATTCCCTGACTTTCCATCCAACTCAACCAGTGGGTCAAAGGTCATTATGTTGGGCTTTGTGAGTTTTTGTGCTTCTGGAGGCATTATGTTTTCTGGTTGTCCGTCTGTCTGCCCATTCTCATGAATATCTAAAAGAATATCTTGAGGCAATTCTTTCAAATTTGGCACAAACATCCGCTTTGAGCTAAGGATGAACTAATTACATTTTGGTGGTCAAAGTCACTGTGACCTCCTCCATTGCATTCTTGTGAATTCAGTATCTAAAGAAGATCTTGTGGGAATTTTTAAAATGTGGCATAAACATTTACTTAGACTTAAGGATGACCTGAGTAGATTTTGGTGGTCAAAGGTCAAGGTCACTGTGAGCTGTCTCATTCTCATGAATATGATATCTCAAGAAAGCCATGGGGGAATTTCCTCAAATTTGGCACAAACACCCACTTAGACTCAAGAATAAGATTATTAGAACTGGTAGTATAACTCAGGAATTCATACATTAATTATGACAAATCTTCACATAAATGTCTAATAGGATGAAATAATGATAATATCCAAAAGGTCAAAGGTCCACTTCGTTGTGACATTATAATGTTTTTCAAAAACACTTTTCTGGCTATTATTTAACATCATATCTCAGGAACAGAAGGGGAGATATTTGGTCAGATACTGAATTGGTGACACTAATCTTGAAACTGTGCTGCTTGTGCTGCCAGGGGGAATACACCGTAAAATTTCAATTAAAAGCCTAGTCTCAATTAAATGCCTAGTTTCAATTAAATACCCAGTCCCTTTTACTAGCCCGGTGTGGCTACACATTTGGACAAATAAACACCTGTCTCAATTAAACGCCTGGTCTGATTGGCAAGCAGTTAATTTTTTAATAAAAGTTCTTTGAATGTATAAAAGCGGGTTGGCTACCTCAAATTATGTGTCCATTCCCTGTAAGTTATTCATATTCCTTAGTAGTACTTAAGCGTCCTCAGATCAAAAGAATCAAAAGGGTTTTTCATAAAAATTAATCCAAGTTTTGACTCTCAACAGGATAATAATAATAATCATAATACATTTTATTTAAGGGCGCCTTTCATGGCACTCAAGGTCACCTTACAAAAGTACAAAAGTGCATAAAAACAGGAATAACAACAGATAATGGACAGTGAAGTAAAGTGGTGTTGTGTCGGTGTGCTGAGTGCTGTTATCCTCAAGTGCCATAACTGTCTCTCTGATGCACTGTCTGTCAGAGCTAGATCAAATTAATGATTCATCATTGATATATTAACTGAAGCCTAATTTGAAACAAGTAATATTCATACTGATTTAAATAAGAAAGTTAATTGTATTTTCCATCTTTGCTGATTGACAGTTTTGTGTGAGGGGCATTAAAGGCCTGTTCCATATAGATGCCTATCCCAAATATGGGACTGCTGATTTCAGTGATTCAAGCAAATAATAGCTCGGGCTATAAATTGAAATTTTACAGTATGTTTAAAGCACCATGTTTTTTACAGACATGGATATAAACTGTAAGGGCAACTTGACAGGTTTGTGGGAGCATACCATCAGGAGGCAGTAATTATAGTTATGGAATTAATACTTGAGTTATTACAATCCTGTAGGAAAGATGAACATGTCTGTACCATATTACATGGAAAATCCTCCAGTAACTCAAGTCCAAACCAATCATAGGGAGCCTTAGGAGACCCTACCAGGAACTGTTATCACTTGACAACACAGCTCCCAGGGTTACAGAGGTAAGCAAACCCCTCCACCACTTAAAGGTGGCAATTCTTGGAAGGGTGGGTTTATATCTGATTTTGAAAATGTAAAAATTCAGTGCATTCAACAGATAATTTTCTGTTGGTTCAGAGCCTCATTTTGCCTTCTTCTTTGGCACTGAAGTCATAATTTCCGGTTCTCTTATTGGTTTTGCTGTAATGACTTTATTCAATTGTAGATGTCTTCTTGTTTGGGAACTTTGTAAATGGAAATGTCAACTGTCCCTCGTCTCGCTCTTGTTTTTTAGCTGATCCCACTCATGAACAGAGGGCAGCTTGTTGATGATGCATTTAACTTGGCAAGGTAACAACTTGGATTCAGTTGATCTAGACTTTTCTAGACTACAGTTTAAATTTCTGTAGGTTATGTGTGTTGTGATCACAGCAGATTTTGCTGGTGGCTCATTTGCCTCCCTGATCTTACCAATCCAATCTCTGTTTCCTCAGGGCCAAACTTGTTGAAGTCACTCTGGCTCTGAATTCAACTCGCTTCCTTCGGAAAGAGAGAGCTTTCCTTCCCTGGGAATCAGCGGTCAGGAACCTTGAGTACTTTGTTCTCATGTTTGACCGCTCCGAGGTGTATGGACCCATGCAGGCATGTGACATTAAAACATCCTTTTTAACTTCTCATATTCAAAATAAAAAATGTATCTTGCTTTCTAACAATACCAACCGAACTGTCCTGTATTGGAAAATAGCAGATGTACAGTCTTATGTTGCTTTGTGTGTTCCTGAAACTCTGCTGAGTGTGTTCTCCTCCTGTAGGCATACCTCCGGGAACAGGTTAGGGGCCTGTATAACTTTCTCAGGAACTACACAGACAGTTCAAGAGTCCCAGAGGATCACTCCTTACAGTAAGGACAGATAAGCTGTACTACACTCAGTTAATCCTCAACAGATTTACACATGTTTGCAGTTTACTGTTCTACAAATTCACAGTCCACTCTAGAAAACCAATGCAGAACAGATGTGTACGTTTGTATTGTTAGCTTACACATCATCAGTTACACGCATACTAATGACAAATGTGTAGTGTGGACTTATGTAATGACAATATGCAGCATGCATATATGCAATCAAGAAGCTCTCAGGAATTCAGGGGTATTACAGATGAAGAATAAAATGACTCTACTATCCACAACTTTTGCAAATGGAAAACCAAACCATGACTTGTTAAGTTCATTAGAGCTGCGCTGTAACATGCAGTGGAAGTGGGATCTTATTAATGACTTATCACCCACGTCTATAGTTAAGTACAGAGCCTGTAAACCATCAGTGTCATTTCTATACATTTTGAGCAACAGAGCTTTGATAAACTAACTGTATATGTTCTGAGACAGCTTTGGTAAAAATCCCTAATGATCTCTAAATGGTAGCCGACTCTGGGCTTTTAACTATTCTCATTCTTCCTGATTTGAGAGCAGCCTTCGATACCATTTCAAATAATATCTGTGTAGAGAGACCAGCTGCCATTGGTATCAAAGATTTTTATTAAATCTTGGATTTCATACAACTTCCTCAAGCTTAATGGTGATAAAACTGAGGTTCTCCTCACAGGCACTAAATCCACTTTGGCTGAACGGCATTGTTTCTCTCCAGTCACTGACAACTCCAAAGTCCATCCATCCCCTCAGGTTAAGAGTCTGGGAGTCATCCTGGACAGTACATCGTCCATCAATAATGTTACTTGGTCTGCATACTTTCATCTGTGAAATATATTAATCGCCTTCACCTGTCACTTACACCTCACAATGCCGCTATCCTTGTTCACTCTTTACATTCCATGACTGTAATTCTGTCCTCTATGGTCCCCCTCTCAAGTGTCTTCATAAATTCCAGTTGGTCCAGAATTCAGACGCCTGTATCATTACTAGAACCCCCAGATCATATCATTCCTGTTCTCCGGAAACTTCACTGGCTTCCTGTTGAATAACAGACTGATGTCATTATTCAACTTCTCACCTTTAAGGCCTTTCATAATCAAGCCCCTGTGTATCTGTCTGAATTCCCTCATATCTACACACACCCTCCCATACTCTTAGATCTTCTTCTGCAATCAAACTCACACCACCATCTGCCCACTTGACTACCATGGGCCCTAGAGCCCTTAGCTGATCTGCCTCACACCTCTGGAATTCTCTCCCCCATGACATTGACAATACTGACTCCCTGTCCACTTTCAAATCCCATCTGAAAACACACCTTTTCAAGTTGGCATATTCAGTTTGATTTTATGGTGACACACATATTGAGACCTGCACTGAATATGACTTTATGATGGTGATTTTATACCTAATATTCATAATAATGATTTTTATTATCTTTTATGGTATATTACTGAATTGTTTGATTTTATGATGGATGGATACATCACTGCTTGTTTTTTAATTGTGTCTTGTAAGGTGTCCTTGAGTGCTTTAAAATTATTATTTTTATTATATGAAAAAGCCTGGCACTATTCAAATATGACAGCTGAAGAGGCAGATACAAAAAAGCAAAACTAATAGGAGGCATTTAGCAGGTGTACACAAACATGACATAATAAAACATCACACAAAACACATTACATTTAACATATTTAATACCATTTATTATATGAAATTAAAAATATAATAATAATTAATAATATAACCAAAGAAAAATGTGCTTTATTCCAAGGCACACCCAGATCACCGCCATAGAGGTGGCATGTTCCAATGGACTCCCAGAATGCGTAGTGATGGCTACAAAGATGTTTGCCAACTGGATGAACAGCAACTCTACTAACAAGTATGTACACAACTCAATAAGTATTTTTAATGTGGAATTTGAACTTTACATTACCTTACGACTTCACACCTAATGAAATGATCTGAAACTTGCAGGACTCTTTTGTTTATAACAACATTGTTGTCATTGTAAAAGCTTTCATTATCTTCTGTAGTTTTACTCTACAGCAATGTTTTAGCAAAGGTAGGTGTCATTTAATCACTTTTTTTGTGTTAATTGTTGGTGGCTGTTGTTACCACTGTGCATCGTGGTTCTCTAAAGCTGCACTTGGCACTATTTTTATACTAACGTGCTCTGATACTAAATCACAACAAACTGCTGCACCTATGTAGAACATGATCTTTGAAAGGTGTTTGCCTTCTCAAACACAGCCTATGAAGGCACAGAACTGCCACGGCAAAAAAAAAAAAAAAAAAAAAAAAAAAGAGAGAGAAAAAAATCAGCATCAGGTAATAACAAAAAAGTTTTGTTTTTTTTACAAGAAAAGTTTCTTGCAATAACATGGGTTGCCAGTTTAGGTTCCCACATGGACCAAATATGGAGTGTGAACTGGTAGCTGGAGAGGTGCCAGTGGCCTCCTGGGCACTGCTGCAGTGCCTTTGAGCAAGGCACACAACCCCCAACTGTTCAAGGCGCCTGTCCAAGGCAGCCCCCTTGCTCTGACATCCCTCCATTTTAATTTTTTTTAAGACCCTTTTTTGGGCAGTTTTGCCTTTAATTGATAGGACAGACAAGTGTGAAAGGGGGAGATTGAAAGGGAATGACATGCAGCAAAGGGCCCCAGGCTGGAGCCAAACGGCCGCTGCAGCAACAGCCTTGTACATGGGGCGCCTGCTCTATCCACTAAGACACCCTGACATCCCTCCATTTAATGCATGTATAGGTCCTGTTTGTGCATGTGTGTGTATTTTGGGCATGTGTGTATTTGACAACAGAGTGAAAAGAATCTATTTTCCCCCTTAATAAAGGATATATTCATCTTCTAAAAATATCTTGGTATAACAAGAAATTTTTTACATTATAACCAGATGCTGATCAGTTTTTTGTCTGGTGAAGCAGCTCAGCGCTTCTGTACTTTGAAGCCTTTTGGAATGTAAGTGCAGCTTTAAAGTAGAGGGACACTGGGCCTCATGCAGAAAGTGATATACAAGCAAATTTACTCTTATTTTTGTTTGTATTTATGATTTATTCTTATTTTGACAGTACCAACTAAATTTTGGAATTCACCAGTGTATATTTATTTTTGCTCTGAAGAGAAAATTTTAAAAGTTGTCCATAGACCCCTTACCAAGATAAATGGAAAAACATCTAATTTTCACAGTCCACATATTGTTTGTCCAATATAAGGAAAACATAAATCTTAACTTTGAGAAACGTAAAAAAAAAAAAGCATGAATACCATATAATCAAATTTAGATCAATACATGTTTCAAGTAATAATGATTAAATTATTTAATTTGTGGGCTAAAGAACTATTATTGGTCCATTGATCCAAATTAATGTTATGTTCACACCAAGCGCAAATACTACAATTAGCGCAAGTGAATTACATGTAAAGTTAACGTACAGGCAAGAGTAGATGCAAATTCCTGGTGGAAGACGCGATGGATGCAATGAATGCCGTGTGGATGACATGACATATGCAAATTAAGCGGTGTGATTGAAGCCACTAGCCTGATTTTGCGTCATGTGCTTTTATGTGAGAGTTAAAAAATCTGAACTTTAGTGACTGATTTGCACCATGATAGCCAATCAGCACTGAGATCCTCTGGGGATGTATGACACCAAGGACGTACCGACAGAAGTTCATTCATTAATTCAGTGGTTTTACATGCGTATGACACAAGATATTTGTGCGTATAAAGCAAGTCAACACAAAATATTCTAGCATTCAAACTTGTGCGAATAATGCGATGGGAATTTTCAAGACTATGAAAAAAACCTCAGATGATGTGCTTAAATACTACTCTCAGTTTCTGAAGCCATCCGGGCCTGATGCAGAGAGCACAGTTGTAGAGATCACAAAGGTCTATTTGATGATCATTTTAATTATTTTAACTAAATGGATTGATTCAAATTTTCTGCATTGACCACCTTTACTTCTAAATAAATTTCCCTGATTGTGCTTTCATACTTTTACTTAAGTAACAATTTTACTGCAGACTTTTATCAATAAGAGTATTTTTACTGTTACAGTTACAGTATTAGTACTTTTACTTAAAGCTACTCTTAAGTTTCTTGCATTTCACACATCCACAACTCCCGCCTCCCCTCCAAAGGCCTACTGCCCCCTCCTCCATTACGTCCTCATTATGTCTATGATAGACGTAGGCATTGGCAAGGTAATGTTGGATACATGGAAGAGGAGGGTGAGTGTAAAGTTACAACCAAGACAGTCAAATGCAACCCGGAGTTTTAAAACTCAACCGGAGTCAGTGATGACTGATGAGCTTTAGAATAACGTTACAATGCTAACATTAACGTTACTAGTAAGTGGAAATGCACAAGGAAGATAACGTTAATGTTTCAGAGGCTGCACTACAGTAGGCTAACATTAGCCATTAGCAACTGGATGCTGTGGTGTCATTTCTAACGTTATAGCCTATGTTACATTAGAGGCAAACTAAAAATACCTGTCCAGCAGAAACTCTGCAACCATCTCGTCCCTTTTTAGCTCAGGATGAAGCTGCATCAGTCTTTGCCATCGCTCGAAAGCAGAGCTGATGCTGACCCGAGTTTTGTCTTACAGCTTCGAGTTCTCTCTTAGTGTTAGCTTTTCTGCAATATTCTTTCTTTTGCCAAGTGGGGGGAGATGTTGCGCGAGCGGTTACGTCAGTCGGAGGCCTTCACGTTTTAGTGTGCCATCAGCTTATAAATAGCATTTTAACCTAAACAAAGAAAAGCGTAAAAATGTTTGGTCATTGCTTGGTTTTGACTTTCCTGTAACACCAGTACTGACACTCTGTAAATTCACATTGACTTTGTTTCAGTTGATTTAACAGTAAATCGATTTAACTACCTCTTTAGGTCTTTAGGTCTTCTTCTTACAGCCTTTGTTTGACGTCACCCCAATTCTTGGGCATGTGTCAGAGTGATTGTACATGGCACAATACCTGCCCTTATATAGTGTTTTGGGGATGTTACCTATGCTAACAGGTTGCGTATGATAAAGTGGGATTCATCATTCAGCACACCTGGGTAAGACCATATTTGGATGGTTAAGAATGTTCAGTGTACTGTATCTGGAGCTTACTCCTCTTATTTTTCTTGTCACAGAAACTTAAGAGAAAATTTAAGATACATTTGAAGAGAATGTTGTAGCATGAGGCCCACTGACCCTTCATTAAATGTGTATATTGTATGTGCTCATTACATACACACATGAATGTATACACAAGCATTGAAGTGTGTTAATACATTTGCACTTGCCTGAGAAGACATTTTGAAAAAGACACAGGGAAAATGATTGTGTCTGTATGTGTGTGTGTCACTCAGCATCCACCCCAACCTGCGGTCTGTAATCTACTGCCAAGCTGTGGCTGCTGGTGGGAAGAGAGAGTGGGAGTTTGCCTGGGACAAGTTTCAGAGCTCCAGCGACACCTCAGAGAAAGACCAGCTACGTCAGGCTCTTTCCTGCACCAAGAAGATCTGGCTGCTCAACAGGTGAAGCCAACATTCTCATGTGAGACAGACCAAGGACTGAACATTAAGTCCTGGTGTGTCACACGCAACATCCTTCTAGTATTGTTTTTACTGTGGACATATTAACTTCTTTCACAATGGACACACCTGTGATAAGGTGAATCCCAAACACACAGTTTTTACTAAGTGAAGAGCTTGTCCATGCTTTCCTTATCTTGCAGATACCTGGACTACACATTGGACCCTGAGAAGATACGTCTGATGGATGTTGCTTCCACTATTAACTACATAGCCAAGAACGTGGCAGGACAGGCGTTGGCTTGGAACTTTATCAGAGCACACTGGGACTACGTCAGACAGGGGTAGGTTGCTATTTGGACTCCTCTATCTACTGCCTCCTCTATTGGTTTATTCTCTGAGTCATGAACAAGTATTTGAGATTGTGTTGGACCAATATAGAATTGAAAACGTTTAAATTTAGGAATTTTTATTCCGACAGATATACAAGAAAATTACAAGTATTCATGGTTTACCTCAGAACATATGTTAGTCAGGGTGGAGAAGCCAACCTAACACAGCCGTCAGATTATGAGAACTCTGAGCTAAATATTCTTTTTATAGTGTACAGCCCTGGAGAGCTCCATCAGTCTTTTTTGCCACATGTGGACAGAGCTCCTCAACCAGCTGAAAGTCACACACATTTGTCATATTGTGATTTTGTGAAGTTGATGCAGCTAACTTTAATAGCACTCTGCACTTTCTCTCTCTCAACTAAATGTCATAATATGCACAACTGCACTTTACCATTCTACTTATGATGTGTAGAGGGGTCTATGTCTTTCGTCTATCTATATTAGCAAACTGTTGCCTGTTGACTCGTCCAGCAGACACAGAGCAGCATTAGCCTTCATTTGGTGTCATTTCAGCTGGCCACCATTGTTGTTAGACATTGATATTTGGTTTAATTTAGATTGTCACGTCAGGTTACCAAAATTAAATATTTGGATAATGTCTAATGCCAATATACGTCAGTAGAATACTGATGGCAGATGACATTGATATCTTGTGTGTTCTAAGTGATGAGGCATGTAATGAAGGTAAAGTGCAAAGTGCTGAACAGCAGCATAGAACTATGCTGTGAGTATAAAGTGCATAGTAATGACATGAGTTTAAATGGTTTATGACCGTCCAGTCACTGTGGGTGTGTGTGGCGCAGAAGTGACATGTCATGATATTTTCTTGACGTACAATAAGGACATTTAATTGTAAGGTATGGAGAACAAAACCCATTGTCTGCAAAACATCATCACATTAACATACAAACAACGTAGTTAGACATTTAAATTATCGTTAACCTGATTTTCATAAATCAAATGTCCGCTGTAAGAACCCAAAGTCTTTTTAAATATGTCACCTTTTGTGTTTTCAGGGTGTCCTACTGCACCCAGGTGGGCAAAATATATATAAATCAAAAACGCAGCTTCAAATCTCTGTGTGTCTAGTTTAGAGATGGGTCAACGATGTGAATTTTAATTTCCTAGGATAGGGAAGACACGACCAGCCCTACTCTTCCTCTGATTGTCTAGTACTCGTTGCCTTTGTTAGTGAGGTTTAGGTAAGGGCGCGATATATTGAACACACTTGATGTATTGCTGCTCGTTCCACGTGGGATGTATAAAATGATTATATTGCAAACATCAAGTATGAATGGTCATGTAATTTCTTTTAAACCACCGGCATGAGACTTGTTTTGGCGTTTCTGTTCGCTCACTTTCTCCTATTCTTGTTCCCTCTCAACAAAACACAATGAATAAATCATGACATTGATCAGCGCCATGGTAACAGTTTGTTTTATTGTGTTTCATGATAGTGTGTATAGATGAAGTGTTTGTTTTTGTACCTGCAGGGCTCAACATCAAAGCTATTTAGTCACAATTTGCAACCATGGAGCACCAGTGCGACTTGAAAAGCTATTAATATATGAACCGAAGGCTCTTTATTTGTTTCCAGCTCATGGTAAATAAATCTTCACATTTAAAGGCGCCATGGCAACACTTAAAGTTTCTGCCAATGGCTAACATCTAACTGCTGACAGGAAGCTTCAAGTTCACAGTAAAAACATCAACACTTTTGGCCGAGTCAGGTGCTTCAAAATAAAACTACCAGTGGCTCCACTTCATTAATTGAATTGTAACAATAACAGTTCTTTACTTTATTATAACAGTACTTTATTTAACTTTATTATGACAGTAGCTACTTTATTTATTTATTTTTGCAGTTGTAGTTATTTTAATAATTTTGTATTTTAGTAGTTCACAGTAGTAAAGAGGAGATTTCAAAATATTAATATATATGTATATATATAGTGTATTGCAATACAGCCTAAAAATATTTCAGTATTATTTTAACCCAGCCCTACATTTAGGCAAGAGGACTGAGATTTGTTCAGGTTAGAATGAGAAGCCAAATTAGAGGCAGAGTAAGATAGAGTAGGGCGGGTCATGCCTTCACTATACTAAAAAATCCAAATTTGCATCAGGACAGGAGACCGTTAACCTAGCTTAGCTAAATTATGATCAGGGTTCCTCTGTTCTGTGGCGTTGGAGCTTAGCAACACTGATTACGAAGCCATATGATAAATAACATATAATGATCATTAGAAATATGGTGATAAAAGTGGGTTCATAGAGCAGTAATGTGCAAAAATACAATGCTATTAGTGTTTTGATGTTGGTGTCGACAGGGAAGAACCTCCACCACCTCACAGCTCTGTAGACCAGTGTTCCACACTGTCTACCAGTAAACGGATCTGTCAGTCCAGCCCTGATCACAGTACTAGCTTCCTAGTGTGTTTTTTGGTTCACAGTTCTGTTTCATGACCTACTCCAAGGCCATGAGGTGCCAGTTTAAAAATTGTTGTTGTTTGTGTTTTCTTTATGGATTGTGCCGCTGCTCACAGCCTAATCACAGACGACATCCGAGAGTCCGCTCTTGCCTGTGGGCTGTTGTTTACTGACGTCTCTTGACACTGAAATGACCTGTGGTTGAGTCACTTGGATAAACAAGCACTGCCATAAAACAACAGACTGCAATAAACAGTGGCTTATAAAAATCTCACATGGTATCATCAAGTACAAAGGTCTTCTCATTTAATCAGTGCTTATCATTAGCTCTCCTTCATAAATCCTTCACTCTTTGTACCGTTACCAGGAAGCTAAATTGATTGTTATCACGTTTATATAGTCATGTGCACTTAGTGGCAAATAAGATTGATCTCAATCAAGTCATCGGCAGGGACTTTTAATCAGTAGACATTTTGACCATCTGGACTTTCAAAAAGTTTCGTTAAGAAATCCAGTTATACTTCCAGTTTATAGTATACAGGTTATTAGGTCCACCCAGTTAAATCTTATGCAGTGTAACACATAAGGGTGGGGGGGGTGATACAACATAGTATCATGATGTTTTTATGTGGCAATATTGGATCAATACATGGATACCAAGTATTTTTATACTACAAATTATTCATATTGCAGTTTTGAATTAAACTTTTGACAGCCTTCTACAAAAATTAAAACAAAGTGCTTTTTGAGTCTGCTAGATACATTTTGCTGCAATAAAAATTACAAGTGGGGATCGGGATACAGTATTATCACAACACTTAGGTCACAAAAGGCTACAAATGTGATATTATAATGTGCCGAGTATTGCGATAAAATATATTGTGATTTATTTCTTTTCTTTTTTCAACTGCAAATTATTTCCCAAAAGAAAAACTTTGTCAACATCAGTTTTACCTCATATGATTAATTTTTTAGTCTCTTCATCTGACTTTAATCATTTTTATTGCAGTATAATGTGATGTAAAGCAGACAGACTGACCAACACCATCATAAAAGCTGTCAGAAATGCTGCATACACTTGACAAACTGAACTATTGTCAGATTTAACGCCCTCTGTGAGCACTTTACATGCAGGTATGCCGCAGACTGAATGGCAACACCCATGTTACAGGTGTTGTCTGTTGAAACCGCAATCCCCAATTTGTGTGCTGCATTTTGCAGGAGGTCTGCAGCGTTTGCTACAGTGTGACTTTCATGTGTTGTTCTAGTTTGGAGAACATGAGAAAGTGATTTATTTTACCATTCCAGCACCAAAAGTTGTAGTGAAATGTGTATTTGCAAAAATGTATAATGTATATAATAAAAGATAGATACTTGGCATCCGTGTATCGATACAATATTGCCATGCAAAATATCACAGTACTATGCTGGTATTGATTTTTACCCCCACCCAGACTGAGAACTTTATCTTGTTAAATAAAACAGAAATTGACAAAGTTCTCTTTTGGGGACATAATTTGCTGTTGAAAAACAAGATAATAAATCACAATATCTGTTATCGCAATACTCAGTGTGTTGTGAAACATTTAAAATTGCAATAATATTGTATTGTAACTTAACTATCATGATAATATCGTATTGTAGTGCCTCTGGTGATTCTCACCCCATGCTAATACAACAGCTCTGTAATAAAGTCCACCTTCATGAAGCCTAAAATGTTCAGTCTTTATTGAATCTGCTTTTGACTGCAGTTGAATCAGCTTTGAAGTCATGTATGTAGAGGCTGAGCTTGGTGATGCTGAAGTGTACTGAAACCGTTCCTAATATTTTTGTCCACCCTGCCTGCCTCTGCTCTCCTGCAGGTATGCAGGCGCACTGATCGACGGAGTGACCAGCAGGTTCTCAACAAAATTCGAACTGGCAGAGGTGAGTTATTGATATTTTATTATGTCAAAATTATAATTCCATCATACAGTGATGTCACGTGGAAACTCCTCTTTCCAGTCACGCCCTAATAACTGATTATATCAAATGAGTAACCAGATACACCCTGATATCATATCAAAGGTTTCTCTGTCATGATGACAGTGTTAGTTTTACCTCTGTCTGTGTATCACAGCCTGATGTATCTTCTTCTGTGCCACAAAGCTCTATTGTTGTCCAAAAACTATTAAAAATGCAGTCATGAGCCACAATGTTGGGTGACATGTTACTTTATTACCTTGAACACACACAGTGTAGTTTATTTTGACTCAATCCCACAGTTTTTAGCAAACATTACACTAACTGGAGTAAATAGTGTAGGAATATATTCACTGCTTTAATTTACATTTGGTGCTCTGGTGAGTATTTGTGGCAGCAGGACGGTGAACGTAGGATTGACACAAAGTAAACTACAATATGTGTGTGTGTGTGTGTGTGTGTGTGTGTGTGTGTGTGTGTGTGTGTGTTGTGTTCATAGTCATAAAGTAATATGTTTCTAAGTGCAGAAGTGTAACACATTGATGTGTCTTACACAACAAAGGAGCTCTGTGACACAGAGGAAGAAGATAAATCAGGCTGTGGATACACAGGCAATAGGCTACAAGTGGGATCAAATGATTCTGGTTTTGATCTTAAATGTGCATATGGTTCACATAGCATCTAGCAGGATCTACTTTGCTGTGTGACAGAGCCATGGCGGACTGAAAATTGGATTTTAAAGCTGTAAAAAGTCTGATTGCAATATCCACCCATCTGCCAAAACAATCAAGTGAACAATACTGATCACCCTGTTACAATATAATGTTCTGCTGGGAAGTCTTTGGTCCTGGCACTTAACGAGCTCCACCCAACCAAACACCATTGCGGACCAAGTATCCCCCTCATGGGAATGGCACTCCGTGATGGCAGTGGTCCCCGCAGCAGGACAGTACACCATGCAACACCTCAAGAACTGCTCAGGAATTACCTGAGGTACGTAACAAAGAGCTCAAGGCATTGATCTGGCCTTCATATTTCCCAGATCCCAGTCTGATCAAGCATCTGTACCTGCTGGCACTCCACCTCACAACCAAAAGGACTCAGAGGATCCGCCACCAATGCCCCAGTGTTTGATCAGACTGGGGAATTTTGAGGCCAAGTTGACACCTTGAGGTCTTTGTCATGTTCCTTGGGCCATTTCTGAGCAGTTTTTGCATTGTAACATGGTGCATTGTCCTGCTTGAAGGGAGGGACACTGCCATTGGGGTGCAGAGTAAAACCTGATAGACCCCATGTTCAAATGCCCAGCTGTACAGCAGAAATGAACATGCTTACAGCCTGGTAACAGTTTTAGTCTCTACAACTAATTCCCCCCTTCATGACAACTGAATGGGGAATTAATTTTTTTAAGCTACCTATTTATGTTTTATTAAGGCCCAAATTATGCATATTTAAAGGTGGAGCTGTATGGACTTAACACCAGGGAATGAATCACCAGTATCATAACGATACAATATTATATTGATTCTTTGGACAACAATACGATATTTTCCGATATTACAGTCTGCCACAATACAATTTCAATTCGATACGATTCAGGGGTCTGCAATCGATATTAGGCGATATTAAATCCCCATTTAACACAGAAACTTTTGGCCATAAAACACATAAACAACACGTAAAAAAGTACAGTAAAGTTCACTTTAAACTGACTCCACTAACACAAATAAAACAGCAAATGGGATAAGTTAACCTTCAGGGTTTTCTGACAGAGAGACCTTTCTGGAAGAAATCTTTTCATTTTAACCCAAATCATCATCTTTTTCATAAAACTTAAGGAATATCTGTCTTTAAGCCACAGTGTGTAGGAATTTCTCCCATCTAGCGTTGAAATCACATATTGCATTCAAACAGATGGCGCACTCTAGCGCCTCACTGTTTCAAACACATATTGCAACAACGGTAGCTGCTGTGTACCAAAAAGCTATGATAACACTGATGAAACCAGGTTATCCAATACTACATGGAGTATTCATTCAGGCTCCTACACAGACACACGCGATGCGAGTTGACAAACTCCCTCCTCACCATGCTGGCTGTGTTTACAACGTAGGACTGTTGGGGCGAGTGTAAATCGAAACAAACCAATCACGTCTTGTCTTTTGACAACTGACAAGTGGCTCGACCTCACACACCTCATCCCTCTCCTTGCATCACTGCGCCGCTGACAGTGGCCTGTGATCGCATTATCTTTCTCCTTCAGCAGCTCTTTCCGCCTGCAAAAGGCTACCCCGATGTTGACCCTCATTTTTTTAATTCACTGTTCACTTTGCCTTTTTGATTCCCTTTTTCGCTTTCTTGGTGACAAGGATTCCATCTCCAGTCATGCTGCATATGCATGATCCTGCATTATGCTCAAAGAGTGATACTTTGTTATGCTGCAGTAGTGCAGGCTTTCAAATTTGCCAGGGTAGTAGCGAAGTGTCTCTTGCTCCTCTCCTTCGGCTTCTCAGTCACGCAGCGCTGGCCTGGCTCTCAACGAAAAAGCCAAAGGTGGGGCTATTCTCCGGTAGTGCTATATGTCCCTTGCTGGCGGATGTATTTTCAAGATGGCAAAATGTTATGGAAACCCCCCAAAAGACTTACCTGTCCAATGTACAAACAAATCCAAAATTCTCCTTTTATGAGAATAAGTCAGATTATTGGTGGAGGTAATAATACACCAATGATGACATATTTATCAATGCAGACATCAATTTTTGCCAATAAACAACTGAAAATGTTATACAATGTCCCTTTACAGCCCTGAAGGAAAACTTCTCCAAACAGCCATAAAACACAGATTAACATCAAGATTATTCAACAGCGTTGTTATTTTTCTTACTCACCATTGGTTTAAGTCACTGCATCTCCCGACAGAACAGCACAGGTGAATTTCAGTCTGAATGCACAGTTTTTCAGTCGAACATTGTTAAAATGGAGCAGCTAATGTTGCTGTATTGAGTTAGTTAGCGGAGAGAGACGCTCATCCAGGCAGGTAACGCTACGTTGTGTTTTATCTAGTAACATCATCACACTCTGTCTGTTATTGTGTATTTTCTTCAAAATCCAAAGTATTTCCACTCTGCTGATTTATTCCCGATTAAATAATGTTATCCTTATGGTCCCTCTCTTGGCTCGGATTAACTGATTAGAATTAGTGGTCAAGGGTCAATGGTCAAGTTCGCTGTGACCTCGTCAATCTCATTCACGCAATATCTTCAGAACAGCTTGAGGGAATTTCTTCAAATTTGGCACAAATCTTCACTTGGATTCAACGATGAACTGATTGGATTTCAGTGGTCAAAGGTCAAGATCAGTGTGACCTTGCATCTGTTTCATTCTTGTGAACACGATATCTCAAAAACATCTCAAGGAAATTTCCTTAAATTTGACACAAACGTCCACTTATACTAAAGAATTCACTGATTAGAATTTTGTGATCGAAGGTCAAAGGTCATGGTCAGTGTGACCCTGTAGAATTCATATGCTGTGTTATATCTCAGGAACAAAAGGGGAAATATTTCGTAAGATGCTTAATGACACTAACCTTGGGTGCCTACCTTGAAACTGTGCTGACTGTATAGATCTTCTGTGCTGTTGGAGAGAAGATGTGTGTGAAGCATCCATGTTTTCAGAGGCATGGATGTAAATTATAAGAGAAGCTTGACTGGTGTGCAGAGTCATACAAGTGCAGGGTGGTAATTCTGGTTTTGTAACCCACAGCCCTACAAAATAATGTAGTATGAAATGCTCCCTGCCATGCCTCATTATGGTTTATAAGATATAAATGGGTCACAGGCCCAGACACACCAAGCAATCATTTAAGAACTCAGCGATGAAAGCCTGTTGTGTTACCACACATCACCTGCGTCTCAGCCAAAGTTGCAACTGAACACACTGCAAAGACTGCAGCTGATGGCCAACCAATACAAACATTCTGCACCTCATTGAGAGGAAATAACTAACAACACTGTATTCGTCATTCAAAAAGGGAAACCAGAAGACTGTCTTGAGGCTAGTTAGCATATTAAACACAATTTAATGTTTAAAGAACAGAGCATATTTACTGTGCACCAGTGAACAATAAACCATCATGAAATGTTTCTGCTGTAGAGGTAAGGAGTGAAAAAAATTCTCACCTCCTATAACAAGTTTGTTTTAGTCTCACTCCCTCTTGACTTTAGCTGTTTGTTTACTTTCCTCACTTCTATTTTTCTTCTCGTGCACTGAGCTGATTTCATTCACCAACAGCCTCCGCCATTTCAGACACCAATTTGACATGCTGAATCAGCTGAAAAAAAAATAGTCGATGGGGGCTGACAAGGACCAACGGAGAAGGACACACTGCAAAAACTAGGGTAACAGATGGTTACCGTTGGCCTAAAATTGACTGAGGGCTTACTGTCAGCTTGGTGTGTCAGCCAGTATTTAACACGCTGATTGGTTTTGATCTTTTAATAGAAGTTGTTGACAAAAAAAAAAAAAAAATTAAATTATTAAATTAAAAAATAATGCCAGCTGTGTACTACTGCTACTCTTGCTTACCTGTAATTTATGCAAATGCATTGCACTACCAAAGTAAATAAACAGGACACCTTATCTCATAATCAGGACGTTCTATCTTGTTGAGGTCTGTCCTCCATGTTTTATCTTTGGGGAATGCCATGCACTTCCAACAATTAACATCACTGCTATGACCTCTGTGTGTGTGTGTGTGTGTGTGTGTGTGTGTGTGTGTGTGTGTGTGTGTGTGTGTGTGTGTGTGTGTGTGTAGCTGGAGCGTTTTGCAGCGGATTATGAGCTGGCGTCTGCTACCTGGGTGGTGAATCAGGCCATAGAGAGAACTCGAGTCAACATCCAGTGGGTCAGCGAGAACAAAGATGCTATACTGGAGTGGTTTGAAAGTGAAACAGCTTTGTAGAGTGAAAATGTCATATTTGAATGTTTTAGAGCTTCACAGATCAGTTGTGCTAAATACTCTCCAGACATTCCTCTTCCACGAAATACACTTCAATACCAAGAACCAATCAAGACCTGAGTCTCACTTTGCCAAAACAGAATCATGAAATAAGACATTCAATATCCCACCAAACAATTTACCAAACTGAACTGTGACAGCATGTAAGTCTGATAGATAGTAGAGTACTAACCATTCAAGATAAAAGTTTACGTATGTACATTATTTATACAGTACAGTCAATGCCAGCAGTCAGAGGAACAAACTTTTTACTCCAACGTTTGCCATTTTTGCACATGATGCTGATAAAGCATCAGCCAACTTTACAGTATAATTATATGTCTGTAAAAGTTTTATGTTTGATTAAAAATATATCATATTTACTTTTAAAAATTACTTTTTTCTTTGTTGCTGTTGCCCATTATTAAAATGATTTTACAATCAAAGCTTTTTACTGTGGAAAATGGATTGAAACTTCCATTGCTGGTGTTTATCTCTTAGCAGATCTGTAATTCTGAGGACAAACGGAGTGATTCAACACAAGTTAATTAGAACAGCAGTTTGATGCTGGCAATTTCCACAGCAGCTTCTCAACAACTTGCACAAATCACAGCCAAAGGACAGACCTGTCTCTGTTTGTTATAGAGGACATATCTACATGTGTATTTATATTGTAATCAAACCAGATTATTCTTGTATGTTGTATTTTTAATAATAAAATAATGACATTGTGTTAAATATGAGTCCTTTAATCCTGTAATGTCACATTTGTTTTACCTTGTCAAAATAAAATGGTTCATATTTAGGGTGAAGTCAGGTAATTTGGGACATTTTTGGTGATAAACCTACCACCTATATCTAATATGTCTGCCATATATCTAATATGTCTGAACATATGTGTAGAGAATCTGTAATTACCGTATATCTGAGTATTATTTTTGAGTGAACAAATAATGGACATCCATTTACTGCTGACATTTTGCAATATAGTGGCACAATTACACATTTAAGAGAGAAATGCTTTCAGTTTAACAACTGAAAATAATAAGCTGTGGCAAACTGTAGACATCTTGTGCACTGGAAAGCAAGCGACATCCTCCAAGGCTGAAAAATAAAGCCAAGGCCAAGTGCCAAACTGCAGTTCCTCTAATGTCCGGTTGAGGCTGGCTCCAAAATAGTCAATCCTCGCAGACCCTCATCATATAATGTCCAACTTTACAGCATAGATAAACATGTTAACAGCCTAGTACAAAAAAAGTTTTAGTCTCTACAGCTCATTTCAACATTCATGACAATTGTATGAGGGAGCAATTTTTTTGTATAAATCACCTGTTTACATTTTATTAAGGCCCAGGCGTTCCCACAGTCTGTAAGTCAGATCCACCCCTTGCCCCTCCACAGTGCCACCCTCTCTTCCAAATATGGTTACACCTGGCTCCAAAAAAAACAAGGTGGCGATGGCGAAAATGTCAGGCTTGAGGCATCAACACAGAACTCCTGGTGACGTCATGGTAGCTAAGTCAGTTAATTTATACAGTGTATGGACTTCACATTATACAGTCTTGTAACTTTTGAAACAATACGTCTTTAATATTTGACAGAAAAAGACAAAAGCAGCTTTCTCAAATGCAGCTGGTTTTATCAGCTTTAGTTAGCTAGCTAATAATTCTAACATTAACTCTGGCTGACTATTTTTAAACCTTTCCCTGGGTCATGGCTACATATTATCATGCTAAAAGACTGAGGCTAAATCTACCTGTTCTAAGCAGTCAGCTTTCTGTTTGATGATCAACGTATGAGGCATCATGAAGTTCCAGGGTTTCTTTTATGGCAGTGGCACTGGCAGTAGCCGTGGCCAGAGGCATTATGTTTTCATGTTGGCTGTCCGTCCGTTCATCAGTCCCACCCTTATGAACATGATATCTCAAGAATGATTCAAGGGTATATCTTCAAATTTGGCACAAATGTCCACTTGGACTCAAGGTCAAAAGTCAAGGTCACTGTGACTTTGTCTGTCTCACTCTCATGGACGCAATACCTCAAGAACGCCTTGAGGGATTTTCTTCACAAAAGTTGACTTGATCACAATAATTTTCAGAAACTTGAGGGAATTTATTCAAATTTGGCACAAATGTCCACCAAGCAGTATGGTATGGTACAGTCCAGTTTGGTACGC
This sequence comes from Epinephelus cyanopodus, assembly GCA_026686955.1. Classification (NCBI taxonomy): domain Eukaryota; kingdom Metazoa; phylum Chordata; class Actinopteri; order Perciformes; family Serranidae; genus Epinephelus; species Epinephelus cyanopodus. Next base: position 41,402,590 of record CM048917.1, on the reverse strand, counting down.
TCTTTTTTCCGTTTCCACTGCACAAAGTTGTGGATGGAATCGTTCCTAACCATTATCATTTTTGGTACCCCTTCTGTTGGGGTACCTAGCATACAGATCTGGTACTAAAAGGTGGAGCTGAGAACACTGCAGTCTGTTGATTGGTCAGTAGTGGACAGTCACTCTGCTCAAGGCATGTTGTGGCTGGTTTTAGGCAGATCCACTGTTCATATCGAGGAGAGTTTAATTAGTAGACTGTAACTATATAAGGATGTTTTGCTGGCTCTTGCAGAGAAAAACATAACTTAATGCCGGGATTTTTAAGGTGGGACGTGACTCAGTTAACACACCTTAAATATTTCATATTACAACTTTGACCATTACTTTAGTTTTTATATGACAGACACTTTTTGTAATGAGTGGATCTTCACTTATATGTATTAATTTCTGTTGGATTATGTGAACCGCACGTTTTCTAATCCTCACTCGAAGAAAAGAGGCAACACTAAACCCCCAAGCTTGCCTTAGAAGGACTAAATGCACAAACTCGTTATTTTTAATTATCCCGTGGAGAGAGACTCTCACTGAAGCCTGTTTTATTTTGTTCTGAAAATGTCAGCCTGCAGCCTTGTTCTGTGGATGATAAACGAGGTGCAGATGTTCCCCTGTGTCACCAATAATGAGGAAATACAGTGAGCGCTGGACAGAGCAGTGAGTGACAACCACCCCACTGACATTTAAGAGGACTGTCTGTGGTGGAAACGCTAGGGTCTAGGTACCATGTCTGAAGGGTACTTTCAAAGGTACCATACCGAAATTGTTTGGTGGAAATGCAGCTCTACTGTCTGACCGTTTTGGGAGAAGTGTCTCAGCAGTTGTTTTTATCTGCCAGCTGCTGAAAATGCTTCTGCAGTTTCATTTAAAGATAAATTTCCTGTGTTTTTTATATTGCTCTTGGGTTCTATATTCAAGCACTCTGTGTAACTAAAGCTGACTTTATTTCATGTGACTAAAAAGATCAGGGTATCATTAAAGTATAATTAGAACATAACTATTGTTGTTTTCCTCTGCCTCTGCTCAGTTAGAATCTGGACAGGATTTAAACAGGATTTTGAGGTCTGATCAGAATTAAAAAACTGCTTATGCAGAAGCTTTTATTTGCATCTGTTGTCTAGAAATGTGGCTTATGTTAGGTTCACACTACATGATATTAGCTCGATTATAGCCTGACACAGTGTTGTATGGTGTTGGCTTGGATCATGAATGACAATGAATGTCGTACACGATAATCCATCTTGTGTATTGTGTCGTAGTAGATGATAACTGACGGCACATCTGGGATGCCTCCTGACATACCAACAGAAAGTCTAGCATGTTTGTTTTTCTTTTTGTGATTCACGACTTCTCCCATCACAGCCGTCACTCTGACCAATAAGAACACAGAGTGATCTGCTGCCGTGGATAACTGTATGTCAACAATACACCAGCCTTTTTAATATTTCCTCTAGGGATGTTACCACACAGATTAAAAAGGGAAAAATGCTCACATGAAACAGCAGAGGCACCTCAGCAACATGGTGAGTGCTACCATTAGCATCAGACTAGCAAAGAATATAGTTTCTTCATAATGGGGGATATAAAGTAATACAATTAAAAAGTAGTGGCATTAGGGATTAGACAATCAGCATCTGATTCACATTTATGCTGGGTTACACAACATTTTTGTCTGTTCCAATGCGATGGTCACTATGTCAGATTAGGCGATTGTGGAGTCATAAAATCTTGCCGTGACTTGGCTGACAGACATAACAGACTACACACTGGTCCATGACCATCATCCCTGGTCATCTTTCACGACGTGTGTGATGTCATCGGGCTATTATTGTCCTATTCTTATCATTATTGCTATTACTTCAGTCGCTGTGGCTGTTCATGTGCCTGCCGAAATGTTGTTGTAGTAACTTAAAAAAGCGCCATCAGATGGCAGGAGCTACATTTGAAGTACCACATGCAAACTATGCGTGACTGAATCTTCCACAACAACTTCCTACAAAGTTTCACAATAAAAGCTTTTTAGAGAATGAAGGGATTCTCTCAACTGAAATTATAAGGGGCTTTTAATTTTAAATGGGTACATAAAGTGCTGAGTTGGAAATGATGGTGCCATGCATTAACAACATCAAGGTAAACTGGAGCAGATTAAAAGTAAAAATATACAAATACAAAGGGAATAATAAATAAAGTAAAAGCCCCGCCACCATTTTGTAATTTTATTACTTTATATCCTTCTCCATTATGAAGAGGTAACAGTTTGCTAGCTTGATGCTAATGGCAGTACTCACCAGGCTGCTTAAGTGCCTCTGCTGTTTGACACCATCATTTTTCCTTTTTAACTCTGTGTTAACATCCCTAGAGAAAATATCAAAATAGCTGGGGTTTGTTGACATATGGCAGCAGATCACTCTGTTTTTATTGGTCAAAGTTACAGCTGTGACGCGAGAAGTCCTGAACAACAAAAAAAAAATTAATGCATGCTAGACTTTCTGTCAGGGCATCATGAGGCTTCCCAGACGTGACGTCAGTTGTCATCTACTATGACACTACACAAGATAAAATGATGAACTATCGCATATGACACTCATTGTCATTCATGATCAGAGCCGACACTATATGACACTACGTAGGTCTATATTCTGGCTGACATCATATAGTGTGTACCCACTATCCCTTAAAGGGATAGTGCACCCAAAAATGAAAATTCAGCCATTATCTACTCACCCATATGCCGAGGGAGGCTCAGGTGAAGTTTTAGAGTCACATCCCTTGGGGAGATCCCAGGGGAGAGGGGGTAGCAACATAACTCCACCTAATGCAGTCTGATGGCCTGTAGCTCTAACTGCCTCTCTGTCCACCGGGCTCACATGTGCGCGAGACCAGTGAAAGCACATGAACACACATGAAGGTGGTGCCCATGTCTCACGGTCTCGTGCACACGTGAGCACGGTGCACAATGAGGCAGTTAGAGCTACAATGAGGCTAAAAACAGAGTTCAAATGACATTTTTCCAAACAACTTTTTATGTCAGGGCTTCAGGGCACTTGGATCACTACAGACGAGCAGTATGGAGATATTTTGTGGTTTCAATTATGTGTTTTCTGCTGCAAGGGTCCAAAGGACAGAGGGATGTTGTATGCTGTAAAGCCCTGTGAGGCACAGATAAGATCTGAAAATAAAATATGAAAGATAAAACAGAATCTTTAAGGACAATTAAATGCCTTAGAAAACATGTGGGTCTTCAGTTTTTATTTTTATTAATATTTTTTTCCTCAGACAGACAGACAAAAGGCATAACAAAAAAAACAAACAAAAAAAAAACACATCACTATACATCAACAACAATAATAACATACAGTGTGAAAAAAAAAACCAAGACAAAAAGTAACAATAACAACAAGGGGGGTGGCATCGATACATAGATATAATTTATATTTGGTTTCTTCAATCTGGTAAAGAACTTACATATAACCTTAATTTATCCCATAGGCTATCTAAACCTGGATCAAGCCACCATAAAGTGGCAGCTGCTCTTTCCATACCAATTAAATCAATAAATTCTTCCAGCCAACTACTCAAACTAAAACAGGATGGGGCTCTAATCTTCCAATTCATAACAATTTTACGTTTAGCAGGAAGACAACCAAGTGTTACATATCCCATTGCTCTTACAGCCACACCATCTAATTTGTCCCCTAATATACATAGTACAGGACATTTAGGAACATCGACCTGAAAAATCTCTGAGAGAGTTTTTGTGACCTCAGACCAAAATGAGTTCACTGCAAATACTCCCCATAACAAAGCATTACAGTAATCCAAACAAGAGGAAATTAGGCTATTCATGACTATTTTCAGGTCATTTAACCAGAGGATCAGATTGAGTTTGGCAATACTTGAGAATAAAAATTAAACTTTGTATATTGGTTAAGAATCTGGACTGAGCTCTTTGTGAATGCTTTGATAGTACAAAGGTTGGTATTTTGTGTCTTATTACATAGAAACTCACTCAGATGACAATATACCTGCAAGGAATAATAACCTGTAGGTGACATTTTAACATCCTCTTTGATAAGCTCTTCTTTGTTCCTTCGTTCTTCCGATTTCCAATTCAAAGTCTATATTAGTAGCTTGAAGCTGTCAGGAGGGCAAACACATTTCTGAATACATCAGGTGTTACACAGAACCCAACCAGCGTACTGAGCTCATGAAACAAGAAACACAGCTCTTTAGATACCCTGTGTCTGTGTTTAGTCAGGATATAAATTACAGTATGAAAGGACTAACATGTGCGCTGAAAAACAACACATATTTGGGACTGTATTTAATACCATTAATCCAAAGTACAGGAGAGTGAAGTCACAAGGACAGTGTGCATCACAGCCAGATACACTCTGTAGAGCTGGAAGAGTCTAGTCCCATACTGTAGGAGTGATGCAAGGTTTCCAGCCCCAAGGCCACCTATATAAAACGTTAAGTACCCCAAGTCCAGTCCAATCTACAGAAGGAAAGACAGGAATGGATCCAAGCTAAAGCAGTTCAACCTAGAGACTGGAACGGCTCCAAGAGTTCAGGCTGAAGAGAGAGAGATGGTTTCCTCAATCGTCCTGAGGGACAAACAAAATGGGAGAAGTGTTTGTCTGAGACATGACCTGCTCTGTAAATATAGCTTGTAGCTTGTTTTCCACAATCATTTTAGTGTCATGTGTACAAAGAGGTTGAGTTCCTGGATTCAAGGCTTTTATAATTGTCAAAATATAAAGAAACATATGTCTTTCACCTTCCTGTCTCACTAATATTTTGTTTACATTAAAGCAACACTTACCTTTCTGGAAATTTTACACTTTTCTTTGTTTAGGTTAAAATGCTATTAATAAGCTGAGGGCACACTATAATGTAAGTGAATTCCACCAGAGATGAATACTCATAATTAAACCATTCTCATATGGTTCTAAGAAAACTCAGAGTTTTCTCCTGTCCTGTCTGTCTTCCCCACGTGGAGGCCTCCAACTGACGTAACCAGTCGCGTAACATATCAGACTCCAGTGTTGAGCTAACGGGGCTAAGACTACATAGAGCGGACAGGGAGACTGCATCATCTGGTAAGCCCCGTGGTGGCAGTCTGGCAATATACACAATATACACCATACAATTCATGGTGCTGTGATGTGAAGAGGATCTCCCAGTTCTGCTCTCAGGATGTGGAGTTTTTGACTGTGAAATATCGACCCTTTTCATCTTACTATTGTACTATATGTTCTTTCTTATATGTTGCACAAATTGCTTTTAAATGTTTTGTTTCTTTTGGCTCGGATTATGTGAAATGTCATTTCGTTTTTGTATTGCGCATAAAAATGACAAAAAAAGAAGTTCAGTTCAGTTCATAACGTTATATATGACAACACAGCATCCAGTTGCTAATGGCAAACATTAGCCTACTGTAGCATAGCCTCTGAAACATTAACGTTATCTTCTGTGTGCGTTTCCCACATACTAGACGCTACTATCTAACGTTAGCACTGTAACTTTATTCTAAAACTCATCAGTCATCACTGACTCCGGTTGAGTTTTAAAACTCCGGGGTTGCGTTTGACTGTCTTGGCTGTAACGTTACACTTGCTCTCCTCTTCCATGTATCTAACGTTACCTTGCCAACGCCTACGTGTATCATAGACGTAATGAGCACGTAATGGAGGAGGGGGGAGTAGGCCTTTGGAGGGAGGTGAAGTTGCAGGAGGAGAGGGATGGGACTTTGGAGGGAGGCGGGAGCTGTGGATGGTCACATTTTTTTTAAGTGCTGTGTGAAATGCAAGAAAGGAAAGAGTTCCTTCAAGTAAAGCAGCATAACTGGGGTTCAGTCTTCATGTCTTTTGGTAGGAGGGGATCCAGTTGCTCTACTGTCTTATAGAGTCAAACAGCTAAAATGACAGCTTGTCCTGACCTGATGGTGTACTCACTGTGCAGAATACTTAAGGAAATGTGAGCATCACCAGCTGCATGTCCTGCAGTTTGTTGCAGGGGAGTTCTAAATTTCCTTTAAATGTCTCCTTTGTCTGAATATCAAACCCACCATTAGAGTAAATCCAAATCAAATGATGAAAATTATTTTCAAATTTCCAATGTAGCTGGGGTATTACTTAAAGAAAGTTTAATTAGGCCCTGTATATAAGCTTGAGTTAGATTTGCTAGGTTTCCTCACCCACTCATCCTCCTCTGCTCCCTCTCCTTCTCCAGACTTCTGAGTGTTGACTGCCTCTGCTTTGTTGGCCATAATCTTGTCTGTCCATGATGCTCCAGCTTTTTCATCTCCAGCAAAGTTACACTTGGTCACTGAGCTGCTGTCCACTTTGGCAACCGAGACTGGAAGCACAAAAGTAAGGAAGACAGTTTGTTTATTTAAGAGCTTCAGAAAAAAGGCATCAGACATACAACACAGACATTACAAGACATATGAGGGTAAAAGTAAGAGGAAATAAATACAATAAATAACTACGATTACAACCCTGGGGTTGTATGCTTATGTGCACTAGTCAAATTTCTCTTACAGTTTACATTCATAACTGTGAAAACATGGTTCAAACACAGAATATCTATACAATCAGCACAGTTCCAAGGTGGATACCCAAATTCAGTATCTGACTAAATGTCTTCCCTTATATGTAATATATATATATGTACATATATATATATATACAGTCATGGAAAAAATTATTAGACCACCCTTGTTTTCTTCAATTTCTTGTTAATTTTAATGCCTGGCTCAACTAAAGGTACATTTGTTTGGACAATTATAATGATAACAACAAAAATAGCTCATGAGAGTTTAATTTACGAACTAAGAACTATTCATTTTCCATGGTTTTCTTGATAATAACCAAAATTACTTAAATTCTTACATCAATAGCTATGGCATTGTACCGCCAAAAACACTACTTTTAAGCATTCCATGTTTTCTTTTCTGTTTGCTTTAAACACATGATACACACAAGAGTTAATACTTGATTGCATAACCATTGTTTTTGATGACTGCAGCCATGCGTCTTGGCATGCTCTCCACCAGCTTCTGACATTGTTCTGCTGTCACAGCAGCCCATTCCTGTTGGACAAATTCAAACAAATTTTCTTTGTTTTTGGGCTTGTGGTTCTCCATTTTGAGTTTGATGATTTTCCACAGGTTTTCAATTGGATTAAGATCTGGTGATTGAGCAGGCCAAGGCATGGTGCGAATGTTGTGGTTCTCCATCCAGGCTTTAACTGACCTTGCCGTGTGGCAAGGGGCATTGTCTTGTTGGAAAATCCAGTCATTCGAGGCAGGAAAGAGTTTTCCAGCTGATGAAAGAAGACTGTTTTCAAGGGTAGTCCTGTACATGACCTGGTTCATTCGGCCTTCACACAATTGCATTTGCCCTGTTCCACTCAGACTGAAACAACCCCAGATCATGACTGATCCACCCCCATGTTTTACTGTAGGGGCAAGACAGTCTGGGTTGTAAGCTTCTCCAGGCTTCCTCCTAACCAGTAAGTTGGCTGGAGTGGGCATCAATTCAAAATTGGATTCATCACTGAAGAGAACCTTAGCCCAATCATCAACAGTCCAATCCTTGTGGTCTCGAGCAAAGAGTAACCGGGCCTTCCTCTGCCTTTCATTGATGAAGGGCTTCTTGTGTGCTCTGTGTGACTTCAAACCAGCTTCAACAAGTCGGTTTCGAACTGTCCTTGCCAAACAAGTCACATTTCTCGACAGTGCCCACTCATTTTTAAGGTCCCTGGAGGTCTGACGACGATTCCTGACACAGGAACGGATGAGTGCACGGTCATCTCGTGGGGTAGAAAGACGTTTCCTGCCACGGCCAGGTAGCAATTTGGTAGTGCCATGTTCAGCTTGTTTTTTGTTGTTGTAATGAACGGCTGTCTTGGAGATCTTCAGTTTTTTCGCTACCTGTCTCTCACTCATGCCAATTTCCAGCAGTGCCAAGATGGCTGCCTTTGTGGCTTCACATAATTCTTTTGTTTTAGGCATTATGTGAGAGCTGACAACTTCTGAGTTGTGCTACGGCTTGAATGTAAGCAGGAAACCACTCTAGGCCTTTGCATGTGCAGTGCTGCTTGTGACATGAAATGGCCTCTTATATACCCTGGGAATCAATTAAGCTTAAGAATGTCAAATAGGACATAAAGTATTATGTGACCAGCTGCATTTTTTGTTGTGTTCATTGTATTATACGTTTAGTGGTACCAGATATTAGAATGAACAAGAAATTGAAGACAACAAGGGTGGTCTAATAATTTTTTCCATGACTGTATATATATACATACATATGTGTGTGTGTATATATATATATATATATACATGTGTGTGCGTCTATGTGTGTATGTCTGCGGGTCAACAATGTCTGCGTCAGTTGCTAGGGAACCAGGGAAATCTGATGACAAATGGGTTACTGGAACAAGACATCAATCAATCAATCAATCAATCAATTTTATTTATAAAGCCCAATATCACAAATCATAATTTGCCTCACATGGCTTTACAGCATACGACATCCCTCAGTCCTTAGGACCCTCACAGCGGATAAGGAAAAACTCCCCCAAAAAATACCTTTAACGGGGGAAAAAAATGGTAGAAACCTCAGGAAAAGCAACTGAGGAGGGATCCCTCTTCCAGGACAGACAGATGTGCAATGGCCCTACATGGATTAGGGCGGAGAACACGGAAGTGATGGAGTGTTACTATACGAGCAATACCAGAGAGAGGGGATATATGCAGAGAATGTGGGACCTATAGATACCTTGAAACCCACGATCAAGAATTTGTAACCGGCAACTACTATCACAACTAGAGATCAATGAAATACTTCCAACAATGCTCCAACAATGCTATGGGCAAGCCCCAGTAGATACAAACTCAATGTAAGAGCAGCTGACCTGAGAAGGAAGATCGTGAGCAAACTGGAAACCTTGCGCCTCCGACGAATCCCAAAGCTGAGGTGCCAAGTACCTTCAGATGATCTTCTAGAAGATGTGGATGCACCCCCTAAATACCATCCCTACAAGGACCACCACTGAGACTGCAATGGAAACATACTGGAAGGGCATATGGGATGCCCAATGACTAGTGGACTTAAGAGCTGGCTACAACAACCTCCCTGAACAAGAACCAGTAACCATCTCAATGGCAGACATCCAGGAAAGAGTGTCAAAGATGAAGAGCTGGACAGCAAAGGGCCCTGATACGATCCATACATACTGGCTGAAGAAGCTAACTGCACTCCATGAACGCCTAGCAGCACAGATGAACCAGCTGCTAAGGGATGGGACCCACCCAGAATGTCTGACACAGGCAGGACAGTCCTGATCATAAAAGACCTCCAGAAGGGGACCATCTCATCCAACTACAGACCGATAACCTGTCTCTCCAGTAAGACAAGTCCTGAGAAGTCAGCTGAATGGTCAGAGCAAGGTCTGAGCCATCAACATGTATGCACTTCAAGTCATCAGATACCCAGCTGGGATCATAAGCTGGCCAAAGAAAGAGACAGAAACCACAGATATCAAGACAGCAAAGCTCCTCACCATGAATGGAGGATTCCACCCGAAGTCCATTACCCTGAGGCTATATACTACATGGAAAGAGGGAGGCCAAGGGCTAGTGAACATCAGAGCCAATATCCAGGATCAAACATTCAAAATCCAGGAGTACATTAAGAAGATGGCCCCAAAGGATGAGCTGCTAAGTGAATGCCTCAAACAACAGAAACCAGAGGAAGGCAAAGAAGTGGAGGAGCAAACAACATGGAGGGACAAGCCCGACATGGTACATACCACCATCAGCATGGCCCTGTTCTGGGCCCTCTCTGCCTTTCCTCATGCCTACTCAGAAAGTCTAATAGTGAAGGTGTTAATCAAATAAAACTTAATAACAGTTCTGATCAGTCGGGAATAGGCATGGTTTTTAATATAAATAGCTATTTACAGACTATGTGGCCTAAAACTAAGCTGTCTATTCAGAGGGGAAAATACAAGTACTTTTGAAATTGGTGCTATATGACTGGAGAACACAAAAAAGGCCTGTGGCATTTGCTTTTTATCAAGAGGTAACTTGACACTGCACTGCACCGGACCAATAATACGACAGCCTGCCAGAAACAAACAATCTTGTATTAGAGTTAAACAGTAAGACGAAATATGTTTCTGAAAACATTCCAGGTGCGGATTAGTCAACACAGAATCAGAACCTTAAGTTTCATTTGATCAACACTGCTTAGTTTTTAGTTTGATCTCAGTTGGTTTTTTTTCAGCCTCCATTTTTACAATACAGCAAACAGTAGGGCACCCGCTTCCTGTTCACCAATCTTTCGTATTACAGCTAAACAGTGCACTTGTATATGTTTCTGAGGACCTTTTAGGTGAGACATAGGCAATACAGTAACAGAATCTTGGTATATATTTGATTAGCACTGCTTATTGTTACCGTTTGATCAGAGTTTGGTCTGAGTCTGAGAGAGGAAAGAGGGGGGTGGGTCTCTTTCTATGGGCTTCATTTACAAACATCTTGTATTTAATTTGTTATCAAGAAAAATCTACATCAGATTCACAACATATTCTTAAATAGCTGTTCACACCTCCGCTCTTTTCATGATTAATCCCATTGTCCCTGTAAATTCACAGCACATGCCAGTTGATCCTAATTAGCGTAGGTAAATGCCCACAAATCACCATAATAGGACATGAGACCGCAGGGCTGTGTGCACACATAGAGACTAAGGATGACAAAAAGTTGAAAGATTATGTAAAAATCACCAAATTAAAGTCTGAAGAGGGCAGAGGGAAAAAAAAAGGTGGAGGTGCTTCTGAAGAGAGTAAACAAAAAAAGAGCCGTCATATTTAGTAGCGTCAGGAGTGGATATAAAATAACAAACAGATGCAAAATACATGTTAATCAACCACCCAAACTGCAAACAACACCCTTTATGTGTTTTAGTAGCACAACTGTAATGACTGAGGACAAAGATGAGCGCCATAGCACTGTTCAAGCTGTGAGTATGTGTGTAAGAGAGATACAGAAAGAGAGGGAGAGAGGGTGAAGGCAGACTCACACAATGTATCTGTAACTTAGCCTATTAATTTAACAACTTACTCGGAATGCTGCTTCGTAACGTTTTGATCCGCTTGCCCAATCCACCAGTTATACTTTCTAGTGGGATCAATCACTAATTATTTGATGGCCTGGTTGCCATTTACATTATTGATATGAATTGAAAAATGGGTGTAGTATTTATTATTAAAGGCCATAATGCTTTTTTGTAAAATAATAAAAAGTATACATTTTAAATACATATAAATTATGAAAATATTATTGTAATATAAATCCTATAATATTATACAACTGTAAAATTGAAAAAAAAATGCAATAACCAATTATTCTGTACAAACATGTCAACACAAAATGTGTGTAACTGTGCTCTTGAGTGTGCGCAAATTCTGTTCTTACCTAAGAATAAATCCCAGATAAAAAAAATGTTGGTGAATGTTAGAATCTTCTTCTTCTTAAGAAGGTTTTAAGAAGAACCTTCTTCTTAAGAAGAAACCCTGTGTGTCTGTAGTGGTGGACATACACACGTGAAAATACAACCAACGAAACATGTCATTCAGAAGATTTCAGCTGGTAGATGAGCAGCAAAGAGATCTGGGTCCCAGGAAAATGGACACATACACACACACTCACACAAATACAACAGGAAAACAATACCAGCCCCATTGTCGCAGCTGGTAAATAATATGTGTTGTTTTGCGTGTTTTTGCCCTATTTCTATGTAAAAATGTGCATGTTTTATAAGTAAGCAATAGCAACTCAACTCTATAATAAAGATCTATTTTTTAAACATTTAACAGGATATTGAAATTGTATAATTAACTAGCATGACTGCTTTTTGCTTACTTCTTCTTGCTCTCCTTGGGATTCTAAAACTTCCAAATGCCTATCAATAAATCTTGGCCAAAAATATGTAAAAGGAGAGGCTGTGAATAGACCAAAGCACTCCACTCCACTCAAAACTGACTATTGAATATCAAAGGCTTGGATGAGTCTCCTGAATATGAGAGAGGTCAAACACTGTTCATTCCCCTTGAGGTTACTTGCCAAACTGTGATGGACCGGAAAAAACAAAATTCTAGTTTAATTTCATTCACTCTGCCCTCCCATGGAGGTCAACACTAGGACAAGCTTGATCGATGTGAGGGTCATGAAATCCAGGAGGACTCTGTGGCTCTGAACAAACATGCCCATCTTTTTAAGTCAGTGAGCAAATTAAAAAGCTCTGACCAAATCTTGTTCTACTTTTATCCTCTAACAAAGATCCACTTCAGACAACTTGCTTTTAATGGGTAACCTTGAGTTTAAAAGAAAAGGAAAAAAGCCTGCACACTGCTCCAAGTCACAACTGTGGTTTATTAGGACAACGTTTCGATCCCCTCTGGGTCTTCGTCAGGTCAAACAGTGCTCAATTGATGCACACACTCATATTATACATATCTTTTTGCTCACCAAAGAGCTGTCAAAGTGATGACAGATGTGGCTAAACATTAAAAACACTGTTGTTTTGAGCATCTCCAATTAATCAATTTGGCAAAAATACATGGAAAAAGGTATATAGAAATGCATAGAAAAATACATAGAGACTTGCATAGAAATATTAATTCAAAAGAGTGTAAGAGCACATGTGGCCAACATAGAAAAAACTTCTTAAAAATAGAAATACAATATTTTTAAATACAGAATTCTTAAATATTCTTAAATACTTTTAAATACAGTATGCCATCACAACCAACTTTAAGCATAAATTGCTCACCTTCTTATATATAATATACAAAATTATTTTATGTCTTGAGAAGAAAAATATTTAAAGAAAATGTTTGATATCATACTCCTGGTTTAGACCTCGAGGACTGAGAGTCTGAAGGTAAAAAATACAAAAAGATTCTCTTCGGAGTAAAAGGTTGTTTAGATCCCCTCCTCTTCTAGGAGATTTAACACGCTCGATGCCGATATATCTCAAAGAGGCCACTGAACGATTGGCCTACTTAAAATGGTCCTGAGTTCTAATATTGCTCCACCCACATATGCTAAGCCACATGGGCATTTTAGAAGGTAAATGACATTTTTTTGTGGAACAGGATATAGTGCCTCTAATCCTCATGGTTTGCCTGTTATCAGATGGTTATATGTGGTGCATTTCTGTGTAAAGTTACACTGCGTGCATGCACCACACCGATAGTTACCTGGTGGTGGTTCCAGGCAGGTAGCATTCTTAGCTGGGATGAAGTCAGATTTGACTAACATTTGCCTTAAGCTCGGAGGACGTTTATACACCACCCAGAGCAGAATATTTTAAATAGCATCAAGGACCATTATTAGTTGGAGTTCTGTCTTTTTTGTTGTTAAGGCTAAGCTTGAGTTTAGGAAGAGTTCAGGCAGTACTAGTATTCATTTATTTTCAGGCTTATAATGTGAGATACGGGCAGTGTTGGTGAGTTACTGGTTTTCAACAGCAGACACCCTCTCCACAGTCTCCTGGAGCGAAAGAGGAGCAGCTGCAGCAGTCGTCTCGTCTCACTGCGTTGCAGAATAGAGCATTTTAGGAACCCTTCCTCCCCACTGCAATAAGACTGTTTAACACCTCCTGAATCCAGTCACACACACACTTACACACATCACATTAGCCACAATTGGACTGGACTGTGGAATGGACAATTGTATTTTTATTTCATTTCTATTTATGCACTTATTTTAACTTTAGTTTGTTGGTGTTAAGGGGAATTGTGGTTGTTGTTCTTTTGTCTTTTATGAGCTGCTGGCCATCTTAATTTCCATTCGGGGATGAATAAAGTTCTTTCTATTTTATTCTATTCTATTCTATTCCATTCTATTCTATCAGAGTTACATAATTGCATTACATCACATAATAAATGTAATTGTAATCCATTACAGTTACTGAGAAAAAATATATAATTCAATTACAGTTACTTATAAAAATATTGGTGATTACAATAGGGCCGACACTTCTGGTTGGTTGGTTGTTTGGTCATTATGTCTGACCAAATTTTCCTTGGTTGGACACTTGCTGGTGTGACTTTTAATCAGGCTGTGGGTTCACCAAAGCGTGTCTTTTCCAGCTGGAAACGGCAGTTGATTTTTATACGTATTATATGTATTTGTCCTCTGACAGTTGGTCTTTGTGGTATTTGTCCCGCCCCTTCTTCAGTAATTAGACGGTTGGTGATAGTGATGAGCGCAGAAATTTACTCCCAAGTTAAACTTTTTTTCAACTATCATTTCTAATCCGAAAAACAGATAAATGATCACAGAAGACATTCAGTGTCGGATTTATCACTATGGATTTATTTTACTAAGTCTCCAAAAAGACACTGCAGTGCAAGGCTGAAAGAAACACGACCAAAGATTTTCTTTGGTCGAATACAGCCCTAATAACAAAAAGGTTACATCTAAATACATTCTGTTGCTTTGCATCTTTCCGACTTCTGCACTTATGGTTAAAGACTTTTTAGCTATACTACCCAGTTTAAGACGTTTGATAGAGAAGTAATTAAATGTCAATGTCAAGTTACATTACTTTGATAAAGTAATAAAAATATTTACACAACTTAATATATTTAGCAGGGTAACTAGTAATCTGTAACCTATTACATTACAGAAGTAAACTTCCTAACACTGCATAAGGACATACTGGATGCACATGTGCTGTTTTCAGTGTATGTGGAAGCAGCTAAGCAGTAAAAAAACAGCATGACAATACAGACTTACGTATGAAAGGACTGTTTCCTCTGGTCTTCAGCCGTACATCCTGTCCTGTTTCCAGCTCCATTTCATCCATCTTTGACTCCGGGTACCAGAAGGCCCAGGTCCCGCTGGGTTGGTGCTTGTCAGTTATCTTCACCAGCTCCGCTTTGTTCACCATCGCTGACAGCTGCTCCTCGGACAAACAATCTGACTCCCCTTTGGCTTCCACCTCTAGATGGACACAAAATGTGCATCAACGCTGGCCCTTAAGCTCAACACCCTGCTAATTAAGGAAGCAACACCATCACAATTTGAAAATCTTTGTGTGCTCTTATTAATTTTTGTTTTTGTGTTTAAATGACCATTTTGGCTTCTGCATAACATTAAATGTAATATCCTCATTCTTTAACAGCCGTTCAGAAATTGGAAGTATTTCCCTTTAAGTCCCTTTGATTGCTGCAGCTGGAGTTCAGAAATGTCTTCTTTTTGAAGTGGGACTCAAACACACACTGCCAGGGGAAACTGTGACCTGACCACAAGCCTTATGATCGCTCACTCAGCCATTCTGCCACTTCACAGTTGGCAGACAGATCAAAGTCAATCTTAAACTACAACTAAATGGAAGACAAAATGACAGAAAGAGGCTTGGAGAGGAAAGGAAATATGCAAACATAAGCTCAAATGTTTACTGCTAGCTACTTACTGTAGGAGGACATGAGGAAGCCAGTGTTAACCTTTTTGGTGTCACTGAAGTTTGGCTCAATCTCCTTCCCCCTGGCGTCAAACTTCCTCTGATGGATGCGGCTGGGTTTGATGTACAGCACGTAGAAACGGGCCTGCCAGTGACAGAAACAAATTGTGGTTAATGTTTTGTCCATTTGTGTTTGTGTTTAGTCTGTCCTAAATGCTAAAACCAATAAGGATTTAAGTAGTTAAAGTTCTTTCTGACACAACAAAAGAGGATGTTGATTCTTGTAGAGCATAAATACAGCTAAAGGTTTCAGTTTCTGTCAACAACAGGTGGCTAAAGACTAGGGGTGTAACGATCCATTGGTCCGGATTGATATATCGATTTAATGATCAACAATCCAATCACATCAATGCAAAACATCAATCCGTATCGTCATCTTTAGCATAGGCTTTTATTTTGAAAGCCTGTGTCACTGTCAAACAGCATCAGGCAGATGGCAAGCAGCCAAGAGAGGGACAAAGGGGATTACATTATTTACTAATCAGCAGAGCGGAAATATTTTGGATTTCTGAGAAAATACAGGGCAACAGACAGAGCACATGGTGTATGTAAACAATGATGTTACGAGATAAAACACAACGAAACATTACCTGCCTGGACGAGCGTCTCACTCCACTAACTTCTTGCTTTAGCAACATTAGCTGCTCTGTTTGGCTGAAAAACCGTGCATGCAGGCTGAAATTCAACTGAGCTGCTCTGTTGGGAGATGCAACGGTGAGTAAGAAAAATAATTGCGCTGCATGTAATCTGTTAAATTTAAAGAGGAAAAATGCCCACTAGCCGCTAGGCTAATTTATGCAATGTAAATAAGCTTAACCTAATAATGGGTCACTAGCAAAAAATAATTGTTTTGTCCATGAACCTTGACAGTTATTACTGAGCTGAATATTATACTTTGTTGTTAATCTGTGTTTTATGGCTGTTTGGAGAAGTCTCCATTCAGGGCTTTAAGCCAGATATTGTTGAAGTTTTATGAAAAAGATGATGATTTGGGTTAAATTAAAAAGATTTCTTCCAGAAAGGTCTCTCTGTCAGAAAGCCCTGAAGGTTAACTTATCTCATTTGCTGTTTTATTTGTGTTAGTGGAGTTGGTTTAAAGTGTACTTATTTATTATTTGTTGTTAATGTGTTTTATGGCCAAAAGTAAAAAAGAAAGGGGTGGCAGCTTCTTCTGTAACAGACTGTGTTAAATGAGCATTTAATATTGGCTAATATTGATCGCAGACCCCTGAGTCGTATCGAATCAAAATCGTATTGTGGCAGACTTTGCAATATCAGAAAATATTGCATCGTTGTATACTATCATATCGTGATGAAAGTGGTGATTTACACCCCTATTAAAGACATGTATATACTGTTTAATAAAAGAAAAAGAGAAGAAGAGGTGGGAAAACATTTTGATTACATCGATTAATTATACAAAACAGAAGCAGCTTGTAAACACGGTTTCACCTTTTACAGTAATTATGACAAAGTAGGAGTAGGAGACTGGGGGCAGCTGCAACACTTGCTATTTGAACTACACCAACCAAATTCATGATGATAAACTTACACTTGTCTGCTTAATACCCATGCAATCTAAAGGTGATGCATATATCATTCACAATATTTATTTGAATCGAAGAAGGTGTTGCTACTGCTCCCACCCCTGGGGACAGCTGCAACACAACACAGGGATGGTTTTAGAATGTTACAAATACACTAAAAATTTCAATAATTTACTTTGTTTTTTTCTCAATAAGCTCAGTATTCTCAAAATATGCACTGTTGTACAATATTATTTATGTCTACAATAGTATTGTTTATTTATTTCATGTATTTATTATCTATTTTGTAATATTTATCAAATAACTGTTAAAGCTATTAAGGAGCCTGATTTCATAGACCCACAGAATGTTCTTTTACACCCAAATGAGCTTAATTCAATTGTAGTGTTCACATTTCTGAAACAGAAAATGTACTCATATGTAGAACATTCAGAGTATATGGGTACATTTTCACTGCTCTCAGTGTCATCTAAAACATTTTTCACCATTCATTGTCTATAGAGCAGCTGCAGACTTTATACCCTATGACATCACAGATTTGAGTTTTATCACTCTAGTTTTGGGGTTTGGGAGAGAGTTTGTTCATGTTTACTCATACTGTTGGACTGTCTCAATTAGACACCTGGTCTGGTTGCCTGGTCTGGTTGCCAAGCAGTCAATTAAGTTCTCTGGATGTATAAAACCTGGTTGTTGGCTACCTCCTTGGGCTAATGTTAGATAGCTGTTTAGATCACACATTGTTATGTGTCAATTCAATCATTCTGTTCATTTAACTGAAACCATGAGCACCAGAGAAGATGTTATTTCATTCAGATTTACTGGGATGATGAAAGGGGGGCTCCTTTCCTATGATGCTGTCATAAAGTCAGAATGTGTGTCCACTCCTTGATTACCCAGTAAATTATTCATATTCCTTTATTCCGTAGAGTCCACTGATCAAAAGAATGAAAAAAAGGGGTTTTCATAAAGCTTAATCTAAGTTGTGAATATTACGTTGACTGGATAAAGTGGTGTTGGGTTGGTATGCCGGGTTGTCGTAATGCTCAAGTGCTGTTAAAAAAAAAAAAAGAAGTTTTTCCCATCTTTGCTAGGCAACTGTTTTGTGTGAAAGGAATTAAAGGCCTGTCCCATATAGATGCCTGTCCTAAATATGGGCCTGTTGACTTCAGTAATTTAAGCAAATGATAGCTCTAGCTACTAATTGAAGTTTAGTCTTTGATGTTATTTGATAACCTCTACTGAATCTAATAACTTGAACAGGGGCAGGTAGATTTCTGACCCACTTGCCGAACCGGTAAGACCCAGTTGGATTTGCCTAATGTACCTTTTGATTGTTGTCATCAATGATAGCATGTCTGGAAACATCAAGCACCTTTCCTTCGAGAAGAACTCCCTGGCCACTGTGTGGAAGAAACATACCAAATATTAAAATCATTATACTTCCACTCATGAGCTGTGTTTAACCACTTCAAACATCTGTTCTCCCAAGAAATGGTCAGATATGGCAAACTGAACAATAAGTAGGGCTGGGTGATATGGAGAAAATCAAATATCACAATATCTTTAACCAAATACCTCAATATCAATATGGTGACCATACTGTAGAAAATATTTACACAAGAAGGTCTCTGATAATTAATCATCAATAATGTGGATATTATGGGTGGGGGAATAAATCAGTACAGCATAGTACAGCATTTGGTGTCAGTACAGCACACCAAATGGGAGGGGGGGCCTCGAAAAGCCTGGAATGAAAACTTTGAAATTTCTTTGCACTTTTTTTAAAGAAATGAATGCCATAACTATATTAAAAGTGGCTAAATAAATCTGTTGTTTATTGGCAAAAATTGATGTCTGCATTCATAAATATGTCATCACTGGTGTATTATTACCTCCACCAATAATCCGACTTATTCTCATAAAAGGATAATTTCGGATTTGTTTGTACATTGTGCGGGTAAGTCGTCTGGCGGGTTCCATAACATTTCGCCAACTTGAGAATACATCCGCCAGCAAGGGACATAGAGCCCCGCATTCAGCGTTTTGGTTGAGTGCGGGGCCAGCACTGGATGACTGAGAAGCCGAAGGAGAGGAGCAGAGGCGCTTCGCTACTACCCAGCACTACTGCAGCATAACAAAGTCCCACTCTTTGAGCATAATGCAGGATCAGACATATGCAGCATCACGGGAGATGGAATCCTTGTTGCCAAGAAAGCGCAAAAGGGAATCAAAAAGGCAACGTGACCGGCAAATTAAAAAAACGAGGGTCAACATCGGGGTTGCCTTTCCCAGGTGGAAAGAGCTGCTGAAGGATTAAGGTAATGCAATCACAGGCCGCTAGCGTCGCTGGCCACTAACAGCTGTTAGCGGCCAGCAACGCTAGCGGCCTGTGCAGTGCAGTGATGCGAAGAGAGGGATGAGGTGTGTGAGGTTGAGCTACTTGTCAGTTGTCAAGAAACAAGACGTGATTGGTTTGTTTCGATTTACACCCGCCCCAACAATCCTACATTGTAAACACAGCCAGCATGGTGAGGAGGGGGAGTGTATCTGTGAAGGAGCTTCAATCCGTTTGAATGCACTATATGATTTCAACGTTAGATGGGAGAAATTCCTCCACACTGTGGCTTTAAGAAGACTGAACTTTGTATTTAAAAAAAAAGTTGATGCTCTCTGAGGCCCCTCCCTGGCCCTTTAAAGGCAAGATGGTTTGGTCCATCCCTGTGCTAGGATTCATCTCTACATCAGTCCAGAGCCTTTTCTCCATAGACCACCAAACTAAGAGATGTCTGTACAACTGTTGACAGGACACTGCACAGGAATTTGAGGGCAGGGCCAGTGGGAGAAACACTACTCTGCATATTCAGTGAGCCACATACTGCAGAAGTAAACCTGGAAGCTACAAAATGTTTTTGACACATGCACCAGGCAAGCAACTCCATGCTGCTAAAGCACCACCATATACTGTCCCATCTTTCCCAAGAAAAAGGAGATCAGTTCAAAAAGAGAAAAGAAAGAAAGACATAAAGACGGAAAGTTTTAAGGTGTGTACAAGAGACTTGGATCAAGATTGGAAGGGTGGGGAGCCCACAGAGGCCCCTCCTGAATAGAGCCCAGTATTTAATGCTACGTCCCTGTTGCCCAGCCCTAACGTCAAGCTCAGTCTTTCATTAAGACAGACGTCCAATGAACTCTATTGAATTGCCTACATTTTGAACTTTTAAACTGTAAAGTAATGTTAGCTGTTCGCCAGGTGTTAACTTTGGTCAACTGAAACACGATGGAAAGCGTTAGCTAGCAGCAGCTATAAGCATCAATACATTATTTTTATTTTGAAATTAAAGGCTGACTGAGGATTCAGTAAAATGACGAATTCACGAACACCAATTTCTTATAAGACAATGATGTGTTGAGGTGTGCAAATCTCGGGAAAAGTAAAGTGCAGTGGAGTTTGGTGTTGACTCTGCACAGAAAGAACAGAATGTATCATACGGAAGCGTAACGTTATACTCCTACCTTTCATACGTAGAGGGAGACCACACGCGGTCAAATTTCTCAGTATGTACTGGTTTGTTCTGTAAAGACGTGTTGTGATATATTCGGCTCATTTTTCAGTAACAGTGTTGTAACTTTTCTGTTCTCCGAGATTTTCTGTGTCCTGACTTCCTGTTCCTCGCGTAAGAGAGGTGCGCTCGATTTCTACAAAGCACGTGCCGACGGCTAACAGCTGTGCGTGCAAGACACTGTTGCATGAGGTAAGAAACGATCTGAAATAATAATAGTGAACATAAATACACAGTCAGAATCACAATAACATGGAAGCTTCAGGCAGGAATTTGTTATGAATGACAAAGACAAATTGTCACTTTTTATTTTTACAGTACTATAAGCTTTTTGAGTCAAAGTTTGACTTTCAAAGTAAAAACAATATTATGAGTCCTGCACATCCACATGGGTTCTTTAATTATACTGGCCGATCAGACCTCATTTTGACCATTATCATTACGTGTGCTACACAGTACCAGGATCGAAACTGGAGAATCTATAATAACATTTTCCTTTATTTTCTTTTTTCTGGCAGAAAAAACTGAAACTAAAGGATAGAAAATATTTATAGTTTCAGAAACTGACTTTCACATCACAGTGAACAAAAGTGTATTTGCTAAAGGACCGTTCTTCTTATCAAAGAAGGGAAGTGGCTGACGTTCTTTTTTCCTTGATCTTCCCTGAGTGACTGGCAGAACATGCATGACCCTCCCTCCACCATGAATAGATTTTTTTTAAACTTTAAACCTTTGAAAGTTAAAAGTTGAAGACAAAATCCTGGAGTTGAAAAACGCCTTGGTTTTTCACTCTTGTCATGCGTGATGTTTTGTTCATGCAAACAGTGTATGTTTGACCAAATTTTCAATGAGACGTAAAAAAAAAAAGAAAATGATCTTGATGAAATATCACTGTTTTAAGCTCAGATTAGTTTTTTTGTATCGAAAGCGTTTGTCAAACATGATGTACTCAACAACTGTCAAAAATTTGAAAATCCAACAATAATTGTGTGTTTTCTCAGTTTCTGGCTGTGATAAAAGGTGTAATTTTGGCATTTTTTTAAAAAGAAAACACACCTTATCTGCCATAAAAGAAATACAAATACAACCATTCAAATTTGTATGCCCCTTCCCCAAGGCCGGTTGTAGCTGGTAAAGGTGGAGCTGATTTTAATTACTTTACATACTGCTGGGTAGATTAATAATACATCATCATTTATTAACTGATTTATATTTTGTATTCATAATTTGAATCTACAAAGTAACTTAAGCTGTCTTATAATTGTAGTGAAGTAAAAAGTGAATATGTGTCTCTGAAAGAGAAGAAGTAGTTTATTAATGAGCATAAAATGGAAATACTCAAGTAGGCTATAAGTACTTCAAAACTGTACTGAAGTACAGTACTTGAGAAAACGTATTTAGTTATGTTCCACCAATGTTACCATAAATACAACTCTAGTCAATAAATGTTGAATGACAGTAGATGTGATTCTGTTTGTGTTTAAAAGTCATACTAATTACTAACAGCTACTAATGTTTTTAACATCATAATCCACAATTAATTTGGAAAGTCAATGTAACTTTTTTTAAAGAACACTCATGTTAACAGCTATCATCAGTAGTCGTTGGTAACCAACCAACATCTCTTACTGCCCCCCATTCAAAGCAGTGTAGAACCAGGCCTGCCCTCCCCTAAGCAAAAAATAAATAAATAAAAAAAATCCCTCCCCTAGGCTTAAAAAATTATTTAACATGCCTCCCCCTTTTTGCACCACCCTCTTCACCCTCATAAATAATGAACTGTCCCTAATGTTAAAGAATTTTAATGACCATATTTGCATCTTCAATATTAATACATTTCCATATACAGTATATACAGTAGGTGTCCCCATTAGTATGTACTCATTGCTCTGTTGCAGTCACAGTTAATTATGTTTCATGGTTTTGTCATTTCTGGTTACTAATGCACCTGTACACTTAAATTGGCTGAAGGAGTAATTGAAAATTTTTGCACATATGCAAGAATTAGAATTAGATGTGAAGACTGATACCATTCTCTTCCCTGGCCAAGTAGGTTCAAAATTACCATACTCACATGGAAGTGGTATAAATCATTCCATCCTCTCTACAATAAAGTGAATATGTGTGCTTCCCAAAATGTTTTCCTTGAAGATATAGTGACACTGAAAACCATTGGACCAAGTGATTCAACACCTCAGGGTATGTGCTGGGCTACTGTCCAATTACAAGATGTTTTTTGAACATGTTTTTTTTTTTTTTTTACCTATAGCATGAATGTGCTACACTACTACAGGCCATGTTTTATATATTATCTATGTGTGCTTTGACTGATACAGTAAGTCTTGATATATTTTATCTGTGAATTGAAGAAGGCACTTCACGCCCTGATTAGACCTCAGCTCAGGCTGAAGATGGGTGGAGCCATGCTGGGAATTATGTACAGTCACCAAACTATGCGTACTAACAAGAATGACTAAGGTGTAATTTGCCCTGCCTGAACAGAGGCAACAGATGAGATATCAGTGAAGGATACTTTGTACAGCCCCAACCAATCCTGTGAAGAGGTCTAAGGTCAGGAATTGTTCAGATCAGCCAAGCTCATTTACTGTGTGTGAGCAGGACCTTTAAAGGTCCAGTGTGTATGGATTTAGGGAGATATACATTCAGAATTAAAATATATAATAAGTAGGAGATTTTCTAGATTTTAGATTTTATTTAAAACATACAAAATAAATAAAAATTAAAAAAATATATGTAAGAAAACAAAATCCAGACACCTAGCAGACATATTCAGTAAACAAAATTAGTATTTCATGTCTGAAAAGGAGTAGGAGGAAGTGAATACTTATCAAGTGCTCCCCCTTTTTAATATTCTATCAATAAACTTAATATTAAACATAAATATTGCAACTTTCTGCCCCATCATTCACCGTACATAACTCAATTAAATCAAACAAAAAGTATATTTTCTTCGGTTTATAATCACCTGAAAAAAATGTCTAAAAATCATTGTGTTTTCATTACATGAGCCATTTGTATTGACAAAGGGAGCCGGTCCTCATCAATGGAGATTGCCATGCTGTTCAGTCTTTCTTCTACCACCGTGGCATGTAGCGTTGGAAAAACATTTCTTTTGGAGAAAAATAGACTTCTGTGGATTATTTGGCTCACAGCAAACCTCCTGATGACCACATATTCAGTGACTGATATTATTTTTTACTGTTGTAACTGATTGTGGCGCCATCTTGACCAGGACTCCCTGGAAGAGAGATCTTGTATCTCAGTGAGACCTCCTTGGCTAAATAAGGGTCAAATAAAAAAATATTAATATAAAATATCAGAAAAAAAGATAAGCGCATATTACCAGGTGCCGGCAAGCAGCCAAACGTGGTAGGAATGGTTTGAAACGTGAAACTGCTTTATTCAGTCTTTCTGTTGGATCTGTCAGGATCTGTTTGTTTTGGAGAGGAAAAGAACTCTGTGGATAATTCCAATCCCGGTAAAAACCTCCTGAACAACAGGCACTGAAGGAATTCTAACCAGTAGAAGTTTCTGCTGGTTTCAATTTGCAGTCCTCACTGTTAGACACAACTAAATCCCTCTAAATTGTGTGCACTTTTTCTCCAAATCAAAAAGGAAACAACAACTTCCATTTAGTGGGTAACACAGAAACACACACACACACACACACACACACACACACACACACACACACTACTACAATAGTTTATTGCATGCTTTGCAATAGAACTTGCATTGTACTGCACCATCAGTGTATTCATGTATCGGTCTAAAATGGTCTGTAAACTTCATTTCATAAATACAGTGTAAAGGTCACCTTCGTTCAACAGATAGAGCATCCACATAACGTGTATGAACACTTCCTGCTGTTGCACACAATGGCTGTGTGTGAATCCTCATGTCTTTCTGACTCGTTTGGCACTTGTTTGTGTTTCCTCTGACTCTGGCTTGGCTTTAAGAGCTTGTTTTGTGTTTAGGGACTGTGCTTGTCTGGTGGGAGGTTCAGAGTCCAGATCATCAATGTGGGCTGCAGGAATACATCCTGTTCCAGAGATCTTGCTGCTTGGGGAGCATCCTCCTTGGCTATGATCACAAGGTTTCACTTGTTGTACAGAAAAGCCTATTACCAGCGGACTGTTCACATTACAGGTGCTCAGTGGGGTCATGTCTCCTCTACAATTGTAAGTCTGCATCGGAAAAAACAGAGGGGATAAATTAATGCAAGAATACAATATAAAAGCCAATACAATACAATACAATAGGAAATAGATTCCACTTTGTTTAAGCTCATAATATTCATCAGGGATGTGATTCAACTCAAGGTTTATTTTTTGAGGCTGTACTTTGTAGTGTCATTATGCAAATAATAGGAAAACTGCATTAGCAAAAAGTAACAGTGGTCAGAAGTAGTAGAGCCCCTTCACAGTAACTGAAACACAACATTTGCTGAACAACATTACCATGTACATTCTCAAAAATGATAATGCTTAATACCTCTGACAGGTCCAACTAGAATAACCACCCCGTGGTTGTGTGCCTCCATGCACCAGTCAAGTTTCTCTTACAGTTCACATCCATGTCTATGAAAATATGGATGCTTCACACCCTTTGACCCCATGATAGAACAGACGATCTATACAATCAGCACAGTTTCTAGGTGGACACTAGAGATACCACTTTTTCCTTCCCGATACCAATTCCAATCCCTGAACCTTAGGTATCTGCCGATACCGAGTGCTAATCTGATACCAGCGCGTAAAATACAAATAGATGGGATATGAATTGTTCTATGTCTCAACTCCTAAAACTTTATGTCAAATACATAATACTAGAATGAATGCCATAAAACTTTTTTGTTATTATTATTATTATCATTATTATCCAGTGTTAACACACGCAGGCTTGTATTAACAAGAATTCTCACCAGGTGACTTAAACTAAGAAAATTTAAAAAATAGTGGCAGGGCTTTTACTCACCACAACTGCAGAGGCTCCCAGCTTCATTTGAAACAGACTACATTATAAAAGGGCTGTTATTTATCAGTCTCTCTGTGTTTTTATATTTTTACTTTATATCCGCTCCCGTTGCCTGAATAAAGTTAATACATCACACCGTCATTTCAAACTCAACACTTCCAGAACTTGTTTCAAATTAAAAGCCTCTTCTAACCTCCGCTGAGAGAATCCCTCCATTTTCTAAATAGGCTTTTATTGTGAAACATTTGTAGGATCTTGGTTGTGGAGGATACAGCAGCATGAATGTTTACATATGGCACTTCAAATGTAGCTCCTGACATCTGGTGGCACTTTTTAGGTGACCACAACAACATTTCGGCTGACACGTGAACAGCCACAGTGACTCAAATAATAGTAAAAGTAATAAAAATAGGACAAAAATAACCTGATGACATCACACACGTCGTGAAAGACAACCAGGGATGTTCTAAAAAAAAAGAGAAAACATTGCATGTCCTGCGATGTGACTACTGCACATACGCACATCGCAATGGCGATGTTCAAACGATAGCGTGCGTGGTATCAGATTGGTCATAGGCTGTACTCACCGATGCCCGATGCCCGATGCCGCATTTCAGGCAGTATTGGAGGCATTTCCAATACTGGTATCGGTATCAGTACAAGTCTAGTGGACACCCAAGGTTAGTGTCCCCAATTCAGTATCTGACCAAATAACTCCCCTTCTGTTCCTGAGATATAAAACTGAATAATGGCCAGAGGTGTTTTATGCAGAACATTAAGATGTCACAGTGGACTTAACCTTTGACCTTTTGGATATGAAATGTCATCACTTCATTAATTAATATGATTAGACATTTGTGTAAAGTTTTGTCATGATTAGCATATAAATTCTTGAGTTATGGCCAAAAACATACTGTACTATACTTGGTCACACTGACCTTGACCTTTGACCACAAAATTGTAATCAGTTTATTCTTCAGTCCAAGTGTACATTAGTGCCAAATTTGAGGACGTTCCCTCAAGCCATTCTTGAGATATAATGTTTACAAGAACGGGGAAAGACAAGGTCACAGTGACCTTGACCTTTGACCTATGACCACCAAAATCTAACCAGTTCATTGCTGAGTACGAGTGGACATATGTGCCAAATTTGAAGACATTCCCCTGAGGCATCCTTGAGATATGGTGTTCACAAGGATTGGGACGGATCGATGGATACAGGTGGGCAACCCAAAAACATAATGCCCCCAGCCAAGGCTGTCGTGGAGATGTAATGATTAAAGTCTTTTGGAGAGATTCTTTTAACATGAGCAGAGAAAAATTGAGATCCCCACCTTCTGAGAGGAGTCATCTTCATTTATTTGTGTCTCTTCTGATGTTGACCTTCTCTCTTCCTTAATACCTAGAAAAACACGAATCTAATGAGGTCACATAAAGGTGAGGGGTACAATTAAATTTAGACTAGATAAAAAACACTGGAATCTTTGGGAAACTTAGTTTTGCAGTATGATATCTAAAATGTGAAATTCTTTTAAACATCTAAACAAACACAGAAATCTTGAAAATATAATCTGTACCGAGGGAATAGCGGCCTAGTTGGATGTTGAGCCAGATGTTTCTTCGTTGAGCCCAGCCCCCTGGAGCCTCCACCTCATACAGATGCTCCAGATGTTCCTTGTGCTGCTGCAGGAAGCTCCTACATACTGAACACACAGTAGACACAAACACACAACCTGTCAAGGGGTTGCAATAGAATTAGCGCCTTCAATTCATTCACACACTTTTCTCCTCTGTTCATCTCAGCTGTCAGATAATCATCACTATCTGGGATCTCTGTGGCAATTGTGCTGGAATAGTTTGTGCTGAGATTAAAATGCCACAGCAGGACAAAACGGCATGATTTTTTTTACTGTGTTATGACTTTTAGCTGTTTGATGCACTGTGAAACATAAGTAAATCATTACTGAGTCCATGTTAAAGTGAACATTTCAGTTATTGTTAGTTATTCCCATATGGCATGATTGCAGCCAAGACATACTGTAAAAAACTACAGGAAATGTGCATTCTTCTGCCAAACATGACAGAAGTCTCCTCTAGATAAGGAAAAAAGTGAAGGAAGAAAGTGAGAGAACTAGAATGTACATAAACAAATAAATGGGTTGTGTGGGGGATAAAGGAGAACCTAAGCTTACCTGCCACCATGCTGGGTGACAATGGTGAGCTGACTCCCAGAAACTTCTCTGTGTAGAACGAGGAACAGAAATCTTCCAGCATCTGAAGACCAAAGCCTCTCCTCCTCCAGCTCCTCCTCACTAGCACTGTGTCCAGTACAGGCAGCAGGTAGCAGCTACTGCTCCAGCTGTCACACAGACTACCTGAAATATCAGCAGCACAAGAGTTACTGTGTTAAAGAATGCATAAAATCACAGTGAATAACTTCTTCTATGGAAGAATACGGTACCATCTATACTGAATTTTTGAGATCAAACTGGTCAATATTTGAGCATTAAACTAGAATGACCACCTCGTGGTTGTATGCCTCCAGTCAAATTGCAGTTACAGTTGACATCCATGTCTGTGAAAACATGGACGCTTCACACCCCCCACAGGTCATCTTTGAGAAAAAGAATGCGATGACATTCTGGATTCTTATTGAGCAACATCAAATGAGACGATGCGTACATCACCAGTGGTGGGTTTGATTCAAGCCTGGCGTGAACCGCTCAGACGGGCTGTAACGACAGTCTGACACCAGTCTAACACCGGCCAACCCGGAGACTTCATCATACGCCCGGGCAGGGATCAGCACCGAGACCCAGTATTAAACAACCCAAGGCAAGTTTAATAAACACCGTAATAACAGTAAGCTCCGCCATTATCAGCGTTACTTTTTAAAGTTTAGGTCTGTAGGTTTGTATCATCATTCTGCAGCAGTGGGGCCGCGGTGCAGATGAAGGGAATATAACTTCAAGATGACTCTAGTTAACGTCAACTTGTTACTGTGAGTAAGTGCGATAAAACCTCTGCCAGCCAAGCCAATACTTTATCAATACAAGTGATCAGCATGTAGAATATTTCAATCTGCTCTGTCCACAGTCTCTCATTCTCCGCTATTATGATTTATGATCGCGGTCGACACAAGCACATCCCGCTCGCGAGGCTAACAGCAAAGTGTTATAGACTTAAAACTAAATGAAAGCTGTCTGTATGTAGGCTAACACTTTATCTGAAGCCTGAGGTAGCCGACCTGCAGAGGACACTCACACACACACACACACACACACACACACACACACACACACACACACACACACACACACACACTCATGTGTGTGTGTGTGTGTGTGTGTGTGTGTGTGTGTGTGTGTGTGTGTGGAGGAGAGGTGAGAGGGAGATGCTGGTAGAGAGATAGTTAGATAGATCAGTTGCTCGCTGCTAAAAATGTGGCCCGTCAACATTATCTGGTTTTGAAATATGGCCCAGTTGAAATAGTAGCCTAATTGAATAGCCCTGCTGTAGTTTGTTAGCTGTCTAACAACACATCAAAAATAATTGTAAGCCGGTCTTCTTCAGTGAATCAGTTTATCATGTACACTCAAAAAATATTTAGGCCTAATATTTAAGATTGTTTGCTTATTAACCTGGTTGTTCTATATTTAAAACACATTGGGTTTATTAGTGCTATTAAATAAATCACATTATTGCTTATTATACTCATTATTATTATTATTTGAGCTTGCTTTATTTATTCATTTCACAGATAGTTATACATTGTTAGCCCTTAAATTCATTGTGGACGTGGACTTAAAATCACTGTTTTATTTTATGGCCTTGCTGCCCTGGTTTTTGGCCTTTGAGCCCTCAAAAGAATGACAACACGAAAGGCCAAGTGGCCTTGCCCCTAAAATGACGAAATTCCAAGCCTGGTGGACACCCAAGATCAGTGTCATCAATTCAGTATCTGACCAAATGTCTCCTCTTCTGTTCCTGAGATATGACGCTGAATAATAGCCAGAGGTGTTTTATGCAGAACATTAAAGCCTGATTTATGGTCGCGCGTTGAATTGACGTGGTTGCCGTGACGCCGTCGTGAACCCTTCGAACTTCTCCGTCACTCCGTTTCGTCGCAGTGCAATTCACCGCCAGAGCGGTAGGAGGCTGCGTCCCTTTCCTGAGTGGTTAACGTCGTCTCTAGTTGATTCTTTGTTTAGCTTCCGGCTTTTCCGGTCACAGAGAAATGAACGCGGAGCACGGACAGACAGCTCCGGCCTTATCCGTATTGAACGTTGAGCATAATGGCATATATATATATATAATGAGCCTTAACACTGCAACATCTACATCGCAACAGAAGATGTTTAAAGATGGCGGGGATGGCGGAATCTGGAAATACGGAACCGGAAATGCGCTGCTACCAAGCAAACCAATCACAGCCGTGCCGGTCTGCGTCGCCTCGATGCGTAGTTACATTTTTGGGAAGGTGCACGTCAGGCCAGGTGCAACGGCGAGCCTTCTGCGTAGCCCCGTACCCTACGATGTCGATTCAACGCACGACCGTAAATCAGGCTTAAGATGTCACATGTCCTGAAATATGACATTGATAATGGCCAGAAAACATTATGATGTCACAGTAAAGTTGACCTTTGAGCTTTTGGACATAAAATGTCATACTTTCATCCTTTTATCCTAATAAAGTTAGGCAAGTTATGGCAAAAAAAACATCAGTTATTCATTAAGTCCAGTTCATTCTTAAGTCCAATTAGACATTTGTACCAAATCTGAGGAAATTCCCTCAAGGCATCCTTGAGATACTGCTTTCACAAGAATAAGACAGACAAGGTCACAGTGACCTTGACCTTTGACCACCAAAATCTAATCACTTCATTATTAAGTTCAAGTTGATGTTTCTACCAAATGTGACGAAATTTCCTCAAGGTGTGCTTGAGATATTGCGTTCACAAAAATAGACAAGGTCACAGTGACCTTTAGCCACCAAAATCTAATCAGTTCATTGCTGAGTCCCACACTAAAATGTTTGCGTACATACAAATGAGGAAATGTAAGTACACCAAAAATGATTCTGATTTCTAATTAACCATGTTTATACCTGCCAGTATGCAACTTCCTTTTTTAAATCCCAAATCAACTTAAGAATGTTTACACATGTATCAGCCTCATATCCCGCCCTCTGCCCACCCACACTGACCATGAATGGTCAATGCAAAGCACCTCATGAATGTTAATTCATCGACATGAGCCTGGCAACAAAGGCAACAACCAAGAGGAAGACCAGGAACATTAATTTTCTGAACAGAATTCCAGGTGATTGTGGGTGAAGTAGAGGTTAGTGATAATGTGTACTGCGGTTCATGCAGTGAGTTAATCGAACAGGACAGTACCTAAAGTTTTAAAAAGGATGCCAAAAAAAAAGAAAATTGCACCCCCTTGTTTTTGCTAATTTACACGATCTATATTTGCAGGTGGTAAAGATGTGCTGGGTGAGGTGACCGGCGAAAGGGAGTGTGTGTGGCAGCCACCACGGTGGATCCAGTGGCAGCACAGTCTTCCCTGCAGCGATTTTGCACACACTATGGGGAAACTAAAACCATCCTTGGTGTTAAATGCACAGTATTAGAAGAAATGATTGAATATGATGCTCTGTTTTGCAGTTCTTTAATGCTAATTCATGATATCTTGGATTTCTACAACTGATGACGATAATTTCATCAGTTAGCCTGGTTAACATTGTTGAGGTGAAAATGAGTCAGTTTATTCATGCTTAATGTCACAGATGGGAAAGCCAGATTTTTCTGAATCCTGCCATAGACTGGTGTCATCCAAGCATCCTAACAGCTCTGGACAGTGCACACCACAGCACCAACCCTTTCCCCTGCGCTCCGAGGACAGGGGATAAGATGAGATGAAATGAGATAAAACTTTTTGATCCCACACCAGGGAAATTCACGTTACAGCAGCTCAAATCACACAGACAGAAAAGCAAGTTGAATGGCAATAAAATACTTACAGAATAAATAAAAAATACAAAAGATATGTATCAGAAATAGAAAAATATAAATTACTAAATTCAGACACAACTATACACTCAATACTATTTACACTATATACACCTTGTGCATATGTGGAAAAAAGAATATGTATATATGAATATATGTATGGGTATATATTGTCAGCTGTATAAGATAATTGCATACTGGATGTCATACACACAGTGTGTAATATTAAAATTAAAAACAATGTCAGGAACAATTAAACAGTGTTGCCTTGCAAAGGCAGATACCACAGAGAGGCATACTGCAAAGAATATTAGTAGCAGACATTTTGCAGTGAGGTTCACATTGGGGAATAAATAAATATTGCATGGAGTAAATATTGCACGGAATTCACAGTGTACATATACTGTGTTGCACAAGATAAGGGAACTGAATAAGTAATGTGACATAACAGTGCTGCATACTGGTACTGATGTTAAAGAGTCTGACTGCTGATGGGACAAAGGACCTGCGGTAGCGCTCCTACCTGTGCCTACTGTCTCACTCAGGGGGTGAGAGGTGTTGTCCATGATAGATGTCAGCTTGGTTAAAATCCTTCTCTTACCCACCTCCTCAATGGATTCCAGAGAACTGTCCAGGACAGGTTTGGCCCTCCTAACCAGCTTGTACAGTCTTGTGCAACCCCTCTCAGTGAGTGCTTGTAATATATGTGTGAAGTAGTGAGCATAATTTGATTTAGTTTGATTTGATTTGAGTTGGCTATATCTTTCACTACTGAAAGTGCTCATGGGGTGGCTATGGCTCACACAATTACCACTACTTCATTTTAATGTTTTTAAAGTGGACCTATAAGAAACATGTGATATGTGGTGAAGTTAAATGTGTGAGAGATCTTTATACATATAATGATTCCTCTAACATTTATTGTCTACAATCTGACTTCAATTCTGTTGCTATCTGAGTCCCCAATTTCCCCTCGCTCCAAATGTGTTCACACATGGGTCAGAGTTTTCCTATTATAATGTACATTTCCTCATCAAGTTATTCTCGATAAATCCCAATTTATGCTTAGAAAGTGGCGTATGCATATTTCAGGCCCTTTTTTGCACATACACTATGGTTATAAATAAGATCTCTGATCACAGTCCTCTGGTTCATTTTGGATTACACTTTGGATTAACTTTCTCTTTCACAGCATCTTGCCTCGCCATTTTGTACATCTGAAAATCCTGCTGCAACATGGAGATAGTTGTGACATCTTGTTGCTAGAAACACTATTGTTGAGATGAATTCACTTTACTTTAAAGTCTGATTGTGTGCAATGACATAGAATCAACAGGTGATTCGGTAAATCAATTGTGACCTTAAGAGGGAACAATTACCATATTAAAGCTGCACAAGGCAAAATTTGCATGTAAAAATACACCAATACATCCCTCTTACTCTCATCATTTTCTCTTCCACCCTCTCCCTCTCCCCCTCCATCCTACCTTTGTGTTTGACAGTGTAGAAGCCGACTGCCTGGCTGTCTCTCCACAACAGTTTGCAGCTCTCTGTGGCGGGGTGCAGAGAGAACAACACCTCCTCCTGTGAGGACCTCTCCACTACCTGACTGAGCAGGAACACAATCACCCTCTCTATGATGGACTGCACCTGGGGAAGACACTCAGATTTAGGAAGCTCATGAACACTGATGAGAACAAAAAGCAGATAAATTACAACTTCAGAAAGTGTGCAACTTTCAAATCACAAGAGCCAAGATTTGAATTAGACTTTACATGTAATTAACAACATCTGAAAGGAATACTTCACCCACAGAATGACCAGTTGTAAATCAGTAAGTCATACTGTGTTACCTTAAATTCTGGAGAACTGGTGAATATATTGATTAATTAATTGAGTGGGGACCAGATTTAACAACAGCAAACTATATCAAAACATCTGTTTTCAAACTCTCACACAACTCGTTCAGTATAATCCAATCCAGTGAACACCAACCTGGATTTTAACGTTGATTTCTGGTTGAAAACTAGTTGAATTTCAGTCTAAATGTCTAAGACCTTTTTTCACATCTTTTCAACCAGATAAAATGTGATTACAGCATCAACATGTCACAAAAACAAATTTGTTTAATCATGCTGCTAATTTGTTAAGTTGTATGTTAAAAGAGATACAACATCGATAAGTTTGCAGGTATTACTCTAAACTCATATTGCACAGGTGGGTGAAATGTGGTTTACAAGAAGACGTAATTTCAACGCATATGATGTTTAATACAACATGTCACAACAAATATGGAACTGTATAGTCTGTGTGCTGCCAGCAAGAAGCTTTCAGGACAGCTTTCAGATCATTTTACATCATTAATAGAAAACAGCAGAACTTGAGCTTACTGCTGTAATGCACATGTGCAAGTACTTTGATGTTACAGCATCATCAAAGGTATGGATGCCTTGCGGCCCACTGGGACCTGCAGACCGAGGTGAAGGAGCTGACAAAATAAAGGGTAGTCCTCACGCTACCTACATACTTAGTAAGTATCTGTGCTACTGTATTTCAATAAAGCCAAACAGAAATGAGCTCTATTACTTTTATTATATGCTGCTCACGATGTGACCTAGGCTGCTATTTGTCATACAGCAGTATACAAACAATATAGAGTATGCAGTATATGTTTGTTTGTGTATATAAACTGTGTGTATATAAAGCACAAAAAGTAAGGAAATTTGTGTTTGGTAGATTATTTCTTTGTTGTAACAATGGTTCTTGGCAATAAATCTTACACCATTGGAACACCTGTTTATTTCCCTTTAAAATGGTGCCACATTTATGAGGAACATGCATTTGTGGGATTAGCAGCAGAGCAGCTGCTGCGCCCATGAAATATTTGCCATATCTTCTCTGCCAATGCCAGTGAAAATTAATGTCTTACCAAGATTGTTGTTTCTGTTCTAGTCACTGCCTACAGTGATTTCTGAGGCTACTTTTAAAATGTCAGACAGAGTCGTAACAAAATTGCAACTTCTCTGCCCAAAAGTGAAGGGAGGGTTGAATTTACCAAACTTAAAAAAATATTACTGGATAGTGCAACTTAGAGCCTTAGTTATGTGGATAACTAAAGAGCCTAATTCAGTATGGGTGGGAATGGAGCAGAATTCATGTCAAAATGTACCTTTGGAATCACTTCCTTTCTTGGATGAAAAGGCATGGGAAAGGCTTGGTATTGGAAATGACTGGATCAGGGGAACAATGAAAATATGGTCAACAGTAAGGGAGAAATTGAAACTGTCAGAATCTATTTGTAGGGCCACTAAAACAGCAACAAACCCTGATTTTCTTATTATCTACTATGGACTCATGATATTTAATGTGGGCAAGCAAGGGGCTGGTATATATCATACAGGTTTTCAATAGACAAATCATACTATCATTTAAGCAACTTAAAAAGGAGTTTAATCTATCCTCACATGATTTTATAAATTTCTACAACTTAGACATTATCTTCAGGAACATGTAGAGTGGGAGAATATTTGTAAGATACCAACTAACTAGAGGAGCTGATAGTGTTGTCTACTGACAAGGGGGCAAAAAAGGGATTATATCAAAATGTATAAAGCACTACAGCATGAATCCAATAACTTGTACTGTACTGAAAAATGGGACCTGGAAATGAACATTGTAATAACAGATGATACATGGAGAAAACATTTGCAGCTGGACATCAGTTAACCAATAGTCCTGTCTACAGGTAATTTGACTGGAAGGTGAACATGCAAATGTCAAGCGCATTTAAATGCTGACATCAGCATTAAGGATGTGTGTAGTTCTGACAGGTAACATGACCATACCTGAGCAAATTAGCACATGTTCATGTTAGCTAACATTTATTGAGCTTGTTCTGTCTTTTAGACCTCTTTCCTTCCTCAGTGAAGATCTATATGTGACTGGCTGAACTAAACTCACCTCCATCTCCTGTCTCAACTCTGGCATATCTTACATCATCACTCTACGGAAGGTCCACTGTTGACAGGATCGATGGATCATTTCTTGACACAGTTTCTCAGGCAAAATGGTGAAGAAACTCTACGATATGCTGCTAAATTGCTTTAAAAACTCATAATCTTATGCTCGTAGAGCTCATCCAGTTTAGGAACAAACATACGCATTCCATAATTAGGCATCTGCCTCACATGAGCATGGATTAGTCTGAGGGATTTCTCAACAGATAAAACCCCTACACCTTGGTAAGGGCACAGACTCAATGGAAATGGGTTCATGCATGTGTGTGAAATTTAGTGTCTCTGCAGGTTTAACTTGTATGTGTTGCAAACATCTTGGAGGGGACACAACCTTGATAGAGCACTGCTCTATCCACGCCAAAAGATGTTTACTCCAGATGCTGCAACAATAAGGCCAGGACAGTCATTAAAGATCCCAATCATAATCCCATAATTAGTATATAAATTGTTGAGTTATGGACAAAAACATCTTTAGTGAGTTTTTCTGTGAAATTCTGATCAGTCTATTGCTGAGTCCAAGTGAATATTTGTGCCAAATTTAAAGAAATTCCTTTTATGCGCTCACAAGATTGGGACGGATGTACAGATATATGGACATACGTACATATGGGCAACCTAAAAACATAATGCTTCTGGCCACAGCTATTGCTGCCACTGAGACATAATGAATAAGGCTGATTACATAGACAGATAATTCTGTTTCTTTCCACAATGCTCACACCTGTGTAGTAACGCTGCTCTGTGCTGTAGTGATGCTAACGTACAAACAGGTGTGTAAAAACACGGTTACCGAAATCAGACCACTTCTGGACTTGCTGGACGTTCGTAAGATGTTATCCACACTCCACCACTTCTCATGCAGGTATAAAGCCACCACTGGAAGGGAGAGCAGAAAACATTAGTCTTTGTCTTAACAAGTGTGGACAAGGGCAGTGAGCTTAGTTCCAAACCTTGTGTTGGATCATCAGGAGGGTGAAGTGCCAGCAGTAAACAGGCGGGTTGGTCACCTTCAAACAGCTGCATCCACCTTACAGTGTTTGCTGTTATCGCTATCTGAGCAGACAGGAAAAGGATTTTGTTCATTCATTTACACTCCTTGACCTAAAGACACCAGTGGAGCAACAAACACTCTGTACTTTTTTCTAAAACATACTTTTCTTTGATGTCAAGCAAAATGGCTGTACTTTGAAAGAAGCATTTCAGGAGGCAAAACCAGGGAGGGAAACTAACTTTTTTGTCCACCTTCAGAAGATCATGGGCTGCCCCCTCTCCTCTCTGAAGGACAGAGCTGAGGGTGTTATCAGAGACAGCATCCATCCTGCTTTACACCTGTTTGTCCTGCTGCCCTCAGGCAGGCGTTACAGGTCCATCA
This sequence comes from Epinephelus cyanopodus, assembly GCA_026686955.1. Taxonomy (NCBI): domain Eukaryota; kingdom Metazoa; phylum Chordata; class Actinopteri; order Perciformes; family Serranidae; genus Epinephelus; species Epinephelus cyanopodus. The sequence continues at coordinate 41,365,502 of CM048917.1, read as the reverse complement.
GAACCAGGACAAACAGGCTCAGAGACAGCTTCTTTCCACAATCCATCACTACCCTAAACAGTGTTGCATAAATGTTGTTTGCTATGCAAACGCAATTATTATCTGTATTTTGCATCCTTGTTAATGTGCAATGACAATGAAGGCTTTCTATTCTATTTCTATTATTCTATTCTGTGGTTGTTAGCTTCCAAAATCTACCAGCCACTCAATAGATTACCAATATTTTTTTGGCTGTTGAATGCAGCAATTTTGGCAGCCACTTCCATATTTCACAAGCATTTGGCTGATGGCTGGTGCTAATTACCAACCTTGCACAAAACATTAAGCTCCACCAACAAATCAGTGTCAAGAATATTTGCAGATATTTGCAAAATCACCTCCATCATGATCAAAATTGTTAACAATAATTAAATTAATAGGAAATTAAGAATAGAGTGCTCCAGGGATTACGATATTCTGTAGGGCAATGCAGTTTCTCTGACTACCTCGTCAAAAAGCCTATGGAATTTTCGCATTGGATTTTAGATTACTGCTGAAAATAAACTCTGTGGCAAGCAAACATTTATGATACTTTGATACATTTTGTTCAGCAATATGATCTCCACAAATGAACACCTCCTTTATAAATTTTTAAAACCTAATTGCAATCACCAGAAGTAAAAGGCTATCATTGGTTATAGGCTAAACGAACAAATGAATGAATGAAGTACACCGGCCCAGATTCTGTCTCCAAAGATGTCAACAGTGCAAGGCAGCAGCAGCCTAATCTGGTTTATTTTAGCTTCACTTCTGTACAGTGGGGGTAAGTGGAGATGCGTTGTCCATTTTTATACAGTCTATGGTCTGTAAAGCTGTCTAAGGCTTGATGACGTTCTATAGTCTCATTTAGCAACTTGTGAACAACCACCTTTTTTTAAAGGTACATAAAAGCTTAAAATTCACAGTGGGGTATTTACTGATGTATTTTACATATTAGAACAAAAAAGTGAAAGTCTCTTTGGCTTATGTTAACCACAGACCTTATTTCAGGCATCTAACCAAAAACCCACTCAAAAAACCCATTGACTTTGAGACAAGGGAACCTGAAGTGCCAAAATGCTAACTTACTTCTGGGTTTTACGTCTCATTCCTGGGGCACTTATATTGTGTACAGTTAATTGGAAACAGTTTTTTTTTTTTTTTTTTTTTTTTAAAAACCAACAACACACAATCATGGTCATAATGAAAAACCGAGGTCGTTACAAGAGTGTCATGGTACCTTTGAAGTATGTGATAATTGAAACCACTGATCATTATGAGGTCTTGACTCCAAAGACGAGAGGTACAGTTCAGATGCCGATCTCAGGTCAGTGTCACTCACAGCTGGAAGGTCTACTGGAAACATGGCCTCTTAAAGGGAATACAGCTCTTTAAAGGATAGTTATAATAAACACTGACAAACAACAAATATGTCCCTTGACCTGATGAATGTAATCACATCTGTAGAGACTAGGGTGCCATGATAAGCAATCATCCCTAACTGACTGTATTTTGTCCAGTTTTCTCATGCAGGGAAAAATGTCCTTTCACCAGATTACATCAAAGATTCTGGCTATTTAAAATACCTTGCTTGTGCAAACACAGAAAAACAAGTAGAGGGAGACTTGTGATCTTTGGCAACCTAATACTTCCTTGTAGTGAGGGATACGCGGAACACTTACGGTAATCAATGAGCTAAACATTAACTTTCAGGTCATACTGTTCATGTCTCATGGACGAGAATTTCATTTTCAAGTTCTGGCACTATAATGAAAATTGTAAAAATCCATTTGGGTGTATTGGTAAGCTATACTAGAATTTAAAAAGTTACTACTTATGATTGAGAAAATATTTGGAGTGACAGTGACGAGTCACGAGCGAGACAGCAGTACACCGACAGTTTGACTTGACTGTTCATACCTGTCATGCCTGTTACAGGTGCTGCTACTGTGTGTACTTTGACCTGCCAACTAACCAATGCTAACAAAAGCAAATTGTAAAGGCAATAACACCCTTAAAGCCTCGCAGAACGCTTTCATAACAAACACCATAAATTTAATTTGGCAAGGCGTCACAGTAACAATAAACTTACTTCACGACTGGCAAATTACAGGATGGCAGCCATCGACGAAGCTTCCTGTTCCACCTGTAACTTCCCTTAACTTCACTCTGAAGTCACCTTGACGTGTTTGTCGTTGACCTGCAGCGACACCCTCTGGTAGGATAGAGTCACTGCGTCACTTCAACACTCTTCAAGCTCCAGCAACATGACCGGAAATGTGTCAGGTGTACTTAAAAATATAAGCAGAGATATTGGATAAACTGGCGGAAAATGCGGGACCATAACTCCACCATAAATTAGGTATAAGATTGTTAAAACGTACCCTTTGATGTTTTAAAGTTAAAAGTTGAATATGAAATCCTGGAGTTCGAAAAAGCTCAGTTCTTCACTCTTGTCATGCATGCTGGTTAGACTGAATTAAATGAGACAAAAAAAGAGGTTTTGATTATCACTGTTTATAGCTCAGATTGTTGTCCTTTCCTTTCCTTTCCTTTCCTTTCCTCTCTGATGGAAGCTTTGTTGCACAAAATGTATCCAAGGACTGGTGAAAATGGCATGTTCATAAAACAGTCTGGGTCACCCATATCAAAGCCACATCACACAGATATTTAGAAAAAAGTAGGCTATTTAACTAACAAACAACATGCACTTAACTACACATAACTGTGCCAACGCAATTTGACAGTCCCTTGTCTTCTCTTGACAATGTTGAGGTAAATTCTAATGTTAAAGGGAAAGTGGAAATAGTTCTCAAAACATCAAATGGTTCAACTGCTTCACCTACTGGCTGAAAGCAGAAACACTGCTAACTTTTGACTTAATATTCTGATGACTGAAAATAATCACAGCTTTTTATTTTAGTGTTTTTTTTTTGTTTGTTTTTTTATTAAAAGAGACTTCCCCATAAGTACACACATAGACTACTACTGTGCTCACATTTGTTACTGAAATTGCATCAGACACCTAAACAATCAGTCCAGGTGAGCCATATCACAGATATTTATAATTTCACTAATTTTACTAACAGACAACATCTACTTAAAGTACACAAACAAAACCAAAATGCATAATATGGTATTGGACGGAACTGTAACAAATGCAATTACAAGAAATGACGTGGGGGGAAACAAACCCTTGAAATATGTTTTGAAGTATTGGTCCTTACTCAAACAGCAATAGTAAAAGTTGCGATTAAACATAGGCGTGAGGTTACCAGTAAAACGATTAACCTGAGAGGTAATAATAACATAGACGAGCACTGTTACACCGTCAATGTTACATCAAAGCATGTGTTTCCGTTTGCCATTGCTTCAGATCCTTGGTAGTTTTGTTTTATTCTGAAATGTTTTAACCGGAAGTCGTGTATTTTGCCGTGACCAGGCTTCTGCTAGGTAAACAACAGCCAGTGTCAGTGGCCATAGTTCGGTTCCAGGCTTGACATGTTGCACAGTTTGACCCTGAGCCGACGGCTGCTCTCTCACCGGCATTGCCTTCTGCACTGCCGCCGCGTTAAATCGGAAGACGCCGCCAAAGTAAGTTTGCTGCAGAGTTATTATGAGCTGGTTACTGTTGTACCTAGCCTCCATGTAGCTAGCGGTAATAAAGCCAACAACATATTAACAACACAGTGACATAGCCGATAAAGCACTGTGGTCATAAGCAAACATTTACCTAATAACCCAGCTGTTGTATGGACCTTATAGCTGAACTTTATGAGGGTTCTACTGATAATGTTACCGTTAGGTAACATGTATTTTATGGTGAGGTTAAGTTGGCACTCTTCTTGTTGTGTGTTGTTACACACAGTGTTGCAGTGACATAGGTTAATTTGTGCACACATGCTTATATTTGTATATGTGTGTGATACTGTGCTCGATTTACGGTCTTCTGCCCCCGTTCGTGAAGTTAGGAGTTTGGGTCTAGATAAGAATAAAGTTAGAGCCCATTTAAGTTGTGTTCTGTAGTGACCTGGGGCCTCATGTACAAAGGGTACGTACGCACAAAAACGTGGCGTACGTCCTTTTCCACGGCAAAGTTCAGATGTATCAAGAGTGAAATGACCGTGGAAATGTGCGGTGCCTCACGCCAACTTCATGGCTGGCGTACGCACGTTTCTACAGCTGTTGATCCTTTGGCGACACTTAGAGGTGATGCTGGGAAACTGTTATAATAAATAAATGTGAAAACAATTAGTCTTTAGAGTGATGTGCACATCAGAGAAACATGAACAATTAACGCTGATGAACAATTAACACACCCACGTGTCTGCAATAAGATGAGTGGATATAAAAGCATGCGCAAAGTGGTGCCGAAAATACCGTTAACAACAACAGCTGCTTTAGCAGTATTAGAAGGTTTGTAAATGGCGCAATACGAAGAGAGCGTGTGTTCAGAGACAGATGGCACTGGCACATGATAACAACTGGCTCATCAGCTGCTTCAGGTTCCCGAGGCCAATCCTCCTTCAACTGTGCGCAGAGCTGCAGTCGGCAGCGCGACACGGCGAGGAGCCATGCGCTGCCTGTATCCATACAGGTGCTGACCACACTGGGGTTCCTAGCAAGGGCATTCCAGAGGGAGCTGCTGACCGGGTCGGGACTGTGCCAGTCGACCCTGAGCCGAGCCATGCCAGCTGTGTGGGACGGGATTATCCGCATGTCAGCCAGGTATATCAAATTCCCATAAAATGCAGCTGAACAGGCCAACATTAAAGCGCAATTTACAGCAACAGCTTTTTCCCTAACATTATCGGAGCTATCTACTGCAAACACATGGCTACAGTATAAAAGCGCCATCACAGGATGAATCTGTTTATGTCAACAGGAAGCATTTTCATTCGATAAATGTACAGATCATATGTGATGCGCAAATGCAATTAATAAACATTGTGGCGAAGTGGACTGGTTTAATGCACGACTCATACATTCTGAGTGGCAGCATGGTTGGGAACATACTACTAGCTGGCACTGTGCGAGATGGGTGGATTTATGATGAATAAATAATTTATTTGTTTAATTATCCTAATATTAATCCCACTGATGCGCACTGAGCATATGCGCCCCAAATATTATCCTGTCTTCACAGCATCAGTACTAGTCAGTGGTTAAAGTTAGTGACTTGCTGATTTTTGCTGGTTAAACTGCAGCTTCAGAGCTTTCTAACAAGCCCCTGACTGTCTCTGTGTGTAAGGTACTTAGTCAATAAACCCGTGCGTAAAGTGTGACATTTCTTAATCAGCCTCATCTTTTCCCCGGCGCACTTCTGCGTTAATTTACAACAATAGTGTCTGATCCGTGTAAGTGGTGTATACAACTAACAAATCGAAAATGGAAATCCAGTTCACATTGTTATTTGTCTGCTTTGAATTGACCCCAGGCAACTCTGTGTTCAAACAGGGTGAGCTCCTCCTCTCCTGTCCCCCGCCTGTTTTGGCCACACTTTGACGATGGGCAGCCGCCCTCCGCTTCACGTCCACCTTAATATCGGACCACTTCTTTATTAATTCTGCGTGTGTACACTTTTCTGTCCCCACAGCATTGACAGCCTCACACACACTCTCCCACTCACTCCGCTTTACGTTTAGTATTGATGCCGGAGGACAGCGTGCCAAAAAGTATCTTTGCGCGCCTCCACTTAAGTGAGTAGCGTTTCCAATTCATATTCTGTGAAAATTTTCTTTTTTCCTGTTTTATTAATTCTTTTGTTTTAGTTTTCTGATCGTGCGGAGAAGGGAATCTCAGGTGCAGGGTTCATTTAAATATGATTTGCATATTTAAATGGGGGCGTGAACAGGGAGGGGCCGGGTACTCCAACATGTGCGCTCAATTCCACGTTGATTGGGATGTACAAAGGAAATGTGCTTGGATTCATGTGTACGCACAGATTCATACATCTGGATATTTTTGTGCGTACGACGTTTTCTGGATTTAAGCGTACGTCATGTTTCAGTAGGAAATCCACGCAAGTCTTTGTACATGAGGCCCCTGGTAGTGATGGTGCTCCTGCTGGGTCAAATAATTGTAAGTTAGCACGAGGGTACTTTTAGTCTATCCAGTAGGAACAGTGCATACAGGGAGACAGATTTGTCTAAATGTTAGGTGTGTAAACAGATCGACAGTCCCTGTGTAAATGTGTAGTCTGTATACATTAAAAAATAGAAGAAGAAAAAATATGTGAACTAGCAAAACATATGCAGTGTCCATAAAATGCAAATGTGCAATTGTAGAATTGAGATTCACAAATAAAATTTGGATTCACCAATATATGTTCCAAAATTTCTTTGTCAAGTGACAGTAGTGTGTTCTTGCTGTGTCTCTCTGCCATGAACACTCCTGCAGCCTCTTCCTTTGCTGGATGATTGTATACCTGATATCATTCTCCAAGAGCCAGCAGGGTGTACTTTATAAACACCTCTGTTTTTGTCTTAAACATGTCCTCCTCTCTGGCACACCACGGTGAGAGTATTTTGTCTGAGCAGCTCCTCCCAGTCCATGGTGCAGAGCAGAGCTGTCCTATAGAGACAGGTTGTCTTCAATCATAGATGCTGCATCAGTCAAATCCTAAAGACGATACCCAGGTGGTTTCTTATGAAAGAAGTTTTTTTTTTACTTGTCATGCAGCTTATGTACCAACTTGAACCCAAGCCTGAGTTTAAACCCAAGGGTTTGATTCAGTCATTTTCCAGTGGCAGTTCATTGGTATATTACAAACTTGACTCAGGACTTGCAACAAATGAGAGAGTCCACACACAAATGAAAGGTGGCAAAAGTATTTCTTAAACTAAGCACAACAACTTAAATATAACAAAAAGTAGGAGTGTTAGTAGGAGTGCAGTTTGGATGGATGAAAGTGATGCTGCTAAGAGTAAAGCTAAATAACAAGCAAACTAATTATTTAGCCACAGTATAATTATCCCACTCTCCCCCCCCCTTTTTCAGCATTGAGCCCAAGTATGACCAGGTCTTCATTTCCTTTCCTGTTTGTGTAGATAATATTAAAAAAGGCGTCTTAAATAAACGTAGAATTTCTGTTGGCTACGAAACTCGTTTGGTCTATGTGTATGTGTATGTGCCGATTTGTCTATTAAAGGGTTCATTGTTTTGGCTAAGATTTTAGCAAACAACTTTCCATATAGATTCAGTAGAAAGATTGGGCGATATGAGCCCACCTCTTGTACATATGTTGTTTGGGTTGGCATTATTTTTTCAGGTTGTTCATCTATCTGTCTCATCCTTGTGAACATGATATATCAAGAACACCTCAAGGGAATTTCTTCAAATTTGGCATTCATGTCCACTGGGATTGAAGAATAAACTGATTAGAATTTGATGGTCAAAGGTCAAGATCAGTGTGACTTCACAAAATATGTTTTGGCCATAACTCAAGAATAAATATATTAATTATGACAAAACTTTACACAAATGTCTAATAGGATAAAATAAGTGTGGTGACGTTTTATATCCAAAAGGTCAAAGGTCAACTTCACTGTGACATCATATACACTTTCCTGGCCATTACTCAACATCGTATCTCGGGAATAGAAGGGGAGACATGTATACTGATGTGTACAGTATACGGATGTATACTATAGGAGAAACAAGACTGGTGTACAGAGGCATGCAAACATGGGGTAGTAATTCTAGTATCTCTAAGCTGCTGTAATTATAAAATTTCCCACTGTCGGTAATAAAGAACTCCGTCCATTTTTCCATCCATCTGTCCATCCTTCCATTCAAAATGCCATTTGCTTCCACTCTGGTGTTTGGAAAGGACATAATACAGCCCAGAAGTGGGCAAACTGGTCCAGACCGAAGAATCTCAATAACTATTCGATGGAAAAATGAAAGTTTGTATAGACATTCATGTTACTCAGAAAATAAATCCTGCCGATTACAGTGATCCCAGGCTTTTCCTTTAACACACCATTAGTTGACTTTTTTTTTTTTAATGTTTCAACAACTATCATATGGATAGCCAAAAATTGCAGTACCAAGAACCTCATGTCCCCCAGATGATGAGTCCTAATGAATAATTGGGAATTAACTTACAGTGTATCAATCAATCAATTTTATTTATAAAGCCCAATATCACAAATCACATTTTGCCTCAGAGGGCTGCATAGGACATCCCTCTGTCCTTAGGACCCTCACAGCAGATAAGGAAAAACTCCTCAAGAAACCCTTTCAACAGGGGAAAAATGGTAGAAACCTCAGGAAGAGCAACTGAGGAGGAATCCCTCTTCCAGGACGGACAGACATGCAATAGATGTCGTACAGAACAGATCAACATAATAAATTAACAGTAATCTGTATGACACAATGAGGCAGAAAGAGACAGAGACAGAGAGAGATGCAGGACAGACGGTAATGATAATAGCTTACAACAACATTAATGAAAGTAATAATATTATAATTATAATTCTGGCTACTGTGGTGCAATATGTTGGAAAGTATATATTAATATCTGATAGTATACATATGTGACAATAATCATATGTGTAACAGCAGCAGGATGCATCAGTCAGGACCACGGCAGCAGCACAACCACACACTTCACACTATCCAGGCACCGCTACGATATAACTTAACCTGCGTGACAGTGGAGCACAAAGGCTCTGAAGAAGAAGCAGAGAGTGACATGCAGTACAGTCAAGTTAGCAAGATGCAGTAACAGGACATGAGTGTTAGCAAGGGAGAGAGAGAGAGAGAGAGAGAGAAGGAGAGAAGGGGCTCAGTGTATTATCAGACGTCCCCTGGCAGACTAGGCCTATGCCAGCCTAACTGGGGGCTGGTCCAAGAGCCAGCCCTAACTATAAGCTTTATCAAAAAGGAAAGTCTTAAGTCTGCTCTTAAATGTGGAGACGGTGTCTGCCTCCCGGACCGTAAGAGGAAGATGATTCCACAGGAGAGGAGCCTGATAGTTGAAGGCTCTGGCTCCTGATCTACTTTTGGAGACTTTAGGGACCACGAGTAACCCTGCGTTCTCAGAGCGCAGAGTTCTGGTGGGATAATATGGCACTATGAGCTCTCTAAGATAAGACGGAGCTTGACCATTTAGAGCTTTATAAGTTAACAGTAGGATTTTAAATTCAATTCTGGATTTTACAGGGAGCCAGTGCAGAGAAGCTAAAACAGGAGAAATATGATCTCGTTTCTTAGTTCCTGTTAGTACTCGTGCTGCTGCATTCTGAATTAGCTGGAGAGTTTTTAATGATTTACTAGAGCTACCTGATAATAGGAAGTTACAGTAATCCAGCCTAGAAGTAACAAAAGCATTGACCAATTTTTCTGCATCTTTTCAGATCAGGATAGGCCTAATTTTTGCAATATTACGCAGATGAAAAAACGCAGTCCGTGAGGTTTATTTTAAATGAGAATTAAAAGACAAATCTTAGTCAAATATTACTCCGAGGTTTCTTACGGTAGTGCTAGAGGCCAGAGCAATGCCATCTAGAGAAACTATATCATCAGATAAAGAGTTTCTGAGTTGTTTGGGGTCAAGAACAGTAACTTCAGTTTTGTCTGAATTTGACATCAGGAAGTTGGTGCTCATCCAGGTTTTTATGTCTTTAAGGCATTTTTGAAGTTTAGTTAATTGATCAGTTTCTGGCTTTATCGATAAATACAATTGAGTATCATCCGCATAACAATGGAAATTTACAGAGTGATTCATCATTAACATGAATGAACTGAAAATCATCAGATAAATAAGATTTAAACCAGCTTAGTGCAGAACCTTTTAGGCCAATTAAATGTTCCAGTCTCTGTAGCAGAATTTGATGGTCAATTGTGTCAAATACCGCACTAAGATCTAATAAAAACAAGTACAGATATGAGTCCTTTGTCTGAAGCAATCAGAAGGTCATTTGTAATTTTAACTAGTGCTGTCTCAGTGCTATGATGCGCTCTAAATCCTGACTGAAATTCTTCAAATAAATTATTATCATGGAGAAAATCACACAGCTGGTCTGCGACTACTTTCTCAGGGATCTTTGATAGAAAGGGAAGATTAGAAATCGTTCTATAGTTGGCTAACATCTCTGGATCCAGGGTGGGCTTTTTTAGGAGAGGTTTAATTACAGTTACCTTGAAGGACTGTGGTACATAGCCTGTTAATAAAGATATATTGATCATGTCTAATATGTGAGTGTTAACTTAAGGGAAGACTTCCTTAAGTAGCCTACTTGGGATGGGGTCTAAGAGACACATTGATGATTTAGATGAAGAAATCATTGCGGTCAATTGTTGAAGAGAAATCGTGTAGCCATATCATTGAGTCAAATAGTAAACAATCTAGTATAGGGCTGACAGTTTTGGTTAATTTTGCTTTCCAAAGGCTGACACCCATTAACTGGTAATTAACTGGTTAATTTTTAAGAAAAACAAAAAGACCTCAAATACAAGAGGCCTTTCCTTATTACCCTTTGACTCAGTGAGCTGTAAACATTTCAAATTGCTATCCAGCTAACTAGACTTGTTCTGTTTACACAAGAGGTAAAACATATCAAGGCCAGTTTTCAGTTTACTCCTGAATTCAAGTGTAAAATATCATATTTTATGTTTTTTGTCCCACCCTCTTGAGATGACTCACCATCATCACAGCGTGTAATCATTTGTGTCTGTGTGTGTCTGTATGTCTGTGCATGTCTGCACAGAGTGCTGCTCTGGACAGCGTGCTCTCTTCATTCAGGTCTATATGTGGTGAGGACGCCATTTCATTGGGTCAGGCTGTCAGAGAGCAACACGGCAAAGATGAGTCTGTGCACAGGTGAGTCTCTTACACTCTCTCCACAGACACAAAGTCATTACATTGTTTATTAAGGCTGTTTTCAATACTACGCAAAAAAAGAGCTCATAAACAAGTTGTGTGGCATTACAAAAAAAGAAATGATACTAATGGTTCACGTCCGCCACCATTAGTGACACCTCACAGAGATGATAATGGTGCACACTGACGTTTCAAGCCAAAAACTCGATGGACTTTCTGAAAAAAGTTTTACAAAAGGTCCATTTCCAGTGACCTAAGACACAGTCTGGTGTGGATGAAAGGTCAATACGCATAGAAAAAACTACATATTGAAATATACCCTTGTACATGTGGACAAGGCCTGGACAGTGTTTACTCTTCTTTTGGCTCCTGAGAAAAAAATAAGTGGTTGTTAAATGCTACACCATGTTCACCAGCAAGTCTCTAACTATGTCTACCTGCTGTTGCTGCTGAGCACGTATAGTACAGCGGCTTTATCAGGGCTGTTTTGCTGAAAACAGCTGCCTGCCGGGTGGAGTCGGTGAGGGGGAAAACACTCTAAACCTAGAAATAATGACAAACCCTAGTTTTTGAACTCACATGCTAATGTCAGCAACGTGCCATGTCTTATGTAGAGTCCTTGCTATCACTTGACAAAGATAACTAGGCATGAAAAAAACAAACCACAGCAGCTTGCAATGAAAAGTTGAGACAGATTGAACTTTTGGAGGAACGCAACCCAGTGTCTCACTATGGTGGCCAATCACATATCCACGAGTCAGATCGGAAAGACGGCCACATTCCACAACGTATCTAGGATGTGTACTGAGCTTTGAAAGCAATTTTCGTTGTGTCCAAACAGTGTAATTACATCATCACATGACCCCCTCGGGCCCAAAAAGACTTTTTACCATTGACTTACACATCACACCCCCTGCAAAAAGTTTCTTTCCACCATCGGGATTTGATGATCCATTTGGATCAATCACAGAGAAAGTGTTTTAGCAGCTGAAGGCAGCTTTAAAGCTTCTGTCTTGTTTTTGCTGGAGCACTGTAAACTCCTTGAACTGAAAAAACTTCAACTCAGAGCGGAAAAGCGCTTTACATCATTTCCGCTTGTTTCCCATTGTTCAATTGGATGAATTGGGAGGCGGGACCTCTGTGGTGGTCATGACAACAAGTTTACAGTTGGTAAACAATGGAGGAGAAAGTGGTAGTAGTTGTTGGATTCTCAGAGCTATACAACTTAACAAACTGCAGTTATCACAATCTCAATAGAAAACAACAGGTGTGGAAGAGGATAAGTGCAGTACTTGAAATGGCCATCATTGAGGCGAAACTCCTGGACCAACTGCTGGTTCTCCCCGTGATCCACCCTCTTTTTTAGGGTCTCATGTACCCACGCAGATCTCTGTTCCCCTGTGCACAACAAACTATTTGCTAACAGCCTCTCACCCTCAACCAGAGCTACAGCAAGTAACCTCTGCCTGTGCACTTTAGGAACTAGCTACTAATTACTGTGAAATAAATAAAATTTAGAAAAGTTGCCTGGCAACAACAAAAAGGTGCAGCAAGCATTTTTTTGTTTGTTTGTTTTTACCTGTGGCATTCAATTAAAAAAAATGAATGAATGAAAAATGAAATGAATTCTACAGATTTTTTAAGCCAACATTAACAAATTTACAGAAAACAAATACTCATTTGCTGAGATGGGAAGATCGGCTTTACACTCCAACGGCACACAACCCACTGTGCCAGATTTGGTATGAATGCACTCTAACATTACTTAACACCATGAATCTATCTTTTGACCGTGCTGTATCACAGAAGACTGTGTTCTTCTATTAGGGAGCAGTGAGGGCTCCTACTGGCTTCCGTCTCTTGATTCATGGATTTTAAAGTTTTTTTGACATGCAGAAAGCCACACAGCAACTCTTTGGCATGGTAGCAAACACTGTCTTTTTCCCCTCTGCATTAAAAGATGAGACAATTTGTGGGGTGTTACCAAAATGTGCTTTTAGTGGAGAAGGCTGGAGAACATCTAGTGAGTTTGTGTTGAATTGCTGCTGTCTAGATGTTGTCCCCCAGATGTGGTGGTGTTTCCTCGTTGCGTGGAGGAGGTAAGCGCCCTGGCCAAGGTCTGCAACAACCACCACCTTCCCATCATCCCCTTTGGCACTGGAACTGGCCTGGAGGGAGGGGTCAGTGCAGTCAAGGTGAGAGAGAGGAAGCCCTTGTATCTGTGTGTGTAAGCATATCTGTTATGTGATGTGATTGTATTAATACTTGGAAGTAGAAGCAGTAATGAAAGTAATAGATTTTCCACTATTATGTGCTCTTGTGTGTTTTTTAACTGGAGTCAAACCATTTACTGAAAAAGCAAATATGAGAGCATGGTTGGACTACTTTTCTGGAAATCAACAAAATTTCAACCTGGTCTCTACCAACTCCTGACGGTAAAAAACTTTTACAGCTTTTTCCCTGAAAACAACACTGAGAGCCGTGGAAGTGAACAACAACAATGGAAAAACATGAGCTGGAACTCGCTGCAAATTTGGGTGATAACTCTCTAGCTCAGTCCATAGGGACTTGGGTGGAGAACTGGAGGGTCGCCTGTTCGGGTTCCCGTCCGGACCAAAATATGGAGCATGGACTGGTGGCTGGAGAGGTGCCAGTTCACCTCCTGGGCACTGCAGAGGTGCCCTTGAGCAAGGCACCGAACCCCCCCAACTGCTCGGGGCACCTCACCAAGGGCAGCCCCCTCACTCTGACATCTTTCCACTTTCTGCATGTATAGGTCCTGTTTGTGCATGTGTGTGTATTTTGGACCTGTGTGTTAATGACAAGCAAGAGTGAAAACATTGAATTTCCCCTCAGGGGGATTAATAAAAGTAAATAAACTTAAATTTAAGCTTAAACTTATAAAGAGTGATCCCTTCGAAGGATACCTTTGTCCTGGACCATATTCCCCCATGTAAATTGGTCAAAGAGACTGATGTGAACAATTTTTGACACTGGTCCAGTATTGACTGCGGAACACACCGCAATAGGCACGAGGGGCAAGTTAACACTGTCACTGCATGTCCGTTAAAAGTGGTTATTTTCAGCCAAGAACGGCTCAGATTGTTATTATTATTTATTATTGATGTGTCCCTTTACCTTTCAGTTGATCCGGTCGGCGTGTTATTGCCTCCTTAAGCAGAAGTCTTGTTCTGAAATATTCCGAGATGTCATGACATGTCGCTTGTTGCAGGAAAACAGCAGTGGAAACGTGAAATTTGGAGAGAGTATTATAATAGGAGTAGTTTATCGAAAATGTATTTTAGTGTTGTCTATCATGGATGGTTATAACCTGATTTCAATCATGTGGATGAGGCAGCCGGAGCTTATTTTACCAGAGAAAATGCTGTTCCAAGAGCGGATTTACCTGCTGCAGATGAGTGGAGGTTATGATAATGATATTAGCCAAAGTTATTGTGCTTGCATTGCATAACATTACACATGAAAGCATGTCAGGATAACGGCAAAAACAATCAATCAATAAACGATTAGGAGGTGCAAAATATCAACTGATTCAGCACTGATTATAACCAATCTATATAGATTGATTTCCCATTTTCATCAGCTGACATTCATAATGATAAAATAAGTGATCTATATAATAAGTAGTATCAACAGTCTTTGTGCGTGATGGAAAAATATATTTAAGCTTTCATATTAATATGTAAACAGTAAAATAAAAACCCTCACTGCCTTTTTTCTCTCTCTCCTTGTCCTCTCTTTTTGCGATACTCTGTCACAAATAAATATGGACAGTGATCATGTTCAGAGGCCTGAGCCATACTGTCAAAATCAGGTAAATAATCATCTATGAAGCTGAAAATCTTTTAGACAATGCTAGAATACATTTCTGATATACTACTTCAGTTATTATACTCTCTCCAGATCTAACTCATACATGAAATCTTGTGATAATTGAGAAAGAGTCTTCTCCTTAAGAGGGCAATATAAAACAGACCGGATGAAGTAGAAGGTAAAGAGACACTCCAGGCACTTATAATAACAATCTGAGCCACTCTGTGGTGAAAATGACCACTTTCAATGGACATACAGTGACGGTGCTCAATTACCCCGTGTGCTTCCGTTGCAGCTCATCCTGTGGCTGCCGGCCACTGCGTACACACTCGATACTAGATAAATGTCAAAAATTGTTGTTCACATCAGACACTTTGACCAATTTACGCAGGGAAATAGGGTCCAGCCTGAAAAATGCTGAAGTTATCCTTTAACATTGTCATGTATGGAAAGTACGAAAATACATGAACTACAGTATGTACGAAGATAGGTAAATGACAGCATAAAATCAGTAACTGCAGTACAGTGGGGAATTAAATACATGCCAAATAGAAAGTATGATATATGTTTTTGTGTGGGTCATGGATCCTCTCTCCTGCCCTCAGGGTGGTGTGTGCTTCAGTCTGAGGAACATGGACCAGGTTCTGGATCTCCACCAGGAGGATTTTGACGTGACAGTGGAACCTGGTGTGACTCGGAAGGCCCTCAATGCCTACCTGCGAGACACTGGCCTGTGGTTTCCTGTTGGTCAGTCACATGCTTAGTTTTCTCTGTATTTTATATTAGATTAGTAAGTAGAGCACAGGAAAGTACTGGACACACCAGTGTTTGAATCTGCAACATTTTAAGGCAAATTAAAGTAATTCCAATGGAATTACTGTAATAAGTACTTGGAGGGAGGGAGTCTGCACAAATGTTCTGCATCTAGTTTGCGCCATTGACCAGTTACACACCACATTAGCAGTGCTGAGCTCTGAGAAAACAGAGAGTCGAATGAAGGAAGCTATCATAGCTGCTGCTGTTATTCAACCTCCCCTGCTAGAGTAACTAATGCTTATCAGTGACAGACGCTAATATTAAGCACTGGTTCCATGGGACAAGCCCCTACATTTTTTGGCTAAAGTACATTTTTAATGGCCAAGATGTAAACTTCTAGAAAAATAATTGCCCACAGAAGAGGCAATTTAATGCAGCTTAACACAGTGTTCATTAACTGTGACACTGTGTGAAATTCCTGCCTTGAAGAGGCAGTAACCTCTTTTACTCTGTCTCTTTAAGGCAGGAATTTCACTCCATTATTCCACCTCACTATTCTGTATAAAATGTACAATTGTGGAGAAAATTGTGGAATGTGGGGACGGACTTGTCTCACCTTTAAGCCGGAGACAGTAATAGTGCTGAAATGATGTCTGTGTGAAAGCTACAGCCTGCAAGATGGGATCATGGGTGGCATAGGTGTGACTTCGTTTTGACGAGGTATCATGCGTGCGTGGAAAACAATGAGGCACAGGTGCTTCTTACCCTCTGAGCAGAAGACGAGATCAGCCGCCACATAACAGAGACAGTAACTGATTGCTATTGACATGTTATGCCGTTGTTATTGTTTAGAAAGCACTGCTGACGCATATGTTATATGTCACACATGATTGTCACGCCTCTTTGGCTTCCGCAATGTGGGCATGCTGTCTAAAATCACACACTGGTGCGGCATGATGCTGCTGATGTTTGGTTATGTATAAAAATGCAAAAGCAACATAAAGAGGAGACTTAGCAGTTCTATAGCACCATCTCTGTGTAAAAAGTGGCAGAAGTTGCTTTCCACTAACAGCTGTTTTCATCTTGTGGGAGTGAAACATAGTATTGTCAGATTTGTTTTCCACTGCTTTATCAAGCTAAGTATGAGTTATATCAGAGCCGATCATTTTATTCCTCCTTGTTCCATCAAAGGTGACATTGCAAAATGTTGTTTGTTTTTTTTCTGTTTAAATAGTTATAAGTCATACATCCAGCATGTGGTGACATTGGGTAACATATCTTAATCCCCAAAGTTATTTTTAATTTTTTAAATACAGTTAGGATTACAGGATGAAACTAAATTTAAAAACAATTGAATTCATTCCATTTTTGATCAGTTTTGAATTTTAAGCCGAGTGCTGTCTAGAAAGTGTGTGAGGATTGTAGTAGAGTTTCATTTTCTGTGTATATTTAATTTCTGAAAATATTTTAGGAAACACTGCTGATGTGCTTTCTTTTATCTCAGATCCTGGGGCTGATGCATCTTTGTGTGGAATGGCTGCCACTAGTGCGTCTGGTACCAATGCAGTGCGCTATGGAACTATGAGGGAAAATGTTGTAAACCTGGAGGTTGTGCTGGCTGATGGAACCATCATACATACAGCTGGGAAGGGCCGACGCCCCAGGTACTCATTAGCCATTTGCACCCACAAATATTCAACATTGCCTAGTATGTCTTGAACCTTTCTTTTCTATCTTTATCAATGTTAAGGAAGACAGCAGCAGGCTACAATCTCACAAACCTGTTTGTGGGGTCAGAGGGCACCTTGGGGATCATCACTAAAACTACTTTGCGCCTATACGGCATCCCGGAGACCATGGTGTCAGCCGTGTGCTCTTTTCCCTCTGTACAGGCTGCTGTAGACAGCACAGTGCAGATCTTACAGGCAGGAGTACCCATCGCTCGCATCGGTGAGTAGATACCACCCAACACCGTTACAGCAGACAACTGCACCCTATCAGCCATGGAGACAAAAACTGTTTTTTGTACCAGGCGGTAAACATGTTTACTTCTGCTGTTAAGTTGGACATTTTAATATGGGGGTCTATGGGGATTGACTGGTTTCTGGAGCCAGCTTCAGGTGGCCTTTCAATGACCTGCAGTTTTTGGCACTTCCTTGTTGGCACCATTTTTCAGCCTTGGAGGTTGCCACTTTGGTTTAAGTAGTAAGTCTTTAAAATCCTTCCATCCCCTTTCCCATCCTTATCTGAGAAATTGTGTGCTGTATATACAGTTGTTTACAGCACTTGTGCGACCTCAGCACAGCAAGACCAGATTCCAAAACAAGATAATAAGACCAACACGCCTGACACATGATGATGCATTGTAATAAGAACCCTCATTAGGATGGTTGGATTTGGGCAAAGTTTCCTATTTCTGATATGTACAAAGAGAATTTTAATACTAAAATCAAACTTTTAAGCATTGTAAGCTCCATTTCCACCAAGCAGTACGGTTCAGTTCAGTTCAGTGTGCATTTTTTCCATTTCCACTGTGAAAGGTTTTGGATGGTACCAACAGAACCGTTCCATACCGTCCCCATTTGTGGTGAGGTCTCTGTTGGGGTACCTAGCACACTGATCTGGCACTAAAAGATGGAGTCAGTTGAGGACGGTCACTCTTGCTCTGTTCATACAGTGGCAAGTTTTATATACATTCGTAAATTGTAACTATAAAATGAAAGGATGTTTTGCTGCCTCTCGCAGCAGCTGTAGTCTGAGAAAAAAAATTTAAAACTTAATTCGCTGGGCCAACAGCTGGCATCTTACGTTTACTTGTCATGTTGCTCAATGCATGAGCTGGTAATGTGAAGCCATCAGCACACCTTAAATTTCAATATGACAGCTGTGACCGTTCTATTAGTTTTCATTGTCTCTCTTGGATGACATACACTTTTAGTAATAAGTGGATCTTCAAGCATTTAGAAATGAGTATTAATTACTACTGCATTATGTGAACTGCATATATTCTAATTCTCATCTGGAGAAAAAAAAAGTGTCACAGAGTGTTGTTCATGTGGGCTCCAGCAACAATAAACCCCTGCGTTTGCCTGTGAAGGACTAAATGCCCAAAGTAGCTTATTTTAAACATCCCATGGAGAGAGACTCTCACTGCAGCCTGTTTATTTATTTCTGAAAATGTCGGCATGCAACTTCTTTCTGTGGATGATAAGTAAGGTGCAGACTTCCATCTGTGTCACCGGTAAAGCGGAAATACAGCGTGTACTGAACAGAGCAGTGAGTGACAACAACCCCACCCACATTTAAATGAAAAGGGTTTAGGAGAACATGATTTAGAGACCAAACAAAGAGATGAAACCCAAACAGAGAGAGAGGGTCCCTGCAGTAGGAGGATAATTGAACACAGGAGTGAAAATAAAGGAATCAATATCAGTTATTGGCAGTTAGAAAATATTTAATTCAGTATTGAGATGGATCACACTGACATTTGTCTTGGTTGTGTGTGTGTTCTGACTGTGTGAATGTGTTTTCTCCAGAGTTTCTGGATGATGTGATGATTGATGCGTGCAACAGGTTCAGCTCTCTGTCCTATCCTGTGACCCCAACTCTGTTCCTGGAGTTCCATGGCTCGAAGCAAAGCCTTGAGGAACAAGTCAACATAACCGGTGCGTGAGTGTACAAATCACAAGTAAAAATAATAATGGGTTTATAACAACTAAAGTCACATACTATGTCAGTTGGCTAAAAACCTAATCTAGATAAAATTAACCCTCAAACTGTCATTATGAATATTAATAGATTATGAATTTTGTTATGTTCACAGAAGTGTTTTGTCAGAGAATGATGAAATCAGGATTCCTGCAGATCCCTATAAAGTCTTAAAAGGCATTGAATTCATTGATCTAAATATTAAATATCTTGAATTTCCAAAAGTCTTAAAAATGCTCAGACATGAGATGTAGGATTTTATTAATTGGCACATCACAAGAATCCTTGAGCAGATTAGACCTGGGAAATTTAGAAGCCAGCTCGACACCTTGAGCTTTATGTCACGCTCCACAGGCCATTTCTGAACAGTTTTTGTAGTGTGGCATGCTGCTTTCTGTGTACAAATTCAAAGGAGGCATAAAGAAGGGACTTTGTAGCACCATCTCAATGTAAAAAAAAGCTGCAGCTAGTACGGCTAAAAACCAACATTGTTCTACTCCAACCTCTCTCAGGTATTGCTAAAAGTTCGAACTTCTTACATTATTTGCCTTCACTGCTGACCAACATGTTAAGTTTCAGGTCAGACCAGTGTGCTGCAGTGTCTGGCACCACTGCGTTGGCAGCAGATTCATTTAGTCCAGTGGGTTGTGAGGTGGGTTAATGGCACCTGCCAAAGATGCTTGAAACTTGTTGAAACTTTAAACAATAATTTATTGTACAAAATGGGGGAAACAAACGTTGACAGAAACGGTTCCATGATTCATATTAAATTCAAAAGATAACAAAAAAACAGCTACAAGTGAGGGAATAGTGATAAAGTGGTAAAACTTGGCATTGATCCACAGCCTCAGACGGATGCGCTCAAGTGTGCCCAGTTGGTATACTATATTTTCACATTTTTAACAATGCAATTTAAACGTTTTGATTTTTATTGATAACCTACATTTACCAACAACAAAAAGACTACATTTAGCACCAAAAAATATGTAAAAAAAAAAAAAAAAAAAAAAAAAAGGTAAATAAAAAAACAAATATCAAATACCAAATTTTCATAACGAATACCTACCAATAGAAAAGAATATTTGAATATCCGAATATTTGGGTACAGCCCTAGCTGATCGGTCATTTCACTGCTCTTACTACCTCCAATACCAGATTAAAAGCGAGACAACTCTGTCCCCAAATCCACAATTGTACCTTTTATACAGACGGTGAGTGAATTCTTGATAGTGAAGGAATGGCATGCCTTAAAGCTATAGCTGGTAATGTTGGAGAGCTAGCAAGATTTGAAAGCGGCACCTCCTCTAAGCTCCACCCTGTCCTTCCCCTCCCGTCAGTGCTCCGTCCAAAGCCACGGCTACACAAACTTGGAACGCGCATCCTGCAGTAGGTAGGAGTCAGCACGGCAGAGGAGAGCCAAGTAAAATAACAAATCCCCCCGAAGCAAACAAATAATTACCTGTCCAACAGAAAGACAGCATCCTCTGCATCACTTTTCAGGCCCTTCAGCTACCTCAGTTGTCTCCGCTGGCTGCACCAGTGTTGGCTTGTCCTCTCACTTTATCCAAAGCCTTTTTCGTCGCAGCCTTTTCTGCCTCTGACTTTGTTTTCTCAGCCTGTATAGCGGGGCGAGCCGTTACAAGTAACGCTGGAAGTGGTACTTTTGGCTGCATTTTCTCTGCCGTTGTTCAGCAAACTCCTGCTAACTCTGTATTTCTGCTGAGGAGTGCTGAATATTTCTGGCAACGATGACACGTGATGAGTGCACACAGGGAGGAGGGAGGGGGGCTCAGACAGGACAAGACATGAAGGCATCTGATTGGTTCTTTCCATTCGCACCAAATGGCAGGGATTGGTCAGAGTTTTTACAGGCCTGCAGCTGCCAGAGGTCGGATTTTTTTCATCCCTTTTTCTGAACACATTATGTATTGACTATTTTCAGGATGGAAGGACCATTTCACCCAGTATAACAAGAAGTGTTTCTTAACAGGATTACCAACTATAGCTTTAAGGCGGATTTATACTTGTGC
The DNA here is from genome assembly GCA_026686955.1 of Epinephelus cyanopodus. Classification (NCBI taxonomy): domain Eukaryota; kingdom Metazoa; phylum Chordata; class Actinopteri; order Perciformes; family Serranidae; genus Epinephelus; species Epinephelus cyanopodus. The sequence continues at coordinate 41,344,328 of CM048917.1, read as the reverse complement.
TCGATGCAGAGCCTACGTCGTTCAACACGCCGTTCAACACAAGTACACAAATTGACTTAATTATATAACTAGCAGGATTTGCTAGACACATTTTCCCCACAGATACAACATGCTAATGTTACTAGCACAAGCCTATGGCATTTTACATTGTAAAAATTTGCCTAATGGCTAGTGGAGATTTCCTCTACATATATGAAGCAAGGGACATCAGCAACATTTGACAAAGGTAATGTTACAAAATTCGACACCATGACAACTCACAAGGTTCACCGACAAAACATATACTAAACAAATTTTCCAAATAAATACATCATGCTAACATTAATAGCACAAGCCTATGGCATTTTACATTGTATAAATTAGTCTAGGGACTAGCAGATATTTCCTGAAGCCAGGATACAAGACTAAAAATGCTATTGTGTGAGGGCCCATTGTCTTCACAATTTATTGTTACTTATCTGTGAAATAGAAGTAAATTCAAGATTCGTTTCCACTGAGGGAAATGGTTTTCAGCTTACAAAAATAGACACGAAGTCTGCGTCCCCACGACTCGTAGTGACATTTCTGGGGAAGGACATGTCAAGCTATGGTGTAGGTTACTGCGTCAATTTGATGCAGAAATGTAAATCCTGATTAACTCTACCTTACTCTGCCTCTGACTGGCTTACCCTGACATTATCACCCTAAAGTTAACCAGTCCCCCTCCTCTTGCCTCAACCCAACCAATCCAACCAATGAAGGCAACGAGTACTGGCCAGTTATAGGGAGAGTGGGATGGGTCATTCCTTCGCCATCCAAGGATTTGCAAATTTGCAAACAGTGAGGCAGCATTATGCTGCAACACTCCCACATTGAAGAGGCAGTGTAAAAGGAACTTATGTAACTCCTGTAGAAGTGCTGATCATTTAGTCCAACATTTATTCATTCCATACTGAAATATCTCTAGTATCATCTAGTATTTGATGGATTGGATGGAAACTTGGTGGTAGTTACTACTGACTAATACTGATGACTTTGGTACCTGCCTAACTTTTATGTACAGTAGTGCATCATAGATGAATTGATATGAGAACTGGACACTGGATTCCAAAACAGCACCTAGTCCTATCTCCCTTCCTAGATTTCTTCCTAGAAGTGTGTCTCTTCCTGAACCTGCCAGCCCATCCCATAAACTTTATTTTGATATGATGCCATACACATGGAATTGCCTCTCTAGGCTCTAGGCAAGTTATAGTAGTTAGCAATAATTGACCCTCTTTTGCAGGTGTAAAACCAAATTATTACTGGTGTGTGTGTTTTTTACAGAGGACATCACTCAGAGTAATGCTGGTTCCGATTTTCAGTGGGCTAGAGATTCAGAAACACGGAACAAATTGTGGAAAGCTCGTCATGACGCCTGGTACGCTGCTCTGGCTCTGAGACCTGGCTGTAAGGTAAAGAAAGTCATCTGACACTTAAGCTGTGGGGAAATGAACAGCTTTAGAAAGTGGTTTCATCACTGAAATGCCAGTGATTTCAGTACACCATACTCATAGGAGCAGACATAACTGCTGACACCCATAATATGTAAGAGATAGTGTCTGACAAGATGTCTGTTATCAGGAATTGAATGGGGAGGCCAGAACCCCATTTTTTCCACTGTGAAATGGGACAAGACACACGTACAAACACTCATGTGATGATTAAGTAAAAGTCCAACATGTATATACGTGTCTGTCTATGTGTGATTAGTACCACTCAGCCATGCAGACGGACATATGTGTGTGCGACTCCTGTGTGTGTGTGTGTGTGTGTGTGTGTGTGTGTGTGTGTGTGTGTGTGTTTGCTCCGGTAGCTGCAAAAAGCATAGTTAACTGTTAATAAGTGCATAATAAAAGATTTATTAAGCTTAATAAGGCACTGTTCTTGCTTTACTGTCCGTTCAGACCAAAAGAGGCAAAAGAGGCAAGGACGCCCGAGGCTGCGCGAGAAACAGGACAGCTTCCAAAGCAGCAAAATATTTTAGCCACTTTGGTCGCTCTTCACGTGACTGACGTCAAAGTTAAATCGCGCTAGTCATTTAAAGGAGCCGCAAAGCAGACTTCTTGACAGCGGCATAGTTGTTCACCTTCAGTTTAAAGCATGCCTAGTTGCATAGGAGGTTTTGTGTGTCATTAAATACAGAAAAAAAAAATCTCAGAGCATGAACATAAATCAAAATCACCATCTAGTCACGAGCGGATTGACTATTGAGGAGGAAGCAATTAACAAAGGGCATTATGATTTACCCACCACAACATCAAACCTTTACAACTTTGAAATATACTAATAAAATAATAATAAAAATGTATCCTGGGCATGCAAGCCTTTCTTGCTTCATCTGAATAAGATGACACATTGCACAACAAAGCATTTTATCAACTAACTGACATTTAAATAGAGCAAAAATATCTTGATGTGTGCAGTGAAAAGTGCTTTTTTTTTTCAAGCGTCTTCTTCGGGTGTACAGGCAGGCAGCAGCACACATCACAGCGATGTCATCCAAATCCATGATGAGTCCATATGATTTTGAGGGTTAAACGCGCATATTTATAGTCATCGCAGACCATGTTAATGATACAATAATAACAATTATGAGCGGGAGTTAATTTAATGTCATAACCGCCTCACCCCATTTTTCCCCGTTCTTCCAAAAAAGTAAAACGCTCTTTTGGCCACAATATTGTTATGTTTTCTGGCTCCGGGGTAACGTATTTGCACAGATAGGTGCTTTTTAACAACACGGAACCACCCGGCCGGCACGCAAGATATCATAATTGAATGGATGAAACAGAGGGAACGTCGTGGACTACACTGTCGTTCTGTTATTCTGCAGATCACACACAGGCCAGTCCGCCCCAGATTTGTGATTGTACAGAACCCTTCGAAACGGATTGAAAGGTGGTGCTGGTGCCATGCATATCGAGACATTTACTTTCAAATCCCCTGACACTAAACGAGATTTAATCGTACCGATGATCTGTAAATAGACGTTTTCGGCGGCAAATTAAAGCGCGAAAAAAACTGCACTTTTCACTTCACACATCAAGATATTTTTGCTCTATTTAAATGGCAGTTCGTTTTCAAATCATGCTGATAAAATGCTTTGTTGTGCAATGTGTCATCTCATTCAGATGAAGCAAGAAAGGCTTGCATGCCCAGGCTACGTCTTTGCCACAGACTGCACTTCACTCCGCTATTTATACATTTATACATTTTTTTAAACTCACCAGACCAACCAACCACCTCCGCGACACGATCCCAGGCAACATTTTTTTTATTTTGGTCCCGGTAGCCAAAAAGGCTGACATTGTAGAGGATGGGATGAGCCCGCACACAAGTGATCAATTTCTCGGCATCCATGACGGAACTAGGAACCAAAGTTACATGCGTTGTTCTTTGGGGCCCGCTCGAGCGAAGGACACCTCTACTCTGATTGGTTGCCGCTGGTTGCTGCTGAACCGCGTCATAGCTAATTACCATAAAGTTAACCGAGGTTCAACTTTTCATCTGGTGCCGCTTTGGACGCTTTAGCTGCTTTGGACGCTCTGGACGCGCGGCTGACGGCAGCTGACGCTTTGGCCGCTCAGGACGCCGGGCTCTCATTGAAAATGTATTAACTTCCAGCGTCCTTGCCTCTTTTGCCTCTTTTGGTCTGAACGTACAGTTAGATCCGGTAGCTGCAAAAAAGCATAGTTAACTGTTAATAAATGAATAATAAAGTATGTTTTACTCTTAATAAAGCAACAGAAAATCTTAGTAAAGGTTTAACAATGACATAATATGTAAGTTAGTTAAACTCAATAAATGTGTTTGTAATGCTATGATAAACAATTGTAAGAAACTCATGAGGCTTTTATTAACGTTCTTAAGCAGTCTATAAACTGTTAACAAGTTTCTTATAAGTTCTTATAAATGTCTTATAATCTAACAATTAACATGTTTATAATGCAAATCACACTCAAATAGTGTTATTAAACATTTAATAATGTTAAGAAGCATTTTATAAGGAGTTATAAGTGCCTTATTACGTATTAGCTAACGCTTATTACAAGGACCTTAAAATAAAACCTTGACCACTTGTAGTGCTCATTCCAGAATGGGGAGCGGCAACAAGCATAGTTAACGGTTAATATGGTCCTCATGGACCTCATTGTTTTCCCAATTTTTGGACATTATTTGATTGCTTTTCTTCTTCTTTAGGTTAGCTGCTAACTGCTATCAGCTTCATTTTAAAGCTGCCCTGTGGTGTTTTTACATATAAACCAGTGTCCGTTACATTACAGCCACTGTCAGAGGAGTTATTAGGATGATCATTGAACGCATCTCCACCACACAACAGTCTCTGGTTTGCTTAGAAGCGCTATTGCCTCTCAGGAGTGACATTCCCGCGCTGTCGCACAGAAAATGATGCATTTCACGTAGAGTTCAAAGAGTGCATGCGCAGTTGGAAATGTCAGAGACGACAAGGCTGGCAGAGGAGCTGCTGAAAGATGTCTGAAAACCCAAAAAAATGGCCCAGGAAAGCTTCCAAAAGCCTCTGGAGCTCGTCTCGCTGGTCCTCCCCAACCTCTGCGATGTTCAGAAGAAGGAAAAAAGGCAAAACGAGAGTGACAATCGCAGAAATAAAGCCCGTTTGACACAGAGCATGCAAAGCGCAGACCTCCGCCGACGAACCCATTCATTGTGTATGTGCTACCGTGGCGCAAGGGCGCACTGCTCTGCTGCCGAGCTGTCTGTATTGTAATGGATCACTCACGAGCAGGAGACCAGAGTAGCATTCGGGAAAAAGGCCCGTTTATTTGTGCACTCCAAAAACTCTGGTAACACTCCAGGGGGTAACACGTAAGTCTCCATCCCAAACTCTGACTCTTCTAGCATAGCACTCACACTTCATACACACATACTCACTTACAGTACCCAGCGGGGCAGCCCTCCCCCTCTCTGCTCAACCAGTCTCCAGCCCTCACACTGACTGACAGCTGACTCCACTCATACCACACTCAGCACTGCCCCAGGGCCTTTACAGTATATTTGTTCATAGCAAATAAAACATCGAAAATTATTGGGTGGTAAATAGGTGTGTCATTTAGCTTTGTGCGGTGCGGGAGCGTCACTCGTATTGCCGACGTCATTGAACGGCGCATGCTGACTGTTATTGTTGCAGTGCTCGGAAAAACACAGCAGATGGCGCAAATGGGCAAAACTCCACAGGGCAGTTTTAAATCTGTAGTGGCGAGTGGATGCACAACACCATCAAAAACGGCACACCTGTCCCATACAGACATCATTTCAGCACTGTCACTGCTTACATTCCTGGCTCAGAGGCAAGAAAACTCTAATTGGCCTAAATAAACAATTTATCAGTATTTCCCATTTTTGCTGCGCAAGAGTTTTGTGTAAAAATAATATATGGACATACAGACACATGTCCTGCATAAAGGCTGGTTGAGTTCAGTGATTGGAGAAAATATAACCCTGGGCTATTAATTGAAGTTTAACAGTAATCATAAGAGTGTATGTACCGACATCATGCTCTCAGTGACCCTTTTCACCCCCTTGTGTGTGTGTGTGTGTGTGTGTGTGTGTGTGTGTGTGTGTGTGGAGCTACACACATAGGCCTACGCTACAGATGTGTGTGTCCCTCTGTCTCGCTTGCCTCAAATCATTGTGGAGACAAAGGAGGACCTGATTGAGAATAGACTAACCGGTGAGTGCACTGCAGAAAACAGTTTTAATGGTGTTAACATAAAGTAGACTCAGTCTTGATAATGTTAATGATGCTTGATGTGATTCACTGTCAGTATAAAGCCTCTCGGTGCATTATTTTTGACCTATGAATGTGTCATAATTACACTGATTAATTGATGTGATTACATTACAATCATATGACTGTTAGCTGAGTAAAAGTTGAAATCAGATGCTTTCTTTAACTGTCTGGGTATAGTCATTCAGAATGACCTTTGGATAATTAAAAGTACTGGATAAGTTAAGTAATTCATTTTTCACAAATAAGCAGCATTTAAAAACAAAATGAAAAACCTCATGTTGAGGTGGTTGTAGTGTGGCATGCAGGTTTTGGAGTTTTATACAGCTTGTAACAGTTACAAATAAGTTGATTAGGTTAGTAATGAATAAATCTATTACTACTACAGCTGCTGGCAAAAGCGACATTGTTGCTATATCCATAGACTGACTCAGTAATGTCAGTTACCCAATAAGATCTACCTAAATCTTGCCACCCTAAGCTACCATAAGCTACTGGTCTTATCTGAACAAGTAAGATTGTAACAAAAAAAACATCAGAAAGGTTTTATTTTTTGCCACTGCACGGTCATAGGTCAAAAGTCAAGGTCACTGTGACCTTTTCTGTCTCATTCTTGTGCATGTGATATCTCGCGAGTACCTTGAGGGAATTACTTAAAATTTGTCACAAACGTTCACTTGCACTCATGAAGTGATAAGATTTTAGTTGTCGAAGGTCAAGGTCACTGTGACCTTGTCTCTCTCATTCTTGTGCATGAAATATCTATAAACAACTTGAGAGAATTTCTTTAAATTTGACACAAACATCCACTTAGACTGAGGAATAAACTGATCAGAATTTTGTGGTCAAAGGTAAAAAGTCTGTGTGTGACCTCACAAAATATGTTTTGGCCATAACTCCATAAATATGATGCTAATTTGAACAAAACCTCACCCCAATGTCTAACAGGATAAAATAATGAAGTGATTACATTTTATAAAAGGTCAAAGGTCAATTTCACTGTGACATCATAATATTCTGCATAAAACACTTTTCTGGCCATTATTCAACATCATAACTAACATGATTTGGTGAGGTGCTTAAAGGGCCAGTGTGTAAAATGGGTTGAAAACAGTGACATCAGTGGTCAAATTTTAGATTGCAGGGCTCACTCGCTCACCCCTCCCGTCGGGTAAATGACGGCGGCCTCATAGGGACAAAAAGCCTTGCGCACAAGTTTTTCAGGAGTAGGTCTATCTAGCCACGAGTTGTATGTTTATTTAGAAATTTAAGCCATGTTACGATATTGTAATGAATCCCTCACGAGCAGGAGACCAGAGGAGCGTTCAGGAAAAAGGCCCGTTTATTTGAGCACTCCAGAAACTCCGGTAACACTCCACTCCGTCCCAAACTCTGACTCTTAGCGTAACAGACACACTTCATAACTTTACACACATACTCATTTACAATACCGCGTGGGGACCCCCCTCCCCTCTCCGCTCCACCAATCTCCAGCCCGCACGCTGACTGTCGGCGTAGCTTGTAAACAGAGCTCAGCTGTTTACTTAGCCTAGCGATATCCCCGGACTGCAGCAGCTGCAATGGATGACTTTGAATGCGATTTTGAAGAGTTTCTTGTAGCGGACACAGACCCAGAGCCGTACCTGTTTGAGCCGGAGCACACAGATGAGGAACTCCATGTGTTTGATGCTGAGCGGGCGAGAAGAGAGGCTGAATGCACAGAATGGGATTCGGTGCAACTGCTGCCATTGTTGGGGAAATATATCACCAGGAGGAAAAGCGCCGCAGAGAGTGCATCACAAGGAGTGAAGTTGCGTCTTCTTTTCCTCGCAGATGACGGTTCGGGTTCATTCTCTCCTGTTGCGTGGTAAGTGTGGTCCATTCGCAAACTTTATAACTAAAAAAACTTTTAACTACTCTCTATCGACGAACTACTAACACTCTCTGCTGTTTCCTCCTCCTTCTTCCTTCCTCCCGCTGTCTTCGTTGGTTCATTTATACACGCGAAACACGTTCTCTGGCTGGCTGGATTGTCCCCTCGGTCTGCCGTACATACATGGCGGCGCAAGATGGCGACCTCTCTAAAGCAAGGCCCTTGCTATATATATATATATATATATATAAAAGCATAACTATAAGGCTACGAAAACCAAACAGCGATTATACACTTGTATAAACATATTAATGGGTAGAAGATTCAGATTCAGGTTGACAATAAACCATGCCAAATATTACACACTGGCCCTTTAATTGGTGACACTAATCGTGGTTGTCCATCTTGAAACTGTGCTGATTGTATAGATCTTCTGTGTTGCAGGGGGGAAGATGTGTGTTAAGCATCCATGTTTTCACTGAAAGGGATGTACTGTAAACTGTAAGAGAAACTTGACTGGTGGTTAGAGGCAAACAGCTGCAGAGTGGTTATTCTTGTTTATTTAGGCCTCCCAAATGGCCTCCTCCTTACCATCCTTAAACCTTGAATAGTTTGTTTATTGAAAAAAGGGCACAAGCCTTATTATCTTAGTATTAAACTAAGAATGGGTAGTTTTTCCTGCTGACCAAAATGTGTTATTTCTTCCTTCAAAACTTACATATTGTTAAATGTGCATTATCACACAAAATATAACAACGTTATTGCAACAAACTAAAAAGACAGCTGACCTAACACAGTACAAAAGCAGTACAGATATATCATAGGAAAAGGGATGGAGTAAGAAATTAAGATACAAATTATATTGTAAATATCCACAGGAATGAGTGTGAATGCTATCCTCCTTGCCTCTAGGTCCCATAGCGGGTCACGTGGGTGATGGTAACTTCCACTGTTTAATGGTGGTGGACCCCAGTGACCCAGAGGAGCTGCACAGGGTCCACCTCTTCACTGAGAGACTGGCCAGGTAATGTGTCTCTGAACCTCTCACCTCTCTTTGTCCTCTGACAGAACTTTTCTCTGTGAAATTACTGACATTGCCCACTATACTGACATTGGAATCCAGTTAAAAAATATTGTCCTCCTTACTTGACACATTTGGCAGTGACGGAGCAGGGCAGGTGGCAGATTCTGGGGCTCCTGCTCCAGAGCCCTGAATTTTATAGGTTGTAAAATACCTTCAATTTTGCATCATTTTCAGTTTATCTGACATAACTGGCAAATCAGTGGAGCAAAAATTCTATTACTTCTATTAACAACACCACATTCTTACACTGCCTGTATTATGTAACTATAAAACTAGTAATATCAGACAGTTATTACTTCTTTTTTGGCAGCATGAGTGAAAATTAGTCATCCTTTACATTTGTAGTGTTCTAGTCCCAAAATGTTGAACACCGTCGCAAAGCAAATAGATATAAAATAGGATGTACGTTTTATGTGATCATTTTACCTGCTAAGACCACTGGTATTGTTTTCATCTTATGTGTGTGTATGCATATTTGGCCATGTCATCATCCAGATCGCTCAAACTGTAGCAATAACTACCACAAATACAATATTGAGTACCTTGCCAGGTGTTTATATGTCTGTCTGTCTGTCTGTTGAGAGATTTATCAACTCAAAAACTTAACAGATGTGTAGTTAAGATCAAAATGGAGGTTGAGTTTTTAAGATGGGTGTGGTCAGAGCAAGAAGGAAGAAAGTAAGGAAGGGGCCACTGGCCCCCTTTACTTCTGGGGTGATCCCATCACAAGATGGGCTCTAGTTTTTCTTGGCAATAATCATGTTTTTCCCAAAATTATATTATCTCAAATGACTTGGAAAAAAGTGCATATACCTGGGGGGAACCGGAGGGTCACCGGTTCAAGTCCCCATCTGGACCAAATGCGGAGCGTGGACTGGTGGCTGGAGAGGTGCCATTTCAGCTCCTGGGCGCTGCTGGAACTACCACAAATACAAGGCACTTGGTTGAGCAACTGCTCGGGGTGCCTGACCAAGGCAGCCCCCTCACTCTGATATCTCTCCACTTTGTGCATGTATAGGTCCTATTTGTGCATGTGTGTGTATTTCGGACCTGTGTGTTAATGACAACGGAGTGAAAAAATTGAATTTTCCCTCAGGGGGATTAATAAAGTATCATGACAACATTAGACTCCACCGCCGCCATTGTGTTTTGGGGTGTTACATCCATCTCTTTCCTATGAAGTTATCTCAGGAACAAGTTATACCTTTAGAGAATTTCTTCACATGTGACTCAGACATTTACCGGGATTCAAGGATGAACTCATAAAATGTTTTTGGCCACACCTCAAGAATTCTTGTGCTAATGATTACAAAATCTGACACAAATGTCTAACACAATAAAATTATGACTTTTCTGATTTTTCTGGCCATTACTCAACTTCATATCTCAGGGACAGAAGGGGAAACATTTGGTCAGATACTGACTTGGTGACACTAACCTTGAAACCGTGCTGATAGGTTGAAGATGTGTGTGAAGCATCCATATTTCACAAAAAAAAAACAAACCCAAAAACATGTCATACCTCCAATTAAATTCCCTCAAAGTCTTTACTACATATATTATATGAGTCCAAACAGACATGGATACAAACTGCAACTTGACTGGTTGGCACAGGCATACAACCATGAGGCGGTAATTTTACTTAAAGGGTTTAACGGCTGCTGCTAGTGTGTTGTCTGTCTATAAATGGTGAATTTTGCTAAATGCTTAAAAAAGCCTGTCAAACTCAGTTTTGAAAGTCTGGCTAGGTTGCCTGGATCCCAGGGGTAATGGTACAGATGAATAAATAGAATAGAAGCCACCGATACTGCTAACAGTAATAATGGCTAATTAATTGGAGTGGTTAGTGTTTGGAAACACAAATACTAGGAATGCACTGATATGGATTATTTCAACTAATATCAATAACCGATAATTTCACAATTTTGAAATGTATAACCTGTAGTTTATGTACACCTGAGGGTAAGATAGGCTAAGGTGTAGTGAAACAATATGGATAATTTAATATCCCATAGCTCTGACCTAACCAAATCAACATGACACCAGTATTGCTAACACGACAAAAACAAAGAGCTTCTATACACCACACAGTTTTGAAAGTGAAATTCTTTCCCATTCTTGCTAGATATATGACTATAGTCGTTCAACATTCTGGGGTTTCTGTTGTTATATTTTGTGCTTTTTAATCTTCCAAACATTTTCAATGGGAGTCAGGTCTGGACTGCAGGCAGGTCAGTCTAGTACCTGCACCTTTTTACTACAAAGCCACGCTGTTGTAACACATGCAGAATATGTCTCATTGTCTTGCTGGAATAATGTCGTTTGGATGGCAGCATATGTTGCTCCAAAACCTGTATGTACCTTTCAGCATTCTTGGTGCCTTCACAGATGGGCACTAACACACCTCCATACCATCATAGATTCTGGTTTTAAACTTTGAGCTGGTAACAATCTGGATGGTCCTTTTCCTCTTTAGCCCAGAGCACACAACGTCCATGATGGACTGGTCAGCCCACAGCACACTTTTCCACTTTGTGTCTGTCCATCTCAGATGAGCTCAGGTCCAGAGAAGCCAGCGGTGTTTCTGCTGCGATAAAATGTTTACTGACAATAGTTTTTTGAAGTGTTCCTGAGCTCATGTAATAATATCCTTTTCACAGTCATGTTGGTTTTTATTGCAGTGCAGCCTGAGGGGTCAAAGGTCATGGCCATTCAATATTGGTTTTGAGCCTTGCCCCTTACGTGCAGAGATCTCTGCAGATTCTCTGTATCTCTTGATGATATTATCAATCGTAGATGGTTAAATCACTAAATTCTTTGTAGACATGCTTTGAGAAACATTGTTGGTATATTGTTGGACTATTTGCCAACACAGCTTTTTACAAAGTAGTTAACCCAATGAGCCTGAACATCATATATATATATATGTGTGTGTGTGTGTGTGTGTGTGTGTGTGTATATATATATATATATATATATATATATATATATATATATATGTATATATGTATATGTATACATATATACGTATGTACGTATATATATATATATTGTGTGTGTGTGTGTGTGTGTGTGTGTAAGAATTTAGTCATACGGATTTGTTTTTTTCATTGATATAAAAATTAATATAAAATACAGGCACATAGAAGGACGTGTAATGATGGCACATCTGGATAGCCCAGATTTTCCTGAAAAAAATAAGATAAAGCATGTGTATGTAGCCTTTATAATGACGATGATATGAGCTTAAAAGTAAAGGCAATAAAAATACCCCAAAAAGTCCTAGGGCCTATAGAGTTAAACTTTCACCATCCTTGATTGTGAACAACTTAGCCTTTCTCAAATGACCCCATTCATACCCAATCACGATCCTATCAAATGCATCAAAATCAGAATGAGTGTATATTTACAATATATATATTTATATACACATATCAGTTTGAAGATGTGCAAAACCGAAAGAATCCATCAGTGAAAATATTATATTAATTTTTATATACTTTCAGATAATATACATTTATGTGCAAAATTTCAAAAGCCTTTTGTACTGAATAGCAGAAGAATTGCTGAAAGCCTCAGATATTTGTTTTTAGTTTTATGAAAGATGTTGTGATGTTAGCATGTTTAACTTAACATGGTAAAGTTAAAGGCAGGGGCTACAACAGTACAGCTCTGAATAAACACTGAAGTGAAATAATGTGGTTTGTTTTCACTCCAGGCGAGCCTTGGCCATGAATGGTACATGTACGGGGGAGCATGGAGTGGGCTTAGGAAAGAGAGCACTATTGTGTGAAGAGATGGGACCCATGGCTGTCCAGGTCATGCAGACACTCAAGGATGCCCTCGACCCAAAGAACCTGATGAATCCTGGGAAAATTCTTCAGCCGATACAACTATAAAGATCTTGAGCCTGAGGGGGAGTCACTAATCACAGAGAATTTCATCATCGCCGTTCATGGCTTGATCATGGATTGATGTCACAATGTTATGGCATTTTTAGAGCACATTGCACAGGAAGTATTTGCTGTTAAAACAGGACGTCTGGATGAGATAAACAGGGACAGATCGCTCAAGTTAAAACTGATATCAGTACGAAGACATGGTATGTAACATGGGGCATGTGGGATTGTACATAAATCTGATGGTTTTATTGTTAATGCATCTGCCTTCTAATGCATTATGTGGTCACCAAAGGGACAGTTAATCTCAAAATCAAAAATACATATTTTCCCTCTTAACTGTAGTGCTATTTATCAACCTAGATTGTTTTGGGGTGAGTTATGTAGTGTTGGAGATATTGGTCCTCTCTCCAATATAACAGAACTGGATGGCACTCATTTTGTGGTGGTCAAAGCAGCAAAAACTAGATTTAAAAACTCAACAGCAATGTCTCTTTCCAGAAATCATGATCCAGTTAGGGACTATTCGTTATTTAAAAAGGGGGGGGGGGGGGTGCAAAAGGGGGGAGGCATGTCAAACAATATTTTTAAGCACTGGGGAGAAACTTACAGTAGCTCTGTTTTGTATTTTATTACCAATAAATAAAGAAAACGTGCCTTCCGAACCAGAAACTGTAAAAACATAAATGACAATTGACAGACCATGTGAGCAGTTTAATGTAGGAACTATTTTCTCTCTACCAAATTACACCCGCCATCCATATCACATGCAGATAAAAGCATGCATCTACTCATGGTGGTCCTGACAGCGTGAGATGTAAAGCATCCTCCTCAACTGAGCTGTGATGTTAGCTAGGTCAGTGAGCAAGCAGATGAGCTGGTGTGATCTGTCACTTTAATAATACCCTCTTTTTCAGGTTGAAAAACAATAGGTATCTGATGTAAGTGAATCAAAAGCACTTCATGCTAACACTATGTATATACAAGAACAACCAGTAACTGAATCATTTCAACCTGACTTTGGTTTTTGTTTGTGCATATTGAGATAAATGATTGTTTGTAAACAAGCAAAAATATAAATCATTGCAGATTTGCTACTTTCCCCTGTTTTATATTTCTGTCAGCGAGCCAGGCCAGCTGCTTCCCCCCGCTTCTAGTTTGGAAGTATGCTAAGCTAACTGTCTCCTTGGTCCAGTTTAACATTTAATGGACAGCTATGATATCTAACTCTGGAAAGAGTGAAATAGTGTATCTTTGCACAGTTTGGGTAACTGTTCCCACTTCCTAAAACAAGTTCTCATCTCTAAGGGGCCGCACACATTACCACCTGGAAAAGGCGAGGTCAGGCACTGGGTGCCACACTTGTGCCTACACTGTGCCAACTTTAAAGTTCGCAGAGGCAGGTTGTATCTGAGTTTGCCAAGTAACCATAACCAGCACTGAATCAGAGCCTACTCACTAGAAATTCTGAGTGCAGAGCTGATCATCTTTAAGGATTGTTTTGTGAGTGTGTATTATGCCTAAAAAATGTCCATTGTGTGTCTTACACCTATGTAGGAGAGATGGTGGGGCCTTTTGCATAGCTGTGCCCAGGGGCCCAGTGTTTCATAATCCACCCATAGCAGTAGCTGGCATCCAACACTGAGCTGTTAAATGATCCCAACAATCTCAAATCAACACAGAAATAGCTTTAGTCTGGTGATAAACTTGTTAAAGGCTGAACTAACATTACAAAACATATAGATAAAAGTCTGATGCCATTCCAAAAGGATGTGAACATTCTAATGACCATGTATGTACAATGCATCATTAAATCAATTTAAAAAATAATTTCTTTTAAAAAATGCTCAGATGCTTCACGCAGTTGAAAATCTGGAATGCAGTCCAGTTCTTGTATTGTTGCATTGTTGCAGCCTCCTGCAAAGGTGTCCCAAACTTACAAGCCCTGCTCTATAATTTAAAGTAATCATGTTACCTTAGAAAAACTGGAGAGTGAAATGTCTTCAGAATCTTTCATGTATGATTAAAGATTGTTAGTTGGAAATCTGGAACTCATTCCAGTTTCATTAAAATATGTTGACAATAACAGAAAAAGGGTACCAAAAAATGAAAAGGGTAAATACAGTTCACGTTGTTAAAAATCTGCAATACAGTCCAGTTTTCTTCAGTTATTCTGACAGTAACAAAAAAGGTATAAAACTATGCAATCCAGTTTTGTTTCTTTATTGATTGATTAGCTGAGAATAAAAAAACTCAAAAGAAAACCCAACTCATACTCTAAAGGTATTTTCCAGTATGCTGCAGTGAGTCAAGATTTTCAGCTGTGAATATATAGGACCAGCTGAGTATTACAATAACAATAACATAATAATAATAATAATAATAATAATAGAAAATAATATCAAAATGTGATGACATCACATTCTGAAAGGATGCAAACATTTTAATGACCATATATGGACAATGCATCATAAAAGTAATTAATTGGAGCTTGGAGGTGTGAGATCATTTGGGACCCAACAGCATTTTTTTCTTCTGGGTTCCCTAGTAGGCTATAGCTGACCATAAAACTCTGTGAAACTGACAATGCAGTCAATACATATATATGATTTGTTTCTGCCATTTTATTCAACAGTTATTGAAAATATGTAAAATAAGGAAATTAACACTATGTTTACCACATCCTAATATCAACAACATACCACTGCTATTAACATTATCTGTAAATATGAGCCAGTGACTACTCATGCATCTTTACAAAGTATGCATGCAGGAACAGGAAAGCAAGCATTTCAATTGACCCAACTGATCCCAACAGAGGAGGCTGCAGCCCCACCTAATGGTAAATGTCCAGCAGATGGCGATCTAGTACAACCTGTAAGTCAGAATTTGTCCCCGTTCACAGTTTGGAGGAACTGGTTAACTGGAGCCAAGCAACTAATTTCCCCCTGGGGCCTCTGATCAAGTTATGGTACCGTGATCAGCAGACTTTTACATATAAAACCAAAATGATAAAATAGTACAAACAAAATGACACCAATTAATATAATTTCATGAGAGCAGACAGAATTTCACACTTGTAATTTTCAGATTGGTTTGCTAATGCATCTGGCTGTGGATCCATTTGGAGTGAAACAATCCATAGATGTGGATCGATATACTGATAAAATGATCAGCGATCTAATGTCATTGATGCAAAGTGAAAACACTGATCCATATTGTTTTGAAAGTCTGTGCCACCATCAAACAGTGTCAGGCAGGTAATAACAAGCAGCCGAGGGGAAGACAATCAGGCTAACGTTATTTATTTGGGAATAAATCAGCAGTGTGGAAAAAATCTGATCTCTTCAGGCAGAGCACATAGTGTGCATAATCAACACTGTTAAGAGATAAAACACAACGCAACATTAGCTGCCTGGTGGGGCATCTCATTCTGCTAACTTCTTACTACAGCAACATCAGTGTTTGTAAACAATGTTGGCCTAGTCAAGTGCTGGAATTTGTTATTTACATGATAACACCTGAATGCAACACAGGCTCCGCTTCATTGAATGTGTGTACAGTAGAGCCCTGCGCGGGACTGTTTTCTTCAACCTGCTCCTGCCCGCTCCCACTGAATTTCTGACCATTACTGCCCGCAACCGCAACGTGTGTGTTACACTCCCGCCCGCTCCTGCAGTGTGTATGTCCACTCCCACCCACACCAGCAAAACTCTGAGAATTAATGCCCGCACAATAATAGAGATCGATGACTTTGTGTCTTCTCCCATTCCGCAGGAGTTTTCTACCTTTATATAATCACGCAGTGATTGAGGTTAAGGCAGGCCTGGCGCCAGGATGAAGTTACTGAGGGGCCGGTTAAAAATTACGAGGGGGCAAATCTTTATTGTGCAACATAGGTTCACAGTGAGTTATAAAGAGCGCATAATTGTTGCGGGTAATGACAGATCGTCGCCGGTGAAACACAATAAACGGCACGTCTTCTTTCATGTTTGTCTCATGACAGATGGAGCTTACAGACAGACAGACAGACAGACGGGTGGAGCAAGCGGTAAATTGGTATGAAAGCTGGTTCAGGGCATATTTGTCAATTTATGAATAAATATGAAGTGGAAACACTTATGCATGTGCACCAATATCCCGCAGTGTTTTTTTTTTAGCCGCCCGTTCCCACCCACAGCAAAGTCCAAACCGCTCACTCCCCTAATATTTGCGTTGGGTCCCGCTGTCCCAATGCAGCGCTCTAGTGTACAGGTCCATGCTGTGGGTTTGGGCCAGGCTCGGTTATACTTGTCTCGGTCAGGTTTGGTCAGAAAAATGCGGGCTGAGTTGCGCTCTAGTGTGCTCACCTGTGTGTGTGTGTGTGTGTGTCTAAGTGTGTGTGTGTGTGTGTGTGTGTGTGTGTGTGTGTGTGTGTGTGTGTGTGCGCGCATTGGGGGGTCGTTCTGATATATAAAAATCACCCTCTCATTCTCTCAGGGTGGTATCTGTATCATCCTCAAGCTCGGGTCTGCATCTGAAGCTTCAGATGTTATTCCAGGAATCTGCAGGAGCCACTCTCCCAGTTTGGGAGTCACTGCCCCAAGTGCTCCTACTACCATGGGTACCACATCAACTTTGACCTTCCACATCTGTTCTAGTTGTTCTTTCAACCCTTGATACTTCTCCACCTTTTCATGTTCCTTCTTTCTGAAGTGGCTGTCAGCTGGTCTACCACCACTGCCCTCCTCTATTGTTTGTCAACCACCACTATGTCCGGTTGGTTAGCCAGCAGCTGTTTGTCAGTCTGGAAACTGAAGTCCTACAGGATCTTAGCCCTGTTGTTCTCAACCACCTTCTGTGGTGTGTCCCATCGTGATTTGGGTACTTTGAGTTGTACTTTGGGTTGTACCTCTCCATGTACGCTAATCCTGCCTGCATCTTATACCCTGCCAATATGTGTTGGACCGTCTCAGGGGCATCTTTGCACAGCCTTCACTTTGGGTCTGATCTGCTGTGGTAGACCCTGGCCTCTATGGCCCTTGTGCTTAGGGCCTGTTCTTGTGCTGCAATGATTAGTGTCTCCGTGCTGTCTGTCAGTCCAGCATTCTCCAGCCACTGGTAGGTCTTGTTGATATCAGCTGCTTCCTCTATCTGACAGTGGTATGCACCATGTAGGGGCTTGTCCCTCCATGTTGTTTGCTCCTCCACTTCTTTGCCCTCATCTGGATTCTGTTGTCTGGGGCATTCACTGAGCAGCTCATCCTTTGGGGCCATCTTCTTGATGTACAACTGGATTTTGGATGTTTCATCCTGGATAGTGGCTCTGATGCTCACTAGTCCTCGGCCTCCCTCTTTCCGCTTAGTGTATATCCTCCATGCATGGTGAGGAGCTTTCTTGTCTTGATATATCTTGATAACTCCCCCTTTGGCCAGCTTATGATCCCAGCTGGGTACCTGATGACTAGCAGTGCGTTTATGTTGATGGCTTGGAGCTTGGTCTGATCATTCAGCTGACTCCTCAGGACTTGCCTTACTCTCTGGAGGTATTTGGTTGTGGTTGACTTCCTTGTGGCCTCCTCATGATTTCCATTAGCCTGTGGGATCCCAAGGTACTTGTAGCTGTCCTGGATATCTCCTATGTTGCCCTCTGGTTGTTCGACCCCCTCAGTTCTGATCATCTTGCCTCTCTTTGATTCCATCACACTTGTCTAATCTGAATGCCATCCCTATGTCCTTACTGTAGATCCTTGTAATGTGGATCAGTAGGTTGATCTCTCACTTATTCTTGGCGTACAGTTTGTTGTCATCCATGTAGAGCAAGTGGCAAATTGTTACTCCACTTCTGAATCGGTATGCACAGCCAGTTTTCTTGATGATCTGACTGAGGGGATTCAGGCCAATGCAGAACAGCAGTAGTGACAGTGCGTCCCCTTGGTATATGCCACATTTGATGTTAACTTGGGCAATCGGCTTTGAGTTGGCCTCTAGGGTCGTCTTCCACATTCCCATGGAGTTCTTTATGAAGGCTGTTAGTGTCCTGTTGATCTTGTATAGTTCCAGACATTATAGTGTCCATGTGTGTGACACTGAGTTGCAGACTTCTTGTTGTCAATCCAGGCAGTGCACAGGTTGGTCTTCCTGCACTTGCAGTCCTGGATGATTGCTCTGTCCACCAGTAGCTGGTGCTATGCTGCTCTGGTGTTTCTGCCAATTCATTTCTGTGCCTCGCTCATGTATTGTCCCATATGCCTAGCTATCTTAGCCACTATGATGCCTGACAGGAGCTTTCATGTTGTGGAGATACAGGATATTGGTCCGTAGTTGGATGAGATGGTCCCCTTCTGGAGGTCTTTTATGATCAGGACTGTCCTGCCTGTGTCAGACATTCTGGGTGGGTTCTTTCCCTTAGCAGCTGGTTCATCTGTGCTGCTAGGCATTCATGGAGTGCAGTTAGCTTCTTCAGCCAGTATGTATGGATCATATCAGGGTCTGGTGCTGTCCAGTTCTTCATCTTTGACACTCTTTCCCTGATGTCTGCCATTGAGATGGTTACTGGTTATTGTTCAGGGAGATTGCTGTGGCCAGCTCTTAGGTCCACTAGCCACTGGGCATCGGTGTTGTGTGATGCTTTTCTTTCCCATATGCCCTTACAGTATGTTTCCATCTCAGCTCTTGGTGGGTCTGACCTGCTGTTATTTCCCTGCCACTGAGAGAACACCTTGGCTGGTTCAGTGGAGAACATCCTGTTTATTCTCCGGGATTCTACTTCTTTGGTGTATCTCTTCAGCTGGGTGGCCAGAGCTGTTAGTCTTTGGTTGGCAGTTTGGAGTGCCTCAGGAATGGAGAGCTTGTTGTATTTCCTTTGTACCTGTTTATTCACCATGTTCCCTCTTTTTAGCTCTGCAAGTTGGCTGACTTCTCTCTGTGCTGCCTTTATCTTGGTCTCCAACCATCTCTTCCATGGGGGCTACTGGTTCTTATGTACCATGTCCATCTTGTATCCAAGCATCTCCAGGATTTACTAGGGATGGGTACCGAACTCTGGTATTGAACGAGCCCCAGGGCTACATTCTACAAGACCACAGTATTGATAAGGTCTGACCTTAAGGATTCTGCTATCGGTACTGGAGCAGTCGCGTTTTTTTTGTTTTTTTTTTGTTTGTTTTTTTACAAGATAAACATTATCTTGCACATTTATCTCACCAACTCCGTTAATTATCCGTCATTGTATCATAATTTTTGCCATTTTCCCTGAAGATGAGAGATCTGTGTCGCTCACCCTGGCTGCCTGCTGTGTGTGAGTGGAGAGCAGGGGGGCGGGGCTGTTGTTCCAGTGAGACACACACACACACACACACACACACACACACACACACGGTCAAAAGTGTGGCTTTACAAAAGTGTGGATTTTATTTGTGTATTTTTCAGATACTTCTAAATACATGAATATAACCATAATTATAGCCTGGGCTGGGTGCGTAGGATTCCCCCCCTCTGGTCTATATATCCATAGTGATTAATGTTACATCACCATATAAAATACCTATAATACCTAACATACCTAGAATACCTAATATTTTTACTTGTAGGCTAGATTTGTTTATATATGCTACAGTGATTTGTTTTCCACAGAGCTCTACGGTGCAAGTATTTTACTGCATTTGCAACTAAGAAACAGTTTTGTGCAAGTAAAAGAAATCATTCAGGAGCACGCTGTGCGAGTACAGATTTCAACCAGCAGCAGGCGAATCCTGTCGGTTGTGGGTTGCACGGGGGTCACAGGCACAGACAGGAATAAGTATTCCTGTCAAATATGGCAGCCATAGTGCTCTGCGGTGCAAGATAATGGCTTACCGGTGACGGAGGAGCCTGCCTCCAGGTCCAATATTTTCCTCTTTGTTGGTGTCATGACTGTCCAGAAGTACCTAAACAGCCGAGCCGTGGCGGCACACAGGTATGTGACGTGGCAGAGGGGAAATGAACCGTTCACATAACTCTTTGTGGCAGGTAACAGCCCACAAACCTTACTGCACTTTAGGGACTGTTCTTTACTTGTCAGAGGAGGAGGGTGGCTGATTGATTCTTATTTTATTTATTTATTTTATTTCAATCCCCCTATGTTAATCACTTATTGATGCCATTTTTGAAGTATGAATATAAGTTAATAAGTAATTTATTTCATTGAAATATCATTGATGTATTATAGAAAAGTGATTTATCTTTTTATAAATGACAAAAAGCACATCTGCCTAATTCTTGCTGTGGTATCGTGATACTACTCAGAACCGTGATACTTTCACTGGGATCATACCGTGGGTCCCAATTTTGGTACTGTGACAAGACTATTATTTTATGTATTTTACATTTGAAGTTGTAAAACGTAAAATGTTTTGTTAAAAAACTATTTTGTTGCATAATGAGAATTGAGAAAATAAAGCAATTTATGTTCTTAATTTGTTTTTTTCTTCCTCAAAAAGTATCGATAAGAGTACCATTAAAATACCGGATAGATAAGCAGTATCGATAAGAGTAGTAGTACCGTTAAAATCTTAATGATACCCATGCCTAGGATTTACTGTTGTTGTACTGTGAATCAGCTTATTGGTCTTGGTAATGGTCCTTGTAGGGATGGTATTTAGGGCAGCAATCATTTACTGCCTACTACTGCCCAACAGACCAGATGGCAGCAGATGTAATGACAAAACATGCAACAAAATTTGTTGATTAAGTCTGCAAAGTTAATGTTGAAAATGTTACAATGTGTTTTCTTTGAGAAGATAACAATGTGAGAGCAAGTGGGGATGCTGACATATATTAAGTGTGTCCTCAGTTATGATGGTTAACTTTTATTTTGTATTGTCACACAGCAAGGTGTCAGTAAAGTTTTCCCCTTCCTGTAGGAGATCCAATTGCAGTTGGGCAGAACTGATGCCACACAGTGTGTTTATTCCCCACAGTTAGGCATGCCAGAATTACTGTACAATTCATCTCTGCTGACATGGGACCCTTTTGAACCCCCAGTTCCTCACAGTTTGCAGTGTGTATGTATCTTGTTGCCTGTATATCACATACAGTGTGCACTGCAAACAACATGATAGCTTCATGTGCACGGTAACTTCAGTCCCATAATCTAACCAGGACCACTATTCTGGAATCCTGCACCAAGTGTGTCTGCCTGTTTATAGAACTTTAACACTAAGGTAATAACTGGCACGGACCATGTAAGCATGATGTAAACTCTGCTTAAAGGTTGAGTCTGCGATTTTGGAGAGATATCGTTGATATCAAGCAGCAGCCCCCAGGGCTGAAAAGTGAGGCCAAGCTAAGTGCCAAAAACTGCAGTTTTTTTGAAAGGCCACTTGAAGTTGGCTTCACAAGGCAGTCAATCCCCATATATCCCTATGTTAAAATGCCCAACTTTACAGCAGAAATAAACATGTTTACAGCCTGGTACAAAAAAAAAAAAAAAATTCAACATTCATGACAACTGTATAGAGGGTAAAGTCTAATATTCTCCCATTTACATATTATAAAGGCTTACAATTCTTGCATAAATAAGGGCGGCCGCTTTCAGTCCAGTGATAGTGA
The DNA here is from genome assembly GCA_026686955.1 of Epinephelus cyanopodus. Classification (NCBI taxonomy): domain Eukaryota; kingdom Metazoa; phylum Chordata; class Actinopteri; order Perciformes; family Serranidae; genus Epinephelus; species Epinephelus cyanopodus. Next base: position 41,322,117 of record CM048917.1, on the reverse strand, counting down.
GACTCATTTACTTTTCTTTAGTTTCTGATGTGTTCTTTCCTGAAGGCATGAATTGCAATCTCCACCAAGGGTAATTACGCTATCTTAACACTTGCTTGCCAGTAGAACAGAATCATGCATGCCTGTTAATAGGCATGCAGGGTATGTAATATTTTATTTTCTTCTGTTAGTGCTGATGTGACAGGGACAAATCAAAGGCCTGGAAGGAGGTAACGGGTGCTGTTAACTCTGTGTCCTCTGTTGTAACAACCATCCATGAAGTTAAACAAAAATGATTCGATATGAAATTTGATGCAAAAACCCCAACAAAAAAACAGCTTAGTTTAGTGTTTGGTCAGTAACATGGGTCTCACAGTCTCACCACTCAACCAGAACATACATTTATGGAGGTCTCCCTCATGACTGATTAAACCTTTGAACCCTGAGCAACTTGGTAGGAAATGTCCCACAAACTGAAAGAAAATAATAGAATTTAAAAAGTATTTGAAAAATTAAAAACCAGGGAAAAAAGAAAAAAAAGTTAGGGAAAACTATATTCATAATTATTGTTACATATTTAAATCATGGTACAGAATTATTATAATTTTTAAGCACTTTTCCAGGTCATTTCCTTGCTTGATTGTTTTTGTTTTTCCTTCTTTTTTTCCCCCTAACTAATTTTCTTGTTTTGAATTTTCTTTCTTTACTAATTTCTTGTAGTTATTTGGGGTCATTTATTCTTTCGTTGCTCGTTGGTTGATATTCATTTGATGTTCAGCATGTTCGCAATCAGTCAAACCACTTTAAACTCATTGCCAACTAATAAAATTTCCTGTTTGAATTGCCAACTACTACTCAATATATGAGCAGCCAGTGTTGGCCGGATGTAAGGTGACTAAGCAGGATAGCGGTTGACCAAGCGATACTTTAATGTGAAAGCGGCGACCGGAAGTTTCGACATTAACTACCGTGCGCTTGACAGTGGTTAAGTGAACGCTGCACTGCTGGCTGCATGCAAGAAAGCTGTGCACTGAACCAGCGTAGTGGATTTTTTTTTACTAGACAGGACTCTGTTAACCACCATACTGATGGAGTGAGAGGGGAGCTGTGCCCGAAACAATACTGACTTGTTTCTTCCACTCAGGAGCCTCTGGTTTTCTGATTCGGATAAAGAAAAAAATTGTGTCAGCTGGGCGAGGAGAGGATCCAGAACACTGCATCAAACATGTACGTTGGTTCCAATGTTTTTCATTTAAAAAAGCTGTCCTCATGTCTAACTACGCCACATGCTTGTCCTGCTGTGTTTTCAAGGTTAGTCACAGTTAACCTATTTTTGGTTGGGGGCTAAGCTATGACGCTAGCCCAGGACATCTTCTGTGTCTTGTTTGGTGGCTCCTGTCTAAGTGCCCCCTGCCTGGCTGCTGCAGTCCTGTCCTGCTCTCTGTTGTGTGGGAAATGCAGCGTGCCAAACCGTGTTTACAAAGCTTTTAATTCGGCACTAACTTACTCGGAGCCTGAGCTGTAGCCGAGTCTAGCGGTGTCAATGAAATGTCACCTTGTTGGTTTGCTTGTTGCAGAAAGTGTTCGCACAAAACATAAAGTAACAGTGAGTGGTAGCAAGCTTTACGGAATATCCATGACTGCTACAACTCGTAAGATGCCATTAATATAAGTGTGTAGCCGAATGTACACCCCCCCCCCCCCTTCAAAAACATGTCGTGCCTAAAAGTTTTTAAGGGTTTGATTTAAATTTGTCTCGTCATGACAGTGTCAGCGTTGTCACACAGTCTGTAATTGTCACTCAGACTGGGGAGAGTATTTGTCACTGCACTGGAAATGAAAAAAGTGAGTGAGTTGTTTTTTGTATATGTGTGCGTGCGTGAGACGGTATCTGCTGTACTGTTTAACTGAGCAAAGCTTTAGGCTACATGGCACACGGTGTGCATGCGTGGGCTTTCAGTGTGTGTGTCCAGCTGGAGTATTGATGGAAAACACGAGTTACTTCTTAGAATGTTGTGATGAGAGATTAATACATAATAATATAAATATTGATTCGATTTGCGCACGCGCGCGTGTGTCGAGGTTGCAAAGGTATGAGATTTTCACGGTACACTAACCATCTCAGAAAATTTCACGGTAATACAGTTATTTTTATTATTATCAGCAGAGGTGGAAGAAGTATGCAGATTTTTTTTTTTACTTAAGTTAAATATGACAATGTAAGTAACGGTCATATGTTCAAAATATTATTTAAGTAAAAGTAGGCTACATGTGTTTAGCATTAAAATACCTTTAAAATACCCAAAGTGAAAGCACTTTTTTTATGCCGAATTGCCTATTTCAGATGAATACATTCATAAAAATTCAATTAAAAGCCTAGTCCCAGTTTAACACCCAGTCTCTTTTACTAGCCAGGATGGCGACACATTTTGACAAATCTGTCTCAATTAAACGCCTGGTCTGGTTGCCAAGCAGTTCATTTTTTATAGAAGTTTTTGGATGTAGGTCCTAAATATAGGCCCATTGATTTTAGTGACAAAGCGAATAATGAAGTTTTATGGTATCTCACTGGATTACAGTAAGTGATGCATTAATGTAAACGTAACTTTGATGAAGCTGTATGTAAGGATAAGGATATACTGCCGGGCAGGTAGTTTAATCCATAATCATACATAATTAGTTGATTTATAGTGTGTTTTAATAATCTAAATCCGCAAAAAAAGCAGCTGATGTCAGATACATTTAGTGGAGTGAAAATATAGTGGAATAGAAGTATTAAGGAGCATGAAATGAAACAACTCGACTGAAGTGCAAATACCTCAGTTTTGTTCTTAAATACAGTACTTGAAACAGAAAATGTGCTTAGTTACATTTGACCATTGATTATCAGTTACAGTTACCATTAAAGAAATGAAAACAAAATGTTTTTCTTTGTTTTTGGTTAAACAAACACATAATTGAAACTTGAAGCTTGAAACCATTTTTTTGATAGAAGTATGTGTAAAAAAAAAAAAAAAAAAAAAAAAGCAGTCGAGGGGGAAAGAAGACACACATGCAGGTGAGATTCTCCGTTTGGTTGCATTTTTTAGTCAATACAGTAGATAAGTAAGTGTACATAGTATGATAACTGTCAATTTTCATACCATGGGATACCTTAAAACTGGTACAGTTGTAACTATGTTAAGTATGTTTTTTCAGGCTACACTGAGTCTAAATTTCCAATTTCATTCAGTTAAAATGTTAGATGGAAGGTGGTCTGCATTTTAAGAACTTCTTAAACTGACTAGAGCAAAGCTTAGAGTCTCTCGTTCAGTAAGGTGACTTTGAGTGTTGTGAAAGGCGCCTATAAATAAAATGTATAGGCCTAATTGTTAATACTGTTATTATTATGTTGTAATATGCCGAGTATTGCAATAATATAATGGGGATCTGTTACTTTTTTTTTTTTTTTTTACCTTTTTTTCAACTGTAATTTATGTCTCCAAAGGAAAACTTTGTTAACCTCTGTTTTATCTAATAAGATAAAGTTTTCAGTCTGTTCATCTCACTTTAGCCATTTTTTTGCAGCAGCAACTGTATCTAGTGAACTGAAAAGGCAATTGATTATATTATTCTAGTCGGCAACCTGAAGTTTAATTTGTATTTTTTTTTTTAAATATAAATAAGTTATATAAATAAAAAAGCTATACTTGACACTGTGTGACGATACAGTATTGGCACACAAAAATATCGGGATACTATGCTGTATCGATTTTTTTTCCTTACCCCTACTAAATAGATCATTTATTGATTAATTGATAATGAAAATACCTGTCAGTCTCCAGATGGAGTGACAGCATTCTTGGCATAGCTTTGAAATACAGCACATACTATTGTAACACTCTGCCTGCATAAAAAAAACCCCACACAGTCCTGTTTGATCGTGTTCCAACAGTTGCTGTAATAGGTGACAAAAACAAACTCATTCAAGGCGACTGTGGGAATGCTCTTTCGAAACCACGTACATGCTCTCTCTGTGTTGCTCTGTCAGAACGGAGTGAACAGTAAGTTCATTGTGCTGTTGCAGGCCTCTCACTGTTAGACCTAATTCAGCTAATAATCAGGCCTGAGCTAACAAGCTGCATGAAACAGATACAGTGCAGGGGGCAGACAGTGTACTCACTCATCTGATTCAAATTTCACTCAGCATTTATTGTTTTCAGCCATAAAGCACGATGGAACATAAAAAACCTTTTTAACCTTTTTAACTCTTTGTGTGTAATTGTAGTTTTTACATGCTTAGTATACATTCAGGTGTTTTGTAGCTGCAAAGCATTAAGAATGGACAAATCTGGAAACTGCTCAGCAAGATAGACAAGCTGAAATAATCTACATGCTTGTCATCTTTGTACTCTGTTGAAAGGCACATTGCTTTCATACTGGCTCAACCCTACAGCTCGTGATGCAGTCATAGGATGAGGGGCAGCTCAGACTGCAGCTTTTCTTTCTTCATGGTCAAACGAATTCACTATTTAAATTAGGGTTGCAGCAATATATTATTTACATTATTATCTTACTGTGTACATTCCAGTGTCTACGATATCGGGAAAAAAATGCAACTGAATGTTAAATCTCCTCTTTATTTTAGTTATTTCCTAAAGGGAGACTTTTTGCACATATATTCATTCACAGAGTGTTCAACCCAAAATAGCCCTTCCATTTTCATTCCTTTAAGGGTCATTCTGGCTGATAATAATATAAATTCTGTAATACTCTGAAACAGCAATATTTTGTGAGATGGTTATTGTACCGTGAAAATCTCATACAGTTGCAACCCTAGTTTAAACCTTTACTGTTTCATCAGGTTAAGAGAATGACTGAAACAGGAATTGAATTGAGAGTAAGGATCGCTGTCAGTCTAAGATGACTCATTTACAAGACTCATTTACATTTTTACAAGAAGTTCTCGTTGTATGTACTAGATTAATTTAATTTTTACATACTGTGGAAATACCAATAACTAACCCAGAAAGAAGTACACAGTTTGAATGACAAACAAATTGTGTAGACAGCGTAAATGCACAGAGTGTGACACATACTAAATGTAGAGGCTTTCATACAGGTCACAGGGCTCACTGAATGGTTTGATGAAAATGATGTGAATCATGCTATGGCCCTCACAGTCACCAGATTTCAACCCAGCTGAAGACCCCTGTTAGATTTTGGAGTGAGATGTTAGCAAGTTCTCTCCACCACCATCATCTAAAGAGGAAATATGTTCTGAAGGAATGCTGTTCATCCCTTCGGTAGAGTTCCTCACAGTTGGAGAATGTAGTTTAGCCCCTTTAACACTGCCTCTTCAAGGTGGGAATTTACCGCAGTTGTTCCACCTTGACATAATGAGTAAGGAGTACATATGGGAAATGGGGGAACAAAGTGGTCTTGCCCTTAAACCGGCATCAGAGTTAGTAACAGCACCAAAGCGCTGTCTGTATAAATGGGCCTTAAATACAGCCACACAATTCTCTACTGATGTTTTCCAGGTGTTTCCAAGAATGCCTCATGAAGTGGACATCAGTATTACTCAGTATTCCGCTTAAAAATGCGTTCTGCTCTATCAGTTCAAGCTCACGTTAGTGCTAGGAGTGCAACGTCTGTGGTGAGGCCGGGGATGATGAGGAGGAGGGGGGGAGCCAAAGAATTCTCAGTGGGTGCTCCAGCCGGTGCGCTACAGAGGGACGTTCATTTACTGGAGGCATTTTATATCTGGCTGATTTTTGGAGACTATGGTGGGGCAAATTAGACTATGGCGGGCCACCATAGTCTCATCAATGTACGGGAATCACTGATTGGCATCAAGGATGTGACATTATGATGACATGTTATGTGTGCAACCAACTGAAGTAGATTGAAAAAGTAGCTGTTAGCAGTTTGCAACTAACTCAAAGAAGAACAGCAGCTGAAAATTTCAACAAATTGAGAAAACAATGAGGTCCAAGCAAAGGACGAGATCAACCACCTGACCATAAAGGGATGGTAAATGATTTTTTGCTGATGTGCTGTAACAACTCATTTGACCGATAACCAATAACATTATCGACATGTCCACTTTTTTACCTACCTAGTTTTAGTGATCGTCAAGTCTCTTCTGTAGTGGAATTAACATCATATTATGTATGCATACTCTTATTGTGATGGCCCACCAGCAGATGGAGACATGAAATACAATACTTTTTAATGTATGTAATATTCATTCATTCATTCATTCATTGTGCAAATTACAAAAAGCTTGTTGGCCAATTCTGATAATTAATTTCAAAGCTGATATTGGCCAGTACTGATGACATGCTGATATTATCGCGCATCCCTAGTCACATGTCATGTCATGCTTCTTTTGCTTCCATGATGCTGGCATGAAAGTGGAATATTGGTGTGCATGTAAACGTAGTGACTGTCTCACCCTGCTATTAGAGGAAACCTGGCTGCCACCTTACTTTAGAGTGTGGCTTTTCTTTAAAATGCATAATATTCATGTGTCAGCTGATGGTAAAAGAGGAAGAGTAGCAGTGAAAAGTGAAGCACTGCAGAGAGTGGCAGTTTGGAGCATGTTGGTACTGGTACAGCAGTACTGCAGAAAATTAGTACTGAAGCCTTTTCAAATATTCAGTATTGATATGAATCGATAGGTCAGTATATTTGACACTAGTTGTGTGTGATATTTTGGAATAGAATGGCAGCAAGCCCCAGAATCTTATTTTGCTACTTTCTCCTTTGTGTCAGGATACTTTTTGCCAAATTTCATACTTGTATGATGACTATTTATACCGTCATAGTGCCCAATATTTGCCAGAAATGGGCCTCAAAAAAGGGGTTTTGGGGCCCCCTGAGACCAGACAGCCCAAAGTTGGGGGTGCTCGATATCAACTTATGATGGCCCAAGGTATGGGCTAACAGGAAATAATAATGGAAGAAGAGGTAGCAGAAAACATCATGAGGGCTGGACCTGGCTTCCGGCCTATGAACTTGTGTTTGCAAACAGTAAACTAGCTCTGAGGCCCAAAAAGCAACCTGACATGGTTCACCCAGCATGCAGCCTGTTTGAAAGCCAGCCTTAGACCTCTCTCTCTCTCTCTGTCTCTGTTTCTCTCTCTCTCTCTCTCTCTCTCTCTCTCTCTCTCTCCTCTCTGTATCTCTCTCTCTCTCTCTCACTCTCACTCTCACTCACACACACACACACACACACACACACACACATACACTTGTGCATGGCCCTTTGATGTTAATGACTTCCTGTGGTGGAGTAGACTTCCTTGAGGAACTGGACAAACAGCCAATTAAGACACACAAACTCTCAAACATTGAAACACTTCTACCCAGGAGGAGTCTGCATTATATAAGTTAGAATGGAGTAAATGAATCTATCTCTTTAGGTAGATGGTTTGTAAATCCCTGAAACATTTTTACAAGGAGGGGGTGTCTGTCATCTGGCAGTTTTAATAGGGCTTGGACAAAATACTTATCTCCTGATTTGATATTATCATGATACTTGGGTGCTGAGTCAGTATGTGTTGGCATTTTTAAGTATTGTAATTCTCCAAACATTGAGATTTGATATTACTATGTAAAACGATTTTAACACTAAACCATGGGGAAAAATTGCATTACACACTTGTAGAGAGTGTATTTCATGAGGCATATTTTCAAAAACAGTGCGCATCTTATGTCAGTCATTCTTTCCTTTATTTCAGCAGTACCATATACTGTATAGAAAAGGGTTAAATAAACTTATCTTTTTTTTTCCTTTTTTATCATTCTGTTTTGTTCTGTGGGAGTATTCCTTTGCTACATTGTGACATTTCTCTGACTTAAGCACCAGAAGAGACATTGGACAACATAGGACAGTTTATTAAGGCACAGCTCATCCCATGCCTACCAAATGCCATAAGAGTCAATAGGAGGTGCCCTGGAAATCCAGAGTTCTCATGAGAGCACAATTTGAATTTGCTCAGCGAGTCACTCTGGCAATCAGTAATGATGCTCATTACCCATGCCCTTGTAGCCGAGCTGCACCAATCATATCGGTGTATCCGATATAGGCGGGCCAGAGGCGTGCTAAACAGATGACGACAGCGCTGCAACGACAAAGTCCGGAATCAGTCAGTAAACATTCCAAGATGGCTACGGATGAACACCAGTTGTTTGAAACGACTTTGGCCACTACAATGAATGAGTTAGACTTGGCTTTTTCTCTAAAAGAGGAACAGAAGACGGCGCTCAAATCTTTCCTTTGCAAGAAGGACATTTTTGCTGTTTTGCCAACCGGATACGGCAAGAGTCTAATATACTAGTTAGCTCCGCTGGTAATGCTCTGGATACATCACCCGGTGTATTATTCTGATTGGTCATGGTGTTATCCAATTGCATGCAGTGACATTTTCAAATGCATGCTTGGTGCCACCCCTTGAGTTGGACTATTGGCATTACTCATAGCCAGACCTTAAATCTTTCTAGATTTGGGTCTGGATTTCCAGGCTAAATAGGAGTAGTAAGAGGAACATAATTTTTTGTCTCATTTAATACTGAGTGTATGTAATAACAGTTTCAGCACATTTGACAAAAAGTTATTTGCAATTAATCCATAAAAGTTACCAACTATAATCTAAGTAAGTGAAGTTTGAGGGTTTTTTTTTACCACCCCTAACTTCTAATGAAGCATACAGGCAGCCTAACATTTGAGGTGTGATATGATGGTAAATAACCTTTCACTTCTAAACCGACACAGTAACGTATGTAGAGTATGCAATTTTCTGCAGCTTTTGTCTACAGATATGTCTGAGGAGATCTTGTAGAACCTGCTACATGTTCAACTGTACACTCAGTTGTCAGTGTCTCTAATATTTTGCACACCCCAACTGTATCAATCAGGGAATAGTCAAGTTAAAAACAACATTCAGCATGGCAGTTCCGGTTTAGCAAGCACAGAGGAAGGTCATGCAAACGTGAGCTCCGCCGGTTTGCCTCTTAGTTGCTTTTAATATTAGATTTATCTGCATGAAACCTTGACCACAACAACTAAAAAACATCAAATGCTGCTGGTTGTTGCATGGCACAGTACGATCTCCGTGGAAGAAGGGCAACTTCGCTGGAAAATTTCAAAAGAGCTGAAGCGTTCCCTCCGAAAATGGCGGTTGACAAGAAAAAACATCTTTGACTCGAGGAGGTGATGTTTGTGATACGAGAAAGCAAAGAGGACTTGTCCAAACAGATTGATGCGAAGACCACCAGCATCCAAACCACGCTTACAAAGATTGAAACCTCACTGACAACTTTGTCTGAACAAGTTAAGGAAATGGAAGGACAAGTGTCGGCTAATGAGGACAATGTGAGTGACACTCTCAAACGCCTGGGCAAGACGGAGAAGGAGCTGCGATCAATCAAGACAAACTGGATGATCTCGAGGATAGGAGCAGGAGAAATAACGTACAAATATTCAACATACCTGAAAAGTCAGAGGGCCGGGATGCTACTGCTTTCCTTGAAGGGATCATTCCACAGATCTTCCATCCTGTCACTTTTGACTCCCCCGTTGTCATTGAGAGATGCCACCGCCTTGGCAAAGCCTCAGACAAGACCAGACCGTAGATAGCTAAATTCCTCTACTTTAAAGACGAAAAACAGGTGCTTCGTCGAGCCAGGGAAATGAAGGAGATCTTTGAAAACAGAAGGATTTACATCTACGCGGACTGTAGCGCCAGGGCACAGTGAAAGAAGGATGCGTTCATGGCTGTGAAAAAGACGCATCAGGAGAAGGGCTTCGAGTATGGCTTGCACCACCTAGCCAGGCTCCGAATCTCTCATGAGGGAACCGTTAAGTGGTTCACTTCACCCGCTGAAGTTGTGGACTTTTTGCGCCAACTGGAGAACTAACTTTTCATGTTCTTCCTTCACTTCATTGGATAACCTATTGGATTATTAAGAGCCGAACTTTAGCCAGCACCGCTGGGAAAAAAATATTCTTCGAAACAGGAAGTCAGGAAAACCACCGTCACAAAAGCACTGGCTGAATAAACTTTCATCATATTGCACTCCAGAGAAAATTCTGTACAATGTCAAGAGAAAACCTGCAACTCATAATAGAATATGGGGTTCTTTTTTGGAATCTCTCTCTTCAATTAATCCTCTCAGTTGAAAATGCATTTATTCACTCTCTGGACCTGATTGATTTATTCATTTATTTATTTATTCTTTTTTTGTATGGACCTTTTTATTTCTCCTTTTTCTGTGACACATTCTGAAAAGACTTGGTGTTGCCAAGGGTGTGGTTCATTGTACCATTCCAGGGGTGGGGTGGGGAGGTCGGCGGGGACAGGTATGTTCTATGCCGTTGTGATTTTGTAGTGTGTTTGTTTGTTGTTGTTGTTTTTTTCTTTTTCTTTGTTAATGTACTTTATTCAAAGAATGAAAATGACACATATATGTTGGTGCATCATTAATAAATAAATGTTTAAAAACAACAACATTCAGCATAAGGACATAAGCATAATTCAACAGCTTTGCAAACTACACCCACCAATATCAGTGTCAAACAAGTCTCAACATTTTTAACAAATTGAACATTGGCACCTTCATAAGGAAAGATTCATTAAGATTAGACTGTGTAGGCCTTTTTGTTTTAGCTGGGTGGACCTACTTAACTGATCACTGAGTATAGACATGAAAAATACAATAGGTTATATGCAAGCATGCAAGCTTTTTGGGAGGTTTGGATTTTGAACTAACCATCTAGGCAGCCAAGTCTGTCTGTCTGTCATAAAGAGAGAATCTGAGATAAAGTTTCAGAAGACTGGTCCATAATTATGTTAGAAGTAGTCAGTGTTTAAGACATTTTCTATGGAAAGACCCCAAAGTGAATTGAGTGAGGAAAGTATTTTAATATAATGTTATATATCAGAATGTATGTAACAGCAGTGGTCAGCATTGGGATAAAACATTAATTATTGTTGTCTATGGTCAGACACATTGGCATAGCCATCAGCTGTAAGTACACATGGGTGGGACCTTAAGAAAACAGACTGAAGTGGGATCACTGTTATTATCAACCCCACGAGTTCCACCTGACATGACCTCTGACTCAGCCCAGCACACACTTGGTTTGTGTGTGTGTGTGTGTGTGTGTGTGTGTGTGTGTGTGTGTGTGTGTGTGTGTGTGTGTGTCCGTTCAGTGGAGTTCTGTGCAGAGTGACTCATGCTGACTCTTAAACTAATCACAGAGCTGTTGCAGTAATCATATATTGCACTGACTAAAAGAGCTATTTAGACCTTTGCTGACCTCCTATGTTTTTGTTCTTTCAAAAGTAAGTGCACATTGGATTGAGAAAAGTTTGGGTACTGGTGGGTAGGGGTGGGTTAAAATTATCGATATTTTCGATATTGTATCGATACACATGTGTAGAAACGATAATCGACACATAAAGCCCAGTATCGATATTTTAAAATGCAATAGATTTTACCCGTTAGGTGTTTTTGTTTGGCTAACCCCTTTAGTCTCGCGTGGTTTAGTGCTTCGCGCACCATTAACGCAGTCAGATCTCGCGAGATCCATGCCATCCGCGTCAGAGAGAACAACCATGGCGGAGAAGGAAGCAGAACTTGTGTCACCCGGAAATTTGAAAGCCGATGTCTGGCGGCATTTTGGGTTCAAGAAAAGAGAAGGTAGCAAGGAACTGGACAGAAACAATGCTGTGTGCAAAATATGCAAAGTGGAGGTAAAATACAATGGCAACACAACCAATCTCCGGAGCCATTTAATGAGGCACCACCCGCATGCACAACAAACCAGGCTACGCTAACAGGTCACTGGCACTGACGCAACCGACGCTGGAGAAAGCATTTGGGGCGAAGTTTCCGTCCACGTCTCTGCGTGCAGAGAAAATCACGTCGGCTCTGGCAAGTTTTATCTGCAAGGATCTCAGACCATACAGCGTGGTGGAAAATGTAGGCTTTAGTTCAGAGGTGGGTTTTTGCAATTTCTGTTCAAAATGCACCAAAGCTTTGTGAGACAATCACTGCCGTGTTTGTACTGTGTTTTCATAAGGGACACTACAGTATTACTTTTTGTGGTCTGGGTCTAGTGTCTGTTGTTGAGATTTATTATTATTGTTTACATTGAATGGCTATTTCAATAAAAAGTACAAGATGTTGTATAACTATTTGTTCAATGGTCAGTTCTCTCTCTTAATTTAAATATTAATATTTAATAATGCACCAGGTTAGGGGGTAACTTTTACAATTGAATTTACAGCATTAGTTCTTTGAGAATCTCTTCCATTACCAAAGCAAAATTGGTGTTATAACTAAAATATCGATATCGAATCGTATCGAATCGTACCGAAAATTGTATCGATTTGGGACCTAGTGTATCGGAATCGTATTGTATCGGAAGGTCAGTGGCGATACCCAGCTCTACTGGTGGGTCAGTTGCTGTTATTTTCAGCACTGATCCTGGGCTTCTGCAGACCAGGAAAAACCCTGCTGATCTTGTCAGAGCATTTCTTCCTATTCATCTCATCTGCCCTGCCTGCTGTCTTCTTCTTGTAACCCCACAGTTTTCTCATTCCTATTGACAAGTACTGATTGAGGAACTTTTTTTTGACTGTTTAGTTTGTCACAGTGATTGTGTCTCTCTCTGACTGTCCTCTTCACCACCTCTGGTTGTGTCTGCACATACAGATGGTTCAGGTGAAAGAGAATATAAGAGGATTACTAGGCCTTTTGTCTATTGGGCCAAAGCCATGGCAACAGATAGGGAAAGAAAGACATTCAGTATTTATATTAATTCTTATGCAACAAAAACATGAGTGAATGAACCTTGTCCAACAATGTTGGACAAGGTTATCAGCATATCAATAGATTGTTTTTTACTCTTTGAGAGTGGACTAACTATGCAAATGTGTTACATCTTTTCTCCTTGTGTCATTGCTTGTAGAGTTGTACCGAGTTGTACTGCCTAAAATGTGGTATCGGCGAGTGCAACCTATGACCAATCTGATACCACGTAATGCCTCACGTCATTACGCATACGCATGCTACAGGCAAACGAAACGGAGCAGAGTTTAAAAAGCATTCTACTGTAGCCTTTAACATGTCTTTTTTACCAAATTGTTTGGCTGCACTTCAACCAGTGTCTGATAATAATAATGATTAAAAAAAGTTTTATGGCATTCATTCTACTATTATGTATGTATTTCTTAATATTTAACATCCAGTTTTAGGAGTTGAGACATACAACAATTCATATCCCATCCATTTATTTTTTTTTACGCACTGGTATTGGATCGCTATCGGCAGACACCTAAGGTTCAGGGATCGGAATCAGTATCGGGAAGGAAAAAGTGGTATCTGTACATCTCTAATTGCTTGTGAGTTGAATGGTACACTACCCAGTATACACACTACAAAAGTATTTTACCTGCTGTGTGAGATTGGTCAGTGCAGTTAGATGATGAAATGCTGAAGCAGAGCTGTGAGCAGCTTTTGTGCTGGGATACCCCATTATTTTTCAAAGATTCCCTCTACTCAAACAGGTGTTTTTCTTGAGAGTATGTCCCCTAAAATATCTGACCTTGACTATACTGACTGTGTAAAGTTTGTCACTAGGTGTTTTTACATTCCTCTTCTGAAGGACTCAGGCTCAAACATGTACGGCTAAATCACTCCGATGTTTCCTCTACTGCTAATGCTAGCCATCCTGATGCACATTGCTCTTTCACTGGTCAACCCATAGACTGTATCTAAAGATCCACAACGCGTCTCCACTTCTTCCCACTCTACAAAAATGAAGTCAATATATCCCGGTTACCAGGGGTGGGAATCGCCAAAGGATCCTCGATACAACATTGTCACGACACCCAGTTCACAATACAGTATTACTGTGATATTGAATGTATTGCAATAGTATTGCCATAGAATATACTGCAATTTATTACCTTTTTTCTAGCTGCAAATTATTTCTCCAAAGGGAAATTTTTACCTCATAAGATAAAGTTTTCAGTTTGTTCATCTGACTTGAGTCATTTTTATTGCAGCAAAATATGATGCAACACCATCGTAGAACCTGTCAGAAATGCTGCATACACCTGACAAACTGAACTGTTGGCAGGTTTAACATCCTCTGTGAGGCCAGGTAAAGCACGTGAGCGAAACCCTTCACATGCAGGTATCGCGCTAACTGAATGGCAACACCTAAAAAAGTCCCACCTAAAAAAGTTAAAATCAGCTAGTTAATATTAAGTTTATTCTATATTGAGAATATTTTCACTGCTTTACATTTCCATCAGTGAGTCATTAATGACTTAAATAACCCGTCTATGCTCTTGTGAAAGACACCAGAATCTGTTGATAAAAACAGTAATTCTAGCTCGCTAAACACAGGAGCTGCAGGTCTGCTGCTGCTTTGATCAGTTAGTCCCTCTCTCTCTTTCTGTCTCATTGTGTCATATGGATTAGTGTTCATTTATCATGTTGATCTTTTCTGTACGATATCTATTGCACATCTGTCCATCCTGGAAGAGGGATCCCTCCTCAGTTGGTCTTTCTGAGGTTCCTACCATTTTCGTTAAAGGGTTTGGGGAGTTTTTCCTTATCTGCTGCGAGGGTCCTAAGAACAGAGGCATGTCGTTTGCTGTAAAGCCCTCTCAAATTGTGATTTGTGATATTGGGTTTTATAAATAAAATTGATTGATTGATTAGTTCATTAGTGTTGTTGTGTGACTTTGGTGAATCTGAACTAACCCTTTTAAATGCAATAACTTGTCTAGGCAGCAGTAGATAAGCAGCTTCTGCGTTCAGCAAGGTTAAATTACTTTTTTTTCTCAATGGAGTCTAACCAGCCCCCCAAAATCTACGAAAAGAATACATTTTGCACAAAACCATTCTTAGTAAATATACAGTATGACTATACAACTGTGTAATAATGGTTTCACATGTAGCTCAAATCACCACTGTGCCTAAGCACAGCCTGTAGACTGTGAGTCTTAACATTTTGGAACCCGTCGTCAGTCTTAGACTGAAACTTGTGTAACATTAACAACAGGTTGTGGCCACAGATTAAACCACCAATGCAGCACCTGCTCTGTGTGTCTCTACCTGCCCATGCAGCAGCTTAACCCTCCATAAAGGGTTAACCTAATGACACAGTTTCCCTTAGTGCACGTCCTGCTCACTGTATAACAGTGTAGAGTCACAGACCCAGGTAGACTAGCAAGGATTCTTTAATGCCATTCAACAACCTCCTTTCATTTGAGAAATTGATGTTGAAATTCTGATTAGGTGATGTTAATGCGACTAATGTCATTTGCACAATTATGTTTTCACTTATGCAGTTAAATTTAGGCATGTAAATTAACTATGAATACAATCTAGAAACTTTTTAGACTTTCTGAAACATTTAGGCTAAATACATTTTTAATATCCAATTGAAAGTACAACTGTCACATTTGGTACATTGCCAATCTAATCAGAAGACATAATTAGAATCCTCCAATCTGTTTTAACACGAGTATTAATGTAGAGGTTATTTTCAATGTATGTGTGACTCTGAACCATAATAGACTGGCGACAAACTAGTAATTAGCTTGCTGCACTCCAGTGACAGCTAAGCTGCTTATTGGCCAGCTGGAGATTAACCAGAAAGTCCCCACTTAACAGGGGTCCACACACACACACACACACACACACACACACACACACACACACACACACACACACTGAGCCAGTCATGTGATGCTTAGTGAAGTAGGAACAGTCTGTCAGGTCATTACCATGCTCATTCTACCACAGCAGAATGAAACATGATTAAAATGATTTGTTTTATCAACAAGCACAGTACAGTGCAATTCAGGGTTTGTCCCTGCTTGCCTAATTCTAAGGAGGGCCGATCTGACCACCTAAAAGTCAGACTGTACAAGATGAGGACAAAGTGTTACTGGAGTACATGAGCAAACAGGGCTGACCTTCCCCACAAACAGGAAACAGCTGATAGCAGGAATGAGCAGCTAGTAGCAAGACGGAAACACAAACCTGACAGACACTGTAAAGATGAGCAATTGGGGAGACAAGGAATTACGCACCCTCCTTGCCCTCGCAAACAAAGAGCCCATTAACCGTCAGATGACGGTGACGATGAAGAACGGGCCGACTTATAAGAGAATTGAACAACTGAGTCTTTCTGGGATGCCCCTTTCATAGCCATTAAAGATAGTATCATTTGTTACCAATTAACCTATTTAACTGCGGAATGTTTCAAACGGATGCTTTTTGAACATTCAGCATCTTTTTCAGTCTTTTGTTGCCTCTGTCCTCTGTCCCAGCTATTTTAACGTGTTGCAGACATCAAATTCAGAATAAGTGGGGGTTTTTTTGTTTGTTTTTTTACAAAAATAATTAAGTTTTCAGTTTGAACATTGTCTTTCTACTGTATTCAATTGAATATAGGTAAAAAAAAAAGGATCTGCAAATCATTACATTCTGTTTTTAATTATGTTTTACACAGCATCCCAACCTTTTGGAATTTGGGTTGTATTATGTACAGGTTTAATTTAATTCCTTTCAGAGGGCTTTTTTGGTATGGGAAAAATATGTGTACACTGCCAAAGCATGTGTGAAATAAAAACAAACACACATTTACAATAAGAAATGATCCACTAAATGTTAATTTATATACACAGCGCTACTGATTGGGTAACACCTGATTGTGTTTGGTAGTGCCAGATGTGTAGACTTTAGCAGCAGGCAATCAGTTACATAGATTATACCAGAGGTTTTCAGACTGTGAGGCACACACCTGGGCATCAGTCTGTAAGTGTGTCTAAAAGTATAAAGCAGGACATTGTACAGCTCTGTCAACATTCCCTGGATAAGGTTAAAAATAACCTACCCAGGGAATAGGAAACAGGTCAGACAGACAACCAGCAGAGAATCTGCTACCGATTCTCTGCTGGTCCCAGCCAATAAACAGTTTAGCACATAACGGCCTGCAAACATAACAATTGTACTTTTTATATTTCTGTTTTGCACCGATTAAATAAACAACTGAAGATAGTAATTACCAGCAGCAACAACGTCACAATGGCTGCTATTGTTTTCATCTCATGAGTCTGTGTGTGTGCATCTTCATGGCAAATAGTGGTCCTGTTGGCACTTAATGTAGTGGGAACTACCTCAGAAGCCATTTTGTGTATTTTGTCAGGTATATAGCAAGTCTGTCTGTCTGCCTGTCTGTCTGTATGTCTCTGTCTGTGGATGCATTTTGTCAACTCAGTAGTTTCACAACTTTACACCTGTGTAGTTGAGATCAAACTATAGTGTTCAAAGGTGGGTGTGGTCCGAGCAAGGGGACGGAAGTAGAGAGGTAGGAAGCAGGCAAGGGGCATTTGGCCCTTCACTTTACGACCCTGACGCTCATTTGTTTTAGGTCACAGATTCTTTTGCCGCCAACACTGACCATATTAAGCAGATACAGGTATAGGTCAGATGTGAGCAATCCAGATTAAATCCAGTATCTTTGTCAGTGTCAGTAAAATGTGATGTTTTGTTTTCTGTTACATTCATTTGGTCTCGACAAACTGCCAGCTCAGGTTTTAGTCCCACAGCAATCCCCAGCCTCATTTTACCTCATAAGAGAACAGTCCCAGTTAGTTCCCACAGTAAGGTATAGAGATTTTGAATTTGGGAAAATGAGAGTACTGGTGTCAGACATGTATTTAATATATCAGCAGATATATAGATATATAGAGTTGAGGTTTTAGAAATGTTGGATTGGAACAGCTGTAAAATGTCGTTTGTGGCTTGAAGGAGTTTTTCTAGTCGGAGAAAAGTTTGTGCTTGAGACAGTAACATCAGTGACAACAATACCTTTACCCCCCCCCCCCCCCCCAAAAAAAAAAAAACCCCAAAACAAAACAGCAAGCCTGCTGTAATACATCAGTTACAACAATTTTTAAGGTTGTGTCAGACACACATAAATGTCAGCTTGTGAAATTAACACTGCCGATTGATGTCACAGACGGGCAGGACTGATAATGTTGGCTGCCTAGGTCAAACATTAACATTAGCCATTACCTGCTAGTTAAATGATAGCATAACTGATTGCTAATGTGGCTGTCGGCTAATGGATAGTAATTGATTGGCTAACGTTAATGTGTGCCACGAGCCAAGTTAACGTTGATGGATGTACTTCAGTGATGTTGAAAGGGGAGCTTTACGAACCTCTCTAAATTCCTCATTAAGAGCGGGATGTTGGTCTTTAAGATGCTTCGCCAAGTTTGTTGCACAACTCGACTTTGTTGCCCTGCTCTGTAGCATTGTTTGCATCCAGGCTTGTCCACATCTTTAGCCATTCCCTGGTCATATGTAAAGTACTTCTAAACAGCAATTTTCCTTTTTTCATTTTGGACTAATACTGGTCACGAAGGCCCTGCGGTGACAGCACTTGCCATTGTAAGTTAGTTCTATGCTGGCGGCACAGCCCAGCTGACGGTATGGTGCACAACAGGTAATGTAATCAGCCGCTAGTGAGGGTAGGGGCTATGTGCGTTGTGTGTCAATGAGGAGGCTGGGCAGGCGCTGTTGATATCAGTACTGTTGATATACTGTTACTGTTAATACTGTTAATTTTAGTATCAATTAGTATATGAGTATTGATTTTTTTTTTTTTTTTTTGGACAACCCTACTGCTGCATCAACCAATACTAATTTGTGTTGTACCTCTTAAAATATACCTTTTTTATTCCTCCTTGCGGGAGGCATTATGTTTTTGGGTTGTTTGTACATACATACATACATACATCCCATTCTTGTGAACCAGATGCCTCATCAACGCCTCAAGAGAATTTTTTTCAAAGTTGGCGCAAATGTCCACTTGGAATCAGTGATGAACTGATTAGATTTTGTTAGTCAGAGGTCACTGTGACCTTGTCAGAATGTCATGAGGAAATTTCTTTAAATCTGGCACAAATGTCCACTTGGATTCAAGAATTAAGTGATTAAGTGATTAAGTGATTGAATTTCCCCTTAGGGGGACTAATAAAGTATACAAAAAATATTATGATTACATTTTGGTGGTTAAAGGTCAAAGTTCAAAGTCACTGTGACCTCAAAAATATGTTTTTGGCTATTACTCAAGAATTAATGCACAAATTATGAAAACACCTCATACAAATGTCTAATATGATCAAATGAAGAAATGATGACATTGTATATTCATGATTGATGTCACATTCACTGTGCCATCATAATTTTCTTCAGAAACATTACTCAGCATCATATCATAGGAACAGAGGGAAGACATTTGGTCAGATACTGAACTGGTGACTAATCTTGAAACTATGCTGATTGTCTTCTGTGCTGTCAGGGGGAAAATGTGTGTGAAGCATTCATTTTTTTCACAGACATGGATGTAAACTGTAAGAGAAACTTGACATATTTATGGAGGCACTCAACAGTGAAGCAGTAATTCTAGTTTTAAACAGGTTACAGACAGAGAAGGCAGAAGAAACACTTAAAGCTCCAGTAGGCAACATTGTTTTGGTATGATTGAGTAAAAATTTTATAATATCCTCTAAGCATAATGTAAATCCAGTCGTCTGAGACAAACAGTAGGTTTCTGCACCTCACCATGGCTCTGTGTTCAGCCTCTAAAGAATCAGTACCGTGCCGATGTTCATCAACCAATCAAAGGTCAGCTCAGACCACTGCGTTCCTATTGGCTGTTCTACTGCATATGTGCGTTCCCTTGCCGCCCGGCAGAAGGGGAGAGCAAGCAGCAATGGCGAACAGTGCACCAGGTAAAATAGCTATTCCAGCACAGCAACTGCCTACACGGCCAAACAACCCAAAAAAAAGAAGACAGAACTCGGTTCCCCAGAGCCCCGGAGGGAGGGGAAGGGTGTGTGGTCAGCCGTGGGAGCGGGCGGACCCGAGGGCTCTCCGCATAGAGGGAGAGCCGAGCCTTGGGGGTATGTGCGGGGCGGGCTGCTGCATGGTGAGGGAGAGCTGAGGCTCGGGAGTATGCACGGTTCCGTGAGGGAGGGATGGGGCGGGCTGCTGCGCGGTGCAGGAGAGCCGAATCTCCCAGAGCAGAAGAACCAAGTAGGATAAAATACTCGCATGCTTGTCTGGTAGGAGGGGCTCAGAGCAGAGACAAACAAAACCTAACTTAGACGAGACTCAAAAATCAACCGTTTTCAGGCTTTCTACCTACTGCAGCTTTAACTCATGAACCTGAATAGGAATACATGAGTGGATAAGTGAATGGATGAATTAATTGACTGCTCTGACTTGTACAGTATTATACAGTATTTTTTTTTTTACATCAGGAGCATCACAACTGTGTGTGTGTGTGTGTGTGTGTGTGTGTGTGTGTGTGTGTGTGTGTGTGTGTGTGTGTTGCCATTGGTATGGACAGGGGGCCATCTGTGTTTTATCTCAGTCTCACGCTGTGCTAGTCTCCATGTGTCTTCGCTGTGAAGTTTTCTGGATTCTTCTGTTTATGAAATCCTCCCCTACAGCTGCCTTTGTCTCTCCTTCTCTCTCACTCACTTTCTCACTGTCTGTTGCCAACATGTACTGTACATGTTTAAAGTCTTCCATCACCACATTTGTATAAATCCATTAACATGCAGTAACTGTCAAAGCTAAGCCTTCTGAAATTGTTTTTAAGGGCATAAACTTGTGATGTTTGTACATAACCAGGCAGAAATGCAGCGTCATGATCATGAGACCTCTGGCACTTTTTTTTTTTTTTTTTACAAGTCACTAAAGTGGCTCGTAGAAATCAAAACAAGGGTGTTAATAGACGTTATTCCATTTCATAATATGTGTTCATGTGCAGAGATAAGCATGCTTTTTCTGTCTTACTCTTGGGACTGAGATAATGAGAGAAATTGATTTCAACATCCATCCACTCCATTATTCTTAAAATATGGCCTATATACTTGACATTCAGCAGTTTTTAACAGTTGTCAGACTGGTAATTTCATAATGTGTAAGCTAGTACACTATGAAATATTAACCTAAAGAAACTTGACAATTGCATTAAAAGATAATCTATCAGAGTCATCAGTGAATAAACATATTTATTTATTTATTTATTTATTTATTTATTTATTTATTTATTTATTTATTCATTTAGTTAGTTAATTAGTTATTAACTCTGTGTATTTATTGACTTTTCTTCTTTTCACAGATGATATCAAACAGCTCAGCACTACATTGATCTGTCAATAAAAATGACAGTATTTAAATATGAATACAAAACAACAGTATAAACCACAGGTATAGCGTCTATAGTTAGTCAAGCAAAATGCTCGCAAGTGTTGAAGCCACCTTGTAGTTTGAGAAACAGAGGTATGAAGTCCATATTTTCATGAATTGTCTCTTTTGTGGAGTGAAGCAAACAGGTCAGGAATTCAAGAGGAAAACACTCCATGATATTCTTGTGCCAGTTTGCTGTACTTACTCATGATAAAAAGATGGTTTTTTTCTCACGGCATATGCAAGAGTATCATACAATCTGCTAGAGCAAGTACCAACAATAGCATTTTGACATGGATGACCCAGGAGTAAAGAGACAGGATTCATACACAAAGCAATACCAAGATTTTTTTCCATATCCTGCAGAATGTCTACCCAGTGGGCTTGAATTTTAGTATCTTTCATTAAGCGTAAGCAGAATGAATTTGTGTGTAAACTGTTCGCAGAACAGTATGTTAGTCGCTCTGATTTTTTTCGTAGGCACTGACAAAATCTACAACTGCTTCTGACTGCTCCTGGTGCTTGTGTTAATAAGGAATGCACATAAATATTGCTTGCCATCATTAAAAATTACAGTTTTAATTCATATTGTGCTCATTTATGTTCACAATACGCACATGCCTTTGAAACACGCAAGTTAAACATGACAAAAGATTAGAAATATAACTAATTTAGCTAAATTAATTGGCAATAAGCAGATTTAAACTTCAGATTAGGTTTCTTAAAAATGTAAATGAGTTATCAGTGATGGCTGTCAGAATGTATAGCAATTTAACACTTAATATAACATGTACATCACCCTACCTTCTTAGTTTGCTATTGACCGCTCTAGTGGAGGCATGTTGCTGAGGTCTCTCCAATGATGCAAGCAAAGCACTTATCTGCAGCTGTGACTTGGAAGAGCCTCCTCATGCAGCAGTTTTTTTGTGTGCATTATGTGTTATGTGCATTTACACGCCGATATCTTCCTTATGTGGTTCCTCATCACATCCCCCTGAAGGTATGTAAAGAAGTTGCATCTGGGGAGATTATATGTTATTCGGATTTGTTCAAACTATAACAAGAAAAAGGATCAAGATTTTAAAAGTTTAAAGCAGCAGAAAAACTTTGCATCAGATAGCTGCTATACAATATGTTGTCATAGTAACATCTTCTAATCACAGTAACACACAATAAGCAGATATAGCAGTTGGAAAGAGGACAACATGAATTTGGTTGTTTCTTAAATTCAGATTACTGCTCGAGTTTTAATAGTTAGAGCCACCTTGAATGCACCAGCAGAGGGAGGTCCTGTTCACCCCATGATGACACTGTCAGCTTGGTAAAGAATGCACTGTAAACGCAAATAATATTCACTGCAATACACTGGCTATCTGCAGCAAGTTCTGAGTCCTAGAAGTTGGTTTTACTATGTATGAAAATAAACTAAAACTTATGGCTGCGTGGTAGGTAAGGAATTAATTTTAAATGACAAATGACCAGCAGTCATGGAAAGTGTACAGAAGCTGCAGTTTATTGGCTAAACTAGTTAAAATGGCTAAAGTCCTTAAAATCTCCTCTGGTTTACAGTTAAGTACTTACGCAGTATGTGTCAGTTTAAAGCTTCAGTTGATCATTTTTACAAAAAATTACATTTTTCACATTTACTATCACTGTCTTCACACAGCTAGAACAAAAAAACACAACAAAAAAACAACATCTTTCTCTGCCTACTTTATTTCCTTTTAACACCTCTAGTGGCCTTAATGAAGACAACCAATCAGTGCTGAGGAGTCTCTAACACAGCTGCCAATCATGACATCACTGTTCTTGGTCTGTGGTCAAACCATCAAACTAAAAGTAGTATGTCCTGATTGTGTGCATACTACATGCAAAAGTACATACTTTTTAAGGGCAGCTGCAGTACCTACTAAAAGTTAAAAGAAAAAGTATGCAATCCGAAACACACCCTTAATTCATATTTGATCAGTGCTACTTAGTTTGACAGTGTGACTGCAGTCCACAAGCAGTGATTAACATGACTAACATCTAAGAGACTCCGCAACTCTGATAGGTTGTTCTAGGTGCCCCACAGTAGATTCTAGTGAATGCCATTAGAAGCAGTGGGAGGAGAAGGAGGGGCATGATTTTTTTTTTGTATTTTTTTGTACTTTACTGACAGTTTCAGCAAATATCATACAAAGTTATTTTAATCAAAGTTACAAACTGTAGCTTTAAAGGAGGGAATTGGAGGAGCACTGGATGAGTAATTCAGAACCATGAATTAGATGTTTAATGTTGGAAAGGAGGGAGACGAGGAGGTAGAGATGCAGAGATTAACTGCCTTCACTGCACGAAAAGGGGATAAAGGACATGAGTGATGAGAGGACAGCAGTAGAAAGTCTGGCATGCTGTAAAAATATTGACTGGCTGAGCTGTTAAAGGTCCCGCACACCTTCACAGGTGTTCACTTGTTCTAGTGAGTTAGAACTGTTCTTGGGTTGATGTTTGGTAGAGCCTCATTAGAATTTCATGAGACCACCAAACTTAACGAACTATTTAGTAAAGGTGAATCATCTGCACTTTGCAATTTTGTATGCTGCAGTGTGCTGGGGAAGCAGCTTGACAGACAAAAACATCAAGCATTTGGACAGGCTGGTTAAAAAAGCTGTGGCAGTGCTCAGCAGGAGACTAGACCCACTAAGAACTGTGGTGGAGAGGGGCACATTGAACAAACTGAAAGCTATAATGGACAATAGCAGACACCTTCTCCACAGAGGAGCAGCTGCAGCAGTCGGCTCATCTCATTGCGTTGCAGAACAGAGGGTTTCAGCAGATCCTTAGTCCCCATAGCAATAGGACTGTTTTAACACCTCCTGAATCCAGACACACACTTACACGCATCACATTAGCCACAACTTGTTGGATTGTGTAATTGACAATTTTATCGTGTCTTTTTGTACACTCCTTTTATTTTAACATGTTTTATTTTATTTCTGTTTTATTATGAGCTGCTGGACAGCTGAAATTCCCTTTGTTGATTAGAAAGAAAGGTCTTTCTATTCTATTTTACATTTTATGGACTTTTCACCTGTCCCTCAGTTTGACGACTTGTGACTGTTTAGGGCCTCAGTTGTGTGTCTTATGTCCATTTTCTAAAACAAATAGTTTTGTTTATTTGTTTGTTTTTTTAATCTTTCATCAGTCAAGCTTCTGTAATTCCTCATAGGTCAACATCATAGGTGGAATGAATTATTTCCCCACATTACACAAAATTCTAGTCAGGTGTATCTGAGCAACAATATGATAAGATGAAGAAGAAACCTTGTAATTGTTAACCATAAGACAGTTCACCTTTATAAATGTATTCTTGTTGTGAGGCACCCTCAGTTTTTGCAAAAATGCTTTCCAAATTGTATTTGATTTTAATATTAGACCTCAGCACTTTGAGCGTAGTCAGATCACCAAGATAAACAAAACTCTCTGTGTCTTTACTGGTTACTTTTTTTTTAAGTAAACTTAAGCAGCTCTGCCATTTTTGCTCCATCTCCTCCTTCATGAACTCCAGCCAAAGTCACATTCAGGTCATGTGAGTGAGGTCAGACAAGTGTTGCGTACACAGGCATGAAAGGGGACGTTTGTTTTGTTTTTCTGTCCTCCTGTTATGCAGATAGTTGAAGAATTTAAAGTAATGCAAGTAAAGAGATAATTTTTTGATTAGTAATTGTAATGCGTGTACTGATGTTATCAACAGTAATGTGTTACATTAGTGCTTTACAGACAAATGTAGTCTGATTACAGTAACCCCCAACACTGGTGCTCAGTGACAATTAGTTACAGGTGTCCTGTAGGGTTTCTGACCTCTTGTAGCACTAATGAGCAACTTTTTATGAGTGCGTCTTGTCTTCAGCACAAGGACATACATGCACCTACACTCGGATGACATACAGTTCTGCCGGCGGTTTCTTATTATTCCACTGATTGACAAGTTGCCGTAATGTGTTGAGAAAAGTAGCAATATGGCATCAAAGGCAGGAAACAAGGACTGCAAGCTAGTAAACATGGATGTTAACAATGTTGGGTTTTAAAAAATCTGCTTTGCAGATGATTGATGAGGAAGGAATGCATTTTAAGACATCAGTTACACACAATGCTGCTGGGGAGTACCACTGAATATTAAAAAAAACAACCTTACATGTAAACAATAAAACTCCACAGGGTTGCTTTAAATTATGGAGCATTTTACACATAAACTAGTGGAGCAGGGCTGGAGGATCCACAAAGGGGAAAAAATGAACTAAATCAGTGGTGGAGGAAGGTGAACAAAAGGTTGAGGAGAAACAAGCATACCTGGTCTGGAAATATGACAGGAATGGAAAGAATGTGGCCTCATTTCAGCAAGGTGTGTTTGCGCAGATGACTAAGCAGAAAGATCATTAGACTTGATGGAATGAGTGGAGACAAGTTTAATTTAAAGAAGCAGATGTGTGTGGGTGTTGGTGGGTGGTGGTTGTAGTATGTGCTGAGCCAGCTCTGGGCCCAAAGAACAATATTTCAGTTCACTGTTGCAACTGAAGTTAGTAGACTCCCAACAACCTTGCACACCACCCACGAAAATGCTCCAGTGACTCCAGTTGCTGAGGGTGTCATTATTCCGGTCATACATTTTCCTTTTAGGACGCATGTTGGGGTTGAACATTAGACAGTGAGGGACTGATCTAAAGTTTGAACTACTGGACTCCTAGTTATGCAGATACACATGCACATCTCCTCTCATGTCTCATATCTCTACATTTACAAGCCAAGAAAACCAACCCTGCAGTTATTGGAGGTGCTTCTGCTTCACAGTAACAGCTTCCATGTGAAACAATAGTAGCAGGAAATTATCTCTTTGACTCAGCAGTAACTTGCTACAGCCCATATGGTGCTTTAGGAGAACAGTCAATTCTGATTGACTTGGAACTCCACAGTGATTGTCAGATTGATCGCAATTGATAGCTTGCTTAGATTAGATTAGGACATTGTTCTGAAGTCCTTCCTGTGTAGGTTTGGCATTATATTTGGGTTTGAGAACTTGCTGGATAATGTATTTGCTCAGAACAAACGTTCTCTTACACACTGCAGCAGTTTTCCTCCAGGATTTTTCATTGTTTTTAGCTGCATTTGTTGGGCCGCTGCTGCTAACAGGATTCATGGACTAGTGCTGTCATGATGCCAAAATTATGATTTTGACATTATACTTTCCTCAATATCTTGATGTACATGCTGGAACAATGTTACGGCAAAAAAAAAAAAAAAACACCAGGACATTAGTAGATGTAGATGCCAGTAGATCCTTGGCGCAGATCAGAGCTCTACAGAGTGCATTTTCTGGTAACAGGAATAATTGCTGACAAAAATGTACAGGTCATGATTACCAGTACCACTGACTGAGCTTAAATCAATCATTATTAACTGCAATGTAAAATATTTGACTGTACATTTACAGTAAATTAGTGGCTACTATGTGCATTAATTTCACAGGAAATTACTGTCATTTTTAACAGTAATTTGTTGTGAAATGACAGCTGTATAGCATGATCTCATAGTAACTATACCTGCATATTACTGTGATTTAGCAGTATGCTCCTGTAAAATTACTTAATTTAACTGTAACCTCACAGTTAAAGCCCATTACACTAATAAAACAGTGTGTTCTCATAAAGTACTGAATTTAATTGTAACTTCAGTGTTTATGTACATTTGCTTTCTGTGATTTGGCAGTATGCTCCTGTTCACTGTAATCTCTAATGTTCATTCATTCATTCATTCATTCATTTCCATAACTGCTTATTCAGCTGACATTGGGCAAGAGGCAGGGTACACCCTGGACAGGCCACAGACTATCACAGGGCTGACACATAGAGACATTCACACTCACATTCACACCTGTGGCCAATTCAGAGTCAAAAATTACCTAATCTGCGTGTATTCAGTTTGTGGGAGGAAAACAAAGTACCTGGAGAAAACTTTTGCTGACATGTGGACGACATGCAAACTCACAAAAACTTGCTGCTAGGGGACAGTGGTAACCACTGCACCCCTGTGCAGCCTAAAGAAAAAGAAAAACAGCCAAGACTTTAACAAGCCTTGGTTTACAGATGATCTACTTAAGCTACTAAAGAAAAAGAACAAACTCTACAAAAAGTATGCCTTTAATCCAACACCTCTTACTCGTGGGGCATATAAAAGTTGTAGAAATAAATATATTCACTCCATCAGATCTGCAAAAAAGAACTATTTCAGTGATGAATTTAAGAGGTTTTCAAATGATACCAAAAATACCTGGAAAGTGATTAATCAGATATTGCAAAGAGGGAAAAAAAATTCGAAACTACCCTCAGTATTCATGATAGTGAAAATGCTGTAAATAATCCGCTTGAGATTGCTCAAAAATTTAATGACTTCTTTGTAAATATTGGCCAGGATTTAGCTGATAAAATTCCTGACTGTCCGGGCAGTCCATTAGACTATATACCAGGGACCTTTTCCATTATGACTTCTTTTAAACCACCCAGTAGCCAAGAGATAAGTGACTTAATCGATGACCTCAGAACATCCTCAGCTGGTCACGACAGTATTCCTGCTTTTCTTGTCAAACTGGTGAAACAGTCTATATTAAAGCCCCTCACTCACATCTTTTCCCTGTCCTTGGCTACAGAGTTGTACCGGAGGATTTAAAAATTGCAAAAGTTGTTCCAGTGTTTAAAGCAGATGATCCAGGTTCTTTTAACAATTATAGGCCCATATCAATTCTGCCTTGTTTTTTCAAAGATATTGGAAAAACTTGTATATAACAGAATTCTTTCTCACTTGACTTATAATTCAGTTCTCTACAAACATCAGTATGGTTTCAGGGAAAAGCATTCCACTTATATGGCTCTGCTTCACCTTACTGATAAAATTATTTCTGCACTCGATGATCATCAATTCACTTGTAGTATCTTTTTAGACTTTTCCAAAGCATTTGACACAGTTAATCATCAGGTTTTGCTTCAAAAATTGGTTAAATATGGTTTTCAGAACACAACATACAATTGGTTGAAGGATTATCTTTTCAATAGGTATCAATTTGTTTTGCATTAATAATTGCTATTCTGACAAAGCTAAACTTACCTGTGGGGTCCCACAGGGTCTATTCTGGGACCATTGCTATTTCTTATTTATGTTAATGATTTATCAAATGTTTCATATACCCTCTCACCAATTATGTTTGCTGATGACACAACCCTTGTTTTCTCTGACAGTAATTTTAATTCATTGATTAGAGAAGCAAATGTTGGTCTAACTGCTTATATGAAATGGTTTAAGTTAAATAAATTGTCTCTGAACATTAAGAAATGTAGATTTATAATTTTCAGTGGCAAAAAATCTTACCCAAGAGATTTATCCAAAATTCAAATTAACTCTGTTGATATGCTCCAGGTATCTTCATTTAGATTCCTGGGAGTTCTTGTTGATGAGAACTTAAATTGGAAAGATCAAATTGATTGTGTCAATACAAAAATTCACAATCTCTTGGCATTATTAGACGGATTAGACATTTGGTTAAAACAAATTGTCTTCTCACTCCTCTATTATAGTCTAATTTACCCATATCTTTCATATTGTAATATAGTCTGGGCCAGTACCTTTCCTACAACATTACACAAAATTTTGGTCTGTCAGAAACGTTTTGTCAGGATAGCAACTTGTTCTGATCCATACAGTCTCTCCACTCCTTTGTTTCATAAACTTCATATTCTTAACATTTATAATATAAATATTTATCAGACATGTCTTTTATTTATAAGGTCTTAAAGGAGGAAGCATTCCTGCTCACTCAAAGACTATTTCACTACAAATCTCAGGTTCATACTCATGCAACTCGTCGAGCGTTAGATCTGCATCCTCCAAAATGTGTTACAACCAGGGCTCAATATGCACGGTACAGGGGTGTCAAACTATGGAATACATATTCCCACTTAGCAAAAAAATGCTCATCTGTTCAAGGTTATAAAGGATGTCTGAAACACCATTTAAATTTGTCTCGTAAATGAAACTGGCATAAGTAATGGATGTACTGATATGACACTTATTTTATCCTTTTGTGCAATTGCCAAGTTGAAGTTATTTCTTGTTTGTTTTATTTGTATTGTCCTTTAGTCGTTGTTTTTTTGTTTGTTTGTTGGTTTCTTAATTGTTATTCCTTATTGTTATTGATATATTTTGATTATTATTCTTTTTGTGTAATATTTTCTTTTATCTAAATATTTTTCTGATTGCTCATTTGTATATTTTGTTTTCTTAAGTATGATATAATATTTTATTGTTAGGTGGAGGCATGTGATAAGCTCTTCGAGTTTTCGCCTCTTCCTGCACTTCAAATTGTTATAATTGTTACTTTTACTTGTGTAATTTTTTTTTAACTGTGCAAACAAAATAAATAAAATAAAAAAGAGTGAGACAAAGAGAGAGAAAAGCACAGCAACATTTACAACAATAATCCTTTGATCCTTTGACTCCCTGATGAAGGCTTAATTGCCGAAACGCATAAGAGTTTTTTGAAGGGTAATGTTACCAAGCCATTAAAATAAAGGCTTTTTAACTTTGTTCAACTGAGAGTGCCTTGGAGTCTTCCTTGTTTTCTCATTCCTTTGATTATATAGTTACAGTTTAGTAATGTATATAAGACTTGCCACGGAATGAATGGTGGTTACATAAACCTAAAAATTAGCATTAACCTAGCCTATTAGCTTAGCTCTACTGATCAATCAACAGACTGCAATGTCCACAGTTCCACCTTTTAGTACCAGATGTGTGTGCTAGGTACCCCAACAGAAGGGGTACCAAAAATGGTGATGGTACAGAACGGTCCCATTGTTACCATCCACAACTTTTCACAGTGGAAACAGAAAAAAGTGTACCGAACTGTACCGAAGTGAGCTTTAAATGTGGGCTGGGTTGTTGTCACTCACTGCTCTGTCCAGCACACCAACATTTTCAAAACAAAATAGAACAGGTTGTAGTGAGAGTCTTTCTCCATGGGAGATTTAAGAATAGCTGGTTTGTGCAGCTCATCACCAAAAGTGTATGTCATCCAAGAGAGACCATGAAAACTAATGGAATGGTCAGAGTTGTCATATTGTAATTTAAGGTGTACTGATGGATTCACGTCGTCAACGCTTGTGTTGAGTAACGCTACAAGTAAATGTTCCACCTTAAAAGTTGCCAGCAGTCAACCAAGTGAATTTGATTATTTTTTTCTCAGACTACAGCTGCTGCGAGAGGCAGCAAAACATTCTTTCATTTTATTGTTACAGTTTACTAATATATGTAAGACTTACCATGGTATGAACAGTAGTTATACAAGCTTCAAAGCCAGCCACAGCTCAGCCCTAACCAAGAGTTACTATCCTCTATTTACCAACTAAAGAACTGCAGTGTTTCTAGCTCCACCTTTTAGTACCGGATGTGTGTGCTAGGTACCCCAACAGAGGGGTGACCAAAAATGGGGATGGTAAGGAATGGTTCTGTTGGCACCATCCACAGCTTTACACAGTGGAAACGGAAAAAATGCGTACCGAACTAAACTGAACTGTACCGGATTGCTTGGTGGAAGCAGGAACTAATATCAGTTACCAGTAATACAGCATTACTGAAACTGTGTGATTCTGACCACATGTGATATCCAACAAAGATATTGAAAAAGTAAAGAAGAAAAGTGTAATAGTTTCAAAATTAGCAACGGTGACCCCCAAAAAGTCAAAGGCCATATATGCCAACAGAACATGGCACATATCACAAATCTACAATAAGCTTTGCTAATCACCTGAAAAACTGTAAGTAACAGTTTTGTAGCTATTTTGTTGAATGTTACTGTGACTTGCATGCTGATAGAGTGGCTAATTGTCACATTATCCGGCGCATTGACTGAAAAATTATGTTTTCAAAAAGGTCTGACTTTTGTCCACTTCTCTCAGTTATTTTTGTGTTTCCTTTGTCTAAAGTTGTGGATGGTACCAACAGAAGTTGGTACAACAGTCGTGTTCTTTTCTTATCCCTCTGTTGAGGTATGTAGCACACTGATCCAACACTAAATAGAATAACTGCAGTCCACTGATTGGTCAAGAGAGAACTTTCACTCTTGCTTTATAGGAACTCAATGCACAAACCCTCTATTCTGAAATATCCTATTCATTGCGACAGAGCCTCCTAATCACTCCAGCCTGTTCTTTTTTTGGTTCTAAAAAATATCAGCGTGAAACCCTGTTCTGTAGATGATCAATGATGATCTGCATTGTCTGGGAAGCTAAAATGCAGCTAGAGCTAGATGGAGCAGTGATGTGACTATTGCCATCCGGTAACACTCGCCTACATTTAAAGGTACTGTCTGCGGTGGAAACACACAATAATGTGTCATTAAATCCTCACAACAATTTAAAGCAGCACAAATGATGGTAAAAATAGCTTCCTTGCAGTTAGTCCTGTTAGAAAAACTGGATATTGATACTGTGGTGGGAGGATGTTGGGTAAAGACTCATATAGTTTGTGGTCAGAAACAATAACGGGGAGAAGGAGGGGCAGGAAAAACTGGTGATGTCAGCAGGGAAGAAGAGAAGGGAGGACCGCCTTGCTTTTTCCTTTTTCCTCCTCCCCCCTCTTCCCCCTCCTCCCCTTCCTCTTCTTATCAGTGTGTGTCTGTGAGAGAGAGAGAGGATCAGTAGGTGAGTGGACGAAGGATTAAACAGTGTGACAGAATATGGGGGAAGAGAAAAAGGGAATTAGATCGGGATCGAGAGAAAAGTGAACTAGATACCTGGAAAAGGTAGCGGGTAAAGAAGAAAGGACACTGAGAGTATACAAACGAAGTGTCCACTTGGAACGAAGACTGAGCACTTGTTTCTGAAATTGGGTGGACCCCTCGCTGAAAAAACTTGACATCAACCACCACAGCTACCATGTACAGTGGATATGGAGGTATGTGCTAGTCTTGTAGAGCTCAGTGAGACAAGCTCATCTCTAATCATTAACTCTCTGTTTGTGAGGATTACTGTTGCTGGTTAACAGGTTTGTAACTTATTATGAGTTGATGGCTGGAAAGTGCAATCCAAATACCCCCCCCAAAAAAACCAACAAGCTGTTTTGAGTAGCAATTGTTTATCACAGTCATATGATTCAATGGAGACCCCCCACTGAAACCAGCAACATGCAGGCAGTCTCAGATTTTTCTGTCACTTTTCATTGTTTGACTGGTGCCCGGAACAGTCCGACTGCTTGGCCTGTGGTATTGCTGCTAGGGTTGGGTACCATTTGCATTTGAACAGATACCGGTACAAGTACCGGAACCTATAACTCAGTACTGGTAACCAATGCTACCTACTTTACTTGCTGTAAAATGTTGCTGCAGGGATGACTTAGTAGATTAAAGCGCAGTTCTGCTCCTCTGTTCTTTTCTTATCACACATAGAGCTAATCTGTGTGTCTGTCTGTCTGTCTGTGTCTGTCTGTCTGTCTGTGCGTACATGTCTGCTGGTCTAGCAGTGACACTAGGCTATTACTAAAATACTATATAAAAGAAAATAGACTATCATAACAGTTCAGCATTTTTGTCACTGGGAAACCAACTGAGCATCTGAAGAGCTTCATTCAGGGCATCTCCGCCTCTTGTCTGAAGTTTTATACACCGAGCTCCAATGCCAGCCTCGGAGCTCTGAGACTCCAGACTTTGGGGCGCTTCACAGCATTTCTGCCTCTTCTAAAAATGGTGGTGTTACTCAGATGCCCTTTCTGGTACTGAAATTTGGCATTGATAGATTTAATGTGAATCGGTACTTGGTAGTACCAATGTAATGTGGTTGATACTCTTAAAAGTCCTGAGTTTAGTAGTTGCTGCTCACAGCCTTCTTGAGAGCCGCTCATATGAACACCTTCACACTCAACACTGTGCTTTTTTGAGTCCTGAGCAATAATGTCCGATAGGCCCAAATGGCTACAGATTTTTATGCCTCGATGCCAGTGATAGGCGTGGCTGGTGGCATTATTGTTTTCAAGTTCTGCATCCATATGTACGTCCATCCCATCCTTGTGGACATGATATCTCAAAATTGCCTCAAGGGAATCTCTTAAAAAATGGCACATTGGCACACATGTCCACTTGGACTCAACAATGAACTGACTAGTATTTGGTGGTCATAGGTCAAAGGTCAGTGTCACTATGACCGTGTCTGTCTCATTTTCGTGAATGCGATATTTCAAGAATAAAAAGAAGAACCCTAACCCTAAAGAAATTTTTTTCAAATTTGGCACAAACATTCACTCAGACTCAAACATGTAATGACTAGATTTTGGTGGACAAAGGTCAAGGTCAGTGCAGCATCGTCTATCTCTCTCTTGTGAATGCAATATCTCAAGAACACCTTGAGGGAATTTCTTCAAATTTGGCTCAGATGTTCACTTGGACTCAAACATGTAATGACTAGATTTTGGTGGACAAAGGTCAAGGTCAGTGCAGCATTGTCTATCTCTCTCTTGTGAATGCAATATCTCAAGAACACCTTGAGGGAATTTCTTCAAATTTGGCTCAGATGTTCACTTGGACTCAAACATGAATGACTAGATTTTGGTGGACAAAGGTCAAAGGTCAGTGCAGCATCGTCTATCTCTCTCTTGTGAATGCAATATCTCAAGAACACCTTGAGGGAATTTCTTCAAATTTGGCTCAGATGTTCACTTGGACTCAAACATGTAATGACTAGATTTTGGTGGACAAAGGTCAAGGTCAGTGCAGCATCGTCTATCTCTCTCTTGTGAATGCAATATCTCAAGAACACCTTGAGGGAATTTCTTCAAATTGGCTCAGATGTTCACTTGGACTCAAACATGTAATGACTAGATTTTGGTGGACAAAGGTCAAGGTCAGTGCAGCATCGTCTATCTCTCTCTTGTGAATGCAATATCTCAAGAACACCTTGAGGGAATTTCTTCAAATTTGGCTCAGATGTTCACTTGGACTCAAACATGTAATGACTAGATTTTGGTGGACAAAGGTCAAGGTCAGTGCAGCATTGTCTATCTCTCTCTTGTGAATGCAATATCTCAAGAACACCTTGAGGGAATTTCTTCAAATTTGGCTCAGATGTTCACTTGGACTCAAACATGTAATGACTAGATTTTGGTGGACAAAGGTCAAGGTCAGTGCAGCATCGTCTATCTCTCTCTTGTGAATGCAATATCTCAAACACCTTGAGGGAATTTCTTCAATTTGGCTCAGATGTTCACTTGGACTCAAACATGTAATGACTAGATTTTGGTGGACAAAGGTCAAGGTCAGTGCAGCATCGTCTATCTCTCTCTTGTGAATGCAATATCTCAAGAACACCTTGAGGGAATTTCTTCAAATTTGGCTCAGATGTTCACTTGGACTCAACCATTAACTGATTAAATTTCAGTGGTCAAAAGTCAAGGTTGGTGTGACCTTGGATTTGTCTCATTCTATATCTTAAGAAGAACTTAAGAGAATTTCTTCTTATTTGCGACAAACATCCACTTGAACTGAAGAATGAACTCATTTGAATTTGATGGTTGAAGGTCAAAGGTCAAGGTCAGTGTGACCTCAAAAAATATGTTTTTGGCTGTAACTCAAGAATTCATGTGCTAATCATGACAAAACTTCACACAAATGTCTAAGAGGATAAAATAATAAAGTAATGACATTTTATATCCAAAAGGTCAAATGTCAGCTTCACTGTGACGTCATGATGTTCTGCATAAAACCCTTTTATGGCCATTACTTAACGCCATATCTTGGGAGAACAGAAGGGGAGACATTTGGTCAGACACTGAATTGGGTGTCCACCTTCAATGTGTGTTCAGCATCAATGTTTTCACAGACATGGATGTAAACTTAAAGAAACTTGACTGCTGCGTAGAGGCATACAACTACAGGGTGGTAATTCTAGTTTGTTTAGATATGAAAAATGTTCAACTGTGTTGCAATTCTAACCAGGGCTGCATGCTAATTGAGTTGGCCCAAAGAAGCTAGAGGTCTCCTGACTACGGCTGTGAGCCACAAGGCTGCAACATTTACATAACATTAACATTGTAACATTAACATTGATGCAGATCTACAAGAGAAGTCTGTCCAATATACAACCAAAGCATGCCCTGCTAGTAGTCGACCACAAGCTACTCAAGAATGTTTTGTGAATGACATTTGTAAATGTCATCACAATGTGTGTTTTGTCTCATCGACTTGTCTTTGTTGTGGGAAAAAAGGCAAGACATATATTTGTTACACAGTTTTTGTTGAAATAATAACACGATTCCCAACCCAAACCACATGTATTGTACTGTGTGTGTGTGTGTATGTGTGTGTGTGTGGGTGGTATGAATGTTATCCGAAAGGAATTATTACTTGTACCATGTCGACAAATAGACTTTTCTGTTAATGCCCTACTTCTAGCATTATTGAACCCCTTAATATTTGACCTTTTGAAAATGCTGCAGACCCCATTTTAGTTTGAAAACTCTGTCATTGCATTTTGAAAATGACAAAGACATCCACATTTACCTTCAGATTGGAGTTTATCAGTCTTAATGTATATTCCCAATCTATGTTTTCCACCGCCAGTACAGTTCCAATTAGGGATGTCACGATTATAGATTTTCTTGGTACGATTATTGTCAGAGAAATAACCATGGTTTTACGATTATTATACATTAATTAATTTCAGACTATAAATGTGTTAAATCACACTCCTTATAGATCTTTAAGTTTCAGTTATTTCAATGCCAAAATAACAAAAATAATATAGCAACAAAGAAAAGGAACCAAAAAGTAGTGTGCGGACTCTACTTTTACTACATGCCTCTTTGTGGTCCAGCAGTCTAAGTTTTTTCTAGGATGTGCTTGTCTTTTTGTTCTCTTTAAATTACAATTACACAAATAAATTGAGAGCATATCTTGTGCAGTGTTAATAATAAATGAAACAGACATCGTGCTGGAAGGACATCGTGCTGGTCCAACATTTACTCAACACAGATGGGAGGAGGTAATACTTCTAATTTGTCACTGGTCTCTCTGGTCTTACTCTCCAACTGCAGTGATGACAATCTTATTCCTGTTTACACCAGTACACACATGACCACTTTGCATGAATGTACATGTGATACCTGTTTTCAAGCTTTTTGGTATGGATGAAGATTATATCTGAAACTGTGCTAAAACACTCATGTCTATTGAAATCATTTTCAACGCCATTTTAAAATTAAAATTATATTAGTGTTGATGTAGTGGTAGTAAACAGCAGCTAGTTGAAACTAGTGATTTACTAAATCAGGTTGCACTATTGAAAATTAAAGAAGACTGTACTAATGTCTAAATAGTTTGAAAAAACATCTGTATGTAAACAGGAATTATCTGTCTGTAAACAGGAAGTCACTGCAGCATCAGGTGCTGGACATAACCTCCAGAAAACAAGTTTTAAGTGATACATTAAACCTAACTGCCAGTCTTTTCTTTTATTTAGGTTATATCTGCATGCAGAAATCTGCAAATCTGCAATCTGTGTTAGGACCTTGTCACATATGAACTCCTGGTCGCTGACTTTCTACGTCAACATATGACATGCAAGGTACCCTGCTGCGTTGGTTGTTGAAGTTCTTGGACGCTCTGTCAACTTCAGCCTGTTACATGCATACAAAATACACTTCCGTTTTTACAGGAAATTTACAGTTTGTATAGCCTCTTTCAAAATAAACACAATACGTCAGTACAACACCATGATTTGACTTTTTTTTTTTTTTTAATTCAACAACAAATGCACATGGTAAAGTTTTGCCAACTGAGGCATGTGGTTAGGTTTAGGCAACAAAAGCACATGGATGGGTTTAAGTAAAAAGAACAGGGTTTGGCTTTACAATCACAAGGAAAGCAAACACGAACCTCCTGGGTGAAAGTCAGTGGTTATTGGATCCATCCACCACTCCTCTTGCCTGCCCTACTTAGACCTTCTACCGCCTTAACTTTTGTTTTTACCCCGCCACCTTTCCCCGAAGCGGTCACGGGCCATTAAACAATAACGGTGACTGGCCATGATTCATCAAGGTGTGAAAGGACAGCTTTATTCGTTGGTTTCTGACGCAGGAAGTCACTGACCAAGCACCAATTTTTGATGACTTTGGAGTGAGACCAACTTGATTGTTCAGGAGGTTTTCACTGGGAGCGAAATTATCTGCAGAGGTCTCTTCCTTTCCAAAACAAAGCATCATCAGGACCATGTGGGGAAATCAAATTCTGGTGCCTGACTGAAGTTAATGCAGCAGCACTTCAATGATATTTCTGTTCTATCTGCTATCATAAAATCCCGTGGTTGGTTTGTTTTCTTTCACACCACAAACAAACCACACCAGAGTCGGTTTGGAAGCAGACTGAGACCCTACTTTTTGAGCGGTCTTGGTTTTGTTGTTTGGTCCGCACCAGGGTTCGACTGACAGCTTTCACACCAGCCAAAACGAACTACACTAACTGTGTTTATGTCGTGAGTTTGTTTTAACTGAGCTAAACAGGTCAGGTGTGAAATCACTGTTAGGTGTATCTACTGGAGAGCCAGGCCAGCTGTTTCCCTCCACAGTGTAACATGGTGGGACTCACAAAGAATCAAAACAAATGCAGCAGAACCAGTGATATCTTTGTTTTTAATCTTCAGATCTTCTTTCTTGATAAACCTGACATCTACACTACCCACAATAAAACCAGACTGTGAACAGCTGGGTTGGAGATTTGGGCGTGTTGTGCTAGTAGTGGCTAATATAGTCTTGAGCCTCTAGCCTGCAGCAGAGATGAGCATTTGGCTGCAGAGGTATGCTACAAATACTTCTTACTAACTCCACACCTCCAGACTCTTCTTCTTTCTTCAGTCCCAATCCCAGGTCACTTGAAGCAGTTTTTAACAGTAATAATCCAACATACTTTGTGCAAAACTTGCACACTTCCCCTTTAAAACAAAGATATGACATTCATATTAATCTTCTTATCTTAACTCTTTGAAAGAAAACAAATAACTGCGTTCCCCCAGATGCTTAATTATTCTGTTAAGATTTTGGAATATTTACCTACTTTCCATTGGTATGGATTCTTTAAATGTAAATGCTAAGGCAACACAACTAGGCATCATGCTCACTGCTGTGGCCCTTTGAGCTTTACAATAATTAATCAGACACTAGTATCCTTTTCCTGGAAGTGAGCGAGCATGTCTGTGCAGTAAAGCTGCTGGGTTATTCCCGTGACTCAGTGTAGCCATAAACTGCACTAGTCTTTTCCTGACCCTGCCCTCCTTACAGGAAGTTACTCCCTCCTGGGTTTCCTTTTTCTAAAGACAGCAATATTAGGGAGGGTAGGGCTTGGAGTTATGAAACTAAACCGTATGTACATGATGTGGGGGTGAGAGAACACAGAATATATGAAACAGAGGTGTTGTAGGGGGAGGAAACTATTAATGTCAGTTGAAGCATTAATGATCCCAAGAGGAAAACAAAGGACTGACCCTTTGTTCACCTCATTTCATATGTAGTGTTGTTAGTGGCCACATTTCATCAGGAGAAACCATTTGTCCTTGAGGCCATTCCTCCATGTTATTTGGACATTCACAACCTTTCCTGTCTCTCCCTTGTGACAGGAGTCTAATTCATTCTGTTCACATCTCTTAGTTCTTACATATCCCACTGCAGTTACAAATACAGATTAATGTCCCTCCCAGACTTTTATCCTAAGATTAAACATACATAACATACCCTCACCTGACCGCATTTCTTTTTCCTTTTAAGACATTTTTACATAAAGTCTGAAATAATCTGTAGCATATTTGCACGGAACCAAGCACGTAGTAAACCCTTGTGTTTGTTTTTTCCATATGACTGCGATATCTCAAGAGTGCCTTGAGGGAATATTTTAAAATTAGCACAAACATCCACTTGGACAAAATGATGAACTGGTTAGATTTTGGTTGTCTGAGGTCACTGTGACCTCACAAAACAGTTTTTTGTATGTAAAAAAAAAAGGTTTGTGAAAAAAAATGTTTTTATGAAAAAAAAGTAACACAGATAATAGGATAAAACACACTTGTGTCACGCACTCCAAAAGAAACTTGTAACTTTAAACAATAATTTACTGTACAAAACGGGGGAAACAAATGTTGACAAAAACAGCTCCATAATTCACATCAATTCATTGATCCACAGCCTCAACCCAGTTGCAATGAGGATTATGTATCCAATCATTGATAACCTACATTTACCAACAACAAAAAGACTACATTTAGCACCAAAAAAATATGTTTAAAAAAAAAAAAAGTAAATAAAACAATGAATATCGAATACCAAATATTCATAACGAATACCTATCCATAGAAACAAATATTTGAATATCCGAATATTTGGGTACAGCCCTACTCTGCTCAAATAATGTGTAAGCATTGGATCCCATTAGATGATGGGATCACAAGTGGAAACAACCACTAAAGAAGCAATGTGATCGGATCACTCAGACGGCATGCTAAGGTAATCTTGGACGCATTTGACCTCATATCTGTAGTGTAAAAGCTAATGCCCACTATACTGTCCCTGACAAGGCTACGTTCATCAATGCAGGACATGGTGGTTGTTTTGGTGATAGCGCTAACACTCTGTATCTTGCCCATTCTACGGCAAGTTGGACAAAGTGTTGTGTGCCCGTCCATCATTTTGCCCTTTGGAAGGAGACATGTTGAACTGTGCTGATGGCGATGTCTCTAACTGTACCAACACAGCAGCTAATACCACTAAAGCATGCTAGCGAGTGTGGATGTTAAAACTGTGCACAGTTTTAACATCCACACTCGCTAGCATGCCCATTCATTTATGACACAAAATTGTAAAGTCTGCACAAATGCCCTGGATTGTTAGAATGAATGTTCACTTGACACAAAAACTCATCCCTTGTGAGCTTGACATAATTTTATTCAACAATTTTTGAGTTTTGAGGTTTTTCTGACTCAAATGTATAAATCTGATTTTTGTCTACTTTAAGGCGAATAAACTATCACTATCACTGTGCACTTAACATATTGTGGCATGTTTATGTATTTCACAATGGTTCTAATTAGTTTTACACCATGAGTTGAGTAATATACACAGTTTGTGACCTCCTGCTTGTGTGGATATTAGAGTGTCTAACATTAAGTTGTGCTGAGGTGAAATAAAGAACACTTCCTGGTTCAGAGTTAATCTCATTGCCTTATTCTTGTAATCAAGTAATCTAAGTTTACCACAATATGTTTTTATAGATCAATGAAAGTTAAAAAAAAAAAGATGTTGCGAAATTTGTTCTCAATGTTTTCATGTTCATATGACATAGAATTAGATGCTCAAAACTACAACAGCAAAAAAGTTACATTAAACTGACATAAACTTCCATCAGACAACAGTCATGTGACACATTATTTTGTGTCTGCTGCACTCAAAACTTTTATGTTACTGTACTGTACTAAACTCAAAGTTTTGAGTGCAAGCTGTTTCCAAAAAAAATTTAAGTTGAGTGAGCGAATTGGGGTATACAGTGTGCGCAGCCTAAGTGTTGTAGGCAGCCACAAAATCTGAACACAAGGGGGTGTCGGTAGAGTAGTGGATAGTGCCGGCGCCCCACGTATAGAGGCATTGCCTCGCTGCAGCGGTCGCAGGCTCGAGTCCAGCCTGCGACCCTTTCCTGTGTGTCAGTCCCCATTCTCTCTGTCTCCCCATTTCACACACTGTCCTGTCAATTAAAGGCAAAAAGATAAATTTAAAAAACAACATCTTAACTGTACATTTGTGTCCAAATCACCAAAACACAGGTGAAAACAGGCTGTGTAATGATCAGTCTCAAAGGGTTCATCTCATAGACCAGGGTTAGGGTAAGGCAGTGGTTCAACTGTAACACAGACTGTTTATTCATTATGGCCATCTAGACCTTATACCCACAGCCTACCACAACCAACATCATTAACCAATGCTTGTGTGCTTTTCAGCATAACTGGACAGGTGTCATTCACCATAGACATACAAGTGTTGCATTTTATTGAAAAGAATTTGTTATTGTAACAGCAACTAGCCAGTGTCATCAGCAGATACAGTGCTTTGACAGATTTACTGTATTCTACTGGTGTGTATCATGGCAGATACGCAAACAAGTTGCAGTACATAAACGTACAGGCTGCAGCTATTTTTCCCCTAAATTTTCTTAATTTCACTCTATGTATTTTTCTTTTTTCCTTTTGTAGTTATTTGTATGTTATTTTTTTCCAGTTAAACTTACTCTCTGAAAGTTACTGTTGCTGATCAATATCCTGCCAGCAAATATCTTTGTCTCGACTGACCAAATCTAAGGAATTTTCCAACAGTTTCAGTTCTATGTGTATTTTTATCAGTTAGTTTATCATTATCTGATTTTTCTTTTACTGTAAAATATTTATATTGTTATCAGTGTTGAAGTTCCAGTAGTGCCTGTGGGCTGTAACAGTCATCAGATATGTATGGGGAAATTGTTTGCGTAGCAAGTAGCTATACAGACTCCCTTTGTGTAGCGCAACCTTTTGAATTCTAGATAAGTTCCACTGAGCAGGATTGATTGGACTCATTCTTTGCTCTTTAAAAATACCATTAAAACAGCTGTGGAATAAAAAAGCTGAAACCCACATCATGAAGTACTGCTGTCGCAGTAATGTATGGCCATTCACAAGCCTGAAACACCTGCAGCTTGCTGATGATGAACTCCAATTTGAATTGGACCTGAAAGATTTGCAAAATTATTTCCTTTTTTGGCTGAGTCCTCCCTTGTATCTTTTCCCATCAGCTGTGTGCTCAGCTTGATAACAGGATGGCTGAGTCTGGAGGCAGTATGAGTAGGTGCACTTTGGACTCAGCGGTATCATTATTATTCTTGACAGTGTCTTTTTCGTGTGTGCGCGTGCTTGGATCTGTCACCCTCTCTGGATTTTTAAAGATATTTTTTGGGGGCATTTTAGCCTTTAATGGACAGGACAGACAAGCGTGAAAGGGGGAGAGAGAGAGGGAGCGACATGCAGCAGAGGGCCACAGGCTGGAGTCGAACCCACTGCAGCAAAAGCCTTGTACATGGGGCGCCTGCTCTACCACTAAGCCACCGATGCCCCACCCTCTCTGGATTTGACATTCCTTCCTTATACGACAGAGATACACACACCCCATTTTTCCCAGGGGGCATAAACACACAAAAACCTTGATTGTGACAAAGAGACTGCTTCTAGTCGACATAACAACATACTGACAAGTTTGCTATTCTTAGAGCCTTACAAGTAGTGAGTCAAGAAATGCTGTCCAGGGAGTGGTGCTACAACAATGGTCACAAAATATGAAAGAATGCAATTCAAAAGAATATATATACATATATAATATATAACGTACATGTAAATCTGTCTCATAGATAATAAGATGTTTTGGGCTCAGAGAACGCCACCAGAAAAGAGCTGATGAATAATTGATATAAAGACCTTTCTAACAATGTTTTTTATGTCTTTTAATCAGTCAATATTTCTCTTGAGATTAAAAATTCCCCAGTTAAAAACTCCCCAGCAGTGGAATCAGGAATCAAAAATGAGCAAGAATTGTAAGAGCTGCAAACAAAAAATCTTTTTCTTTAAAAATTAGTTATACAGAAGCTCCATAGCCCTCCTAACGAGACAGATATCTTCTTAAAAGGTAACAGTTTGGTTCTGTGATTGTCAGAAAGCTTACAAGCAGGGTTATCCACATTTTTTAATACTTTTGGTCCAAAATAACCAAATTAGGGGATTTCCTTTTGTCCGTAAACTGTAATTTCTGCTGATGCTGTGCACTGAGGGGCAAATTCACACAGTGATTGCGCAGCTTTTGAGCCACTAAACCTACACAAACAGGACAAAAAAAAAGTGTAATCTCAAAGCACCCGCAAAGGGTGAAATTCATCCCCTGACTGTGCTGCCAAGCAAATAGCATGTTGGTGCTCCTGTGCCATTTGCACATATTTAAATTAGGTAATAT
Source organism: Epinephelus cyanopodus (assembly GCA_026686955.1). Classification (NCBI taxonomy): domain Eukaryota; kingdom Metazoa; phylum Chordata; class Actinopteri; order Perciformes; family Serranidae; genus Epinephelus; species Epinephelus cyanopodus. The sequence goes on along the minus strand of CM048917.1, from coordinate 41,278,782 downwards.
GAATTCATTTGGTGCAAAATTGTCCCCTCTCTAGACAAATCATTTCAAAAACTGTCCAGTTTCCCAAGATCAACACTTATAGCCATGCGCAGTTACAGTATAGTGAAATTATTGGTGTCTTCAGAGAGATGGTGGTAACTGAAGCTCATTTATAAAGGGTGCACACCCAGACTTTCCAGCGGTCATGGCAGCATGCAAGGCGTGCTTCTGCACATCATTGGTCACAATCTCAGAACCCATTGCCTGTCGGTCTGCTGGGCGATAAAGCCTCTTATACTACAACAGATAAAATCTACCACAAATTACACAACTGCATAGCTCTCAAAGACACAAAGATGTACCCTTTGATCTGTATATACAAAACAACAGACAATTTCCTTCTCTTTTAGCAAAATTCTAAATGATTGCCGTTGTTTTTTCCACCTGGTACTTAATGCACAGCTATTTCTCTTCTAATCATCACGCTGTAACCTGTGACAGGCTGATATGCTATGGTAACTATCACACATTCACATATATGTGTTTTTCTTTGTCAAGCTGTGAGCAGCACGCAGGTTTATGACAAAATGAATCTGACTCCCTTGTGCGCAGGGCAAGAGAGGAAAGGGAAAGATGCTGTGCTGTTGCTGGGGGAGGCGCTGAACGAGTTCCCTCTGAGCTGTAACTTGCTAAAAAAGCCTGAGAAGTCCAGGGCTGTTCATTAACATTTAGGATGCCTGGGCCTAACAACGCCACAGTTTACTCCACACTACTGAAGCTGCTCCTTTCTTTGGAGCTACCGCAGAGTCAGTAATAATTTCGCTTTAAGCTATGCTTGCTGCTGCTGTAGGTAACAGTATGACATCAATGTCAACAAGTCTTAATATTGTTAGTATCATGATTTGAAATTTTCATATGATATTTAAAATTATACCGGGATTATCATGAATGAGATGATATGGCACACCCCCAGTCTGGTGTAGCAAGTGGATAGCCAAGCAAAGACTTCCTCATCCATGCGCTGGTCCTTTTGACTAAATACTATAAAAATCTATCTGCATATGAATGCAGATAGATTTTAAATAAGTTAATATAAAGCTAAATTGTCATCAGACAATGGGTTCCGAGATTGCATTTTGGGCCAATGCGTTCCGCCTCTTAACATGGAGTATTTGATCGATGGAAATTGGTCAGTACACGTTGGGCTAGAAACGGAAACCAGAAAACCGCCGATATCAAAATCTCGTACTGTTGCTTAAAGTTTAAGTAATTCAGGACCTGTAGCTTGCTGTCTGAAAATTTCACTTCACTTCTTCACTTCTTTCTCTCTATGCCTTTGTTCTGCCTACTGTGTTTGTTCTGAAGATTATCCAGCAGGACAGTTATTGAGCCTCCACAACAATGGTCTTGGCACAAAGGCAACATTTATAGTTTGCCAAATGGATAATCGTAGTCAAATGCAAAAAAGGGCAAATTGTACACAGCTGTAGATCTTTATTGGGGCGTTTGCACTGAAATAATGTTCACGCAATATCTCAAGCAAAGTAAATTTAAAGATGGAGCAGATTGTGGTTGCAAGTGATGCACAATTCATGGTGCTATCAGGGGCTGCAATTCATTCTTGTGAATTTCCTGTCAGTTTGTATGTTTCTGGATTGTATGTTGGTCTGTCAGTATACATACTGACAGACCACACATGTACATACTTCCCATCCTTGTGATCCCTCAAGAACACCATGAGGGAATTTCTTCAAATTTGACACAAATATTCACTTGGACTTTAGTATGAACTGATTAGATTTTGGTGGTCATAGGTTAAAGGTCAAGGTCTGTGTGACCTCACCATTCTCATTAAGATTATTTTTGTTGGCTTTTTGCTTTTAATGACAGGACAGTTAGTGAAGGGGGGAGACAGAGAGAGAGTGGGGACTGACATGCAGCAAGGGGCCGCAAGCCGGGCTCGAACCTGCGGTCGCTACAGTGAGGCAATGCCTCTGTACATGGGGTGCCGGCACTATCCACTACGCAACCAACGGCCCACCTTTCTCATTCTTGTGAATGTGATATCTCAAGAATACTCAAAGGAATTTCTTCAGATTTGGCTCAAACTCTCTCTTTGACTCTGTGATGAACCGATAAGATTTGGATGGTCAAAAGTCAAGGTCAGTGTGACAGTGAATCTGTCTCATTCTCAGAAATGCAATATTTCATGAACACCTTAATTGAATTTGTTTAGATTTGACACAGATGTCCTCTTGGACTCAAGAATAAACTGATTAGAATTTTGTGGGCAAAGTCAGTATGACCTCACAAAATATGTTATGTTTTCAGCCATAACTCAAAAATTCATATGCTAATCATGACAAAACTTTGCACAAATGGACAGGATAAAATAACAAAGCGGTGACATTTTAAATCCAAAAGTTCAAAGATTAACTTCACTGTGACATCATAGTGTTCTGGCCATTATTCAGTGTCATATATCAGGAACAGAAGGGGAGACATTTGAGCCGATACTGAATTGGTGACACTAATCTTGGTGTCCACCTTGAAACTATGCTGATTGTACAGATCTTCTGTGCTGTTGGGTGGGAATTGTGTGTGAAGTATCCATGTTACACAGACATGGATGTAAACTGTAAGAGGAACTTGACTGGTGCGCAGGGGCATACAAGCGAGAGGCGATGATTTTAGTTTTCCCTTGTGCTGAAAACAAATTCCATTGATTTTGGTCACTTGGCTTCTAAAGTGAAGTAAGGTTTGAGACTGTGGGCTTTTTCACTGTGCAGGTTGTACTGGATGCTGATGTTTAAGGTAGTCTTACTATATAATGACGAAAACTCTGTGTGTCTTTTCCACGTTTTTCTCCTCACTGACTTGGTCAATCCATGTGAAGTTTGGCACAGTGGTAGAGAGTCATGGGAGGATGCGAATGAAGCAATATTACATCAGTTGGCCAAAGGGGGGCGCTAAAGCAACCGATTGAAATTGCAAACTTTGAATGGGCATATCTCATGCCCCGTATGTTGCAGAGACATGACACTTTACACAGAGACGCCTCTCCTCACGAGGAACAAATTTGCCTCAAGAACCCATAACTTCCGGTTATATAGATTTTCCACCCTTTTGAATTTTTTTGAAAAACACTTCAAATTAGTCTCTTCCTTGGAAGTTAGACCGATCTGTGAAGATAATCTAGTGACCAATATCTAAAGTTCCCTCTTGGCAAAAGTTGGAAAACTCACTAAAACTGAGCTTCTGTAAGGCAATAAATATTGCGGAGGGCGTGGCTCATCACATAAAGGTGTATAACATCTCAAGGGTTTCACCGATCACCACGCAACTTTGTAGGCATATGACCACACATAATCTGAGGGGACCCTTCCATTATTGACCCGATCAGACAAAATGGGGGTGCTAGAGAGCCAATTTCTTATCTAGGCCTAACCGCCATATCGATTTTTACTAAACTTGGTACAATAGATATGTAGAACAGGATGCCTCATGGTGACTAGAGAAATTTAACTCTAATTGGCAACTGGGTGGCGCTATAACAACAGAAAAATACTTAAAAATGGCTGAAATGCGACCGATCGCTGTGGCTCCCCCTGTGGCCGAATGTTGTTTTTTCTTTCTAATTTTTGGTATGACTAAGTCATGGAATGGTATGCTGTACATAATCACGGAAACTGTCAGTGCGTCACTCTGCCTGTCTGTCAGTCATTCTGTCGGTCCCACGTTTTTCTACTCATTGATGTGGTCAATCTATGTGAAACTGCACATATAGGCATTGTGGATTGGCATAGGTAGAAGGTGACAAAGCTACTTTTTCCAAAAATTACACTATTAGTATATTCTTTTCCCATGTGAACTACCAGTGCGCCCCACTTTTAAGTCAGTACAACATATCAACACTTAAACTATCTGCCTTTCAACATGCTACCTCAACGACTAATGTACAGTTTTAGCCCACTAACTAGTTGACTATTTATTCTGCATTTTCCTCTGACCTGTATCCCAAACACACACCATGTGAAACTGTACGTGGGCAACTGTATACTCAATGGGTATGGATTAGAATACTTAATTTGTGGTATTTCCCATCTTTCTTAGCCAGTTTTCTGGGATAACAATATACATCATTAATATATTCCATGTGAGAATTTAAGTAGCATAGGCCTTTCGCATTTCTTTCATCCACTGCATGGTCAAATAGCATGTGGTGTGTTAAGGTTAGGTTTAGGTTCATCTATGTCTGCTGTGCCTGTTTTTAGACATGGGCTGTACCCCATAAAGGTATGACATATAACTGGTGAGACAGACCCTCCCTTGAGGGATGTGTTTGACTATCAGTACATATTGTAATCAAGCTATGTAGTCTATTAACAATTTATCAACGTTGCTGCTTGCTGTATTTGGGAAATGTTTCTATCTCAATAAGTGTTTTTATCTTTTCTGTCATCCAGCCCTAGTGTTTAAATACAGGTTTCAAAAATTTGATTTATCCTCGGTGGACCATGATTATGCACAGCAATCTCCATAACAATCTGGGTAGTATTTATTGAGATCTGCTCTGCCCTGCTCTGACGAACATCCCCATCCTTAGGTCATCCTGCTGTTTGGGCAAAAACAGTCTAAGGGAGACATGGACCAAGTGGTGTGCTGTGTTTGGGTGTGTGTTCGTGTCCCAGGCAGTGTTTTTCCAGAATGGTCTGGGAGAGAGAGGCCAAAGAGCATCAAACAATAGGTGTGGTGTCACACACTCGCTTAGCACAGAGGCGTATGGAAGGCTGAGTGTGTGGCACAGAGCCACAGTCCCAGTGTTTATATGAGAACATCAATAACAGAGGAGATGGTGTGACTGGAATCTGTTGTTATCATTGGGCAGGACTGCACCACTGTTTGCATCAGGTAGGGAACACAAAATACAGCACAGTTTGACCGACATTTTCACTTTGATGCCTTTAACTGACCAACTTGGGGATAAGGGAGTTGAAGTTTGAATGGAGCTGATGGATCATTGCACTAAATGGGATGCTGATTGATTAGCTGATGAAAGTTAAATAATAAGGCCGGAGGTAACGTAGGAGACAGGACAGTGGGGTGTGACAGGGAGAAATGTGCCGACTACCACTGTCTTGTCTGAACTGGGACTCTGACAGAGACATGGAGCCCCGTCAAGGTTGGTGTTTTATAGAAAGGTTTGAACGTACTAAAGATACAAACATCAGTTTGGAGGTTATGGTTTATATTTGATGCAGCAGGGAAAACAAGAAATGCACAAGATGACATTTATTTTCTTAATGTAAACATGAAATGCTGGCTCATTGGTCGTAACTCTTACTGAAAGATTAAGTCACTTAAACATTGGCATATGGTAGATGTAAGTGAAGTAAGTGTGTGTGTGTGTGTGTGTGTGTGTGTGTGTGTGTGTGTGTGTGTGTGTAAAGAAAAAAAAGAGCATATCTTAAAATATAGGCTATATAATATAATAATATAATTCCCTTAATCAACCTTTTATAGTGTATTGAGCTCATTTAACAGTAACTGTTTGTTTTTCAGGGCTTACCCAGCTGAACAGTCTGGAACAGATGTAGTTTTTTTATTTATTATTGGGGATGCAGGATAACATCAGTATGTCATCGGTATTGGCCAGTGTCTGCTATAAAAATAACTTTGAAACTCAGCCAACTTGCTTTTTCTTATTTTCCACAATGAATGAATATTGCATACATTGAAAAGTATTCTATTTCATGTCTCCATGCTGGTTGGTTCATTAGGATAAGGTTATGCATGTATGATATGATTTTGATTCCACTACAGAAGAGACTTGATGATCACTAAATTGAGTGAATATTGTGCATCCCCAGCTGACAGAAAACCAAGGCCAATTAGGGATCTGCACTGTAGTTGACAGCATAAGCAGGCAATCAGGGACTATGTTGTTGTTGATCACGTAAAATGCAGGTTGCAGCTTGTAGAACAGGAACGGCAGATTCCAAAGCATCAAGCACTAACTCTAACATTAGTAGAGTAAACATAGCAATAATTGAAGTTATTGCAGAAATAGAGTCAATAAAAAAATTAAACAAGAACAAAAGTGTGCACTTACAGAGTTTCTCAGAGAAAAAGACATTTTGCTGTTCTTCCAATTGGATTAGGTAAAAGCTTAATTTATTAAGTGGCTCCATTGGTAAAGATAAAGATGTTCCCCTGTGTTATGCTGATTGGCTGAAGATGTTTGTCTGTCAAGGCAAGTGCTCCCGCCCACTGAAAGTGTTTCGGCTGGCACCGAATCCAGACTGATAGAGAGAGCGAATCAGAATGTTGAGCTCATGTCATCATGATGGTTGTACCAGGCTAGGATAATACAGTATTTAATTTTAAAACCACATTAAGCTTATTGCTGATTTAATGGAGATTTATACACTCTAGCTATGAGAGCTACTACTGTAACTGGAAAGTATACCTTTCTATGTGTATGCTCTTTTTTAACTATATGTGAGTAGAAGGTGAGAAGTTTTTGATGCAAAATGGGTTAATAAGGTTCAAAGGGTCAGTGCATTTATGGAAGTGCAAGTGAGGCTCAATTTCATGAATCTCTTCTCTTTTGAACCATCTTATGTTTATTGTTAGGGTTCAGGGCTACATAGGTAATTTGGTACAGCGTCAGTGGTATGTCAGCATGTTGTTACTTTTTTTTATGTGCTACACAAGTGTGATAAGTCAGAGAAAGCAAGAGAAAAAAGCAAGACAGAATAAAGCACATAATGAATAACAGGCATGGCATAATTGAATATATTTCTGTTATTGTGGACACATGAGGACCATTCTCGAGGCCAACCAGTATTGTGTTTCACAATAATCTCGTCACTTCTCCGACAGAAACCGACAGAAGAGCTGACACCATCTTTATAAAACTGTCTTAAGATGCCTTTCATTTCTTGGCCATGATATGCGAGTATCCATAATGTTAATGAAAATAATAATAATGATAATAATAATAATAATAAACTTTATTTATGTCGCTCCTTTCAAAACACAGTTACAAAGTACTGTACAATGAAACTAAACACATTTAAAAGACAAGAAATATAAAACAAAAAATGTCAAAAATTGTCATCTAAGTAACAGATAAAATAAGGAAGGCCAAAACTAAAATCAAGATCAAGATAATCAATGGGAAACATCAATAAAATAGCAGTGAAATAGACAAACAGCTCAGACAAAGTCAGGATACGCTTTTCGATAGAAGTAAAGTTAAACTTAAACAAAGCCAGTGATTGAGACAGCCTTATATCCTCGGGCAGGTCATTCCAGAGCCTTGGGGCCCTGATTACAAAAGCTCTGTCCCCTTTGGTCTTCAGCCTGGACTCAGAAACGAGCAGCAGACCTCTACCCGAGGATCTCAAACTACGCAGAGGTTCATAATGGACTAACAGGTCTGAAATGTAATCTGGAGCCAAACCATGAAGAGCCTTGAAAGTAATCAATAAGATTTTAAAGCCAAACCTAAAACAAACAGGGAGCTAATGAAATAGACTGACAACTGTTTATCTACTGATAAATGATATAAATGTTTTGAGAGATTTCTTGCCGAGCATAAACTGTACACTGTTACCAGACTGAGTTATAACTTAGCATCTAGACTTTCTTATAGCCGAGGGTGAGCTTGGTCAGGGTTCTCCTAAATGCATAAAATGCTATTCACGAATTGACACGTATGCACATATGCTTTGGACAAGTTCAGAGAAGTGGAAGATGATTTCATTACCTTGATAAGATATTTATTTGGAGCTATCACCGCTTCGGTGTGTTCTTTCAGCTAATGTGGACAGTGCAATGAACCACCACCACAACGTTAAATTAATAGCAGCTTTGTATATGACATCATACATGGGCGCTCTGTCCAGATGGAGGGCATGCAGCTGGAGGCAGAGACTACCAACACTGACAAACAGGGGCTGATGTGGATCAAAAATATCTTCAGTCTGGAGGATTAGAGTTCACTAATTTCAAACATAAACCTTAAAATGTGTTAAACATGCCAGTTGTATGCAATTACAATGTGCTGTGACAACTTCTCTGTGGTTAGCCTTTAACAGTGTTTCACCAGACCTTTGGTGAAACTATTGACCCAGTACATAGAAGGTAGTAGCTGAAGTTAGCTAACATTACCTAGTAACGTTAGCTAAGTAACCTAGTTACCTAGTAAAGATGGCCTGACAGCAGTGTGCACAAAACAGTTAAAATTCACTTAACTCCCGTACGCTTTCATGGGCTCACAATGTAACGTTAGGAGGTCTGCAATTTGTAATCACAGTTGTGTCTACATTTGGAAAATTGGTCAAATAGTGGAAAAAGTAACTTTTCTTCTCTTTGTGTGGATCACATCCAACATGAGTTTTAATTTTCTGATGATACCCGTTGCCTTCAGGTCACGTCACGTTCCTCCATTTCTAATTCACACAGTATACAGATTTATTATTTCCTGCTCTCCATCTGAATTGTCATAATGTCATGTGATTGCAAACAAGCCATAGTCTTATACAGCAAAAAAGACTGTTCTCAAATTCTAGATTTCGAAGTACATCCCTGCACTGAACAGCTGATATAAGAAGTTACTGAGAATAATTCTTCTGGAAAAGCTAACTTACACCATTAGTGACAGTGTGGAGGGATTTATTAAGATATGGCAACCAGTCTTGGACACAGTGGACCCCTCTGGACTGGACTTTGTTCTGCCTAATTACCATACAAACCTCAGTCAGTAGCCCTAGCTATTATATGCTTAAATCACTGAAATCAACAGGTCTGTATTTTGGACAGGCATCTATATGGGACAGGTCTTTAATTCCTTTCACACAAAACTGAGCAAAGATTGGAAATACAATCAAATTGTTTACTTAAACCAGTATGAATATTACTTGTATACAAATTAGGCCTCGGACAATATATTAGTTATATATCATTCATTTGATCTAGCTCCAAAAGAGTTACGGCACTTGAGGATTACAGCACTCACCATACCAACACAACACCACTCTATGCTGAATGCTCACAAATTGGATTAATTTTCATAAAAAAAAAAAAACCCTCAGGATTCTTTTGAGGACTCTCATAGACCAAAGCAATATGAATAACTTTAAGGGTAACCACTCGGTCTTATACATCAGAAGAAGTTCTTTAAAAAATGAACTTCTTGGCAACCAGACCAGATGTCTAATTGAGGCAGGCGTTGTTGTTTTTTGTCAAAATGTGTAGCCACACTGGGCTAGTAGAAAGGACTGGGTGCAAATCCTAGTATTGCAGTGCAGTGCGTGTGTGTGTGTGTGTGTGTGTGTGTGTGTGTGTGGTGTGTGTGTGTGTGTGTGTGTGTGTGTGTGTGTGTGTGTGCGTGTGCGTGTTTACTATTAAAACTATGAAAAAAGTCTTTCTGTCCATACTCAGAACTAGAATAATATGGAATTGTCACCAGAACCTCACTAAAACATTTGTTTTAAACTTTCTCATAGAGACAGTGGGCTGCTGTGACAACACAACATGATGATTAAGCAGGAAATTAAAAAGGAAGTGCCTGAATGTGATGGACCCAGTATGACCCAACTTTTCCACTTGCTCTGTTTGTCCACTCACCACCTCTGACAGGCTCAGCTTCTCTCTCTGAAGTCTGTTGTCTTCCTTTATCTCTTACTCCCCTTCAGCTCCTCTGTGCTCTGTGTGAGTACTTAAACTAGGTTAAGTCAACAAAGTCACACAGCGCCTACACACACACATACACACATTCTTGATGGTTTTCAAGGTCGGAAGTAAGTAATTTACAGCATATAGCGCCTGTTAGTATTTTTAACACTTTGAGTTTAGAGTAAAATGAATTGCTCCATGTTATTCAGAGTGCATGTTAAACAGTCATATCTTTACCTAAAAGGATAATGTGAGTCAAGAGAGTCATCGGTTAACAAAATATTATTTCCATCCCTTGTGATTTAGTCAAAGTCCAGCAGGATTGACCTTTTCTATTCAGTCAGATGGCTGCAGCCCTGAGGACTATCTCCCTTTGTTAAATTTCCTGTCAGGAGAGGCAGTTGCTTCTGACTTCCTGTAGGATTGTGACATTTCCTGTGCTGTGGGAGGGGGGTTTTGGCAGTCTTCTTTGCAAAGGCCTTTCAGCTGTTTGAAGAAACAGGATGCAGGACACTGGATAGGCCACAGTAGGAAAACACTGCTTTAGCTGACAGAAATTAACCACTGACTTAATGCACAATAACAAAACATCACTTCAGGCCACAAATGTTGGTTAAAGGCCACAGCAACAAAACGGATTCGCCTGCTTTAGGCCACATAATGTATCCACTTATTAGTCATTGTAGTTTTGAATGGTAGCATTATAACATATTTAACAGGATGGAAAAACACTCCTGAATGTGAGATCTAAGTGACAACAGAGACTCTTACAGTCTGTCATACCAGTAAAACTTAATGTATCTGCTATGCAATCATGGGGCAAAAAACAAGCACAAAAACTGTTCCACTAAAGCTGTCACAGATTTTCGGCTGGACCTCTGAAGGGGTAACACCAGACAGTGGACTTCTCAATTGGTTGATCTAAGGAGCCTGACTCAACTGCCATCTCTCAGTTGGATTGTCGCAGTTGTGGGAAAATGTGGTTATTAAAATAAGGATCATGCCACTCAGGCTATATGGGGTGCCGAATGTCTGATTTTACATAAAATTGCTTTGTTTCTCCCAAAAACTCATAACATTTAACCTGTTTTGGTATAAATTTATTAATTAGAGCACTCACATAAGAATGTGGTGCATGTAGAGCGTTAAGTAGCTAAATGCCTCTGCACCGGCATATGTGAGGCCGGAGGCATTATGTTTTTGGGTAGTCTGTCTGTCCATCCCATTATTGTGAACCCAATATCTAAAGAACGTCTTGAGGGGATTTTTTCAAATTTAGCGCAGACAGCCAGTAGGGGTGGGCAATATGGTCCTAAAATAATATCACAGTATTTGAGGGTATTTTTGCAATAGCCATATACTTGACAATATGACGTATTAATAAAAAAATGAATTAAAGATAGAATTGTATCAAAAAAGTGATGTAGTTTTACATGTCAGCCTAACAGTTTGCCTTAAAATATTCAGTAAAAACTAAACGAAGTTGATCTCTCATTTCTTTAGTTTGTAAACAACAACAGGAACTCAGAGTGAGACTCAGATTCTGTATACAGTATTAATAGTACAACAGAATAAAATACTTTTTACACACTTTTATAGTATGTATAAGTATATAAAATTCAAAAAATGTAATTAAATTAAGTTCAATTAAAAATTCCATTAACAAAACGGTTTCAAGTTTCAGTAACAGTATAGTAATAAAACTTTTGTTCAACGAAAAATAACCCCTCCATTACCATTCCTTTAAGGGTCATTCTGATTTCTAAAAATATAAATTCTGTGATACCAGGTTACAGCCAAACCGCGATATTTTCAGAGGCAATTATTGTACCATGAAAATCTCATACTGTCGCAACCAAATCTAAGGAATTCATAAGCTAATTATGACAGAATTTCACAGATAGGATAATGATAGGATAAAAGTGATGACATTTTATATCCAAAAGGTCAAAGGTCATCTTCACTGTGACATCATAATACTCTGCAAAAGCATTTTTCTGGCCAATATTCAGTGTCATATCTCAGGAACAGAAGGGGAAATATTTGGTCAGATACTGAATTGGTGACACTAATCTTGGGTGTCCACCTTAAAACTTGGAAAGATGTGTGTGAAGCACCCAGGTTTTAAATATGTCGCAATGTACAATATGTATGAAACATGACATGGATGTAAACTGTAACTGCAGCTTGACTGAGTCATGAAGGTGGGTGGTAATTCTAGTTTGTACTGATAAATGGCTCTGTCAAAATCAGCAGGCCAAGGTGCATAGAAAAAGCAGTTTGCTCTTTGGATATCTCTTGTAGAGAAAGTCAAAATAATTTGGATCTCTTCTGCTACCTTGGCACATACACACACTGTCCTGAAATGCAACAACCTGGAAGGACTGCGTCCTGTTATAAAATAAGTTCTTGTGCCAAGAAGCCAAATTGTTTCATTGGGTGTTTCAACTCATTTGTCTGGTGTGGAAACAATGGAAGCTACTGTTGCAAATGAAAATATGGATCAATTAGCAAAAAAGAACAACAAAACAAACAAAAAAACATGATTCGACAATCCATTGATGACAGGTGACACTTGACAGATCATATTTGACTGTGTGAGTTTTTCATCAGGGATACCCCTAAAACTCTTGTATTCTATGTTCTGCACTAAGTCGTAGACCCAATTAGGCATACAGCTTGTGAGACACAGACAAACAGAAGATTATCAAGATGCAGAGGCTTTCAGAAAATTTACAGAATTGTTGTCTGCAAGACACACAGGGACTATCCCTACAATGCTTAAATGATACATTGAGACCCACCCAACAGAAGGACAATGAAGAATAAGCAATTAATTGAAAGTTAAAGAAAAGAGATGAGCTTTAAGTTTGGATCTGGCAAGCAGTCAGATGACCTAACAGGCTGTATTAAAAGATGTGTCTGTGAAACAGTGCACTGTTTAAGTGATCAGATGTGATATGTAAGATAGTCCGAGGTGCACTGGCTGGTTGATTTCATTATATTGCACTTAAATAGGTCAATAATATGCTCATCAGTGAATCTGAGTGTTATTGAATCAAATTGTTCACCACTTTGCTCCTCCATGAGTTATCTATGTGTTGTAAAAGCATTTTGCTCTGCTGCTGTAGACAGCCTGTCTAAATGATGTCTTGAAGCCTGTCTGATTGTATGTGGGATTTTTTTCTTCATGTCGGCATGTTAAGCTTGTATTTTCGGTCTCTGGAGACACTCCAATAAATTCACCTATACAGTATTGTACCGAATTGGCCTTTGTTTTACTGTGTTTCATACACCGGATGCCTTGGTTATCTTCTAGAAATGAGCTTGTAATTAATTTATTTTCTTTATTTTCTGTGAAGTTAAACACATGACTAATGATAATTAAACATCCGCTTGCTGTCCGTGGTGCTGAAATATGTGCCGAAATAGGTCTGATGTTTTCACTGCTCTCACCAAGTCATGCATTACATGCAGACATGAGGTATTATGAATGTGAGAAACAGCTTCATGTCCTTTGAAACAGTTTTCAGTAGCATAGCATGTACTTCTGACAGGTCAAAGACCAAAGTGAAGTTTTATATAAGTTCATATTTTTGAAACTCCATCATCAGTAGCTCTGTGATGTCATGTTATATTTCCATACCTTAGCTTTTGCTGAAATGACGCCCCTGTTGTGCTCTATGGCTGACAGCAGGAATGCACACAATATCAACATGTCTTGTGCAAATTTGCACAAAAAATGAATATTTCATTCATTAAAAAACATTCTGTTTCATGTCTCCATCTGCTGGTGGGCCATCAGGATAAGAGCATGCATGCATAATATGATGTTGATTCCACTACAGAAGAGACTTGATGATCACTCATTAGGCAGGGAAAAAAGTAGATATATCAATATTGGTATCAGTCATCATTCAAATGAGTTGTTATGTATCAGCATATTGGATATCAGCAAAAGGCAGAAAAAACTAGCTGATCAGTCTGTCATGCAGTGGTGTCAGCAGTCTGTTGATGGTTCTTCTCTTCTGCTCTGTACAGGGAGTCCATCCCGAACTCTCTCCACCATGTCACTATCTGTTCGCCCAGCCAGACGCCTCACATCCAGATCCATCACTAGGAGCCAGAGCTTTACTGGAGTCAACACCTACGACAAACCCTACAGGTACACACACACACACACACACACACACACACACACACACACACACACACACACACACACACATAGGGTGTCATCTCAAGTGTGTATTTCCCCACAGCATTTATATGTGTGTGTGTGTGTGTGTGTGTGTGTGTGTGTGTAGAAATGGACTTGTGGAATTTTTTTGGTTTTATTATCAACAACTATAACATCTTTAAATAATGACAATGTTTCTAAAAGCATTTCTCTTTCATTTCCTCACTGATTCAGTCCATATCAAAGCACATTAATTAGCAGATGTTTACTGACAGAGTCTAAATCCTGGTTGGTTATCAGTTTGTTGCTCAGGACTATCTAAAATTACCGCTTTTATGCGCTGTCAGTCAATTCTTTAAACAGTGATTGTTGCCCTCATATTAAAATATCACAGCATCAAATCACTCCTGACCTTTATACACAGATATCTGCGTATGTATGCTTTATTGTTGTCAGATCATAGCCGATAGGTTCAGCAATTGAGTCACCCCAGCTCAGAATGTCCTTATTTTTGTGAGTTGTTTTTTTTTTTTTTAGAGGTGACACTGTTACCTATAAAAAAACATGATACATTCTTTTCTTTCATTGACGTGTTGCCATGGTAAATTATTGTATCTGAGCTTCATTGTTGATGGCTTTTTTCATTCACTGCACACATACTTAACTCAGTTTAAACATACTCAGAGTTGATTGAACTGACTGATCAGCTGTTCTGAAACCTAAAGCTCGGGGTTCCCGTACCATGTACATATGTTAAACGTTTAAACACTTTCAATAAGACTTCTGTAAACAAAACTGTCTTAAAATTGTTCTTTCTTACATCATGTGAATCCAATTTCATTGCATCATGTGAATCCAATTGTTGCAGGAGCCTCTCAGTGTTCAGCACTCCAGGTCTCAACAGGAAGCCCAGCAGAGCCAGCAGGATGTTCACGATGTCTACCAAGTCCAACCCCCCACCTAAGGTTCCTCAGCCAGAGCGACTGGATCAGGTCTACGAGGCGCTGAAGAAAGGCCTTCAGTGAGTGCACTCATACATACTAATAGCAGCTGCAAGCTTTTATTTTGAGGGATCATGTCCTTGACGCTGTACTAGTGACTCCTACTCACTGACTGATACTTTTGGACTCTTTAAGTCCTGTGCACTGTACTCCTACATGCAGTATGGTTCAGGAGAAATGACCTTTCATGGTTTGATGATAAATCTTCCTGACTTGACTTAGTGAGAGCAGTAGCCCTGTAGCCACCTCAAGGGAATTTCTTCACATTTGGCACAAATGTTCACTTTGACTTAAGGTCAAAAGTTAAAATCACTGTAACCTTTCATCTGTTCATTCTCATGAACATGATATCGCAAGAACACCTTAAGGGAATTTCTATAAATTTGACACAGACATTCATTTGGATTGAAGAAAAAAATGATTAGAATTTTGTGGTCAAAGGTCAAGGTCAGTGTGACCCCACAAAAACTTATTTTGGCCATAACTCAGGAATTCATATGCTAATGACAAAACTTCACACAAATGTCTAATAGGATTGAATAATGAAGAGATTAAATTTTATATCCAAAAGGTCAAAGGTCAACTTCACTGTGACATCATAATGTTCTGAATGAAATACTTTTCTGGATATTATTTAATGACATATCTTAGTGACAGAAGGGGAGACATTTGGTCAGACACTTCCTTGGTGTCAACCTTGAAACTGCGCCGATTGTATAGATCTTCTGTGCTACTGGGGGAAAATATGTGTGAAGCATCCAGAAATGGATGTAAACTGTAAGAGGAACTTGACTGACTGAACTTGACATGTTGGTAATTCCAGTTCAGCCTCTCTGCCCACCATCTCAAACCAAACTGTCTTTCTCTCCATAACCAATAGGCCTTCACTTTACACTTACAGGAATATTGGGATGATTTGAGAAATAGTCTTATTAGCCTTCTTGCAGAGGCTTAGATGAGAGGTCTGGGACCTCTCTTATCTTTGTCAAATATGAAGCTACAGCCAGCAGGCTGTCATTTTAGCTTAGCAGAAAGAGTGGAAACAGTCAGGCCCTGTCCAAAGGTACAAAAATCCACTTACAGTACTAACACCTCTAAAGCTCACTGATAAACACGATATGTCCTGTTTGTTTAATTTATTTTCTAAATGTCATCCTATTGCTCTTTGAGATCAGCTGAAGGGTGGAAACACCCAGAACACTCAGGTCTAATTCATTTTCCTTAAGATGAGATAAATGCTGGAGAGCAGCACAGTGGGAGAGCTGGCAGTGAGAGATGCTCAGGTACTACAGAGGACAAAGTTTGTCAAAACTTCAGCACATAGAAGCAAAAATATCTGTATGGTTACACACTACAGAGGGTATGTTTATCCACTTAGCCTTTAACCACTCCTGTGTGTGTGTGTGTGTGTGTGTGTGTGTGTGTGTGTGTGTGTGTGTGTGTGTGTGTGTGTGTCTGTCTGTCTGTTTGTGTTCTCTCAGGTCTTACCTGCAGGTTCATCAGATGGACTTGGACAGCCTCAGCAGACAGATGAAAGAAACAAAGAGGAACTCCAGACTGGTACGTTCTGTGGTTGTACTGTTTGGCTCGGCCTAGTTCTTTTCATCTGTTCAAGTCTAACCCTGTTACTATCTTCTTATATCTAATGTGGATACAGGTAGTTTTATTTCTTGACTTGTTGGTTTTTCTTTGGGCTCAGTGTGTCCTTGAATGCACCTGCACACAGAGGTTTCAAAAAGGTCCCTTTTTTAAGTTGAAAAATATCAAAAGTGTCCAAGCTCAGGAATTGGTTGGTCAGTCATTTCCTCTTTTGTCACATTGTTTCAGTCTGTGGTATTAAGCATTGTTGACACCTTGAAGTTAAATTTTGGTTTGAAAAATTAAAATGTTCTGACAAAGCAATGTATCTGTTAGCATAAAAGGTAAACCACTTCATTAAAAACAAGTGATACTGATAACTTGATGTTTTCTGCCTCTTCAGGGTTTCCTGTATGAACTGGACAAGGTGAGCTACTGTGAATACTTTCATCCAAATTTTTTCCATGTTTACCTGTTTTGATAATTTAGTATAATGTGCATTTTCACAGCACACACATTTCACATTCCATCAGCGCAACAGTCATGTCATAGTTACCACTCTGCTGCTCTCAGTTTGTCTTCTCTATAGTAATTAGTTTCAGCCACTTTAACAGCCTTAAAAACACCCACAGAAGTAAATCCAAACACTTCCTGTATAGATGTTGCACATTAAAAACCTTCCAGCTGCATAAAAGGCATAATTACCACCTCTCCTGCTAGGCTTTTAATTTGAAACATATATAGGAAGTGTTGACTGTATCGTAACAGTGATCATAAAACAGAAACTAGAATGCAGTATTTTGTGTTGTGTTGTGTGTGCTGTGGCGATTTGTGAGATGACTCCCTACATCACAGGTGACAGGGGCCACCTCAGTGTATATCGTAGCACAAACCGTTATTTGTAGCAAACCTTTAGACAGACCTGGATTGACATATTGTGAAAATAGTGTAGTCTGTGTTGACTAAAAGGAATAAATAGGACTCCTTGCTTTTCTCTGACAGCAAGTGAAGGTGACTGAGAGGTACATAAGACGACTGGAGTTTCACCTCAGTAAGGTAAGAACAAACAATGTCTTTCAACATCACTAAACGTTATAGAAAAAAAAACCTGTCCAAAGCATTTTGGAAATGTCACAGGAATGTGTTTGTGATTTACCTCTCGGACTGACTGCTCACATTTAGATTTAGATGTAGATTTTGTCCTCACATTGCCTTCTAATGTCTCCTGACATTTCATTTTGTTGTGAGATTACAGTATATCTGTCATTGGTTACATTGTGCGCAGACAGTGGTTAACACAAAAAAATGTTATTGACACCACATCATTCTTGGAGTAAAGAGCATTCTGCTGTAGATGCTGCTTGTTTCTGTCAAGACTTGCTGACTGTAGTACAACTTAGTGGTCATATTTAGATTTAGCCAGTGTTGCTGAGGATCTTTTTGCTATACAAAAAAAAACAAGTACTACTTAACTGTACTAGTTTGGCTCATCAGATACACATGGCCTCTGGACATGGTTACAGCACAAGAGGTGTAGTGTGGTGTAGTCTCTGGTCACATAACACTCTGGCACGAAGATGAATTTTTGTAAATCTGCCATTATATACAGGTCAAAAGCACTGTGGAATTCTCTGCGTATTGTTATTATATCTACTGTCAATGTCAAAATCACCTTTAAAAAGCTTCTAAAGAAATATCTTGCTAGATAACAAGATAAGCATCTAGCGCTGTTTTAATGTACTCATTCATTCATCATTCATCTGCTAACCGCTTCATCCTCTTGAGGGTTGCGGGGGGGGGGCTGGAGCCTATCCCAGCTGACATCGGGCGAAAGGCAGGGTACACCCTGGACAGGTCACCAGACTATCACAGTGCTGACACATAGAGACAAACAACCATTCACACTCACATTCACACCTACGGACAATTTAGAGTTATCAATTAACCTAGTCCCCAATCTGCATGTCTTTGGACTGTGGGAGGAAGCCGGAGTGCCCGGAGAGAACCCACACTGACACGGGGAGAACATGCAAACTCCGCACAGAGGGGCTCCCACACCTGATCGAACCGGCAACCCTCTTGCTGTGAGGCGACAGTGCTAACCACCACACCACCATGCTGCCCCGTTTTTATGTACTTCTGTTCTTAATTTTATATCCTTTTCAAAAATATATCTTTCTGCTGCTATGTTGAATTATGGTTCAATTCATTTCAGTTCAATTCAATTTTATTTATTTCACACATCACACCATACAGGCACTGCTGCGATATGAGTTAACCTGCGAGACAGTGGAGCACAAAGGAGAAGAAGCCGAGTTAGTGACATGCAGTAGAGTCAAGTTAGCGAGATGCAGTAACAGGACATGAGTGTCAGCAAAGGAGAGCAAGAGAGAGAAGGTGCTCGTGTATTATAGGAGGTGTATTGTAGAAGGTTCCCTGGCAGACTAGGCCTATGCCAGCCTAACTAGGGGCTGGTACAGGGCAAGCCTGAGCCAGCCCTAACTATAAGCTTTATCAAAAAGGAAAGTCTTAAGTCTGCTCTTAAATGTGGAGACGGTGTCTGCCTCCCAGACCACAACAGGAAGATGATTCCACAGGAGAGGAGCCTGATAGCTGAAGGCTCTGGCTCCTGATCTACTTTTGGAGACTTTAGGGACCACGAGTAACCCTGCATTCTCAGAGCGCAAAGTTCTGGTGGGATAATAAGGCACTATGAGCTCTCTAAGATATAATGGAGACTGACCATTTAGAGCTTTATAAGTTAACAGTAGGATTTTAAATTCAATTCTGAATTTTACAGGGAGCCAGTGCAGAGGAGCTAAAACAGGAGAAATGTGAGCTCGTTTCTTAGTTCCTGTTAGTACATGTGCCGCTGCGTTCTGTATTAGCTGGAGAGTTTTTAAAGACTTATTAGAGCTACCTGATAATAGGGAGTTACAGTAATCCAGCCCAGAGGTAACAAAAGTATGGACCAATTTTTCTGCATCTTTTCAGGTCAGGATAGGCCTAATTTTCGCAATATTACTCGGATTAAAAAAACCGAGTTTGTGAGGTTTGTTTTAAATGGGAGCTAAAAGACTAATCTTAGCCAAATATTACTCTGAGTTTCTTACGGTAGTGCTAGAGGCCAGAGCAATGCCATCTAGAGAAACTGTATCATCAGACAAAGAATTTCTGAGGTGATGGGGGCCAAAGAACAATAACTTCAGTTTTGTCTGAATTTAACATAAGAAAATTTGAGCTCATCCAGGATTGTATGTCTTTAAGGCATTTTTGAAGTTTACTTAATTGATCCGTTTCTTCTGGCTTTATTGATAAATACAACTATGTATCATCCGTATATCAATGGAAATTTACAGTGATTTCTAATGATGTTATCTAAGGGAAGTATATATAAAGTGAACAGAACTGGTCCGAGCACAGACAGCTGTCTCAGTGCTATGATGCACTCTAAATCCTGACTGAAATTCCTTAAATAAATTATTATCATGGAGAAAGTCACACAGCTGTTCTGCGACTACTTTCTCAGGGATCTTTGAAAGAAAGGGAAGATTAGAAATCTGTCTATATTAGGCTAACACCTCTGGATCCAGGGTGAGCTTTTTTAGTAGAGGTTTAATTACAGCTACCTTAAAGGACTGTGGTACATAGCCTGTTAATAAAGATATATTGATCATGTCTAATATGTGAGTGTTACCTAAAGTAAGACTTCCTTAAGTAGCCTAGTTGCGATGGGTTCTAAGAGACACGTTGATTTAGATGAAGAAATCATTGCGGTCAATTGTTGAAGAGAAATCGGGGAGAAGCAATCTAAATATATCTTACATATTAGGCAGATTAGGTCTGTTTGAGAACAGGAGGTCATGAATTTTGCCTCTAATAGTTAGAATTTTGTCATTAAAAAAGCTCATAAAATCATTACTACTAAGGGCTAAAGGAATACAAGACTCAATAGAGCTGTCTCTCAGTCAGCCTGGCAACAGGGCTGAAAAGAAACCTGGGGTTGTTCTTAATTCCTTCTATTAATGCTGAGTAATAGTCTGCTCTGGCATTGCGGAGGACCCTCTTATACGTTTTGAGACTGTCTTCCCAGACTAAACGAGATTCTTCCAGTTTGGTTAATCGCCAATTCCTTTCAAATTTTCGCGATATTTGTTTTAATTTTTGGGTTTGAGAGTTATACCAAGGAACAAACTTTCTTTGCTTTGTTAACTTCTTTTTAAGAGTAGCTACAGAGTTGAGTGTTGCTCACAGTGAGCCTACGGTGCTATCAACAAGATGCTCAATTCAGGAGAGTTTAAAGTCCGTATGGGAAACCTCTTTTACTGAAGGACAAGGTATTAAATTTAACATTGCGACAGCACTATCTGATAAACATCTAGTATTAGTAACTGTTGCTGAGTGGCATGTAATCAAGTAGAGAGAAATCAAAAGTTATTAAATAATGATCTGATAGAGAGGGATTCTGTGAAAAGACTATTAGGTTATCAATTCCAATTGCATACGTCAGAACTAGATCGAGGGTATGGTTAAAACAGTGAGTGGGTTTACGTACACCCTGACTGAAGCCAATGGAGTCTAATAATGAGATAAACACGGTAGCCAGGGAGTCATTATCAACGTCAACATGAATGTTAAAATCACCTACAATAATAACTTTATCTGATTTAAGAACTGAACTGGATAAAAACTCTAAGAATTCAGAAACAAATTCAGAGTACGGGCCAGGAGCACGGTACACTATAACAAATAAAAGTGGCTGTGAGGTTTTCCAGTTCGGATGTAAAAGACTGAGAACAAGGCTTTCAAATGAATTATAATCTAGTTTAGGTTTGGTGTTTATTAATAGACTACTGTTGAAAATGGCTGCAACTCCCCCTTGGCCGCTGCCTCGAGGAATGTGGGTATTTTTATGACTGGGAGGAGTGGATTCATTTAGACTAACATTCATGTTGACACAGCCAGGTTTCAGTGAGGCTGAGTAAATCAATATCATTATCTGATATTTATTCGTTTACTAACACTGCTTTAGACGATAGAGACCTACCCCTGGTTTAGTCAATGGTTACACTATCCATAATTTCTTTCATTTGAATATGAGTTTGGTATTTTGATTGTTTCCAGAACTTAATTTGCCTGTATTCTCAACTCATGTTTGTACTGTATTTCAATGTGTAGGACCCCAGGAGGACTAGAAGCACTGCCATGTGTTTCTAATTCGGATCCTTGAATAAACAAGAAATCATACTGTATATGTCAGTAATAGCAAAGGTCAAACAGTCACCATTTATATGCCTCCTCAACAACAACAGCCATAGTCAGAGGCCTTATGTTTACCGGATGTCCATCTGTACATGCATCCGTCCGTCCTATTCTCATGAAAACGATATGTCAGAATGTCTTGAGGGAATGTTCTCATATTTGGTACAAACATCCACTTGGACTCAACAATGAACTGATTAGTTTTTGGTGGTCATAGTCAAAGGTCACTGTTAACTTGTCCGTCTCATTCTTGTGAACATTATATCTCAATAACGCTTTGAAGAAATTTCTTCAAATGTGGCAAACATTCACTTTGACTCGAAGATGAACTGATTAGATTTTAGTGGTTAAAGGTCAAGATCACTTTGATCTCCCAAAACATGTTTTTGGCCATGAACTCATATGCCAATTATGACAAAACTTCACACAAATGTCTAATAGGATAAAATGAAATACTATTGACATTTTGTATCCAAAAGGACAAGGGTCCTTCATCATAATGTTTTGCAAAAACACCTTTCTGGCCATTACTTAACACCATATTTCAGGAACAGAAGGGGAGACATTTGGTCAGATACTGAGTTGGTGACACTAATCTTGGTCGCCACCTTAATATTTTGCTGATTGTATAGGTCCTCTGGAGCAACCAGACTGAGGACTAGAAAACAGGAGAGCACAAATAGTACTTCCATCAAATATGCATACCCTCACTATTAGTAACTTTATTAAAGTTACAGGAAACTTTAGAATTGCATCTTTCCTTATCTACAGTATGTGAAGGAATACATGTGATGCACAGTGCTAAGTAATACATGTTTCTAAAAATAGTGTAGATAAATGTGTGACAACCTTGGCAACAACAAGGCCCCATGGTGTAGTTTGCTATAAACAACTGTTTATACCTTCAGCTATTGTATTCCACACTGGTACCAGCAAGCAAAACCATTAAGTGGCTGAGCAGTTTATTATTTATGTGCTTTGTATTGCATAGTGTTGGGTGTAATGATTGAAATTTGAATGTATGCTTTGATCTGTGATTGAATTTTGTATTTATAGTGTTTTGAGTTTTGAAACTAAGTGTTTATAGAGACTGCAGATTGCTAGTAGCTGGCACAATACATCTCTTCACCTTGTGTGAAATGAATGTCTTTTGTACATTGTCCGTGACAAATAAGTGTATAAACCAAACTAACCTGTCCAGCACCAGTGTAGTACTGACATACATTTTAAACTGTCCACCTGCCATGAGGCTGTTCTTTGGACAAGCAGATCAAATGTATACCTTTTCCTCCTCTTTTTCCAGATTGAGGAGCTATATGAAGCCTACTGCCTGCAGAGAAGACTCAGGGATGGAGCCAACAAGATGGTGAAGGCTTACACTGCCTCTCCAGGCAGTAAGGAGGCCAAGGAGAGTTTAGCAGAAGCCAATAAAGGATACAAAGAGTACACAGAGGTAAGATGAAGAGGATGGAGGAGGGGGAGATAGAGTGACAGTGGATTAAGATAGATGGAAGAAAAATGCTGTATGTGTTGTGGGAGAATAAGGCCAACCCATGCATAAGTGGTAAGAGAGTACATGAAAGAGTAGCAGATGTAACAACACAGCTGAACTGGACAACAAGTTGCTTCTTGGGGATAATAAAGATGTCCTAATCCAACTAATAGGTGTCACTAATAAAGTACAGTTCTGTATTTCCTTCCTGTTTGGTATACATGAATAAATGAGAGTCTCTCTGATCCTCTATGTAGAACATGTGTGTGTTGGAGAGTGAGTTGGAGAACCAGTTGGGGGAGTTCCACATTAAGATGAAAGGTAAGAATGAATCTTCAATGGCTAGTTCACCTGTCCGTTTTCACTCCTCGTCCCATCCTGGAGGACAGCCTAGTCAGACAAGCATGAATTGATGAAGTCTCTTGGATAAGAGGTGAAACGTCTTCTAAGACAAAACGAAGTCTAGTTGCGTTCGATTCAATTGCCTTGAGGTAACTATGACCTGGATAAATGAGAATATCCACAGGCATTGATATCATTCTGTGTGACTTCCACCACCCAGGAACATAATATGGAAGTCATCCATAAATCCTCCTAGAGATGCATAAAAATCCTCATATTCTAAGTTTTTCTTCAGTATTAAAGTAATCCAGTCATAGCTGTGAGTGCATTTATCAGTACACTACAAACAGGAATTGTTAAGAGCTCAGGTGGGAATTTTGATAGTGCCAAGATGTAAATAAACGTAAAGCAGGGTTCGGAAAAGGAGTATCAGTACCCTCCTGTGATTGACTTTACAACAGATTATTTCATAAGCTTTTATGGGGTCTGTGCTATTCTGAAATTTTCATGTCTCCGCACTGGTGATAGCTGTGATCGTCCAACCGTCCCATTCTTGTGAACACGATATTTCAAGAACGCCTTGAGGGAGTTTCTTTAAATTTGGCACAAACCTTCACTTGGACTCAACGATGAACTGATGAGTTTTTGGTGGTCAGTGGTCACTGTGACCATGTCTTTTTCATTCTTCTGAACGCGAGATCTCAAAAACACCATGAGGGAATTTGGTGGTCAAAAGTCAAGGCAACATGTTGTTGACCATAACCGAAGAATTCATATACTAATTGTGACAAACATTTTATACAAATGTCTACCAGGAAAAATTGATGATTGAAGTCATGACATTTAATATGCAAAAGGTCAAAGGTCAGCTTTACTGTGACATAATAATGTTCTGCAAAAACACTTTTCTGGCCATTATGTAATGTCATAACTCAGGAACAGAAGGGGTGACATTTGGTCAGATATTGAATTGGTGACTCCAATCTTGGGTGTCCACCTTGAAACTGTGCTGATTGTCTGTGCTGTCTGGGGGCAGATGTGTGAAGAATCCATGTTTTCACAGACATGAATGCAAACTGTAAGAGAAACTTGACCTGTTTGTGGAGGCATACAATCATGAATTAGTAATTCTAGTTTTGTCATCAAATTCATTATCAAATAGGCCTATTGTTTTCATGTATCAGATTAACAAAAATATTTTTTACTGAATTTTCACACAAAAGTCTAATTTCATACTGAGCTCATAAAAAGAACAAACAAAAAAAAAACAAGCAGCTTTACTGACCGAAAGAACTCCATATACACAAGAACACCACTCCAGATGGTGTTCAGCAGGACCAGCAAGTTCACAGGAAAACAAGAGGTGACTATGGGTGTAATTATAAAGTCACTGATCAGCACAGGTAATGTTAGAATCAACCAAGAGAAATAAATCCAGTCCCAGTGGCCCCAATGAGAAGCTGATAGGCTACATCTGTTTCTATTTGTCTTTCAGGTCTGGCTGGATTTGCTAGATTGTGTGCTGGTGACCAGTATGAGGTTAGTCTGTTTGTCTTGTCTCTCTCTCTCTAATTATACAACAGTCTATAAATACTGATAATATTATTCAATACACTCAGAACATATTAAAGGAAAGGGATTGTGAATGCACTAGGCCTATAGTAAATAGCAAAACAGACCCTAGAAAAAAGTCCTAGAAAGTATACAGACACAGCTCTACTGACGTACAAGACACTGTGTGTGTGTGTGTGTGTGTGTGTGTGTGTGTGTGTGTGTGTGTGCGCGCATTCAGATCTTTATGAAGTACGGTCGGCAGCGGTGGAAGCTCCGAGGCAGAATAGAGATCAATGCCAGACAGCTGTGGGACAGTGAGGAGATGGTGTTTGTGCCGCTCATCAGTGAGTTCCTCTCTGTGAAGGTCAGTCCTTCCCAATGTCAAACTGTTTGACTTACTTTGGATTTATTTGGATTTATACTTTGTTCTGATTCGTCAGTGTAAGAGTTCTGATCCTGAATGCTGCTCTCAGTAATGAAATAGCCCATGTATACTGCATGTTTTCTCTTGTTGTTGCATTGGTGAATACACCCATATTCAGGATTCTGTACTACCGAGTCGGTTCTGTCTTTTACTTTTTGTGTTCCTTTTACTTCTCTGAAGCCTTAAATGAGGAACAGGTGGGGATAATAATGTTACCGCTTCTGTTGATGTACTTAAACAGAGTGTAGGTCTTAACCTGAGGGTGATACGACTTGAACTGTTGAGGGCAGCAAGACTTTGGTAGTGTGATCAAACCATATTTCTGTGGTCTCCTAGGTAACAGAGCTGAAGAGCTTAGCCAATCACGTCGTTGTAGGTAGTGTTTCCTGTGAGACTAAGGACCTGTTTGCTGCACTACCCCAGACGGTTGCTGTGGATATTAATGACCTTGGGACTATTAAGCTAAGCCTCGAAGTCACCTGGAAGTAAGTTTTGCCAGCTATGCTTTACACTGAAAATTATAGTAAGCTTCATTAGAACGGCACTGTTTCTTCATTTTAAGTGATATTGATTAACAAAATATATTACTTTGTTTTTTGTCTCCGTCTCCCCTTTCCTCCCTTCCTTTTATCCATCTGTCAGTCCATTTGATAAAGATGACCAGGGGTCAGTGGCAAGCACTGTCAACAAAGCTCCAACTGTCAGTAAGAGAATCTCAACAATCTTCAACCAGAGTCCACCTGACACGCCATCTTTGCGTGAACAAGCCTTCTATGTGAGTTCTCTCAGTACTCTAGTTGCCTTTCTTTTACCTTTGTTCTCTCCAGAGTAACCTTTGGCTGTTTTTGAAAAGAGTGATACTGGAATATTTAGCTTTAAGTTGCTGATTACTGGTGTTTTGTGCCATATTCACTGCCCTCATACTTGATTATTGTAAAACCAAAATTAAATGCAAGTCAAATGTGAGAGGTGCAGACAACTGAGGACCTCCTTTTTATGCCTCTTCACTGGTGATAGTCATTTTTGTTGTACGTTCATGCCATTCTTGTAAGCACAATATCTCAAGATAGCCTAGAGAGCATTTCTTTCGATTTGTGACAGACGTCCACTTGGATTTAACAATGAACTGATTAGATTTTGGTGGTCAAGATCAAGGTCACTGTGGCCTTATCTGTGGCCTTATCTGTGGCCTTATCTGAATGCAATATCTCAAGAATACCTTGAGGATTTTATTTTATTTTATTTTTTCTCAGATTTGACTCAAATGTGCAGTTGGACTCAAGGATGAATTATAAGATTCTGATGGTTAAAGGTCAAGGTCACTGTGACCTTGCATCCATCTTATTTTTGTGAAGGTGATATTTCCAGAACGCCTTGAGAAAATGTCTCCAAATTTGGCACAAACATCCACTTGAAGTTAAGGATGAGCAGACTAGTATTTGGTGGTCAACAATCAATGTCACTGTGACCTTGCCTTCATTTCATTCTTATGAACAAACATCCACTTGGACTCAAAATTAAGTGATTAGAATTTGGTCAAATGTCAAGATCATAAAATACATGTTTTTGGTCAAAATTCAGGAATTCATACACTAATTATAACAAAATGTCACACAAATTTCTAATAGGATAAAATAATGAAGTGATGACATTAGGGCAAAGGTCATAATGTTCTGCAAAAACACACCTCTGGCCATGAATCAACGGCATATCTCAGGAACAGAAGGGGAGCATTTGGTCAGACACGGAATTGGTGACCCTACTCTTGGGTGTCCACCTTGAAACTTTGCTGATTGTATAGATCTTCACTGTTGCCAAGTTGAAGATGTGTGTGAAGCATCCAAGTTTTCACAGACATGGATGTAAACTGTTACTGCATCTTGACAAGCTTGCAGGGGCATACAACTGCAAAGCAGTAATTCTAGTTTTTACACAGACTCTATTGCATTTAGTTTGTCTGTGGCCCTTTAGGAGAGTTTTGTAGATTTTACTAAAAATTGATTCATGTGAAAATAATAAGCAAGACCTTTCTCATCAAAGAATCTTTCAGCTTCATTACATGTCTGAAACTGGCCGTATACTTGCAAAGACAGAGTTGAGACCTTGTGGTTTAGAACCACTGCTGTAGACCAAGTATTTGAGTTTAGCCAACATCCCCAGCTCCCTAACTGCTCCACTGTTTCTTCACTGCCCTTTGTTCCACTTGCTGCTACTCTGACATGCAGTCTCTGCCTCGGAGTCTGACCAGGCGGCAGCACTGGCCGCTGCTGGATATCTTCAGAGACACACTTAGCCAGAGCTGTTCCTGTAGTGACAACTCACCAACACGACAGCCCACTGCAGTAAGTCATTGTGGAGTAGCACCCCCACTGGTATACTGACTAGTGACAGTAATGATGGTATAGAATATTAGAAATCTAGAACAGTAGTCCCCATTGTTATGTTTACAGCTTCATGCAGCTATGAGGTATATATGCAGGGTTTCCAAACAGCTCTCAAGCTGATTTCACTGATTGTCAGTTCCCATTGGAAAGCAAGACCTGAAAATCTGCTGCTGTAGTGTTTGGTCAAACTACAAATCTGCATACATATCACTCTCCAAAGGCCTACAGGGCAAATAGGACCTCCTGACAGAACCTAGACAGTACTTTCAGCCATACCCTGGTGGTAATTGCTGATGATGTGAAAGCACAGCTTTTCTATGTGCAGGAAATTCTTACTGACTAAACTACTACGACTGACTCACGTGCTTTAGACAATCTGGATAAACTTGTAGTTTATTTACAACCTGTCTGGTTATCTGACTGCTTCGTGTTTGTTGCCCCATTGAACTTCCTTGTGGGGATGTTGCCATGTTCTCAGATTGTAAGTTATTTTGGTGAGTACAAAGTTATTATAAGTAATACAAATAATGGTCAAAACAGGAATTACATCGTAGTCCTTGAACATCTAATAAAGTAATTCTGAGTGCAAATGCCTTTGAAGATGTGAATTATGTAAATTTAATGGAAAAGTACCTTTTAAAGCTAGGGCTCTCAAGCCACGTATTATCTGATCATATCTAAAGGCCCAGACACACCAAACCGACATCAGAGAACTAGCTGTAATGAAAGCTAACTGTTGCATCACCTCACGTCACCTGTGTCTCAGCCAAGAAGTTTCATGTGAACACACCACAAAGACTACAGTCTACAACTACATTGGTAGTCTGTTTTTGTCATTCAAAAAGAGAAACTGGAAAACTGTCTTGATGCTAGTTAGCCAGTTAGAACATTAACATCACAATCGAATGTTGAAAGAACAGAGCATATATAGCAGTGAACAATAACACAAACCATCAGGAAACGTTTCTGCTAAAGACCTTGAAGGCTAAAGAAAAAATTCTCTTACTTTTTGTCACAAGTTTGTTTTGGTCTCACTCCCTCTTGACTGTAGCTCTTTGTTTTACTTTCCTCACTTCCATTTCACTTCCATTTCAAACTCAACCTTCTTTCACACCAATGTCAGCTCAGTCAAGCACTGCAAAAAGTGGATGTGATTGTGTTTCAAATGGTGTTAGACAGTCCGACAAGCACTTAGTTTGAAGCACACTGAGATTTTGTGTAATAATGCTATGATAAGTGTGATGACTGATGACAAGTACAGACCATGTTGATAATGTTATAATGTTTGGTTTAGGTCACAAAAGTTCCTCCAAAACCTCAAGATTTAATGGCAATTTGTAGAAGCTTTAAACACTGTTTTCAACTTAAGTTAGCATTTTGATGCTACTATGTATATTTGGAAGTGTGTCCACTACGCTTTGTTTACCTCAAGGATCATTGTTTACATATCAGTTTCCAGTTGCTTGTTGTTTTGCAGTATGCTCAGTTTGCAGCAAATGTGGCCGCTGAAGTAGAAAAGAAGAGAACAAAGCAGAGTTGAACACTGCTTGTTCTGTTAATTAATGACTGTGTATTTGAGTTTGCCAGATTGTTTAATCTGAATCCTCAAAAGCTGAGGCTGTGATCCAGTTGAACCCAATCAACAGCGGATTGCTGCTGACAGCGTGTGACATGTGACTGCTCAGTAAAGTGGAAGAACCCAGAGTCATACACAGTGAAAATAATCAAGAGGGGCAAAGTGTATGAACCAGCCAGCTGGATTGTTTTATGACTTACTGAATCTGCAGTGTGGTGTCGGCCAGTGTTTGCCTGCTAGTTGTCAGTCTGGTGAACCTCATGGCCTGCAGAATGAAAGTGAGGCCTACAGTTTTCTTGTTTTTAAAGTTGTCTTCAGGGGCTTCATTACAGAAAAATATAATAAATGCTTGTCCCATCTCAACTTCAGTTTCAAAGATTTTGAGGGAAAAATGATTTCTTCCTATTACAGAAGCAATTCCTAAACTATGTCCAATAACCTAACTATAACCAGGGGGGTTAAAGGGTACAGATAACCTCAGCCCAAGGCCAAGGCAGGGCCCATGAAAAGGTATGTGGTTGACTTTTATATTGAATCAAATACAACAATTTGGATGAGAGGCCCACTTTGGAAATTGTTTTCTCCCTGCCCATATTTTCTAAAGGCTGTCTTGACTGTGACTTTAAATTTGATTCTTCGACTGGCAATCTTAATTTCTTGCCTGTATCTACGTACAGAATGTACACAGTCTCCCTGTATCTTTGATTAGAATGGACAGATAGGCTACTCAAGATGGATGATCCATAATATCAAAGGCTAGCTCGGATGACCTCTGTGAGGTTGTGTGAAATGCAAGGCTGTGACGTCATAGACAAATGTGCAGCCTCAGTCTGGAAGTCACCCTTTGGAAGAAAAAATGCATTTATGATCTATACGACCAGTGGCTGAGCACAGAGCCACCTTGTAGGCCTCTCCAGACCTAGATTGAGCACGTCGATAAAATTCAGAATGAATTGTCTGACTGTTGATATATATACGTATTAATACATGGTCTGGGAACTTTAAAGTGTCATCATACAAATTTAGCCTTTTAGGTGTTCATGTTGTTCCCCATCCACATAACACAGGGCGGCTGCCATTTTTGGCAGTTATTTTGAATTTAGGACAGGGTCTGTGCCATTCTCATTATGGATTCCTAACTTCGGAAATCCCCAGGTAAGGTTGGCTCTGTTAGTTAAATTCCTATCCTAAGATAAGATTTTTTTCCCAGCAGTTAGGAAACATTTTGATTACAATATCAGACTTTGGAAGTTTCTGTAATGAGGCCCCTGGATTTTTAATGATGGAAAGCATAATGGAAATATGGGTTTAAACATATCTCCCATACAGTACATACTCAATGCGTGTGTGCGTGCGTGCGTGCGTGTGTGTGTGTGGGCATAGGCTTTAAACTTTACTCTATGCAACCAGGTAAGGTATGCAACTGCCCCTGGGCCTTGCTATGTGTCAGCTGAGTTGTGATAAATGATTATGTGACAGATAGGAAAAGATCCATAAAGGAATAGTTTATTTTCTGGGAAATAAGCGTGTTCAAGCTGTCAATCTCATGCATCTGTGTTAGGCACAGAGCTCTACTTAATCAAACGTCTCTTTTCAAATCCAGCTATTCATCAGTCCAGTCTTTTAAACAGTGTTGTTCTCTCACAGAACATGCTCCGCCGACATGAGGAGCTGGAGAATGGAGCAGCGTGGTCTAATTCATCTGAATCTTCTGATGACTCGTCCAGTCCTCGGCTTTCTGTAGGAGGGCAACGCAACTCTTCACCTCATAAGGTAACACACAACAGACACTATACCTTATTTATAATCTGCAGTCTTGTGCCATTATGATGGCAAAATGATGATGCTATCTAGCTCTGTTTATCACTGTATTGTTATTATCTTTGTGTTGGTGTGTAAGCTGTTTTCCAGCTGAGATCTGTGGATGCCTTTAATGTCTCTTCATGCTGCTAACTCATGGTGATCTATGCAGTCATCCATGATGGCTGGTTGAACCAAACTACATCTTGTAATTTATGTATTATCCTTTCACTTTCAACAAAGAAATGAGATTTCGACAAGCTCTGTCCTCTTCCTGTGTATACGTGCAATCAGTCATGGTTCACAATTAGGGGACTTTTGCTTTGTAGGCCTCTCTCCTCTCAGGCTGCTTGTGGCCAATGGCAGACTGTGACCCAGCCCTTACCCGTCTGTCCTAAACCAGATTAGCCATTGACATGATGGCAGTTGTTGGCATGTTAGACAGGCATTAGGATGGAATTAATTGTTGAACCTAGGTAGCACTGATATAATGATTTGTTTTAGGTCTAGGGGATTTATTTACCACTAAGACTTATTGCTGTACCAGCTGTTAGTAGCTGGCACAGCCATAAGTGTTTGTGGTGATGCATAACAGAAATAGCAATCAACATAAAAAGGATGTTGGCCTCACCTGAAACTTGGGTGATCTTAATTAACTTCCCCCAGCCTTATTTGCAGTGTAACTCACTGACTGCGTGGCTGGGCCAGCTCACTCAGGTCCATTCGGCCCTTTTCTTGATTTGACAGCCATGCATGGAGTTCAGTGTTGGTTTTAGTGCATTCAATGAACAGGCACCGACAGAAATGCTTCAGGGATGAGGGTTATCTTTTAGTACCCACTGTGGTTTCATCAAGAAGATTTTTTGTGTTGTCTGCTACATGCCGGTCTCAGGCATACTATCACAGGCATGCTGCTATCACCTCACTCTGGCGTCCGCCATCTGTCAGGCTCATATTAGGTAAGACTTACGAGATTATGAGATTTGCAACCAATCAAAATGACAACTTGTGACGGTAATCACAATTACTTCTTTTACAGACAGGTTGTAGAACTCAAAAAGTATGATTCGTTTTCATCTTTACAGTATTAAGAGTTCACAATAGCAATATTATCACAATATCTGTAGAAATTTTGAAAAAAAAAAATGCGATCAGTCAAATTCATATTTAAGTTTGTCTATTTTGGGTTTTGCCTCTTTTTGGCAAATGAATCACACTCAGAAAATGAGTGTAAGGAGGTGGAGAGAGAGACTGTAACCATAACTGTACAAAATGTTACAAAGAGAAGTTACACTTATTGAATAATGAAAAGGCAACCAGATGGTGTTAGTAAAGAAATAGAAATGATTTAAGAGGCACTGGGTTATTCGCATGATGTTATCATATGTGTATTGCCACAGTGGTATCAGTATGTCATTTTTAAATATCACAATTATTGCCAATACTGGTATATTTTTTGTATTTTCAAATAAAAAGACCAAAACCAACTATGTCAGCCCATTGGTTCCTACCAAAAACTTAAATTTGTAAAAACGGCTCATGAACATGTAGTTTCATTTTGAAGGAAGGCTCAGTCATTTCCTAAGACATTTGGACACAAGCATTAACCTTTGTTACTTCCTAGAGATTTTCCCTCTTGTTGAAGAGATAACCTTTTCTGGAATAAGAATTGACCCGTTATTGTCTAAACTCAACTGAAGGTTAAATTATAACAAGCATCAGAGAGGATTTGCACAGGTGAGTGACGGGTCTGTGTCCTGGTTGGGGTGGATAAGCATACTCAAGATAAAGATAATCTCCAGGTGGCTGAAACCCTAAATTCACTTCTGAATAGCTGTTTGCCAATGAAATGTTGGTACGAATTATCTGGCAGGACAAAAATAAGACTGAAAATAGGTCAGTTGACTGAAGGAAAGAGGCTCAAATATAAGGACATACTATTGAGCAGCACAACTACACTATGTGTGCATGTGTAAATGGTTGAATCCAACCACAGGGATTGACGTGGTACATAGGAACCATGATTTATGGTGAATGCATTAATTTGGGGATACATAATAGACTCTTTTGGGGAAGAGAATATATTGATTACAAGTACATTTCATCCAGACCTTATTACATGCATGAGACCTTCTGTTTAAGTGCACATATCACTCCCATACTGAAGTCTTTGCACTTGTTGCCTGTATGGAACTGATTACAGCCTTGCTCCACATTTAAATCAGTGACTTCATGATAGTTTACATTCCAAACAGATCACTGTGTTCTTCTAACACTCTCACATTAGTAGTTCCTCAGTCTAAAGAGTCTGAGGCTATGGTGACGCTTAGGACTGTAGTCTCCTGGTCGACTAGTCGATTATTTGGTCGCTATGCTCTCATCCAAACAAATTCTCATTGGTTAAATAATCAGTGTGTTACTTTCATAAGGAGGAAAGTGCTACATCAACAGCTTTCCAGGATTAATCCATTATTTCCTGCAGCAGGGGGACAGGCTAAGTTACCTGTGAAAATAGGGGTGTTTTCTTTTTGTGATTAAACTTTTTATTGCTTTTCCACCACTTCAAACATTTCACATGTCAATATGACCATTTACAGCAATACAAAACCAAAGTGAAAAAGAAAGAAAACAGAAAACCAAAATAAAACATAAAAGAGAATATGCACATTGCTCTTGGCAATATATACAGTACCACATTTCCTCATACAACATTGCACTTCACATTCATTTACTGAGCATTAGGAAAATACACATACATCAGGAACATGCCACATGGATTTCAATTATCATGGTGATCCTCTCTGTTCATCATTTCCAGATAGGGGTCCCAGACTTTTCTGAACACACTTAGACTGCTGTTCACCCTGTGAATGAGCTGCTCAAAAGAAGCTATTTTAGCCAGTTCATCTCTCCATTCCTTAAAACTGACCTTCTCTCTTGACTTCCAATGGGCACTATCCTGCTTCCTGTTAGGAGGGCTAACTTCACCCAAGAACCCATACGTGCAGACAAGTTGGCTTCTATTGGTATAATACCTAATATACATATTGCTGGACCCTCTGTGAATTTTGTTCCCAATATATTGTTAATACACCTGACAACTGCTGACCAGCTGTCATGTACCATTTCACATTCATATAACATGTGGATCAATGTGCCCCTCCTTTTGACACACCTCCAACACTTGTCGTCCTCCCTTAGTCCCAGCCTCAACATCTTTGCTGGAGTCCAATAATTTCTATTAATTATTCTGAAAGTAATTAGTAATATGAACATAGGCATAATCAATAATAAAATAGTAGCCTATATTTGATAGACAAACATGACAGGAGAAGGGAGAAGGTGTATTAAAGACTATATATCACTCCACAGACCACTCATTAACTGATCCAGACAACAGACAGACCACAAGGAGCACAGGACAGATCACTGAGGAGCTGGTTGTGACCAGGACCACTGGTCCCTGCCAGGGAGCAGCTGGTCCCGACCAGTAGCTTGGACCACTGGTTCATAGTTATACACAGTTAAATAAAACAGAGACACACTGTCCATAGAGAGAGAGGGGGAGTGAGAGAAACGAACTGCAATATTACAGTGCAACAATAAAGAATATGTAAAATATAGTATATTTGAAAGACAAAAGATTGTGATTTTTTAATTTCATTTTAATGTTTACTTAACAGTACGTACAACATTACCACAAAAAAAATGGGAAAATGTCATGCATATAAGACATCTACTTTCAGCTAATTTGCAGTCTTTGTCCCTTTAAGCTCTGATCTCTGACATTTAATCAGGTAACAGTGCTGCCAACACGACATGAGAAGGGAGAAAGTGTATTAAAAATACAAAAACCACTCCACAGACCAGTTATTAACTGATCCAGACAACAGACAGACCACAAGGAGCGCAGGACAGATCACTGAGGAGCCGGTCCCGACCACTGAGGAGCTGGTCGCGACCAGCGACCACTGGTCCGAGCCAAGGAGCGGCTGGTCCCGACCACTGAGGAACTGGTCGCAACCAGTATCTTTAGCGCCCCTAGTGGTAGTGACCACTGGTCCGTGCCAGACCACTGAATCGGCGACTTATCCTGGCCTCATATGAGCAGAGGAAATATCCGCTCGTCGCTAGGCTAATTTATACAATGTTAAAGGCCATAGGCTGGCGCTAATAACGTCAACATGTTAAATTTACTGCCCACGACTAATCGATTAGTTGAAGATTATGTGCGGCTTTAGTCGACCAAGATTTTCTTTGGTTGACTACAGCCCTAGTGATGTTGCATTTAGTCAACATGCACACTCCAAATCTGGAACAGCCTCTCCTTAGAGTTAAAATGTGCACCTCACTTAGAATTGTTAAAAAAAAAAACACTTAAAACTCATCTCAGTGAGCTTACATGCATCTCATTCTTGTGAGTGCAATATCTCAAGAAGGCCTTGAGGGCATTTCAGTTACCCAATAAGATCTACCTAAATCTTGCCACTATAAGCTTCCATAAGCTACTGGTCATATCTAAACAAATAAGACGTCAAGAGGTTTTATTTTTATGCCACTGCACGGTCATAGGTCAAAGGTCAAGGTCACTGTGTCGTTTTCTGTCTCATTCTTGTGCATGTGATATCTCGTGAGTACCTTGAGGGAATTACTTCAGATTTGGCACAAACCTCCTCTTGGACTTAAGAATGAACTGATTAGAGTTTGGTGGCCAAAGGTCAAGGTCACTGTGATCTTGCATCCGTTTAATTCACATAAACACAATATCTTAAGAAGGCCTTGAGAGAGTTTCCTCAAATTTGGCACAAATGTCTACTTGGACTCAAGAATTGACTAATAAGAACTAATAAGGTGGCTGAAGATCAAAGGTCAAGGTCACTGTGACCATACAAACGTGTTTTTGGACATGACTCAAGAATTTATGCGTTAATTATGACAAACTTTGGCAGAAATGTCTAATAGGATAAAATGATGAAGTGATGACAATTTATATCCAAAAGGTCAAAGGTCAACTTCACTGTGACATCATAATGTTTTCTGGTCATTATTCAACACAACAACGCAGGAATAGAAGGGGACACATCTGATCAGATACTGAATTGGTAACACTAATCTTGAGAAGCTGATTGTAAAGATCTTCTATTCTTCCAGGTTGAAGACGTGTTTGAAGCATCCATGTTTTAGAATTTGTAGCTGACATTTAGCCTGACATTAAGTCCCAGTGTCTCTGTCAAAAGTATTGACTAGTGTGGACAGCAGTAGAGGCAGTAGTGCCAGGGTTTGATCTGGTTCAGTTGTTCAGCCAGCCTCTGTGGCATTCAGCCCCAGGAGAGCATCAGAATGAGCAGAAACAGGGTGTTAGTCACACTTTAACTAATAACTGAAGTTACTGACTATGTTGTTATTGTGTTGGTTCTCCCTGTGACTCAGTTTGTCCATGTCTTTCTCGGTCACCCACCAGGCAGTGGTGGTGACACCAGACATCCAGCCAGCTGGTAGTGGATGTTCTTCCCCTCAGCCTGACATCTCATTTTGCCCCAGAGACTCCTTCTCCTCAACTCCAAACTCTAGCCACAAAGTCAATGCTGTCAGTGACACATCCAGACAGCAAGCAGAGAGCAACAGGTACTGTTTGAGTTTGTTTTTTTATGCTTTTTTTGGTAGAACTTAAACTTAAACTTGCACAGGTGATGTGTTTACATTGCTTGGTATATGGGTGATTCTTCAATTATGGGAGAGTAGATTTTCAAGAAAAAAATATTTTTTAGAAAAAACAATAATTGTCTTTGTTAGGGCTAGGTTGTAGTAGCTCTGAAAAAAAGTAATTGTGTCTCAATGATGACATTTCAATACTTTTTCAGTGTGTTGAAAATGTGTCAGAGTTTGACTGTTTTGGGCTTGTCCCCAACCCAGACTTTTTGACATCCCCTCTAAAATAAAGTAATAAAAAACGTTAAATTCATTAAAACTTCACTTTGCATTTCATCATAACAACTTAAAAAGACATTTTTCAAAGTCATTTAGTTTACATATGTTCAATTTTTTAACAGTTAAATATCGCTGTCCGTCATACATCTGTCATTACCATCACACCCAACATTTTAGAGAGCAATAAAGTTTTTACAAACAGTTACTTACATTATTGTATGCAAATTAGATGTAACAGAGGAACATTCCTAGACATGAGGCAGAAGCCTGAATTTTTGATGCCCACAAATGTAAGTAATTTGAAGTTTTATACATCCTGATCTGAGAGTAGGCGTCTTTGCCAAACAAGTTACAATTTGAGTATTTTAATTCAGTAATAGGGAATTTCACTTTATTTACATATATTCAGTGTGCAGTGTATGCTAGCTAACCAGTTAGCTTAGCAAGTCTAAAACCTCGCCAACTTTTGGCTCCAAAAATTGAAAATTGAAAATCAGTGATTGTAATGACAACTCATCTGTCTATTATCTTATAACTACAATATATCAGCATAATTTACCATTGAACATGGTTGATACATAATTACACAGTGACCAACTGTAATTTAGATTTGTTTTTGTTTGAAGTTGTCAACATGGCTCCAGCTAAACCAGCTCAACAGTCAAAAAAATACAGAGACAAAATCAAGGAAGATCCTGAGAAATACCAGCAGTATCTTGAAAGAGACAAAGAGAGATCCAGGAAATACTACATATGTCTCATAAATGCTGAGGAAAACCTAGGGCTGAAATGCATTTGTTTTCATCTGTTGCTGTGCATTAATAAAAGTGTTACACACTTATTTGTGAGTGCTAACGACTTAATTTTCTATTTTTGTCAATTTTGGATTGTCACCCATCGTACTCTGAGGACATCTGAGTTGAGCATGCCAGTTCTCTTTTTATCGCTATTCTTTTTATTGTTTAAACCTTTTTTATGTCTCAAGTGAGTCAGCTGGCCAGAAGAAGATAGTTACATATGAAATGCTGTGGTTGTTTACCAAGTGATTTATTTTAAAGGAGGGTTAAGTTTTAAAATATGTTGTTTTTAAAAGGTAGTATTTTCTTCACCTTTTTTGTCATAAAAAACAAAAACACACTAGTGTTAATGTTTATGTCATCACCAAAACATGTTGTCATTACCAGAACATATTGTCATTACCATCACAATACATTTTCTGATAGAAAATGTTGTATTTTGTTATCATGGGTCTTATCTAAATCATTATGGTAATGTTAAAAAGTCTAAATATGCATTTTCTAAAAACATATACATTGCAATTCAAATGTTTTGATTAGTACACAATATTTCATTGTTGAGACAAGGCAATGTATTAAAAAGTTAGCATGTGTTGTATTTACTGAAATGATTGTGAAAAACTGTGCTGTAATATACTTTTGTATTAAAATCAGTGTTTTGTTTTTGTGATGGTAATGACATTTTGCTGTGACAACTTTGAAAAAAGCATCATAATATCAAAATTATCATGAAGTATGATCAAAGCTATGTTAAGATCATTGTTCCAGACTAATTAATAAACCTTTTGAAATAGAAAAAAATAAATATAGAAATAAAATAAATAATTTAAAGAATATTATTTAAAAATTTCAAAGGTGCCCTGAATTGAAGAATCACCCATATATTGTGCTCTATTAAAAAAAAAATGAACCAATATATGCTTTACAGGGAAGAAGAGAAGGGGACAGTTACTGTGGTGACCAAACCTGACAGTGAGGAAGAGGATGCAGGGAAACAGTCTTCCATACCAGCAGTGGATGGGGTGTTGACCAACAGCCACACCTCACGCAGCTACTCACGCTCTTTGAGCCACATTAGTGAAAGTAGTGCTGATGGCATTGTGTTGACTGACAGGTCAGCCGAATCAGGAGACGTGATGTCTTTGGCGTCTGGGCTCTCCATCAATGACATTGAAATGGAGATGCCCAGCAGAACTCCTGAGCCACCTGTCTCTGCTGCCACAGATATTGACCTCTCAACAAGGCACTGTGTCGTTAAAGAAAACATAGCAGCTGATGATGTCACAGATCAACATCAACACAGGAAGCAACAGGACACACCCAGCTCTGTCCTAACATCCTCCTCTCCAAGAACTGATGGAGTGGACCTCAACACTCTGTCAGAAATGAACACACACTCAAAGCCAGAGTGCAGCACACTCCCAGAGAGTGGGGATGTGTTGTATGTAGCCCGGCGGGTGTCGGTGGAGGAGGAGATGCCAGCTGCAGGAGCAGAGTGTTTCTCCAAAGAGGGTGATGGTCCAGTGGACAGTGGGCTGGAAGATGCTCTGACAGCTGTGGTTTCCTCTCTGGATGATTACAGAGGACAGTTCCCTGAGTTACAACTGCTGGAACAAGAGCTGAAGCTGCTGCAGGTTACACTGAAGGTGAGGATGGAGCATGTGTGACACAGGTTGCTTCTAGAGGTGGGTGGAGTTGTCAAAAAAGGTACCCAGGTAAAAAATACTGTTATCTTAAAAAACAAGTTCTCAAGTAGAAGTAAGTCTAAAGTGGTGGTCAAAATGGCATGACTAGTATATATAGGTACACTGCTGTCTTTTTCCCCATTTTGTTTATTATATGTAGATATGAATGATTTCATTTCAACCCTAGATGGCTCCTCGACTAAAGGCTAAAGGCTAGTTCACATTACACAGTTTTCACCCCGATTTTGCGTCGCGGAGACTATCATAATCTTTTGAGTGGTCATTCCTGGCGACATGTGTTTCTGTCAACGGGAGTCTCGCCAACTGCGTTACAACCTCTGTGTGCAAACCACAAGATTTCTCTACCGAACCCTTGCTGACAGAGCCCCAGATAATGTGGTGATGTCACCAAACATCGTTTTTTAACATGGGGACGACACATCGTTCAGACATGGATATTTTTCCCAGTGTTGAATCAGATCTGCCTCCAGGGCCTGGGTCCAAACACAACGTGCTCCCCATCATCCTGTGGACACCGCCATTGTTGTTGTTGCTTGCCGGCTTGGCTTGTCCTCCTCACATTTCGTCCGTCCTCCTGCATGCTGATTTGCGACGTGTCCCGCCTCTCATTGGCTGATGCTCTTTGTCTGTCGTGTCAGACTTCTCCAGTTTTCTAGCATGCCACATATTCAGTCCCAGTCACAGACAAGTGGGTAACATGCTGGTAGGCTTGTTCACACATAAGGACTCGTCGTGGCAAACTATCTACTGTCTCACCCCCGACCCAAGGTGGCTCTCAAGATCCTCTGCGACATCAAAATTGCAGTGAAAATCGTGTAATGTGAACTAGCCTTAAGAAGTGATTCATGTTCAATATGATTTGTCACATCTTCATCTCCTGATTAGATAATCTGCAACATATACACCAGGACAATTTTCCCATCCTGTATCTCTGAAGTGTGATCACAAAATCCCATATGAATAGTGCATCAAAGGAGTAGTTCACTTACAAAATGACCGTTTGTATATCAGTTACTCTCCGTTTGTTACAATTAATTTGTGAGGAAACATTGTTTTTCTCATATGCGTCCACATTGAAGGGAGAATCCAAATAAGGCAAACATTCTCATGAATTAAGGTAAACAGGGGCCACATTAACAACAGCAAATCTATATTAAAACATCCATTAACAAACTCTCACACAATAAAAGTAATAATAATAATAATGCATTTTATTTATAGGTGCCTTTCAAAGCACTGAAGGACACCTTACAAAATACAGGTAAACAAAAACAAGCAGCAATATATCCATAGATCATTAAGTCAAACAATTCAGTAATTTACAATAATAAGTTAATAAAATAACCAGACAAAAATCATAATTGTAAATATTAGGTATAAAATCACCATCATGAAGTCATCATCAGTGCAGGTCTCGATATGTGTGTCACCATAAAATCAGATCGAATACGCCGGTTTGAAAAATTCAGCTAAGGGCTCTAGGGCCCATGGTAGTCAAGCTGGCAGAGGGTGCTGTGAGTTTGATTGCAGAAGAGGATCTAAGAGTATGGGAGGGTGTGTGTAGATATGAAGGAATTCCAACAGGTACCCAGGGGCTTGATTATGAAAGGTCTTAAAGGTGAGAGGCAGAATCTTGAAATCAATGCAATATTTAACAGTAAGCCAGTGAAGTTTGTGGAGAACAGGAGTGGTATGATCTATGGA
This sequence comes from Epinephelus cyanopodus, assembly GCA_026686955.1. NCBI lineage: Eukaryota > Metazoa > Chordata > Actinopteri > Perciformes > Serranidae > Epinephelus > Epinephelus cyanopodus. Next base: position 41,237,391 of record CM048917.1, on the reverse strand, counting down.
GGGGGTTTTAATAATGATGTAGGCAACTGAATTCTGGACCAATTGGAGTTTTTGAAGACACTTGAGAGGGGGACCATAGAGGACAGAATTGTAATCATCAACATGAGATGTAACCAAAGAGAGCATGCAGACTGAGTAATATTATTGATGTGGGCCTCAAAGGACAATGTACTGTAAAGGATGACACAGAGACTCTTAACCTGAGGGGAGGCACAGACTTTGGAGTTGTAAGTGGTCAGAGAGAACGTATGCAGTTTAGCCAAAGTAGATTTAGTACCTACAAGGAAAACCTCAGTTTTATCACTGTTACGTTTAAGGAAGTTGTTTGAAAGTGAAGAGTTAATATCCAGTAAGCAGTCAGAAAGGAAATTGAGTGGAATAGTGGAAGTAAGCTCTGTAGATAGATAGAGCTGGGTGTCATTTGCACATCCACGTGTGCAGGGTGCATCACTTAAACGTTTTATTTTGTAACATTTTAGCCAAAATGCAGTTTTAGGAACTACCGAGCATCTGACTGGATAAATAAGACTTGGATTATACTGTATGAGTTGTGTGAGACTTTTGTTTTGATATAGATTAAACACATTCCCGGCTTACCTCAGTTCATGAAGAATGTCGACTGTTTTGGATTCTCCCTTCACCATAGAGGCATGTGGGTAAAACTGTATTTTCAAAACTATGAATTCAGGGTATCTGTCCAGCAGCTCATAATAAAATAGACTTAAAATAAAATACGTTAGAATGAGTTAAGCGCACAAATAGACATTAAATTAAAATAAAATTGTCCAAGTACAATGTAAATAGCCAAACCTTCTGTGTGTGAGCATGAATGGAAACGTGTGCTTAGCTTTTGTTGCTGTGGTGATACAGCAGCAATACATATAAGTTTTTCAGTGACAGCTGTTGAAGCACACGTGACCTTGAGCAGCTTGCTGTAATGCTAACTGGTCCCTCTCACTCACTCTGTGTGCTGTGCCAGTTCACACAGAGTTTTGGGGTTGTTGTATGGATCTGTATGTTGATAAAATCTGTCAGTGTTCAGCACAAACAGACCTTTTATTTGGTTTCCTGTTGGGCTGGTCTTGGTGTAACTGCGCTGTAGTGTTTTCAGATCGGACTAGTGGGGCTCTTCACAGTCCAATATAAAGTTTATGGTGACATTTTTCCTACCTCTACTGTGTGTGCCATGTCTGTGTTCTGGTATAGCAGCCTACTGCATGAGGTCATTGATTTTATTGACATCAAACTGAAAGGCCCATACTGTCCTGGTGTCTGAACTTCTGCAGGAAATATCATAACAGTCACCTGTTATTTTAGCTGTTATTTCATGTTCTCAGTAACATCAAATGCTTTGCACAATACATCACATGTATTCCTGCATATAGATATAGAGGAAATGAGTCATGTCTTACATGGCTTTTAAAAAACACAAGATCAATCAATTCATAAGTAAGGCTAGTTTAAGTGTGATACATGCAAGTGGGTTATTAAGTCATAATTATAGCCTGATTAATATTATCATCCTGTATAGCTTATCACAAATATATCGGTATCAGTAAAATAAACTGCAGTACTGACATGTCAAAGCTATGTTTGAGTTTTTTTCAGAAACAGTTTCTCCACCCAAGTGAGACAAGAGGAATGACAAGTTAAATTTTGCACTGTAAAATATCTAGCTCTTGACATACTGGTATCTTGGTCACAGTTCTTTGAAAAAACTGATTTAAGGTGGAACCAGATTTGTATGGAAGCCCTAAAAGGCAAGGTGCAAAAAAAATGCAGGTAATGTTGGCCTAAAATTTGTCTCCTGTGTTCAGATATTATCTCCTACAGTGCATACCAGATATAGTAGACATTGCCTGCAGACCATTTTGTTTTCACTTTGCCTTTCAGAGCGTCCATAGGGTTGCATAGTCTGACTCTATTTTCCTGCTGTGTGAGTGTGTGTTAGTCTGTATATACTCAGTATCTGCATACACATCTATACTCTTTGTGGGCATCTAAAGACATATATGACCATTGGTCTGTGGTCTGACTATTGATCTATCTGTATGTGTGTGTGTGTGTGTGTGTATGTGTGTGTGTGTGTGTGTGTGTGTGTGTGTGTGTGTGTGTGTGTGTGTGTGTGTGTGTGTGTGTGTGTGTGTGTAGGGCGGTAGGCACAGCCGTTCACCCAGTGTGGTCAGCCTCACAGTGGAAACAGCTCTAGGCAGCTTCGACTTCCTCAACACATCTGACTGGGAGGAGGAAGAGGAGGAAAAGGCTGACAAGAGGAGTAGAAATGGCAGGTCAGTGCTGACATATGTACTGCACTGTACCAAATTCTACATACTTCACACTGGTCATAAGATGTGTAGTTGATGAAAACCACCACACACTCTTTATCACTTAGTAAACATTAACATAATTGTCACAATATATTACTTATACTTGAATGAATGACGTAATACATGTTTCTATATCAATTAGCTCCTGCTGTTTAAGAATCTCAGTTAAAGTATCTTGCTGCCATCTAGTGGATCTGTGTTGTACATTCACTATAACACAGACAAACTGCTCTGCTGATTTAACTGGTATTTAACCCTCTGGGCCCTAGGAGTTTTGGGGGGTATTTTTGCTGCCTTTACTTTTAAGTTCATATCATAGTTATTATAAAGGCTACATACACAGAGAGAAAATCAGTAGAGAAGAACAGGTGTGAATTTGGACGCACTTTGTGTAGTTGGGGCGCATAGGGTTAGAAGCATGTGAGTAAAGCCTCATATGCTTTCATAACTTCCTCAAAATAACATAATAACACTGAAATATGGCTATATTAGGATTAATTTTTTAATTGATTTTTTTTTTTTTTTTTTTTGCTTGATGTCACAAACTGTTTGCCACTTCTTTTTGTTGTTTACAGTAACATATCACAGTTAGTATCAGCAGGTTTGAATGGTAACTAGAGATTCACTTATCCTGTTGTTTTTCTCCCTGTGGAGTTTGTTATACCTAAGGCTTAACACACAGATCTGATCCCATCGCTCTCTGTGTCTTTATACTTCACTGTGTGAAACTGATTGGGATAATTGTGTGTAATAACAAAGCTGGAACTACACATCTTCACCAGTGGCCCAACTTTGACCAACAGCTGACCGTCGGCTTTGTGTGTCAGGGCCTTAATACTCCTAAAAACGTTCTCTGTACACTGTCATAAAAAGTAGTCTTGTTTTGATTGGAGATTTTTTTCTTGTGTGTCATAAAGGGACAAATTAAAACCTGACCTGAGGACTGCCCTAGAGGAAAGGTTAAGGGGAACATGAATGTCTGAATGTAATTTCATGGCAATCAATACAATAGTTGTTGAGATATTTCACTCAACCTTAGAACCTCCTCATGGCCCATTGAAAAATGTCCTCTGGGAACCATGAATATCTTTGCAATATTTCATTTAAATCCATCCAATGGTATTTCCCCAAAGGAAAGGAAACTTCAAAATAAGATCTCCTAAACATAACTGAGCTCGATATAACATCAATATGACATTTTGACCATTTTCTCATACTTGTTAAATTCAGCTCCAGAGAAATATCCTTCCTCTCGTCTCATCCAGATTCTGATTTAAGATCCCAAAATGCTCTTTTTCCTCTCTCACTGCAGTCATTTTTATGTGTCTGACACAATCAGCTGTTGAGATAACAGTAAGATCCAAAAGAAAACTTGATTGGCTTATTAATGAGGCTGCACAATTTCAAAAAGTTGTCTCAGTGATCAAATTCAAATCTCAGCTCTGTATAATTTATCTGTTATCAAGGTTGAGAAGCCTCTGAAAAACACATCAGAATGTAATCATCTCCAAATAAGAAGCTGATTTATTTCTGATGGGACAAACAAAAGACTGTTGTGTGAGCAGCGTTTTCCTCCGTGTCACCATAAAGCAAAGTGGTGGAAAGACTGACCACCAGACAGACTGACACATCGACGTTGCTATCCCTAGAGCCATATCACTAGCATGGCTTAAAACAATGAATTAAGGTTTTGGTAGACAGTATAGGTTAGGGATAAACTAACCCTACATAGCATTCCACACTGTCAAACATATTTTAAAGAAGATTTTACCAAGAAAAGTCATGAGTAAAAGCAAGATCAATATTTACTTGGTATTTACTTAGTTATGTAAGAGCTGAAGGTACTGCTCTGAGGACAGAGCTGCAGACTACTCAGGGCCAGCTGTCATACTCACGAACAGTCCTTCTTTGTGTGTGCAATACTGTTAATCTTTTTGTACTTTTATCAAATAATTTGTACCATCACTGTAACACTATTGCTTATTGATAATGTGTTGCCTGTTCTATATTGCCTGTTCCGTCTGTCTGTGCGCCGAGAGCCTAATTTCCTTCTGAGGGACAAGGGTTGCAGTGGTATCTCAGTTTTAAGGTACACCATGAAATTAAAATTAACCTTATTTTAGTTATTTTCAAAAGGGAGAGATTTTACATAAATTTCCACTAAAAAGTCAGTCAAACCTTTATTTATTCTCGAAGGACATTGAGATTTCCCTCATTTCCAATGCCGTCAAGATTACAGACACATTTAAACCACAGCACAAAAAAGATTTCAAGTTTCAGTTACAGTAATAAAACATTTGTTCAACCAAAAATAACCCCACTGGTTTTATTCCTTCAAGGGTTATTTTGACTTAACATAAAAATTTTGTAATACCGTGATACCGTGAAACCACAATATTTTCTGAGGTAGTTATCGTACCATGAAAATGTCATACCACTGCAACCTTATGAGGGACACAAAAGAACTAAAGTGACCTGTATTGAGCCATCAGGCGCTCAGTCCAGTTGACCCCTTGACACTAACAGTTTTATTGGAAGCCTCCCGTAAAACTCTGGATGTCATTAAAAATTCCTCCTGTATGTCTGTAGGTCTCTGCAGGACAGAGGCTGGGACAGCCCCTCCTCCCCCCCTTGCCCCCTCACCACAGGCTGCTCCACCTTAGACCGCACCCTGGTGGTCCACTTGAAGAACTGCAGCACACAGCTGTTGGTAGGTGACCTGCCACACTATACTCAAGTCACTTTCCACACTCAGATAGAAGTCTGTAGCATCTGTGATATTGTTACCTTGAATTCGAGCTGTCAAGGTTTCAGCTCAGCAGATAATGCTTTTTCTGTCTTGGACATAAGCAGCACCGTGTGTGTGTGTGTGTGTGTGTGTGTGTGTGTGTGTGTGTGTGTGTGTGTATACACATATATCTATATCTATATCTATATCTATCTATATATCTATATCTATCTGCATGTATGTATGTATGTATGTATGTATGTTTATATATATAGTAACTCAGATTATCTGGCATGATCATTTGAGGCATTGATTACGGGGGTTGGCATTACTTTTTCAAAAGACAGTTACATTTATTTATAACCTGTGGAAATCAATAAATCACTGTAATAAACTCTTTAATAAGTAGCATTAACAGTTTAGGTTGCTACAGTGTTCATGATAGTTAAGGTAGTTCTAGTTTCACCACTGCAGTCATTGAAAAGTTGTGACTTTGAATATGAGAAGCAGTAGCAGTTTTATCAGTCATAATTATCGCAATTGGTATAACAATTAATGTTGTTGTACCAAAGGTCAATTTTCTGTGAAAAAACACTATCAGATAAGATTGGTCCATTCTTTGACAAACACACCATATAATCACAAAATGTGCATCATATCCATCTTATCAGAGGTTTACTACAGAGGACCAAATGAGATTTACTGTTGTGTCAAAGCTGTTGTGTATGTTGATATATGGCATTATGTCTTCAGTGTCTGGGTATGTTTGGTCCACTACGGTGTGGAGAGATGTACGCCTTGGACAGACTGCTGAGAGAGGCTCGAGTCCTTGAAGTCATCCGACGCATTGCTAAGGACACCCCAAGACGTCCCAGACAGCCTGCTGAAGGTCAGCTGTAGTATCTATACATCTGTCTGAGCCCTTATTCTCTTTGTATGAAAATTACATACAGAAATGATCATTAAACTGACAGCATTATTATCTAAAGTATTAACCCTGTTTATCACTGCCTAGCATGTAAGATTCAAAAATGTGGCAGATGAAAACACATTAAACTACAAGGCTGTGCACACAGCTGCGAGGAGAAAGAAACAAAGCTAGAGAGGACTCAGAACATGCATCCACCATGCCTACTATAATCCTCTAAATGTGTATTACAATAATAATTCACTTTTTTCTAAGTGTTTTTACTGTGCATCTTCAGAACAGACAGTCTTAGATTTTAGAGAATACCTGAATTCTCACAATAGACAGGTTTTATAAAGGGATGTATTGTGCATAATTATAAGTGACATTTAAATAATGTCCATTGTCACCATAACAGGACATTTAGAAAAGTGAAAGTTTTTTTTACCAACTATTTGAAGACGTTGATTGAACATTCACATTTAGAACATATTTCACCAGGATTAGCAATCCTTTACAGTGTGCAAATAATACCCCATCATTATTTTGGAGCCTAACTAAGAAATCACATCCAAATTTCTCAGGTGAAAGTCAATATTGCAAATCCCAGTGAAACATGGTCTGAATGTAACAGTTCAATCAACGTCTTCAATAGTTGGTGAAAAACTGTCACTTTTGAACCTTTTCTGAACATCTTTTCACCATCATTGTTTATATGTCTTTAAACCTCAAAATGCTCACTGTAATATTTTACTGTAAAAGTGGTTCTGCTTTAGGATGACAACAGTAGCCCACCAGCAATACTCAAGTTACATACTTAATCACACTAATACCTATACAGCAACAACTTAAAAGGACAAAGAGGACAATGTGACACATGCTACAATACATTTGTATTTATTATGCAACAGTTTAAATATAACATAAAGAATGTCCCTCTGATTGGAGGAAGAAGTTTGGTATGGCGGAAACCTGTAAATAAAAGTAGTAATATTGAAAAAGAAATATATTTTCACTGAGATAAGGGTGAAGGTCTATTGAGGGTTTGATATTTGAGTGTAACTATAATTTCTGTAATTACAATATGAAATGCTTGACTAAGGATAAATATATTATATTACATTCTCTATATTTGTATGTTGCTGTATGCCAAACCTCTTGGCCCTCTTTTTTCCACATTACTTTGCTGTTACATTATTCACTCCCTCCCCCATCCAATATATGCAGCCCCCCGTCACTTTCTCTTGCATATTTTTGAGGTCAAACTGCTTAAAAATTCAATTTTACAAGCTACAGCAACAGTCCATTAAGCCAGACACATTATCAAGCCAACATTACTCACACACACACACACACACACACAAACACACACACACACACACACACACACACACACACACACACACACACACACACACACGTGCTGTGAAAATAGTCTGGCAGCATGTATATGTAGATGTTGGTCCACACTGCAGCATGCTACAAGCCAGCATGCAAAAACAAGCAGCCTCGACTGCTTCATGAGTTACACAGAATATGTGTTCAAGAATCTTATCAATTTATATGTTAAATACATCATTCACAAGCATTACAGGAATACAGTACGAAATAACCAATATGTATGTGTCAGTGACAGAAGAATGAGAATAATTAAAGTCATGCAAATATATTTCTCACCATATCTGGTTAAATTTGGATTACATTTAAATTAGGGTTTTGCACAATATTCAGATGGAAAGAATGAGTGTGGCCTCTGTGGAAAGATAGAGTCCGTCTTGGAAACCTGGAAGAAAAAAACAAAGCTTCTATGCCTGAAGGTTTCAGTTTGCTTAAATCAAAGCACAGGTCTGTTGGTCAAACAGCTTTTGAAACCTCCTCCCCTGATGTAAGTAATAGTGTTTCTGTTTGTCAAGTCTCAGTCTGCAAAATGTGGCTCATGTTTCTTTGGGTATGGAACTTTGTTGAAAAAGTTCTGACTGGTTCAGCAAAAGCTGAAGAAACTGGCTATGGAACCTTGAGTTGAGATTATTCCTTATTTCCATGCTCAAATGTAGAGAAAAGACTTGAGGCCCAATTTAAATAATTCAAAACATTGTTTAAACTGCATGGTGCATAATCTGGGCACAAAGTTAGGCATAAGGCTGCTCCTCGTGCATCATTTCATTCATCTCAAACCATTGTTTATACAGGAAAAATTGACTGAGCATTAAGCTCTTTTATAGCAATGCTCTGTGTTCACATTCAATGGGCTAGAAGCAGGAACAATGTAAAACAAGCCATATGATCTAGCATACACTTGAAATGATATGCACATGCGTGTCTAATTTAAAAACCTCTTGTAATTTGTTCCATTAATTTGGTGCAAAAAGAAACTACAAACAAATTTACTGAGCTCAGTACTGATATGAGGATTTTCAGGGGATAGTTGCACACAGCATCTCTCTATAAATGTTAAGTCAGACAGCAGCTGCTCTGCTCTGATCTCTGCTATGTTCACATTTTACAGAATGTCATTAATATTTTAATAAATGATTTGTTACATCACCAACCTGCAATCCATCCATGTGTCTCTGTGTGTGTAACAAGCAGAGTGTACTCATGTTGTGAACCTGTTGTGTAGGTGCATCTTACTATTTGAGTAATGTGCCCTTTAAATAGCAGGAAAAGACTGCGCCATTCTGACTCTAGCCCAGGTTTTGTTGGTCAATGGTGCAGTCACTTTCTGCTGCCTCCAAATAACAATACAGCAACGATTCATCTGACCACACATCAGTTTAAGACCTACAGTACGCGCTCATGGGTGCACACTGCACAGATGGCTGAAAAGTACATTTGCTGCTTTCACAACGTGGGCACTGGCTGTAAAAATGACAACTGCGTCGGTCAGAAACTAACAATGACAGTTGCGCTGCCGTGGTCGTAAGATGATGGGACCCTTAAACTTCAATGAGCTTGATCCAAAACTAAAACTCTCTCTTCCCTCCCTCTCTCTTTACTCTGTCCTGTTTTTCTCTGTCACAGTGATACCACAGCTGGGCCTGTGCCTGGGAGCTGTGTCACTCTGGCAGCAGTGTGTGGGGCAGGGCAGTGTGTACAGCGTCTCTGCTGAGAACTTGCTGGTTACATTGTCTACACTCTACTCCAGAATGCTGCCTGAGAGGGCCAGCAACATGGCCAACACAGGTACAACAATGTCTGCATGTGTACAGTTCATATTAGCGTGTGTACTGTGTTAACACCCATATGTGTGTTTGTCCAGTGTTCTTGTGTCTGGTTGAGCGAGTGCTGGATCAGAGGTTACCGCGGCGGGACAGTAACAGAGAGGGAGTGATGGTGACACTGTTCCAGCTATGGAGTTACTTGGATGCCAATGGCATCAGTAATATAGAAACACACATCGTTGAGCTGGCAGAAGAAGGTATTACATACACAAACACACACACAAAATCTTGTACTTTTATCTTTGTGAGGACCCTCATTGACGTAATGCATTCCCTACTCCCTTACCCTGACCTTTAGTGTATTTATGCCTCTCTGGCTATATGTCATCTCAAGAATGCCTTGAGGGAATTTCTTTAAATTTGGCACAAATGTCCACTTGGTTCAAGGTCAAAGGTTACAACATGTTTTCGGCCATAGTTCAAGAATTCATGCACTAATTATGACAGAATTTCACACAAATTTTGATATTCGATAACATGATGGTGTGATAACATTTTATATCCAAAAGGTCAAAGGTCAACTTCACTGTGACATCATAATGTTCTGTAAAAACATTTTTCTGGCCACTACTCAACATTATAACTTAGGAACAGAAGAGGAGACGTTTGGTCAGATGCAGAATTGGTGACACTAATCTTGAGTGTCCAAGATCCAAGTGTTGAACCTGCCGATTGTATAGATATTCTGCGCTACCGGGGGGAAGATGTGTGTGAAGCATCCATGTTTTCACAGACATGGATGTAAACTCTAACAGCAACCTGACTGGTCCGCAGAGGCATACAACCGTGATTTGGTCAACAATGTCTCTTTTAACAGAAAAGGCTGCTGACATTTGCCTTTGTCCCTTACCCTGATCTGAAACCTTATTGTAACCTGAACCTTGAAACCAAGTCATAACCCTCAAACAGGCATTTGAAAAAGTAAAGACTGGCCAGAATGTCCTCTCTTCCTAAACATGTCATCACTTTGTTGGTTAAAAATGTGTTTTGTTCTTCACGTAGCAAGTACAATTATAAACACACAAACACACACAAATCTAAATGAATGCAGAAAGCACCTCTGATGCGCTAACCTCCATCCATCAGTGTGGTTGGTGCAGAGTCTGGCGTCATGTGACCAGGATGTGATAGTGCAGACTCTGCGGCGTCCTGCAGAGTGCAGCCTGAGGAGAGAGGGTCTTCACGCTGTGGCCAAATTACTGAAAGACCCACGAGGCAAAGTGTCAGCCTCTGCCAGCTCTGTGCTGAGGAGCCTGGCTGCCCAGCCCAGACAGAGAGAGCAGGTGAGAGGACACAGGACACAGTGTGTGTATGTGTGCACAGTGTGTTTCAAACACTCCTAGTTTCATCTAAGTCTTGCTAAGATATACCATATTTGAATGTATTTTCTTTTACAAAATTGTCTTCTTAATGACATTCACTCTGACCTCTGTCTATTCTGAGATACTGAGAATGTTATTCCAATTTTAACGTTTAATATTAAAACTCTATTTATCAATATCAGTCTTATAACTTTTTTTTATGATGATGTATCTCTCTTTAGTACTTTGATAATAAGATTGATAATAGTGACACCTTTTCTAAATTTCTGCACACATACATATTTTTGCCGTGTCTGTACTGATGTTATTATCAGCCTGCTTATACAGTGATACTGATATTCTGGAATAAAATAAAAAAGATAAATTAAGTAAAACAGACAGAGATTGGGCTGTAATCATAAACCCTCAGTAAGGCAGAGACATTACATGAACAGCATTGTTAAAAGTAGAGCAGGGCCTCATCATGAGATTATCAGTGTATAATAACATGTACTGCAGAGGTCAGCGCAGTGTCCTTTGTCCTCCTCAGGCTTTGGTCAGCTGTTTGGAGCTCCTCGAAGATGAGAACGTGGACACCAGAGTCTGTGGATGCAAGGCCTTAGCTTGTCTCAAGGTACAAACATGTAGACTCTTTGTGTTTTTATCCCAAGCTGTTGAAATACAGTTTTAAGGCAACATTGATCTAATGGCTTAATAAAAGTAAATTTAACGTCATAAAATCATGTCTGTTTGCAGCCTTTCTGTGCTGTATGATAAAGTATTACCCTATCATACTGACCACTGTATTCCATCCTTTGTCATTCCAGGCCAAAGAAAGTATTGACCAGTTGGTGTATCTTTGTCGGACGGACAAAGATGAAGTCCGAGATGCTGCCAAACAAGCGCTGCTGGTGCTTGGTAATATTCATTATCATATCACTTAGAATAACTGCTAAACAATAAATAATAAATAAAAATAATACGATCCATATTGAGAAATAATTTGCCTCAAAGCTACACTAGGCAACTTTTATTTTTCTAAAAATTGTTATATTTGCTGACATCTACATCCTGTCAGTAGTACATGAGACAGATGATCTGTGAAAAAATCAGGTTGCTCTGGCACCTCTAAGTGCTCCTAACTGTATTTGAAAGAATCTGTGCCTGAATGAAAACAACCAATCAGAGCCAGTAGGTGTCCCTCATGCATGTTAGTCTCTATCCGTGTACATCAACAAAACTAGGAGGAGCCAGAGGAGCCTGATTTTTTTAATTTACTTTTTAACAGATTATCTCTCTCATGTACTACTGTCAGGATGTAGTGACAGTTTTAGCAAATATGACAGAAAGTTTCTTATATGCCTCCACGCCGATGTTAGCCGTGGCCAAGGGTATTATTTTTCCGGGTTGTCCGTTCGTCTGTACGTCCATTTGTCCCATTCTCTAGAATGCCATATCTCAATAACATCTTGAGGGATTGAATTTGGCACCAACTTCCACTTGGACTCAAGATTGAACTGGTAACAATTTGATGGTCAAAGGTCACTGTGACCTTGCATCCATCTTATTCTCATAAATGTGACATCTCAAGAACACCTTTTGGGGGTTTGCGTGGATGTGCAAGAGTCTGGTTAATAATTCCACTAACATAAACGAAATGAGGGGGGTTGCCAGGTCCGCTTATAAGCTGCGACTTTGGGCTTGGTTTTTTGTAGTTGCTTACAAATATTGGTAGTCGTGGGTTGGGGTTTTTTTGGGCTTGTTTCTAAAGTGGAGTTGCTTATATGGGCTTGCATTTTCATTCGGACTGGCTGAAAGTTTGTTTCAAAACTCTGTGGGTCTCATTCATGAAACGTGAGCAGAAGGAATTTGTGTGTAAACTGTTCGCAGACGGAAATTTACGTGCATGTCCGCATTCATCAATATTTTAGTAACTCCGATCTTTTCGTAGCTACTAACAGAATCTACTCCTGCTCCTGACCACTCACAGTGCTTGTGTAACTTTAGTAAAGCACATAAATATTGCTTGTCACTGTTGGAAATGACAATTTTAACTCGTATTGCGCTCTGTTATGTACACAATACACAGATGCCTTTGAAACATGTAATCTAAACATGACAAAATATTAAAAATATAACACATGTAGTTAAATTAGTTGGCAATTAGCAGGTTTAAGATCCAGACTGTGAATTATCTATGTAAATCGACTCAATAGATTACACGTTCTTTCTACATGTTGAATGATGATAATAAAAATATCCGTTAGGACAGCTGGATCACAGCCTCTTTGGCCTCGGTGCCTGGGTTCAGCAGGAGCAGCTGAAAGAATTACCGTGTTTTTGTTTTTTTTTGTGGCTTTTTTTTTTTTTTTGTGGCTTTTTGATCATTTGAATGAATAAATCTGATTTGAAAATGTTTAATTTACATTGTATAAAACAGAGCTTTAGGCTATTAAGATTCAAATAATTTGAAGATGATGCATGCTGCTGTAGGCTATATGTTATCCGTATCATTTGTTAAAATAAATGTTAAATAGCTCTACATTCCAACAGCCATCACTGATTTAGAGTTTATCCATTACGCACAAAACATCTCTGGTTTCCCGTTCCGGCTTCATTCAAAACCCCGCAAATGAATCTTCTCTTTGTTTGTTGACCACTATGTTATCAATGATGATTTTCAGAATGTATTATGACGCAACACCTTACAGTCTAGGTTTGATGTTGACTCCAGTGGAGGCATGTCGCTGTCTCCATCAGGAATAATTCCTGACAGAGAGGTCTCCCCAATTATGCCAGTGATGCGCTCGTCAGCAGATAGTTGTGACTGAGCCTCCTCCTCTTGTGGCTGCTGTATTTTTGTGTGTGTGCTCATGCATTTCTTTGCCTCCAGTTTCATATCAAACCATTTACACTTCACCTCTGACATGGTTCTATGTACCACAGAGACAACATTAACAGCATGTGTTACCTCCCTCCAGGCCTTCACTTTGCGTGTCCCTGTCACACCACCACTAACTGAAGAAAATAAAATGTTTTTTCTTAAGTCCACTTCATCCGAAATTATTTTGATCTCCGCTTCCGAAAAATTCTTTTTTCTTTCTCTCTTTCTTTCTTTGCGCCATGACTGACAGGTCAACAGGATGCACCTACACCTCCTTACAGTATATGGTGGTCATTGGCTATTCATGGGCGGGGATTTATGCTAATTGCTGATTACCGGGAGCGCGCTGTCACTTTACGATGGATTGGCATTCATGATCATACACACGTGTTTACGATCAAATGGCGTTCCTGAATCCGGAGTAGGCTTTTAGTAGAGTAGGTTTTATGTGCAAATCTACACACAGATTTACTCACTTTTCATGAATGAGACCCTGTGTGTGTAAAAAGCAAATCCACATGCATAGAACTGAGATCCACAAATGTTTTTTCGATTCACAAATAAAAACTGAGTTGACAAATGCCTGTTCGAAAGTTGTAAATGTTAGGAAGATATTCACAAATGCTTTTCATTTATTTGCAAATTAATTTAATGTATTCACAGATTTTGTTTTTATTTGTGGAATGTGTTTGTGTATTTGCAGATCTGTTTTATACTTGCAAAATATTTTTGTGAGTTTACAAATCTTTTTTTGTATTTGTGGAAGGTGTTTTATATTTACAGATTACACATTTACACACAGATTGTCGATCTGTTCATACACATAATTATGAAACAAATCTATCTCCATACAGTTATCGCTGATATTGGGATGGTGGACCCCAGTTAACACTGTTACTGTAGCTCTGTCAGCATTACTGCTGTTGTTTAACACTGCTTATGGACTTAGCACCGTTAGCTGCTAGTTAAGCCACCTCCATGTTGAGAATGTCCAGACAACTCATATGCTTTAAATTTAGCATAGAGTCTCTTCAAATGACGTTGGTTGTGTTGATTCAAATTTTGATATGTCTTCATGAACCTGCACATAATGCACTTGCTGTTTTTTAACTTAAACATTTCTCTTCTGCATTTTTCATCCATCCATTTTTTTATTCCTCTTATTTATAGATTTTTGACACAAGACAATAATTAAGGCAGAAATAAGGAAATCTACATCTTGCTTGTTTTCTGCCGTTTGACTTTGTCCAGTGCAAATATCTGTGGAGAGGATGAATGCATCCATTCATCCATTCATTCATTCGTCCATTTTTTTCATTCCCCTTTTTTTTGTGTTCTTCCATTAATTGTGTGGAGCAGGTGAAGAGGGGAAGATGGCCCACAGACATGTGGAGACGTCTCAGGACAGCATACCAAGACTCTTTGCTCCAGGAAGCATGGCCAGCACAGCTTTCTAACACCACACACACACACACACACACACACACACACACACACACACACACACACACACACACACACACACACGGGTGGGAGCAAAAAACAAAGTCAGCAACACAATATGAATGTTGTGTTTTGGCAGTGCTTTGACATAATGTCCTGGTGAGAATAGTTTTTTTTCTTCTATCCAATGAGACTAGCAACAAATCTAATATATGGTATACAGTATATACACTGTCAGAGGGGCTGCAATAATACTCACAGCAACTTAACACTGGGCAAACACAACAACAAGCTGCAAACACACCAGTTTATGTTTATCAGCCTGTAAAGATGTAATGAAGAATGTTAGCAGACTTGAATGGAAGGATGGATAAAGGGAGGAGTAGAAGGAAGAAATGAGGGAAGATATGGAGAAGTTAAGAGGACAGAAACTTGTCCTGAGTCATAATCAAGTCAAATCACTGGTCCAAATCCTTACTATCACAGTCAAGTCCTTCCATGGCCCAGACACAAATACATTATTTTGGAGTGAGTTAACAAAAGTCTAGAAAGCTATTTAAAGTCACTTTGTTAGATAATTAATATTTTCTTAGCCTAAGTGCCCAAAATGCTGAGTTTCATGTATTTTTTATAAGTTTTATTACTTCACCTCTCTGTGGTTTTGACTGGTCACAGGGCGAACAGTCGGCATAGAGTAAATATTCCATTCCACAGTATAACACTACCCCTAACATTACATAACACTGCTTTTCGAAATGGATACTGCTGTCTCTAGTTTTGGCGAAAATGAGTTTTTAAACAATCCTAGACGGACAGCTCGCTCTGTGAAGTCACATGCCTGCAAACTGAAAAAGATGTTTTCTCATACAAGTCTGCCTTTCCTAAGCCTTTGGCTCTACTTATGCTTGTTGGTTTTCATGTTTGCCAGATGGCTGTGGTTATCTGAACCAAGGTTGCGGACAACACTACACAAGTCCGAGCCCCAGTGGTTTTGTGACTGAGTCAAGGCCTGGTCCACCCAACAGTGCCCATAAATGTTGCATTTTTTGCTAACAGTGATTTGTGATTACTACTCTTAGAAATCAAATAGTTTTACAAAACAAAATATTCTTGCACAGAGTTACAAGCTATGAAAGGATGATGCCTGTCCACACATATATGCATAAGCCTACATGTTTGAAATGAGGATGCTTGGATGTTACATGGCTAAGTTAAGGTGATATTAAAGAGTTGAGTGTGTCTATGGGCGACTGGCAGCTGACTGACAGCAGAGCTACAGTCTGCTCTGAAGCAAGAAGTCAAAAGAACAAGTACAAGTCAAAAAGTGACAGAGGTAGTAATGCAAAGAATGAAAAAGGAGAGCTTGATAGAAATGGTCAAACACCACCTACTTTCATACCTCCAAACACTTGTCCAATCACTGTGCAAGCTGGGTGATTGTCAGGTTGTCGGTTACACAATCATGCAGTAAGTATCGGAAGTAAACGCTTTCAGTATTAGTTTGATGCTTCAGCAGTCTGCCCTCTGGTACCACAGCAAAGACCACTTCTCGTTGAAAAGGAAATATAAAAAATCAAAACAAACATGGAATAAACCTTGAAGATCTTTGTTTTTGAGTGCAACGCTGTACTTGAGCCAAACTACATGTATGTCTCATCAAAGTGCATCAGATTCTTAATTCAGAGGTTGTAGGTCACAGGCCTGTGTTGCCAAGGAGCCACACCCTGGGAAGCAAGGAAATTAGTAAGGTTTTTATTGGACTGTATAAGATGATATGATACAAAAAGAGATATGTCACACATGTTCTTTTACATTCTTCCTGGATCTGTCAGTGGAGCTGGCGCCTGTTTTAGCCAACTGTATTATAAAGCCATGTGTAATGGGTGAGCAAGTGTTGGTTAGGATGACGTGTTGTGGCTGATGCTGGGACAGATACTGGAGATTCATCAGCTCAGTCACATCTGCAACACTGCCACTGCTGGCTTATTGACTGTGAAATGTCTTCCAGTTCAAAAGATAAGAAATGAAAGCTTTTTATTCTCTGTCTCACAGGCCTTTATGTTTCATGCTGTCAGTGTACTGGCAACAGATTGAAAAGAAGTTCTGTAGACAGGGTTGAAACTGCACAAAATGTGTTAAGCTGCTTCTGCACCGAGAATGGTTTAAGCAATTCAGTGCCATTACTCTTTACAATAATGACATACCTTATTCTTTATGGAAATACATATAATATGACTATATGCCACTGGAATTCAATATTCTGTGATTGTGAATTGTTTTTATCTTAGCAGAGTCTTAATTTGTAAATGTATGCTTTGTTTTATAAGATGCATTTTTACTGTTCACTGTTTATTTTCAGTCATGCAACAAATTTGTTTAATGGATTGATTGACTTTCTGAGGCACTTAACTGTAACACTGACATATCTGCTGTAAATGGGGTGGCATTCTGTTTGGAGTCACTGAAGATTTGCATTACTGTCACACACTGCTGTGGAGGAATTTGTCTTTTGAGAAGGCAAAGACAGATAATTGTGTAAATTGGTTAATCCAGATCTGGGATCAGTTCACTTTAAATTCACATCAACAACAACAACCTCATTTCTGACTTTTAGGGTGCTTTCACACCTGTTGAGTTGAGTTAGTTTGGTCCACACCAGAGGGAAAAATGATTTATTGTTGCATTTTAGTTTTGGTTTGGTTGCTGTTCACACTGACTTTTTGCAAATGAACAAAGAGGATATCATGAAGTTCTACCAACTGACAGGCAACTCATTGATTGGACAGGTTTGGTGTTTGTCATCCTGCGTCATCAGTGCATCATCAGGACCCACGTGGGGAAATCAAATTCTGGTGACTGACAGACATTTATGAAGCAGCACTTTAATGCTTTGAAAGTTTTATATTTATGTTCTTTGGTTTCACAAAGAGCTCTTAGAGATGTAGCTGATTGTAAGCATTATTAGGAGGCTATTATTAGACTGCAAATCAATGGCATGTTATGAATAGACAGGGATAGGATGAAAAGAAGGTGTCTTGTACAGTTATGACTCAGGGCTTAATACTGTTGAATCACTGTCACACACTTTTTAATGGACCTAATGAACAGACAGAGTACACAGAGTCAGATACAATGATGGAAGATTTAACAGCTTTTTAGTCAGGGAAAATACCCTCACTGGTGTGCATATGTGTTACCATGGTTACATGTGCATTAACATAAATAGGTTATGGGATATACATGGCCTTTATCAGGATCAGTTATGAGATCACAGACAGATTTCACAATCAG
The DNA here is from genome assembly GCA_026686955.1 of Epinephelus cyanopodus. NCBI lineage: Eukaryota > Metazoa > Chordata > Actinopteri > Perciformes > Serranidae > Epinephelus > Epinephelus cyanopodus. The sequence continues at coordinate 41,219,289 of CM048917.1, read as the reverse complement.
CAGATGGATTTATTATTGGTTTAGCTGTTGCTAAAATCACATGAAATCCCGTAGTTTGTTTGTTATCTTTCACACCACGAACGTACTGCACCAGAGTCTGTTTGGAAGCAGACTGAGACCCGCTTTTTACAGCGGCAGTGGTTTGGTTGTTTGGCCGCACCAGGGTTCAATTGACAGCTTTCACACCAGCCCAAACGAACTGTACTGACTGCGCAGACCAACCTGAGTAGTTGTAACCAAACCAAACCAAACCAAACAGGTTAGGTGTGAAAGCACCCTTAGAAAGAATAAGAATTTACACTTGTCTCTGCTTTGTTAGTATTAGCATTCTTGAACATTTGAATAGGAATAATTAATACAGAACTGGACTGCATGTCAAGTAAACCGATCCCAGACACTGAGTCACAAATTGTTAACGGGCCATACCACTGTTTTTGCATGTTTATGCCATTTACTACAAATAACATACTAAAATCTTTACAATGCTGGTGACCATTTTCCAAAGTCAGCCCAGTGCACTCACCAAAGAAAAATTTTAAGACCTTATTTTGTAATTACTGACCACATAATTACAACATCTGTATTTCATTAATTTCACTCAGTATTTCATATTAACAACATGTATATCTTATCATAGGACTTAGTAACTCATAATTACAACAGCTGTTACTATGAGATGACAGAATTACAAGATGATTCCCTCATACTTATGAAATAGGATCTCATTATTTTCACATATTTTCTCACAATTGTGAGATACAGATGTGGTAATTGTGAGATATTTAGTAATAGTTCAGGGGTAATGTTGTAATTTGCCTTTGGTGAATGCAGTTCATGTTTGTTCCAAAGCATTGCTTAGTATCTCTGATTTTTGCATTATGCTGAATTTTCCTGAAGGAAGCCAATCGTTTTCCATTTCTTTTAATACATCACATCATCACAGCTAGCATGTCTACAACATTGATATAACAACATTTAAACACAGAGCTGATGTTCACTGTGATGGATTATTAAAGTGTCTGCTCTTTGTAAGTAGATATTGCTACCATTCTTTAAATCACGGCAATATTTCTGAAGAATAGACTAATAGTCCAGCAGGTTATCCACACTGAATTGGACCATTGTCAGTGAAAATGCCAAAATGTCCGAACCCAGTTGTTGTGACGACGGCTGTTTCTGTTTTTTGTAGTCTTGTCTCAGTAGTTTCATAGTGACACTGTTGACAGTGATGATGCCACACTGCCTTTTTCATTTTCTGAGCACCGTTACTGGGGCATCATCTCAGCCTGATGACTGATGATAGGATATGGAAAGCAAATAGATGTGTCCCAGTCTCATACTGTATACTAATACTATGATATAACCATGTTGTAATAATGTTGACAGTGCAATTTTCTAACAATGGAAAAAAAGGAAATTTGAACTGACAGGAAATCAGATGTAATTCTTAGCCATGCTAGCAACTTGAGTGATGGCAGTGTTGGTCAGTTGGTCCACTACTATGATCCAGACTGAAATATCTCAACAAATAATTGATGGATCCATGAAATTTGGTTCAGACATTCATGACTCACTGAGGTTGAATTGTAACAACTGTTTTTTTTCTCTAGTTCCATTATCATGTCAACGTTTTTGTTTGTCCTGTTGGTTTTATGACCAGATCCCTGCAGAGCTAAAAACATTCCCATCAGCCTCACCTGCACTGTGTTAATACTGATAGGCGTTAGCATGCTAACAGGCTAGACTAAGATGGTGAATATGATAAACATTATGCTGAACATTTCTATGTTAGCACTTTCACTGAAGATGTTAACATGCTGACAGTAGCATTTAGCTCGAAGAGCCACTGTGCTGAAATCCAGCCTTACTGAGCCGCTAGCATGGCTATCAGCTCTTCTCTGTTGTCTGAACTGTCAAATCACTGTCCATAATAAAGTCTTCCAGGGATGATGTTTTTCTGTAGGCCAGTGCGGAAGTTAGCATCACCCTGGTTCCCTTGTCAAAAAAGTCTGAGAATTATAAGATAATAAGCTCTGTGACAAGGTTTATGATCCTTGCACATTTTGTTCAGCAAGTGAAAAGTGGTGTTCACAAATATTAAAACACTTTTATGATTTTTGAAGCATACATTCAGTCAGGCAAAATGCTAATGTTAGGCTATAAACAAACTACACCATGGTCGCATGACTTAATGTCGCCATCACAACAAGGCTGTAAAGTCATGTTTGGCATGATGACGTTCTGTAGTCTCATTAAAACATTTGTTAGCAACCGCCTTTCTTAAGAGATGTAAAAGTCTCTTCAGCTTGTGTTAACCACAGACCTTATTTCAGGCATCTAACCAAAAACCCACTGACTTTTAGACGAGGGAACCGGGAGTGCTAACAAGCTAATTCATTTCTGAGTTTCAGGATTAATTCCTGGGGTTCTCTATCATTTCACCAGTTGTGTAACAACGGTGTCCATCGATGCACAAAATGTGTCAATTTTAGTCTGACTGTTGATGTTTTTAACTGTACCTCACTTTGGGATTGTTTTCCAACATGTGAACATTCCACAAAGTTGTTAGAATTAGTGTACAGTATGCAAATGGGACACAGCTTTTATCTTCAGACAGGAGGGTTCAGGTTTCTAATTTACAATGTGCCAACCCTGTTTATTTCCATAGACTGACTTAGATGTTCTTAGCAACACTGTGTCTTGAGAATCAAATCAGTATTACAGTGGTGGAAAAAAGTTTTCGGACACCCCATGCATTTGTGAAATATTGCATTAAGAATCACTCTTAGGTCTTCAAGTGCAATTTCTTTTAGTACAGTCACAGCCAAAATACTAAATAAATCCTAAAAAAGCCATCAAAAGCTTAAATTGATTGGTTCTATAAAAATACATGAGAAATTTTGAGTATTGGGTCATTTTGGTACCAGTGATGAAGGTCGTTCTTTTTATTAAAAGACACAATTTTTGTTGCCAAGCTTCGTGTCTACATAAAGGCAGCACATTTGAAAGTTCTTCAGACACAAAAATGGCTAAAACAAGGAGCCTAACGCAGGAAACATGCCTGAAGATAAAGATTCTCAGCCAGGAAGGGTACAGCTGCCGCCAGATAGCCATGTGCAGATGCAGTCCTTCAGCAGTTGGATACACTCTGCAGAAATACAGACGAACCAACAGCTTGGAAGACAAACAAAGATATGGGCATCCAAGGTTTCTTCAGCAAGAAATGGCCGCATCCTGATCCGCATGTGCAGGCAAAACCGCCAAATGACATCACAGGAGCTTCAGCAGCAGTGGTCAAACCAACTGGTGTCCAGTGTTCCACCCGCACTGTACGTGGCCGACTTTTAGATCATGGCTTAAGGTCCTACAAGGCTATCAAGAAGCCCCTGATCAATGAGAGACAGAGGTTAGCCCGGCGTCGTTGGCCCAGGCACACAAGAACTGGACAGCCAGGAATTGGAAGATGTTTTGTGGTCAGATGAGTCAGTTTCCAGCTTTATTTTCATCCTACTAATGTGAGGGTACGCAGAAGGCCAGGCGAAGCATTATCTCCAGCATGTACAGTACCTACTGTCAAGCATGGTGGAGGCAGTATCATGGTTTGGGGATGCATGAGTGCTGCTGGTGTTGGTCATCTCACTGTCTGTGATGGCACATTGAACTCTACCAAGTATTGTACCATTCTCGAAACCCACATGCTCCCTTCTGCGCGTGCACTGTTCCGTCGAGGTAAAAACTGGATGTTTCAACAAGATAATGCCCCTTGCCACACATCCAAGGCCAGTAGAACTGGCTGCAGGAGCACAGTATCCAGGTCTTAGAGTGGCCAGCTCAATCCCCGGACATGAGCCCCATTGAAAATCTGTGGTGGATTATCAAAAGGTCTGTTTCAAAGTATAAACCAAAGAATTTAGAAGAATTAAAAGCAGTAATTCAAGAAAATGGGACAAGATTACCCCTCAACAATGTGAAAGGCTCGTGGGGAACATGCCAACCAGGATTAGAGCTCTACTACGTGCCAATGGCAGGACAACTAAATATTAATTTGATGATGTGATGGTTTAATTATTTTTTGTTCAGTTTTGAACACATTCTCTGTTATTTGTTGACTTTGATACCGACAATGTTGAGAACTGACATATTGAAACTGTCAAGAATTTAGTTTTGTTAGTTTTTCTTGTAAACATTAAACAAAAAAATATAATTTGTATTTGTTTGTATCTGTCTAATGCAGCCACACCTTTTGAAACACAAAAAAGATTTTTCCACAAATATTTCATGATAATATTTGAGATTGTGTAAAATTTTAAGGGTGTCCGAAAACTTTTTTCCACCACTGTAGCTGTGCTTTTAAAGATGTAAGCATCATTACAGAGGTTTCAGGCCATGGCTTAAAAAATGAATTTGAGTTATGAGGAAAAAGTAACTGCTAAAATTAAATGCAGAATCATGTTAATTTTAGAAATGGGATGAGAATAATCAGAATTTGGGCGGAAAAATCGATTTAGAAATAATAAAATAATTATTTGTGAATTCATCTTAAAGGTTCAGTATGTCATTTTGGAGAAAGGTAGTTATTTGTTGAGTATCATTCCCAAATTGTCAAATACTGATGCTTTGGGTTGGCGGTTTGGTCCAACTACCAACCTAAGGTTATCGGCATTTGAGACTTGGGAGTGAGGCTCAGCCAGCTTACTTTCTCCCACTGCAACACATAATCATCCCAGCTCGTCGCTTTGTCAGTGAACCTACATGTCTAAATATGACGTGCAAGGTAGCCCTCTGCATCAGGTTTGGACAGGGATGGCATGTGAATTTATGTCTGTTAAATGCGTTATGGATTTTCAACTACATTTCCATTTTCACAGGAAATTTACAATTTCTACTCATAAGAGGCATAGCCTTTTCAATATAAACTTAACAAATGTCAAACACTACGTTTTTAGGTGTATTTTCAGAGGTTTAGCCAACATACCTCTGTGGATATGTTAAGGTAACAGAGCTCCATGGTTATGTTTAGGCAACAAAACTCTATGGTTAGGTTTTGGATGTGGACGAAAGGGTGTGGTTTAGTTTAGAAAAAAAATCATGGTTTGGCTTAAAATTCATACAGGAAACGAACAGCAGGCTTCCACAGGCTCCCAGGTGAAAGTCTGGTGTTTGTTGGATCCTTTCCTGCCCTATATGAACCAAGTTGTGACCTCATAGGCTGAAAAAAGAGGCCAATGTAAAAGTGCCAAAAACTACAATTCACTGAATGGTGAAATGAAGAAATAAACATGTATATATATTTTTTTAAACTAATACAGCTTAGGTCTCTATAGCTATTTCAACACTCATGACAAGTTCAACTGGGGGATGAATGTTTTTTTATTTCTCACTCGTTTACATTCTATCAAGGCCCAAAGTTATGCATATTTAAGGGCAGGGCTGTTTGCATGACAGGCTGTCTGCGAGGTGTCAGTGCAGTCTATGAGTCAGATGCACCCCTTGCTCCTCCTCAGCTTCACCCTGTCATCCAAATATGGTCACGTCTGGCTCCAAACAGCCAAGATGGTGGCGGCCAAAATGCTGAACTGGAGGCTTCAAACAACAGCCGCTCTGTATAACATGGTAGGTGCCAGTGATGTTGCAACCACCCGGTCCATATCATACAGCTGCAAAAGGTGCCTCTGATGCCGACATCACTGACAAATCAGCGATATTTGATGAGATGGGAGTGAGAACAGGCTGTTTCTTCAAAATGCTTCCTGAACCTTTAATCTCTGAATTTAGTATTCAGGGATTAATCTCAGAACAATTTTTTTTTCCACCAGTCCTAATCCTAATGTATCTTAAATGCATATTTACTGAAGGCAGTGATGACTTACTGATGCACTGTTGTATCCCTGAGAAGAATCGGCATCCAGATAGTTTCAGCTGTTAGAAGTGAGAGGTGATCAGATAACTAGCTAGCCGTTTATTATGTTCAGTTTGGATGTTTAGTTCTTAATACAACATACAATAAGCAACTGACTGCAGTGTCACTGGAATCATTATATAGGATTGATGTCGCGCGTGTGTGTGTGGGGGGGTGTCACTCACTGTTTGTATTGTATATGTATATTATGGCTTCCACTGTGTTCAGTGTCTTTACCACTATTAGTTTTTAAAAGACTGCAGAGATCTGTATCTATACCTCTGCATCTATAAAGCATCTCACAGTGTTTAAGTGCCTCAAGGTTTGATAGTAACAGAGATGCAATAAGACATAAATGAGATACTTTATTTAAGAATGAAGAGAGTGTGAAGCAGTGGAAAACCACTGCAGCATGCTGTATATGTATATTTTTCCTCCATAATCTTGATAAATTGTGCAGCATTGGAAACAAAATATTTTATTCTTTTTTTTTTTCTTTTCTAAAATATATTTCCAGGAATTCTGGTGTCAAATATATACAAACTATTAAAAATGTGTTTAAAGATGATCTCATGTGCCATTGTGTTTGTTTATTAATTAGTCAGTGAGCGACTGACGCACATACAACATAAATATTCTGGCTCTGACTGAGACCTGTCCTGCAGCTTGGCCTGCAAAGTTTGGAGATAGAGTCAGCTATTGCTTGCGAGAAGCCTTTACCTCAAAACAGTGATGTTATGACAGAGAGACGGTAGCTGTAGCTCTAACAGCTTACTGTCCTGATTAAACAGAGCAGAGAATAGGTTACCTCTGAAGGACTGTTCTTTACATGTTGGAGGAGGGGGTTGCTGGGGTGTGAGGGGGTTGCTGGGGATGACTGGCAGAAAAAGCATGACCTTCCCTTGACCATAAATTAGTTGTTATATTTTTTTTTTATTTACCCTTTGATCTTTGAAACATAAGAGTTAAAAGTTGAAGATGAAATCTTGGAAAAAAGCCTTGATTGTTCACTTGTGTTGTGCAGGCTGGTTAGTTCATGTAAGCAGTTTATTTTAAATGAGATGTAAAATAAAGTGATTTTGCCTCACAAACAAGCATGTTTTTTTTAAAAAAAAAATAATATCGCCATTTAAAGTTATATGGCCTTTCCCTAAGCCAAAATAAAAAACAAGTCCTACCCCAGTGCTTAAAAACTGTGTGACATGCCTGCCCCTTTTTTGCACCAACCTCTCCCCCTCATAAATAGCGAACAGTCACTTAGCTCAGATATGCAGGTAAATCAGGAGAACCATGACTACAGCCCTGTCATTCATGCACTGATTAATAATTGATGGACATGTGATTGTACAGTTGAACCAATTTCAAGTTTTCTAAAGGCAGTAATAAAGATTTCTGTGGACTCAAGTTTCTCCTGGTCATTTTTGCAAACTCCATATGAGCACACGTGCTATGACTGATAGATATGATTATATTCTACACAGTGAGTCAGATGCTACGGTATGAATTACAGTTATAGTAAGGAACTGTTGGTTATTTATGAGGGGGGAGGGCTGATGCAAATAGGGGGAGGAATGTCAAATGTTTTTTTAAGAACTGGGGAGGGACCTTGGAAGCCATGTTTTCAGGCTTCAGAGTGAATTATGCCATTTATCAAAGCCAGTAACTGTAAAAACAGAAATTATCTTTGGATTTTCAAATTTCCGACTGTCCTTGGGCGCAGTTGGGAGATATTTTTCTCAAGGGCTTTCTACCAGAAAGAGAGCTCTTGGTTAAGGTTAGGAAAAAAGTCATGGATTGGTTGAAATTAATTGATTTCTGTCAGAATGGGCTTTCTTAGAGAGAGCCTACAGGGAAAACTTCTCCCATGTGCTTCTTTGGCATGCCCTGCAATGAATACTTCCGTCAGAATAAAAGAAACATAATCAAATCTGAACTTAAAATTGTGATATCTCATTAACATCACTTTAATATACAATTATCATCCAAAAATGAACTGTTTGCACAAACTAACCAGCATGCGTGATGTGTGAAAAACCAAAGGTTTTTCCAACTCCAGGATTTCATCAAAGGGTGAGTTTTAAAAATCTAACAACTTATTTATGGAGGGAGAGTCATACATTTCCTGAAGTCACTCAGGGAAGCTCAAGGAAATATTTCTATAGCTGCAGCAAGGTCCAAAAAAGCTAGCTAGAAAACCACAAAAACGTCCATAGGCTGAAATCAATGCAAAAAAATAGTCTATTTATTTAAGATATTTGTGCACAGAAAAAAGTGCTGAAAGTGCAAAAATGATATCGAGTGAAAAACAGCAGCAAACATTTCAGTCCTTAAGTATCATCAGTGCTGTTAAACAGATTCAACTATATTATTTAAAATAATGAATTCGATATATTTTATTTGAAATTAACATAATTTCTTATAATGTTTTTACATGTCATGCTTACTTTCATCATAGAATTTGACATCTCGAGTTACCTTCTCTAAATATGTATTTTAATTTAATAGATGCTAAAATGTGATTACAAATTTGATAAGTTGCCTGTAAAGTTAGTAAATTTTATAAACAAGCTCTGCTGCCCCAGAAACTGATATACAGACAGAATTACCTGATGACCACATGTGGAACAAGAAATTCAATATAAAAATAAATCTCTTCATTCAAACTTGTGAATACTGGGGAGATAGTGATGCATAATAAATTCCTCTCCAAATTTTGCCTACCAGTTTCACCCAAAGAATTTGCAGTAGTTTTTGATGCTTTGCCAAGGGAGGTGCTGCAGCTTCTGAGAGGTTCAGTAAGGATTCAATCATCGACACATCTAACAGGTATGTTCATCAGGCAAGTTGAGCCTATCCTAGCTGATATTAGGCGGAGCAGGAACCCACTTGCTGTGAGGTAACAATGCCAGCCACCGCACCACCGAAAGTACCAAAGTGAAAAAAAAAGAGAAAAAAAAGATTAGATTATTTATTTATTTTTATTTATTTTTTGTACAATTGATTTTATTGGTGGAGAAATTCCACAGTCACCAGAGAAGGTGGGCAGACTCAGAATCAGATTTTTAACTTTTCTGTCAAGAACTGCAACAATATGGCACCACAATGGACCTTTTTCACAGCAGACATAAAGGCTGCGGTCGAAAAGTCTCTCCTATTGTCTTTTCCAAACCACTTTTCCTTGACCTTGATGAAAAATGTCATGAGTTCAAGGGAAGATGTGAAGGAGAATTTATAAGGACTTTGGAAAAGACAACTGCGGTGCTGAGAGAATCCAACTGCACACTGGGCTATGTAATTATGCCACAGCGAATGTCATTGACGTGGGTCTGCTGTGGTGGAACTATAATGTTCTAAAGATGGTCTCCAAAAAGTGCATAGATAATGCACCCCGTACATTCTCATTGTGTTGTTTCGTGCAGGATATATGAACGTTGGCAACATGGTAAAACAAGCTACAGTCTTTTGTATAGTGCCAAATTCTCTCCTTTTGTTATGATCCTTCCACTGTAGCTCTACAGGGAAACACTGTACAGGGGAATAAAAGGTGGAAAGCAGTAGCCCTATGGCAGTAGCCTGGCAGTAGCCTAACTTCATTGATTATTTAAATCTCCAGATACGCCAATTGATTATCTAGGCTATCTATTTCTTTTCAATTCAATTCAATTTTATTTATATAGGCTAGCGCCAAATCACAACAAAAGTCATCTCAGGGCATTTTTCATATAGAGCAGATCTAGATCTCTATCTATCTATCTATCTATCTATCTAGGCCATAAGCATAGCCATAGTTTTTTCTCATTAACACGAAAATCAGAAAAATAAAAAAATGCATTGTAGGTTATATTTGTTTATCCTGTCATAAAACAAGTTAATCAACGCTGTGGACGGAGGGTAGCCTACACCAATGGAAGTGAAACGTTCATAGTTCGCGTCTAAGTTTAACATAGCCTAATGTTGAAAGTTCACAACATATAGCATATGAACAAGTTATGGCATGAGATGTATAATGCTTCATAAACAGCGGTAACTGACATGGTGATCTCCTTCCTTTCTCAGTCATGTTGATCTTTTTTCTTTCCTAATCATTTGAGTTTGTGAATGGTGCGTTGCTTGGTCGCTTTATATTGCCGCCGCAAGGACTTGTGGGAGGGAATTATCTCCTTTCGTAAAGGATGGTCAAGTGTACCCTATGCTAAAGGAGATTAGAAAGGAAGCATTGAAGCACCTTTCCTTAACATTTAGAGAATTCGACCAACTCTTATCATGGCTGCCACTTAGATACTTCCGGGTCATTTCACTCAGTTAGGAACCTTCCTAGGCAAAAAAGACTACTCGACCACAGCCAATTGTCATTGTAGGCACAGGTGAAACTGCTAACATGAATGATGGCTCAGTTCCATTAAGTGTCTCCATAATGTATTCCAGTGAGCATGCACAACTCCAGCACCTCCCCTAAGTGGAATGCAGCCATTAATAATGTTATAGAATACACCTGTGCTTTTCCTGCTATGACATGCTCTGGAAAGGTCAATAGGAGGCCTTAGAAATTAATAGGCAATAAAAACGAACCATGTCTTTGATAAATCCCATATGAACTAATGAGATAGTATGTTGGATTCATATGAGAGATTGGGGACAACTGCAGCATGGGATGGTTGCAACGGCTCTTATTCTTCCAATCAGAAACATGCTACAGTGATGTTACTCATACTGCACATGCTCAGTTAGACCCTCCCCTGCAACAGGAAGACAGAGGACACATTTAACATTTGCTGCTGCATTTATTGTAAAAAAAAAAATGTTTTGGAGGTATGAAAGTACTTCTTTTTTTCCCAGGAGCTGTATTTTTGTCGTAGTGTTCTATCCTTTTGTATGAATGAATCCAAACTTACTTAGTTTGAAACATTATCTTGCTGACTTCGAATTGACATGGTTTGCATGTATCTGGGCCAGTGTGTCTAGCAGTCTAGGTCAGCTACAGTAACAGCCATATCAAAGCAGGCCACACAAAAATATTTTCCAACATACTCAAGACATTGTGATTAGGCTACATAAAAGGAGAGCTCACCCAAATTTATAAAATTGTCAACTGTTGTCTGCTACATTGGCACATCGACACCATTACAAAAAATAAAAACAAGATTATATTAAAATGTATAGCCTACGTTTATGCATGTCATTTTGAGTTACATAATCACTGGAGTTAACATGTTCATTTGATTAGTTTGTATTAAAGAAACATTAGTATTATAATGGTGTAATTAATAAATAGTAAGCCATTATTGTGTATTATACACTGAATAAACCGTTTTATTCTGTTTGTTTTCGGTATGCCAAAAGTGAGAAAGAGGATTTCTATCAGAAAACAGGGATTCTAACTAAAAAAACCTCAATAACTTTTATTTGATAAATATCATTAAATAAATCAATAACACTATAATATTATTGTATAAATAAATTGTATTATAATATCATTGGATAACAATTCATGTTTTCTGTAAACTATGCTTCTTGAGACAAAAAAAAACACGTTAATGTTAATTAATGAAATGTAATATATTTTAACATGTTGCAACTATCCCCATGTCTGCTGTCCCCAGGTTTGAGGTCAGTTGTAACATCTGACTTCTCCCATTCAAATAAATTTAGTGAAGGATATGTCATATGTGATGATGTTTAAATGGTACGGATGCATAGCAGACAGAAGTAAGTTTAATATAAATCAATTTGGCTGGTGTAGTCCAAATATTCTCTCAGTAACAAAGAAATGCAACGTGTTGCAAGTGTCCCCAGTCTTCCCCTCCTTCATTATGTCTTGATTTTTCTCTTTTCTTTAATCTTTTCTCTGTATATATTGATCCCTAGTATGGTTAGTTCTGTGTGTGTGTGTGTGTGTGTGTGTGTATAATCTTTATGTTAATGTATTTACGTTTGTTTAATTAATTTTTCAAATAGTAAATCTCATATATCCGAGGGTCCGGAAAGAAGCCCTATTCCCAACATTGTGATAAATGGGCTTCAATGTATTCCAACGGGGCGCCCCTCCTGGCCAATCAGGGTGTCTGCAGCAGCTTCGACACCACCCCCCAGCGGCCGCACAGGCGCACTGAGCTCCCAACTGCCATTTTGTGGCAGAGGCTACTCTGCTAAAGCGGGAGAGGGATTAAAACAAACTGCGAAGAAGCCTGCATTTCTTCTCAGCCTATTAAACTTTGTAGCACAGACTCCCTGCTTTCGGACGAGTTAAAGGGGAAGAGAAACACTCAAAAAGAGGTAAAGTATCACTACTTTTCTGATAAGGGGGGAGTTTGCAGGATCTTTAATCGGCCTCTAGGTGTCACGATGGGGCTCTGGGTCCGGGCAGCTCGTCGGAGAGTGTTTGTCTCCCTCTATCGTTATTAAAAAACCCGTCAAAATACGTTTAAATATCCGAAGTTGCGATAAATGTACACACAGCCCACTATATTTTACATGTATCTGTGAAAATATCGTCGAGGATGAGTTACGAATACTTGGATGATTTGGTTGGAGAGTTTAGGCCGAGGCGTCCATTTTCTCGCTTCTTTGTTTCCAGTCTTTACTGCCTTGACGACATGGAAACTGGCGGGTTTAAGTTATCGCCCTTAGCTAATGCTAGTTTCTTTGCATTAATATATGCCGAGTATAAAATCAACACGCATTCCTGCATGAACGATGCCGTTAAGTTGTGAGTGCACACAAACACCGAGTCGCTTTTTTACCCAGCTGACAGTACTTTTAAGTATGTTATGTAACATTAACCCAGAGATTTATTTGAAGAAATCTATGTAGCAACTCGCGTTAGCCAAACAGCTAACGTTTGATCAATTCAGACTAGGCCTATCCCCACCCAGTGCCTTTAGTAACATTATGTCTGATAGTAGGATAAGCGCCGGAGTCCCCCAAAATTTCCACAGCTAACCTTAGCTATAGTATTTCTTTTAACTGAATAGGTTGTCGCATCTACTTAAGGATTTCCTGGGAGCGAAATGTACACACAGAGACTGTAACGTTAAGGCCAGCGCAGAAAACAGAATGACGAGGCATTCACAGCAAAACGGCGATCAGCGGCCACTGATTCACCAAGACCAAATACTCGATTTGTGTTTTCCGTAAATCAGCCATCTTCCATGATCGAGCACTGCATTTCTCTTCTTTTATTCCCTGTCATCGCGCTGTGGTCGGATTTGGCAGTTGTTGTTGCACCCGTCGCCCGCTTGTCTCTATTCTAAGCCCACCTAGAGCATCATAGCCACAGATATATATTATAGCAGAGAGCTCCCTCTACGACTCGGCTTGGAGAGCTACAAAAATACCGCTATATAAGCGCTGTGCAAGGAGGCGACAGCTGCCCGGCTGGGCGCTCAGTATCATTGCTGTGTTGTGTTTTATTTGATGTAACGTTACTGTGAGTCAAAGCCTCTATGAAGGCCTATACCAGAGCCTCCACCATTTAGCAACATAAAGATAAGATAAGATGACATGACATGCCATACCAAACAAACAGATGTTAGGTATTGTCACAAACATGACTATGCAGCTGCTACACTCCTCGTCACTAATACATACAGGTTACATTTCCCATGTTGTCAGTATTTATCCCGTTGAGATGGGAATGCAGCTGCAGTGTTTTAAACGAGTGAATACAGTTGTTCAATTGACATCATTTCAAGTACACACACTTAGAGCCCATCTTATTAGCTACTTTGATTGTTAATGTTAAAAGCTACTTCATTCAAAATATGAGTCATGTCTATAACCAGCATATGACGCAGGCACGGTTAAAGAGTTAAATCATTTTTTGACCAATTATGTAAATCCTTTAACTCAATGACCTACAGGGTCTTTAGATTTAGACAGTCTGGTTCTTGCACTATGGCGAATAAGTGGTAATTCAGCATGGACCAAAACCACCACTGAAAATTTTATTGAATTCAGAAAAGGGCCAGCAAGATTTTAAGCTTGTTAAATGCTTGGAAATCATTTTAAAGTCTGTTGTTAACCATTACCAAAAAACAACTCAGCTTGTCTTATACAACAAAAAAAAGTCTCTTGAGAATGTAAAGAGATAGAGTCAAAATAACCAGATGTGCTTAGGCCCAGTACTGATATTGATATTTGGACAGTTAGCATTTTTTTTTTTTAGATTATTATTCGTGCTATAAAATAAAAAAAAATCTGACGGGCCACAGTGAAGACCTGAACACCAACTAAACATTTTGCCAGCTCAGTCCACAAGGACTTTATTAATCCCCTCCTCCAGGGATTAATAACGTATATCTTCTTCTTTCTTCTATATGCACAGAGCCTTCACTTTCTGCTAAACAGCCAACTTGCATTAGAAAAGTGTGCACTTGAAACAGCCAAAGAGCTAACAGAACAATGGCCAAGTAAAGAAAAAAAGAAAACATAGAATTACTCAAAAAAAGAAGCATTTAAGTCAGTGTGATTGTTAAAAAATGATACAGAGAATTGTATAAAAAGCTCCTACAAATATCAGAGAACTCATCTCCCATGTAATATTAATATAATCTGTTGAAACAGACCATAATAGCTAGTTTTACACAAACTTCCTGCAGTTATGCATTTGGGTTAATTGTTCAGTTTGTCGGTTATTTTGCACTGTTATTGTTATGCACTGAATATGATGTGGGATATAGTCAGGGCTCGTCAGTTTACTCGATGACAGAAAAGAGGTCCCTTGAGAGAAAATGTAGGGTACCACCTAACTATGTAGCCTAATGGAGAAACAATTTCTAAATGACCCCAAATCTAGTTTGGTATTCCTCTACTACAGTCTCTTGTTACTGATCATCCAAAATATATTGGCCCAATTGCAGTGGGAATTCTCCCACCATATAATAGTGTTTATATAGTGTCCGACATTGTGTGTCAAACTAAAGTTGCATCTGCACAAACACATTTGAGTTAATAAGGTATGCATTTTGGTGTTATGTCCAGCTGTTGAAGCAGAAAGCATTTCATTAAGTTATAGTGCAGGGTGTCAGGCAGTTTTCTGCTTTAAATTGATGCTCCAAAAGCTGTTATTTATTTATTTTTTTGCATCAGCTCTGTATTAATACAAGTTTTACAAATGTTTTCTACCCGTTCATATTAAATCAACTTGCAGTTTTTAACCACATGTTTAAGAAGGGTGATAAACACTCACAGGCTTACACATTATTTTTGGACATGGTTTTACAAGCTCAAAATCATACAGACCCTTATTTTATGTTTTTCCATCAGCTTGTGAAATCTATAGCCCTTTTTAAACAGGAATTGTGCAAATTTCCAGGAAAGCTCAATCAGTCTTCTTTTAGCATTGGCAGTAAAAAAACAAAATCTGGGAGTGCGGCAAAATGCCACCTACCTACTTTTGTTTATACAGAATGCGCCTTTTTCGGAGCAATGGGGGGCATGAACAAGTACCAAAAGCTCAGTAGCTCAGCATTTGATGTAAACAGTGACGCGGGAGGGAAGCCGCGGCTGGTCAGTCCTTCTGCAATTCTCTTGTAAGTTGGCCCGTTTCTCACTGTTCCTGTCATTTGACGTTTAATGGCCTCTTCGTTTGCGAGGGCAAGGAGGGCGCGCATTTCCTTGTCTCCCCAGTTACTCATCTTTACAGTGTCTATCAGGTTTGCGTTTCCCTCTTGCTACTAGCTGCTCACTAATTCCTGCTATCAGCTGTTTCTGCCAGTGGGTTGCGTGTGCGGTGTCATCAACAGCTCCTCCCACAAGTCTTCAACAGCCCCTCCCATTGCGGAAGGGCGCCTCGTTCTTTTTAAACTAAAAGGGTTCTACCAACATGACTACCCTACAAGGCGGAAAATTGGGCACCTCGAATCAACTCGCCAATCCAGCTCTGTGTGTTTAAACGCTACAGCTTGCTGGCAAAACGGCCCAACATTCACGGAAAATCTGGCAGTGTAAAAGGGGCTTATGTCTTGAACATTCCTGTTGCTTCTAGATGCAAATGGGTTCTTGCTTGGTATAAAGCTTCTTTACCTAATAAGTTGGATTGACACAAACAGCAAATTGAAAATTAAGCAGTCCCTTGTGTGTGTGACAGTTTGAGTAACCTCATTCACCACTTCACTTAATCACTTGGTCTTGATAGTATACTCCAGAAAACAGGGGCATTCTCAGCTGCTGAGCTGGGAAAAAAAGAGAAGACGAGCTGTTATGGAAGCACTGAGTTATAGAGTGAATGTATCTGCCCATCTCATTGTGATGATGTATTCCCCCTCCCCTCTTGCAGGTTTACAGTCAGGTAGCAGCCTGAAGCCTCAGGTGAATACAAGTGTCTTGAACAGAACATTTGACATCAGATATATATAGGCTGATAAAGTCGTGGTGTTTGTATGTGAAGGAAACAGCTCTGTGTCTAGGTGCAGCTGTGTAACATTTTCCTCTTCCCTCCCTCAGGTTGGCAGGGACAGTCAGATAGCAGACATTGGATTCAGCAAAGCTCAGGGCTTTCAGCGGCAAAGCAAAAAGGGAGATCACCTGTCTCAAAACCCTGCAGGCTGCGGCCAAGTCTACAGAAATCATGACAGTTACAGTTTATCGTTGCTATTTCAGGTAACATTAGTAATGTAAAGTGCTAACAATTTTGCAAGAATGGCTTTTTTGAAATAAGTCAAACTGGCCGCTGATATTCTCCAAGACACACCTTTTTCACCAAACTCTGGGTCAAAAGTCAGTAGTGAACAGTTGGTTACACTGTGCAGCAGGCCATGTAGGTAACCAAAGATGTCGATCAAGGACACTGAGATTCAAAATAGTTAAACTTTGCCAGCTCACTGTGGGTGGATTTAACTTGACACAAGCGTAAACTATGCTCAGCACTAGGATTTAATGGTTTGTTGTAACTTAAAACAGTAAGGCTACTTGCTGGTAACATCACCAGGGCTCGAAATACCACATGCATATGCATAGTAGTGCACTTAAAATTTTAGCTGTCCATGTGATCATCTGCTCTGCATCCATCAGTGTTCATAACTTGGTACAGCTGCCCACTCATGCATTGACTGTAAGGCTGATGCAGTTGAAACTTTTCACATGCTCTCATGAAACAGATTATGCTCAACACACATCTATTTTTTTAAGCAACAATAAAATTTAAGTGATAATGTTTAGGAGCGAAGAAAGGACACTTTCTATGCATGTAAAGACATGACGGAGCAGCACAGCCTTGTAAAGTCACACTGTAAACACTGCACCACAGTGAAGTTAGTTTGAAGTTGGATATTCAACAGTTAATGCAGACCCAGCTGATGTTGGCAACAGGAGGACAGGTAGTTCTCATCCCAGCCCTCTGTTTAACTGACTGAGAAATCATCAATTGTATTAGGGCTATTATTTAAATAACTCAGACTGATGTTTTTCAATACTGTCATGTTGACTTGCCAATATTAGTGAATATTTCTATTAAAAAAATTACTAATTGATCTCGTGTAGCACACATATTTTCATAATTTTTTGTTTTTTTATTCAACATAAATAATAATAATTTATAGAACATATTGGCTTTTTTTCAGTAACTGTATGTGTCCTAGTGACTTAAGCCCTTATTAGATAGGAATTGTGCAAATTTGCAGGAAATCCCAATCAGTCTTTTCTCAGCATTGGCAGTATAAAAACAAAATCGGTGAGTGTGGGGAATGCGGCGCATTATGTTTATACATAATACACCTTTTTCGGGGCAATGGGGAGCATGAGCAAGTAACAAAACATGTAGCAACAAAACATGTAGCTTAGCGTGTGATGTAACCAATGACGCGGGAGGGAAGCCACGGTTAGTCAGTCCCTCGGCGATTCTTGTAAGTTGGCCTGTTCCTCACCGTCCGCGCCATCTGACGGTTAATGGCATCTTCGTTTGCAAGGGCAAGAAGGGTGCACAATTCCTTGTCTCCTCAGTTGCTCATCTTTACAGTGTGTCAGGTTTGTGTTTCCCTCTTGCTACTAGCTGCTCGCTAATTCCTGCTATCAGCTGTTTCCTGTTTATCCCCCGCCAGTTGGTCGCACGTGTGGCGTAATCAACAGCTCCTCCCACAAGTTTTCAAGGCAAGGCAAGTTTATTTGTAGAGCACAATTTGTACACAAAGTAATTCAAAATGCTTTACAGAACAAGAAAATGCATTAAAATCACAATACAAATTAAAAACATAAATAATCATTATAAAATGAACTTTAAAAGAGAAGAGTGCAGATAAGATCCTTTCAGTCATATGCACAGTGAAATAGAGCTGTTTTGAGCCTAGATTTGAACATTGTCAGAGTAGAGGCCTGTCTCACATCTTCAGAAAGACTGTTCCAGATTTTAGTTGCATAAAACTGGACCCTGATTCCCCATGTTTAGTCCTGACTCTGGGCACCAGCAGGAGGCCGGTCCCTGAGGTCCTCAGAGTCTGAGATGGTTCATATGGCGCTAACATGTCAGAGATGTACTTTGGTGCTAGGCCGTGGAGAGACTTGTACACAAGCAGAGCTGCTTTAAAGTCTATTCTCTGAGCCACAGGGAGCCAGTGTAGAGACCTGAGCACAGGACTAATGTGCTCGTACTTCCTGGTTCTGGTCAGGACCCGAGCAGCAGCATTCTGGATGTACTGCAGTTGTCATACGGCCCGTTTGGAGAGGCCAGTGAGCAGGCCGTTACAGTAGTCTAACCTACTAGAGACAAATGCATGGATAAGTCTCTCCCTGGTCAGGTTTAGACACTATACCTTTGATTTTGGCAATGTTTTTTAGATGGTAAAAGGCTGCTGATGTTATTGATTTGATGTGGCTGTTAAAGTTCAAGTCTGAGTCCATTATTACCCTGAGATTTCTAACCTGATTTGTAGGTTTTAGAGAGAGAGACTGGAGGTGACTGCTGACACTTTCTCTTTGTTTCTGTGGACCAAATACGATGACTTCAGTCTTGTCTGAATTTAGCTGGAGAAAGTTGTTTTGCATCCACACACTGACCTGTTGGATGCAGTGACAGAGTGAATCCACTGGTCCATATTCACCTGCTGTCAGTGAGACATAGATCTGAGTGTCGTCTGCATAATTGTGGTAGGACACATTATTACTTTGTATTAACTGGCCTAAAGGCAGCATGTAGAGATTTAACAGAAGGGGTCCCAGGATTGACCCTTGGGGCACCCCACAGGTCAAGGCCATGTGGTCTGAGACACAGTTACCAATTTCAACAAAGTACTTCCTGTCTTCTAGATAGGACTTCAACCAATTTAGGACAGTGCCCGAGATGCCCACCCAGTCCTCTAGTCTCTGTAAAAGGATCTCATGATCGACAGTGTCAAAAGCAGCACTCAGATCTAGCAGGACTAAAACTGAGACTTTGCCTGCGTCACTGTTCAGGCAGATGTCATTTGTCACCTTAATAAGAGCGTTCTCAGTGCTGTGATGGGGTCTAAAACCTGACTGGAAAACATCAAAGGAGTTGTTCATCAAGCTGTTGGTAAACAACTTTCTCAAGGACTTTGCCTAAAAACGGCAGGTTTGAAATGGGCCGGTACTTGTTAAGTACTGTGGCATCAAGACTGCTCTTCTTTAGGAGAGGCTTTATGACTGCAGTTTTCAAGGCCTTTGGGAATGTTCCAGATTGTAGTGACATGTTAACTATGTGAGCGAGTGGTGGTAACAAACTGCTCAGCACAGACTTTAGAAATCTAGTGGGCAACACATCGAGGCAGCATGTAGATGAACTCAGACTGGTGATGATCTCTTGGACAGTTTTGTCAGTTACAGGTGCAAAATGAGTCAGCTCTAAGTGTCTGGGTGGCTGCAGGGTTGTTATTGGTGTTGTGGAATTGATGGCATTTTTAATGGTCTGAACCTTGTCACAAAAGAATACTGCAAACTCATTAAACTTGTGGATGTGGAGATGAGTTCCAAAGGCAGTTGAGCTGGAGGGTTTGTTAATCTGTTCACTGTTGCAAATAAGACACGCGAGTTGTTACTGCAGTTTCCAATAATTTCAGAAAAGTACCTCTCCCTTGTTCCACGTAAGATCTGGTTGAACACGTACAACTTTTCTTTATAAATTTCATAATGAACATGAAGCTTTGACTTGCGCCATTTCCGCTCGGCCCTCCTGCACTCCCTTTTCTGTGCCCTGACCGAGTCGTCATTCCTCCATGGCGCCTTCTGCTTATTTTTAATCATTTTAACCTTCAACAGCCCCTCCCATTGTGGAAGGGCGCCTCGGTCTGTTTAAACTAAAAGAGTTCCGCCAATATGACTACCCTACAAGGCGGAAAATTGGGCACCTCATATTAACTTGCCAATCCGGCTCTGTGTGTCTAACACTCACAGCTTGCCGGCAAAACGGCCTAACATTCGCGGAAAATCTGGCAGTGTAAAAGGTGCTTAAGATTTAATATCAAGTAAGTATCACTTCACTGGGCACGCAGAACACACATCATATCGTATAAAGTGCCTTTTCTATTTTTATAAATATTTTATGAAAAAATCATGAACACTGTTGTAATCATGAGGAGTTGATAATTAAGTGTAGAAGTCATTAGTCCATAACATCAATTGATTGATATAAGTAAATATTTATTAAATTGAAAAAAAAAAGTCCTAATATGATTAAAATAAAAAGAAAGGAAAAAAAAACTTTTCCATATTAGGTTCAAGAGAAGCTGCCCAAAATGTCCCCCTGGTTGTATAAAATTTGAAGTAGTTCGACTGCACATTATTGTAATTTTGGTTGGATTTGGCCATGGCAAAATTCTGGATAAAACAGGGAAAAGAAACACCAAATAGTGAAGTAAAAACTTTTTTTTTTAAGTTACAAGCACCACTGCATGCACACAAATAGTATTTTAGGCCTTGTCTTTTTTTGGGAATGCTGGAATTTCTGTCATAAACAAAATTTGATTTTAAATTTAACTACAGATGTTAAGTCACACAATGGTGTTTGTCCAGATTCTAATGTAATTATAAAGTACACTAGCCAATGATTCTGAATTTTTGGTAATCTGTTTTTCATAATATACTATTACTAGTTTTGCCTCAGTGTTTATATGAAAGAGTATCAGAGCTAAAACAAGTAGTTGATTAACCACATTTTAATAGTTAATTGTCTAAGCATAACACTAAAAACAAAGGTTCCAGCAACTAAAATGTGAATATATGTAGTTTTTGAAAATCTTAAATGTAAATTCAGTGTTTTGTGGGTTTGGACTTTTGGTCAGATGAAAGCGTTTAATACAATAGTCTTCGATATGTGAACATAAAGATGCGCATTGTGAGGATTTTATTTGAATTTAAATGAAGATTTTGGTCTGAATTTGTGGTGAATGCAAAAGTGTCAATTTCCAGTGTTTAACCCTGCTCAGCATCAATGTGGACCAACAATGGGGAGAACTTGGAATCAGAGATGAGGTCATATACTGCTGATAGTGTTTGTTTCCACAATGCCATATTTCAGTTCTTACCCAGCATGGACGGAGGGCCAACAGAGGGTGTAGGGGTGGTGGAGGTCCCCACCAAAGACTTCCCCTCCATCCAGGCCGTTCACAGCCAGGATGCCATGGTGGCTGACCTCCTCCAGCAAGCTGCGGAGGCCGGGGGCGTGGTAGAGGGACAAGCTGGAGTCGTCCTGGAACAAGGTTCTTACTAACTGGACATGAAGTAGTCCTGCATTTATTATGTAACCAGAGCATAAAGTAGTAGATTTATGTTTCAAGTAGAAGCAATAATGTACGTTTTCATAGAGAATTTAGGTCAGTATTTTATTCCCAGTAATGTTGTGTTTCAGGTCACGGTGAAGGAATGGTAGCAGCCACCCAGGCCCAGCAGCAGCTGATGGAAGCTGGGGTGGGGGTTGGTGTGGAAGGTGGAGCGGGGGTTGAAATGATGGTTATGGACTCACTGGATCCCACTTTGTTGCAGATGAAGACTGAGGTAAGCTCTCTGTTAGACAGGCTTGGTCTCACAGGAAAGTTCAATTATTGCTGATGTCACTCTAGTTTTAGAAATGAAATCAGCTAAAAGTGAGGACGCCTAACATGCTTGCTGGAGCTGTTGGTTTACTCAAAGTTTCATGTAACAGCCCTTTAAAATAACATTGATTTGCAGGTGATAGATGCTGCTGTGGGGGGAACATCAGCAACTGTGGGTGTTGTTGGAGGGGTAGCGGGTGCTGCTCACCAAGCAACTGTAACAACAGTGGACCAGACTCAAATCATCACATTGCAGGTAGGAGCTCTACATGGTAGCATATTCCAGTTATTTCACAGGTTGTTCCTGTGGGGGAAAAGCTGGATTCAAAAGATGTATGTAAGCCTTTAAGAAGATATAGCCCCAATAGATATTGAATTTGTTTTCGTAGATAACCTGTTGTTTCCCCGGACATGTGTGCTGACCTCAGGTCTCTCTGTTGTCAGGTGGTAAACATGGAGGAGCAGGCAGCTCTGGGTCTGGGGGAGCTCCAGCTGGTCCAGGTGCCTGTTTCTGCCACTACTGTGGAGGCCCTGCAGCAAGGAACCTTTGTAGACACCACTGCTATGCCAAAGGACGGAGACCCAGTCATCTGCCACACCCTGCCGCTGCCTGAGGGCTTTCAGGTACACAAACAGACTTATGGGTCAGGCTTTAACTCAAATGTTTAACACTAATGTGTGATTGAATTTCAAAGTTAGCAACCTCATCAAGTTTTAGGCCTCTGGCAGAAATGCCACATAAAAACGTTTGAGTCCATTTTACATAAACCTCACCATTTTAATTTTTCTAAAAACTTCTGTGTAAAACTTCCAACATGGCTTAAAGAATAATTTCTGCATTTTTCAACCTGGACCCTATTTCCCTGTGTCAATTAATTAAAGAGATCGATTTTTGAAACTTTTCTAGTATTGAGGGAGCCAGCAGCTTCCTCGTGATATTTCAGAAAGAGACTTCTACTTAATGCAGCTGTGCGGAACTTTTCGTTTTCGTTGATTATAGCACCCCTTTGGTCGAAGCGGTATGACACCCACAGTCTGGTGTCGTAAAGCTGGCAATAACCGCATGCATTTGTTTTGGAGAGCGAGAGGATTAACTAACGTCAGGTGAGTCCAAGTAATTAGTGGAAACAGCAAAATTACTCAGTAAATTCTCCTGTCTTGTTTCTGTTCTGATCTAATCTAATCTGTTGTGTATTTTGAGCTACTAAGGCTACCGTAGTAGTGTGAGTCTCAAGTTATTCTGAGTAATGTAGTAACCATTGTTGTGCTACTGGAAACAATGAGAAGCGGTCGTGTACGTTCGGTGTACGGAGGGATAAACAGTTAACAAGTTATCTGCTGAGTCTGCATTATTATGTGAAAAGAATACTGCAACGATTTGGGAGTTATGCCCTTTCTCTATCATTTTCATATTGAGACAGCAGTTAGCATTGCACTTGTAGGAGGTCAGTACATCTTGCGCAGAGGGGTACACTGGTGAGCAACAGCTGCAGTTGGCTCTGGGACAGGTACGCTAGGTCAAATAAAATAAACAGCTGAGTTTTGTTTACAAGCTACGTCTGTGCCTGCTCACCGGTGTATCCCTCCACGGATCACAGCGCAGGACATACTGACCCTCTAACAGTGCAGTGCTAAACGCTGAGACTCAGCCACTGGACGCACAGACACAAAAAAGATATTGATCATGTTGTCTCAATATGAAAATGATAGAGAAAGGGCATAACTCCCAAATTGTCGGAGTATTCTTTTATGTGAAGATACACAGTGAAGACATAACATAATCCTAACACAGCAAAGTTGTTACCTGCAGCCTTCGCTTGCAAAGCTAACGCTACTAACGTTAGGTCAGTCCAAGTAGTAAGTGGAAACATGCTAACATGCTAATGTTACACACAAATTAGTTGTAAGACCTGTTCATAAATGTTCTGGTGTAGCTCTGAATTTCTTATAAACTGAGGACAACTGCCTGCTGTATATTTGTGTTCATGGTCACAGTCACAGATAATTTTACATGATGCTCCTTCATTATCCGCCATGACATCAAAAGTACAACCAAGTCCTCATAGATACATCTCTGGTAAAACTGTTAGGTGTCATGTGTTCAGCAATGCCCGTTGCGTACTGCTTACTCGAGGAACACTGTAAGCACGGCTCCTTCTTCTTCTGTGGTTTAATCGCTGCGGGCTGCTGCGGGCGAGCAGAATCACTTCCGCCTCAGGTGCCGTATTCTGCTTTGCTGACTTCCGCTGTGTGTCCAACCCGAGCTAGGCTACGCTAAATAGCCATATAGAGAAAGGCTTTTTTGTCGCTGTTGGGTTCAAATAAATATGTGGATCTTCAAGGGGGATGATACAAACTAGGGACAGTTCTATTAATGGTAAAAAGTTCCGCACAGCTGCTTTAACAAGGCAATAGCAAACTGACCGGATCAAGTGAAAGGTAAAGACACTTCAGACACTTATAATAACAATCTGAGCTGCTCTGTGGCAAAAATAACCACTTTTAATGGACACACAGTGAAGACGTTTAGTGGCCCCATGTGCTTCCATTACAGCTCGTTCCATGGCTGCCAGCTGCTCCCAGCTCCCTCAATACTAAACCAATTTCAGAAATTGTTGTTGCAGTCTCTTGTCTCTCTTATCAATTTGCAAGGAGAAATAGGGTCCAGGTCAAAAAATGCTGACGTTAGCCTTTAAGTCTGACTTGAATGCCATTACATCGGTGTAAAGGCCACACAAGGTAAAATAGATAAACTACCTTTTCTGCCTTCAAAAGGCTAATTTAAAGTTGCGTTGTGGTGTGTCTGGGTCACTCTAAAGTTAAACCTCCAAAATGTTAATTAGCAGTGGCTTTTCTTTGGGGTTTCACTGTGTTTACAGTTCAGTTTGACTAAACTAACACACCTAAAACACACATAAAACATGGCTTAACAGTAACCTTATTAAACAAAAGTACAAAATAGGACTCCATTATAGCTCACAAAGTTCACAGACAAAACTCTTTGTCTTTGGCTAGATATGTTTTTCCCACAAATACAGCATAGCATCAGCCTGTAACATTCCCCATTGCATTTCCCATTAGAAATTTTGTGTGTTCTGCAATAGTGCATCCAAGGTCTTTTTTACGTTCATACACTCTAATTTTTCCTCACAGTGAAATGCACTGTATGTCAGAATAAAGAGCAGGGCTGCAATACTAGCAGGCTGAGGTGGACAAACACAGAGTACAGTAAAGATTGGCATTATTTTAGAAATAAGTGAATGAACCCATAATTCCATCAGGAACATCATTCTCTCATACACTTCAGCAACTACAGAATAAAACCAGTCACGAGTTTCCCTTAGTGATTAATTGACCAAACAGTGAATGCATTTGATGTGTAGGTTGTCAAGGTTGGTGCTAATGGGGAGGTAGAGACAGTGGAGCAGGAGGAGGGAGGAGAAGCCCACCCTGAAGAGGAGGAAGATGAGGAGGTTGGAAATCAGCTACTGGAAGAAGGGGAGGATGAACCCATTCCACCCCCGACTGATGACCCAAACTGGGCTAAGGACCCAGACTATCAGCCCCCATCTGGAGCTATCAAGAAGACCAAGAAGGTCAGCTAGTTGTGTGTTATCAATATCTGTTGTAGGGAAAGTAAAACTCTTCTCTGTAATTGAACTGGACTTAGACAACATGTTGACAGGTGTGTCTTTAACTGTCATCAGCTGATGATGAGGTCTAATGAGTTGCTGTTTGTCCAGGGTAAAAAGAGTCGTCTGCGTTATGCTGAAGGAGACAAGGACATGGATGTCAGTGTCTATGACTTTGAAGAGGAACAGCAGGAAGGCCTTCTGTCTGAGGTCAATGCTGAGAAAGTGGTGGGCAACATGAAACCACCCAAACCCACCAAGATCAAAAAGAAAGGTGAGACACTGCTGTTTGCTGGACAAGTGGCGTAATGGCAATGACACAAAAAAGGGTTTGTTTTACTGAACAAAGACAAGCTTAGTTGCCTTGTGAATGCTTTGAAAAACACACTTCATTTCAAATCAACATAAACAAAATAAAACTCACCAAAACTGTCTTGGTCAATATTGTTAGTCGTCAAGGTAGTCAGTCCACTGTTTCAACAATCTCCTACTCTAGTATGGCTGCAATAAACCCTTAATTTAGTGAGTTAGATAGGAAAAATATGTTTTTCCCTGCA
The DNA here is from genome assembly GCA_026686955.1 of Epinephelus cyanopodus. Classification (NCBI taxonomy): domain Eukaryota; kingdom Metazoa; phylum Chordata; class Actinopteri; order Perciformes; family Serranidae; genus Epinephelus; species Epinephelus cyanopodus. The sequence continues at coordinate 41,193,224 of CM048917.1, read as the reverse complement.
GTCTTTCTGCTGTTGCTATCCACCTGTCCTGTACTTTTAATCCCACCACTCACAGTCATTTCTCAGCTCAGCTGCCTGCTCCACCAGTAGAGACTGGCCTCTGGTGGTTCATGCTGTGCACTACACACAGTACAGTCTTAATGCAACCTCTCACTGTGCGGTTAAGAGAAAGATAAGCGTCTTTATTTTTAACGATATTGAAAATCGATCCTGGTAAAGGCCACGTATATCCCATAACCCATTTATTCAGTGAGGGTATTTTCCCTCATTAAAAAGCTGTTAAAACTGCCATCATTGTATCTGACTCTGTGTACTTTGTCTATTAAGGTCATTAAAAAGTGTGTGACAGTGATCCCACAGTATTAAGCCCTGAATCAATACTGTACAAGGCTTTTGCAAGCCGTCTTTTTATCTGTCTCTATGTTAGTCGTTTTTCATAACATGCCATTGATTTGCAGTCTAAAACTGTTTCCACCAAACATTTTTTGGTATGGTACCTTTGGAACTAAAAGTACCGTTCAGACATGGTACCTAGACCCTAGCATTTCCACCACAAACCGTGCCCTGAAATGTGGGTGGGGTTGTTGTCGCTCACTTCTCCATCCTGCACTCACTGTATTTCCTCATTATTGGTGACACAAAGGAAGGTCTTCACCTTGTTTATCGTCAACAGAACTAGGCTGCACAACGACATTTTCAGAACAAAATAAAACAGGCTGCAGTGAGGGTATCCCGCCATGGGATATTCAAAAATAGCGGGTTTGTGCATGTAGTCCTTCTCAGGCAAGCTTGGGGTGATGCTTTAGCCTGATGCTACGCGACCCTTTTTTCCCTCCGAGTGAGGATTAGAATATCCATTCATTACTAAAAGTGTATGTCATATAAAAACTCAAATAATGGTCAAAGTTGTCATGTGGATATTTAAGGTGTGCTGATGGATTCACATTGTCAGCTTGTGCATTGAGTAACATTACAAGTTAATCTTCCACCTTAAAAAAAAAATCCCGGCAGTTGGCCCAGTGAATGAATTTACTTTTTCCTCCGACTCCGGCTGCTTCAAGAGGCAGCAAAACTTCCTTATATTATATAGTTACAGTCTACTAATTAAACTCTCCGATATGATATGAACAGTGGATCTGTCTCAAACCAGCTACAAATCAGTACTGAGCAGACTGACCGTTCGCTCCTGACACATTAACAGACTGCAGTGTTCGTAGCTCCACCTTTTAGTACGTGATCTATGTGCTAGGTACCCCAACAGAAGGGGTACCAAAAATGGTAACGGTTCCATCCACAACTTTTTACAGTGGAAATGGAAAAATGTGTACCTAACTGAACCGTACCGTACTGCTTGGTGGAAAAGGGGCTTAATAATAGGCTACTTGTGATGCTTACAATCAGTTACATCTCTGTGAGCTCTTTATGAAACCAAAGAACAGAAATATAAACACATTCGAAGCATTGAATTGCTGCTACATAAACTTCTGTCAGTCACCAGAATTTGATTTCTCCATGTTGATCCTGATGATGCATGATGACGAAAGCAAAAACTGTCCAATCAATAAGTTACTTGTCATTTAGTAGAACTTCATGTTTATTTCTCTTTGTTCATCTGCAAAAACTCTAATACTAAAATGCAACAATGTATCATTTTTTTCCCTCTGGTGTGAACCAAATGAATCCAACTACAGGAGTGAAAGCACCCTATGCAGAAGAGAAAAGATTGCCAGGATTAGCTTCTGCTCAGAGTCCACTGCATTTATTGGCTGCAGGCTCCTGTACACAAAAATGTGACATGTCTTACTGTGTCATCAGGTTGTTGTTTTTTTTTTGTTGTTGTTGTTGTTGTTTTTGGTCTCAAAATGAGATGAGTGGTCACATATGCTAAAAGTGAAGAAAAAATGGTATCTGACTATTCAGTTTTATTGCTCATCGACTTTAAGTGAAATTGTATTGTTTCTACAAAATTCTGTTTTCCAAAATGACATAAATTGTAACTGAAGCTTAATATAATAAGTTATTGAAGTTTTTGCTCAGTTCTCAGGTGTGCTTCAGATGTGATTTTAAGTATGTCTTTGTTTTGCATAGAGACATTAGCTACAGGAAAATGCTAAAAACACTGTAATTGAATGTGAGGTGTGTGTGTCGTTGTCATGTGTTAGGAGTGAAGAAGACGTTTCAGTGTGAGCTGTGTAGCTACACGTGCCCTCGACGCTCCAACCTGGACAGACACATGAAGAGCCACACAGACGAGAGACCTCACAAATGTCACCTGTGTGGAAGAGCCTTCAGGACAGTCACCCTGCTAAGAAACCATCTCAATACACACACTGGTATACACAACTACACTTCTTATTAACATTAGACTCTAATGGGACCACAACAGTAGGACTAGTTTCATAGGAGACAGACGACTGATTCGGTTTTCCATTACAATGCAAGAATAGGTAAAACGTGTCCTTTTTTTTTTTTTTTTTTTTTTTTTTAAATGCAGGAACTCGTCCACACAAGTGCACAGACTGTGATATGGCTTTTGTGACCAGTGGAGAGTTGGTTCGTCATCGTCGCTACAAACACACACACGAGAAACCCTTCAAATGCTCCATGTGTGACTACGCCAGTGTGGAGGTAACTCAAGCTACTGTCTGCTTTGTTTTTGTTACAAAGTTTAACCTTTTACATTTGCTACACTCACTTTCACCCACATCCACTGAGTCAGGAGTAAAGAACAGTGAAGGATACATCCACAGTTGTCTAGTCAGCAGCTCTGAGGGAGGAAGTTAAAGAGCTCATGTACACTGTTCCAGACAGTAGATATACAACAGTTCTAAGTCTAAAATAGTTACCAGCAGCCGTGTCTTTATGATGGCAGATGCATTTTTTGCTGTAGTGTTGTGATATGTGACCATGTGTTTGTGTGTGGATGTTTTGTAGGTGAGCAAACTAAAGCGTCACATTCGTTCCCACACTGGTGAGCGTCCATTCCAGTGCAGTCTTTGCAGCTACGCCAGCAGAGACACATACAAACTGAAGAGACACATGAGGACACACTCAGGTAAACTTAACGGATTAACTGCTTTTCTACCTTCAAAAGCACTGGAGAAGAACGACTGGCATATATTAGTTTTCAGAAATATAGCACCAGCGTTTTATTAATGTCTCTGCGATGGTGATAGCCGTGGTCAGAGGCATTATGTTTTGGGGTTGTCCGTACATACGTAACATTCATTCATGCTGTCTTCATGAGCACGATATCTCAAGAACGCCTAAAGGGAATTTCTTCAAATTGGGCACAAATGTTCACTTGGGTTGAACAATGAACTAAGATTTTGGTGGTGGAGGGTTAAGGGTCAAGGTCGCTGTGACCTTGCATCCATCTCATTCTTGTGAGCGCCACATCTCAAGGACAGCTTTTGGGAATTTCTTCAAATTTGGTGCAAACATTCAGTTGGACTCAACGATGAACTGATAACAATTTGGTTGTCACAGGTCAAGATCCTTATGACCTGGTCTTTCTTATTTTTGTGAATATGATATTTCAGGAATACCTTGAGGGAATTTCTTTGAATTTGACACAAATGTCCACTAGGACTGAGAATAAACTGGTTAGAAATTTGTGGTCAAAAGTTGAGGACAGTGTGACCTCACAATAAATGTTTTTGGCCATAATTCAAGTATTCATGTGCTTATTATGACAAAACTTCACAAAAATGTCTAATAGGATAAAATAACATTTTATATCCAAAAAGTCAAAGGTCAACTTCACCCATCTTGGGTGTCTACCTTTAAACTGCTGATCATCTGTTCTGTGGGTGTTAAGTATCCATGTTTTTATACAATCGTGGGGTGACAATTCCAGTTTTTTGTTTTTTGTTTTTATTCTGGGGGTAAAGGCATATAAAGTGATGTTTTTATGTTAATATGGGTATTTTTTAGCTCCCTTGCAAAAAAGATTCCAATCAACAGGTTAGGAGGTCATTTGACCTTTTATTGTCAACTACAACCAACTAGAGAAGCCTCATATTTATCTATAAATACTGATGGATGCAGGATTGTTAAAATCTATACTTTTGGGCTAAATCTTACATTGTGTTTCATACCTCCGACCCGTTACTTCATAAGATTATGAGAGCAATGATCAACTTGTGTTCACTCTCCATCCTCTTCTCAGGAGAGAAACCTTATGAGTGCTACATCTGCCATGCCCGATTCACCCAGAGTGGAACCATGAAGATGCACATTCTGCAGAAACACACAGAGAACGTGGCGAAATTCCACTGTCCACACTGTGACACTGTCATCGCACGCAAGAGTGACTTGGGTAACACTAACTCACACTCACACACACACACCTTACACACACACATTACCTTTCTCCTTCAGCAGCTCTCTCCACCTGGGAAAGGCAACCCCAGTGTTGACCCTTGTTTTTTTAATTCGCCGGTCACGCTGCCTTTTTGATTCCCTTTTGCACTTTCTTGGCGACAAGGATTCTGTCTCCCGTGATGCTGCACAATACATGATCCTGCATTATGCTCAAAGAGTGGGACTTTGTTATGCGGCAGTAGTGTTGCTGGCCACTATCAGCTGTTTCAATTTACACTCGCCCCAACAGTCCTACGTTGTAAACACAGCCAGCATGGTGAGGAGGGGGTTTGTCAACTTGCATCGCGTGCGTCTGTGTAGGAGCCTGAATTAATACTCCATGTAGTATTGGATGACATGGTTTCATCAGTGTTATCATAGCTTTTTGGTACACAGCGGCTACAGTTGTTGCAATATGTGTTTGAAACAGTGAGGCGCTAGAGTGCGCCATCTGTTTGAATGCAATATGTGATTTCAACGTTAGATGGGAGAAATTCCTACACACCGTGGCTTTAACTAGAAAAAATACAAGTAAAAAAGTGACCAAGCGGTGTTCTAAGCAAGTTATTGCGTGCAGTAGTCTACCCCTTTTCTTTCCCTTTCTCTGTCACTATCACTCTCTCTCTTAAACACACACACATAGACATACCTTGTAGAGCACTGCAACACTGCTTGTCCCTGCCATCAGCCCTTGCACTCGTATTGGCTGTAGCTTGCCAACAAGTTCCCAACAGGTCCAATTACAACCTTGATTTCAAAAATGTTGGGACACTGAAAAACGTAAATGAAAACCGAATGCAATTATTTGTAAATCTATTTCGACATACATCAATCAGCCAAAACATTAAAACCACTGCTGGGTGAAGTGAATAACATTAATCATCTTGTTACATTGCAGTGGTCCATTGGGAAACCTTGAGTCCTGGCATTCATGTAAATGCTAACTGATGCGGTCCACCCACCTAAACACCGTTGCAGACCAAGTAAACTCCCTTTGACAATGGCACTTGACGATGGCAGTGCCCGGCTGATAGGTGTATATTCACTTGAATACAGTACAAAGACAAGCTATTTAATGTTTAAACTGATACACTTTATTCTTGTTTTTTTGTTTGTTCTTGTTTTTTTTTGTAAACATACACGCTTGCCTGTATTTGCCTCTAACCTGGGGCTTTTACCAACCAAAATGTGTCACTGAGCGGAAAATCAGGGCTTAAGTCCTGTGCAGTGTGAACTAGGTATCACCAGACAGACAAGATATTTTACACTGCCAGATTTTTTCATTCCCCCAATGTGTTTTCCTCTGTTATGTGTGTGCATCTCCAGGTGTCCATCTCCGCAAGCAGCACTCATTCATTGAGACTGGAAAAAAGTGTCGTTACTGCGACGCCGTTTTCCATGAGCGCTACGCCCTGATCCAACATCAGAAGTCACATAAGAACGAGAAGAGGTTCAAATGCGACATGTGTGACTACTGCTGCCGCCAGGTGTGTGCACACTAACGTCTTTGAGTACTGATGCTAGCATTTTCGTAGCAAGTAATGTCACTTGAATATTAAATGTGTCATCCAACTGAAATAATTAAAGAATATTCATTTTTGAATTACAGCAATGGTCGTGGCTCTGTGAGTTGCTCACCATCTTAGTAAAGTGTGTCTGCTGGTAGATGCATAGTAATTTTACTGTACACGTAAGAAGTCATCAGAGTCTTTAAGATTCATCCTCTGGGCACCATGAAGGCCATCCATCCAGTAGCAGACATGGTGATGGACAGACCCACAGATAGATCAATACAGGGCAATGCCGGTACCATAGCTAAAACGTGATTTGAACTGCTCTATAGTACTGTCGGTTTAACTGTGGTATATAACTGTGCGTCCTGCTGGGTCCAGGAGCGCCACATGGTCATGCATCGTCGAACCCACACTGGAGAAAAACCCTATGCCTGCAGCCAGTGTGAGAAGACCTTCAGGCAGAAGCAGCTGCTGGACATGCACTTCAAACGCTACCATGACCCCAACTTCGTCCCCACAGCCTTCGTCTGCCCCAAGTGTAGCAAGACCTTCACTCGCAGGGTAACAACACTCTTTCTACCTGTCATATACCTCTTAGGTGGTTCAACATGGGCTAAAAAATAATACGTTTTAAAAGTCAACAGGCTACCTAACAGTGCGTTCTTGCAGAACACCATGGCCCGACACGCAGAGAACTGCAGCGGTGAGGTGGAGGAAGCAGAGAATGGAGCGCCGACCCCAAAAAAAGGGAGAAGAGGGAGAAAGAGGAAGATGAGGAGCAGGAGAGATGAGGACGACAGCGGTGAGAATTTTACATTGCATACAAGTGTGGGCATGATGCTGTGTTTGATCTGTTCTGATTACACAGTGGCCGCGGGTCCTTAAAATGTCTCACACAGGGCGTCAGTAGCTTAGTGGATAGTGCTGGTGCCCCATGTACAAAGGCGATGCCTCGCTGCAGCAGTTGCAGGCTCAGCTACAGCTTGTGGCCCTTTGCTGCATGTCACTCAAATTCAGATTGATTGGGTCTCAAATGTTTTTCAGTCACCAATGTAATTTTTGGTGTTGGCGCCACAGGAAACATCATTTTAACGTCTTTGTTGTATCTCTGTGTCATGCAGAGGAGGATCATGCTGAACCAGATGAGGATGAAGAGGGTGAGGGTGAAGAAGAGGCAGCACTGCTGCAGGAAGAGGAGGAGCCAGAAAACATGGAGCTGGACCAGGCCCCTGCTGCCATCCCAGTACCGGCCCCTGATGAGCCACCGGTCAAGAGGAAACGAGGCCGACCCCCAAAGAATGCCCCCAAGCCTCCAACACCCAGCAAAGCGGTCAGAGTGGCGACCAAGGCGACTGCTTCTGGTGAGAACACTGACAGGATTTATTAGACCTGTTGATGTTGAGCACTTTGATGGAAAACAGGATGCATTTTGTCTTGGGGTGGTCACATGCAATAATTAAGTGTTGTGAAACATGCACTACAGCTAAAAAAATAAACATAATGCTAAAGCAGTGCGGTTCCTATCAGTCATAATTAAACTGCTGACCAAGACTTTCAAAGCATTGCAGCTGAGAAGGACTGTTATGCATTAAGATTTCAGACTGGATGTTATTTTACTGAAACTTGCATGTCATGCTGAACATGCACAAACAAAAGTTGTATTAAGTGACCTATCAGTTTGCAGCTTTCAGAGAGATTGATATATATAGTTGTTACTGAGTGTGCTGAAGAACTGCGAAACTCAACATCTCAGCTGGCTTCTTGGATCTTTCCATCTGCCTTATAATTTGCAGCATTTTTATGAAATGTCATGTCAGTTTTTCTGTCAACTTATCCCAGTTGAACTTTACCATTGTACAGTGCTGTGCTCAGCGGAACATGCCTTTATTTTACACACAGACCACACTGCCTGTGTGAGCAATTTGTGACGGCTACCTCACTGAACTGCTGTGGCTCGCATGTGTGCAGTGCTCACACAGTGTTGCTGCTGCAGAGGGGCCTGCTGCTGTGACTACTGTATTTCCACAATTAAAAGCCACAAATTGAATTTACAGCTCACAGACACTTACCTGGTGTTTGTGTGACATGTAGGGTCAGGAAAAAATGTTGCACATTTCTGATCTGTCATTTGTGCCATTAGTGTTGACTGTACTATGTGAATGCTGCTGCCACACTGCCTGGCCCACTGAGCCCCCGTTCAAACGAATTGTTGAATATTCGTATTCAAGACGTATCTTATTTTGAGATGTTCCCCCACTGAGCAGTCACTGAGCAGCGCTTTTCACACTGGCAGTGTGGCTGCTCTACCTTGTTAACACCGGCACTGAAATAAAAAAACAAGAGTTTCTGTGATGCACGTGTTGCTCACACAGGCAGTGTGGCTTAAGTGTTAGTCACCATATCTAAAAACAAAAATAACAGAATAACTCACAGCTGAATTGTATACAAACAAGTCTTAAATAAACTGCAAAATATGATGAGGACAGTTTCATTAACAGTGCATGTATGCTCAATATGCAAACATATAGCATTATCATGAATAATCAGTCTATTCTATTCTATTCTATTCTTAACACAAAAAGACCAGAGATGATCAGTCATTGTCAAATTCTGTTTTTTCCATCATTCGAAAGAATGGCCACTTTTTTGTTCTCACAACCCCTGAATGCAGCATCTGAATGTGTCCTTGTTATTGTGTTTTGTAGCTGCTGCCATCATTCAGGTGGAGGATGAGAGCACCGGAGCAGTGGAGAACATCATAGTGAAGAAGGAGGATGGCGACGCCTCTGCAGCGACACCTCTGGAGCAGGGAGTGGCTCTGACAGTGGAGGGGGTGGGGCTAGATGGGGAAGGGGTGGAGACTGTTGAGCTGGCTGTGAATGAAGAAACAGCGGCCGCCGCTGCCAACGGAGATCTGACACCAGAGATGATCCTCAGCATGATGGACCGGTGAACACAACACAGCCGCACACATGCAGCTGGACTATGAGTCAGATTGGCAAATACACATTAACATTTCCACATCCATGGCCTTCACCCTCATGTTCCATCAGTGTGAGCTTGTCATGGCGGCCATGCACAAAGAAGGGAAGCTGCATGTAAATACATTCACACAGTAACTCCACATCCATGTACATCAACTGCATACTGATGTTTGTGGGTCTCACACACACACACACACACACACACACACACACACACACAAACATACCATATCCCACTACACATACCTGTATCATCTCCCACATCATATACAGATATCGTCCAAGCTAACGACAGACTGCTCTCTGCTCTTAAATGCTTTTTTCAGTTTGAATGTCTTCTGAATGAATCATTGTGTATTTTGCTACTTGTTTCTACCCAAAGCCACATCCTGTGGCAGTCTCTACCCACACACTCTGCAGTTATTGTTCAGCTCCTCTCTGTGTTGCTCTGCCAAAAGGAGACATCATTTGATCTACTTTCACTCTGATTTTCTGCTGTCCCGCTTGCTGTTCTTGCGACTATGCTGATTTTGCAAATTCCAAGCCTTTATATGTGTATATATAGATATAAATGTAGTTTTTCCTAATGAAGCGTAGTATATGGTACTTGAGTTTGTCACTGAGATACCACTTGCTTTCAGTCATATGATCTGTATTTTATTTCCCCCCAAACTATGATTTTCCTCCTCGGCCTGTGTAAACACATGGTCCATGTTGTGGTGTTTGTACAATGAGGCTTTTACAGAAGAAAGTTGTCAGAAGGATTCTTCTTTATTCATGAGCAAATGGGCACAGGTAGATCACATTCAGATGAACTGAAGTCAGTAATTTAGCTTTCTAGTTCATCTGTTTGACATCCACGCTGCCTGCAGTCAACCTTGTCCTAATGGAATCTTGCCCTCAGCTCATGCTAATGAGTTACTTGAGATAGCTGCTAATTTAGTTTCCAGTCACCAACATAGTTATTTTTCAACTGTTTTCTATTTTCTTCTACCTCTCACTGATGGAATATATTCGTCATTCAAAGTTAACGTTCCTCCTTCTCCTGTTCTACATTTTGAAGGAGTTCGTTTGTCACCACATGAACTGAATGATCCCTGTCAGTTGGAGAAAATCCTGGTAGAGTTAGTAAAACATTGTACTAAAGTTGTGATTTTGAACATTCCAAATCCTTCAATTAACATGGAATTATGTCTATGCATTTGAATCATCGCACTTGAAGTAAAAGGCAGTAACAAACTCAAACATTGTTTTGCAAGCTAATATCAGACACTTTTATTTTTCCTTGAAATGGATTCACATCCCAGTTAATGTATTGCTTGGAACAGTTATCTAAGACCAGATTGTGAATCAGTGTGTAACTCAAACAGCCCTCTCCCCCCACAATAATCAGCCAACTGTGGCAGGTGGTCTGCATGTAAATACACATATTAAAACCTTTGCTTTTCAGTTTCTTGTGAACATTTATAATGTTTTTGAATAGCTGATTTAAAGATGTGTTGGTTTCATTGACATGGTAAACATGTTGGTGCCATAGCTGGTCCCCATGTCCCCAGCCTGTAAAGGTGGTTAGCAAAATGACCTCTTCATCATGCTTTCGTTCCATAGATGAGTACCCTCTTAACCAACCAAACTGAACTAATCTGAACCACTATCAGTTTTCTGTGTATATTTTGTTGCTCATAGCGATACAAAAGTGTTTTCAGTTTTACAGATAACTGTTTGACAGTTTTCTTTTCTGGCCAATTTGTAGTTGCCACTGCATTTCTCTGCAGCTGGTTCAGTCATATGACAGAAGCTTTGTCTCATTCTGTTCTCCTTTAACATTTGGCCCGCAGGTGAGTTTAGCATTACCTGTAAAGGAACAAGAGGTTTTTGAGTATCTGCTGAAAGATGAAACTGTTGGGCACTTATCTAAAAACATACTGAATGAAGTTTATCTAGTAAAACAGCCTTCTTGTTCTTTTTTGACAGGTAACATACTGTTTTTGGAAGCCGTGTGTTTTATTTGCTGTAACATGTGACTTAATTGGGTAATGAAGAGGGCTCTTCCACACTGTCCTCAGCCCTGGATTAAAGCTATTCACTCAAGTCCTGCAGTTGCATTAACCCTGGGCTATCCCTTGCAGCTGACACTGAGGTTTGTCCTCTCCAGCTCAGTCACTCCAGATAAGAGTTAGCCCTCATTTGTATTTAAAAAGATCGCTTTGTGAATCAAAGTGAAAACCAAAAGTAATCTTCATGGTCCAAATTTCAGCAAATCATATGATTTGATTCTTTTGAAGATGTGTTAGGGTTTAAAGCTCTGAAGTGATCTGATTTCCTAGTGGGCTTGACCACAGGTTGTGATGGTTGTTATGTGGCCTTCCTTTTATGACAATACCTGTTATTGTCAGGTTGAACCATTTCCTCTGTAAAAACTTTGGTTAGATGCCCAGCATTGTAAAACAAGGCTGTAAAGAACCATGAACACAGAAATGGTCACAGAAAAAAATAGCAGTGCCAAGATACTGATGGAAGGTTTCTGAGGAAATCAGTGTTTGGATATCAAATTGACACTTTTATAAGAATCTTTCAGAAACATTTATTGTACTGCTTTTGTCTGAGATCTCATTCTGTAAAACAAAAAAGGACAAAATATTCTGTTGTCAACTTATCATGGTGTTCTGCAGGCGGACGAATGGAAGACAGATGTTTGACTGTTCTCATAGCAACAGCATTTTTTTGTTTGTTTGCACATTGCTTGTTTGTTTTGGCAGAAGAATTGAGAGAACGGTTTTAAGATGGTTTTAAACATGTCCGTTTTAAGACCGAGAAAACAGAAGAAAACTTTGACATCATTTTTGGAAATGAGACACTGTACAGCTGATGAAAAATAAAATCATCCTAATGGGCCTATGACTGCCACGTGCTTCTTTTCTTTCAGTTTTACAGCAGTGGGGCAGTGTTAACACTGTGCGTGTGATGACAGAAGTCTAAAGGAGCACAAACCTGTCCAGGCCTTTGGCATGTGTGTGTATTTAAAGGGATAGTTTAGTTTTTTGAATTGGGGTTGTACGGTTAGTTATCCATAGACAGTATGTTAAATACAGTAAATGTCAGTGTGTGTGCTCTAAGTTTGGAGAGGCAAGCTGGAGTCCAACATGGAAGCTAAGCAATGTACTGCTGTGGAGGGGTCAGCAACAAAATGTTTTTTAGCCACATAAAATAAGTCCCACCTAAAAAAACAATACCACTTTAAGTGTGCGCTATATTGGGAGGGCTTCCACTGCTCTACCTTTCTGTCAGACAGCCCGTTCTGAGCAGTGAACAGCTTCAGTTCACCATTTATGCTCTCCTCAAAACCACCAGACTCCATTGAGGAAAAACAGTAATTTTAGCTCATTGGACACCAGCAGCTCCTGTGTTCAGACAGCTAAAATGACTGTTTAGTCGAGTCTGGTGGCTTTTAGAAGATCATAGATGGGTAACTGGTAGATCAGCAGCTCTTGTGTACAGCAGTGTTACTGTTTTTTCTCAATGGAGTCTGGTTTTCAAGAGTGAGAGAGAATGGCTGTAATTTCCCGTTGGAAATCATTGCCTGACATTGAAGTAAAGATGTTAAAGTATTCTCAATATAGCCTACACTTGAACTGATGTTGATTCTTTTTTGAGGTGGCTAAAATACATTTCGTTAGTGACCCCTCCACGGTAGTAGATTGTTAAGCTTCCATGTCAGATTGCTTTATAGAGGGATTTTAATGAAGCTCAGCACAAGTTCAATCAGGAAGACTTTATTTGTGGTCATCCGTTCACAATTCTCTCCCTCCCACTGCTTTCTCTAATCAGCTGACTATGGGCATTCACTCCTCTAGTTATCCAATCAAATTTTGCCACAATCTCTTATCAGCCAATCAGGATGCTACTGCAAAATTTTAAAACAGCTCTCCTCTGCTGCTGTCAGCTGTTATTTTAGGTGGAACTGTTGTGCCCTCCTCCACCTCCGCTCACCTCCAGCCATCGCATTTAGAGTCCAGGACGACTTCACCAAAGTCTCATTCCTCCACTCATCCAGATAATCGATACTTCTCCATCTTCATCACTGCCACCATCACCAGCTTCTAGACCCAGGGGGGTTCCCTATTCGACTATAGATTCATCACCCTCCTTATTCATCATACCATCTCTATGGGGGTCTTATCGTCCACATTTTTCATTATAATACACATGTTAACAAATATTATTTTTACTATTAAAAAAACAAGTCTCTTCTGATTGAACTGGTTTAAATCACCAGGTCCATTTGATTTGGAGAGGAGGAGACCACGGTGAATAATTCGACTCACGGTAAAACCTCCTGAACGTCTGAATTTTAAGTTACCATAAAACCTCAACTAATAGCCCAGGCTATTATTTGCTTTAATCACTTAAATCAACAGACCTGTATTGAGGACAGGTGTCTATATGGGACAGGCCTTTTTTCCACACAGAACTGTTGCTCAGCAAAGATGGGAAAAATGACCAAAAATGGTAATTATTTAAACCAATATGAATATTACTTGTATAAAATGAGGCTTCAGATAATATGTAATTTATAAATCATTCATTAGCTCCCACAGACGCATCAGAGAGAGAAAAAGTTACAGCACTTGAAGATTACAGCACCTGGTACACTAACACACTACGTTATCCCGTTAAAATGGGTCTTACTCAGACAGACCTTTATTGTCAAAATGTGTAGCCACACCAGGCCAGTAAAAGGGACTAAGCTTTTATTTGAAGTTTTACAGTATTACAGAAAAGGTGAGCACACATTAGCAGGTGCTAGACTAACAGCCCGTCAGTGACGAGCTGAACAGCGTTAGGAAAACACTGATTTTAAAAATAAAACTTCATTATTCAGTGTTTTCACGGCTTTTAATCACCTTGTCATCTGTAGATAGTTCAGCTCCCTGCAAAAATCTCATGAATAAACACTGAGGGAATCCTAAACGGGAGTTCACGCTTGGCACACGTGAGGTGAGGTCCATATTCTTTTTCTGAATTATTTATATTTGTTTGAATCACTGTGAATTAAATACTTCGGACTGCTGGACAGAATCAACAAGACTAGGGATGTTCGATATTGGCTTTTTTACCGATATCCGATATACCGATATTGTCCAACTCTTAATTTCCGATACCGATATCAACTGATACCGATATATGCGGGGTCCCCCCCTCTCAGAAAAAATAAATAAAAGAAAACTAAATCATTTTAGGTAACTAACTTTACACATATTACAAACAAACAAAGATATCTCAAAAACTATACACCACATCTCTCATATTTTGACATTTTGAGTAAGAGGAGAAGTAGCTGAAGAGTTTGATATATAATATGTGCATGCTGTGTAAAAGTTGTTTCATTAAAAAAGTAAAAACCGATACCGATAATTTCCAATATTACATTTTAATGTCAATATCGGCCGATAATATCGGTAGGCCGATAATATCGGACATCTCTAAACAAGACATTTGAGGATGTCAGTTTGGGCTCTTGCGATGACTTTTGATGATTTATGTCATTGTAATTTTAATCAGATCATTGAAAACAATTAGTCAATGGGATAATCATCATAATTATGAAAGTTACTTTGCAGGCTGTAAATGTTCAGAACAGTAATGAACTACAAATTTACATAAATAGATCAGCAGTCAGAACAGAAGTAGGTTTAAAGTGACTTAAAACTTTATTTTAAAATGGATTGCTGGGATGAAAAACATCCATCTTTCTTACTGCTGACTGGATTGGTTCAGCATTCTGCAGAGGTGAAGGTGGAGGCCTCTGAATCAGCCTGCTGAGGAGCTGGAGCAAATGGATCTACAGAGCTGGGTGTCCTCTGGCAGCAGAGTTTCCAGAGGGACAGACAGCAACAGCATTCATAAAAAGAACAGATTATACATAAAAACAACTACCGGTACTTTCGTAAAACAGGGAAAACAGTTATGGCATATTTTTATTTATTCATGATTAATTGGTTAATTGTGCTCCTATCCCCCTGGCAGCAGCAGCAGAAAGATGCTGTATTGTCACAGTAAGCTGATAAAGCACACATCTACTTATATTACTATATTGTGATCTTTTGCACATTCCTGCACAGCTCTTTCATTTTAATACAGATTGTGCATATTTTAATAGTATATTTCATATCTTTTATCTTAAATGTTTATATTACACATTTTAAGGTATACTGTGCTATAAAAATTGACAGTTAGCATACTGTGTACATTTGCTAATCTATGATATTGAAAAAAAAAAAGGTGACTTGATGGAGGATCTGAACTTTACTTTAGCTTTTTACACAAACTTCCATTTTAAAAAATGGTTTCAAAAAGGGTTGTGGAAGTCAATCTCAAATTTATTTTTTACACAAAGTTTTATTAAAAAAGTGATTTCAAGTTTAATTATAGTCATAAAATGTTTATTCATCCAAAAATAACTCCTCCGGTTATAACTCTGTAATACCCTGATACCATGAAACCATGATATTTTCTGAGACAGTCATCGTGCCGTGAAAATTTCATACCATTGCAACCTTAGTTCACACTACTCTTGTTATGCTTCATAAGATTCCTGTACCTGGATGGTTTGGAGTCAGTGGTCAGTGATTTACGTCCTTCACTGCTCTTCTCAGGAAAGTCTTTGACGCTGGATCATGTTCCCTGAATGACGGTGCTGTCCAGGGTCTCCAGCAGCCTCATTAACTTCTGCTCAGTCTCAGACGACTTCTCTGAGTCCTGCAGAGGACAGACGACATCAGAGCTTTGATTATTAGGGATTGTCTAAACCTAGAAGCACAAATAGGGCTAAAAGTGAATAATGTTTATTTCAATGCATCATTTGCTTGCACATTTAAGGGTTTAAATCTTCTGTTTAGTAAGATTACAAATGATGGAGGGTCAGTCGATTTACATATACATCAACTCACAAACAATTTAATAAAAAAATAAATGGCACAGATGAAGGCCTCCCCACAATAATAAAGTTACAATACAGTGTTTTATATTTCTGACCTGTTAGCATCTGTGTTTTATATGTTACAGATTTTTGTGCTGCTTTTATGTTTGATGTTTTTCATTATGAGGGACAATAAAGTCATATTCGAGTTTTACCTGTTCAGCCAGTAAAAATGCTTGCGGTTATTCCTGGATCAATGAACCACGTGACAACCTTTTGAACAGATTTCTCGATCAGAATAAATACTGTATGTAACTGTGACATCTCAGCAGTGAAGCTGTTCTTTTCAGTCATCCATGACTGCAGATGTCTCTGGCTTATAGGCAGAAAAATCTGTCTGTTTGTTAAAAACCATGATACTGCAGTGGCCCGGGTTCGACTCCAGCCTGTGGCCCTTTGCTGCATGTCACTCCCTCTCTCCCCCTTTCACACTTGACTGTCCTATTGATTAAAGACAAAATGCACCCCAAAAATATATTGAAAAACAAAAAAAAACAAAACATGATACTTTTCATCCCTCCGACTTAAGCTTTGTGTCAGAATATGTTGTAGGCAAGTAACTATGGATGCATATTTTTGCATGTCAAGAGTGCTGACCTACCCGTCCTAGTTAGAATATATGCTGAAAAATGAGGCGGCTGTTCAGTTATTGCTATAGCACAGATGTATCCAGTGGTGGAGAGGAACTGAGCACATTAACTCAAGCATTGCACTTAAAGGTCGAGAGTCTAGACTTTAAGGGGATATAGTGGCAGAAATGAAATACAGTAGGTATATTTTCTTTGGACTGTGTGCTTTTACCGTCAGGATGTGTCTGAGAATGATTTCTGCTTCCTGCATGACACCTTCCAGCCGCCTAATCCTGCTGCTCTCCCTCTGGAGCTCAGCCCTCAGCTGACCTGCCTCAGCTGTTTTTTGAGAGCTCTGCTTGGTCACTGAGGCCAGGCTCCATCTGAAAACACGAGACACAGAATCACACTGTTATTGCTAGGACAGTGGGGGTATAGCTCAGTAGTAGAGCATTTGACTGCAGATCAAGAAGGCTCTGTTTCAAATCCAGATGCCCTCTGACTCAGCTTTAGTATCCTGTTATCTGCTTCCTTCTAGGAATGGAGATTAGGGGTGGGTAATATCATGATATTTTGATAGTACTTTTTGCGATAATGATATTCTTGATGATATGACAAATTAGATATATGTATATATATATATATATATATATATATATATATATATATTTATGTATACACATATCTTATTATTATTTAAGAAAGTAGAATTGCAACAAAATAAGATATAGTTAGTATAGTATAGTAAAAAACTAAACAAAAATCATCTCTCATCAGTTTGTAAACTACAACAGTTACTTGGAGTGAGATTCAGATTCTGTATACAATATTAATAGTTCAACAAAATAAAATCTACCACAAATTACACATTCAAAAAGCTCCCACATACATTACAAAGTACCCTGGGATCTACATATACATAAATCAATAGGCCTTTTCCTTCTTTATGCTCTGCCATTTCTCCTCTAATTAACACCCTGTAACCTGAGACAGGTTGTTATGCCACAATTACTATTGCATTTTCACATTATATATGTAGTTTTTTGTTTAGCCGTGAGGTCTCGGAAGTTTACATTACCAAGGTTTAATTTAATAAATCACTTGACGTACGGTGAGAAAGAAGAGGGAGAGACGCTGTGCTCCTGCTGGCGGAGCCACTGAACAAGTTCCCTCTGCAGGGAGGGTAACTCCCTGAAAGAGTCAGGTCCGGGGCTGTTCATAAAACATTCAGGATGCTCAGGCCTAACAATGCCGCAGTTTGTTCCACACTATTGGACCTTCTCCTCTTTTTGCAACCACGGGAAAGTCCGTAATAATTTCGCTTTCAGCCATGCTTGTTGTTGCCCTGGGTAACAGTATGATGTCAATATGTCAACAAGCCAAAATATTGTGAGTATCAGGATATTAATTTTTCATATGATATTAAAAATCATACCGGTATTATAGTGAATGAGATGATATGGCACACCCCTTATAGAGATAGTGAAGTTGATTAATAATTAGCACAGAAAAAGGGTGTTTGAAATTGAATCATGAGGAATATAATTGTTCTTAAAAATGCACTTTACATGACAGTAAATGTGAATCTGAACCCTCAGTATGCCCAGTAGAGAGAAAGTAAACTTATACTTGATAGCCTCTTCTTCAGCCCGCATCCTCTCATAGGCAGTGGTGAGGTTCTTTAGCTCCCCCCTGAGCTGCTGGAACATCTTCTCCTGCTGTTTCATCTCCTGAAGAAGAGAAGATGTTGAATGATTCTGGCAAGGTAGGACAAGGTTAAGGAAGTTCTGTTGCTAACCTTAGGTATTAGCATGCCTTTCATGTGTTTCCAGCTGACCACTTGTGATCAGATTTCATTACTGCCCTGTGCACAGTTATCATGCCCACACATTTGCTGGCTGCTCTGTAGCATTCTTGCTAGATAGTTGTGTCATAACAGCTGGAGATCTCGTGTCAGCAGAATTCAACACCTCTCCTTTCACAGGGCAAAACGAGCAATGGTCATGCAACACTTCATCCAACCCGACATAAAATGGGTGAGTTATAGAGCTTTCACCGCACTGTCACCCAAACAACCACCACGTCCAACACTGATGACACAGTCCTTGTCTGGGATGCATCAGGACACATCAGAGTTTACACTACAAAAGATATGTGGTCAAATGCGTCCTGGACCACCATAAGTGGTTTGAGTGATCAGATACCAATGCGTATTAGTGTTAATTGAGACTTGTATCTAGTGCTGTTCACTTGTGACATGATAATATCAAGTCTAAACTGTCGGGGTGGAGGAAAAAAATCAATACAGCATAGTATCATGATATTTCTCATGGCGATATCGTATCAATACACGGCCACCAAGTATCAATCTTTTATTATATCCATTATTAATTTTTACAAATGGGTGAGTGACAAATAAGGGTTGACAAGATAAGCAATTCAAAAATAGTTTTAAAAGCATGCATCAGATTTGTTAAAATGTACATTCTGTATTTTTCTTGGTTTTATGTCATTTGAAATGACAACAACAGGTGTGTGGCATTAACTTGTGATGCCTGGACTTCAAGGTCAGTGGATTCATATGTGACTAAAACGGCACCTTATCTCGCAGAGAGCTGGCGACTGATGTCTCACGTTCTCTAAACTAGAGCAGTACGCATACAGTAAGTCACACCGAAGCAAACATTGCAGACCTCCTGCAAAGTGCAGCACAAGAATGAGACTGGGGTTTTAACAGACAACACTTCTGACTTGGTGTTGCTATTCAGTCTGCGGGATACCTGCATGTGAAGTGTTTCACTCACTACTTAATCTGGCCTCACAGAGGGCGTTAAATCTGCCAACAGCTGAGTTTGTCAGGTGTATACGGCATTTCTAACAGGTTTTATGATGTTGTTGGTCAGTCTGACTGCTTTACATCACATTATACTGCAATAAAAATGATTAAAATCAGATGAACAGACTAAAAACCTCCACAGTGGTGGCCAGTGCACTCTTCTACGCTGCAGTGTGCTGGAGAGGCAGCTTGATGGACAAAAACTTTGAGCAATTGGACAAGCTGGTTAAAAAAGCTGTGTCAGTGCTCAGCAGGAGACTGGACCCACTAAGAACTGTGGTGGAAAGGGGCACATTGAACAAACTGAAAGCTATAATGGACAATAGCAGACACCTTCTCCACAGAGGAGCAGCTGCAGCAGTCGGCTCATCTCACTGTGTTGCAGAACAGAGGGTTTTAGCAGATCCTTAGTCCCCATAGCAATAAAACTGTTACACACATCACATTAGTCACAACTGGCTGGATTGTGTAATGAGCAATTTTATTTTAATCTAATTTCTATTTGTGCTATTCTTTTAACTTATTTTATCTTATGTCTATTTTAATAACACTGTATTATTGTTGACGAGGGGAAGTGTGGTTGTTGTTTTTTTATGAGCTGCTGGAGCAGTTGAATTTCCCTTCAGGGATGAATAAAGTTCTTTCTATTCTATTCTAAAACTGATGTTGACAAAGTTTTCCTTATATATCCCAATAATATTGTATCTTGATGACCTAAGTATTGTGATAATATCGTATCATGGATCCTGACAATTCCCACCCCTACTAAACAGGCTCTCCATGTCAGTGTTCCAACTGGTCTGAAATATCCTTGTTGTGGCAGCTAGCAGACAGAGCTGGCAATTTATTACCTACTGGCACCACAATGGTCTACTACTTTGACGCTGACTTTTGCCGAATAGCGGCCACAACCGAAAGGCTGCACATGCTATTGTCGCACCCCAACCCTATTAGGATATACCCCACTACACAGGGGTAGAGCATTCAACTTCAGATCAAGAGGTGTCTGGATCAAGTCCGGGTGCCACCTGAGTCATAATTGTATCACTTCGCTGCAGATACAGTCAGTGGTTGTCCTCCTACCTTCTTGCAGGTGAGGCTCTCTTGGGTAATCTTGTCGGACTCTTTATTTAGAAGGTCCCTCTCAGACATAAGATCCCTCTGTTTGTCTTGCAGGACATCTCTCTCCTTCTTCAGAGTCAAGATTTCATCCAGCCAGAACGGGAGCTGTTGCAGTCGCTCACTGTGAACAGCTCTCTCCTCCTGAAGAACCTCTGAGGCCTTCCTCTCAATGCATGCCACCACTCTGATTTGCTCATTTTCAATCACACTGTTGTTGGAGGACAGTGTAAACATTTACTGATGAACATTTTGAAGCAACAATCAAACAAAAGATCAGCATGAAAAATTTCCCTGCAGAACTCTGTCCTAGACTTTACTTTGTCATGTCTGACTCTGCTTCTTTCATCACTCTGTCGATGGCAGCTTCATGCTCTTCCCTCTGACTGACCAGCTTCTTCTTCAGAGGCTCTATGTTGGACACCAGCCTCATCAGCAGCTTCTTCTTCTTCTGAAACTCTGCAGATTTTGCAGCTGAGGGGAAGAAAGGAGTGTAATCTAGGTGGAGTCCCAAAAAACTGTTGTATGCCTGATGCGTGCTCCCGTTGGCTCGTGTTGGGTTGGCTGATCACTTTTCAATAAGCTAGCAAAACTGCAACCTAAAAAGTTGTTTATTAATGTAATCATTGCCTTAATCCCAAAATCAACCCTACAGGAGACCAAACTGTGTTTGGCATCAAAATACTTATCTGAAAAACAATAAAGTGATTATTCAATAACGAAAATAATAGCAAGCTGCAGCAACCCCAAGAGGGTGGAAGATGAAACAACTGAAGCTGCTGTGTGACAAACATTTTACTGTCTCACCCTGCATCCTAATCTCTGAGTTCTGCTCATCAATCTGGTCCTGCAGCTCCTTCATCTGCCGGCTGTGCTGCAGCTTCAGGGAGTCTCTGTCCTGTTCGGCAGCCTGCTGCTGATGCTTTATCTGCTCTGTCAGCTCATCCACCGTCCTCACTTTTTCAGCCACTGAGCGTTTCAGGTACTCTGTGGTGTCTGCCTTGTCCTTCTGCAGCGTACTGTACTGAGAGGCAAGGTCCTTGTTCTTTTTCTCAAACTTGTCAGATTCAAGCTGACATCTGCAGGATTAAGATGCGTTATTATATTTAAGACTACACTGAGATTGTTGTTTGGATTAAAATGATAATTTACATAACTGAGAGCACCAGAGTTCTTATCATGTTGAAATTGTTACTCAAGCTTGTCCTAACAGTACATCAATAGTGAGTTGAAATATAGTGATAACTCTAGGAACCAGCAGCCAGAGAGGGCCCGTAAAAAATCCACAAAATGCTTTATTTTGTAACACAAGATCAGCGAAATTTAAATGAGGAACCAATAAATATAAAGACTTTAGGGCTGATAAACCATGCACCATACTTTCTATTGTATATTTTGGATACAATTATTTGGCATACAACATGCAATGATCTACAAAGGAAGTGGAACTCAAACCAAGATCCGTTAAATGAATATCAACATTGTGAGCACTGCTCTTAAATACATGAAAAAACAACAGACGTAAAAGTACAAGACCATGCTTTGCCTAGGCTGAATGCTGAAATAGTGAATGTTCAACAATTTTTATTGTTTCAGTCATTTTTTAAGCAAATATTTGCAAGTTCTTGCTTCTAAATTGAGAGTATTTGCTGCGTTTCTCTGTCATGACTGATGGTAAATTGAATATCTTTGGATATCTTGCACTGATGGTTTATTAAAACACACAATATCAATATATAAATATTTCACCTCAGATTCTAGGGAGTTATAATCGGCATTTTTCAACATTTGACAGACATAACAATTTATCAAAGACATCTGCAAATGACCAACTCTTAACATGCAGTTTTGGGGGTAACACATTACAAAAGTAATGTAACACATTTTTGTAATGTGTTACAGTAATATATTAAGTTTTAGCTGAAACAAAGTAATATAATGTGTTACAGGATTATAGATTATATCATTACATTTACAGTGTCACATAATGTGTTATCATCTGAAATAAACGGTTTACGGTTTTCATTTTCCATTCATCCACACTCATCCAAACCGCTCCACTTCTGCCAGTGTGCCAATTGAAAAAATATCCCCTGAAGGTTGTTTGTCCTGTCATTATACACTACATTACAGATGTGTGCTGGTGATCAGCACATCTGGGTCATGCCATACTGTGCATTATTATGTTCAGTGTGTTTCCATTAGCACACCTACAACTATTACAGCGCATTACGTTCTGCTTCAGTGTCCTAAAGCTGCCTGAGAGCAGGCGGAGTTGGCCTCCGATTCGTTTTTAACTCGTCCTGTGATCAGCACATCTGGGTGATGTTAGTATATGTTGGATGTGTTTCCATTCATATCCCCTACAGCTGCAGAGTAACACTGGCACACTGTCCCGTCGTTACGTAGGCTATATCTCTCTCCCCAGTGCTGCTGTAGCTGACCAGCACACCAGGAACTGGCAGGTGAGTTCTTCACCACTGGTGTTTCAATTTGCACTTATTTAATTGCATCCCATTCTGTTTGTTGTGCTAAGCTCAACATTTGTTTATTGTGTTTCATACCATAAGCCCACAAATATTTATCTATATATACTATATATATATCTATATATACACTATACTATACTATATACTTTGATCCTCTGCCTGACCCACCTCTTGTCAAAGGCTATTCATTTATTTTAAAAGGTGTAGCATATTTAATGGTTCTATAAGCAGGGGATTTTAATACAAAGTGGTAACCACTGTATGTGAATGCATGAATGGGTCAGACCTGCACAGCACTGAATTTGAAATGAACTGTAATAAACTGGAGCTTCTATGCTTTGATTACCTGCTGTGAAACAACATCACCCTCATCCATTTAAAATCAACATTAGTTCTGCTGAGCTCATTTTGATAAAACTAATGCAAAAGTGGTGTAATAAGTGACTTATTACTCTACACAGAATAATACTGTTAAGTAACTTATTACTTTCAACTAACTTAGTGATATGTAATTTATTGCATTTTCAGAGTAATTTGCCCATCACTGTTCACGCTTCACTTTTTATTAATTCTAGGTAGTATAGCTTGCTGTATTATATTTATTATATAGTATTTTTAATGCATCTATTATAAGAACGTATTTTGTTATATTTACTTTCACACTTTAATTCAGGTGTATTAACAGTTGGTTATGATCTGAGATTTCAATAATAATAAATCTCAATACTACGTTACCTTAACTTAGCCGAGGTCGTAGCTTTGTTCCAGTCAGCTAAGCACGTTTAACTAAATATGTTCTCATGAAATATTGTAACAATACATTTAACATGGCGGTAGTGAAAGTGATGTCTAAATTCTCACTAAGTTAACATATTATGTGTCACAATTTCAAACTGGTGTTAACAGTTAATGCTAACGTAGCTAACAACGCTGATGGACTACAGCTTTGTTTAATGAATTATAGGTTATATATTCTAAGTTTAAAAGATAAAACTATTACATATATCCACATTATCACATCACTTTGTGTTTAAATAAACTACCGGGGAATTAATTCCCCCCAGAAGAGAAGCAGGTCTGCAGTTAAAATTAACGTTAGCTAACCTTAGCTACAGGTTAACGTTAAGTTACCTTAAATCAGTCTTACCTCTCCAGCTGCTCCTCCAGATATTTGATTTGTGTCAAATACATCGACTTTTCTTTGTCCCCGGATATGATTATGCCTGCCATAGTTGTGCCGTTGTGTTTTTCCTGCAAATTCATCTTGCTTTATATTGTTTCTTGCCGTTTTTCAGAGTAATTTCCAAAGAAACTGCCAAGAAAGCGATAGAATATGGGGAACTACGTTTCTAGTTACTGCTACCTTCAGGGACTTCTGGGAAAGTTAAACTCTTTTCAAAGAATAAGCTTAGTCTATTGTTACCAAAATGTTTAAACATTTAAATTATGATATAATATAATAGAACAGAATATATCAGAAACAGTTCAGTTGTTGCTCGGGCATGCTGAGACTGCTTGTTATTTTCTATGCTTGTGCATAAATAAATAAATAAATAAATAAATAGATAGATAGATAAATAAACCAACCACGATTTTCCTTTTATGTGTGTACTTTTTTAAATGTATTTTTCTTTCTTTCCTTATGGCACTTTGTAATATCTGGTTTTACCATGTACTCAAGACACAATGACCACAACATGTAACTCATGCACCAACCCCCTGAACCAATTCTGCTAAACTACAAGCACAATTCCTGCTTTACACTCAAATTGCAGTTCTAAAACACACTTTTTTCAAAACACTACATACAATTCTCTGCATTTGTTTTCACAAGGAGCACACTGTCATTCAAAATTTAAAGTTAATTGCCCTACTATGCTCATCACACGGGCAAACACCTGTCACACAGTTTTACAATTAGCAATCAGAGCTTTAGTATAAAAGGGCAACAGGTGAGCTCTTCTGTTTTGGAGCAGTGGATGCCAACATTGGAAACAGAGGCAGAGCCAGAGCCAGAGGGGTGAGAGTAAGAGGAGGAGGATGGGGAGGACGAGGAAAGCCAAGGACCGTGATCTCTGATGAGATCCGAGCCACTTTGGTTGACCATGTGGTCACCCATGGTCTAGCAATGACGGAGGCTGGGCAAAGAGTACAGCCAAATTTGAGCAGGTATGTTGTAGCAGCCATCATCTGGAGTTTCCGAAATGAGAATAGGTAAGGAATCTACTCTCACTAGAAAATTGCAGTACTGCATATCAATACAGTACTCAATGAGTACAGTAGTACAGTACTGCCCGTGGACTGTTCTGTAGGACTGTAAAAATAAAGTATGTTCCAAGTATTTGGAAATGTGTTCCTACTTTGTATTCTACACAGTATTTACAGTATTTTACCATTTGTACCGCAGAACTGAAAGATTACCAACACAAGGTGGTCGGGAACATCTTCTGTCTCCTGAACAAGAAACTGAAATCATGAACATGGTCCTAGAAAATAACGCCATAACATTACGGCGAATACAAAGAAAAATAATAGAAAACAATGAGATATTTCAAAATACTGATAGGGTAAGATTATCAACACTGGACCGTGTCTCGCGCAGAAATAATCTGAGGATGAAGCAGGTCTACAGGGTGCCATTTGAACGCAATTTAGAAAGAGTCAAAGAACTGCGATATAACTATGTGCAATTAAGTCCTATACAATCCCACAATTGATGCATACTCTCAACACTGTATAAATTATATTTCAGTATTGTAATCACAATGATTGTGCTTCACAATAGTGACCACTCCATGTCTATTTCTGATATTGTCATGTGTGTTTCAGAGAGTCCTTGAGCTAGAGGTGGGCTGCAGTGGAGCACCAGTTCATCTTCATTGATGAGGTTGGATTCAATCTCACAAAAAGACGAAGGAGGGGAAGGAATAACATCAGCCACCGTGCCGTTGTTGAAATCCCTGGCCAACGCGGAGGGAACATCACAATGTGTGCAGCGATTACCCACCATGGTGTCATCCATCACATATGCTACCCTTGGCCCCAACAACGCTGCCCATCTGATCACATTCCTGGACACCCTACACAACGCACTCATTCCACCAGATCAGATAGATGGCCCAGAGCAGCTCAGGTAAGTTTCCACCGGGCTGCTCTGGTTCATAACTGGTTCACTGTCCACCCACGCTTTTTAGTTGTTTATCTCCCTCCATATTCTCCATTCCTCAATCCTACTGATTTTTTTTTCTGCCTGGAGATGGAAAGTGTATGACCGAAATCCACAAACGCGTATACCCCTTCTCCAAGCTATGGAAGACACATGTGCAGATATAGCAGTTGATGCTTTTCATGGCTGGATTCGCCATGCTAGGCGATATTTCCCCCGCTGCTTGGCCAGGGAAAACATTGCTTGTGATGTGGATGAGGTGCTGTGGCCAGACCGAAACAGAAGAGAGGATGCAGCATAGTTTTTTTTTGTTTGTTTGTTTTTACTGTAACTGTATACAGTAAATTCTTCTGTTAATGTATGTAGACCACTGTATGTGTAACTTTGTGTTGGTTGGCATGTACACTGTGTACATTGTTTTTGTGGGAAAATATATATATATATATATACCATGTATTTGTGTGTTCTGAGTATAAAAACAATATTCTAAAATGTTTTACAACACACTTATGTATGTACTGTCTGTAGTAAGTGTAACACTGAACAAAAAAGTCATTATGATGATGGAGAAGAAGTGTTTTCCATTCATCATAGTGTTTTACATTGAGCACATCAGTGTTCAACTGGTTCTTATAAATGTCTATTCATATGATGGTTTGTGTATGTCATTTGAAAACAAAATACTATTTTGAGAAGAAATAACATTGTTTTGAATGTTAAGTTTCATTTTGCAGGAGAATTGAGGGGTTTTGTCCATTGTGCGTGTGTTTTTTGATTTGTGTGTAGCGTTCTGAGACTATGAGGCATGCTTTCAGAAAAATGTGTGTAAACAATCGAGAAAAACTGTAATACAGGCTCTATAAATAAAATTTATCACAATTATTTATTCCATAATGTATTATTTATTAATTTATCTTTTTAATTGTATTCATTTATTTATTTAAGTTGTTCTGATTAGCTGATTAGTACTGTATCATACTGTAAACTGTGGCCTATAAATAGCCCTTGTGCAAATTATCTTTTTCCTTTTTTGCCTCCTGTCATTGCTAAATACAAGGCTTGTTTGAGATGAACTGTGCCTTTCTGTGAAAGTGAATGAGATGAATTATATTTGTGCGTAAAGTTGCAGGGTGGCAGAATAAGCTTGTCGTCCCTGGGCATTCTCAACAGTGTCTCATCTAACTAGGTATAGAAGGTCTCTTCCTCTTCATTTGGCAGTACATCCAACCGGCCTCACAACTGCAGACTACATGTACCCTCGCCAGCTCAGGACCTCCACATCTAGCGTCTTCACCAAGTTTGTCTGCGATCAGCCACCTGGACAGCTGATAGATTGGATTGCAAACCCAATCCCTCTCTGGTGGACATTCCTGCGGTCAGCATGCCAGTGGCACACTCCCTGAAAACTAGACATCTGTGGCATTGTGTTGTGTGATCAAACTACACATCTTAGAGTGGCCTTTTATTGTGACCATCCCAAGGCTTTTAACTTATTTGTGACCAAAATTTGAGAGAAATGTATCTATTGAGTGCACAAATGTTTTCATACTTCCATACATCGCGATTTATGTTGATACTTTTACTTGATCAAAACAACTCACCTGCACGACAAGATGTTTTTATTGTAATGCGTGTTTTGGTGCCCCCTGGTGGTTGTAAATCATTTAAATAGCCTTACACTGGCTGTGCATGGACCACAGCACTTACCGCTCTGCAAATTAAACACCACGTGTTGGTCTTATTTGATTTGTGATTGCTCTTTTGTATTTGCGCTTTCCTGCGTGTTTTTCTTCGTAAATGAAATCTCATAAACAGTCTGAGGCTTGACTTTGTGAAACTTTTCTTGACTGTGCTGTGTCTCTCTGTGTGGGAGGTTAGAGGTTCCTGACAGCTCAGTTGTGTCTACGTTCACTTCAATAGTGACTCAAGATATGGAACAGGATGTGTGTGTGTGTGTGTGTGTGTGTGTGTGTGTGTGTGTGTGTGTGTGTGTGTGTGTGTGTGTGTTCATGAGCCAAAAATGTGTGCACAATAAGCAAGAAAAGGTGATGTGTGCATGCACGCATGCATAGGTGGAAGAGAAAGTGGGTTATATGCAGCTGTGCATCTATGAGAAAGAAAACTGTGTGTGTGTGTGTGTGTGTGTGATTGTCTGATTTCTGCTGCCACGAACCAACACCTTCCTCTTTTAGTCTCTACTCTTCAGCCAGCAGCGGATGATTACAGATTTATACCATATTGTTTTATTGAGAGAGGACTGATCTTTTTTAAGTCTTGACAAATGGATTGTTAACTATATCATGTCTCTCCATTATTTGTTGCTTTCCTAGTGATGATATGGTTAGCCTTAGCCTGACCGCTTTTCAGTCAGGATAGTTCACTTGTTGGAAGTGGGACACTGGAGGAGCAGTAGATGATTAGAGCTCGACTTTTTGTAAATTTTTTCACTGACACCATTGTTTTATTGAAGTCTCTGGTATGGACTGCATCTCTCAGAACATACGAGGTAAGATGAGCCAACTTCACAGCAACATCAGTGTTCTCATCTTAACTGAACAGATCAGTAAAGCACCTGACCTTCAGTGCTGATAACCACTGGATTTTAATGGACCACACCAGTGATTTTGCTTGTTTTACTTCATATACAACACATCACACACACTCACTTCTCTGTCTATTTGGGTTTGCCATGATGCAGATTTATCCCCGTAATAAATTATACCTAAGCAACAGTTATAATGTTCAGTTTTTGTTCTGACTGACTGTTTCCGGTAGGTGTTAATCCAACTTTATGCTCATTTATGTATTCTGTTATATTTAGTATTCCAGCATCAGTGAGGACAGGGGGCTTCAACATCTTTTCAGGCAAAAGGGCTTAGCTAAAGAGAGATAGAGCAGGGACTCCCTACTATGTATATTGTATAAAATTGAGTTGCATAATAACAGGGCCTACAAAAATGTGTACGGCAACGTTAAGTGCCATGTATAAACATACCCTTTTTGGGGGGAAATTACATTAGTAATAATAATTTGCAGTTTCATATATTTATACATCATGTTGTTTCTTTGGTGGATGGTGGGTTGCAGCAGCTTGCTCGAAAAGTTACAAAAACATCCATTGTGGTTCACAGGAATGTCCGTACACTTGTAATAGTAATACAGCTGCCTGGCCAGTATGTTTCAATAGTACATAACTGTTAGCTAACTTAAGCAGTTTGCCTCACTGTTAAGTATAAGCACCACAGAGTGATTTAGCATTAGCTAGCTAACACGTTTGCACAAGGATTCATGGGTAACAGTTAGCCTATCATTATGTTGTGAACATATAGGCCAGTTTATCTTTGTTAATGTTATGAATGGAAAAAAACAAACTCAAATGAAAATGTCATCTAACAATAATTTGGGGCCCCCCTTAAGCAATTTTAGGGGTATGCTTAATATAAGCGTAATGTTTGATTTGTAGTTTATGGTTATAGTTTATGAATACAATAGGTCTGTGAGGGGGTAACTGTTCACCAGTTGCAAAATAAATGTGTAAATAATTCATACTATATCATATGTGTAATGTCAGAGAGAGACCACACACTAAAATCTAGCTTCAGAAACACTGGAGTTAAATCAAGCTTAAGTTTGCAGCTACAAAGGTCAAATGTGAGTGAGTCAGTTACACTGAAGTCATTTTACACCTGAAGGCTCGCCTTTCTGCCCACACCTAACAGCTGTGTTTCCATTGTAACTGTCAGTGAGACCAACTGACAAAAAGAAGAAAACATGAATCAATCTGTGGTTTGTTAACAATGTTATAAACAGAGCAAAGGGAGGGGAACCAGCTCATAGATGGCACCATTCTTTTTTGTCTCAATGAGTTTATAGACACCAGGAGCTAAGTGTTTGACCTTCGGTGTCAGCTGCACCCAGTATGAACCAGTCATTGGTATGACTTTAAATTTATTCTTATTTGTGCCAGGCAAACACAGAAATCTACACTATGAAAAAAATGAACTGTTTTAAAGTCATTTAGTCCTTCATTATACTATCTTTAAATGAGCACAAATTCAATAATAAACATTCTTGAAACAACCTTTAACATATCCTTCTTTCACATTGAAAACATCTTTAAAGAAATATGCAAAAAGCCTTTTTACTAAGTATGATTCATTGTAATTCCATCTCTAAAATCTATTTTATAGTGCTGTGAAAACATCAACACATCTCTCCTTCAAAAAGCTGGGTACAAGATTAGAACACATCATGAACATGTTAGAATTTACCTTCGCCCATTGCATTTTTTTTTTTACTGAGTAGAGCTTGAACGCTTCACAATGTAAATTGATGCAACCTCCGTGAGCTGTCGGTTGCAGCCACGGCTGCTCAGAGGAAACAATAACCAGCCCTCCTCCTTCTGATTTCATGGTCTTTCTCTCCACATCCACTCTTCTCAGTAGTGTAGTAGTAGTTGAGTGGGCACCAGAGAGTTTTTTCCATTTTGACATGTTAACGATACAGCGTGTTTCGGGGTTCACGTGGGGTTGCTCATCTCCTACAGAGCAGGTAAAGGAGCTGGGAGGGGGGCCGGTGGGCGGCAGGAACCAAGAAACAAAGGCCTCTCTATTATTTAGTAGGCTTTACTATGTAGTTATGTTGTTGTGACCTTGTATAATATTTCAATATCATAGTAGTAATAGTAAAAAAAAAAAAAAAAAAAAAGTAAAAGGTAAACTTTTTGATTATTTTCTCAGGTATTTGGGGCGTCCCCTATGGATGACGATGCCCTTAGCATTCGCCTACACTGCTGATGTTATAGGCCAGCACTGTGTTGAAGGGACAGGAGAGGCTATAGCTGTGATATCTCTATGAATCCAGCTCTCTCTGGGCACCTAAGTCACTTCATTTTTTTTGCTTTACAGCGCAATTTTCTATATATATATATATATATATATTTCTATATTTGCGCCAAATAGCCTACAGAATTAAATCCTGAGTGTTTTATCTTTTCAAGTTATAGATTGATATGACAAAAAGTTATTATTTTTCATAACTATCACTATATCCTGACCAGAGTTGGGTATGAGTACTTTGATTACTTTTTACAATAACGAGTAACCTAACGCATTAGTTTGCTGTTTGAGTAATCAAATACTTAAGTACATTTTCAAACAAGACATCAGTTACTTCCGTTACTTTCAGAACGCTGGTCCTTCAGCTCTGAAACAGCAACGGCTGTCGTTTGGTTCTAATAACGGAGATAACTTAAACCTATCAGTCTGAAAGAAGCCACGGAGCTTGTGACTCGCTATGACTCGCTATGAGGTCGGAGAAATGCTGCCATTGTCTATGGTGGAGTCTAAATAGGTGGAGTAGGACTCGCTGACAGACATATTTCAGACTCAGGACTTGCATTATGCCTGGTACACGCTACACGCTGGTACTCACCAATTATCCCCAGTCGTCTTTCACTGCGTGTGTGATGTCATCGGGTTATTCTTGTCCTATTTTTTATTATTTTGACTCTTATTTGAGTAACTGCCAGAACTGTGTCTGTTCATGTGCCAGCCAACATGTTGTTGTAGTCACCTAAAAGCGTCAGCAGATGGCAGGAGCTACATTTGAAGCGCCATATGTAAACTGTCAAGATACTGTATCTTCCACAGGAAGTTCTCACAAATGTTTCAGAATAAAAGTCTATTTAGAAAATGGAGGGATTCTCTAGCCGAGGTTATAAGGGGCTTTTAATTTGAAACAAGTGTTGAGTTTGAAAGAACGGTGCGATATGTTAACTTTACAAAGAACGGAGCGGATTAAAAAGTAAATATATAAACACACAGAGGGATTAATAAATAACGGACTGTCTATAATGTAGTTTGTTTCAAATGAAGCTGGGAGCCTCTGCAGTTGTGGTGAGTAAAAGCCCTGCAGCTACTTGTTAATCTTATTACTTTATGTCTGACAGTGAGGATGTACCATTGTTTGCTAGCTTGATGCTAATGACAGTAACGTTAACTCAGCGGGTTGACAAAGTGCCTCTGCTGTTTCACACCATCATTTCCCCCTTTTACTCTGTGTGCTAACATCCCTAGAAGAAATATTAAAAACACGTGGGTGTTGTTGTCATACAGTGTCTACGACAGCAGATCATTGTGTGTTTCTACTGGTCAAAGTGACGGCTGTGATGGGAGAATTCAGAACTCAGTGAAGGGCAAGTGGTCCATAACTTTAATTTTGGAGACAAAAAAATGTAGGCTTAGCGCCCTGTGGTCCATTGCCCAATAGGAAATGTAGAGTACTCAAAAGTACTTTAAAAGTGCTTGAGTTACTTTTCTCAGGGAGTAATGCAGTAAAGTAACTGGTTACTTTTTTGTTTTTTTAGAAAGTAACGCAGTAACGTACTTTGATTACTTTTAAAGTAACCCTTACCCAACAATGATCCTGACAGTAGTCCATGAGGCAGATAATCTGTGGGGGAGAAAAAAACATGGTCGCCTCCTCATAGTGTCCCTAATGGCATTTGCAAGAATCATGAAAACAACCAATTAGTGCCAAGAAGTCTCTAACATGGCTTTCAGTCATGTCAGTCACTGCTCTTAAACTGTGTTTAAACTGTCACACTAGACAGCGCTCTTCAAATATGAATCAAGACTTTGTTACTGCATTGCCTATTTCTTAAATGTCTTCAGGAACATATTTTTACAGGGGGGTTGGGGGTTCATGTGATGTTGGATAACTCACTCATCTCCCACAGAGAGCAGGTAAAGTGTAAGGAGCTGGGGAGGGGGGCGGCAGGAACACGGAAAAAAGGCCTCTCTATTACTTTGTAGGCTATGTTATATAGTTAGGTTGTTGGGGCCTATGTAATATTTCAAAATAATAATAGTAAAAGTATAAATAAAAAATAGTAGAGGATTTGTAGAAGCAAAAAAAGTCAAGGTCCCGAACTGTGCCAGAAAGCTCGCGACCCCGCTCCCTGCCTCCCGAACAAACTTTCTTTGTCTTCCATTATATATCAAAAGCTCAAATACTCAGAGGTAAAAAAAATCACTGGAGACACGTAGAATCAGATGCAACTAAGTTTAATGTGCTCGCAGGCAACAAACGCATCACAACTCAATGAGTCAAGCTCCGGAGCAAGACTGGAATTTCTTTGTTTGCGCACTTGTTTTTATTGTGAAGATTTTCTGCTGAGTCATCTCTTTCTTAATCCTTCCCACTCGGCTGATTGTAACGGTGTCACATTTCTGCTGAGTTTCCACGTTTTGTTTAGTCCTTCCCCCTTGGAGCTGAAACATAATGGTGTCACATTTCTCTTGTCTCCCCCTGATGGCTGCTTTAATCCTTGCACTCATTCATAATAGTATTCCCCACTTTCCTTTTCTCCCTTAGAGCCAATTCCACCGTATAATGTTTTTCTGGGCAGTCTAAGACCTAGGGTCTAGGGTCATATCAGGACAAGCTGTAATTTCCCTAACTTTCCACCAGTGGTTTCTGAGCCCATCCTCCATGCTGTTTTTAATCCTAGGTACTTCTCCACCACAATGCTTAAGTGCTGAGTGAGTGTATGTGTGTCATAGGAATACATGAAATAATAACCCAGTGTGTGATTTGTCAGTTGCACAGAGTACATTGCCCCAACACGTGTCTTTTAAAAGTCAACTAAAAGGTATAGCATATGTCATCAGTAAATCAGTACATTACACTACATTCCCCCCTTTGGGGCTACATAGTCCCACTAAATACTGAGGGAGGAAAATATATATTCCCCCCTTTGGGACCAGAAGGTCCCATACTATAATCTACATGAATCAAAAACATAACAGAGGAAAAAATATATATATTCCCTCCTGTGGGACTTGAAAAGTCCCATACTACAGATCCATCATCAGTATACATCACACATAAAACAGTCTCGGTAATAATTCCTGTAATCACACTTCTAATTGCTCTGAATGTTATTAATGCAGTGGTGTTTGGATACAAGAGTTATACTGGGTGCCCTTGCTGTCATTTTCCGTTGTATGCATGATTAATTACAATAACCTTCTCATATACAGGTCACAGTAGGTATGGTACATATCAATCTTGGCTAGTAATGCTGCCCAGTGTCCGTCGGACACATAGGCGGATGTGCCAGTCATCCGCAGGCGCCGGTAGGACGCCACCTGGTCCCTCAGCATCTCGATCTCCTGTTGCAGCTCATGGTGGGTGACCAGTTGTCGCTGTAGGTCATCCCTAGCCTGGGCTCAAATGGGGGCTGGTCCTCTGGCATGGCTGGGCGTTCTTGGTAGGCCAACCCTTGATTCTGCTGCTTTGGATACAGGGATATCCACATGCTGGCCATGCTCTGCACCTATCTGTGTGTTGGAAAGGACATTGTTTAGTTCAAT
This sequence comes from Epinephelus cyanopodus, assembly GCA_026686955.1. Classification (NCBI taxonomy): domain Eukaryota; kingdom Metazoa; phylum Chordata; class Actinopteri; order Perciformes; family Serranidae; genus Epinephelus; species Epinephelus cyanopodus. The sequence continues at coordinate 41,158,825 of CM048917.1, read as the reverse complement.
TCACTTCCCTCCTTTTCCTCCTAATTGCCCCGTGGTATAGATAACCTATATATGTTAATCAGTCGATTGTTAGTATGGGTTTGGTAACAGCAAGGTTATTCCTGAATCCATTGCAATTATTTGGTTATTTCTTACCCTCGTATTCCCCTTCCAGGTTCCCCTTCATTGGCTCATATAAGTTTATATTGTCAGCCATATTCTCACATATGTCCGTATTGTCAATCACGGTTTTATATAAATCGTTGTTCAATCTTTTGGGTGCATAGGATCTTACCCATGGTTTATCTAGTTTCCACAATTCGCCTTTCTCAGGGAGCTTTTCCTGCTGTTGTATCAGCATAACAAATTGTCCCGTGGCCGTTCTCATGGCCCTTCTTATCAGGATCTGTACTAGGGGAAGGACGCAATGGATCATCAAGAGAATAGTCAATAGAACAAGTCCAAATATTACTCCTATAGTCCATAAGATTTTCCCAACAGAGAGCTTTTCTAACCAGTCAAGAATTGATGAGATTTTAGTGTTCCAATTAGAGTGTTGTACCTGTTGGTCTCTTAATCTACGTATATTTTCTAAAACTTAAGTCCTGTATTCATGGGGGTGGCTGTACAGCATTCTTCCCCTATTACGTCACAGACACCTTGGTCTGGGGCTAACGTTGTTTCGATGACAAGTCTGTTCTGCACAGCCATCAGGGATGTAGCATGCAACTGTTCACTCACACCTTCCAGTTCTGTTATAGACCAATTTACGAACCTCTGTTGATTGTACCACAAATAGTTCACCCAGCGGCTATTTATTGGGCGTTCATTATGGTCCCTACAAATGGCATAGCACCTAATCCTCTACCTCCCCCTATCAGGCATCTCCTATGGCCTGATGTTCTAACGGGATCCCTTGTGGCACCTGGTCCCATGTGATGTATATTTTCTCATCCTCTGGCCAGGGTTTTGGACCCCCTATCGATCTACGTACCCTCTTCGGCCCGTCATCAGCCAAACTTATTATAGTAATTGGTCCTGTCAGCATGACTGGTGCACAAATTCCAGTCCAATTAATTGGCAAATTTGCTTTTACCTGTCTATCTTCCTCACACATCCAAAATATATCTGCTGACACACTTTTGCAATCCAAGTCTGATTAGTTTGCTTATAGGTGACACTTTCCCACCAGCACTGGATCAGTTGTTCCGCCCCGAGCATGTTGTTGCTACTAGTGGAATTCTCTAACCAATGTTCGATGTCACTTCGGGCTATACAAAAAAGGGAAATACAATATCTTGAGCCAAATGCACTACTGGTGGTACTTAAAATTCTTTTTTAATTTGCTCAGGAGCCCCTTTAAGACTTATTGGGTAGATTTCCCTATTACTGGCATAATTGGTTTTCCCTACCGCCAACCACATAGTACACTGCACAAAACAGGTGTCTCTAATTTTCTTTGGAAGGCTATGCACGAGCTGTTAATTACCTGCTTGGCGGAGTACTCTAACCACTGATAAAACGTATTAGATCTCGATGTGGTACTTCTAATTAGTTCAGTGTCTCGTACCGGCGTATTTCTGGTTCTTCTATGGGGTTTCGGTTTTAGTTTGAGCCATTGCTGAGCCAGTTCTATGGGTACTGTGTGCCAGGTGTCTACATTGGCACATTTTTCATTATCACACCAGACTCTTGCTGTCACCATCCCTTCTACACTACATTGTGGTCCTATAGACCGGCCATGCAACCTAACATTTCCTGGACCTTCCACTAACACATCATCATAAGCATGTGACTTATAGTAAGTCAGCTGCATGATCTCTTTGTAAGGTGTCTTGCCCTGTTTTGCAGCCATGGTCCCTAGTGCTACTGCACACTCGCCTAGCTGTGCCTGGCCTTGTCTGTCTGGTTCTGCCCCTTCACTCTGTTTTACTCCTACCAGGATAAGCAATAGGGTTAGTAGCATTATTATTCCCACCTTAACTCCTCCCCCCATGTTGCCTGTGTTCTCAACCTTTCCCTGTGCTGGTCTATTGGGGGGCTGTTCCCTGGGCTGTTCCTGCTCTGGGGTCTGACTCTCCTGAGTCTGTGCTGCTTCTGTCTGAGTCTCCTGTGTCTGCGTCTGACCTTTCTGTGCTTCTAGCTTCACCTGTTTCTGAGCTGCTGCTTTCTTCTCCCTGCTCTCTTTCTGCCTCTGCTCTCTCTCCTCTCCCTGCTCTCTTTGCGCTTGGGCCCTCATCATCAGCCCTGTGGGTACCAGGTGGCGACTCATGAGGTTCATCGTCAGTCACTGAGGATGGGGTGTTTTCCTCTGAGGTGCTCTCTGTCGACACCCTCTCTGGGTTGTTAGCTCTGCAGCAGTGGTTAAGATGGAACCAAACATCCTTACCTTCAACTTTCAAGGCAGTTGGTGTAGCTAATATGACCTTGTATGGACCTTCTCTGCGTGGCTGGTCCCACTTCCTTTTGAACACCTTGACGTACACCCACTCTCCAGGAAGTATGCATTGAAGGCCTTCTGGGATTTCGACCCTTCTGTCCTCGGTGGTGCCTTTCACCTGCTGGAAGATAGCCCTATGATACGGGTTAGACTTCGTAAATAGTCAAACATTTCATTTTGCAGTTGCTCCAATTGGGGCCCTTCGTAGGGACCCCTCAAATATGGTATTGGCATGGGTGGACCCGTAAGCATTTCATGCGGTGTTAGATGCGTGATTCTGCTAGCTTGTGAGCGCATTGACATTAGTGCAAGCGGTAAAGCATCCACCCAGTTAAGCTTGTCCCCACTATCTACTAGTATTTGAGCTATTTTTATTTTCAGGATCCCATTCGCTCTTTCTACTGCCCCCTGTGATTGAGGGTGGTAAACACAGCCAAACTTTTGTTTGATACCTAGTTGCTTCAATGTTTCTTGTATTACATTAGATTCAAAGTGTTTTTCCGTTATCTTATGATATGGTATCCGGCATCCCAAATCTTGGGAAGACTTCTTGGCAGGGGAATTTTGCAAGTGTTCTATGATCTGATCGGCTGTAGCTGTTGCTTCTACCCATCGGCTGTATCTGCATATGACCACCAAGACGTATCTCATTCTTCTTACTCTGGATTGTGCTCCCATGTCTATGTAGTCTAACATGAGGTGTCTGAAAGGACCGTCTGGAGGTGGTATATGCGCCAGTGGGGCTGTAAAAACTCTCCTGATGTTGTATCTTGCGCAGATCTCGCATTCGCCTAGTACTCTATCTTCCGTGGCTGCCATGAATGGTGACCACCATGTTGCTCGCAATTTCCATAGGATCTCCCCCCTTGCGCAATGGTCATTACCATGCGCCCAAATTATAGCATTTCGCAGCAACAGGGCTGGTAGTACTAATGATTATGATTAATGCCATGATTATCTCGCCAGAGACCATTTGTTGGCCCCTGTGCTTGTGTTCTGATAGCGCCTTGCTCGATCCACAATAGTTTTTCAGCCTCACTTACTCTGTTTTGTGTGGCTACAAGAGAAGGCATGGCAGTGAGGGTTTCACAATCTTGGATGGTTAACATGGGTGCCATTACTGCACCCATTGCTGCCTGATTGGCTGCTATATCAGCTACGTTATTGTCTTTGGCTATCAATGAATCAGTCTTTTGGTGGGCTGGACATTTGATTATAACTAGCCTCCCACAAGTCAACAGTGGCCTCCCCATGTGTAGCTGGGGTGCCGTCCGCTCTACGAAACCGTCTCTGTTTCCAAATGTTTGCGTGGATGTGGCACACTCCATATGCATATGCTGAATCTGTATACATTCAGTGACTTTCCCTTTGCTAATCTACATGCTGCTGTCACCCTCTTCCACCCAGCTCTTAGCAGCCTGTTCTCAACTTCTTTTTTCTTTATTTTATTACTTATTTTATTTATTATAAAACTGTACTTATCACTTATAATTTATTTATAATTTTATTACTTATTCTATTTATTTATTAAACTATACTTGTCACTTATTTTATTTATCTATAAAATTAAATTAAAATAAGAGATATTTCTTTTTTATTCTCCCCTTAACATCCAACCAGTTTGTATGGAGTTCACCCGAGCAACTGGTTCAATCAGTGAAACATATGGACTGGCACCGTTAGGTTCCCAGTCCCCAGACAATTTGTTGACACCGTTAGGTTACCCTTGTTTGGTTTTGTTTCACTGAGACACTGTTAATAACTACCTCATGTAACAAAACTTTGAAACAAATCACATAAAACAAACACACAGATACCAGATTATGATAAAACATTCAGGCCCCAAATTGTCAAAAGAATTTTCTTTGTAATGACCTTTAACCCAATAGAGATCAGAACCAAAATATCAAATTTTAACAAAGCTTTGTTTTTTGTATAAGCCCACTTCTGTTGGCTGTGTGCACTTTGATCTACCTCTTACGCTCCCCGTCCTTGTCCAGTCGTTAGTCTATTATGTCCTCAGTCTTTTTATCTACACACGTCTATTTATACACGTATAATATTTACAATTTTTACACTTTGATCGATCTTCTGACTGTTCTCTTGTTCTCTTATCTTTTAACTCTTTAGTATTCTGTCAAAGCAGTCCTGTTCTCTGGATCTAATATCACAGCCTCTACAGGCTAAAGGGAACATTAGCAAGATAAACAGCGGTATCCACAGAAATACTCTTGTTTTTCTTTTTATGTCTTATTGCTTCTTTATCTGCTTTTGCATTCCGCCCGCGCAAACCTGCCGTCCGGCTTCAACACCCCCGCCTCTACAGGCTTAAGAGAGTGTTGGCAAGATTAGGCAGTGGTAACCGTGGATGTGCTTTACTCTTTTTAACTCTTTACCGGTTATTTTTCTCTTCCCTGTATAGCTCTTACAGGTTTCTTTATCTCTTGTGCACTTCTTATTCTTGTTTGCCTTCTTAATACTTTAAATACTTTACTCTTACTACATTCCTCACTACATTTGTTACTATACATTCAGCACACACACATACACTCTTTCTTTTGCCTGCTTGGTTACTCTAGCTCACTTCCCCACATTCCACACACACATACACACACTCACTCCCACATTCACTCTCCATGTTTATCTCTCTAATTTCCACACACACACACACACACACACACACACACACACACACACACACACCTACACACACACACACACACACTGTGTTGCATTAGACTCAGTTGTCTCCAGCAATATATCAGCTATGTTCCAATGTTGTGTTATTAGTTAATAATTTTTACATCACATTTTAGGTTCTTTAGGAGAGGAATTTGTCAAATACCTCCAACCCAGGCAGCTCCCAACTGCACCTCAGACGCACCCGGTTTAGGCAGAAAAAAAAGCCTCTGCTTACCTTATCTGGTGGCCACCTGTACGTCTGATGCGCAGCCAAGTGCCCCCGAACTTAGGATTCGACCTCCTCGCCCTCCTACACTGGCTCACCAAATAATGTAGAAGCAAAAAAAGTCAAGGTCCCGAACTGTGCCAGAAAGCTCACGACCCCACTCCCTGCCTCCCGAACAAACTGTCTTTGTCTTCCATTATATATCAAAAACTCAAATACTCAGAGGTCAAAAAATCACTGGAGACACGTAGAATCAGATGCAACTGAGTTTAATGTGCTAGCAGGCAACAAACACATCACAACTCAATGAGTCAAGCTCCGGAGCAAGACTGGAATTTCTTTGTTTGCGCACTCGTTTTTATTGTGAAGATTTTCTGCTGAGTCATCTCTTTCTTAATCCTTCCCACTTGGCTCTGATCATAACGGTGTCACATTTCTGCTGAGTTTCCACGTTTTGTTTAGTCCTTCCCCCTTGGAGCTGAAACATAATGGTGTCACATTTCTCTTGTCTCCCCCTGATGGCTGCTTTAATCCTTGCACTCATTCATAATAGTATTCCCCACTTTCCTTTTCTCCCTTGGAGCCAATTCCACCGTATAATGTTTTTCTGGGCAGTCTAAGACCTAGGGTCTAGGGTCATATCAGGACAAGCTGTAATTTCCCTAACTTTCCACCAGTGGTTTCTGAGCCCATCCTCCATGCTGTTTTTAATCCTAGGTACTTCTCCACCACAATGCTTAAGTGCTGAGTGAGTGTATGTGTGTCATAGGAATACATGAAATAATAACCCAGTGTGTGATTTGTCAGTTGCACAGAGTACATTGCCCCAACATGTATCTTTTAAAAGTCAACTAAAAGTCCTTAAAAACTGATCTCTCTCACCCTAACAGTGAATGTCAGCCATCATGTCTGACCGATGAAAGAAGACTCATAACTCTTCATTCATCAATAGCACTAATCCTTCAATAGTGCCCCACTTATCCAGCAGCTCTCCAGTGTACCGAGCGTCATGTGCCCTCTCTGGCCCAGCTGCCAGTAACTTCAGTGTCATGGAAATATAACCATGCTAACCTTAAAATTAATTCTTTCATTTCATTGCTGAATGATGTGTTGTGTCTAAGCTGATCCAGCAAGTCACAGGATGAAGGTTCAGCAGCAGTCACAATGACAGATAGTTGAGTTGAGTAAGTCTCTCCAGGTAACAGTGGTCCTGTTTGTGTCTGTGAGCAGATCAGATATCAGAGCTGCTGAAGCCTCACAGAGTCTGTCTGGTGACGCCTGTCGTTCTGAACCACTCCAGTCAGCCATGTGGGAGGTCGACCAACAGGTTTGTGGTGAGTGATGGACAATTCTCCTTCTATAACAATAAACTCTTTCTGTCTAAGGTCCCGTTTATACGACAACAATTTCAACTGAAAATGGTAAACTTTAGTTGCGTTTTGGCCGATGGTTTACACGATAACGGCGTTTTGGGTGCCTGAAAACACAGCGTTTTGAAAATGGGTTCCAGAGTGCAATTTTTTGGAAATGGCAGTGTCTCCGTTGTCATGTAAACTTGCAATATGCAGTTCCTCTGAAAAACAGAGACTTTTCGCTCTTGCACATTACGGTTCCAGTCACAAGGCATCAACAACTGTCACAACAACAATGCCGAGCTCTGTTTATTTTGAAGTGAAGTGTAGATCTGTTACTGTAGCAACTCCACCTTGTCGTCCATCCAGACAAAGTTATCTGTGCATGCTTTCGCCATTGTGTCTTCTTTGTTTTGGTTTGTATTTACCAGATTGCAGAGGAAGGCGCTTTAGTGCAGGTGCATGGTGTCATGCTGTGGTGTTGCTTTGCAAATTTACACTGCCACCCATTTTGCCTGGCGGGCATACTACAGCATTTCCAGTAGATTTTGTGGCTCCGTGTGAACGGGGATCGTTTCAATAACATAGTCATATAAACGCAGAAGTTTTTTAAAACGCAAAGGACAGACTTTTCCATTTTTAGAGAAACCGTTGTCGTCTAAACATGGCCTAATTTTAGGTTTCTTATGCTTCAAATGACCATTTAGGGGGGTATATTAGCATAAATGAAATATAATAACTATTTCTTCTCTAGTGTAGAATAATCTGAAAATAAGAATCACTGTGTTTTTGTTACCTTAGAATGAGCGGTTTATATCTACCGTAAAACTTCAATTAATAGCCCAGGCTGTTATTTGCTTAAATCATTGAACTCAATGGGTCTATATTTTGGACAGGCATCTACAGTATATGGGACAGGCCTTTAATTCCTTTCACATGGAACTGTTGCTCAGCAAAGATTGGGAAATACAATCAAGTTATTTATGTAAACCAGTATGAATATTACTTGTATAAAAGATTAGTGATTACAAAGGGGTTACATCTTAATATATTTTTGGTAAAAAGCGTTTATGTAGAATGTAACATTATTTTGGTGGTGGAAGAAGCATGCTAAAATGTGTCCTAACCTGGCAGTGATTGTAGGGAATGTTTACTCTGCTGCATTTGTAATTCAAGAACGGAGAAGCCAGCGTAATGTGAGTGACTGTAGCCTGTGTGTGATTAATCATGTGTGCGGGTCGGGTTGTGGGACTTTTATTGATGGGTGCAGACGGGTGACTTAGACGGGTGACTTAGACATAATGATGGGTAATGAGTCACGTCTGGCATTGAGCTTCATGGATACAGGTTGGTGTGGGTTTTCAAAACTGGACCTGTGCAGGAGTCAGCCCACACTCTGCCACCCGCTGGCCAGCTGTTGCAAGTGCAACAAAAATTTCTCAAAACCAAGATGGCTGTCAGAAGGCCAGAAACACTGGCCGAGGAGGGAGGAGTAGAGGAGTCAGTAACGTTCAACATTTTTACAGTGCATTGATCGGTATTAGAATGTGTTACCAAAAATGTTTGCACCAAAATAATTTAATTTGTACATTTGGACTGTTGTTCAGATGTACGAATGCTGCTCCTGTGGGGGGAGCTTGGGGTCTGGCAGTCCTATATCTAACCTCTTGTCTGTCTCATATCTCTGTCTTAGGTGCTGAGTCTATGGAGAGGTTACCTGGTTATAAACAAGCAACCTGTCAGGGTAAATCACAACTGTTCTAAAGCACATCTAATCAAAACAACTCAACCTACACCCATTTGCACATTTTATGAAAAGTTTGAAATGTCTGGGTTTGATTTTTCTCACCGGTTTTGATCTGTTAAACTTCCCATGTGACCTCCAATGTGTCACAAAATGAGAGATTGCAAGACTGGGGTTGCTGAGGTGTTGCAAAAAGGTGGCAAAGTTACGCTACATGTATTTCTTTTCACTTTCAGGACTTGTCTCTAATTTGTACATTTATGTGAAATTGTTTGACGTCTGGGGGTGGCACGGTGGTGTGGTAGTTAGAACTGTCGCCTCACAGCAAGAGGGTTCCCAGTTTGATCCCGGGTGTGGGAACCCCTCTGTGCGGAGTTTGCATGTTCTCCCCGTGTCAGCGTGGGTTCTCCCCGGGCACTCCCGCCCTGCGATAGTCTGGCAACCTGTCCAGGGTGTACCCTGGCCAGGTGTCAGCTGGGATAGGCTCCAGGCTCCAGAAGATGGATGGATGGGGGCGTCATTGGCTTAGTGGTAGAGCAGGAGCCCCATGTACAAGGCTGTTGCCGCAGCAGCCCGGGCTCGAATCCAGCCTGTGGCCCCTTGCTGCATGTCGTCCCCCCTCTCTCCCCCCACCCCACACTTACCTGCCCTGTCCATTAAAGGCAAAAGGCCCTAAAAAAAAAAAGAAGATGGATGGATTTTTGACATCTCTGAGTCTTAAAAACTTTTAGAAATCCGACTAGCCATCCACAGCCCCTCTAATATGCATCAATTCATTACATTTTGTTTACCATCACATACAGTTTGCAAATTTGCAAATCCTAGGATAGCAAGGGAATGACGCTTCCTATGCTCTCTATGATTGCCCAGTTCTCATTGCATTTGTTGTTTGGATTTGTTGATTTAGGCAAGAGAATGGGATTGGTTAGGGTTCGGGTATGAATGTCAGGGTAAGCCAATCAGAGGCAGAGTAAAGCAGGCTATTTCTTCACTACCCTAAGATTCCCAAATTCATGCATGCTTCTTCTTTTCTTCCCATGTTCTGTCTCTCCCTCAATGTATGCGAGCCAGCTGGAATTATGTTAGAATAGGACTTGAATCTGATATTTCTGAATAATGCTGAGCAAGTGGGGCAAGAAAAATAATGTTGTGACAGTGTGATTTAACATGCAGGCTCATGACTTCCAAAAGATTTCATGCCTTTTACCCACTACTGTTTTTAAATTGTACTGCATTTTTAAAGTGCCAGTGCGTAGAGCAGAGTAGTTTGAGAGTTTGCAGCATTCTCTTTATCGAACAAGTTAACCCATGGGCCAGTCGGCTGTCACTCCCCTACTGTACAGTCAAGTATACTATAAAGTTAAATGTTGTGAATGGTCATTGGAATTTTGTTATAGGCCCCAAAAAAGTCAAGGAAAAGTTTTGAAATTTTGTTCAAAGAAATGTGTGGGATCCCTGTGTACACACGCTCACTGTTTCTGAACAGATTAGCTGCTGCTGACTGTTCAAATGATTTTTTTCCATGCTTAGAGCAGTCCAAATTTAATACCATCCACTTTCATTGTATGGGGATGAAGGCAGAAATCTTGAAATCTGAGCACATTAAACCAAAATGGAGTGATAGATCTTGGCAAGCTTTTAGCCACCATAGTCACTAAAACTGTCTTTTTAAAAAAAATAAAATGCCTTTCTATCATTTACTCTTTGTGTGTGTGTGTGTGTGTGTGTGTGTGTGTGTGTGTGTGTGTGTACAGGTGGAGAGCACTTTCAGCTTCTTGGAGATCTCTTCCATCAACATTCACAGTCTCACACAGGTACATTGTTTTTATCAAAACCATACTTCTTTATAATATTTAATACACTTTTTCTTTTACTTGATTGATTATATTCCATTTGTTCATCCTGTTTCTTTATTCAGTAAAGCACAGGAAGCCATTCAAAACAGACAAGAGTTATTTGGAGAACAATATGCAGTAATTATTGTGACATATTGTTAGAGTAGATATTTCAGTGTCTATAGATGTAAAGCTAAAAAATAAGCTATGGTTTTTAACTGAGAGTAGGCATCATACATGTTTGATATTGTGTGTGTTGCAGATTGTGTTGGAGACAGACAGACACACTCTGTCTTTCAGTGTATTGCATGTTGAGGATCTTGAGGCCATGATCAGTCACATGACCGCCTCACTGAAGAGGGTCTTTCCTGATTCATCTCCAGGGTGAGGCTCACTCCACCACCTGTTATATGTCTCAATGCACACAATGAGCAGATAGGCTACTAGCTCATATTCTATATGCACAATTTAAAATTCAGTCTTTATATACTGTATTCCTCTTTTGGTTCTTCCATGAGCCTCCAGAACTGCTCCAGTGCTCTTTGTCATAGATTCTCCAACTGTGAGGGACTCTACCGAAGGGATGAACAGCATTCCTCCAGAACATATTCCCTCATTTGATGGTGGAGGGGAGAGCTGTCTAACACGTCACTCTAACATCTAACATGGGTGTTCAGCTGGGTTGAGATCTGGTGACTGTGAAGGCCATAGCATGATTCACATCATTTTCTTCAAATCATTTTGGGAGACCTGTATGGAAACATCTGCATTCAGTCTACACTCACTCATTCAGGTTTCTTCTGTGAGCTGTCACCTCTCTGAGTATCAGAATATGAAGATTGCCATGGAATTCATCAAACATATTAATGCTCACATCAACATAAAACCATTTGATTTTGATGACCTCATGAACTTTACTTAATCACCACCCCCAAGGCAATTGTCACATTATGTCATGGCTTTATGGTCAGTGTCTAAATGTTCCTAGAAGATAAATCCAAATGGCATGTGATCCTCTGACTTTTTTTATGCCTTTGTGCTGGTGACAGCCATGGCCAGGAATATTATGTTTCTGGGTTGTCTGTCCATACCATTCTCATGAGCGCAACATCTCACGAAAGACTTGAAGGGAATATCCTCAAATTTGTCACAAATGTTGACTCATTGATATAGGATAAAATGTTGAAGTGATGGCATTTTATATCCAAAAAGTCAAAGGTCAACTTCACTGTGTCATTATAATGTTCTGCAAAAACACTTTTTTGGCTTTTCTTTGTAGCTTTTGGAGGCTTTCGCTGCACAGCTAACATGTTGGCAGCGTAGAAAGCGAGCTCCCAGACTATGAGTTATCTATCTACACTTTGTTTGTTTGTATGTTTTTTTGTTTTGATACAAAAAACATAACAATTGTAAATGAGACAAAAAAGTGTCTGATGGAAAGCAAGTCCTTTAAAAAAAAAAAAAAACAATTTTAAGCTTCTTTGCTGCAACATCTGTATTTGAAGCATTATCTCCTGTCATGGTTACGTATCAGCCTGGGCAGACATGGATGTCAGCTATAACTTGACTGGTTAGAGGAGGCATACAAATGCAAGATAGTAATTCTAATTTTTGTGTTTGTGGTTTTAATAAAATACATCAGCTATTGGATGGATTATAATGACATTTGGTCAGAAATTCAGGATGAATTGTAATTACTTTGACCCCCTGATTTTTCATCAAGGGGAAACATCACATCAGAGGTTCAGTTTGTCGAATATTTTGTTTATTATCAGGATGATGATAATTTATTTATTTATTAATTTATAACATGTATACATATATGAAGGAACGAAATTAGGTACTCAGGTCCTGGTGCAGGTAAATAGCAAATAATAAAACCAAGAAAACAAAGCACACAATAAAATACACAAAAAGTATATATATACATATATGGCATCACGTGCCATTGGGCACTGTTTGGCCACTACGGAAAATGGCTTCATAGCCTGCCGAACTCCCTGGGGGCCTGCTTCAATCTTACACCTTCCTTAAGGCCCAGATTATTTGCTGTTTAACTAACAAAAGTGGAGTTGGGTGTGCCCTAAATGGATTTGTGCCATGCAATTTAGACCACACGCTGTGTTTTTATCATAAACATGGCACAGAAGGGACACAAAGGCTCAATTCTTCTCCGGTTTGACAAGGGCAAGGTTTATTACAAAAGACAGGCAAGGTTCGGTACACAGAGAATTAAACAAGAAAGGCTAAGGTATCCAAATCGTGAGGCAAAAGGCTAGATCTATGACAAAACTATGATTACTGGCAAGACAACAAAAAGAGTGCTGGGACGAAGACTGTGACGTACGACGAACTGGCAACAAGACAGGGGAAGACATAAGGATTAAATACATGAGGTGATAGGGGGTGATAAGACACATCTCGGAAGGAACAATCAGGAAACAGGTGTGACAGCGCCAGACAGGAAGTAAAACCAACAGAGACAAGGAAAGACAGGTGAATCTTCAAAATAAAACAGGAAGTACAAGACAAGACAAAACATGAACACGAAATGGGTAACTTAACTAACTGAAAACAGGATCATGACAGTTTTAGTGTTAGTGCTTATTAGCAAATAATATGTTAAGCTCAGATGGCGAACACAGTAGTCTTTATACCTGCTAAAAATCAGCATGTCAGTACTGTCACTGTATGTATGTGTAACATGCTGATGTTAGCATTTAGCTAAAAGCACCACTGCACACCTTCACAGAGCTGTTAGAATGGCTCTTTGTCTTGTTATATACTGTATGTCAGTCTTTAACAGTGTATTTCTTTTCCTCCAATCTTCAGAAAGCTGTTAAAGATGATTCCTCCAGATCTCCAGCAGAGACTCCTCACACTTACTGGTGTGATAGAAGAGCAGCTGGATAGTCAACCTGGCTCCTGTGGTATGAACCCTTCATTTTACACTATATGATCCCTTGTCATACTCTAATAAAGCTGATAGTGACACTGTCACCTTTTTCACAGATTATCTGATCAGCCACCATCACCTGTTATTAACACATGGTGATTTGAAGATTAGATAGTAGAAGTATTAAATTGTGTTTGAATGTTTGTTCTGCAGGAGGATTCTCTGATACCTATGCTGCTCTGTGTGATTTCAATGAAATGCCATTCAGAGAGGAGATTCAGTGGGTAAGCCACAACTGTACTGCAACATCAAATATTTTTACAGGCGACATATACCAAACTTTACAAGGACTTATTTCGCCATGAATTACTTAAGTGACACTTTGCACATATCAGTAAGTGAATGTTAGCAATGGTATATCTCAATCAGGCATGGTTGACTGTTTCCACAGGATGTTGACAATATCTACTACATTAACAACTGGAGAGAGTTCAACCTGCTGGACTTCAGCCACTTAGACAGCAGGTAAAATACAGTACAGTGTGCAAATGTAACTTACCTCTGTTACATACTGTTTAAATTCTTCTCCTTCGCTCTTAGGGACTTGGCATTAGCAGTAGCAGCTCTGTCTTTCAACCAGTGGTTCACCAAGATCTACTGCAAAGAACTCAAACTGGTAAACTGTAAACTGTTGTTTGTGTCCTTGTGTTGTTAAAGGGTTGAATCCAAGCCCATAAAGAAGATGGTGTTGAATATTAACAAAGTCCACAATCAATTCATAGAAAAATTGCCTGCACACTGACTAAAAAAGATGCGTCATATGCAAATAGAATCAATTTATACTGTGTGCAAAAGGTGACGCAATGTAAATGTGTAGAGTATGTGGTACATACACATGATTAACTCTTGGTAGATGTGTGGGTATACATCTGCACATCTGACAAACCTTTTCAAGGTAGAAAAATCAGTTGGGTATCTTCTATAGTTACAGTGTTAAGTCTTTCCCAGATAGCATTTCTTGCAGAGCTAAGGAATAGTAACACGAGAAGGTAGAGTTTTGAGATATATAAAAAGATGTATTTAAGATAGACTTGGAAATATCAGACCATCCTTTAAAGTGAGACCAGTTTATGTGTCAGATTGCAGGGGAGCAACATCAGGGCAAATACGTACCATTATCTTTACTCTGCTGAACTTTGAAGTACCAACCATTTACAGAAAGATGAAGAATTCACTGCTTCCAAAGCATCATCCCACCAGAAGGCTGATAAAGTCTCCACTACTTTAGTCCCTGAATTCATGCATATTGTGAATCTATGGAAGATGTATCGCCACATTTCTCTGCACTGAAGAGTTTTCACACACATTGTGTGGAACGAGACTGAAAGTTTGTTTCAGACTGCCTGTCTCTGTGTCTTTGTTCCTTAGTCCGTAGACATCCAGCAGCAGCTGACTTTCTTGCTGTCCAGATCTCCCAGTCTGAAGGAGCTCTCACTAGAGGCCAGTGGACTCAAACTGTGTGTTTGTGTGTGAGTGTGTGCAGTGACATAGGTATGTTTCTCAATTAGCCTCAGTAGGACTAGGTAGCTGTTTGAATTAGGGATGCATGATAATCAGTATCGGCTGGTATTGGCTTAAAATGAAATATCGGAATCAGCCAACTTGCCAATTTCTGCCGATATGTCAAACCGATTTAAAGATTTTTTAGGAAAAGAGAGAGACAACTGGTTGCTCATGGAGAACTAGAAACAACATCATACACTCAAAAGCAATCTAGGCATTCCAAAAATATATAAAACAAGGAAGGATGTGTTAAAAACCCTTTATTGTAGTGGCTAAATCATTAAAAGAGCCAATGTATTTTGACCACTGAAGATCTTCATCAGGACTTTAACAGGTTTTTACATCTGTTTTACAAATTTCTCAAAACACTACAAACTAAAACAACACCTTTAGAAAAAGGCTTTGGATTATTATTTTCCTAAGGGCTTCTCCAATTTTAAAGAAATGTTCTTTATAAATGCATATAAATCAGACAGTGAAATTCTAGTACTTCACAGTGCAAACACAAATAGGCTGTATGGTATGGCATGCATCCCTAGTTTGAATGTGTGCGTCAATTTAAAGTCGATTTGTGTCGGATATAAATTAAAGTTGTAAAGATGATTCTTAAATTCTTATAATTAGAAGAAGGCTTTGCACAGTCTGACCTAGGCTGTAGGTCCAGGGCTCTGATATGGCCAGATATTTTTTTAAAGGGACCTAAGGATGCTGTGATGGAGAGCCCTCTGTACCGTTATGCAGATCCATGCCATCAGCCTGGTGGCAGGGTGGCTGGTTGATTTTTATTCTATTTTTATAAGTAATTTATTCCATTGAAATATCATTGATGTGTTATAGAAAAGTGATTTATCTTTTTATAAATGACAAAAGGCACATCTGCCTCATTTTCACTGTGGTATCCTGATACTACTCAGAACCGTGATACTCTCATTGGTATCGTACAGTGGGTTCCAATTTCGGTACACTAATCTGGAGGGGGTTCATCCTCAAAAAATAATGAAAAACTAAACAACAATATTCAGTATTCGGTACTCGGTCTTCGGCCAAGCGTTTAATATTATTCGGCTTCGGCCCCAAATTTTCATTTCGATGCATCCCTACTTTGTAGTGTTTTGTAGTTTTTTCCTTCAGGAGGGTTTGCCATAAATTCTCTGATGTTTTGATGTTTCTGGGCTGTTTATTTCTGTCAGATGGACTAAGAGACACTGGACCACATGGTTTGTTCTGACTAAGGGAAATCCTTTAATTTAAACTACATTTTCCACATATAAATCTAAGCAGGCTGTGTCCAATTTTAATTTAAAGTCTAGTTTATAGGGAGCAATTGAGAACCTTGTTATTCTGCTGCAGGGACTTTGCACTCAAAATGGCAGCTGCCCTGCGGGAGCATGAATCCTCCATCCTGCAATCCATCAACCTCTCAGGCAATCCAATCGAAGACAAAGGTGGGCTCTTTATCTATTATATGTGAGTGGTATAAGCACATTATGCACTTAGTTGCTCTTGTTCCGCCTTGAGCCAGGTGGTTATTTTTACTGTTTGGTTTTGGTTCAGCACAACACTGTTTTTCTTTAATGACACTAAAACGATTGACATATTATTAGTTGTAAAACAGACATTTTTTCACAGTAGACATTTTGACTTGTCAAAGCACAGGTGGAAATAACAACATTAACGATGGCTCCATTCCATGTAGTGTCTTAGTGACCCATGTGCAATTGGGAGTCAAATTACTTATGCATATATACAGTCAGTTGGACCTAAACTGTCTTAGGCACTCTGCACATGCTCCACAGTTTGAGCCCTGGGCTTTGACCCAGATGCTGAAAACATTAAATGCGTAACAGAAGAAGCTGGTAACAAAATGGTGAAATCTACATCCAGAGCCATGCACGTTTGGACAAATGAGGAGACACAGTTCATGCTGTGTCAGCTGAAAGAGTTAAATATTCTAAAATACGTGGATGGGAGGAAAATACAGCATGGCGACCTATTTAAAAAAGTGGCCGAACAGCTGGACAACACTCAATTGTTTAGTCTGTTATAGGTCAACCGCAAAAACGTCCAGTACTAGCAGCATGAAAGGGGATGTATTACCACCTATTGTAGTAAAGTTGGATATATTTCGGTTAATAAATCGATCCCTCTCCCATGCTTGTATACTGGGACAAGGACATTAGTCCAATTAAATGGTCTGGTTGAGCTGCAACCATAGCACGACTCAACTGCATGTAAATGTAATGCACAGTGCCAGAGACCTGGAACTGGCACACCTAAATGGAATGTGGTGGCCATCATTAGTGTTGGCCAAAGAACACAACTCTATTTCTTGAGTCAAAGTACAGATACTCCTGGTCAAATATTACTCCGATACAAGTGAAAGAGCTGAGTCAAATTATTACTTGTGTTAAAGTACTGTACTTGCTTTTAAATATGCTTCAGTATTCAAAGTACCTTTTTTTTAATCTTAATTCATTGCATGCACACACAACACACACACACACACACACACACACACACACACACACACCAGGTCCTACGTGAATCCACAGCGAACACACTCAGTAAAAATATTGAATGACATCTTTGCGGGCAAATTCATAAACAGTCGTTTGACTGAACATAGCACAAAAACTGCAACTACTACAAGCACAGACACCTTAATATTCATCTGGAATAAAGCAAAAGTTTACATACCCCAAAATTTCTCAGGTTAGTCTTGTAGACCGTGATGAAATTTGTGCGTGGCAAACAGAGAAAACATTTAAAATGATAGAAATCATATGTCATCTGAAAAACTTCAAACACAGACTTCTTGTATGGCCATTGGTGATCTGGTGAGGAATCCTAATCTCCATCTGCTGCTGTAGCCATAGTAACACCGCATAACCAAATACCGAATACTTTAACTGTACTTAAGGACAATACTTAAGTAAATGTACAATGTTATTGTTCACCACTGGCCATCATTAATATCATGAATTCCACCTGTGAAAACAGTCTATAGGCACATGTGATACAAGAAGAACTGGTGACTGTATTCATATCAGCTCTGTATTTTAAACATTAGCAGTGTAATATTTCTTTGTGCATAAAGGGTGTACTTTAGAACGACCAACAGGTTTGTTACCATCAGTATACACACTGGACTGGACTATATTGTATACTATATTGTGTGTGTGTGTGTGTGTGTGTGTGTGTGTGTGCGCACGCGCGTACGTGTTGTGTTTTCATTCCTAGGTGTCATAGCTCTCAGTCAAGAATTGGGGAATTTAGCTGAAGGACTCAAGCACCTTTCTCTGTCCCGGGTATCCATGACTGCAAAAGGTATGCACGCATGCACACTTTATATATATATATATATATATATATAACACACATATATATGTATACTTACCCACTTTGATCTGTCTTAGGGTTGCAACGGTATTAGATTTTCACAGCATGATAACCATCCCAGAAAATATCGCAGTGTCACAGTATCATGGTATTACAGAAGTATTACTATTATTATTCTTATCAGTCAGAATGACCTTTACAGAAATGGAAATGTAAGAGTTATTTTTGGTTGTACAAATGTTTTATTATTGTAATTGAAACTTAAAACCATTTTGTAATGGAAGCTTGAGTAAAGCTTCCATTACGGTTGCATTTTTTTCAGTGACATACATAAGCAATTGTACACCGTCAATTTTCGTATCATGGTATACCTTGAAATCAGTGGCGGCTGCTGGTCTTCTTAAACAGGGGAAGCTCACTTTAAGTTTACATCATAAAATTTGTCATATTGTAGCGAGGCAGTAACTTATAAAAGGAACATTTAATTGGAGCTGTTTTCAACCACACTCGTGACATAGAACCACAGCAAAACACACCTCAAAGATTTTCAGATGGGTTTAAACACCTGAACTGTACTGTACAAACGGTGAAAATGAGATATATGGCTTATGGAAATAAGGAACTCTGGATGGCACTCTGTCAGAAGACTTGCAAATATCTGGATGGGACTGAGCTTGAAATGTGAAGCGCTGTCAGTTACAAAGGGGTTCAGCCTTTTAGACGATTCTTCTAATCAGCGTGCATACACCGAGCGTCCTCTCCCACCTTCCGCTCCATTAGGTCCCAGGGAAGCTGAGCCTCCCTGGAAGTGATGATTTTGTTACATTTATCCAATGACCGTCTTGCTTTGCTGCATGAAAAAAACCTGCTCAGCGCTGTGTCATATAAATGGCTGACGTTTGAACATCATAGTCATGATGTGAGACGCATCCTCGCACACGTTTAATGCACTGTAAATTCTTATTTTAATGTAAATTCAGTAGTGCATATTTGATCATTTCTTCTATGAAATATTAGGGGAAGTTCAGCCTCCCTTGTTGTCTCAGAGCAATCGCCCCTGCTTGAAACCAGTATACCACTACAACCCTAGTCCGTCTGTCACTGTAGTTTTATTAACTAGGAGGATGCACAGTGTGGAGAGGGAGGTGGAGGTGGAGGTTACAGAAAGAAGTTGGATGTCACCTGGACGGTGTACTATAACATAATTCCAACTGTGAAATTTGGAAATCTGTATCCTGCAACTATCAGTGTCATTTCAAACTAAATGAAATTCTCTCATAACCTTGCCTTTGCATCCTGTGATCCTCCTCCACCATCATGATGGTTGTTTCTTCATGGTGTGATCTGCCTGTCTCCAGGTCTGGGCTATCTGAGTCAGGTGTTATCCTCCTCTCATCTGTTCTCAGCATCTTTGACCCACCTCGACCTGTCAGATAACCCCGGCAGTCTGGTAACTGAGGAGGCCACGGTACGCTCTGCTCTCTGTGTGTTCATGTCATGTGGATACATACACAATACACATACTGTGCATACACATCCAGAGGTGGAGCTGTAACTGGGAGTTTTTGGAGATATCTAGTAATTTTTGTATGTTATACTACAGTTGTACTCCAAATGATTCAACCCCCATTTCAAATAAGGTTTGTTTTTAAAAGGTACAAACTTTTAGCTTTTTGCAATGCACAAATCAAACAAGAACAATATAAATAGCTCAACACAACTAATATTTACAAGTGATTTCTCCAAATTCAACACATATCGCTTTTACTACTGCAGTCTCAAAATTATTCAATTATTCAACCCCTATATGATAAGTGTGTTAAGTACTTAGTAGAGCACCCTTTTGCTGTTTTAAGCTGCAGCAAATATGACGCACACTTCTGAGGATGGGGGAAGTTTCCGCCGAAACATGTCAAGGTATGTAATATCCGAACATGTCTGAGATAAAAGAACACTAAAGTCATTATCATAAACTAAAGACATAATGAACACCATTCAACTATTACACATAGGAGATTCCAGCCGCTGGCAGTGTTCTTTAGGAATGTTAGCCCATTCTTCATAGTCAGTGAGCTCTAGTTCACTAACATTCTTGGGTTTGCATGCTAAACCCACCTTCTTCAAATCTCACCAGAGATTCTCTATTGGGTTGAAGTCAGGGGACTGTGATGGCCACTCCAGAATTTTCCAGGACTTCTTCTGAAACCAAGCCTCGATGGACTTGTAGGTATGCTTGGGATCATTGTCCTGTTGGAAGGTCCAATGGCACTCAAGTTTCAGTTTCCTCACAGACAGCATGACGGTTTCTCCTAGGATTTCCTGATACTTGATTGAATCCATCTTGCCCTCTACACGCTGCAGGTTTCCAGTGCCAGAGGAAGCAAAGCAGCCCCAGAGCACCCCTGAACCACCACCATACTTTACTGTAGGCAGGATGTTCCTTTTAGAGTATGCTTCATTCTTTCTCCTCCAAACATACCACTGACCCACAGGCCCGGAAAGTTCCAGTTTTGTGTCATTGCTCCACAGAACAGAATCCCATTTGAGCATATTGGAGCTGACTTTTCTTTTGCTTGGGGGTGGTGTGCGTTTTGAAATTCGGGTATAGAGAACTTCAGCATTTAGTATGCACCTTATTGTGAAAACTGAAACCTCAGCACCTGCTGCCACTAAGTCTTGCTGCAGGTCTTTTGCAGTCACTCAAGGTTTTTTTTTACCACGCCTCCTCAGGGATCAGGTGGCAGCCATTGATAGCATCCTCTTTCTGGCACGCCAAGGTAGTATAGCCAGTGTTCCTTTAACTTTGAACTTGTGGACTATGCTTCCAACTGTATCTTTAGGAACATTCAGTGCCTTTACTGTCTTTTTGTGCCCTTCTTTTTTTATGCAAGGCAAGGAGCTCTTTTCTCTTTTTGAACAGTTCTCTTGACTTAGCCATATTTCTCAACATGCAATCAAACTTCACAATCAGCAAATCCCTAGTCAGTCCAGGTATTTGATGTGCTCTATCTCAAGCACACCTGATGCAACTAATGAAGCCCTTGATTAGTTGCATTAGGTGTGCTTGAGACAACATCTGATTTGCAAATGTGCAAAAAGGGCTTCTATTAAGGGGTTGAATAATTTTGAGACAGCAGTAGTCATTAAAAGTTGCATTTTGTGTTGAATTTGGAGAAACCTTTTGTAGTATTAGTTGCGTTGAGCTATAAAAAATGTTCTTGTTTGAGTTGTTCATTGCAAACTGCTGAAAGTTTACACATTTTGCAAATAAACCTAATTTGCAATGGTGGTTGAATAAGTTTGATTGCAACTGTATAATCATATACTAAAGCTTTATACAGTTTTACTTTCAAGTTTTTATTTGTCACATTCTCAACATAGCTCCACATTGTGCAGTTAAATGTTCATAGTTCAAAAAAGTAAACAAATAGTGTAAAGAAAGCAAGATGAAAGGACAGTTTACCCAGAGAGACAGGACTGGAGCTGGAAACAGCAGCACCATCTTAATAAGCATAATAAATAATGATAAATGTAAATGAAAATTATAAGAAATAAATTAAAAAAATTAAAAGGGACACACTTTATTGATGACCTCATGAGCTGAAAGTCCTGGTAGATGTGTAGGGATGGATGTTCTACATGTCCCAGGTAACACTGACTTGTGAGAATAACAATAAATTGACTTTTCAGCAACACTTTGACTGTGCCTAAACATCTGAAACACATACCACACAGTATAGATATTCATTATGTGTATGTGTCTTGCAGTTTCTCTTCAAGTTCTTGTCCAGCACTAACTCCCTGTCTCATCTGGACCTCAGTGATACCAACTGCCCTCTGGACACGGTCAGTGACTGACAGTTTATATAAATGTTATAACTGCTTTTCTCCTCACCTCTCACTTGAAGGAATAATAGTCAAACATTTTGGAAAGTCAGCTTGCTTTCAGAGGAGAAGATCAATATGGGTTTATCTTTGTGTGTCCAGTAAGAGATATATCTAAGATGTGGTTAACCTAGCTTAGCATAAACACTGGTTGCAGGGGGAAATGTTAGCCTACAGTAGCTCCTTCATCATGCAACTCCAAAGTTTATTTACATGTGCAAATGAAACTTTCAGTAAGCATTGGAGCTAGGTTTGATGCTTTTACAAATAATCATTATTTCATCTTGTTTCATTCTATTTGTTTCTAATCAGAGGTGTAGTAATGAGGGGGAAAGTTGAACTACCTTCTCAAAAAGCCTGGAAATGATCAGAAATCCTGACATTTGTTCAGCAACTCTTAGAATTGCAATTGTTAATAATTTATTGCTGTTCGCAAAATAAGTTATTTAACAGACAATTTCTTGTATCTAAAACAGACAGAGGTGGGGGAAAATAACAGCTGTTGACAAATTTCTTGTGAACCCAACTTGTTAGCAGTATTTCAGAATGGTTTAATATTGGCATGATCAGCTGCAGGTGTTACACCATATTCTGTGACCCCTCTAAAATGATGTGACTGAGTGATGAGAGTAACCCAAACTGATTCAGTTATTTGTAAATAGGAGACAATGGATGATTTAAGGGGAGAGGGGCCCACTGAGGCTTCATATACAGGATCCAGATTTTTGTGCTGGCCACTGTTGTTAATTGAACTAATGTGAATTATTATGGGTCACATGACTTGGATTCGACTCAATGACTCAGTGACTCGACGACTCAACAAGAAAAAACACTTGCAACTCGACTCGGACTTCAACACCAGTTAGTTGTGACTTTATTTGGACTTGAGCCTGCTGACTATAAAATACACGATTTCCCCAAACCCAAAGATTAAAAGGTATATTTAAAAAGTGTGTCACCAATCAACACATTTACCCTAATTTCCTGAATCAGTTAACACTAATGCTATTTACTCCCAGAAAGTCAAGTAGTGTCAGGATACCACAGCGAAAATGAGGCAGATGTGCCTTTTGTCATTTATAAAAAGATAAATCACTTTTCTATAATACATCAATGATATTTCAATGGAATAAATTACTTATTGACTTATTCATACACACAAAAACAGCATCAATAAGTGATTAACATGGGGGGATCAAAATAAAATAAATAAATAAAATAAAAATCAACCAGCCACCCTCCTCCCCTGAAGACCCTTCATAAGTAATGAACAGTCCCTAAAGTTTCTCCTCTGATACGCCACATACTGTGTGCTGCCATGGCTCAGCTCTTCAGGTACTTTTGGGAAGGCATGACAACAAGTTATTCACCTGGAGCCGGACTTCTTCGCTGGTAAGCCGTTATAATGCGCCGCCATATTTTACAGGAATACGTATGCTAGTCCTGTCCGTGTCTATGACCCCCGTTCAACCCACAACCGGCGGGATTCGCTGTTACTGTTTATCGCCACACTGCCGACATTTTACTCTGTCCGTCACCGCACGCTGTTTGATTGCGTTATCAAAACATGCCGCTTTTATTCGGTCTTGCTTTTCACTTATTCCACCGAATACCGAATGTGTGGTTTTTTTTTGCAATATTCGGCCGAATATATTCGGTGCATCCCTCAATAGGAGCCTTCCCCCACTCCCCACTCCCCTCACCGCTTCTCTCCTCACTACACTAGCGGCTGCGCTGTGCAAGTGCACAGATGTCTCAGAGTGGTGGTGCATTTGCAAAAATGTTTTAAAGGAGCAGCAGTGGCGGCAATAGTGTGTCGCCGCTGCTAAATGAATGTCGCAGAAACACTGAGTCATGTTGCAGGAGAAAACCATGAAGAACTAATGTTACCTTATTGAGCGCCAGTTGGAGAAAGTGATACGAAAGATAATTTTGTTACCGTAAAAAACAATGCAGTGGTCAACAAAAACCAAATTGCAGGATGCAAATCTTGTGGGTCAAAAATTACAGTTGAGGCTTAAATGAACATAGTTAGTGAACTAATGCTTAGCGAACATTAGTTTAACAGCTAATTAAATATTTAAGAAACTTTTATAAAGCATTCATGATTTTTGTACATTTAATATATTGTTACTCCATTGTTAAAACAGCAGTACATTTAGTAAGGAACACATTATGACTTGTTTAGAACTCAAAGTTTAGGATTCGGGACTTGACTTGGGACTTGAGTGCAAAGACTTGACACCTACTTGTGACTTGCAAAACAATGACTTTGTCCCACCTGTTGTGATGTGTTCTTCTGCGCTTGTTATTCTGCACTGAACACTTTATCATTGTAACTTTCTCTCGCAGTTATTTGTGTCCCTGTCTGCTGGATGTTGTTACAAACTGCTGCACCTGAACCTGGCCAGGAATCCTTTCAGCCACAGGTCAGTTCCACTGTTCCACTTCACTAATGTCAGAGGCTGTTTCTGAGATGTCAGACATCTTTGCATTATTCAGACACAAGGAAGTCAGTATTATTGCACTAATACACTTATTATTTCTGCGCATATATAATTGCATACCTATCACTGATTTGGTATCATCACAGTACCTCTAAGTATTGTGCTGTATACATGTTTTCAGGTTTTCACTATAATACAGTATACAGTATTTCTTATTTTGTTAAGTTTATAATTTTAGTTTTTTGGGGTTTTTTTGTGCTGTCTAGTCTGATTTGGTCAAATTTACTCCTGTGCAGAAACTTGTTAAATTGTTCACTTCTCTCAAAATATACATGTACAGTTTAAACTTTTGTGAATTGAAGGACATTCTGTTCATTTATTCATATTATGTGGGGTTTTTTGGTAATTAAATTTCTTATTATATTTTTAACACGACAATCAAAAATGAAGAAACAGGCAGGAAGTCTGGCAAATACTGACAGACAGGAAAGGCAGCTATATAGTCGCAGTGGTGACCTTATCATTAATGCAAGGTGTCACCTACAAGTGTAAGATACTGCATCACCAGTGTCTTTACATGATCAAATTGTTCCCTCCAAACATATATCCACTTAAACTGTCCAATTGTTCATTAATCATATCATTTTTCCAATTTAATCTTCTCAGCATCTTTTCAAATGCAGTGGTTTCCATCATTTGAACTATCCACATATTCAGTGTCAGAGTTTGAGGCTCCTTCCAACACCTTAAAATCATCCAAGCACAGGTTATAAGGCCAGTTTTCAATTCTAAATCTAAATTTATTTAAATTCAGCACTCGAGTTTTGTCACCAAGGAAACATAGTCTTGGCAAACTGGGCAGTTCACATTCTAACCATTTACAGATGTAATCCAGAGCTTTCCTCCAGTATGTACCACATTCTTTTTTGCATTTCCAACATGAATCGTCTTTAAGTAGGCGTTGGAGTGTTATAATATCTGTGAATTATTATTATTATATATTGAATAGATTTGCCTCTGACTTCTCTGATATATTACCAGGTGTTTTAAAGAATTCCCTCCTATGTTTTTTCATCCAATACAAAACACATATCATCCTTCTCCCATATCATTCTTAGATTACCACAACCATTGTTTTTTATCCAGGGACATATTTCTTACCACTTTGATTCTTTGTGGAACATTGTTGGCAGCTGTATGTAGCACTGTATTAGATTTTTATCTTGATGGAAGGGACCATTCCCTCTAATACCGTCTCTGATCTGTAGATATTTCCAGAAGTGGCCTTGTCTTTCCATTTCAAATTATTCCCTTATTCTGTTAAATGTACAGTACCAGTCAAATGTTTGGACACACTTTCCCATTTACTTGAATGAAAAAGTGTGTCCAAACGTTTGACTGGCACTGCACACACATATATATATATATATATATATGTGTGTGTGTGTGTTACATGCTTTTATTGTAATCACACTACTAACCCTAACCTGAGCATAGTGTAAGACAACAGCATGAACATCATATATCCACATTTGTGACTCAAGCTCACAGACCTCTGATGGAAATTGGGCAAATAGATGTTAATTCACTATAGGGCATAATAATTCTGATTTCACACACCAACAACTTTAAGACGAAACATAATTTTGAACGCAGTCAAGACCCCTTCCCCAGCAGACGTTCTGACTTGTCATAGCAGGAAAGGGTGGAACTAATAGCATTAGGGATTTCTCAGTTCCATTTTAAATGCCTCAGTGACCTATGCCAATAAGACTTCATACACAATACCAGACCTCAGGGGCACACATACCTAAATTACATTAAGCCATTAAAAATTTTTTTTGGTTACACTGGTGCTTCTCTTGTTGTGACATGTCAAAAGGTCTGTCGTGAAAGAGGCAGGCAGATTGGCAAATTTTGACTAACGCAGCTGAAGCCTCAACTAGGGGTGCAGGATAATATCAGTCCGCCATTGGTATTGGCCGATTTTGGCTTTAAAATGAAATATCAGAATTGGCCAGCATATTTTTTCTTATTTTGCTCAATGAATGAATATTACATACATTGAAAGCATTCTGTTTGATGTCTCCATCTGCTGGTGGGCCATCATGATAAGAGTACGCATGCATAATAAGATGTTAATTCCACTAGAGATTTGATGATCACTAAAATTAGGTGTGGGGAAAAAAGTGGATATATTGATTTCCGTATCGGTTTCCGGTCAAATGAGTTGTTATATATCGGCACATTGGATATCGCCAAAAAATCCAATATCGTGCATCCCTCGTCTCAACCAATAGCAATGAAGTATGTGTAGAGGAGACCATGATTGTTTCCGTGTCTAACCAGCTGATATTGTATAATATTGAAAGAGCAAACATGTAAGCACGCTGTTATAGAAAAAAATGAATGAGGTGCACAACGCTGATGAAGGTTTACGGCTGAAACGTGGACATTTGTGAGCGCTGGCCTCCTTTGATATTTATTGTATAATAAGCCATGAAAAGTACAAACTGCCCCTGAGAGATGCTGCTTGGCTGGCAGTGAGTCAGGAGACAGACACCAAATGTCAGCAAATGGAAAATGTATGACTAACATCATATTTCCCTGCATTTATGAGCATTCTAGCTAACATTAACTAGCAAGCTAGTCTTCCATATCTCCATCAGGCACTGCCCACATTCAGCACCAAATATCACCTTGGCAAGCGATGATCACTTGCCTGTGTGACCATGCCCTGACATGAACCGAAATGTTAATGAATCAGTTGGTGGAATCCACTCTATGATTTGGTTGATAAAATTGAGTGAAAAGGAAACACAGCCTATGAAAGTGTGTTTGTGTGTGTGTGTGTGTGTGTGTGTGTGTGTGTGTGTGTGTGTGTGTAGAAAGGTGCGGGAGGTGACCAGGAGCATTCGAGAGTTCTTCAGTCAGAGCTGTGAGCTAAAATATGTGGGCCTGTCTGCAACCAAACTACCTCCACAAGCTCTCAGGTGAGTTGATTCCCAAAGAATGCAATAATATAATATTCATTTTTTTTTAATCAAACTTCTTGACCATGGGATTTGCAGTGTGACAAAATAATCTTCACTCAAGGTCCACCTACAGGCCGGGATGTGTAAGAAGTAGGGCTGTCAATCGATGAAAATATTTAATTGCGATAAATCGCATGATTGTCCACTCAGTCACCACTTGGTTATGGTTAGGAAAAGATTATGTTTTGGCTAAAAACACCTGATTCGGGGGACACAGTCCTGGCTAGAAACGCAGCGATGTCTCGCTTTTCAACTTCAAACCAGCGGCTTTTTGTAGCAACATCCTAAAAAAAAACAACAATGAGTCTCTGAAACACACCCACATTTGGTGCATCTTGGCAGGAGTCTCACCCAGGCATCACGCCATCCGGCACCTAACCATCATCTTATGACAAAGTCAGTCTATACGATACATTACTTTAGAAACACTGATATCTTTGAAACATACAAATTTCACTGTTCCATGATTTTCAGAAACATACAATGACAACCAGGGCTGCCCCTGACCAAATTGGGGCCCTAAGCGAAATTTTATTTGGAGGCCCCCATCCCAAATGTATCATAGATACAAAATGACCGTACAACAACTTGCCATTTAACTTGACAACCTTTATTGGCAATAACAAATGAACTGTAGATACAGTAGTTTGGCTTTATGAGTCAAATAAAATAAAAAATTCAACCTGAAATAAATAAATAAATATTAAATGAAAATAACTTCAAACTGAAATAGATAAACAAATCTGAGTCACAAATAGCCATCAATTACTCATCAAAAGAAAGTAACTTCCACCACCTCAATCCCCCACCCTTGATTAAACACTGAAAATAAAATAAGAGGGAGACAGGTTTTTCCTATTTAATCTATCCTATTAAATCCTATTTAAAATTTTGTTATATTTTTCCCTCTCCCCTCTCTGGAGGTGTCCGATCTCCCTCAGCCCTCCGCCTCTCCCACCTTAATTAAACACTGAAAACAGAAATAAAATACAGAGACATTTTTTTCTATTTTCATCTTATCTAGCTATATTTCTCCCTCTCCCCTCTCTGGGAGCGTCCAACCTCCCGGCCCCGCACATAACCCAGAGGCTCGGGTCTCCCCCTCCGTGGAGCCCGCCCGCCTGAATGTCCGCTCACATACTCCTGAGGCTCTTTTGGACGATATGTCGACAACTCTTCACCTGCTGCAGCTCTGCAAGTGCTTGCCAGTGCACACCTCTGATTGTTCAGATGTCGAGTGCTGTCAATCATTGCAGCAACGCATGGGTTCTGCGTTTAGGGAGGGGCAACCCTGATGACAACATTTTCCTCTGGCAGCTGGGCAGAATGTAATCTCTTACTATGTAAGGCCCTGATTACACAGAAAGCGTTTAAGCAGCTGGTGGTGGCTTTTTGGAATAGTTTTTAATGAGAATTAAGCTTTTTGCTCGCTGTTTTTGTGTTGCTATGGCCCTGGGGTTTCTGCATATATGCCAGACCACTCTAAACTCGGAGGTGTGGTGCTCCTTCGGTTTCAACGACGAATCGCTTGATCTAGATAGCTAGCAGATAGTGGGTTAGCTTTCTACTGTTCATTTCTAACAGAGGGCGGTCATCAACACGACGTAAATAATGTGTTATGGTCGCACACACACAAACATTCACAAAACAGTTCAGAACATGTCCCGTTCGTACCAGAATGACCAACAACGCCCCCATCCCAAAACACGGCCAAAAGGGCTCTCAGTTACAATTTTATTGTCTAAATTCAGACTTCCAGCATTCTAGCGTGTCCGAACTGCATGCTGGTTAACATGCAAACTAGCTGGCTGGCGTCACGCCCAGAGTAAATTACAGCAAAAAACAAAGAAATTAGGAACTGGCTCGTTCACTCTAAAGAGCTGGTTCACTTGTTCACTTCAAAGATCCAGTTCAAAGACTCGGCTCGTTCGCGAATGTCACATCACTAGTTGGTAAACAATGGAGGAGAAACTAGTGGTAGAGGTTGCTGGATACCCAGAGCTGTACGGCCCAACGATAGACAGCAGGTTGAAGCTGAGTTGAAGCTCCTGGACCAACTAGTGGTTCTCCCCATGATCCACCCTCTATTTTAGTGTCTCATGTACCCACACAGATCTCTGTTTCCATGTGCCCAACTATTTGCTGACAGCCTCTCATTCTCAACCGAAGCTACAGCAAGTACCCTCTGCCTGTGCATTTTAGGAACTAGCTACTACTACTATTTGCCATTTTACTGTCATCACTGAAATAATATATATATATATATATATATATATATATATATATATATATATATATATGTACACATATACACATATATTTATATATATGATTTCAGTTGGACTTGGAGATTGTTTGATCAGAGTGGGGTATTTTGTTTGTTTATTGGTGTAATGGTATTATAAGCTATATGCGGCTAAACTACCCCCTCAATCTCGCCTATACCTAAAAAGCAGTCCTATAACATACTGCCATTGGTACAGTAAATTGGAACACTTTAACACTGCCAGTGAGAGTAGCCAGCATTGTATTTGATCTATAAAGAGCTTTAGACCTTTTTTTCTTACAATAATGGAAAGTATAGCATTGTGGCTAGGTTAATGTATGTACAGTTACAAACCAAGGGTCCCCAGTAACGCTACTCTATTATTTCAGTTACTACCATGGACAGGAACTTGTTGGGCATCTCTGATGTAATTCATATCCCTTTTAACCCTGGGAGTCCTGGGTTATTTTGGCCATCTGTGAATCATTTTGAGTTTGCCTTTATATAACACATAAAAATGTTTACCATACCAATGTTTGGTACCTTTTCTTTTCAGCACATCACCTGCATTACCTGACAATTATCTTTTCACTATGACACACTGTATAAATATATTGGAGTCCAAAACACACAACAAACATAATATCTGATTTGGAAAATAATGGGGTTTTTTTGTTTTTGTTTTTTTACTAACAACACATTGTTTTGAAGCTGTTTAAGTTACAGTAATGGCTGGCTTTGCTGCCACCTTACAAGTTGCTGGAGCCAGAAAAAGTTGTGCACAGTGATGGAAGGCAGTGTGGAGCTGAACTGAGGAAGGAAAAACAGGCAGCAACTGTCAGTGACTGTGATTGTCTGATAGTTATCAATCGTGCAAACATATGGTCGACAGTTTGACAAAATATACCTCACTTTTACACTAAATGACTTTTTTAATAATTTTATTCAAAGTACTACAGTATTAACTCGAATGGTTCATGGGTCTAGTAAAGGAAAAGAATATCCAAAGAATATCTGCTATAACATGTACCGTATACACTTGTTAATTTCACAGTTGTTTTTTTTGGTTGTAACTAGGTTATTACTACAGGGTCTGGCAACCAACACTCGTCTCTTTGGGCTGGAGTTGGACATCAGTAGCTGTGAGGTACATTGCACACACACAAATGCAAAAGAAAACCCACCTTCATTGTTTGTAATGATGAGTTGCAGCAAACAAATAACTGTATGGCTTTGTGTGTGTGTGTGTGTGTGTGTGTGTGTGTGTGTGTGTGTGTGTAGTTACGTTCAGCAGGAGCTCAGGTGATACAGGAGCACATCTCTGAAGCTACATCTATCAGAAGTCTGGATATCTCTGACAATGGTATGCAAAGCCACACACAAACGCACACGCACACACTCAAAGAGGAAAATCAAGACATACGCACAATTATCTCATCTCAGGACACTGTGCAGAAATGTTAAAAGGAACAAAACCAAGGCTATAAGTTTGTCTTGCTGCTGCAGCACCATGTTTTCACTTGGGTGATGTCACAGTCGTATGTTAAACTGTGCTGGTTGTGGCAACCCTGATGGAGATGTTATCAGAAATAACATAAAGGAACATAGAATATGCTTATGCAGCTGGATAGTCACTAAACTATGTCAGATAATATATAGGTCTATATAAGAATATGTTTTTTCACTTTTTTGCTGAGAGTTAAATGAGAAGATTGATACCTCTCTCATATTTGTTTGCTAAAGATATAGCTACAGCCAGATGGTTAGCTTAGCTTAGCATGAAGACTGGGAACAAGGGGAAACGGCTAGCCTGGCTCCATCCAAAGGTAAAAGAATCCAATGATTGTGATGAGACAAAACCATTTTAGAATGTTGTTGAGAAAAGTTGCAGCAGTGTGAACTGGTCTGTATAAGCTCGACTCAATCCGGCTGATGGTGTCACCTGCAACTCAGCTGGTCAAATCATCAGCAAGTGGTTTTAGAACATAAAGCACATCATCTGTTTCAACAACCAGTCGGCTTGTAGTGAAGTTTAATGTTTTTCCCTCTCTCCCCTGTCTCTCTGCTTGTAGGTTTTGAGAATGACATGGTGACTTTGGTTCTGTCTGTTGGTCGATGTCACTCTCTACGACACCTTGCACTGGGAAGAAACTTTGCTATGAAGTCCAGGTCATTTGACTCTACCATCATTTCTTCTCCTTAGGTGGATTATATATACGTAAACTAGTCCATACCCGGGGATGTGTTATGTATAGAGGAATAAGAAATCAAAAACAGTATATTAGAGGAGATGCAAAATCAGAGCACTGTAAATGCAGTGTAATAAATATTAATGTAAGACAAACAACTGTATTTACAAACATACTTTATGGCAAAATACATGGAGCATAGTTTTGGTTGACAGCACGGAGGCGGGCACACAGGTACACACATACAGGTTTCGATCTGCAAGTGTTGGAGATAAAGGCTTCCCAGCCAAACTGTGGTCCCAGCTCGCATGTGCAGCTTGCCCTGCTAATGGTGCTCACAGTATGAATGGGTAGTGGACAAAAACGTGAATATAAACAGTAGAAATGTGGGAAAAATGCAAAAACGGCATCGTGGCTGTCTGCACATGACCAAGATGAAAGCCTATGTGCAAGTTCAGAGAAGTAGGATGCAAACCTTTGTACACAGACAGCTGGAGATGACTGAAGTCATTGTGGCCATAAAGAAA